>CM029515.1:44066987-46466987 GCA_017140475.1 Eucalyptus fibrosa | reverse complement strand
CTCGCCCCGACCTAAACACGACCCAAACATGAACCAGACACGAAATAAGTTGAGTATATGTTTAAGGTCTTAAAAATTGTTCGGGTAATTGTCATGAAACAAGAAAACAAAATTGTTTTGGGTCGAGTTAGGATCGAAACATTGTTCGGTCCCGAACACATTATTGACTTCATGTGTTTGAAACAATTCTCCTCTCACCCAAAGTTCCAAACCCAAACACTCTTTAGTCTTCACCCAAACCCAAACACGAAACAAGGCGCGACGATTGCGCCTTCTTCGGTCATTGACTCTACCGCCGTTGCCATTGCCGCCGTCGACGACTGTGCCCTCTCGTTGATTCTGCCGCTGCCCTCTTCTTTGTTCCTTGCATTCTAGGGTTTCGCAGAGCAAGTCCCTTGCTTTGTAGCAGGAGGAGGAGGAGGAGAAGCCCCCCTCCCTTGGTCGATTCGGAGAACGACTCCCTTACTCAATCCGAAGCTGTAGCACCTTTGTCGGGTGCGTATTCGATCTTTCTCGCATTCTGGGTTCTATTCAATGTTCATCAAAATGTGTGGGTGCGCACGTGGGGCTTTGCTGCTCCTCCTTTGATTCGATCGTGGTGTGGGGCTTCGTCTTCTTTACGTGTTGGTCCTAATTCACTGGAATTTTTCGTAATCAAGTCAAGAATCTTAGCACTTGCGGTCTGAAAATCAGAATTCTAAATGGAACTCTTGATTTCCTAATTTCAATTTGAGGAAAGCATAGGGAGATGAGAGGATTTACTGGTTCACAATTCACCGAATTTTGACTCTCTTTCTGGATGGGTTTTTTTTTTTTTTTTTTTTTTTTTCCTTTGCCTCAGTACAAGATTTTCTCATTCACGACCTCCAGTCTTTAGTGGCGGACGCAGAGCAACAACCCTTGTCGGAGAGATTTATGCAGGTCAGGTTTCTCACAGATTCTTCCTTTCCAAGCTGTTTTGCAATGGGGTGCCATGAACTGTTTGTTCTTATCTCGGGATTAATATTTAGTGAGGTCTCTCAATTACCCGTGTTGGATTAGCGGTTAAGGAGTGGACTTTGTATGTGTTGAAGCTATAGCACGTTCTGGGTTCTCCCCATGGACCAATAATTTAGAGAGTGGGGAAATTCATAGGCTAAGTTTTGATGTGGGCTACCTCGTGTTTGAGAAAAAAAGATTATCTGGGCCTTCTTGTTATTCACTTAAATAGCTTTTCTGCCTGGGGAGGCGATAAACCAGGTCCTCTATGTCATAGATGGCCTGCACCAACCATGGTTGAATGGAGTGGACCTAATGGAAGATGCTCAAAAGATAAGCATGTATTGTCTACCGGATGCGAAGGGTGATCACCGCCAAAGCATACCTTTCAGTTCCATCGAATTTTGGGAGCGATGCTATTTATGAACTTACTCATTCTTTTTGGCTGTTTGAATCAGGATGGACTTTCTACTTAGAGGTGGACTTCGCAGGGGGAAACTGGAAGTGTGTAAATGCTCTCTTATCCTGTTGGCTTGAATGGAAATTGATGGTAGACTGAGGGTCGATGGCTTTTTAAATATACTAAACTGAATGGCATTGCATAGACCCGTTATATCTAGCTGTGCAATCTAATTTAACTTGTGATAGATGAAAATGTAGGTGTAGAAAGATAATGAAAGTGGTCCCAATTAGATCTGCCTGCATTGGCAATTCGCGGGGACTGCAAACTCTGGAAACTCAAAATTCTTCTTTCGTCAACTTCATGAGAGCTGCCTTTTTATGCTAACCACAATGGGTTCTACACATTTTCTCTGGGTACCATTTAATTTTAGCCTAACTGCTGCATCTTCTGACATTTCTTTTATGTAGAATGGAACTAAAGACTCCATCAGCAAGCTTGTTTCTGACTTGAACAGCGCGACATTGGAGCCTGATGTTGTTGAGTCCCAGTTTCCTTTGACCTGATTTTTATCATCATATCTTCTCTCCTCCACTAATTGTTAGGTTTGCTTAACTAATTTTGTAAAAGTTTTGAACTTTCGTTGAGTTTTAGGTTGGAGTGAGGCGGTAATAATTAGGAACTTAGAAAAATTATATGATGTTGAAAGGGAATTACAGAATTCCAGGTAAGCCTATTCTCTTTTCAACGTCTTGAGCTACTCCTCTCTGGTAGATTTACTCAGAACATTACAGATGTATATCTATTAAAACTTTCATGTTTCACTTTTATCAGAACTAATGCTCCATTCGTGTATCTCAGTTGAACTGCCAATGAATGGTATTCTACTTCAGCAACTTATCAAGTCCTGCAACTTCAGTAACATATATATCTTAATTGGGGAGTTGGGTCTTCTAAGTTTTTCACATCTCCTTCAGGCCAGACTTGTTCTGAAACTTGGGTCATGACATTTTTAAATTTGAGGATACTCAGAACATATAGGTGGGTTTATTTTGAGGAAAATTACTGTCCTTCAAAAAGAAAAAAAGAAAAAAAAAGGAAAAAAGAGTAGTTACTAAGTAAGTTCAAGAAAAATAGACATTCACGGATCTAGATCAGCTCTCAAACCTTCAGGGAGTGAAGTATAGCGCCTATTTTAATTACTATGACAGACAACTCCCATTCACAAAGCACGACACAATGCAATCCGCTTAAAGAATGTCCTTGTTGCATCCATTCCCCAAATGTTTGGTTCGTATCTCACATCATTGCCAAAATAACAGTGAAGCTCCTGGTCATTTAAAGCTTCAGGGGCACGAAATTGTCATCACCAAATGAAGAACAAACATATTAAAGACACTGACTGACGGTCTGAACATGTGAGATGGATATAGGCAAGATGATATGCTAATAGATTGCTCAATCTGATGATGGATTCATGGCCTTGATCCATATCACCATCACAACAATTCGGACATTAGCATCCTTTCCTTCAACACCACTTCATTATGTTATTAGCTAACCGGGATGAGGGAAGACATCCTCGGAGAAAATGCTACTTTGGATCATAGGTACAAACAAATGGGTCACAGGAGATTGTTCATCTTTCCACTTCTCATCACCCCTCAAGGTGCTTCAAGATCCGAGAATAGGAAAGATGTAGCTGTGAAAGTAGAAACCTCATCAATCAAGGTAATCTTCCTGTTCAACCTAAAGTTAGTACACATTAGTTCCGACAACTCTGTAGTCAATTTCCACGCTACCTAGATAGGGTGATAAAATCAACCTAAACCTGTAATAGGCTCATAAGTCCTGATAATCCTGCTATACATGCTCTACAACCGCTCAGATAACATAAGGAAAATTCACCACCATTGACACGAAACCTAATCGAAAGCTATTATAGTTATCTCATTACACCATAACAAACTAATAGAAGAGAATAATTGAGCATATCTCTGCACCTAATAGGAATTGCAAGCTGATAAATATAACAAGACAACTAAACATGCTTCACTGAACATGCGGAAAAGCTCGAATTAGTCTCAATTCATTTCCTCCGTGTGTAGACATTGAACATCCAAAATCATACTAACAATAGCGACTAAAAATCTCGAATCACTAGAATACGCATGCACCAATCACCCCAAGAATCAACTGATGAATAAACCAATCAATCGGCGATAAGAGTGGATTAATGTTGAAGGGGGTCTAATCACCTAGACTCTGAAGATATGGCAACCGGAAGCAATGAAGACCCAACATGAAGATCCTTCACCAGATTCCTCGCCTCCAACATTCTCTCTCTTCCATTTCAGGCTGGAGCACAAAGGGTCAAAGCAATTGGTGAGTGGGTGAGATTACAAGTCAAAATCCATTTCTCAGCTAGCGGAGCATGTGAGCATGAATCTCAATTTTGAATAAGTCATCCCATCGTTGTCCATCGGAAGAAGACAGAAACGGACCACCAGATGATGCTAGACCCCTCAATCTCTTCCCCTTCTCTCTGTGCTCAATTTCCACCCTCCTTCTCTTCTTGCCCCAATGCCTAGAATAGCACCACGTCCTCGGCAACCTCGTTGGCTTCCTCATGAAGATCCGACTATAGCCCGCAAACCTCGGTTAGCTTCTTGCTATTTCTTCCCTAAAAAATAATGCCCGTCGTGTGGTAAAAAGTCTGGAAATTTCTTGAGTGACTCGCACCCACGCCTATCAAAGAGGTTCAGGAATTTACTGGGGCAGCGAATTTCAACTAAGCTTTTGCAATTTCTAACATTCAACCGCTTCAGATGCTTCGACTTTGAAAGGTCCAGTTCTTGAATGTGCTTACGCTTAGAGATATCCACCACTTCCAAGGATCCCAATTTTTCAAGGCCTTGTATCGCATGGAGATTATCTGCCTCTTCATCAGAGTATAGTGACAGGCCCAACTCTCTTAGGGATTTTAAAGCTTCGAGTCCATCCAATTTGGGACATCTCCAAACGTAAAGCTTTCGTATGCAGGAGGGAAGCTCTGGGATGCTTTGAAGAGACATGCAAGAATCAAGGGTGAGCTCGTGTAAATGCTTCAGGTGAGAGAGCGATGGCAGCTCATTGCATCGACAGGTGAGCCGTAGGGATGATAAGCTACAAGGAGGTTTTGGGAGTGACTGAAGCCCATAACAATGATATAAATGGAGGTGCTCGAGAGAAGAAAGCTGATCTAAGTTTTCCGGCAAGCCAGAAATATTGGTGTCTTTTAAATAAAGGGTCTTTAGAGAAGACAATCCACCTTTATCAACGAGAATTTGTCCTTCCAGGTGAAAGCATCCATAGGCATTGAGCTCTTGGAGGCTTTGCAATTTCCCGATAGAGCTTGGTAACCTTTTTATGTCGCTATAAGAAATCTTCAGAATTTTCAATTTGTTCAATTGCCCAATAAATTCAGGTAATTCTTTTATACGTGTATATGACAAGTCCAGCTCAACCAACTCTCTTAACTTTCCAATTGAAGAAGGGATTCCTTTAATTGGAGTCTTGTTTACGACAAGTTCCTCCAAATTTTCTAATTCGCCAAGTTGTTTAGGTAACTTCTTGAGACTTCTACAATAGCTCAAGTTCAAGGAAACGAGGTGCTTGAAATCTCTAATGGAAGGGTCAATTTCCTCCAAATAAACACACTCTTTGAGAATTAGCATCTCTAAATTTTTAAATGCGGAGAGATTAGGGGTGGTCTTTAGTCTGGAGCACTGCGAAAGATTGAGAACTTTCAACCTCTCCATCTATAAGAAAGAAACACGTTCCAAGATTAGCAGTTAGATATAGAATGATTTATTATCAAATGTAACAAAAGAAAAAGCCTTCTTCATCTTTACCTTAATTGAACTCCATCCTCTCCAATTTTCACTAATATAGTTTCCATTAAAAAAATCACCTTGATAAATCAAGTACAACTAATTTCTCCAAATGAACATTGGTTGCCTTGAAAGAGCAGGGACATCTCTCCCACTTTAGCCATCTTAATTCAGCAAGTGACCCTTCGAAATCTCCATCAAAATCCACATCCATCACATGAAGGAACTTCAAGTTAGGCATTTTTTTGAAGCTCTCTTGCTTCATGAACTCTATGGAGCCCCTTTCGTCTAAACGTAGTGCCTCAATATTTTCATTTTGCTCCTACAAAAAAATAAAATAAAATTGAGGATTGTAAATACCATCCACCCTCCTTTTGTTAGTGTACTTTGCATGTTATTGTGGCCGATGCATTTTGTCTACACTTATAGGGAAAAAGAAATATATCTAATCTTCTACAATTATATGATCATGTAATATGTCGATCTTCACTCGTATGCCCCATTTTTTTTATATGTTTTATGTGAAACTCCCATATAAAATTAGTCTAGTTTTCTTATAGATTTTGAAATTAAATTTTGTAACACGCATAGTATTGATGACCGGTGTCCCTTTGACATATGTGGGAACTATTATACATCTCAAGAACAAAAAGTACCTAATCAGACTTATGCATTCATAAATGATGACAACTCATTTGCTTTCCGTTCATAAAATATTATTGGTTTTGGCATATGGCTGGATGGAAACAAGAATTTGGTCTATTGAACTTGACTTTTCAGTTTTGGATATTCAAGCTCAAAGCTCAACAACTAATCCTAAGACAAGGGAGAAATTGTCTAATCAACTCAAAACTTATCAATTTTGCCAACTTAGTTTTAGACTTTTGCATGAAATTTCAATATAGTCATTTCCGATCAATTTTCATATGAAATCATTGAAGTGACAATGTGCCATGAAGGATGGCTGAAAATTATTGGCCCTCAATGTCAACGATTTGCGACAAAAATTGATTAGAAAGACTACATTGGAATTTCGCGTCAAGATTTAGGACTAAATTTATAAGTTTATAACTAAATTGACATTCAAATGGTAGATTTAGGTTTGATTGGATGATTTTCCTCTAAGATGATCACACTACTCAATTAGTCATCATTGAATTTGCCCCATTTAATCATAAAATTTGACTTGATCTTAAAATTTGTTGGTGCATTTTTGCATTCACCCATTCATATAAAAATATATGAATTGTAAATAAAGGATAGTGATTATTATCATTTTTCTCTTTTTGCATCCCATCATTTATTTGTTGCTCCTCCAGTTATCTTATTTGATAGATTAATTATATGTTTTCTCTAATAATATCTAACGGTAGATTTTTGTCTCTTCTCTTTGTTTTTGTGGGTGCGTTAAGGCTCAACTAATCTCTACCAGGAAAAGGCTTGCTCATTATAGAATAGAGGTGTTTATTGTATGACACCAAAGGTAAATACATTGAGGAGAATACTATTTCTTTCACCTTTCACTATTCCATCACTTACTTCCTTCAATCATTTACTTTCTTAAATTTGATCTTCCTTTTCAGTTTTTGGTTGAAAATTACTTTGTAAGAATATGTACAAAATCATATGTCAATTGTTATTTAGTTTCTTCTGTTGTAATAACCATTCCTTAGTTTTGCACAATGTTGAATTATGTGCCCAAAATACCTATGACTAGATCCCACCAGCATGAACACTAGGATATCATTATGAGAACTGCGTAGAATAGCCTTATGCTGTTATGTCACATATCAAAATCTTTTGAGTTCTCATCTTTCATATCAATGAACATGATTGTTCCATAATACACATGCATAACTCATAACAAAAACTAAAAAAAAACTTAACCATGCCACTTCCTTTATAAATTAATGTATCTTGAACAATCTTCCATCATTAATTTATGTAATTTGTTAATTTGACTAAAAGTGACACTAAATGAAAAGCTAAATCCACAATTGAAAATTTGAATTGAATTTTTTAAATTTACTAGCGCTTTAACTGACAAGATAACTAATGATTTTCTATTAATTATCGAGTAATAGTCATCAAACTATGTAGTGTTGTTTCAGGTAATCACCTAACCTAATTATGCATCTCTAGATTATTCTAAAAATTGATATATTTCAAGCTGTTTCTTCAATTACGTTAATGACATTTACTGAGTCATAAGATTTAGACTAAATTTTCAATTTTCATTTTGTTAACGACATGCACTTAAGCATTGACATTATAATATTGAATTTAAATTGTGAACATGCATAGCAAATCCTAGAAAAAAATTGTAAAAATTCTTTGTACAAATGAAACCACTGCATAAGATCTTATTACTTCAAATTGAACAAAATCTTAAGTTTAGTTATGAGGTGCAAATAATTCAACTAACATCTTTCTTTTTGTTGCCATAAAATAGAACCTGCACTCGAGCACATTGCACGTATTCACAATTGAAAATTAAAGATGAGATAATGCATTACATTCTTGAGAAGGATACTATCACATATATCACACAAAAGTACATTTCAAGAATGAAAAATGAAGATAATATGTGATCCATGAATTAAGCAGATCCATTTAAGTTAAAAAAAAAAGAAGAAGTAAATTTGACAGTTTAGCATGTGGTTATATACTCTTAATTAACATTTATCAAACCATGCATTTATTTTCACGTCAACGTACTTCAAAAATAAATTCCTGATATATTTTGGGAAGATAAAGTATAAAAAAAAAAAAAGAAGAAAGTAAAGATTGACTCTAAAGTTTTTGTTGAATTTGTAATGACTTATATACATTTTAGAGCCGGATATATAAGTGGCATAAAGTAAATTTTCAAACGTGTATGCTTCAACAAGCAATATGGTAAGAAGGAGTAACATATCTGCTAAAAAAAAGATGTCAATAGCCATTTTCTAAGCCTCATAATCACAAGTGCAAAGTTTTTATAAACAAAAGGCCAAAACTGGATGTAGCTTGTACCAAGAAAATGCTAAAAACATACTGAGAATGGTCAAAGATATAGAGGAAAGGAACAATAGTAATAATAATTTGAGGTACTGCCACAAGAGAACATGGAATAGGCCAAAAGTAGACGTAGTTGTTACCTTTCGGCTCAAAACTACCATGGCTTCCTCCTCCCATAGTCTGCTACAATCCCAAAGCTTTTTATCTGTTGAACGGGCGATAGCTCTGCCTAAATCTCTTAATTCATCATGCATTCTCAACTCATTTTTATAATCAACATATATTAACGAGCGGTCAATCAGCTTTTTCAATCCGGTTCTTGGACATAATTTGTGATCCCATAGGTAGGGGGCAATTCTTTTGTCAATTCCGATGAAAAAACATGCTATGTCTAGAAATATTTTTTTAACCACATCTTCTAATAAATCATAGCTTATCCTCAATTGTTGTTGTACCTCCTCATCCGGCACGTTCCTCAATTTCTCTAGCATCTCTCTCCATATTCCTTGATCTTCTTCTCCTTTGAGGCGTGAACCTATAACTGTGAGAGCTAAGGGAAGCCCTCCTATGATGGCAACAATATCATGAGAAAGAGTCGCTAATTGTTTTGGAGGTGGTTTCTTTTCAAAGGCATGTATGCTAAACAGAAGCAAAGAGTTTTCAATATTCATTTTTTGGAGTTCATACCAATATGTAGACTCCAACAAGGCCTTATCTTGACAATTAATGGCCTTATGTCGAGATGTGAAAATGATCCTACTTCCTAACAAGAATTTACAACCTCCAATCAAATTATTGAGGTGATTTGGATGATCCACATCATCAAGAAAAATAAGAACCTTCTTTTTTTCACAACTTAATTGGATCATATTAATTCCCATCTCGAGATCATGCACTGTACTTTTAGGACCTTTCCTTATATCTGAGAGTAATAGAGATTGGACACATTTGACACCTTCACGATTAATTGTTCCTCTAATATCCTTGAGAAAACTCCGACACTTAAATTTGTCAAAAAGCATTTTATAGATGATTGTAGCCAGAGTTGTCTTACCGATGCCACCTATCCCCCAAATCCCAATAATTCGAGTGTCCGGGCAAGCAAGATCCACCAATTCCATAACCTCAGCCACATGATCCTTGATTGCAACCAAGTTTACTGGAAGATGTGGTTGAAAATCATGTTGTTGTTTACGCAATATTATTTCTACGAGTTCATTTACCAACTCCCCTTCATGCCTGTCAATCAACACAACACATAAGAACTTATTAATGGCCCCACAAAACATAGATTAAGGATGATAAATAGAAAAGTTCTTCCAACAAGGATATGTTAAAAGAAGGTCAACGAGGTACCCATCAGCAAATTTCTCTGATTCAAATACTCTAAGATCAACTGCCTTTCTGAGAGCTAGTGGCCCTTGTTGCTTGACCTCCTCCTCAAATTTATCTTTACAGGATTCAAAGGCCTTTCCAAAGCTCCCCTCTAGGTGTCGCACATCCTTAGGTGTCACCTTGTAAAGCACGGGCAAGACCATTTGTCCTCTGCTTTCCTTGCACTTCATTATATGGATGAGCTCGCGGAGGCACCATTCGCTATCAGCATAATTTTCCGAGATGATTGGGATTAAAACCTTAGAGCGCTCGATTGCACTGATGAGATTTTCACCAATATTCTGGCCGAAGGGAAGGTCCTCATCATCTCTGAAGACAGGGTTTGCATGGCACCTCAGGCCCACAGCTTTGAGTCTTTGGTGGAGGTGATCGACAAAGCCTTTCCGAGTATCAGGCCCTCTAAAGCTCAAGAATACATAGTAATTGTTTCCATTCTCAGAGGTGGATGAAGCAGGTAGGTTAGAATTTGCTCCGGATGCCGATGGCACATTGATCTTCTCCAAAGAGTCCGAAAAGGGAAGAAGAAGAGGCAATTCGCTCTCGCACTGCTCTGACTGTAATTCAACCAAATTTTCGTGTCTCTGTTTCTTCGAAATGGTCAGACTCGAAGCATCGGTGTCTCTAACATGCTTGCGTTGTTGCTTTGAGGAATAATTTCCCATTGCAGCTCTCTCTCTCTCTGTGAGACTCGACTATTGTGGATAGTTTTTGAGGTCCTGGAAGAAGGGGGTGAGTACAGTGGTTTGCTTGTCAACCAGGAAGATGGCCCCGTTCGGCTGCTAGGGCCTGAGCTGGGAAGTGTACTCGAGCCGGTAAAGAGGAAGAAGGCAAAGCAGGAGGCAAGGCAGGAAGACGAAGCAGGATCCGGGGACCAGTTCGAATTTTGACTAAAAAAATTTGATTGTTAATTGACTAAAAGTAGTTCTTGTGGTCCTCACTCGTCACTCCTCGCCCTCGACGTCTGCTCCCTGCTGTTCTTAGCAACCACCCACATTATGAAAAAAAAAAAAATGAAAGAAAAGAACATATTAGCTATATTGCCACTATAATTATATTACCGTGATCACAAGAATTAATTATTCAATAAATATACTTTATCTTCATTAGAATAAGAGATTTCCACAATATTGAAAGTAATTATATGCCCCTTGAATTAAAGCCAAAAAAACATATTTAGTTTGATTAAAGTGGAAAAACAAAAGGAAAATTGTTTTAGTTCAAAAACAAGTTAAGATAGACATCCCTCATGGAAAGTGTCGTATGTCAATTACCCATCGAAAGTAAGTGTTTTGGAAAATCACTTTTACATTTATCTGATAAGATATATCTACAGTCTCTATTTTAAATCTATATACGAAACATATTTTATTTTATAAGCTTAATTCATATTTCTAAGAAATTATGCTCTCTCTGTCTCTTTTTTTCTTTTTTTGCCAAGCACATCAACAAAATTTACTTTTAATCAACTTATGAAGTTCAGCAAATGATAAAAGATAATAAACATAACTATCGGACACTCATGTTCTTACTTACTTTTCTATGATTTTTTGCCCAAATGACATTAGCACTATTGGTTTTGAGATGACAACCACCCTCACATTACTAGAAAGTATTCACCAATTATATTTCTCAACCAGCCCCACCACTCTTCTTTCAGAGTCTCAAAGGCCATTATGACCCTCTTCCTTTTCATTGTCCATGTGATATGCACTGGCTACCGGTCCAAAAGAAAAAGCAAAGAACTTTAAAGCAACGATGCAATCAGTACAGGAACGTCCGCACGTAAGTTTCATCCACGGAGCTTTATTTCCTCTCTATTGAACGTCAGTGCAGCAGGGCACCATTGGATCAACAAATCAATGTATGTATCCACCCTGGTCCTCTGTTGAGGACCAGGCATTATCATTTCCTTGTACCCGGCCAGGATTGGTTACCTGGGAAAGGCATCGCGAGGATCAAATGGGGTTACCACTTCTCTTAAAGAGAAGTTGGACGGGTAACCCGTGGTACCATTACCAGGTTTTAGGTCCCTGGTTGGCTCCGACAGACCCCCAGTGTTTCACACCCCCTCTTGGGAATTTTCCTGGGGGATCTGCCGCATGGGCTTGGCGAGAGCCTTTTAAAGACCTGCTCAGGTCTCAACCGTCCACCCTGGTCCTCTGTTGAGGACTAGGCATTATCATTTCCTTGTACCCGGCCAGGATTGGTTACCTGGGAAAGGCATCGCGAGGATTAAATGGGGTTACCATTTCTCTTAAAGAGAATCTTCCTTTTCATTGTCCATGTGATATGCACTGGCTACCGGTCCAAAAGAAAAAGCAAAGAACTTTAAAGCAACGATGCAATCAGTACAGGAACGTCCGACAAATCAATGTTTGTTGTAAGTTGGATCAACAAATCAATGTATGTTGCAAGTAGGGAACAATTTGGGATGCTAAGTTGCACGAAAAAGTTAAGGAAAGTTTTTTGTCTTTCAAAATTGTGGGCATCAATGAATTTTTTGTTCAGGAAATTTTGGCTACACTTTCCCTCATGGAGCTGTGACAGCCTCCGAGCACTAGATTAACTACCACTAAACATGAGAAAAAAATTATTATCAGAAATGATATTATGCCTCAATCACTGAGATATGGCAAGTAGTGCAGGCTTTCTGTTCAAGATTGGGACACTGCGAATGCCTCGATGATTGCCGCATGAAGCACAACACCCCCTTTTCTCCTTCCTTTTCCTTTAATTTATTTTCGTTAAATATCCTTTTCTTTCCTACCAAAAGAACCTCCTATTCCTTTCGAGATCGAGAGAAAGTAAGTAATTGTATATTTTCTTGAAGAAATAAAAAGGTTGTGTTTGGGTGCGAAAGAACTACAGCAAGAAGAAAATTGAAAAAAAAAAAAGAAAAAGAAAGAGAGAGTAAATTAAGAATGAAGGGAAGGATATAAAGATGAGGTGTGAATGGGAAGGACACGTTTAACTTTACATGAGGAAGGGGATGTGTGGTGAGGCCGGCCAGTAATTACAAGTCAAAAGTGATATCTCAATTAAATTTGAATGAAGAAGGACCAGAATCCCTTCATTTACTGTTACCAAGCAATGCATCGCGACATGTAATTACACCCTATACTACATCGATCGATGGCCTTTTCTATCATTGTATTTTGCAAACGGAAAAATTGCTCTTTCTATCTCATGAATCAAGGACCTTTGTGGCTTTCCTCATCCGTCCTCTTCTTTCTGAGTCTGCAAAGCCCCAAACTTTTTTTTTTTTTGCGTCAATGTGAAACACGTTGGTTGCCTCTGGCCGTTCAAAAGAAAGAAAAAAAGAAGAAAAGAGGCTTAAATAGCCCCCATCAATCAATACACTCCCCTACTTAGGACATTCCATTCATTCACTCTTATTCAAGTTCTGTGCAGCACAAGGGATGCCGTAATTCTTGTCTTCAACACAAACTACTACCAGAAATCAGCGTCTACTTATGGAGGCTAATGTGTAGGAAACAGTAGGGGTAAGTAGTGGGGAACTATGTGGGAGACATCCAATAGATATATGCTTTCAAAAGAACATGAAGATGAGGAACTATTGCAGTCATCCGTGAAAGCTCAGGTTCTTTCAAAGTTTGCGGGCTCCAAACAGAGGAGAAAAAGAAAAGAGTTGGCTCATCCATGCGGGAAAGAAATATAAGAGCTCGCTCTAAGTGTTTTTGTGTGTCATGTGAGAAAAACAATCATAATAGTAAATCCACCCACGCATGGTTGCGCTGGTTGAGGCATACCCCCATGATTTGACACAAGTCTAATTATAAATTATGTGTGTTGACAATTGTTGTGACAAAATCCTCGGCATAAAAAAAATAATAATCGTAATAGTAAGTGCAAGCTCTCACTAATCATAAAATTATGTGTCTGAATTTTTATTTTTATTTTGTGTAGCATTCATAATGTATTTTCCGTTAAGTATGTAATGATCCGAGTTGCTTATTATAATTTTCTTATATAGTCATTACCATGCTTCTATACTCGACAACAATGAATGACAAATGATATCTAGTTTTAGAACGAATTTCCTTAAGTTACCTCCAAATGATTTTTCTACCATTAATGACCTATTTTTTTGTAATTAAAAATTTGAAGACATGCCATAATTTTTTGAAATGCTCATAGCTCAAAGATAAGCAAGTGGGAACAAGACAAGTATGGGTAGGTAGGATCACATGCATCATACCGAATGCCACAAACTTCATACTCATGAATGTTTTTCATATTTTAAACCAATTATTGTATCAAGAAAATCGTCCACTTAATCCTAAATTTATTTTATGAATGTCAATTTAGTTTTAAAATTTATAATATAGTCAATTTAATTTTAAACCTTTATGTGATATTCCAATATAGTTTTTGTGACCAATTTTTGATGGAAACCACTAGACAATCCAAGATAATTAAGTTGTCACATCAATAATTCTCGATAGAAATTGGCCACAAAGGTTACATTGATATTTCACATAAAAATTTGTATAATTAAGTTGATAAAATTGTCATATTCTACTGAGATTGTTTTTGGAAGTGACCCGTGATGCAAAAGTAGCGATATGGCACTACTACTGAAATTATTGGAAGCTTTCGTGAGATTTGCTCTTTGGAGTCATTGCAAAAATGAGGAATGCATTCATACGGATGGGCCGACACGCACTATCCATGAAAGCTCGGTATATGGCTGGCATGGATGGAGTACAAACACGAGTTAATGGGGATAATGACAAGGGGGGATCCACTTTGCTTTGTCTCCATCATGGCTTGACCATCATACGCGTTTTGTGGACCATCTCTTGAGATCTTTCCCCCCGTTGGGGTCAAGGAATGTGTGAACCTTCAAGAAACCTACCTACACGGTGATTGGTTGGGGGGCTTGTGTGCACTACCTTGGTCCAGTGCCTCAACTTGAACTTCACATACATTTTGGGCCTCAATTGCTATATTCTGATGCTTGAATGAACATAACATAAAATCAAAACATGATTTTTCTAGACAGAATGAATTTGATTGATATTCCGCACTTGGTCAAGTTTGACATGTAAATCTGTTTAAGGAATCCAAGATCGCTGGGGAATCTTGTGAAGAAAATATAGCAATTGATCAAAAACATACTAATGATTAACCATGAAAAGAATTGTCAAGGGGCTGAGATAGCTGAACTTAAGGAATTTGTTGAAGAGAACATATGGGTTAGTTGAAGCAATTGTTCTTCCAATTGAGCATGCTTATGGATAATATGAAATGGAAAGAATTTGCGTAAGGGAATAAATATAATCAAATATATTTTAAGCCAAGGAAGCGAATCATTTTTCAAAAGAAGTACTTCGAGAAACTTAGATTTGGTCATGATAACGCTTATCTCTGACTCTACTAACACTTTGCCAGCATCATCAAAATCCCAAATTTGATCAGTCAAGTACTAAAGTCTATGCTATATGCAATTTAAAATAACCAAAAAGAAAAAAGAAAAAAACGAAACCACATATCCACACACAATTTCAAGTAGCAAAATTTTCCTTTTAGAAATGCGTAAAATTTACTCAATTTCTCTCTTTTAACAATACGTAAAATTTTCCTATATTTCAAATCCCAAATAAATTCAAGTGTTTACTAAATGCTCGTACATAACAGGTTAAGGCTATAGTTGGAATTTGCATTGGGAATGGGCTTTGGACACCCAAAAGCCCTTTGGCCAATATTTGGGTATTTAGGAAAAATTTAGCAAACTCTGTTAAGGGAAAGTTGGTCTTCTAAAGGCTAAAAGCCTAGAGTGGTCTTGGGGGTACTTAGGGCTTTCGGCCTTCTTGGCATACAAATTTGGGTAGGCTAATAAAAAAATTTCTTCCAAAATTATCCTTAAGTATTTATTTTCCGATTTTGCCCTTGTTATTTGATTATGCATATTCTCCATTAAGGGGCAGCCGGTGGGGTTGCATAGGGTTGCAGGGGGGTTGGTGATTGGCAAGAGAGGTCAGTGGTGACCATCTCTGGGGGTCACATCTTGCGATCCCTCGCGCTATCTAGGCCACACAACCCCCCGCAAGGGTCACCCTTGCTTGAGGTCACGCGACCCTCGCCGGGAGTCACCCAACCATAGGTGGCCCTTGTCGGGGTCGTGTGACTCAGGGGAGACCCTTGCCGAGGTTGTATGGCTTGGGTGAGGGCCACTTGCATCAAGGGTTGCGCGACCTCGTGTGACCCTCATCGAGGGTTGCCCAACCAAAGGCAACCCTCAACAAGATTGCGCAACCTTAGGCGAGGGTTTCGGCTGGGTCTTAGGTGTCCCCCAACCAAGTAGTCCTCACCTATGGTCTTTAGGGGTCGCTTGAGGTCCAACAACCTTAGATGACGGCTGCTGGTGATGGATTTGGATTGCTTACGGTCACTACTCTTCACCAGCTAGCTTATTTTCTTTTTTAAAATAATAAAGATCCTTTATAAATATAATTTGTTCAAACACTATTTTGCTCAAAAATACTTTACAATGTGCTCTTAAATTATAATTCACCAAACACAATTTATGTTTTGAAAGATCCCTTTAATATAAATCTTTTATAATTTTTTCAAAAATTCAATCAAATGCATCCTAAATTCAGTCAATTATACCAAACTTTCCAATGGAACAGGGGATAAGATAGAGACGACAGTCACCATCATACTATGGAAAAGCATTCATCAATTATTTATCTTCCGTCCCAATTGCTCTTCCTTTCCGAGTCTCCAAGGCCATCATGGACCTCTACTTTTTAGGGTCAACGTGAAAAAGCCCTGGTTGCTAGTCCAAAGGAAAAAGGGAAAGCTTACACAATCAGTACGTTCGTAGAAACGTCCGCGCGAAGTTTTTGTCCTCTCAATGAACCATGCGACGGGACATCATTGGATCTGTGGGCTACCGGGCAGCGAATAGTAAGCCTAATGGCAGGGAACTATTTGGTAGACATACAATAAATGCTTTCACAAGAAAATAGAAGACGAGGAGCTCTTGATGTCGTCCGTGAAGCTGAGGTTCATAAAGTCAAGGATTTTCCCTTTCAAAATTTGTGGGCTTCAATCTTTTTGGCTGAACGTGTGAATCTTTGGTTCACGAATTTTGGCTACACGCATTTCAAAAAATTTTGTCCCACAAACTAGGTTCCTAAATCAGTAAATTGGTGCCTGTAACTGGGGCATTTGAAAGCTTCAGAATGCGAAGCTTCACAGGTAGAAAGAAAAAGAGAGTTGGCTCGTCCATTGTGAGGAAAGGAAATGTTCTTGCTTCTCCGCCTTAACTTTGGCCCGACTGTTCCAAATAATATTGGTCTTCGCTATCTTTTGATGATAAACAGTTTTTATTATGTGACCTCATGTTCCCCTCATTTATAATTTTCTTGTGCCAATTTGCAATTTTTGAAAGGAGGCGACCAACACAGAAGAGATACCATGATTTTTGTCTTCGACGAAAATAATTATCAAAAATCAACGTCTACTTGTTGAGGTTGATGTGTAGGAAATAGCAAGGGTAATAATGGGAGGGAGCTATGGGGGAGGTGTATGATAGATAGATGCTTTTGCAAGAACATGAAGATGGGGAGCTATTGAAGTCATGCATGAAAGCTCAGGCTCTTTCAAAGTTTGCAGGCTCCAAATTGAGGAGAAAAAGAAAGAGTTGACTCATCAGCGTGGGAAATAAATAAAAAAGAGTCCACTTTCCTTCCAAGTGTTTTTGCATGTCATGTGAGAAAAAAAATCATAATAGTATTTGTAAACTTCTATCAATCATAAAGAATATGTCTGACAGTTGGGTGACATATATTTTATATGTCTATTAATATTTATACCGCACTTTCAAATCAGTATGTCCCAAGTTACTCATTATAATTTTTGTGTTACCATCACCATACTTTTGTGTCCAACAACAGTGGATGATAAATGATATCTACTTTCAGAATGAATTTCACTCCAGGTTCACCTTAAGACATTTTTCATATGAAACCATAAATGGCTTCATTTTTCTTAACTAAAAATATGAAAACATGACATAATTTTTGCAATGCACATAGCTCAAAGTTGGATACTCTCATTGGTTATCTGATTTGGAATAGTACCAAACCCATGTGGCGCAGGGCATGAAATGACGTTTTCTTTGGCCAAAATTGAGACAAAAAAAAGATAGTAGAGAATCCTACTTACAGAGCTTTATATCTAGATAATGTCTTCTGCTAACTTTACTATTACTTGATGAGGCATGTTGCGATGGGGCGAGCGATCAAATAATAATATAGACAAAAGAAGAAAATAAATCGAACACCAGATTTACGTGATTCAGTCGTAAAGACCTACATCCACGGGGAGAGCAGCAGCAAATTTCATTATAGATCAAGCGATACAAGGAGATTACACACTCAAGTCACTCAAACACTCTCTCAGTGTTTCCCAAGCCCCAATTACACCCAATAACACACGCAATGTTTAGTCCCGAAATTCCTCAAGAAATAATCTCTCAATCTCACGAAGGAATTACATGCAAATCTTACCACAAGATTTAATTGGCTTCAACACTAAACTTCCTTGGATGTAATTCATGACAAAGAAAATCCCTCCCAAGCACTCGACAACGAGGCGGCGCTTCAAGACCAATTCTTCACGATCAACAGCGGAACACCAAGCACTCACGCGGCGCTTCAATATAATTTGTGATCCACCTCTACCACCCACGGCCACAAGTCTATATATAAGTAAAACCCTTATTCTTTTGCCAACTTCTCATAGGATTTTGTTTCCTATCCAAAACATATCTTTGTATATTTTAAACAAAATCCAAGTCCTAGTCAAAGTTGGACTTTCCTATTTTAGCGGCCGAATTCTCCAATGCAGATTCAAACTTTGGGAAGTTGATCTTCAGATCTTCTTTACTCAATTTCGAACATCCACAACATATTCAATTCGGAATATTCGGAATTTCACATTGAACTCAAACTTGAGACATATTTTAACAATCTCCACCTTGGCTCGACGTTTGAGCCAAAGTCACAATCGCTCCGCAAAAATTCAAATTATGTTGCTACTTTTCCATAGCCCCCGATGGGCTCAACCGCCACAGATATTATCCAAGTCCAAGCCTCGCTTGAATTTCGCCATAATCGAGGACCTTATTAGAATACCAACTCCACATGCACCTTTAACTACTCCGCAAGGATTTTCCGACATAACGTCCTTAACTGCAGATAAAGTAAAACCATTGTTGCATCCATATCTGTCAGGAGATCGAATACGTACTTTGTTAATTTCAGCAGTTACAACAACCATTGGCTCTATAGGCTCCACCTTGCTATGAGCACCATCTGTGTCGATTACTTTGCTAGTACTCGTACTCGCTACCTCAGGAGTTTCTGGTCGCAACTCCACCTCAAGCTGAACACCGTTCAGATCTGTTTGAACATTGCTATAATCACTCCTAGTCAGAAGTACTGGAGACTCGTCAAAAATAACTTCTCTGCTGTTAACAGGTGAATTTATATCTAGGCACCACAACCAATCGTCTCGCTCACCTTGTGCATAGCCATAGAATATGCACCTTGCCCTCCCATCGAGCTTACCATCATTCACTCGAAAATAATACGGGCAACGTAACATTCTAATGATAGAATAACCAGCAACGTTACCTAACCGCACTTCTTCAGGAGTCTGCCATTTAATAGCAGTTGATGGAGATCTATTCACCAGGCAGCTTATTGTACTAAGCACATCAGCTAGGATTCTCCTAGCAATACCAGCACTAGAGATTATTTTACGGGCCATCTCTAGTAATGTTCTGCTCATCAATTCTGCAAATTTTTGTGATTTACTGGTACTAGTGCGGTGTTTCACTATGCCATCTTTCATGCAGAATTTATTTGCCAACTCTGAGTAAAACTCTATGCTATTGTCAGTCTGCACATGCTTGATCGACTTACCAATCTCCATCTTGATCAAAGCTTTTGACTGCGAGATCCTGACACCAGCATCAAACTTGTGCCTTGGCACAAACACCTAGGTCTTCCTTGAGCAATCAAAAGACTCTCGAACAGAGGCATTCGACGTCTCCGTAGCGAAATTTATCACTGTCTCACCTTGAAGTTTATACAGGCCATCGTGCTTGATTCCTTTCATTATCACCAGGGCACCTCGAACAACCTTCAGAACTCCACATTTTGAAGAATACCTGCAACCAGCTGAATCTAGGGCACCCAAGGAAATTAAGTTCTTTTTCAATTCTGGAACATGCCTCACTCCAGTCAATGTTCTCATGATACCATCATGCATTCTGATTTTAACATCACCAACACCCACAACATCGCACTCAACGTTGTTCCCTAACTGGACTTTACCACTACCCGTGCACTGATAAATGATAAACCAGTTTCTATTTGGTGTGACATGAAAAGAACAACCAGAATCCATAATCCATCCATCAAGCGATGAATCATTAGTGACAGACAAGATATAATCAGCATTATCTGCTACAGCTACAACATTATCTGCAGAATCAATCATAATTCCCTTACCTTTATCATTCTTCAACTTAAGGCAATCCCTTCTAAGATGCCCCCTCTTGCCACAACTCTAACAGACAACATTAGCAACCCTAGATTGACTACGTCTGTTCATATTAGTACTACTTTTACCCACACATGTTATAGATCTTCCTCTATTTTCACCTACTAAAGTAGTAGAAACAGATTGACCAGATTCTCTTCTACGAATATCCTCGCTCAGAATCAAATCTCGAATCCCATCAAATGTCAAACTTGTTGACCCAGAGGAATTACTAACAGCAGTAACGGTAGTATTCCAACTATCAGGCAATGAGGATAACAGAATCAAAGCACGTACCTCATCTTCAAAGTCAATCTCAACTGAACTCAATTGACTAACAATCACATTAAATTCATTAATATGATCAGCAACTGACGCACCTTCGCTCATCTTCAAATTAAACAGACGTTGCATCAAACAGACCTTGTTGATCGAAGAGAGCTTCTCGTACATATCCGACAGGGCTTGCATCAAATCAGCAGTGGTCTTCTCCTTCAGGATGTTAAACGCGATGTTACGAGCCAACGTCAGCCGAATAACACCCATAGCTCGTTTATCCAGCAAATCCCAATCAGCTTGCTTCATCGTCTTTGGTTTCTCCCCAGACAAGGGCAAGTGCAGTTTCATCTGATAAAGATAATATTCAATCTGCATCTTCCAGAAACTAAAATCCTTCCCATCAAATCTGTTGATTCTCACTTTTACTTCTTCTGTCGCCATCGATTCGCTTCAACTTAACCAAACCTAACTCTGATATCACTTGTTGTGATGGGGCGAGCGATCGAACAATAATATAAACAAAAGAAGAAAATAAATCAGACACCAGATTTACGTGGTTCAATCGTAAAGACCTACGTCCACGGGGAGAGCAACATCGAATTTCACTATAGATCAAGCGATACAAGGAGATTACATACTCAAGTCACTCAAACACTCTCTCAGTGTTTCCCAAGCCCTAATTACACCCAATAACACACGTAATGTTTAGCCCCGAAATTCCTCAAGAAATAATCTCTCAATCTCACGAAGGAATTACACGCAAATCTTACCACATGATTTAATTGACTTCAACACTAAACTTCCTTGGATGTAATTCACGACAAAGAAAATCCCTCCCAAGCACTCGACAACGAGGCGGCGCTTAAAAACCAATTCTTCACGATCAACAGCGGAACATCAAGCACTCACGCGGCGCTTCAAGATAATTTGTGATCCACCTCTACCACCTATGGCCACAAGTCTATATATAAGTAAAACCCTTATTCTTTTGCCAATTTCTCATAGGATTTTGTTTCCTATCCAAAACATATCTTTGTGTATTTTAAACAAAATCCAAGTCCTAGTCAAAGTTGGACTTTCCTATTTTAGCGGCCGAATTCTCCAACGCAGATTCAAACTTTGGGAAGTTGATCTTCGGATCTTCTTTACTCAATTTCGAACATTCGCAACATATTCAATTCGGAATATTCGGAATTTCACATTGAACTCAAACTCGAGACATATTTTAACAAGGCACCGTGTGACCCATCTTAACGCTTCCAATGATCCAGGGATGACTATTACCCATGAAGCTTTGTGTCTAACTTCCACGACCAGCGTCTCCTTACCTCAAATTATTCAAAGACAAAAGTACAATGCATATGCAATGCTGATGAAATTTGCAATACATCTCGACAATGAATAGTGTCACCTGCTTTATTTTACCTTTGATGGGAATCGTGAATCGTTCCGACTTTGTGGCCAAAGCGATCGATTGATTAGAGCATTTTTTTTTTCATGAATCGAGTTTTCTCTGTCGTAGGAGCGCCATGAACATATTGTTGGAGAAATCTTTCTAGAATATTTTGAAGCTGACAAAACGTTTCTTTCAGTCTAGTCTGAAGATTTGCAGACTCAACTATTCAAAGTCTGAAGACTTCCGGACTGCCAGACTCAAGACATTAAGTATATTCTCAGTGACAGTTTCTAATCCGTTGAAGTAAGGCTTTCCAGAACTGAGTGATTCATTGAGGATTTAGCCTTATTGACTGGAGAAGATCTCTTGGCTGGATATGACATAACGGATTCTTTTATTCAAATCAAGATTGATTAAGGATCCGATGATTGGCGAAGTATTCTTGGGGCTTTCCAGAACTGAGTGATTCATTGAGGATTTAGCCTTATTGACTGGAGAAGATCTCTTGGCTGGATATGACATAACGGATTCTTTTATTCGAATCAAGATTGATTAAGGATCCGATGATTGGCGAAGTATTCTTGGAAGGTTTTACTTATGGAAACCTAGATCCTGATTGTATGGGCGAGCAGGATTGATGGGCTATCGATATGTTCCTTTAATAGCTCGGATGATCTTCCTAATTGATTTTGTCCAACGGGAAGATTGGAAGAATTCCTTTGGTAAGTGCCAACGGGTATGATGGCATAAATGAGTATAAAAGGAAGACGTTCCAGTTGTTCGAGAGTGTGCGCGATAGAAGAATTCCAAAGTCTGAAGCTCATTGATTCGTAGTCAATTCATTTGCTGAGCGAAAACCTTGTATACAAAAGAGAGTTTATATTGTGAGTTACCTTGAGGAAGTGTGGTAGAATATCCATATTGTGGAATCAAGGAAGAGCATCGCTGTAACATCTCTTTTGTTCATAGTGAAATCCAGCCAGTGGGCTGTCAGTGCAGAAGAGTGTACGTAGGCTTGGAACAAACCGAACCACTATAAACCTCGTGTTGAATTTTCTCTTCCCTACTCTTTGTTTTACTTTGATAACGATTCGTTCTATTAACTAAAGAGGAGTCTCCTTTCTATTGTCTGCCTAGTATTGTTTTCATATCTCGAGAAATTATTTTTACACCTATTCACCCCCCTCTAGGTGCTTATACTAGCTATATCAATTGGTATCAGAGCCTGTGTACTCACTTTGTTTGAAGTGTTTTACTTCAGAGTTAAAGATTCATGGCTAGTATGCTAGCTCCAGGGCTGGTGGAAGGGCAAAGCAATACTAGACCACCTTACTTTGATGGAAAGGATTACAACATCTGGAAAAACAAGATGAAAGCGTTCCTACGATCAAAGGATCCTCTGGAATGGGACGTTATAGAAAAGGGAATCACTCCTAAAACTGCATCTGTCTCAGAGAGAGGAAAAGAAACTGTTGAGTCAAGAGAAATGACTCAAGAAGAGATAATCAAGAGACAAGCACTCGATGCAAAAGCAATTTATTCTTTATATTGTGCTTTGTCACCTACTGAATATAACAGAATATCTTCTTGTGTTACAGCAAAAGAAGTCTGGGATAGATTACATATCACCTATGAAGGAACAGATCGAGTGAAGGAAACCAGAATCAACATTCTCCTCGGTCAATACGAAACCTTCAAAATGAAATCAGGAGAATCCATAACTGACATGTTTAGCCGTTTTACAGATATCGTGAATGGTTTTAAAAATCAAGGTCAACCAATTTCTAATCCCATGAAGGTAAACAAGCTACTGCGTGGACTCTCCAAGGATTGGAATCATATAAAGACTTCAATAAGAGAGACATAAAGAATCATGCCACTATCTGTCGATGAGTTGGTTGGAACTCTTCAGTTTTATGAAGTGGAGCGAATCAATGAAGATGAAGATCCTAAAGGTAAGAAATCCATTGCATTAAAATCCAATGACGATTCTGATGTTACAGATTCTGAAGACGATATGGACGATGATGAGCTTGCTCTTATGATAAGAAGGTTCAGAAAACTGAACAGAAAAGGAAGAATATTCAATCCAAAGAAACAAAGTTTTCAAAAGCAACAGACCAAGTCTGTTGATGACGATGAATCAAATAAAGATGTAGTCTGCTTTGAATGCAAGAAAAAGAGACACATCAGATCCAACTGTCCTCTTCTAAGAAAGAAGAAAGGAAAAGCTAAAAAGTATCGAAAGGCTCTTAAAGTAGAGACCTGGAGTGACACAGAGTGTGAAGAAAGTGATGATGATTATGCCAACATATGTCTGATGGCACAATCAGACTCAGATTCAAACTTTGAAACAGACTTAGACTCAGACAGTGAATTAGAGGTAAATAACTTTAAAATCCTTGTTAAGGTTTCTAAATACATTGATGAGCTGTGTTTTAGTCTTATGACTTCTCTCAAAAGGATTTCCGAACTTAAAAAGGAAAACTCTACACTAAAACAACTGGAGAATGTTTTAAAAGAAAAGTTGAAATGTTTAGACATGAATGTTTCTTCTCTTAAAGAAAGTGAAGTCAATCTCTTAAAAGAAAATGCATTTTTAAAAAATGATTTATCAAATGTTTCAAAAAGATTTTCATTAGGATCTGAGAAACTTGAGAAAATTCTTTCTGCACAAAGACCCTATTTTAATAAATCTGGTTTAGGAATGACAGAAGAAATAATTCCTTTAATTGATTTTCCTAAAGTAAAGGAAAGAATTAAGTAAAGACCTACAAGAAATACTTACAAAAAAACATTTCAAAAAGGTTTTTGTAAAACCAAAGAGGTCGAAATGCTCTCGATGTTCAAAGTGCAATAGTGCGAGATCATTTTGAAAAGAGTGTCCTATGATATGGAAACTTATCAAGAAAATATGGGCAAATACTGCATATCATACTAACACCAATGGACCCAAGAAAATATGGGTACCAAAGAAAGCTTGAGTTCCTCTTTTAAATGCAGGTCACTATCAAGAAAAAGGTAAAATGGTATCTGGATAGTGGATGCTCAAGACATATGACAGGAGATTCAAATTGCTTCATAAAGCTCGTTCAAGTAAATGGTGGAAAAGTCTCTTTTGGAGGAAACAATAAAGGAAGAATTGTGGGATTTGGAACTGTAAAGATTGGAAACCTTACAATAAGCAATGTTTCCCTAGTGAAAGGACTTAACTACAATTTGCTCAGTATCAGTCAGCTGTGTGATACAGGTTTCAAAATCAATTTTCAAGAGGGAATATGTTCAGGAACCAGTAAAGACTCTATTCAGTCATTTATGGGTCGAAGACATGGAAATATCTACCTCTTGGATCTGAAACCAGATGAATCACAATGTTTAATCTCAATTCAAGATGAAGCAAGCTTATGGCACATAAAGCTTGGGCACATTAATATGAAGCAGATAGCCAAAATTTCAGCGAAGAAGCTTGTTCGTGGTCTACCCAATTTATCTTACCAAAAGTCTGATCTATGCACACCATGCGTATTGGGAAAGCAGGTAAGAAATTCCTTTAAACCAATAAATCAAGTTTCCACTAATCGTGTACTGCAGCTGTTGCATATGGATCTCTTTGGACCAACCAGAACTTAAAGCATTGGAGGTAAGAAATATTGCCTTGTAATTGTGGATGACTACTCTCGATTTACTTGAGTATACTTTCTGGCAAGTAAGTCTGAAACCTTCTCTTATTTTGAAAAGTTTGCTAAAAGAGTTCAAAATGAAAAAGGATATGCTATCTCAAGTATAAGAACAGACCATGGAGGCGAATTTGAAAATCAAGATTTTACAAAATTATATGATGAATCGGGTTTTCAGCATGTGTTTTCCTCTCTATATACTCCGAGCAAAATGGAGTTGTGGAAAGAAAGAATAGATCTCTTCAAGAAATGGCTAGAACTCTCTTAATTAAAAGTAACGTATCTTCAAGATTTTGGGCTAAAGCTGTTTCAACAGCATGTTATATTATCAATAGAGTTTTTCTAAGGCCTATTCTAGAAAAAACCCCTTATGAATTATTCAAAGGAAAGAAGCCTATTGTTTCATATTTCATATATTTTGATGCAAATGCTTTATATTGAAAAATGCAAATGATCGAGTTGGTAAGTTTGAAGAAAAATCAGACGAAGGCATCTTCCTTGGATATTCTACATCAAGCAAAGCGTACAGAGTCTATAACAAGAAGAGTCAATCTGTGGAGAAATCAATGAATGTCAAATTCCAGGATTCTATACAAAATGAATCTATCCAGACTTATCTTGAAGAATCTGAACCTGCTCCAGACTCTACAAAGTCTAAATCTCAAGAAGCAGCCCAGACTCTGAAAGAGCAGCAACAAACAATTATTGAAGATTCAAATGAAGGAAGTGATTATCAACCTGACGAATCAACCAGTAACTGGAAGCATAAGTCCAGTCATCCCAAAGATTTCATTATTGGCGACATTAATGAAGGAATTCACACAAGATCCAAAATGCGCGAAGAGTCTAGTGCTGTGGCTCTTATTTCTGAAGTAGAACCCAAAAACATAGAAGAAGCTTTATCTGATGAAAGCTGGATTGAAATTATGCAAGAAAAACTCAGACAATTCAGCATTAATGATGTTTGGGAATTGACCTCTAAACCAAAAGGTAAATCTGTTATTGGAGCTAAATGGGTTTTCAGGAACAAGATGAACGAGAAAGGAAAAGTCGTAAGAAACAAAGCAAGACTCGTGGCCAAGGGATATACGCAAGAGGAAGGGATAGACTATGATGAGACCTACGCACCAGTAGCAAGGTTAGAAGCAATTCGATTATTACTTGCTTTTGCTTGCTATAAGAATTTCAGGTTATTCCAAATAGACGTCAAGAGCGCTTTCCTAAATGGATTTATCCATGAGGAAGTCTATGTGGAACAACCACCCGGGTTTGAAGATCCAAAGAAGCCAGACTCAGTATTCAGACTGAAAAAGGCCTTGTATGGTTTAAAGCAAGCACCTTGAGCTTGGTATGACAAGCTAAGTAAGTTTTTAATACAAACTGGCTTTGTCAAAGGTAAAGTAGATACTACTTTGTTTATCAAAAGAGAAAGCAAAAGTTTTTTGCTTGTTCAAATATATGTTGATGATATTATTTTTGGATCCTCTAATGAAAGTCTGTGCAAGAAATTCTCCAAGTCTATGCAGGATGAATTTGAAATGAGCATGATGGGAGAGTTAACCTTCTTTCTTGAAATTGAGAGTCGCCAATGTATCGAAGATGTACATTGTGGCTTGAGAATAATCAACCACGGGTCAAATGCAAGAAAATTTCCTAAAAGCTACCCGGTAGATTAGGACGCACTAAATTCGCGTCGAATTGAAATTAACCGTGAAATCGAACCCGAATTCAGAAATTGGGAGTTCTGTCAAGTCACAATTCATTTTAGGAACGTCGACTCATCTCCGGAAGATTTTTCTACAACCGAGATTTTTGGCGGAAAAGTAAAGTAAGGCCGTTTTTGTTCGAGATTGTCAAAGGGCCGTTTTTGATCGAATCTTTGGGAAGCAAGTTGGATCATTTGATGGGGAAAAGTCATAAGAAGGTTGAGGACACATGGGTTAATTTAATTGAGCTTCAATTGGATGGAATTGATTGAGAATTGATTGAATTAAGTGTACGAGATTTTATGCCATGGCGGAAAAAGAAATTGGACCCATTGGACTAAGATTGTGAGAAATTGGAGATAGTGGAACATGACAGTGGGCCAATTTTTGGGAGATTAAATAAAGAGGAAAATAAAAGGAATGCCCCCCCCCCCATTTTTCCTTCTCTCTCCTCCCTCTTTCTTCCCCGTCGCCCCCTTTCTTCCCCATTTTCTCTTCTTGCTCAACGAAACCGAGCAAACCAGCGAGGCTGGAGGAGTCGCCGTCGTTCGCCGCTGCATGCCGCCGGAGCAGCCGCGTCTCAGCCCGCTCGCCTCTGCCTTCCTCTCTTCCCTCCTGTTGCCGGTCGACCAGCTCCTTTCTTCCTCCTGTTTGTGTCTTTACAAACCAGAAAACTGCAGAGGAGAAACCTAATCAGCCCTTCACACTGTCGCACTCCCTCGCCGTCACGCCGGACCACCGTTTATCGCCTCTCCTAGCGCGAGCTGCCCCACCTGTCGTCCGCCTCCGGCCGTGTCGTCCCTGTTCGTCCTCGCCTCCAGCAGCTTTGCAAGCCAGCGCAGGCCACGGTTCAGCGCCTCCAGCCATCGTGCGCCTCCACCTCAGCCCGCTGGAGCTCCGCCTAGCCCTCTCGGCCCTTGCATGCCCCAACCAAGCTCGGATCTACCCTTTCTCGGCCTTAAACCGCAACAGACAGCAGCAACCAAAAATGGGTATGGTAGTGGCTTTGTGGCCTGTTTTGGCCGGCTTCCCGACCCCGGAAGCTAGGCCTGCCTTGGAGTGAATCGATCCCCTCGGCGTCCCCGTCGATTTGAGCCGCTTGGATCACTAATCGAGTGAGTTTAACTCACTAATCCCCGCTTAGTAGGTTAATCACGTTTAAGGGGTGTTTAGATTAAACTAAGTAGGTTTAGGTTGTTAGATTAGTTTATTTAAATGTTAAGTGGATTAAGGGATATGATTAGTTTAGTGGACAATTAATTAAAGTTAAGAAAATGTTTGGATTAAAGTAATCTTGTTTAAGCCTTAATTAATTATTTTAAATTAAATAAATAAATTCGAATTTGTACCATTATAATAATAATATAATATAATATTATTATAATTAATTTTCGGAATAAATTTAATTATTTATTATTTTCCGAAAATTTTGATCGGGATAGCGGTGACCGGAATTTTATGCTGATGATCGTGGTGAAGTCCGTTTATTTAAATGAGCTCCGATTTGAGCTAAATTGAATTTTTTGTAATTAATTATTAATTTTCGAAATTAATTAATTAATTAATTAATTAAATTTCGGAAATTAAGATTTAGATGGTGACGACCAAAATTCCGTGCTGATTATCGTAGTGCAGTCCGTTTATTTATTTGAGCGTTAATTTATGCTGAATCGAATTAATTGTGAATTTAGGATTTATTCCTAAATTATTTGATTTTGGTTTATTAATGGAGAAATAACCGGGCGTCGGTTTACAGCGCCAAAATATGTAATGGGCCGATGAAATTGGTGGGAGGTTTTTAAGTAAAATTATTATATTTTGGCTAAGGCCAACCATGTACCCACCCACGGCTATTTATGGTGAATGATGAATTGACTGTTTGGTTGGAGTGGTATACTATATCGGCCTACGGGCGATATGTCAGCTTTGGGTGAGCAGTATACCTTACTATTAGCTTTGGGCGAGCACATATATATAGTATACTGAATTGGCCCGGGGCCCCTAATCTATCAGCTTTAGGCGAGCATACACATAGTATACTATATTTATCAGCTTTGGGCGATCAGTCCTAGACTATGGTCGAACTTTATAGATAGTATTGAATGTATCGACCGGGGAAAGGTCGTGGTGACATGTAATCGATTAGGTCAATTGATCGCCGAGTCAATCTGATTGGTGGAATGTAATTGTTTGCTGTAGTTATCGATATTATTAATTGAACTAATGTGCAGGAAAGGAACTGATGCCAAGGTAAGCCCTTTGACCTGTGTTGTGCTTAGGCAGCCTTTATGGCGTATTGGCTTCCTAATCGGGTCTTGGTGGGGTAGAACTTGCTGAGACATAGTCTCATCCCGGTTTGGGGAAAAACATTTCAGGACCTCGATGAGGAGCTGAGGAGAAGGAATTTGAGAAAGAGAACTCTGAGGTGAAACTTGAGGAGAAGAATTTTGGAAGAAGAAGATAATCCCGAGAGGGGCTGAAGAATCAGCAAATGGGTCTGACTAGTGGATGTTAAGACAGTCACCTTTTTGATAAGCCGACAATTTTGCAGATAACCTAAGTTTGTAATTAACCAGTTCGTCTTTAAAGACTTATCTTTGTTTGAAAAATGTGATCCTACTTTCCTATCCCATTGTTTGATTGTCTGGGGATTTTATTAAGCTTCCGCATGCGTATATAAATGAATGGGTCGGCGACCTTCCTAGGACGTCGCAAATAAATCGACCAAGTGAGGGATGGGCGCGCGCTCGAGGATCGGGGCGTGACAGGGACTTTTATTTATCAGGAAAAATATGCTAATGATCTTGTCAAGAAGTTTGGATTGAAAAATTGCAAAAAGACTGATATACCAATGTCAAGTTCCTTGAAGATAGACAAAGATGAAGGAGGAAAGAAAGTTGACCAGAAGCTATACATGAGTATCATCGGTTCACTTCTTTATCTTACTGCTTCTAGACCTGACATTTTGTTTAGTGTTTGCATTTGTGCTAGATTTCAAGCAGACCCTAAAGAATCTCATCTAAGTGCTGCGAAGCGTATTATCAAGTACATTGCTTCAACTGCATGTATCGGTTTGTGGTATCCTAAAAAGGGAGACTTCACTCTTCTTGGATACTCAGACGCATATCTAGCCGGTTGCAGAGTTGATAGAAAGAGCACCTCAGGTACCTATCAGTTACTTGGAAACAGAACAGTGTCTTGGTTCTCAAGAAAGCAAAGTACAGTAGCTCTCTCTACAGCATAAGCAGAGTATGTAGCTCTCGGAAGTTGCCGTTCACAAATTCTGTGGATAAAGCAACAGCTAAGAGACTTTGGAATTGAAGATTCATGCACAGAGATAAACTGCGACAACACCAGTGCAATCAATCTTACCAAAAATCCTATTCTTCACTCAAGAGCAAAGCATATAGAGATTCGACATCACTTCATTAGAGATCATGTTCAAAATGGAGAAGTTTCGATTCAGTTTGTTGACTCAAAGAACCAACTGGCGGATATATTTACAAAGCCTTTGGAGAAAAATCAATTTGAAATTATCCGTTCTAGACTCAACATTTTTAAGCTTGAAGAAGTTAAAGTCTAGAGACTCTCAGACTCTCAGACTCAGACAATCATGGGTCTTGACCGTAAGTTATTCTCTTTTATATTAAATCTCGAAAAGGTACGATAATTAATAACTGATTTATGCTATCGTAAATTTTCGTACAAGTTTACCTTTTCCAAAATTAATTTAAAATGGTAGTTGTTTGTTTTTGAAAAAGGCAGATAAGTTTAAAAAAGGCACATTTTCACCTTCCTTTATGACGTTTGGTATTTTCTCTTTCGACTGGGCTATTTACAGTCGGTTTCTCTCTACATAACTCCAAAAACCCTAAAAGCATCGATTTTCCATTCCTATCTTCCTCCATTGTTTAATCTTCGAAAAAGTTGTCATTTTTTTCTTGGGAAAGTCAAGAAAATCTTTCAAAGATAAAGAAAGATGTCGTCTTCAAGAAAGTCTTCGAGGATTGCAAGCAGGGGACCACAGCGAACGAGTGAGGGGCCTACTCACTTTGATCTCACTAGGGAAGAGGATTCTCCAAGTCAGCAACAAAGCCCGCAACATTCTCAACCGCGTCATTCTCCACCATCTAGTACTCAGGGTGAGGGTCTTCAACAAGAGGAAGAAATCATTGAAGACGCCGATCCTGTAAGAGTTCAAAAGCCCAGCTTTATTTTTAAACTTTACCGTGCTTTAGAGAGTATTGGTACTCCTTTGAACCACGTTGGTGAGTTTCTTAAGGACAAGGGATATGGGAATGAGTACGTATTCTTGCGAAAAATGGAAGATTTGGGAATTGCTCCTAGAGGGATGGCAGAAGAAGCCATTGCGAATATTCCGAGTGACCCGCATGTTGGGGGATTTAATCCGACAGATGGAAATGATGATGATAAACTGTACAGCCAATTTCAACCAAGAATGGGTGTTGCAGCGAATATTCGAGGAAGGAGGACAGATTTGTTTAGATCAAAGGAACAGAAGGATCTATACTCCAAATTGTTGAAACGTGGAGTGATAAACCCTAGGAGTGTGGATTTTGATTTCTTGGATGCTGTGAATGTGAACTTGAGAGAAAAGTTCGATTCTCTTCAATTAGAACAGTTCTACTCTAACACCACAGAGGGCTATGCTCAATTAACTGCATATTTCTATTCAAATCTTAGTTTCTTGGATGCGAATAGAATATCTTTTAGCGTCCGAGATCAGGACTTTGTGGTTGATGTGGATATGCTGGCGGATGTGATTGGGGTTGAGAGAGGAAGGTATCAACCCATTAAAGTCTCTATTGCTCGCACAACATTGGAACTTGTTAAAGACAGAATGACAGAGGGAAGGATTTCCTACTCAAGGATGCATGCGAACAACATTCTTCTTCACAAGATTGTGATCAATTGCCTCAGACCGAAATCAACTTCCAAGACTGATGTTTCCAACTCAGAGGCAAAGTTGATGTACGCAATCAATGCTGGGAAAAAGTTTTTGATATTGCTAGTACGAGTATCTAGAGGGGGGTGAATATGTATATAAAAGATTTTTCTTGATAATTGCACAATACTTAGATAGTTGAAGGATTTGCGACAAGTAATAATCAACGTAAGACTGAGTAAAGGAAAGAGAGAATTGAACACGCGGTTTATAGTGGTTCGGCTTGATCCAAGCCTACGTCCATTCTTCTGCACTGACAGCCAATTGGCTGGATTCCACTATGAACAAAGAGATGTTACAGTGTTGATCTTCCTTGATTTCTAGGTGTAGATGATCTACCACACTTGCTCAAGGTATCACCAAGTATAGACACTCTCTGTGTATACAATTTCGCTCAAAATGAATCGACTAATAATCAAGGTGCTTCAGACTCTGGAATTTCTCTATCGATCACGTTTTTAACACAACTAGAACGTCTTCCTTTTTATACTCCTTTATGCCATCATACCGTTGGCACTTACCAAAGGAATTCCTCCAATCTACCCGTTGGACGGAATCAATCAAGAAGATCATTCGAGCTATTAAAGGAACATGACGATAGCCCATCAATCCTGTTTGCCCATACAATCAGGATCTTGGTTTCCAAGAATAGAACCTTCCAAGAATGTTTCGTCGACCACCGGATCTTCAATTGATCTAGATACGAATAAAAGAATCCGTTATATTTATCCAACCAAGAGATCTTCTCTAGACGATAGGAATGAATCCTCAACCATATACTTCGGCTCGGATTTCCTTCATCACTAGATTAGAAAACTGTCAATGAGAATAGTCTTGAGTCTTGAGTCTTGAGTCTTGAATCTTGAATCTTGAGTCTGGAGTGCTGAGTCTGGTTATCAACAAGTCTTCAGACTTTAAACAGACGGTCTGCAAAGATCCAGACTAGACTGATAGAAACGTTTTGTCATCTTCAAAATATTCTGGAAAGATTTCTCCAACAATCTCCCCCTTTTTGATTGTGACAAAACTTTCCTGTAGATTTGAACAACTTTGACCTGCAAAAACATTTCTCAAGTAATATGGCTATCTCATAAAGATTAATAAAACAACCAGACTCTGCATCCACAGAAAATTGGATAGTCTTTCATGAGTAATACCATATGACAACACTTGATATAAATGCAAATAGTCAAGCATCAAAATCCACAGCCAATTCAGTCAAATTCAAGTTCACTCAAGTCAAGTCATACTAAAAAACAAACATAACCACAAAAACAAATTTAAAGTCAAAGTTTAAAGATGGTTGGTTCAAATTGCTTCTCCCCCTTTTTGTCATCATTAAAAAAGGTGAGAAAGGAGTCAGGTCTACTTGGGAATGCGCACGATCTGGAAATCTCCCATTGACTGGACTATGCCTTCTAGCCTCTTCAAGTCTTCCCTTAGCTGAGCTACCTCCTCTCCTTTGGCATTGGCTTGAAGTTGTAGAGCAAGGTCTTTCATTTTATCCTCCAGGGTAACTGAAGATGCTTGTCCAGCATTCTTCATGGCTTGAATTTCACAGTCCAGAGCATAGATTTGGCCCCGCATTTCTAGAAGAACATCCATAATGCGACGAAAATCTGCAGAATTGTCCGTTTGTGTACTTGCATTTGCTTTCTCAGATGGAGTGAATGCAGACGATGGCGCTTCTGTATAGTCTTGCAGATTTGGTGTCGACGTATCGTGTCCTTCTTCAGGCATTTGAGAAGGCTGAAACTCTTCTGGGTCTGCTGGAGATTGTCTTAGACCTTCACTATTGGCAGCATGAGGTGTGGACCTTTCTTGCTCGCCAACTCCCCCTGTCTCTAGGACATCAAAAGGGGAAGAGTGATGATCATGCTTTTCTGTATCTTGATTCCCCTTCTCTCCAGATTCAGCTGCAGACTTTTCTTTCTCTTATTCTCCTTCTTCTTCAGCTTCTTTCTCCTTCTCTCTCTGTTCTTCTTCTTCTCTGTTCTTGGCTTGCTCCTCTTCTTTTCTCTGTTTCTTCTGAAGTTCTGTCGATTGAGGTACAGAACGTCTGGTCCTTATCAAGGCAGTGATTGTGAGATCTTCCTCCTCATCTTCATCCTCCAAGATGAGAGTTTTCTTCTTTTTGGATGGGGCACCAATGGCCTCCTTCCCTTTTCTCTTTGAAGGCATTTAAACTGGAGTCTTCACTCGAATTTCTCCATTGCCTTGGAAAGTTCTTTCAGACGCATCTTCATCAATATCTTCAAACCTACCACCATCTTATCGCACGGTCGAACACAAAGTGTATGTGGCGGTTCAATATTCATGTGTCTGAAGATCTTGGTCACCAGACTTGGGTAAGGCAATTGTCCCTTGTCCTTCGACATTGCTCTGTACATGTGAAAGAGAATAGTGTGAGGGAGAGAGAACTTCTTCCCTGAGTTGATTGCGTACATCAATTTTGCCTCGGAATTAGATACATCAGTCTTTGATGTAGACTTCGGCCTGATGCAATTGATCACAATTTTGTGCAGCACAACATTGATGGCACACATCCTTGAATAGATGATTCTTCCCTCTATATCTCTATCTTTGACAAGTTCCATTGAGGCACGAGCAACTGAGACTTTGACTGGTTGATAACGACCTCGTTCAACTCCAATTATGTCCGCCAACATGTCCACGTCTACCACATAATCCTGGTCTCTAACACTGAATGATATTCTATTCGCATCTAGAAAGCTGAGATTCGAATAGAAATATGCTGTTAATTGCGCATAACCGTTTGTGGTATCGGTGCAGAATTGCTCAAGTTGAAGCAGTTTGAACTTCTCCCTTAAGTTCACATTAACAGCATCCAGAAAATCGAAATTGACACTCCTAGGGTTTATCACCCCTTGTTTCAGCAGTCTGAAGAACAAATTCTCCTGTTCCTCTGATTTAAATAACTCCATTCTCTTTCCCTTCACCTTTGCAGCAATACCCATTCTAGGTTGAAAATCACTGAACATTTTATCATCGTCGTTTCCTTCAGTCGAATTAGGTCTCGACATACGAGGGTCACTGGGAATATTCGCAAGTGCTTCCTCTGCTTTACCCTTGGGAGCAATTCCCAAATCCTCCATTTTTCTCAAAAAGATATACTCATTCCCATAATGCTTATCTTTGAGAAAATCATCCACGTATTTCAACGGAGTCCCAGTACTTTTCAACGCACGGTAGAGTTTATAATTATAAGAGGGTTTTTGGACTCTTATAGGGTCTGCGTCCTCGATTATCTCTTCCTCCGGTTGTTGACCCGCACCTTGTGGGGTAGATGGCGTTGAGTGACGTGGTGGAGAGTGAATCGGGCTCTGTTGCTGACTTGATAATTCTTCCTCTTCAGTGAGATCGAAATAGGTAGGTCCCTCCTTCATTCTCTGTGGTCCCCTGTTCGCGATTCTTGAAGACTTTCTCGAAGAAGACATCCTTCCTTGTCGCTGAAAGATTCCTTACTTGCTTTCCCAAGAAAAGATGACAACTTTCTCGAAGATGAACACGAAGTAGAAATCGGATTGGGAGGAGAATGCTTCTTAGGGTTTTGAAGATTGGAAAATGAAAACTGTATATATATATAACTCAGTTTTGAAAAAGGGAAGTTCAATTGGCACAAGGAAAGTGTACGAACACTTCTTTTTAAAATCAATAACTGCCAAAATTAATCCTTTTGAAAAGACAAGATTTCGTTTTTCACGGAGACTATAAAATAACTGAACGAAATATCGTACCTTTTCGAGTTTAGATAGAATAGCAACTTACAGTCTATATCCATGAATGTCTGAGTCTGAGGATTTAGAGTCTGAGAGATTAGAGTCGATAATCATCAATTTTCCGAGTCTCGAGGGTTGGAGAGTCTCTAGACTTTAACCTCTTCGAGCTTCAAAATATTGAGTCCGGAACGGATAAAATCGAATTGATTTTTCTCAAAAGGCTTTGTGAATATATCCGCTAGTTGACTCTTTGAATCAACAAATTGAATCGAGATTTCTCCATTTTGAATATGATCTCTAATGAAGTGATGTCGAATCTCTATATGCTTTGCTCTTGAATGAAGAATTGGATTTTTGGTGAGATTGATTGCGTTGGTGTTGTCACATTTGAATTCTCGTGCATGATTCTTCAATCCCAAAGTCTTGTAGCTGTTGTTTTATCCATAGAATTTGTGAACAGCAGCTTCCAAGGGCTACATACTCGCTTATGTTGTTGAGAGAGCTACGTGCTTTGTTTCCTTGAAAACCAAGACACCATCCCGCTCCAAGCAACCGGCAAGTTCCCGAAGTACTCTTTCTATCGACTCGCAGCCGGCCAGATCTGCGTCTCCGAATATCCTAGAAGATTAAAGTCTCCCTTCTTAGGATACCAAAGACCAATACTTGAAGATGAAGCAACATATTTAATGATATGTTTTGCAGCACTGAGATCGGAATCTCTAGGATCTGATTGAAACCTAGCACAGATGCAAACACTCAACAAAATGTCAGGTTTAGAAGCAGTAAGATAAAGAAGTGAACCAATGATGCTCCTGTACAGCTTTTGATCAACTTTCTTCCCTTCTTCATCTTTGTCTATCTTCAAAGAACTTGACATTGGTATATCGTCTTCTTGCAATTTTCCAATCCAAACCTTTTGACAAGATCATTAGCATATTTTTCTTGGTAAATGAAAGTTCCTTCCTTCAATTGCTTTACTTGAAGACCAAGAAAGAATGTTAATTCTCCCATCATACTCATTTCAAACTCATCCTGCATAGACTTAGAAAATTTCTTGCATAGACTTTCATTAGAGGATCCAAAAATAATGTCATCCACATATATTTGAACGAGTAAAAAGCTTTTGTTTTCCTTTTTGATAAATAAAGTAGTATCTACTTTACCTTTGACAAAACCATTCTGTAATAAGAACTTACTTAGTCTGTCGTACCAAGCTCGAGGTGCTTGCTTTAAATCATACAAGGCCTTTTTCAGTCTGAAGACTGAGTCTGGCTTCTTTGGGTCTTCAAACCCAGGTGGTTGTTCCACATATACTTCCTCTTGGATAAATCCATTTAGGAAAGCACTTTTGACGTCCATTTGGAATAACCTGAAATTTTTATAACAAGCAAACGCAAGTAATAGTCGGATAGCTTCTAACCTTGCTACATGAGCGTAAGTCTCATCATAGTCTATTCCTTCTTCTTACGTGTATCCTTTGGCCACGAGTCTTGCTTTGTTTCGTACGACTTTTCCTTTTTCATTCATCTTATTTCTGAACACCCATTTGGCTCCAATAACAGTTTTACCTTTCGGTTTAGATGTCAATTCCCAGACATCATTAATGTTGAACCGTCTGAGCTCTTCTTGCATAGCTTCGATCCAGCTTTCATCAGATAAAGCTTCTTCTATGCTTTTTGGTTCAATTTCAGAAATGAGAGCCACAGCACTAGACTCTTCATGTCTTTTGGATCTGGTGCGAATTCCTTCATTAATTCCGCCGATAATGAGATCTTTTGGATGACTGGACTTATGTTTCCAGTTATTGGTTGATTTGTCTGGATGATGATCTCTTTCTTTATTTGAATTTTTATGAACATCTTGATGCTGGTCTTCCAGAGTCTGAGATACTTCTTGAGTTGTAAGCTTTGGAAGGTCTGGAGCAGGTTCAGACTCTTCATACTAAGTCTGACTGGATTCATCTTGCGTAGAGTCTTGAAATTTGACATTCATTGACTCCTCCACAGACTGGCTCTTCTTGTTATAGACTCTGTAGGCTTTGCTTGATGTAGAATATCCAAGGAAGATGCCTTCATCTGATCTTTCTTCAAACTTACCAACTCGATCTTTTGCATTTTTTAATATAAAGCATTTGCAACCGAACACATGAAAGTATGAAACAATGGGCTTCTTACCTTTGAATAATTCATAAGGGGTTTTCTCTAGAATAGGTCTTAGGAAGACTCTATTGATGATATAGCAAGCTGTTGAAACAGCTTCAGCCCAAAAACGTGAAAATTTTTTACTTTCAATTAAAAGAGTTCTAGCCATTTCTTGAAGAGATCTATTGTTTCTTTCCACAACTCCATTTTGCTGAGGAGTATATGGAGAGGAGAACACATGCTTAAATCCAGATTCATCACACAATTTTGTGAAATCTTGATTTTCAAATTTACCTCCATGATCTGTTCTTATACTTGAGATAACACATCCTTTTTCATTTTGAACCTTTTTAGCAAATTTTTCAAAATACGAAAAGGTTTCTGACTTACTTGCAAGGAAATATACCCAAGTAAAACGGGAGTAATCATCCACAATTACTAGGCAATATTTCTTACCTCCAATACTCTGGGTTCTGGTTGGTCCGAAGAGATTCATATGCAGCAACTGTAGTACATGATTAGTAGAGACATGATTTATTGGCTTAAATAAATTTCTTACCTGCTTTCCCAGAATACATGGTGCGCATGGATCGGACTTTTGGTATGGTAATTTGGGTAGACCTCGAACAAGTTGCTTTGATGAGATTTTGGCTAATTGCTTCATGTTGACATGACCAAGCTTTCTGTGCCATAAGCTTGCTTCATCTTGAATTGAGATTAGGCATTGCGATTCATTTAGTTTCATGTCTAAGAGGTAGATATTTCCATGTCTTTGACCCATGAAAGATTGTGTAGAGTCTTTACTGATTCCAGAGCATATTCCTTTTTGAAAGGAGATCTTGAAACCAGTATCATACAATTGGCTAATGCTGAGAAGGTTATAGTTGAGTCATTCCACTAGAGAAACATTGCTTATTGTGAGATTTCCAATTTTCACAGTTCCAAATCCCACAATGCTTCTTTTGCCGTTTCCTCCAAATGAAACATTTCCACCATTTACTTGAACAAGTTTTATGACGCAATTTGAGTCTCCTGTCATGTGTCTTGAACAACCGCTGTCAAGATACCACTTTACCTTTTTCTTGACGGAGACCTGCATTTAAAAGAGAGTCTCAAGCTTTCTTTGGTACCCAAATTTTCTTGGGTCCTTTGGTGTTAGTAGGATAAACATTATTAGGCTATACTTTTTTAACAGGCTTCCAAACCATAGGACACTCTTTTTCAAAGTTATCATGACTGTTACACTTTGAACACCTTAGAGCATTTCGACCTACAGACTTTACAAAAACTTTCTTGAAATGATTTTTGTAAGCCTCTCTCGATGGTCTTTTCTTAATTCTTTCTTTTACTTTAGGAAAATCAATCAAGGGAATTGTTTCTGCTATCATACCTAGACCAGACTTATTGAAGTAAGGTCTTTGAACTGAAAGAACTTTTTCAAGTTTTTCGGATCCTATCGAAAATTTCTTTGAAATATTTGATAAGTCAGTTTTTAAAAAAGCATTTTCTTTGAAAAGATTATCTTCTTTTTCTTTAATAGTGGAAACATTCAAGTCTAAACTTTTGACTCTTTCTTCTAAAATGTTTTCCTTTTGTTTTAGAGCTGAGTTTTCCTTTTTAAGTTCGGAAATTCTTTTGAGCGAAGTCTTAAGACTAAAACACAGTTCATCAATGTATTTAGAGACTTTGACAGGAATTTTAAAATCACTTACCTCAAATTCACTGTCTGAGTCTGATCCAGAATCTGAGTCTGAGTCTGAATGTGCCATCAGACATATGTTGGCATATTCATTATCACTTTCTTCACATTCTGTATCACTCCAGGTTTCGGCTTTGAGAGTTTTTCGAAACTTTTCAGCTTTTCCTCTTTTCTTCTTCAGAAGAGGACAGTTGGGTCTGATGTGTCCCTTTTTCTTACATTCGAAGCAGACTACATCTTTATTTGGTTCCTCATCATCAACAGACTTGGTCTGCTGTCTTTGGAAACTTTGTTTCTTTGAGTTGAACCTTCTTCCTTTTCTATTCAGTTTTCTGAATCTTCTTATCATGAGAGCAAGCTCCTCATCGTCCATATCATCTTCAGAATCTGTATTATCAGAATCATCATTTGATTTTAATGCAATGGATTTCTTACCTCTTGGATCTTCGTCTTCATTAATTCGTTCCACTTCATAAGACTGAAGAGTTCCAATCAGCTCGTCGATAGATAGAGGCATAATTCTTTGCGTCTCTCTTATTGAAGTCTTTATATGATTCCAATCCTTGGAGAGTCCACGCAGTAGCTTGTTCACCTTCATGGGATCAGAAATTTTTTGTCCTTGGTTCTCAAGACCATTGACAATATCCGTAAAACGACTAAACATGTCAGTTATAGATTCTCCTGGTTTCATTTTGAAGGCTTCATATTGACCGAGGAGAATGTTGATTCTGGTCTCCTTCACTCGATCTGTTCCTTCATAGGTGATATGTAATCTGTCCCAAACTTATTTTGCTGTAACACAAGAAGATATTCTGTTATATTCAGTTGGAGACAAGGCACAATATAAAGAGTAAATTGCTTTTGCATCGAGTGCTTGTCTCTTGTTTATCTCTTCTTGAGTCATTCCGCTGGTCTCAACAGTTTCTTTCCCTCTTTCAGAGACCGATGCAAAGCGGTAGGAGTGATTCCTCTTTCCACAACGTCCCATTCCGAGGATCCTTTGATCGTAGGAAAGCTTTCATCTTGTTCTTCCGGATGTTGTAATCCTTTCCATCAAAGTAGGGTGGTCTGGTATTGCTTTGCCCTTCCACCAGCCCTGGTGCTAGCATAGTAGCCATGGATCTTTTACTCTGAAGTAAAACACTTCAAATAAAGTAAGAACACGAGCTCTGATACCAATTGATATTGCTAGTACGAGTACCTAGAGGGGGGTGAATATGTATATAAAAGATTTTTCTTGATAATTGCACAATACTTAGATAGTTGAAGGATTTGCGACAAGTAATAATCAATGTAAGACTGAGTAAATGAAAGAGAGAATTGAACACGCGGTTTATAGTGGTTCGGCTTGATCCAAGCCTACGTCCACTCTTCTGCACTGACAGCCAATTGGCTGGATTCCACTATGAACAAAGAGATGTTACAGTGTTGATCTTCCTTGATTTCTAGGTGTAGATGATCTACCACACTTGCTCAAGGTATTACCAAGTATAGACACTCTCTGTGTATACAATTTCGCTCAGAATGAATCGACTAATAATCAAGGTGCTTCAGACTCTGAAATTTCTCTATCGATCACGTTGCTAACACAACTAGAACGTCTTCCCTTTTATACTCCTTTATGCCATCATACCGTTGGCACTTACCAAAGGAATTCCTCAAATCTACCCGTTGGACGGAATCAATCAAGAAGATCATTCGAGCTATTAAAGGAACCTGACGATAGCCCATCAATCCTGTTCGCCCATACAATCAGGATCTTGGTTTCCAAGAATAGAACCTTCCAAGAATGTTTCGTCGACCACCGGATCTTCAATTGATCTAGATACGAATAAAAGAATCCGTTATATTTATCCAACCAAGAGATCTTCTCTAGACGATAGGAATGAATCCTCAACCATATACTTCGGCTCTGGATTTCCTTCATCACTAGATTAGAAAGACTGTCAATGAGAATAGTCTTGAGTCTTGAGTCTTGAGTCTTGAATCTTGAATCTTGAGTCTGGAGTGCTGAGTCTGGTTATCAACAAGTCTTCAGACTTTAAACAGACGGTCTGCAAAGATCCAGACTAGACTGATAGAAACGTTTTGTCAGCTTCAAAATATTCTGGAAAGATTTCTCCAACAGTTTTCTCTTCCTCACACCATTCTGTTCCACATGTATAGAGCAATGGTGAAGGATAAGGGACAACTTCCTTATCCAAGTCTCGTGTCAAAGATATTCAGACATTTGAATATTCAACCTCCACAAATTCTTTGTGTTCGACCATGTGACCAAATGGTGGTAGGACTGAAAATGGTGCTGAAAATGCATCTGAAAGAACTTGACAAGGCATTGGAGAAGTTTAAGGAGAAAACCCCTGTCAAAACTCATCATGTCTCTTCTGCATCGAAAAGAAAAGGGAAGGAGCCAATGGTCGCTTCATCCAAAAAGAGAAGAGCCCTCATCATTGAGGATGAAGATGAGGATGATCTCACCATTTCTGCTATAGCTTTGAAGAAGCTAAGTCATTCTGTTCCCGAATCAATGGAACGACAGGAGAGAAAAGAAAAGGAGAGAGAAGAACATGAGAAAGAAGGAGAAAAAGAGAAAGAATAAGAAGAGAAAGAGGAAGAAGAGAGAGAAGAAGGAGAGAAAGAAGAAGGAGAAAAAGAAGCAGAGGAAAAAGAAGATGAGGAGAGAAGAGCTGAAGAAAGAGCAAGGAGGAGAGATTTGAAGAAGAAGAAGAGAGAGCAGATCAAGTGGAAGAAGAGCATGAAAAACACTCTTCTCCACCAAAAGCCATGGAAACAGGGGGAGATAAGGAGCAAAGAGGAACGACCTCCTATCCTGTTGCCAGTAGAAGGAGTCAGTCGTTCTCCTGCAGATCCAGAGGACATTTATGCCTCTCAATTTCCAGAAGAGGGTCATGGTGCTTCATCGCCAAATCTGCGCAGTTATGTTGATATACAATCGTCTGCCTTTACTCCATCAGACCGTGCTGAAGCTAGTACGTAGACTGATAATACAGCAGACTTTCGCAGAATTCTTGATGTTCTCCTGGATATGCGAGGTCAGATGTATGCTTTGAAGTGCGAGGTTCATAACTTGAAGAATGCTGGACAAGTTTCTTCCGTTTCCCTGTCTGATCAGATTCAAGCCCTTTCTACTCAAATTCAAGCCAATGCCAAAGGAGAAGAAGTGGCTCATCTAAGGGAAGACTTGAAAAAGCTGGAGGGCATCGTTCAGTCTATGAGAGATTTCCAGCTTGTTCGCGTTCCCAAGCAAATTTGACTTCTTTTTCATCTCAACATTTTTTTTTGTGATGACAAAAAGGGGGAGAGATGCATGCTTTGAAACTTTGAACTTGACTTGTTTAAACTTTTAGTTTGTTTGACTTGTGTGTCTGGATAAAGACTGAATGTGGTGTGGATTTGAATTTAATTTGGCTGCTGCTTTTATATTAAGTATTATTGATATCTTATGAATGACTTTATATGCCAGACTGACCTATTTTCTGTGGTTGCAAATTCTAGTGTTATCATTAAGTCATTAATCTTTATGAGATATCCATATTGCTTGAGTAATGTTTTGCAGGTCAAAGTTTTTCAAATCTGTAGGAAAATTTTGTCACCATCAAAAAGGGGGAGATTGTTGGAGAAATCTTTCTGGAATATTTTGAAGCTGACAAAACGTTTCTATCAGTCTAGTCTGAAGATTTGCAGACTCAACTATTCAAAGTCTGAAGACTTCCGGACTGCCAAACTCAAGACTTAAAGTCTATTCTCAGTGACAGTTTCTAATTCGTTGAAGTAAGGCTTTCCAGAACTGAGTGATTCATTGAGGATTTAGCCTTATCGACTGGAGAAGATCTCTTGGCTGGATATGACATAACGGATTCTTTTATTTGAATCAAGATTGATTAAGGATCCGATGATTGGCGAAGTATTCTTGGAAGGTTCTACTTATGGAAACCTAGATCCTGATTGTATGGGCGAGCAGAATTGATAGGCTATCGACATGTTCCTTTAATAGCTCGGATGATCTTCCTAATTGATTCTGTCCAACGGGAAGATTGGAAGAATTCCTTTGGTAAGTGCCAACGGGTATGATGGCATAAAGGAGTATAAAAGGAAGACGTTCCAGTTGTTCGAGAGTGTGCGCGATAGAAGAATTTCAAAGTTTGAAGCTCCTTGATTCGTAGTCAATTCATTTGCTGAGCGAAAACCTTGTATACAAAAGAGAGTTTATATTGTGAGTTACCTTGAGGAAGTGTGGTAGAATATTCATACTGTGGAATCAAGGAAGAGCATCGCTGTAACATCTCTTTTGTTCATAGTGAAATCCAGCCAGTGGGCTGTCAGTGCAGAAGAGTGGACGTAGGCTTGGAACAAACCGAACCACTATAAACCTCGTGTTGAATTTTCTCTTCCCTACTCTTTGTTTTACTTTGATAACAGTTCATTCTATTAACTAAAGAGGAGTCTCCTTTCTATTGTCTGCCTAGTATTGTTTTCATATCTCGAGAAATTATTTTTACACCTATTCACCCCCTCTAGGTGCTTATACTAGCTATATCACATATAAAATTCCGATAAGTTGCACCCTCGATATCAAATCTTTCCAAGTTTTTCAACCTTTTAATCTCAATTAGATTGTAACAATTGTGAGCATCAATAGCTTCAGACGTGTTAAATGTGAAAGGTCTGGTCTTTAAGGGACTGGCAACGATATATTATCAGCTCTTCCAATTTTTTCAATTTGTCAAGGCCTTGAAATAGATCATCATTCACTAGTGGAGCATCTAATTGTAGATATCCGAACAACCCCCTGCATTTGGATAAGTCCATCCCCAATCCCAAGCATTTCAAAGACTCCAAATGTTCAAGGCAGTCTAGGTTGGACAACTTGTTGCATTCATTTATATATAGCCTTTTAAAGGATTTTAATCCTTCCATACCCTTGATTTCTGTCAGCTCTTGGAACACTTCGACTCATAATTCTGGCAAGAGTTCCAAACTCGACAAACTTAGCATGTCTTTCAACTTATAACACTCAGAGATATAGAGTTTCAATATTCTTGAGGGAAGCTCTGGCATAGATTCTAGCAATTTGCAATCAAGAAAATTGAGCTGCTTTAGATGGATTAGGTCAAAAAGTTGAGGCAATGTGCAAAGATGACAGGTGTTTACTAGATCTTTTATATTGGCATCATGCTGCAATCCTTCAAATCAAGTTCTTCGAGACAAGAAAGCTTTGCAATTGCTTTGGGGAAGCTAGAATGCACGTGTAACTTAATTGAAGGATCTCCAATGAAGACAACCCATATATAGAAACTTCTTCTCCCAGACTCCGGCAAAATGAGGCAAGTAACACTTTAAGTTTGTCCAACTTGCTAATAGTATTGGGTAAACTACTCAATTTTTTATTGTAAGCAAAATTCAAAATTTTCAAGCTTTCCAAATCCCCAATGGCATAATGTGCTCGTGAGGAATCTCCATCTTTCTAGAGTAGTCTTGACACCAAAACTCTCACAAAGCAATTACATCGTCCAGCTATGCATTCATCCTGGTGATAAAACAAATAGTCCATTTTACATAGTCACTTCATTCATATCTCCCATCAGAACCACCTGCACATGTAGTTCTCTTTAGTTTAAATGTCCCATATCAAAATGCCATCCCTTCTTTTATCCCAGTTAGCATGATATAGTATATCTTGCTATTTCGAAGGTCCGGAGCAAGCATCAACACCTTACATGGCATAAAAAATCTAATGCTTGAATGAACATAACATAAAATTAGAAGATAATTTTTCAGACAGGATGAATTTGATCAACATTTCAACCCTTGGTCGAATTTGACATGTAAATTTGAGCTAGGAATCCAAAATGGCTAGGGAATCTTGTGAAGAAATATAGCACTCTATCAAAAACATGCTAACAATTTAACATGAAGGGAATCATAAAGGGACTAAGATAACTGAAATTTAAGGGATTTCCTAAAGAGTACATATTTGAAGCAATTGTTCTTTAAGTTGAGGATCCTCATGGATAATATGAAATAGAAAGACTTTGCATAAGGGAGTTAACAGAACAAAATAGATTTAAAAGAAGGAAGCAAATCATTCTTCAAAAGTATTACTTTGAGACGATTATAAATCAAATTTGCCCGTGATGGTTGCCACAAACTACTTTTTCCATCTGGAGGGGAAAAGACATAAGTTTAGGGGTATTGTTGACACCTAAATTTTGGCGACCCATTTAGTCATTTATTACATTAAAAAATTAGGGGTTAATTTTATCCCTGAAAAAATATTAATTGCATAGCATATAATTTTAGTTGCACTTATTCATTTGTTTATCACTCATCGGCGGATGAGCTTCAATTTTACAAGTTGACAATTTGGTATTTTCAGAAATAATTCATATTATTCTTCTAATATTCGGTAAATATATCATATATTCACGTGATTTATACATTAAGTGATATATTTTATTGAAGATTGGAAGTTTAAGGATGAAATATCAAGAGGGGATATCGCATGTGGGGCATATCTTGAGTGATATATTCAATGTTTCAAGACAAGAAATATTTCATGGTAGATTTCATATGTGAGCTGGAAAAGAAAAGAAACAGAAAATAAAGAAAAATTGGCTTACAAATGCATGATACACAAGGGTGAGGAAGGAAAAGGAATTTCGTTGCTATGAGGTAAGTCTTGCAATTTATTTATTGTTTCTTGGATGTTAAATTGGTGGTTTGCGCACCCGCATGAACGCCTCACATGTTAGGGAAATAAATTTAAAATCAATTCAAGCTGTCTGCCAAACATTTTTCAAAATAAAAGAGAAAGGTACCGAAAGGGCGTTAGAGAAATCTAGCATAACCAAATCCCTAAACTCATAAATCTCTGGTTCGTAGGAGTAAAGTAAATCTCCCATTACTTTGCTTGGGTTTCTATCGACCCACCAAAAATAGATTAGTAGCGATTCCTAATTGAAAAATCAATTGCATGTTAAGAACTTAAACCTAAGTCGTGAGTTGGTATGGGTTTGGGAGAGCCCGAGCTAGGTTTAGACTTAGTAGTCTATTAGCCTAATTTTAGGTGGTGTATCCGAAAATTTGGTTGCGACAAGTATTACCTAAAAGGCAGGCCTATAGCCCTTGATTAAGTGTGGGCTCTCCCAAGTCCATGCTTCATGCGACGTTGTGGTGTTTAATTTTAGCTTCAATTGACATTGCAAGAATCTTCTAATGAGGAGCCATCACTAGACTATTGGAGTCGGTTAGAAACCAAATGAGGTATGGGAGTACACCTCACTGTCTCGCAACTACATAATTTAGGGTGTAGGACTTGGTTACAATAATTAATTAACTAGTGACTTTTCAGTACCTAATTTTGTTCAATTTAAGAAGATGTTTATCAAGCAGTGTGGATTGATTTTAATTTTAGAAGTGATCATGTACTTGCACAATTATTAAAATAGCAATAATTGACTAAGGAAGCATTAAATAAATTGCAAGGAAATAAAAGAATCTAACGATAAGAGATAAGAAAAATCTCATTTTCTACTAAGCTAAAGAAAACATATTGAAAGTGCACAATCAAGGAATAGGAACCTAGCATTTGTCTTTAAACACACTCAAATCCTATGATAAAATCCTAAGGGCTTGTTCGATTTTGAGCATACTTTTTTTTATTATCAATGGTTTTCACACATTTTAAGAAAAAAAAAACCCAAAGACTAATTTTTAACCTTTGCCCTAATTTTCGGAGTTTTCTAATTTTTAAATATTTTTTGAAAAAAAAAATTCTTGAAAATAGGGTCTTCGGGTTGGGCCATGGACACAAAATTGGGTTCTCAACCCCAAACAACCCAATTAAATTCAAACCCAGCCCAAACTGACATAAGCCCAGGCTCATTTAACCTAAACCAACACCAATTCATAGCAAGCCCACTTAAGCCTACGTTATCCTCCCTCACCCTTTTCTCTCTTCTTTTTCAGCATAACGCGAGAACAGAGAGAGAGAGAGACAGAGACAGAGAGCACGCTCAAACATGACCGAAGCTCACCACGCCGGAACATCAACAGCGGGATTCCTTCACATCACACCAAAGCATCAGAGGAGCACACGAAATTTGAGAGTTTAATCAAGACCGGAAACTGGAGCGCTAGAACACGAGCGCGAAGCTTCGCAGCAAATGAATCAATATACGCCCATCGCCAGACCGATTGACCATCAATTTCGCCTCTAACGCCAGCTGATTAACACCCATACACCCATAGCAAATCAGTAACCAACGTCCCACGTCCAGGTCGGCCTCCACCTTGGCTTGCCGCTGGAAAAGCAAATCTACTCCCGACGGCTACTGTCTCTCCGGCCAGTCATCGCATTCAACGAATCAAAGAAAAACTATAAGGCGCGTCTAAGGACCAACAAACTCCCAGAATCAACCCAAAATCAGAGGAGGCCTCAGCGAAATCTGATTCGAGCATTTCTTTGAACACATGGTGAGCAGTGAGCTGGGGAGCAAATATCGACCTGTTCGGAGCTCAAGCGCACGCCCAAACTCAAAAGTAATCAACGAGCAACGTTTGGAATCAACAAAAACAACTCGTTCAGGTCCGGCATGAGCAAGAACTAAAGCAATCAAGTCGACTCTCACCTTGCTCAAGACAGGACAGAACAATCTTATAACTCAGATTTGCTTGGGATAGTCATTGATAGCTTATCCAGGATGAACAATCTTACTTGATGGCTCATGAGATGTGATGTACTTAGAAGGCTTTCTGATCACTGTTGGCATTATCAATAGAATGATTTCTCTGAAGCATCACACCACAATTTTGGTTCAGCTTCCCATTCCTATTGTCATTGAGTATGATTAAATTTGAGCTAATTATTTTACGTAAAAGGAAAGGAGACGAAAAAGAAAAATTTAAATGACCTTTTCCTCCCCTCTTTCATCAAAAAATTTGAAAATTTGGATATTAAGTATTACAGACCCAAAATAAAATACAAATTAAAGAAAAGAACTAGCAAACCCAGTTCATTAAAAAGTTTCCATGTAAAGGAAAATATTTCTATTTTGTTTCGTTGAAAATATGCATGCTTTGTAAAACTAAGGTTTTCAATCCATCGTTTTGTACCTTTTATAACTAATAATCCATCTTTTTACTCAGTGATTAAATATTAAACCCCCTCCTGCGTATATTGCTAATATCAAGTTGTCAATACGCTAACAATAGAAAATTTTCAGTTGACGAAAATATATTTTGTAACAAAAAAAGCTCGTAACTTACTAATTTTATTAACATTTCAATTAATATATCATAGTGCAACACCTATAAAATTTGAGAAGAGTTGGTCCCTAACTAATTTATGGGGACGTTGGTAAAAATCATTTTAAGGTTTGTATTTTACTAAATCACACTTATAAAAGTTGAAAAATATCGATGATTTACTGATTTATCAAAACGTTACTAAATTCTTCTACTTTTCCTTGTAAAGTTACTATTACCTACCCCCATGATCCAGAGCTCGATACTCCCCTGAAGCATCTGGTCAACTTCCACAATCAGCGTCTCCATTTCTTGGAACTACTCAAAGACAAAAGTACCATAATGCGTGCAATAGTTTGTGTGACGGATTTTTTTATTAATACGTTATATTTGTACCTCATTTTTCATATATGTATGCCCCAAATCGCCTACTATAATTTCCTCAAGTCCCCACCACCATGCTTCTTTACCTAGCAACAATGAATTATAAGTGATGTATACTTTTCAAACGAATTTAACTCTAATGGAACCATTAACAACCTCATTTTATAATATGTAATGCTCATTACTCAATCACAACACTTCATTGACTATAAGTTTCCAAAACCTTTTCGGTCCATAGGCGGCAGCATGGCCTGACTCACCCTCTGCTTTCTATCCAATATAACTATTTTTCCGGGAAAATGTCCTTGTGTCATGCCCGGAGTATTTTCATGTATCGGTGACATCACACGTTTTATTGATGACGTAGGATTTGCCACGAGGTTTGAGCATTGAGTGGGCTTATTCATCTCAAGCTATGTAGCACGATCTATTTGAGGAAAGCGCCATGTGAGATTTTTATAGGGGCCCGACTCTATAATCTTGACATTTATCTCCTTAATGAAGTCGAGTGCCCGAAATATATTTATTGTTAAGACGGGATGTTCGAAATTCTTCAAGCACTTGATATGTTGTCATTTAGATAGCAATGTCCATGTACCGGTCGATTTCCGAGCAAACGAATCTTCCATTCCAACAATTACAAAGTTTCATTCTTAATAAGTTGAAGCCATTTTCTAGAAAGTCTCAGCTACTCCAACGAGAATGCTTCGATCCTGAAGCGGTTACCTTCATGTGGTGTGCTTTGCAAATCTCTTCCTTGCCTCTATTGAGTTTTGGACTCCAGAACAGAGCGCACGAGATACTTACAAAAATGAGTAGGTTGATTAATTTATTGACCGAATGTAACGAAAGAGTAGCTTCCAATGCCACTTTCACCTTCACCTAGTCCCACTTTCTACTCCCTCTTTCGTTTTCCTTTTTACTTTTTAAAGTAATTTTCCCTTAATATTTACATTGAACAATTAAAAAAGAGTAGTTACTAAGGCCCTGTTTGGTAAAAAAATTTTATGTTCCTCGGAACAACTATTTTTATTCTTTTATTCCAGGAACGAAAAAAGAATAAAAACCTATTTAGTAAAATTTTTGTTCTTAAGAACAAAAAATCTATTTTTTGTTTTGTTTTCAAGAATAAATTTGGAACAAAAACAAGAAGTAAAAAAAAAAAGTTTCTTTTTCCCGGAAACAATTCCTAAGAATCAAAAGAACGAAAACAAAGAATTTATTTTTTCTTCTCTTCTCTCTTCTTCTTCTCTTTCAGGGCGATTGCTAGCCTTGGCTATGGTCGGCACCGGCAACCGGCTAGACGAGAGCCGGCGACCTCGCTGGAGCATCATTGGCCCCCAATGACACCAAGCCACGGCGAGGCTAGTCGACGCGAGGCTCGGCCTCGCCTTGGCCGGGCGAGGTTGCGAGGCTCGGCCTCCCCAACCGACGCGAGGCTCGGCCTCGCCAAGCTAGGGTGAGGCTTCGGCGAGCTCGCTGGACCTTGCCCTTGCTTGGCGAGGCTCTAGCAAGCTCGCCGGACCTCGCCCAGTCGGTAGTCGGTCATCGACCACTACTATGGTCGGCGACCGGCCAAAGAGAAAAAGAAAAAAGAGAAAAATAAGAAAATATAATAAAAGTATTAAAAATTAAAAGAAATAAAAAAATTTAAGAATCCTACCAAATGCATTTCTATCATGAGAACAAAAATTTTATGGAGTTATCATACACATTCTTTTGCTCAAAAATTGCTCCTGAAAACCGAATTAGAAAAAATCATTTTTGATAAAAAATTGTTCCCCATAATAGAAGCGTTACCAAACACGCTCTAAGTTACTAGGTTCAAAAGAAATAGACATTCAAGGATGTAGATCAGCTCAAACGTTCTGGGAGTGAAGTAAAGCACCTATTTTCATTACTAGGACGGACAACTCCCCTTCATAAAGCACGACACAATGCAATCAGCCAAAAGAATGTCCTTGTTGCATCCATACCCTAGATGTTTGGTTCATCTCACATCACTGCCAAAAATGTAGTGTAGCTCCTAGTCATTTAAAGCTTCAGGGGCATGAGAAATTGTCATCACCAAGTGAAGAACGAACATAATAAAGACACTGGTTGACGGTTTGAACATGTGAGATGGATATAGGCATGACGAAAAACAAGAAAGAGCGCAACATGATTCCTACTAGTTTTTCCACTATACAAGATGTTACTTTTGGATCAAGGCCATGAATCCATCATCAGATCGAGCAATCTATTAGCACTTCAATTGACAAACAAAGTGGTATATAGATCCATGGATATTCATCATCTCAACATCGGTGTCCTGAATTTGAGGAAAGTAAAAATCTTATTATGGTACCTCCAATGGCTTATTAACCCATGACAGAAAAAGTGGACATGAGCTACTAAAAATGCAATCAAAACCACATAAACATGGGTACTTGCTATGATCAATCAGCCCTTAGAAGTGCTATTCCACATTGGTTGAATAAAGGGTATCAATAGGGGTTACATACATGCAGTCTACCTCTAACTAAAACTTTAAGCTTTTGGGTGAAACTTTTGCTAACAATGAATTAAGTTCTGTTTTATTATGCATGAATGAATGAAAGAATCACATAATAAACATCCTATGCTTTAGGAAACCAACTTTAATAGAACTCAGAAAAAGGTAATACTCTCTGTTCGCATAAGAACATATTCATGTCATGTCAAGGATGAAGAGTCTTACTCTGTGACTAATGACGTATAATGACATCCAATGTGTTTCAAAGGCATTCTTATCTATTTTCATTTCCACCAGGATCACAAGCCAAATGATGCTGAAGCATTGCATTCACTTAGTCGACCTTGAGATTACTTGAAATAAGATGGGAAACAATAAGACATCGACAAAACCCATGCCAAACTGAAATTACTAATGTGAAAAAGGTACTCTTAACTGAATATGATACTTTACCTACTATGTTTACAATTACTAGGAAACATAGATGATCTCCATAACCCACTCTCTGTCGTGCTGCTGTCATGCAAATATTCTTCATGATTCTACATGGGGCATATGTGCTCTCCATCATTCTAAAATTCTTTTTGCGTGAATGATAATGAAAGAACATGATTTCTTTCATCAAGATTTAGAGACAAGCATCAGACTGTTGTGAATATGATAATAAAAGAACATGACAAGTATCTTCCAAGTCAATTTGCACTCCTAATATTGCCAATGAGCTATTCCAATGTCAAGATTATAGTTATAGTTGGAAGTCCTTGCTTTTGATGCAGTACCAATTAAGCTGTCCACAGAATTAACGATCATATGCACAGCTCCCCCCACTTCATTTCGGTGCCATAAACAGCAGGGTAATGCTCAAGCTCTGAAAAATTTTTGTCCCTTCCATCAGCCTAGCCGAAAATGGTGCAAATTTCTGGCTGAAACCATGTTTATTGTGGGAGTGGCTTTCCAATTCCGTTCTGTGGCAGCTGTAACAAAACATTCTGGTTTGAGTTGTAGTTCAAGAAAAGATGGCATTTAGAGATATAGATCAGCTCTCAAACATTAAAAGACTTAAAGCAAATCACCTTTCTAGCTACCCATTGATTACTTGTCATATTCACCCAAAAAACATGAAAGCAATATGGTTGATTTAAGGACTTCCTCCATACTTCTGGTTTGGATCTCACATTGTTATATGCAATACAGTGGAAATCCTCTGTTCCTTTTAAGCCTCTGGGGTGTAGACATTGTCATCACCGAACAATGACCGAACTGAAGTAATAAATTGCGAATGATGTTAAGGTACGAATACAAATTTGCAAGATGATTAATAAAGGCATGAAGTAAAACATGGAAAGAGTGGCGACATGATTTGTACCAGGTTTCCCTATTGATGATAATACCTTCAGCCTGATCAAGGCCATATATCTTCACATTGGCATATTAAGCAATGAACAAAGTTTATTACAGATCCATGGAGATTCATCATCTTGACATTAGTTCCTTGGCTTTCAGAAAATGCAAAACACGTTTATGGTAGCTTCACTGCCGACTTCCATGACCAAATAACAAATTAATAAAATGCAATCAAGATCACATATGCGTGAGTAGTTTCCAGAATCCATCAGATAGTGAATTTCTCTACTTCATAAAAGTTGGAGAGAAGTATTACTTTATTTAAATAAGAGTAGATTGATATCATGTTAAGAATGAAGAACCTTGTACTATTTGACTGAAGACATGAAACATCCACCTTGTACTATTTGACTGAAGACATGAAACATCCTTTTGGACGCAATCTGATCTTTTATATTCATATCATGATCACGAGCTAGATAAAACTGAAGCATTACAATTGCTTTGCTCAAAGAGCTTCCTCCAGTTGCTGGAAGTAAGACAAGAAAATTATATTGTGTCAAAGAAAAGCCCTGTTCAAACTGAAAATACTAATGAAAGTAGGTAATCTCCACAGAAAATAGCACTACACGTGCAATATTTTTTGTTTAGTTGGAGACGTTAGCGATCTCCAGAATAAGATCTTTCTCTCTCTCTCTCTCTCTCTCTCTCTCTCTCTCTCTCTCTCTCTCTCTCTCTATTTTCTCCATTTTCTTTCTACATGAGCTCTCAGTTTAAGAGGGAGCCGAGTGTCTCTCTTTTGTTCTCTTTTTTCTTTTTTACAGGCCCTAAAATTTCTTTTTTACTTGGTCAAATCCCAAGTATTACAGTAACTTCATCAGGATAAGTCAATCACAACATACCGCTCCAAACTACTAGGGACAAAAATTAACACCAAATCAGTAACTTATCTACCAACCCACGTGCTTCAACTTTTAAACTTGCGGATGAGCACCCCAAACAACATTTTATCTATTAATGTAAAAATAGAGTACACTTGTTCAACAAAGGTAGATTTGAACAGTGACACATAATTTATTTGCAACAATTAAAGTGGACAAAACAAATGTTGCTTATTTTATGGTGGCAACGTCTAAAGCCTCCAAACTAAGCTCCAAAGATTGATCTTCTTCCTTACCATTCCACAATCAAGCTTCCCAAATAGCACATATGGAGTTTTTGCAGGCAAATTGGGGAGAGACTCCACCACGGAACAATGCAGCACCAGCGATAGAGGGCACAACTCAATTGTGGACCAACCTTCTTGCCCAACATGAGAAAAGAAAAACGTTGAAAAGATAAGGAACAGACAATAAGTTGGCCAAAGCAGTCTCCACCCCTCCATCAAACATAACCCATCCCCACTGGAGACACAATCCTCAAATTCATAGTTGAACAGGCCAACAACCAGATATTTCTCAAGCACAACTCAACATCATTCTTCAACACCATTTTGTGAACTGAAATATTCATGTCACTTAAAAGAAAAGCCACTTACTGTCAGATTCAGTCAGCTCTGCACTCTGAATTTTGCATCAGTGCGAGCAACAGTCGACTAGCATAGAGTTTGTAACCTTCAAAAAGCAAGAGCATCACATCATAGAGGATCCATACAGAGGATGACAGAATGAAAACCAACCATGGAAATAGAAACAAATTTAATGGTGTTTCGGTTTCAACGTTAGAAATCAAAAGGTACTTCCTGACCTTGTCAGCAAGACAAGAATTATTTTGCTATAATTGGCCATAAAATGCAAAGTTTCATGTTTTCTAAAGGTTTGAAGCACTGAGTATTGAGCAAAAGACACATTGCAAATGCTAAAAACAATAGTACAGATGAAAGTTAAAAGGCAAAAGTTCTTCCAAACATACCACAATGTCAGAGCTCAATAACCCTCGGTGAAAGAAAAAACCAATGGACTTCTATTATCGTAGCTCAAGCTTTTGCATTTTCCCAGTCAGAAGATGAGGAACAATTCCATTCAACTAGAAAGCTAGCAAAGAAAAAGTAAGGACAAAATGAACAAGCCATATAACCATCACAACAATTCGGACACTAGCATCCTTTTATGTGTGAAATTAGTAGCCTTCAACACCATTTCACTACGTTATTAGCTAACTAGATGAGCGAGGACATCCTCGGAGAGTCTTGTGAGAAGGAATTTCCACATACTCATGGAGAAAATGCTACTTTGGATCATAGGCACAAACAAATGGTTCACAGGAGATTGTTCATCTTTCCACTTCTCATCACCCCTCAAGGTGCTTCAAAATCCGATAACAGGAAAGAAATGTCTATGAAGGTAGAATCTCACCAATCAAGGTAATCTTCCCGTTCGACCTAAAGTTAGTTCACATTAGTTCCGACAACTCCGCAGTCAATTTCCACGCTAACTAGACAGGGTGATAAAATCAACCTAAACTTGTAATAAGCTCATAAGTCCTAATCTTGCTACACATGCTCTACAACTGCTCAGATAACATAAGGAAAATTCACCACCATTGACACGAAACATAATCAAAAGCTGCTATAGTTATCTCATTACACCATAGCAAACTGGTAGATGAGAATAAGTGAATAGATCTCTGAACCTAACAGGAATCACAAGTTGATAAATAAAACAGGATAACCAAATATGCTATGCTGAACATGCAGAAAAGCTCGAATTAGTCTCATCTCATTTCCTCCATGTGCAGTTATTGAACATCCAAAATCAGACCAACAATAGTGAGCGCATGCACCAATCATGCCAAGAATCAACCAATGAATAAACCGATCAATTGGCGATGAGAATGGATTAATGTTAAAAGGGGTCCAGTCACCTGGACTTTGAAGATATGGCAATCGGAAGCAATGAAGACCCAACATGAAGATCCTTCACCAGATTCCTCGCCTCTAACATTCTCTCTCTTCCACAATCACCCCCATTGTCGAATTCCTTTGTTGCTCCATTTCAAGCAATCGGTGAGAGGGTGGTGAGAGGGTGAGGTTAGAAGTTGAATTCCATTTCTCAGATAGCGGAGCATGTGAACATGAACCTCACTTTCAAATCAGTCATCCCATCGCCGTCCACCCGAAGTAAGATAGAAACAGACCACCAGATGATGTTGGACCCCTCAATCTCTTCCCCTTCTCTCTGTGCTCGATTTCCACCCTTCTCCTCTTCTTACCCCAATGCCCAGAATTGCACCACTTCCTCAGTAACCTCGTTGGCTTCCTCATGAAGATCTAACTATAGCCCCTCAAACCTCAGTCAGCTTCTAGCTGTTTCTTTCCTCGTAAATCTTGGACGTAGTGTGGTAAAAAGCCTGATAATTTCTTAAGTGACTTGCACCCATCCCTATCAAAGTCCTCCAGTAATTGACTAGGGCAACGAATTTCAACTAAGCTTCCGCAATTACTAACATCCAACTTCTTCAGATGCTCTAACTTTGAAAGGTCCAGTACTTGAATGTGCTTGCGCCCAGAGATATCTACCACTTCCAGGGATCCCAATTTTTCAAGGCCTTCTATTGCATGGAGATTATCCGCCTCTTCATCAAAGTTGTCCGATTGGAGTTCATCCGCCTTCTCATCAAAGTCGTCGAGGTTAGACGACACTGGAAATAGCTTTAGGCACAACTCTCTTAGGGATTTTAAAGCTTCCAGTCCATCCAATTTCTTCAGCCCTTCGCAATGCAGAAGCCTTAATTTTGACAGAAATTCCAAATCGGAAAGATTTGGCAACCTTTCCAATTCGGGACATCCCCAAATATCAAGCTTCCGTATGCAAGAGGGAAGCTCTGGGATGCTTTGAAGAGACCAGCAATCATGAAGGCTGAGCTCCCTTAGATGCTTCAGGTGAGAGATCTCTGGGATGCTTTGAAGAGACTTGCAAGAAGAAAGCCTGAGTTCCTTTAGATGCTTCAGGTGAGAGAGCGATGGTAGCTCATTGCTCCAACAGGTGAGCTTTAGGGATGATAAGCTAAAAGGAGGTTTTGGGAGTGACTGAAGCTCTCTACAACCCCCTAAATCGAGGTGCTCAAGAGAAGAAAGTTGATCTAAGTTTTCTGGCAAGCCAGAAATTTTTGTGTTAATTAAACGAAAGGTCTTTAGAGAAGACAATCCACCTTTATCAACATGAAATTGTCCTTCCAGGTTAGGGCATCCAGAGGCATCGAGCTCTTGGAGGTTTTGCAATTTTCCAATAGAACGCGGTAACCTTTCTATTTGACTACCACAAATCCTTAGGATTTTCAATTTGTTCAATTCCCCGATGGATCCGGGTAATTCCTTAATCCTTGTATTTGACAAGTTTAGCTCAACCAACTCTCCCAACTTCCCAATTGAAGAAGGGATCGGTTGCGACTTGTGGTATTCCACTAACGACAAACTTACTGGACAGACTATTGAACTGGGAACTTCAGTCGGTTGCAAATTTGATTGTAAGCAACCAACTGCTCTAAGTGTCTTCAGCTTTTTCAAAGATCCTATACATGGAGGGATTTCTTTTATACTAGTGTGGTCTACGACAAGCTCCTCCAAATTTTCTAGTTCACCCAGTTGTTTGGGTAACTTCGCGACATGAATACAATATTTCAAGTTCAAGGAAATGAGGCGCTTGACATTTCCAATGGAAGTGTCAATTTCCTCTAAAGAGGTACAATATTCTAGGATTAGTAGCTCTAAATTTTTAAACATGGAGAGATTAGGGGTGCTTTGTAATTTGAAGCATCTCGAAAGATTGAGAACTTTCAACCTCTCCATCTACAAGAAAGAAACATATTTTAAGATTAGCAATTAGAAATATAATGATTTATCAACAAATGTAACAAAAGAAAAAGCCTTTTTCATCTTACCTTGATTGAACTCCATCCTCTCCAATTTTTACTAATATGGTGTTCACCAAGATAATCTTCTGATAAATCAAGTACGACTAATTTTTCCAAATGAAAGTTGGTCGCCTCGAAAGAGTGGCGACATCTCTCCCACTTTAGCCATCTTAATTCAGCAAATGATCCTTCGAAATCTCCATCAAAATTTACATCCTTCACATGAAGGAACTTCAAGTTAGGCATTTTTTTGAAGCTCTCTTGCTTCATGAACACTCTGGAGCCCCTTTCGTCCAGACATAGTGCCTCAATATTCTCATTTTCCTCCTACAAAAAATAAAATAAAATTGAAGTTTGTAAATACCATCGAACCTTGTTTTGTTAGTATACTCTACATGTTATTGTGGCCGATGCATTTTGTCTACACTTGTAGGGAAAAAGAAATATATGTGATCTTTTATAATTGCACAATCATGTCATATGTCCATTTTCACATATATGCCCCAAATTTTGATGTTCTATGTGAAATTCAAATATGAAATTAGTCAAGTTTTCTTGTAAATTTTGAAATTAAATTTTGTTACGTTCGTAGTAATGACGATTGACTAAATATGGTGTGCCTTTGACATATGTGAGAACTGTTACACATTTGAAAAACAAAAAGTACTTATTCAGACTTATGCATTCATAAAGCATGACAACTCATTCCCTCTTTGTTCATAAATTTTTTTTGGTTTTGGCATATGGCTGGATGGAAACAAGAATTTGGTCTATTGAATTTGAGTTTTCATTTTTGGATATTCAAGCTCAAGGCTCAACAACTAGTCCTTAGATGAGGAAGAAATTGTCTAATTGATCCTAAACTTATCAATTTAGTCTTAAACCTTCGTGTGAAATTCTGAAGTAGTCATTCCACCTAATTTTTGCAAGAAATTGCTGATATGGTGGTGCGCCATATAGGACGGTCGTAAAAGGATTGGATTGCAGTGAAAATTGATCAAAATGATTACGTTGGAATTTCGCGTGAAAATATTGTATAAGTTTATGATTGAATCCATATAATAGATTTATGACTGATTGAGTAATTTTCTCTTAAGACAAGCACACTACTCAATTAGTCATCATTGAATTTGCCCCAATTAATCATAAAATTTGACATGATTAAGAATTTGTTAGTGCATTTTTTTGCCATTCGCCCATTCATAAAAAGATATATGAATTAGTAAATAAAGGTTAGCTATTATTATCTTTTTCCTCTTTTTTGCATTCTCTCATTTATTTTTATGCTCCTCCATTTATCTTATTTGATAAGTTAATTATCTCTTTTTTCTCCACTAATATCTAACGATAGATTTTTGTGTCTTCTCTTTGTCGTGTGTGCACGTAAAAGCACAATTATATTTACCAGAAAGGCTTGTTCATTATCGAATAGAGGTGGATATCATATTACACTAAAGGCAGTATGCAAGAATACAATTTCTTTCACCTTTAATTATCTCATCACGTACTGCCTACAATTATTTACTTTCTTAATTTCGATCTTTACTTTTTCAGTTTTTGGTTGAGAATTACTTTGTATGAATACCTAGAAAATCATACATCAGTTGCCATTTAGTTTAATTTGTCGTAATCTACTGTTATTTAATTTTGCACATTGTTGAATTATGTGCTCAATACCTATGGTTAGAACCATGCATAGCATCGGTATGAACATTAGGACATGTTACGAAAACTGGGTAGAATAGCCTATCGAAATCATTTGAGTTTTCATCTTTCATATGAACATGATTGACCTATGATACAAGTGCAAAGCTCATAATTAAAACTAAAAAAAAATGCTAATAATGTCACTTTCTTTATGATTAATGTATCTTGAACAATCTTCCAGAAAAAAATTTCATGTAATTTGATAATTTGACTATAAGTTGGTATAGGCAACAATAAAAAAAAAGAAAAGTGAATATCCCGAAAAATCCCAAACTGGTACACTTATGACAAATATACCTCAAATTATTTTTTTTACTACCAAAGATTCTAAACTTTTACCCCAAACTAGTACATTTGTGATAAATTTATCCTTTGTTAATTTTTGTTAAATTTTGCTATTAAATTGCTAAGTTAGATGATGCGTGACAGTTGATTAGTGTACCAGTTTGGGATTATACTCTCTATTTGTTACCATTTTTGTAGTTTTTTGAGGTATTAATCCAATTTAATGGAGGATATGATTTAGAGTTTTTGGTAATTGAAAAAATTAGCTTGGTGTATTTTGGTCAAAAGTGTAATAATTTAGGGATTTTTGCAGTTATTTGGAGTAAATTTATCACATGTGTACCATTTTGGTGTTTTCCATGATAAAAAAATTAGTTTGGAATAAATTTACCACATGTGTATTAGTTTGAGGTTTTTAGGATATTAACCCCGAAAGAAAAGCGAAAGTTGCAATAGAGAATTTGATTTAAAAAAAAAAAAAAAAAAAAAAAAAAAAACTTTACCAGTCCTTTAAGGAAAAGAAAAACAAGAGTTTTATATTTATTGTTGACTAAGAGGCATCCAAATTATTTAGTGTTGTTTCAAGTTATCAACTACCCCAACAATATTAATAACATAATTATGCATTTCTAGATTACTCAAAAAATTGATATATCTAAAGGCACTTCTTCAATTTTGTTATTAACATTCACTAAGTAATACAATATAAACTAAACCTTCAATTTTCTTCGTAGTACATTTACATTATTATATTGGATTTATATCATGAAAATGCATAATAAATCCTAGAAAATAAATTGTCAAAAATTTTCATACATATAAAACCACCACCTAACATCTTATTACTTGAAATAGAACATAATCTTAAGTTGATAGCCAATAGTTGAGGGGCAAAGGATTTAACTGATTTTTTTTTTTTTTGTTGCAAAAAAGTAGAACAGCATACGAGCAAATTGCATGAATTCACGGTGCGAAATTGAAGATAGAATAATGTATTTGAATCTTGGAGAAGGAAACTATCACATATATCATATAAAAAGTAAAAATTCAAGAGAGAAAGAGGTGGATGACATGTGATCCATGTATTTATTCTCACGCCAACGTACTTCAAAAATAAATTGCTGATATATTTTGGGAAGATAAAATGAAAGACAACAAAGTAATGATCAACAGTAAAGTTTTTGGTGTTTGGTTGAATAAAATAAGTCAATCGGCACAAAGTTATAAAGACTCAAGCATTTTAGAGGGGATGAACCAGATTTATAAGTGGCATAAAGTAAATTATCAAACATGTGTGATGCTTGGTCTTCGACAAGTAATATATAGTAGGAAGTAGTATCAAATTTGCTAGAAAACGATGTTAAACTGACAAAAGAGCAATACAGACAGGGTCAAAACTACACAATTTTACCGTCATATGCATCAAGAGATGACCTGTTGAATAGTGACTAGTGCAAACTTTTCATGAACTAAAGGCCAAAACTGGATGTAGCTTTTACCAAGAAAATGCTAATATGTTGAGAATGGTCAATGGTCTAGAGCAAAAGAATAGTAACAATAATAATTCGAGGGACTACCATTACAGAACCTGGGAAAGGCCAAAAGTAGACATCATTGTTACCTTGTGCTGTAGAACTTTCATAACTTCCTCATCCCATGGTCTGCTCCAATGCCAAGGCCTCGTTTCTTTTGGACGGGCGATAGCTCTACCTAGATCTCTTAGTTGATCATGCATTCTCAACCGATTCTCGTAATCAATTTTTATTAACGAAAGTTCAATCATTCTTGCCAATCCAGAATTTGGGTACAAGTAGAGATCCTCCCACGGGTAGGTGGCAATTCTTTTGTCAATTCCTATGAAAAAACATGCTATGTCTAGAAACATTTTTTTCTCATTATCATCTAGTGCATTGTAACTTAGCTTCAACTTTTCTTGTACATCCTTATGAGGCATCTTCCTCAATTTCTCCAGCGTCTCTGTCCATATGCTTTTATGTTTTCTTTTGAGAAGTGAACCTATAACCGTGAGAGCTAAGGGAAGCCCTCCTGTGGTGGCAACAATATCACTAGAAATAATCGTGAAGTCTATTGGAGGTTGTTTCACTTCAAATGCATACAAACTAAATAGAAGCATAGAGTCTTTGCTATTCATTTCTTTGAGTTCATAACTTATATATTCAGACTTCAAGAGGGCCTTATCTCGACATGTAATAATGATTCTACTTCCTGATTTGAAATTACAACCTCCAATCAATTTATCGAGGTGGTCTTGATGACCCACATCATCAAGAAGAATAAGTACCTTCTTTTTTTCACAACTTAATCGGATCTTTCCAATCCCTCTCACACAATCCGGCACATGATTTCCATGATTTCCCGTTATATCTGAGATTAGTAGATTTTGGATATGCTCCATACCATTGCGATTAATTGTTTCTCTAATATCCATAAGAAAGCTACGGCACTGAAATTTCTTAGAAAGCTTATTATAGATGTTTGTGGCCAGAGTTATCTTACCGATGCCACCAATCCCATAAATCCCAATAATTCGAGTTTCGGACGGATCAGTATCTGCCAATTTCATTACCTCAGCCACACGATCATCAATTCCAACCAAGTTCCCAGGAAGAGGTGGTAGGAAGTCTTGTTGTTGCTCGTCCATTATTACTCGCACGAGTTCTTTTACTAATTCCCCTTCATACCTGTCAAACAACACAACACATGAGAACTTATTAATGGCTCCACAAAACAAGGATTGAGGATGATAAGTAGAAAAATTCTTCTTCCGACAAGGATCTTTTAAGAGAAGGTAAAAGAAGTACCCATCAGCAAATATCTCTGATTCAAATACTTTAAGATCAAGTGCTTTTCTAAGAGCTACCGGCCCTTGTTGCTTGACCTCCTCCTCAAATTGATCCTTGCAAGATTCGAAGGCCTCTCCAAAGCTACCCCCTAGGTGCCGCACGTCCTTGGGTTTTACCTTGTAAAGCACAGGCAAGACTATTTGGCCTCTATTTTCCTTGCACTTCATAATATGAATGAGTTCGCGGAGGCACCATTCACTAGCAGCATAATTTTCCGAGATGACTGGGATTGAAACATTAGAGCACTCGATTGCATTGAGAAGATTTTGAGCAATTGGCTCGCCAAAGCAGAGCTTCTCATCATCTCTGAACACAAAGTTTGGATGGTACCTTAGGCCCACATCATTGAGTCTCTGGTAGAGGTGATCAACGAAACCTTTGCGAGTATCAGGGCCTCTAAAGCTCAAGAATACATGGTAATTGTGTCCAATCATGGAGGTGGACGAGGCGGATGGGTCAGAATTCACTGTGGACGCCAGTGGCACATTGACCTTCTCCAGCGAGTCCGAAGAGGGAAGAAGAAGAGGCAATTCTTCGATGACGTCAGGTCTTGGTCGCTTCGAAATGGTTGGAGTCGAAGCTTCGGTGAGTCCAGCTCGCTTGAGTTGTCGGCTCGAGTAATGATCTTCCATTACAGTGCACGTCTCTGTCTCTCTCTGTCTCTCTGTCTCTCCCCTTTCTCCCTCTGAGACTCTGTTGTGGATAGTTTTGAGCAGCAAAATGATTACTCAACTATCTCTGCATCACATTTAAAGTGTCGCTAGTAAAGAGGAAGAAGCGAAAGCAGGAGGCAAGGCAGGAAGATGAAGTAGGTTTGTCGTTTCATAGATTTGATATGTTCAGATTGGGAGTCTAGAGATGCCTTATTGGGGTCTAAAAGCAAGGGGAAAAAGGAAGAAAAAAGAAAGTAATAGCCATATTGACACTACAACTATATTCATTAGAATAAGAAATTTTCGTAATATTGAAAGCAATTATATGCATCTTGAACTAAAGGTGAAAAACATATTTAGTTCAAATAAAGGGGAAAATTACCAAAAAAGTAATAAACCTATTGCAATTGTGCCAATTTAGTCATAAACTTATTTTTTGACCAATTGAGTCATAAACCTTTTACCTATTGCAAAGGTTGCCTACTAGTGCCGGCAACCTTTTTTTTAATAATATTTATTTTTTGAAATATTTTATTAATTTTTTTTATCTTTTTTTTTTCTTCCCCCTCTCCCTCCTTCCTCCTCCCTCCTTCTTCCTTTGGCTACGACAACCAGCCAGAGGGAGGGTTGGCCGGTCGTCGGACCAAGGCAACTAAGCTAGCTCGCCTTGCCGTCGCTAGGAGAGGGCGAACTCGCCCAGCCACAGGCAGGGCAAGCCCTCGCCAGATCCGGCGAGGGGGACCTTGCCATCGCTAGGTCTGGCAAGGCGAGCCCCACCGGATCTGGCGAGGGCTCGCCTCGCCAATCGGTGAGCTTGCACCCAACGACGAGGGGGCGAGTCTCTGCTGGATCTAGAGAGGGCTCGCCTCTCGATTGCTGGGCGAGGAAAGCCCTTGCCATATTCGGCGAGGGGGCCTTGCCGTCGCATCTGGCAAGGCCCTCCTCACCGGATATGGCGAGGGCTCTCCTCTCCGGTAACTGTGAGGTGAGCCCTCATTAGATCCAGCGAGGGCTCGCCCCGCCTTCGCTGGGCGCGAGACCGCTGGATTGCCTCAGTTCGGCGACTAGCTAGCTTGGCCAATCGCTGGAGCCAAAGGAAGGAGGGGGAGGAGGGAGGAAAGAGGGGGAGGAGGGAGGAGGGAGAAGGGGGAAAAAAAAGAGAAAAAAGGAAAAAAATGATTAAAAATTAATAAAAATTAATAAAAATTAAATATTATTAAAAAAAGGTCACCGACGTCGGCCCAGCTGCCACGTCGGTGTCGGCCGGCTAATTTTGGGTGGATGGACTGATCGAAAATAATTATAAAAGGTTTAGGACTCAATTGGTCAAAAAAATAAGTTTAGGACTTGAACTGGCACAATTGTAATAAGTTTAGGATTTTTTTGGTAATTTTTCCCAAATAAAGTGTAAAAGTAAAAAGAAAATTTTCCAAAAGAAAGTTAAGATAGATGTCACTTATAGAGAGTGCCACGTGTTAGCCACCCATTAAAAATACTTTGGAGCATCACTTTTACATTTTTCTTAATAAGATAGATTCATCGTATCTATTTTAGATCTATATAAAAACCATGTTTCATTTTGTATGCTTAATTCATAGCTCAAAGAAATTATGCTCTCTCTCTTTTCTTTTCTTTTTTGGCACAAGCACATCAACAATTTGCTTTTAATTAACTTATGAACTTTAATAAATGACAAAAGATATTAAATTTTCAACCACTATCATATTTCTAAAAGGAATCCATCAATTATTCTCTTCATCCGTCCCTACCACTCATCTTTCCAAGTCTCTAAGGCCAGGTGAAACGGTTGCCTTTAGCCATCCAAAAGGAAAAGTAGAGTGCTTAAAGCAAAGCACCCACATTCGTCAGTATGTTCGCCCAATCGCCCGCCTGAAGTCTTGTCCGCGTAGCCTTTATTCCTCTAATTCAAGTCTCTTGCAAAAATGGGTGGCATCTTTACATTAAATAATTCGCTGGAATTCTTTTCTTCGGAAACAACGGTTGATAGAGTGGGGAACCATTTGGGAAAAGAAAATATTCGGTGGTTACCACGTCGTAGGCAAACGTTTTAAGCACTTAAGTACTGTTCACCAATCACGAACTATCACGTGTCCTTGATGTGGAAATAAATAAGAAAATAGATTTAATACTATGAAAAATCTCAAACTTATATACTTACGATAAATATACCTAAAATTGAATTTTTTTTTACTATAAAAAATCTCAAATCGATATACTTATGATAAATTTACCACAAATTAATTCTTTGATTACCAAAAAAACCCAAACTTATACATTTGAGACAATTTTACTCTCTATTACTTTCCATTAAATTGAATTAATACCACAAAATATACTAGTATACCTATGACAAACGAAAAGTAAAACTCCAAACTGATATACTCGTCAATTGCTATATGTTATTCAACTGAACAATTTGACAGTAAAATTTAATGGAAAATAATGAAGAGTGAATTTATCACATGTATCAGTTTGAGATTTTAACGGTAAAAAAATTAGTTTGGAATTTTGATAGTCAAGAACTTTTTTTTCTTTCTCTCTCTTCTTTCTTGTGGATTGGCAATGACTACAAGCCACTGCGACGATGAGGGTGGCTCAGTCATGGATGTGCAATAGTGGCCGGCCTAATTGTTGCGCCAGGGACTGCGGATGGGGGAGGTAGCTGAAGATAGAGGAGGAGGAAGAAGAGAGAGAGAAATAAAAAAAAATAAAAAAAAGAGTTCCCGATTTTCATGGCATTTAGTGGGAGATGACTTTTTGAAAGTAATGGCAGAAGAAGGAAACCAGACTTCGACAATTGCAGTCCGAAGACGAAGAAGAAGAAAAATTCAAGATTTTTTATATTTTTATTTTTATTTCCACTTCAGTGACCCGTGTCACTTCATGATTGGTAAGCAGTGCATGGATGCCAGCCATATCAGTATATGATGCCGTACTATGCAACCATAAAATATTTTCTCATTTTGGAAACATCCAATCTATACTCTCACAAGAAAATGAAAGATGAGATGCCCTTGAGGTCATACGTGAAAGCTAAGATTCCTAAAGGGTCTTTCAAAATTTGTGGGCTTCAGGCTTTGTGGTCGAACGTGTGAATGTTTGTTCGATGAATTTCATTTACACATTTCCCTCACGGAGCTGAAATTGGAGCGGTAATAGTTTCGAAGGAAAGTCACGGATTGGCTAAGTAAAGCCCAAACCCATGCTGTCTCTCCCTTTAAGCTGAGTATCTAGCCCCCAAAATCTCTTTAGGATGTTCTTTGCTCTGAAGTCCATCTAGGTTGTTCTTCTATTTTACGTACATGAATTAAAATGACATGTTTGAGCGACCCAAAAAGAAAAAAAAAAAAAATAGGAGCATTGGAAAGCCTCAAAATAGAGGTTGAGAGCACTTCACAAGTAGGGAGAAAAAGCGAAGTGCTAGCTCGTCTGTTGAGTGCGTGATTGTATGATCTTGTTTGCTCTATAATTGTTTTTATGTGTCATGTGAGAAAAAACTATAGTAAGTGAGAGATTTTACTATTCATAAATAATGTGTGTAATAATCATGTGATAATTATTTTGTTTGTGTTTATATCTGTACCTCATTTTCATATATGTACATTTTGAGTTGTCTATTATAATTTTCTTGCGTCACCACTGCCATACATCCATGCCCAACAAAATTCTATAAAAAGTGATATATACTTTTAGGAAGAATTTCACTCAAAGTTCACCTCAAGACGATTTTCCAATAAAAAGTGATATCTACTTTTGTTCCAAACCCGGTTCACCATTAGAAACCACAGATATAACTGGAGAAGTTTATCATTGGTAAAAAAACTGATTTTCTTTTTCTATTGACTACTTTTGATATATCCTAGGTTAATTATCTTGACTTCCAACCTTTTGAAGATCTGTTATGATCTTTCCGAGGCATATTTCTACCAAAAATAAAGAACTGAGATGACTGGACATTCAAGATCCAACTATACGATCCTTTGAAGAGACCAATCATTCTCGATAATCTTGGCTTTCTCACATCTTTAATCGGCCTAATACTTGACTTGGAGGGATATCATTTTCTCTTGGACTCTTTTCTTCAAATCAATTTTGATGTCCCATGCATAATCTTTTGATTGATAGTGAGTATTTTTTAGCTGATTCGAAAAGTAAAAAATACTCCAATTCTTCTGTGCTATGAGTAAAAAAACTCCGATTCCATGCTTTGTTAGGAATTTCACATATTGTATTGTTTGACTATGTTAATAATAGAAAGGGTTAATACTCTTAAAAACTTCAAGCTAGTACACGTGTGATAAATTTACCCAAAATTATTTTTTTTTTTATCATGAAAAACCCAAAACTAGTACATTTGTGACAAATTTACCCCAACTAACCATAAAAAAACACTAAACTAGTATATTTATGACAAATTTACCCCAAACTAATTTATTTGAACACCAAAAATCCTAAATTGATGTATTTGTAACAAATATACCTCATGTTAAATTGGATTAATACCACAAAAAAAAAATCACAAAAACTGTAAACTGTAATAAACGGAGAGTAAAATCCCAAATTGGTATATCGAGTCAACCGTCACGTGTCATTTAACTTAATAATTTGATCATGAAATTTAACGGAAACTAACATAGGGTAAATATGTCACAAGTGTACCAGTTTGGGGTAAATTTGTCAAATGTGTACCAATTTAGGGTTTTTGGTGGTCAAAAAATTAGTTTGGGGTAAATTTATTATAAGTGTACCAGTTTAGGGTTTTTCAAGGTAATAACCCTAATAAAAATAATAGAATGTCTTCCTTAGATATGCACGCAATCACTTGGATGGGTAGTTAAGCTGTTTCTTTTTCATCGATTTTGAAAAAGGACGTGTTGATTGTTGCAATTGCAAAGCTTCATTCTCCAATTGTTTAAGCCATTTCTAGAAAATCTCAGTTCCATTAGCTATAGTGTTTAGATCTTGCAGAGTAACGCTCAATGTGGCATGCTCCGCCAATCTCTACCTCCCCTTGCATTTCTCAATAGAAATACAACTCTTTGTGTATTTGTTCCTTTTTTGTAACCCAAGAAATCTCTTTTTGTTTCATTAAAAAAAAAAAAGAAAGAAAGAAAGAGAGAGAATAGACATCCAAATTATAACGCAAACTGACAAATAAAAGGATACCTGACAAAAATTCTCTATTGTAAAGAACACAATTGACTTGCAGTCATGCAAAACTTGACACGAATGGATACTTAAGTGCCAAAATCGGAGCAAAATAGATCACTTAAGTGCCACTCCGGCCAAAATGCCGACGTGGTGATTTTTCGGCGAAGGAAGTGCAAAACAACGCCGTTTTGGTGCTGACGTGGTAAAAAAATTAATAAAATTAAATTTAAAGCATTTAAAAATAAAATAAAAATATTAAAAAAACTATTTTTTTTAGGGAGGGGTGGGGAGGAGGCGGCTGAGGGCTGAGTCCTCGCTACCACCGCCAGAAGGGCCGACGGCAGAGGGGGGAGGGTCGGCCGAGGTCGCCGGGCCCTCGCCGGAGCCGACGACCACAGGCCAAGCGGTGGCGAGGGCTTGCAAGCCCTCGCCCCAAATCTCGGTGAGGGTCATGGCCCTCGTTTGACCAGGCCAAGGGCCGTCGCCCTCTGGGGGCCGGGCAAGGGCCATCAACCCTCGCCGGATCTGGGTGAGGGTCACGGGCCCTTGCTGCCGATCGGCCGGGGTTGCCGGCCCCTAGCTAGGGCCCGGCAACCTTGGCGACCCTCCCCCCTCCGCCATCGGCCCTTCCGGCGGTCTTTGGGAGGAGGCGGCGGTGAGGGCTCAACCATCGCCGCCCCCCCTCCCCCCTTTTAATTTTTTTTTTAATTTTTAGTTTTTAAAATTTTTAAATGTTTTAAATACATTTAGTTTTAAATTTAATTTAATTAATTTTTATATTAAATTTTTTACCACGTCGCATCAAAACGACGCCGTTTTTGTATTGTCTAGCCACATTAGCATGCAAAATGGCGTCATTTTGCACTTCTTTCGCCGGAAAATCGCCATGTCGGCATTTTGGCCGGAATGGCACTTAAGTGATCTATTTTGCTCCGATTTTGGCACTTAAGTGTCACTTTCCAAACTTTTGGCACTTAAGTATCCCTCCGTGCCAAGTTTTGGCACTTGGGGTATACTTTGTCCCAACTAAAACTATCCAATTCACCCAAAACATGACTAGTCACAATAATTATAATAATTACCGGGGCAACATTTTTTCTTACTTGAATGAATAATTTCGTAGAGCAAAGACTGCAATAGAAAATGTGAATTCGAGTTTTGCTCAGGTATCTAATGATGCTTGCTCTTCTCTAGAAAAAAAGAAAATCAATATTTTCGGGGAATGATGTGATGAAGGATTGTCAATTAAATTGGAGCTTTTTTTTTTTGTGGTTGATTAATTAGTATCGAACATAAAAAGAATTATCATTGAAATTGACACAGTGCCTGCATTTCTGAGATATGGCTAGTATTGTGGGCTCTTGTACAGTGGAAGTCCAGAGGAGAGGCCTTGCGACAGCCTCGACGCTTGCTGCATGAAGCACTGACGCCTGCGTTCAAGCCAAAAACAATGAGTTTTGGCATAGATTCCTTCAACTTTTCTTCGTCGAATCAGTTGATATAACTGGCTGTTGGCCCACGTGTTTGCATGGACATTTTACTAGGACGAATGTGGAAGCCTTTTTCGTTGGTGAACAATAGCATTACTCGTCTATACACGCATGGATTCACGTTCCTGAAAGAGTATATTACGGAGCATAAATAGACAAAATGACCTAAGGGACTAATGGGTCAAAAGAAGAATAGACATGAGTAAGATCAATGTGCCTGCGAGGGCTCTCTTGTTCCACAATGTCACTAAACTATCTCCATTCGTGAGCCGACTTTAATCACTATTCTGAGGTTTAGGGTAGGAGGTTGTGAGGGATTAAATGCTCTTGTGTGAGCAATAACATCGACATTTGCTTTTTTTTTTTTAAAAAGCACATGTCTAGATTTTCTCTTTCCCTTGGACCAGTCCTGGACAATAACTTCAACTAATACTCTAGCTTGTCAAATGTGCTAAGTGATGGCGATGAAATCATATCATGTGATTGTTCCATTTGATCTTTTATTCATAGAGCAGGTCATGTCATCCACATAGACATATCAAAATTGTGACACTAAGATCTGGTGGGGTGAAGTGCAGATGACTATTTGAGCCAGGAGTGCACTCAAAACTTACTGAACTGCATGACCAAATTCAATTCAAAACTCCGGAGGGAGAACTCCTAGTTGCACCTTTTCTCCATCCATAACAATTTTGAAAGAACACGGGGAGTGCTTTGCTTTGCTCTATTCTTGACCATGGAGACTCGAAGCAAGTTTTTCGAGTCCAAAGCCGTTGCTAATCTTCACAAGTGACATTTTTTGAATCGCTTGCGGAACAATGAAGGAAAAAGAGAGAGAGAGAAAGGAAAACGTAAAAGAAAAGAAAGAATAAAGAAAGAGAAAGAGCAAGCAAACAAAAAAAGAGAAAGGCTGTTGGACAAAATTGCCCCGGGCTAGATAAATTTGGGGCCTTATTAGAGACTAAGTTTGTCACTTCAAGTTCTTATTTATGATTGGGTTTGTCACTTTTGAGCTTTATTTAAGATAATGTCTACTTTGAGCATTCTTTTGAGAAAATGATTTCATTTTAAATTTTTATTTGAAATTTTCCCAAAGAAAATGCCTCTCGACAACGCTCGCCTTCCTTTCCATGATCCAACGGGGTTTTAGAGATCAAGACAAACTGATAAATGCAAGAAAACGGACTCACGTGCCCTTACGGTTCACGTGAGGTAAGGACCGGCCATCACGCGTCCTTTGTCTAGAGGGCGAAAGCCACCAAAACGACAAAATCAAGTCCGGCCCAGTCGGCGGTTCTTGTACCATCCACGTAGAAATAAAGCCAAAACAAAGCGTTACCATCCTCTCAAGATTAGCATAAAAATGCGGCAAATCCACATTTTTAGAGACACCCGGCTGATTACTGCCCTATAAAGCATTCATTAGCAAAAATTCAACTTCAATAGAATATTGCTCACGCGTGGGATCTTCCCTTTCAGCGTGATTAAATGATTCCTTATGCTTTTTGAATTGTTTATCAATGTTTAATAATTGAAAGTTTGAGAATAGAGTAGGGGCTTGAAAATCAATTTGTCCGCCACCACCGCCACCCGACCCAACGAGATCGCCCGATCAAATCTGTCTAGGATGGAGCAAGTGATGCTTCGTAGTGAGACCCAACCCGTTTTCGGTGCGTTCTTCGCTTTGGGCCACACGAGCACGAATGCTTGAGTCACAATGAAAGAGACGTGCAGTAGAGAAGACAGGTAGGTGGAGTGAATGATACTACAAGATATGGGTGGGGTGGGGGCATGTCACATCACATGAAAGTGTATGCCCCACCCCTCTCCATTTTGCAACAAAGCATAGGACTTTCCTTGGCATTAAACTTGGAATATGTTATCCATAGATATAGGATTGTTTATGGGCGTCTTACCCTTTGAAAAATCGAGTTAATATACCATTCTTCTTCTTCTTTTAATCATATAACAATCGCATTTGTTGGTTGAAATTCATTCAATCTTTTGTTTTGGTAAGCGAGAGCTAAACTTGTAAAATGAAAAGTATAGTATCATTGGGCATGAGAGGCTTGCATCTCTAAATGGAGTTGTATAGAATTATATGCATTCCTAGATGAAGTTTGCAGGTTAGTTCCTCTCCGTGGAGGAGTAGACATTGTCAGTAGATTGAATCAAGACCTCCTGAAGCATAATAGGTGGAAAGCCGTATTCTAAAATGCTATTTTTTAAGTTTGAATACAGCTGTCAATGGTGATCCAAATAATAAGAGACAATTCTTTCTTTTAGTTAAACAAATGATCCAGAAATTTGGGGTCCAATCCTTATGTTTACATCAAATTTAATGAGGTTAATACCATACAAAATTCTAGACTAACCTCAAATCGATATATATGTAATAATTTTACATTCCGTTGGTTTTCATTAAATTTTTCTATCAAATTATTAAATTGAATGATACGTAACATTTAACAAGTGTACCGGTTTAGAGTTTGACTTTCCATTTCTACTTTATGACATTTCATAGTATTAATCTAATTTAATGGAAACTAATAGATGGTGCTTGTTACAAACTTATCAATTTGTGTTTTATGATAGTCAAAAAATTAATTTTTGATAAAATTTGTCACATATGTATTCAATTAAAAATTTTCGGCGGTCAATAAATTAATCATAGTTAAATTGGTGGTTTATTGATATAGGATTATTCGTGATGTCATCAATTCTGAATTGAATTTACGTTAACAAAGAATAGGGGGTCCCGTTCCAGAAGCAACTGGACACGCAAACAGAATTTTGCAATTGTCTAAGCCAATAAGTCATGATATAAAATTCCATAGATTTTGACTAAGTTTTGAGCAAAGGAAGGATATTGTTTTGTCATTGTACCGATTCTCAATGTTGCTGTTGTCTCTTATCGATGCACGTCATCGTCGATAGGGAAGACCCTAAGAGATTTCAGAGCAAGAGAAACTCCCTTACAATAAGGGTTGTCAAAACAGCCCGATCCTACCAGACCAAATTACGAGAAATGGAATATATTGGGGTCAGGTCTTGATATTGTTCGGGTAAACGACGGGTAGTGTACATGTTTTGGGTTGAGTTAGGGTCCTAATATTGTTCAACCCCAAATGCCTATTTGTCTTAGTGTTCGTGTCTTTGAGTTCAAATGCAAATCTAAGCCAAGGTGATGTCCTTCGACACTCGACACCTTTGCTATCTCTGCCTTAAGCCGTTGTGATTCCATCCTCCTTGTCGATCCCACCGCCATCAACGGCTCTTCCTCCTCTCTCTCCTAGTGCACGCCCTCCTCTTCATCACGGCCACCATCCGACCAGGTCTAACCCGACCCAATTGTTTGGGTTATTTGTTGTTCGAGTCTTAGGTCTGGCAGGGTCAAGCATACTTCTATAATATTTTGGATCGGGTCAAATATCATAGAAACCTGACCTGCCTCGGTCGGATCTGACCCATTGACACCTTTACCTTGCATTTCTTGATGGTCTTGATTGTTTTGCGAAGCGTGCAATTTCTTGCTTGCAGTCGAATGCACCATTTGAAGCAAGAAAGGCTTTGAATTTAAATGTCAATACAGATCCCATTAGGGAAATGACTTGATGACTGCGATTATCGTATCTAGGAAACTTCCCTCTCCGCCATGAACAAACCTCTCATCTCATTCCACATGCTATGAGGACGACCATTGTCTTATTCACTATCAAGCACAAGAACATTTTTCTCATCGTTTGCTAAGTATCGCAAATGGGGGGAAAATTATTTAAAAAGGTTTAAACATATTATAGTTTTTTTCAATTTAGTTCTAAACATTTTTAAAATTTTTGCTATTTTAGTTCTAAACCTTTTACACAATTATGTCAATTTAGTCTATTCAGCCAAATTTGTCCAATTGGTCTTTGGCGAATAATTTTTAATAATATATTATTTTTAAAATTTTGTATTAATTTTTTTCTCTCTATCTTTTTTACCCCTCCTCCCTCCTTCTTCCTCTTGCTTTGACTACCGGCCAGAGGGGAGAGCCGTTCACCGACTAGTAACGAGCTCACCTCGCCCGGCCGTTGGCGAGGTGAGCCCTCAATTGGATTTGACGAGGGCTCGCCTCGTCTAGTGACGACGAGGTTGACCTTGCCGGTGGATTGGTGAGGTCGGCCTCACATGGTTTGGCTGTGTCAAAACTTCCAAGAAATCCCATGCACGATGGAGGAGACAAATTGGAGTGCCTCAACGGCAAAATCACATAGACCATCTTCTTCTCCTTCAAACAATGGTGGGTGATCCTTCCTTTGACATGCACATCAATCGATGGGATCTTTCTCTCTTTTTCTCTGATTTGCTTGCTCTTGGGGGTGTTGTCCATCACTTAGATCCGGCGAGGCGAGTCCTCGCCAAATTTGGTAAGGGCTCGCCTTGCTAGTGACTAGGCGAGCTCACCTTTGCTAGTGACTTGGTGAGCTCATCCTCATCTAGCAAAGGCAAGGTGAGCTCACCATTGGCTGGCGACCAACCCTCCCCTCTAGAGCAAAAGGAAGAGTGAGGGAGGAGGAAAAAAAGAAAAAAAGGAAAATAAATAAAATATCATTAAAAATTATCCATTGGTGTCGGCATCCATGTTAGTGTAGTCAACCAAATTTAGCTGGATGGGCTGAATTGATACAATATAGCAAGTTTAAGATTGTACTGGCCAAAAAAAAAAAATGTTTGAATTGGAAAAATTACAATAAATTTAGAACTTTTTTTTGATAATTTTTCTCACAAACGGGTCTATAAATTTTCAATGTCCCACATATTTAATAATAGCTAGAATTCTGATCTAGCCTGATTAATAGAGTCTCTCAGGACTCTTTTGAGAGTTCTCTTTAAATCAAAACCATAAGAACTGCACATCCATATTCTAAAATCAAATTGTTCTTGGACCTTTTCGTCGTTGTGCATAGCTTAATAAGCACGATTTTGCCAAAGCCTCCCGTCTAGATTATCGGAGGGCATGCCATCCAAGTTGGCTCAGACCACTCCCGGTGATGACGAGAAGGATCGACTCGGCTATTTTCTTTTCTTGCCTTTGAAAAAACAACAAGGCATCTCGAGAGAGCTTCATGAATGCATACATTGTCTCGTCTTTGGCGGGTGATTATAATGGCTACACTAAAATCCGTTCCAACTAAAATAATCATTTTGCTTTATATGGTGCGAGTTGATCACTGTCCTAGGACATATTGGTTAATGGTTATCTCTTTGTTTTTTAGCTTTCAAGTTGAAGCCCAAGATACCAATTTGGCTGAATCTACGGACCACGCCCCCTCAACCTCATTTTCATCTTCCAGGATCTTTATTCTGAGCAGTCCTGTGGCTGTTGTGTAATCATGAAATCGACCGAGGCGGTGCTGAACTTATGAGGAACTGTAGCATACACAATCAAATGTTCAACCAAAAGTGCTTGAGAGAGTAAAACTTACAAAGGCTTTGGGCAGATTGTTTAAGAATATTCCTTAAAGGACAGGCCTATGGCTTATAATTTAGACATACTTCGCGTGTAGTTGGTTGTTCAAATTGACACTATGAGAATTTTCTGAAAAAGGAGTTGCCACTACCCTATTAAGGTCAACTAGAAACCGAATGAAGTGCGAGAGCGTAATTTACTTCCCGCGCAATCATAGAATCTAATTTTGTTCATTAAAAAAAAATCTTTACTAAGCAATCTAAATTGATTTTATATCTATCCACTAACATGTAAGGTAATCATCTAGGTACATAATCATTAACAATTGACAACCAAAGTAACATCAAATAAGTTGTGTGAAAAAACAAGCATCTATCACTAAAAAATAAATAAACACAATCCCGACTAAGCAAGCGGAGGCCATAATCATCATATGGAAATGGCACAATCAAAGGCCTTTGTATCTAAGAACCATTCAAACCCTACCGTAAAGCCTTAGGCTTGTTCAGTTTTGAGCAAAAAATATTTATCAAGAACTTTCTCACACTTTTAGAGAGAACCGCCCAAAAAAACTAATTTTTTTAGCTTTTTCTGATTTAAAGAAACAATTTTTTTGGAAATGTTAATTAATTTTAATTTTTATAAAATTATTTTATTTAATTTTTAATTCGGAAAAGAAGAGATGGGCCAGGCCTTGGGCCCAGTCCGGATGAGGACAGAAGCCTGGTCCCACGAATTTGGACTTCACGGATAGAAGATGGGCTGTTAGAGCAAGCCTTTTGAGAAAAGGACCAAAGCGAAGTCCAATTTGCCAAGACCGGAGGAGACCCAAACTCACTTATGACAAGGCCCCGCCCAGATTCACCTAATTCAAACTGGCCCAAACTCCCTTAGTCTAAACCGGCTCAAATTTACCAATCTTAGCTAAGTTCAAGCCCATAAATCTCCATTAAACCCCAAAGTCCAACGAGCCCACGGCGCAATCTTCCCACATTTCCCTTCTCAGACGCCTGCACTTTCCCTCTTCAGTATTAGTCCCTCCCAGATCCCCTCTTTCAATCAGACTAAAGAATTGAGACGCTAGAGGAAAATTAACAACCCATCTTCATCTAAAACAAGACATCCACAACACGAGGGGAACTGTCCTCGCTACTCCGAGTGTTTAACAAACCATCTTCGTCGGCTATCATCGAAATATCACCATCGTTCATCGATTCGACACTCGCACCCACTGCTTCACAAAAATACCCAAAACATGGATATAGAGAATGAGAAGTTACACGAGTTCAACGCAAACATCACTGGAGATTCGGTAATATGCATAACAGAGACCCTCACTCACTCTCCTCACCAACGTTCATCATGAAGAGAGCTATACGAAGAACATGCCAAAATAAAAGTTTAATAAAGTACTCGGCAAACTCACCATGTGTCGAGTTTAGGCTTAATATACGATTACTCAATCGATTTCACACAAACCATAGCCAAAATGACCATAACCATTTTAAATCGACTCACAGAGGCATTTTGTCAAACATGTGGTGGGCGAGAGATGAAAGGAAACCACGGAGGAGAACAGGGCTCAGAACCAGATCAAAGTTAGACACGAGTCGGCAAGGAATGCTCAACATCGGCGAAGGACAGCATAAGAGAACCCAACACGCACACCCCCAGCTCAGTATGTCGTGCAAAACATGAGAAAAAGCGCAAAAGCAGGGGCCACATAAAAAGAAGGTCGGTCGAGGGCCCCCGCCCGGCTCCCCCGGGGGGCGTGAACGGTGGGCAAGCTCGATAGATCGGACTACATCCGGTCGGCCCGCACGCCTCCGACCCGGGATCCTCGGGGAATCAACACAACTCGGAACAATAAAAAAAGAAACGCACGGCGATCATTACCATAGGGAAAAGCGCGCGTCGGCGAGGGTTGGTGGCCAAGGTCCAGGCGCGGTGGCTACCGGAGGAGGCCCTTCACTCGTGGCCTCACTCCTCCCTCTCTCTCGGTTGCTCCCCCTTTCTCGCTCCGTCTCTCTCTCTCTCTCTCTCTCCTCTCCTCTCTCCCTCTATTCGAAGACCCCCCTGCACTGAATCCTCCTCTCCCCTTTTAAGCCTGGCCGGTAGGCGCGCATGGCCCCTGCCACCGCCAACTGTCCCGCTAGCCTGGCCCCCGACCGCCGGCCTTGGTCGTTCTGTACCTCCTCTCTCCCTTTATGCAGACTGCGTGCGATGCGTGTGGGAGGAGGAGGAGGGAAGAGGTCCGCGGGCCGGGCCAACGACAAAGGGGAAAGAGGAAGAACGGACAAGAAAGAAGGCCGGGACGGCCTGCTCCTGGCCCGATCTTGCTTTTTTTTTTTTAAATAATTTTATTTTAATTTTAATATTAGTAATGTAAATGCCCTTAATATCTATATGCTATACAATTTAATGAAAACGTGATACATTTTAATGAAAATTATTTATCTTCTTACTTCTTTTTTTTTTTTTAGAGGCTAATCCATAATTTTCTATGGATTAAGTTCTAAATAAAAAAGGGTAAAATTTATGTATCAACACAGATAATAATAAATTTTTGCTCATGTAATTAGCATTTGTTGCATTCATATTCATAAGTCCACTCTTAGGAGCAGAAGGAAAAGAAAAACATGATCTTCCCATGCAGAGGCGAAGTAAAACAAATTAAAAATGAAAAGGATATGGTTTTAAATGCATTATCCCTAGGAAACTATTCAACAGGAGCAATTCTAAAAAGATCTAGTAATTGGCACTAATTTATGAGGCGCGATTTCATTCATTGTCGATAAATGAGAGATAAATATTGTTCCAACAAATTCAAATAGAGATAGCATGCAATGCGAATAAGGTATTTTCTCAATAGAGAAATTTGCTATACAAACACAAGCAAATAATGAAGGATAACACTTATTAAAGGAAAGAAAGTAATAGGTACAATCTCAAACGATCATTGTCTTCATGAAGGAATAGCCGAGTACACATTCAAATTCCAGAGATTCACGTAGCGTGGCAAATAAACCATGGGAGTTTATCTGCACTTGAAAGAAAAGTAAAAAAAACATAAGAAAAGAATGAACTCGACGTATTTATAACATAATGATGTCGTGCAAATTTGTCATTTTAAATATTCTATATACCCTGATATTTTTCATTCCTTCGCTAAAAGCTAATGTAGAAATTTTGTTTCGTATAAAAATATGTGGAAACTTTGGCTCTTAAAAGTTTTTCTCAAATTTTTTTTAAATAATAGAATCGTGACTCTGAAGAGATATGCCATGCGAAATAACACATGGAACCGTACTTTATATATGTTGTGCACAATGTTTGATGGTTCACATTATTTTTTAACAAAGTGCTGATGGTATTGAAGTAGTGAATTTGGAAAATTTCATCGTTCTAAAATAATAATCATCAAAAGAAAAGGTATACTTTCAAAACGTTACGTTAGATTCCAATTTTCAAGTTAAAATAGAAAACATATTTCATCATAGGGAATCAAATCTCAATTTCAATATGCCACGGGAAACTTGGAAATTGAGATTTGTAAAAAGTTGTCCAAATATATAGCTAAGCTGTCAATATTATGAATGTGCAAAATGCATTATTCTCTAATCCTAATTTTGGTCAAGTGAGGAAGTCAGGAAAAGAAATATATAAGAAGGGAATCTCAATATACACGGCTATATTATATCTAAGAACGAGGAAGAAATGAAGAGTGAGGCAGATTGATGTGTACCTACCACTCAGTCCATTGTACCCGTTTAAGATCAAGTCGGACTCGAGGAACGTGAGCAATTTTGGACCAGTCCTCACCAATTGTTTGTTGACATCTCCTGCTCAATTCACCACAATGTTCGATGCGTAATTCTTTGAGGGCAGCGAGGGATCAGATTTCTCGCGGCATGAATGATAAGTTGGGACATCGGATCAAGCGAATTTCCTTGAGACGTGTATGATTGGGCAGCCATTTGGGTATTGCCATGAAGCTCGGGCAATCATAGACGCAAAATGATTCCAAAGTGCAGGCACATTCATTGAGACACTGAAGCAACTCCATAACTTGCTCGAAATTTGTTATTGACAGAATACGAAGACACGAAGGAAAGCTGGACTTTTTCTCTGGCATCAACATGAGCGAGGAACCTTTAATATGCAAACGCTCTAGGGAGGTTAATTTCTCGAAAGGTACCAATATTGGTCTCCCACAATCTTCAATTTCCAATTCTTTAAGGTGAATTGGTCGACAAGTAACTTCGAACAAAACTTGGAGATTTTTGCATTCGTCGAGTCCCAACAATTGCAAGTTTTCCAGATATTGTATTCCGCTTTCTTGCAAACTCTTTTGCTTTATTGTTATGTATAGAAATCTTAGACTGACAAGCCTTTTCATGTTTTTGGGCAACTCGCCTAGCTTCGTGCAACCATTGACATCTAACTCTAGCAAGCTTTGCAGTTTACATATGGCATTTGGTAGCTTCTTCAATTGCTTGTTCTGAATGAGTAATAACGATCTCAATTGCTTCAAATTGCATATGGAACTTGGCAGCTCTTCAAAGCTACCATACGACAAATCGAGAAACCGTAAGTGGCTACACTTGGAGATGAATGTTCTAGCAAAGTTTCTAGTAATGACTCCATCATCAACTTCGTATTGAAACATAATTGCACGCAACCTCTTTGTAGTTTTCTTTTTCAGAAAAGGTGGGACTCCATCGTAGTTTGAAATTTCATCTAATGAAACAGTAGGGATGGAAACATACCGAACTCTTTCTGAAATCTCCGTAGTATCTAAATCAACGATGGAGCAATAACTTTGTGCCACACTCATTGCAAGAGAATGGACTAGATCGTGCACATTAAATGATAATATTGATTCGGTCTCCTCAACATCCTGGATCAAAGATCTCCTCCGCAAGTCTTTCACGTACTCAACACCAACATCTTCCACTGCTAGTTTTTCCCTTACCGAACTAATGAGTCCAAAAGCCATCCATTGCCTTGCTAAATAATCAGCGGTAATTTTTTTTCCTCTGGGGAAAAGTGATAAGATAGGAAAACACTATTTTAAGTGAGATGGTAAATCGTCATAGCTAAGCTTAAGTACCGATAGAATGTCCTTTTCTACTTCCACTAACTCCCATGTTTTGCTATCTCTTATATACACCCAATACATTTCCTTGTCCTTTGCATGAAGTAGACTCCCCAAAATTATCAAAAGGAGAGGCACTCCTAGTGATTTTTTAACAATATCATTTCCAATCTCAAGGAGTTCAGGACGAGGTTCCTTTCCCTTCTCATCAAATGCCCATCTTTTGAATAAGGTCATAGAGTTTTCATCACAAAGACCTTTTAGATTATGTGCTGGATGAGTACCCATTATAGAAGCAACTTCTAAACTACGTGTTGTCACAATTATCTTGCTTTCACTAGCTCCTACGCTTAGCAAATCTCTCAATTCTTTCCATCTACGGTGGTCATTGCTCCATACATCATCCAAGACAAGTAAATATTTCTTGTCTTTGATGGTGTCTTGCAAACAGGTTTGCAATTGTTGAATATCAAAGTTACTCAAACTCTGACCAGTTGCATCTTTGATAATTCCTTCAATAATTTTCTTTAAATCAAAGTCCTTTGGCACACACACCCATAGTTGCAACTCAAATTGCTCTTTCATACGATTGTCATTGTAAACTAATTTAGCTAGGGCCGTCTTGCCCAGACCTCCCATTCCTACAATGGGAATCACCGAGAGGTTTTTGTCATCTGTTGGCTGCATCAACATCTCAATTATCTCTTCTTTATCGGCATCTCTTCCAATGACATCGGACTTGTTTACATATGAGTAAGTCATCTCTCGTGAGTGTGTATGTGCCACACCATTGTCCACACTCCGCACATTAAGATCAAATTGATCTTTATCAGTAGCAATTCTAGATAATCTCTCCCTTATCTCCTTGACTTTATGACTGAGTTTTGCACGGAGTATTAGTGGATTAGAGAGGGAAAAGAAGCGGTGTACCTTCCCTCTGACGTCCCCAGAGCGACTTATCACCTGCTTCCTTAAGGCTTCGCACTCGAGTTCATCGAGCACATCCTCCGCATCATAAAATACATGTTGAAGCCCATCTAACCACACTTGCAGACGGTGGTTCTTCGCCTTCTGCTCCTCCGCATCCAACAGCACAGCCTTAATGGCAGTCAACGTCTCTCTAAGCTCCTGAATCTGATTTTCAAAGTCGAAAATTGCGATGGCTTTTTGGAGCGCCGGTGACGCTATCTTCCCTAGCACACCCTCTGCAATGCTGAAAAGGAGTGATTCAGCCATGCTGAGGGATGAGGACACTGACTCTTGCTTTTGGTTTGAGAAGAAAACGAACACACGATTTCTTCCTTTTGTAAGGTAGTCGCTAAGATGAGAACTTACTTATAATAGGAGGAAAGAGAGGTACTTTTCTTACGAGTGACCTGCAGGAAAACACGAAAATGCTTTATTCCTTCTTTATCTTACTTTCCTGGAAACAATAAAGAATCGACATTACTTCAAAGATCCAATAGGTTCTTGTCTATTCTTTACTTGTGTAAGTAATTTGCTTAAATCATGTTCTTCCTTAAAACAAATGAACCCTCAATATATTCCCTTTTTATATGATTCACTCGGCAATTCATTTTTAGAGATGATTCAGAATAATATGAAGGATGTGAAAAGAATTACTGATTAAACCGGAAGAAAAGGCAAGTTGGCATCCGAAGAGATTAATAAAAAGAAAGATGGAACAACAGAGAAGTATCAAAGGCTAATTCTGCCTCAGCCATTTGAACCAAAAGGCTCTCTCAGTTTCTATAATTTAATTTAAAACAAGCTATTGGGAGCTCCAAGGCACGTAACTTTTCTTCCATGCAATTAAAACAAGTAAAGAATCACCAGACTTTGTCCGGACCATGGAATGATCTCTTTCGTGATGTTTTGGTTCATCATTTTTAAAATTATTAATTAATAGAATCCAATATAGCTTAGATGCCAAGTAAAATACTGATACTCCAATTTCGCCCTATTTCACGGAGGTATTTCAATTTTTCCTAAATTTCTTTTTTTTTTTTTTTTTTTTTTGGTAATATTTGATCGTCTGTCCAAAACTTAGTATTAATCTCTTTCCAATGTCGTCTATAAATAAATAGGTCTATCTTGTTAAAGAAATGATTGCTAATCTTTTCGGCATCGGCATATCAAACTACTCTCTTATCTCCGATCGACGTCTTACTCCTTCTCTAATTATTTATCTATCTATTTTAAGAGATGATGACTTAGAACATATCTAAAGTGGAAGAAAAGAGAAATATTGTGCCAAAAGAAGGACCAAAGATGGCGACTTAGACTCATATGTAATGGTTATTTGATTTTTCATTGGATTGAGGGATCGAGAGCCCTCAAGTCGGAGACCCACCTTCTTGAGTCACATTACAATTGTCGTATGTCATGGGTATGCCATCGTAAAAAGTCATTCCATCAAGTTATATTGTAGAGCAAACTAAATGGGGTTGGTATACATTAAATTTCTCTCTCTTTTATTATCCCCGTAGCGAGTGATAAAGACATCCAAACTCTTGATTCAATTAAGGTCCACCAATCACAAATGTACGTCATGTGAGACTTCGGGCACAGAGTGGAAAGTGTGACTCTCATAGTTAATTTAGACATGCTCCATGTCAAACACAAAGTGGATTTATATCTAACGTTTGCAAGTGTCTGGAAGGTATGTCTATACCTATATGCACATAGAATAATCCAAGTGATAAGCAAGTATTTGCAATCATGCGGCTGAAGGACGTATTAGGTTCTATTAAAGATTTTTGTTTCTTGATTTATCAAAGATGAAGTTTAACATAAACGTTGTGTATTTTTCGCAAATTGAAATTCATTTTAAGGTATTATGGATGACCGCCGAAGTAGTTTTGCATTTATCACTTGAACGAGTGTATCTTATAATATTAACCTGTGCAACCGTGACTTCTACCATTGGAACCGCTACATTAAATCGGTATACACAAGGATAAGCTACACAGGACATTTTACTCTTTTTGAGGAGCATCGTTTCTAAGCACTAGGAGAGAACAAAAGCAGTCAATCTTCTTTGAGACCCACCTCTTTTTCTTTTCTTTTTTTGTCGATCTTATGAGACCTAACTTTGAACAATATCCAAGACATGATCACGTTATCGTGCATACCATTAAAATAAAAAAATTCACATTATATAGTTCACAACAATGCATTCTAATAATATAGTTCACATTCTTATATTGTTAAAACAACCCATAAATAAAAATAACTTGCGGCCCCCTGGCATAGATCTTCGACTAGGCCACTTCCAAATTTGCACGTAAGGGCAAAGGACGATGCCAAACTAGCATCTTGTTCCTTGAAGTACGAATATGTAAAAAAAAGGAAAATTTCGTAATCCATATACTTTAAAATAATTGCTCACTAGACGCCCTCAGCGGTTCTTGTCAGCTTCTGGCAAGGGTGTCTCGGCTGGCTGAGGGTCCCCTTGCTAGATCTGGTGAGGGCCAATCTCGGTTGTGGCCAATGAGGCGTCCCGGCCCTCCTCCTCATCAGCCATCGTTGAGGCTAGTGATCGGCAGAGGGAAATAAGGAAAAAAGATAAAAGATAAAGGAAATAAAAGAAAAGGGAAAAAAAGAAACAAATTCAGAAGATGTAAAAAAAATTTAAAAATCATCTACATTAGCACTAGTCATGCTACTTAGGACGAGCGACGCTAATTGGAATGTCACGAGACTTGATCAATTAGTCAGAAACAAACTCTTTGTACTCAACAAGTAATGAGGCTTGATTGGTTAGTCCAAAGCTTGGTGTAAGTTTACGAACTTGAGGGAGGGGGCTAAACTGATAGCTGTGTTTAAGGGTTACCGACGACAGGTAAAGAATTATCGCCAAGCATCAGGGTCGAATTACGAAGTCCATAGATGATCAACTACCGTAAATTCTACTATGTGTTGGATCGGAGAAAAGGGGCGAGAAATAAAGAACGGTGAGGGGTTGGAAGGTGCTCCGCCCCTCCAATTTGAGAAGGGCAGCAAGCCGTCGCTATTACTTGAGCGAGGGCTATCGCCCTTCCCACCAGGCCCAGTGGCGGCCCTTTGATCGGACCACCGCCACCAATCTAGGCAAGGGCTCTTAGGTCCTCATTGACCTCCCCAGCTTGCGCGACGGCTTGATCATGAACGGCAGCGGTCCGCTGCCACTAGAAGTAACGAGCCCCATCGCTCCCGAAAACATTTAACGAGGGACATGCAAATAACTGGCAGTAGATAGCAGACAGACACAAATCAAACGAGATTGTACACTTAATTGCATAAAAAGTTTAAGAAACCGTAGTAGACACATCGATGAGGTAAGGGGACCAAAAGTGTATTTTCATTATAACATATAAAATAAAAAAATACATATGATAGATAAAAAAGAGGATCGGGATTAAACCGTCGTCAAGATGTTCCTGCTTTTCTCAGTCTCGAATCAAAGAAAACCCTCTCAATATAAACATCACCTTCGTACAAACTTAACTAAAAATAAATTGGGTAATATTGGTCCCAACTAAATAATGAGGCGGGCCAGCTCTAAGGAAGATTTTGATTTCTTCTCCTTCGTGCAAACCGGACGTCGAGTGAAGTTAATATTGTCCCCTTCAAGGCATCCAGAAGTAAAGGATAAGCAGTGAGCATTGGAAGGTGGCCTTGGGTCCTTAGTATTTTCACCTCGGAGGAACCATTCCCAATCTCGCTCTTCATGTAATACGAGACCGACACCGGCACGACGACGTCCTCTTGGGATTGAATGATGGAGCACGGAACAAGCACTTTCGGCAGAGCCCATCTCACATCGCTCAGGAACACGGTCTTAGCCACGCTCACCGCGATTTCGGGCTCTATTCTTCCCAAGCTGCGCTCGAACTCCATCAGTGCACTCGTGTTGTTCAGGGCTATTGCTTTCGGAGCGAAATCATGGACCCAACCTGAGTAATCCGCGCGCATCGATTGGAGTAGCGAGTTGATCGCTGTTTCATCGAAGCCTCCGACGTATCCTTCGGCGTTGAGGTACCTGTGATTAAAAAATATTTGTTAATAAAATGATTTTACAAGATCAATCAGCTTTTTTGTAGCGGTCAAGCTAGTTGCCGAGGAACATATATACGGATAACTCAAGGTGACACGTGTCGTAAATATAACACAATCTATATAGATTTTTCCCTCTTTCTTTTTTTTTTTTTTTTTGAAAAAAAATAAGTGTGATGCAAAATAGAAAGAGTTTACCTATAGAATATTATTTACTATACTATTATAATAATATATTATTAGTTATAAATTCTTGAAGGAGCCCCACAATGATTTCTAATTATTTATTATTTATTTTTTTGCGGTCCAAAACTTAAGAATAGTCACGTAAGCATTTCTCAAATGGTAATTTTTTAACAACATATTATGAGTCGTAAATTCTTGAAGGAATAGACCTTACATTAATGTCTAACTATTCATTGTTTGTTTTTTTGTGGCCAAAAACTTAAGAATAGTTAAATAAGTATTTCTCAAATGGTAATTCTTTTTAACCCTAACATGACATTTGGGATACGGTGTTTATTTCTGTGTGCATGTGAATCTACAGACAGTATACCTGACTGCAGTATATGCAAGCAACATAAATGCATGGAAAAAGGTTGTCAAGAAAGGCAAAAAATATTCTTCCTTCTTAACTCCGTTCATTAAATCAACAACTTACAACAGATGTTTCTACACAGAGAGCAAGAGAGAGAGAGAGAGAGAGAGAGCCTACCTTGGAGATCCACTGAGCAGCACAAGGTGTTCAAAGAGGTCGGGCCTGCGTATTGCGGCCAAGCCCCCGATCATGGCCGACATGGAGTGACCGACATAGATGCTCCTCTTCACCTTCAGCTCGTCAAGAAGGCACACCAAGTCTTCAGCGTAACCCCCCAGGTCCGAGTATTTGCTCGCGGCTGCGCCGAACACGCCTGGGTGGACGAAGGCCAAGTCATAGACCACCACTTTGAAGAAGTATGCAAAGAACGGCACGACATGGTGCCAAACGGTCTGGTCGGCCCCAAAACCATGGGACAGGACCAGAGCCTGCGTCCCGTTGCCGGAGACGTGGCCGTTTAAGGCTTGGAAGATCCCGCCGCCGCTGCATAGCGATTCACTCATTCTTTTTTGCTTTCTCTGCCTCTTTGCGAATTTAATGGTTGTTTAGTACTGAAAGTTTTCAAGAAACACAAGAATGGGAATGTTTTGTGTGGTGAGTATGCCCTTGAGGCTTGGAGTGGGTATATATGGGGCAATTTCATACGTGCCTCTTGTTTCTTTCTTTTTCATTTTTTCTTTTTGAAAATGATGTTTCAGCTTTCTCCAATTTATTTTGTGTAACATGGCCGGCATATAAGTACACGCTTATTACCACTGCCTTGGTGGTCACGATGGTTTTGGCTCTCTCCCCCTCACAAAGGGGAGGAATTCGAATCCCCTCACAGTTGCTTGGGGTCTTAAGTGGGATGCTGGAGATGGTAGGTCTTCCCGTTTACGTGTCTCCCCAAGTTTACTTTCCGGCTGCCAGCTGTATGGGATTCCTGGGTCACCAAAAAAATAAAATAAAATAAGTACACGCTTATTAGTGAGGCTTGATCGAGTGTGATATAGGTGGACCAAGATCTTCAATCATGTCTCCTAATGTCTCCATGAGTCAAACACCAGTTGTGCATTGAACGGTGAATTTATTCAGAACTAACCTTTTCCACATGAATCGATAATCAGCACGATCGAGACATTGAAATGAAAGTACTAGCTGAGATAGGATCTCCATCCTATATTGAGTCTAGGTAAAGATCATGAAAATCCCAAAATAATACACTTATAATAAATTCACCTTTCGTTAATTTTTCGAGAAAGTTTACTATCAAAGTTATGAGTGGATGACATATGACAATTGATGGATATATTAATATGAGTTTTTACTCTCGTTTATTACAAGTATACCGATTTGTGATTTTTCGTGGAAGTAATCTAGTTTTTTTTTTTTTTTTTTTTTTGGTATGGTAGTGATATAATTTAATGGAAATTAATGAGGAGAAAATATATTACAAAAGTACCAATTTTGGGTTTTTTATAATCAAAAAATTAATTTATGGTAAATTTGTCACATGTGTATACTAATTTAGAGTTCTTTCATGGTATGAACATATTTAGATTTAAACATATCTCAATGAGTTCCCCACTAGCCCCTTATTAGACCAAGTCAATCATTATTTAGGAATTTGTGACATTCACTGTTGATCCCATTTATATCTATATAGCTCATTTAGTCTGACTAGTTGCATCTACCACATCATTTATGAACTAAAGGCCTATTTGATAAGATTATATTTGTTTCATAACCTTAATTAGCATTAACTTAATAGATTTGATTAAATGAAAAATGTGATAAGTAAAGACAAGTCTCTTAATTCATCCAATAGTAAAATGATTGATGGCAATTAGAACTTGCCAATTGCTAACAACTATTGTTCTTTCTTTGATAAAAAAAATATTTATAATATAAAACTATTATATTTCAATTGTCCTCAAACAACCTTTTTTATCCTTTTTTTTCATCACTTATTTTCTCAGTTGCATCGAACAGCCCTAAATTTATGCAAAATTCTCTTATGAGCTCATACGTGTCCAATCAATAGTTAGAGGTATTAGATGTGTTAAGCTTTTTGAAGGAAAAAAATCAATGTGTGAAGTCGTGGCCTATTATTATTACATATAATAACCGATTTAAATATCTTTTTTGACGTTGCATTATAAATATATTTTTATTATACTTGTTCGGTAGAGTTCTTCGTTGTCATCGTGTTGGCTACGGCAAATCTCAAAATTGACTTGACGTGTGGTCTTATCGTAATGCACAACGAAAAGACAAGAGCTACAATTATATAAGGCCAACCTCAAAAAGTTCATGGGACATGAATCTGAAAAGGGTTTGAGCGTTGTGAGGACCAAACTATTTTGTGGCTAGGAATCCTCTGCACTGGCCTGTCTTAAAACTTTAATTTTTTTTTTTTGGCAAATACAAGTTACAAAATTAAGAAAAATTAACATCTTACATCTTTAATACTAATTTTTACACTAAGCAAAATATAAGATAATTTTCTAAGCAGTTGCCGGTAAAATGTAATATTCAAACGCTTCGTTATACCAACATTAACAAGTATATCAACAGGCCAATTACTATTTTGAAAAATATGATGAATTTTGAGCCCAAAATGGGAGCTCAGTAACCTTATGATATCCTTAAGTAGTGCTAGACCAGTATCATCCACTACTCTCTCTAGGTTAACAAGTTCGGTAATAATTTTGGGATCCATCTTAATGATGAGTTTGTGGAAACCTTGTTGCTATGCAATGATAAGTCCCATCTATAGTGCCCATAGTTTCAACCTATAGAGACGAACATATTCCAAAACATGAGGTAAAACCCCAAGCCAGTCTCCCCCTTCATTATGGAATAATCCCCCGACTCCTGCAAGTCCAGAATTACCTTTAGACGCTCCATCCGTATTCAATTTAATCTATTCTAGTAGAGGAGGATCCTAAGCAACCATAATGGGAGAAGTATGTGATCCACTTATAGACAAGTTGATCATGGGCGAAGGAATGATTTCCTTCGAAAGAATTACTTGTACAGGATTGGAAGGAAAAACAAAACTTTCTTGAGATAGAGACTTGTTTCACCATTGCCAAAAAAGTCATATGCTCATACCAAAAGTAGTACTCCAATCAAAGTGGGAGTAAAATCTCCCGATGTTAGCCAAGTTGAATTTCAACTAATGAGAAACATTCATGGAGAACTCTTCAAGACAATTTTGTGGGACAAGATCAACTCAAATGTTCCTAATGACTGGACAATCTTGCAAAACATGTAACGTTGGATTCACAACATAGACAGTAAGAATTACCTCTCATATTGCGAGACATCTTCAATTCATTGGTTAATAAATGCTTATACGCTAATAGCCAAAGGAAGGTTCTAATCCATTGAGACCTGTCTTAAAACTTACATGCTTGAGGAAGCTATACTAGGGTTTCCACCCATGGATATGACATCCTCCAATTGCCGCAAGATGGACTTGTTTGTGACAAGGCGGAGAGATCATAGATGGGGGATTGCATCTAAATTTAAGTTACACAACAATGTGATGTCACCGAATCATTCTTTATTAATTATTTTCATGTTTGACATTTTTAGCATCTAGTATAACGCGCGATGGACAATTTATTCTAAAATAGTTTCATGGATTAATGATGTGAATAATTTCATGGATTAATGATGTCATCATCGCGTGATAAAACTCTTTGGGTCGAGTTCGCGTGTGGTTCTGTAATTCTTAAAATTGGCACAACCTTTTGGAATTACCGTGACTAGGAGGTGCGACTGCCCCGCGGTGATCAATGACCACCGCGAAGGATTGCACAATCCACCGCAGTTGGGTGAGAGAAAATGGAAAATCTCAAGCGACCACCGTTGGGTGTCGCAACCGTGGCCAGCAAAGTGGGAAACATCTCTGGTTTTCTTCTTACTTTCTTTTTTATTTTGTTTTTTTTTTAAACTATTGTGTACTATGTTTTGTTATCCAAGCTTAGCCCACCCTCAAAGCAGGAAATTTGGGTTTCAATCTAGACACGACCGGATTTATCCCATCCAATGGGCATCACCAAGCGCTAGACAGGGCAACTTTGATCTTATCCGGCCTCTTGTCTGGGCCATCAAGTACAATTTAAGGTGACGTTTGATCATCTGAACTTGGATTGTCATATGATTATGATAAGATATGGTTAAAAAAAATTCAAATATATTTTGGATTGTAAAAAAACTTATTCCATGTTTGGTGCAATTTAATATAGGATTCAAAATGTTTGAAAATGTCATTTGCTTACAGAGGTTATACTCTCCGGATCTAGGGCTGGCAAGCAGGCGTCGCAAATGCTGGACATTTTCCGACGTCGTGCAGAGAAAGCAAATCGCCTTGGGATGCGACATCGATTCTCAAGACTTGAAAATGGAGTCCACCACCTCCACCAAGAGCACCTCCTTCTTAAGAAGCTCGTACTATGGGTACACAACACTAACGATGCTTACTACGAATCACAATATTCACCGCAACACAAACAGCAAATTCCATTAACATCGCATCCCTTACCAATTGCTCGGTCAAGCAATTCCACAGCAAACAGCAATGAGCCAAGAGACAACACGCGAACTGACGCGATGAAATTGTGAAATTTCCCTGATAAATGATTGAGTCAAAGAGGAGCTTATGGTTTGAGAATCAAGAATGAGAACCTTCATGCCGGATATATCCTGCAGCATCTTATAGACGCAATCTCGCACGGTCGAGACTAGCACTAGTCACCATTTTTGCTGGAACTCCTCCTCCTTCGAAATCTTTCGGCTGTTAGCTCAAATTCTCAAATTTTAGTTAAGGATAGGATCACACTTCAAAGCAACACAACAGAATCAAGTGATCACCGTCCTGGACCAACAAAAGAATGCCCAAAACTTCATGCATTTTGATTTTTTTTCTTCATCTTCTACTTTTTCAAAGACGAGTTTTCAGGCCAGTTGATTTTGGGTTATTCATTGACAGCCGCTTTGGTTAGATGGCCATCGAAGGATGATCGGCTGAACGGCGTTGGTGGTTGGAAGTAAGGATGATTGGTTGTCATGGCAGTGGTCCAACGAAGCCGGACTCCATCACTCTTTCTTTTCTTTTTAAAAGAAATTATCCATTTGGATTTATCCCATCCCATAACCCAGATCTCTTATCTGGCATTTTATCTGGATATATTAAGGTAAATCTGAGTTTTTCCAATTTAGAAGATGTTGTCAAACTAGATAAAATATTTTGTTATCCTATCTAAACATAAATCCAGACTACCAAACACGGTCTAAAGGGTTAAGGAAGCTATTTAGAGTCGAATTGCACAATTGCATACAGAAACTACTTAGATCTCTCTATTCGCGCTCTTGAATTTTGAGACTTGTAAGAGATAAGATTTGGACACTTTCAAAAAAATTTGACACTAAACTGATGGTTCATAAAGTCTTCTTAAAGTGACCGTTCTTATATTTTTGGCACAAAGCATTCCAATTTGTGCGGTGCACAATCTACGGAACAACTTCGTTAAATGCATTTATTTTTTCACATATTGAGAAATTGGGGGCTAAATTGGTCCCCAAACGTGTAGTACTATCGGTCCTTGCAGTTGATCGAAGAGAATTGGTACATTACCACAAAGCTCCAAGCGTTATTATTTCATCTTAAAATAGAGCAATTTCAGAGAAAAAACAAATGCATAATTTAGAGAGTTGAAGAAAATTTGCTTACTTCCTTTTTTGTTGTGATTTTAAACGAAATTACTTGGAGAGAATCTTTGCTCAATTAATTTGCTTTCGAGTCTAACAAAATTAAGAAAAAGAGTGGCAAAACTAGAGCATATATATGTGCTTCCGCTTTTGGCTCATGATATCGTTTGGTCAAATTAAGTGTTGAGCCAACAATCTACTAATAGTCAATGAACGATTAATTTAGTTTCAATTTTTTTTATAAGCTTCCATCTAATTGACTCCGGCAAGCCACGTTATATATTTCAACAGATTAAGTCATAAAAGTACTTTAAGTACAGTGCTTTTTAAAGATCATGGTACTTAAATTGCTTAGCAAGTGTCCCAAAATATTCATTTAATCAATGTCCAATACATCCACATGCGTACAGTGCATGGGCCATGGAGAGATCAATATCAATTGGCGACCAACCAATTTGCCGTCCTGAAAGTTAATGATTGTCGACTTGTTAGCTTTTTGAATTAAATGATTCTTTTGTATCCGTCCTTTGTAAGATATTAAAAAGCCGGCCTCATCCGCACCTTAGGATCACTCAGATGTAGAAACACTTACCAGGTAGAGGTGGGTATGGAGCTCGACAAATATACTATACCAATAAAGGAGACAAGATATGTGGACAATGACATGTTAAAATAATAAACACTGCTTATCAGCCCACCGCATTAACGGTTAGGCACAGGTAGCCTCTGTTAGTTGGAAATAGGCCATACCTTAATGAGGAACCATATAACCATTTTAAGGATCTAAGGTAGGCCCCTTGGAGAGATCGATATCAACGGGGACCAACAAACTTCTTGTCCTGGAAGTTAATGATTGTTGGGTGTTAGCTTTTTGAATTGAATGATTTTCTGTATCCGTCCTTAGCAAGGTGTTAAAAGGGTACATCTGGGGCCTTGTCTAGACCTCAGGATCTCTTAAATGTGAAAATACTTAGAGGATAGAGTCGGGTATGGGGTTTGAAAAATATATTGTCTTAATGAGAAGGGACAATGTGTGTGAATATTAATATGTTAAAATAATGAACGCAACTTGGCAGCCCACTACATTAGTAGATAGACATAGGCAGCTCTTGTTGGTTAGAAACAACCTTTACCTAGGTGAGGAAGCATGTAAGCACACCAAGGATCCAATGTAGGCGCCCCGGAGAGATCAATATCAATTGGGGACCAACAAACTTGGTGTCCCAAAATTCAATTATTGTTGGGTGTTAGCTTTTTGAATTAAATGATTTTCCCTATGAAAAAGGCCTCTTCAATAATATATAATCCTCAATATCAACATTCAATGTTATATAATCCTCAATTTCAATTCAAGGTTGTGGCTTGCCCACGAATCTCTCTTTCTTGTCTTCCATAATGTCATGTAATGGTGACAAGACCATACGGCAACAATTAGTTGCTTAAAAACATCAATCCAACGTTAATTAAGGTTTAGTCCAAAAAAAAACGTTAATTAAGGTTACTTCTGATCAGTTTTCAACGTTTTGTAATTGTGTAATACATGAGGTCAAAATGAATTTTGATTTTTCAATAAATTTATTAATGCTAAAAGAAATCGGCTCAAAATAATTTGGACTAATCAGAATAACCAAATTAGTAATTTTATGGAACAATTGCATGTGTTACAAATTTAATGTTTTAGATTTTTCATTCTTTAATCAAAATTTTGCGAGGAAAGAGTTCTTTCAAATCTCCTCCAAAGAGTGTCATTCACGGAGTATCCCCATCTGATGGGTATCTCCATTGGAATGTGATCCCTTGGTGGCCCATTGACCCTTTAAAAGATGGTTTGATTGTCACATGTTGAGACACGAGACACGTTACACTTGTCATGATGTAGCACCACCTACCATGATGAGTTCACACTTGTCGCAATTAGGCCATTACTTTTCGATGATCACCCATTGAGCAATTGAAATCAAATTAAAACAATCTGATAATCAAGAGAAAGTCTCGAGACTAGAATTCATACCTAAGTCATTGGTTTCACTATCAATTTGAAACAGAACTCTCAACATGCGATTATCTTTCCCTGATTACTTCTCACCACCGTACATGACACGGGAATGAAATATTTTTCTGCCTGAGTTATCAGGTGCAGAGTACATGAACACGAGACGCTTTTTATCCGCCCAGTCTAACCATCCGATGGGGAATTCTGAGTAAACATACCTTGTTACTGGAATGGAGCCTTTTATACCTCCTATGAAGGGTGACGCCATGAGTTCTGCCGAGTCACATAATTCCATCCTTCAACAATATTCCTATAACAACGCCTTCGTGAGTTTTGCTAGATAATGAGGAATTAGTGCGGTCCCGAATGAATACCTTTGCTCTTATAAGAGGGGCATTGCCTCCCGACGAAGCTTTGGGAGCATCTAAAGCTTTTTCTCTACTGGATTTGCTTCTCTCGTCACGACCAGAGCCTCTAAAGGAAGCTGTCCTACAATCTACTACATTGTGCGTTGGGAGGATCTTGCAGATCTTCGACACAGAGAAGAAAATGACAGTGGCTTCCTTTATCCTGAGAACAGGAGACCCGACGTCCTTCCTAATTATGTTCATCCTGGATATCCCAACAGGGAATCTTGGGAGTGTCAAAATCACTGTGTGGTGGAAAAAAAGTTCACCTCATTCCTAAATTAAGACCATTCGTTTTACGGAAAATAATTTTTGGAAAAACGTTTTTTGGACTTTCTGACGTTTGTTTTACGGAAAATGAATTCTCTAGGAAAAATATTTTCCATGAAAAGAAAAAAGAATTCTAAATTAGGGAAAAATATTTTCCACTTTTGAAAAGTGGAAAACATTTTTCTTACTTGATTTCTTTTATCTCACACCTCTACAAATCATCACTTCCTCCTCCCCTTTCTTCTTCTTCTTTTCTTTTTTTATTTGAATTATTTTTTAAATTTCTTTTTCTTTTTTAATTTGAATTATTTTTAATTTCCTTTTCCTTTTCTATTTCTTTTCCATTTCTTTTCTTTTTTTTTTTTTTTTCTTCGTTTCCCATTTTCTTTTTTCTTAGCTAGTTCGGCCATCGCCAAGCAAACTTCGAGTTCATCAATCTCAAGCTCGCGTTTGTCGATCTAGTGAGCCTCAAGCTCAATGCTCGCGCTCGCCAATCTGGTGAGTGGCAAGCCTCGTGCTCGTCGGCGAGCTTGAGGCTCGTCGGTGGTCGATTGCGGGCCATTGTTGTGGTCAGCGATCAATGAAGAAAGAAGGAGATGGAAAATAAAGAAAAAATAAAATAAACAGAAAAATGAAAAAATTAATAATAGATTTTTAAAAATTTTTAAAAAATAAAAATGAATTTTTAAAAAATATGAAATATCCATTTTAAAAAATAAAATAAATGAAAAAGAGTATATGAAAGAAAATATTTTCCTTATCAAATAGCGAAAAAATATTTTCCACTTCATTTTCGTGTTTCATTCGAACATTGAAAAATAATTACATTTTCCTGGAAAATATTTTTTAGAAACGCCACATTTTAGAGGAAAATATTTTCCGGATTTTCCGGCGTTCGTTTCACGGAAAATGAATTCATTGAGGAAAATATTTTTCATGAAAGGAAAAAAGTCTTCTAAATTCGGGGAAAATGTCTTCCACTTTTGAAAAGTAAAAAACATTTTCCTCACTTGATCTCTCTTATCTCATACCTCTACGAATCCTCAATTCCTCCTCCCCTTTCTTCTTCTTTTCTTTTTTTATTCAAATTATTTTTTATTTTTTATTTTTTGTAATTCGAATTATTTTATTTTTCTTTTCTAATTATTTTATTATTTTTATTATTATTTTTTATTTTATTTCTTTTCTTCATTTCTCATCTTCTTCTTTCTTGGCTAGTCGTCGGCCATCGCTAGACGAACCTCGAGCTCCTCAATCTCAAGCTCACACTTGTCGATCTGGCGAGCCTTGAGCTCAACGCCCGCACTCACCAATCTAGTGAGCGGTAAGCCTCGTGCTCGTTGGCCAGCTTGAGGCTCACCGATGGTCGGTTGCAGCCAATTGCCGTGGTTGGCGACTAATGAAGAAAGAAGGAGATGGAAAACAAAGAAAAATGAAAAATAAAAAAAAATGAAAAAAAATTAATAATAGATTTTAAAAAATTAAAATAAAAATTAAAAAAAATTATTAAAAAAAATACGAAATATCCATTTTTAAAATAAATTAAATTAAAAAGTGTATATGAAGGAAAAGATTTTTCTTATCGAACAATGAGAAATATTTTCCACTTTATTTTCAAGTTTCATCCAAACAACGGAAAATAATTACATGTTCCTAAAAATGACTTCCTGGAAAATATAATTTCTAGAAATACCACATTTTCCGCGATATTTTCCACATAATGAACGGAGCCTAAAAGAAGGTTGATTTTGGATATTTCTTCCAATCATATGGAATTTGCAATAATGAGAGATCCGTAGATGAAAGTACTTTCAGCCTTTCAGTGAAAAACTTTACTTAACAGACAAAAGGCAGGAATCAGATAACAATTTCATAAGCTGATTAGTCAAGGAAATGAATCTATGGCAAAGCCATTCATCCCTGGAGGACCATTAAGGGCGGCAAATAGCTTTAAGTGCGATTGGCTTTTACCTAAGAAGCAGCAACGGTAACGTTCTTATAGCTCATGAGTCAAGAGAAAAAAAGGCTTTTGATTGCAAGTAGATATCCATTTCAAAAAAATGCTGAATATCATTAGCTGCTGCCCTGCTCAACAGCCATTACAGCTCTTTTCTTGATGCATTGACTGGAATTATAAGTACAAAATTCTCCTTATCCCAAAAAGAAAATAAATTAGGACTCGAAATAAGAAGTGATGACAAATCAGGATTGCAGAGGTCATGGCTCGTGTAAAGAATACTTGCGCTGTCGAAAATGCTAATATAGGATGACACTAAAGAGCTTCAAACGCAATGAAAATAAAGAGCAATCAAACAAGAAAAAAAGCCACCACAACGAGAGGACTAAGATCAAAACTCACCAAATGTAGACTGTCTTCGGCAACAAATAGAACTCCCTTGGTGCACTCAGCCGAGCAAACTGGAGTTACATGAGTTGAAGGTCGAAAAGAAATCGATGTAAAAGACAGGCTTTGCTGTTTGCAAGAACGGGGTCTATCACCGAGAGCAATCATGGCGGAATCCAGAGAATCGCTCAAGGGCACCAGAAAAACAGGAGTTATGCCGATTCGACGATTGGCTATTATTGAAGATCAATGGCAAAGCTATCTCCAACCTTCCCAGATTAAACACCAGTAGACATTCCTAGGCTGAAATAATTTGCCTTTATCTCTGACATTGCTGCATATGCATTTCCACCACAAGAATTACTAGAAGAGTTCTGACACAGTAGCTCTGAGGAATTCATTAATGAGACTGTCGGCCACTCAAAACGGAGAAGCATTCTATTCCTTAATCCAGAAAGAACACGTAACTTGTCAACTAATACAAGCCTTACGTCCTGGGGGATACAACGGCTGACTACATTGTCCAGGGTACTTGTTAACAATATTGTCCCTGATGCAATCACTCGAAGGCCTCGATCAGGAATAATATAAATAACTTCCACATAAGGCCTATGCGTGCCGACAACAATGATATTGCCAATATGAACTCCCTGAGGAAGAGATTTAGCATGCTTAATATTACTTCCGCTGGCATAGTAACAGGACTGTTCTTGTTCAAAGTAATTTGGAGGTACAGAAATGCAGGAAATTTCACTTTGAAATCTCAGATGATGCACGTCAAATATTTCATGTTGATATGTAGAAAGGACTTTAATCCGTAGAACTATTAGAAGGCAAGGATTTGAAGTAGAAATCACAACAATGATGTCCCACTGCACCCATACTGATGATACAAACATTACTGGGAGACCAAGTTGCGCATGTCTGAGTGGGCAGCCTCAGTGGGCTAACAAAGCCTCCGGTGTATCTGGATTAGCCAACCATCTCCTAAAAGGCAGAGGCCAAAGTACTCAAAACAGGTTAAATGGTTAATTTGAATTGGACTATTTTCGATTTGACCCAAACTTGATTTGACCCACTTTTTGACGGTCTACCATTGATAAAGTGAGGTTGTGCATTTAATCGTGCATTTTGAATAGGAAGCCTTACTGAACTCCTTCGATGGAAGTAATTTGAAGGTGAAATGCTCACAACTCACACAAGGACGAGAAAATGATAGATAAGCTTGTAGATTTATTTTACCTTAACGAAAAAAAAAAAAGGAAAAGACCACCAAAAATCCTAAACTTTGCCAAAAGTGACAAATTTACCCCACCATTAACGGATGTATCAGTCCCTGTGTGCTTAAAAGATTTCTCAATAGATAGCCGGTGTGCCAGTAATCTTTAGGAAACATGGAACAAAAATGCGAAACAACACGTTTCACTTGGTGCTGCAAATCATTGTAACTAAGTTTGAGTGCAGGAAGGATATCGTTTCGTTTTTGTACTGATTCCCGCACACTGCTACTGTCTCTTATTGATGTCCATGATTTTTCTTCTTTTTTTTTTTCCTTTTTTTGGGTTCAGAAGATGTCCAATATTGTTGATCGGTTGCTTTTACATGAAGCCCACTAGAGGTCTCAGAGCTAGAAGAACTCCCTTGCATTTGTTGACAATTTTGTTTGCGAGCTCGATAAGTGCATTTTCTTGCTTGCGGTCGGATTCCCATCTGAGGAAAAGCAAGAGAATGTCCAGAAAAGAAGGGCCTTCAACTTGAATGCTAATACAGGTTCCGTTAGGGAAGTGACTTCGTGACTGCGGGCAGTCGCGACCAGGCAACTTCCCTCAGTGTCTTCCACGAACAAATCTCTCATTTCATTCCGCATGCTATGAGTCCAACCACTGCCCTATACATCGTCTAGCGTGAGGAAAATATTATTACCGATTACTTTGTACCGCAGAGGGGTCTACTATAGCTCAATGTTCAAGGTATCTAATAGCGGCTGGAACTCTGATCAAATCCTGACCGACAAGTCTATAAAGACTTTTTCAAGAGCTTTCTTTAGATTACAATCATCGAAAATGTATACCCATATTCTGAAACCAAATTGTTCCAGGACCACTTTTCGCTGCACACGAGTTTAGCAAGCACGGTTTAGCCTAAACATCTTATCCCAATAATGGGAGGACATGCGATCCGAGCTGGCTCGACCACTCGTTGCAACGCCGAAAAGGATCGATTTAGCCAATTTCTTTTCTTGCCGTTGGAAAAACAGGAGTGGGGGTCTCGAGAGCTTCATGAAACGCAAACAACGAATGCCAATGTCGTCTCGTTTTTGGCAGTCGTTCTAACTAAAAGGATCATTTTGTTTTATAAGCAATGGAACGAAACGTTAAGGTTTTAATATGGTGTGACTCGATCAGTAGTTCTTCTAAGACATATTGGTTAATAGTTTGTTTTCTCACTTTTCAGGCTGAGCACCTGTTTCAGCTTCGAATGATACCCATTTGGCTAAATCTACTGACCGAGCCTTCTCGACCTCAATCTCATCTTCGGGATGTCCAATCTGGCAATTCTATGCGCTCTAGTGTAGTCATAAAATCGACCTAGGAGATGATGAAATTATGAGGAACTATAGCATACACAATCATGAGTTCAAACAAAAGTTCTTGGGAGACTAGAACTGACAAAGCTTTGGGCAGATAACAAAAACTTTATTGTTCATACAATTAGCCTTTTGCTTTCATGTTCATTAGATCTAGTCTGAGGAGCAAAAGAAAAAGAAAAACTTATTCTTCCTATGTTGTAGTGAAGTAAAACAATTTAGAAATGAAAAAGATACGGTCTTTTATATTTATAAATTCATTAATAATCTAGTGGAATAATTGTAAAAAGATCGAGCAGCTTATAGAAATTTACCAAAATAAGACTTAATAGCGCGGCTGTCTGTAAACGAAAGATAAAAATCATTCCGAGGTAATTCCAGTAGAGACAATACCACAGTAGGTCACTTACAATACGAACAAGACATTCTCCGAATGGAGAAATTTGCAATACAAACACAGACTCATAATAAAGCACCACTCATTTAAGTAAATAAAGTAAAAAGTACAATATCAACGGTTATTGTTTTTATCCCTGAAAATGAAAGAGATTGACGAAGGATTAACTAAGGACATGTCTAAATCTTTGCAGAAATCCACATGGCATGGCAAATAGATTATGGAAGTTCATCTGCACTCAAAAGAAGAAAAGAGGAAATGAGTTTAGAATGTCTATAACAAATTATAATGGCATTTAAGATGGCGTCGTGTTTTGATTAAAAAGAGAGAGAGAGAGAGAGAGAGAGAGAAAGAAAAAGAAAGGTGGTGTCATGTGAATTCGTCATTCATGGAGATTCTAATTATTAAGATATTTTTCATTAGTTAGCAAAGTAAACTTTTATATGGATGTAAGATTTCTTCACATAAAAACCAATGTAAAAGTTTTTGAACAGTGTGCTAGTGGTGCTCGAGTAATGAATCTCGATTTACTATTAATAGGTTAGATCAAAATGGAGAATCCATATACAGCCTCGAATCTAAATCTTATGTCGTACACATTTTGACCCCAAACATCTTAAATTTTTGCAACTTGTAAATGTCGGCAACCGGATTTATATATTTTTTTTTTCAAATTCTTTGAAATTGGAATAACATTCTAAACAAGAAAGTAAAAAAAAAAAAAAAAAATACTTTTGTTTAATCAGAAACAAACCGGCCCTAAAACTTGCTCATGCTTTCTCTTTTTAATTGCAAGAAAAGTGAAAACGGAAATTTTTTTTTGAAATCAAAGGATTTGTAAAGTTTCTTATATAGGTGGTTTTCTATTAAGTGCATTCTTCAATGAGTTTCAAATTATTTCACAATTGCTATTTGATGTGGCAAGTGAACTTAAGTAGTCCTTTCAGGACGCTTCCGACAGATTCATTTGATAAATTATATTTAAACTATCAACTTAAGCTACAACGGCTATCTTATATATAAATCAGCATAGGTGATCATTAAGTGAGTCGCCATGAATACTTTTGTTCGAACATTCTATAATAATTATTTTGACCAAAAAAAAAAAAAAAAACCACCGATGATATTATTGTGATTGAGTATGAATGCATAGTTTTCAACTTCATATACGGCAGAATGAAATATCCGATTGTTTCACAGCTTTAGCCTTCTGCAATAATAATCATTAAGAGACTAAGCATACGTTCAAAATAGTACGTCCAGATTTCAATTAAAACGAGAACGAGATTCCATTGTGAGGAAGCAAATTTTACTTTCAATGTGCCACATGGAACTCGAAATTGGGATTTGTCAAAAGTTGTCCAAGTAAGTATATAGTTTAAGTCGTCAATGTTATGAATGCACATAATGCAACATTCTCTTCTCCTAATTTTCACGAAGTGAGGAAGTCAGGAGAAAAATATATACAAGAACAGAATTTTGATTTATATGGACATATTACATCTAAGAACGAAGAAGAAATGAAGGCATAGGCAGATTGATGCGTACCTAATCCTCCGTCCATTTTATTTGTTTTGAATCAAGTTTGATTCGAGGAACATGAGCAATTTTGTGCCAATCCTCGCCAGATCGGTCGCATCTTTTGCTCAGCTCACCACAATATAGAATGTGTAATTCTTTGAGAGCAGTGAGGGATTGGATTCCTTGTGGCATGGACGCTAGATTGGGACATTGGATCAAGCGAATTTCCTTGAGACATGTATAATTGGGAAGCCATTCGGGTAGAGCTGTGAAGTTTGGGCAGTCACCGATGCAAAGCGATTTCAAAGTGCAGGCAGATTCATTGAGACGTTGGAGCAGCTCCATCACTTGTTCCAAACTTGTAATTGACAGTACACAAAGACGCGAAGGAAAGCTTTTCTGGATCAACATGAGCGGGCACCTCTCAATGGACAAACACTCCAGCGAGATTAATTCCCCAAAAGGTACGGATATTAATCTCCCACAGTTTTTAATTAGCAACTCCTGAAGGCCAGTCAGTCGGTAGGCACCTTTAAACAAAACTTGGAGATTTTGGCATGCCTTGAGTCCCAAAAACTTCAGGTTTTTCAAATACTGTATTCCGCTTTCTTGCAGACTCTTTTGCTTTGTTGTTATATATAGGTACATAAGATTGACAAGCCATTTCATATTTTTTGGTAACTCGTCTAGCTCCGAGCAACCACTGACATCTAAATGTAGCAAATTCTGTAGCTCACAAATGGCGTCTGGAAGCTTCTTCAATTGCTTGTTCTTAGAGAGAATTAATGATCTCAATTGCTTTACGTCGCCTATGGAACTTGGCAGCTTCTCAAAACTACCATATGACAAGTCGAGATACCGTAAATGGTTACACTTGGAGATGCATGTTCTGGCAAATTTTCTAGTAATAACTCTTTCATCGACTTGGGATTGAATCATAATTGCACGCAGCTTCTTTGAAGTTTTATTTCTCAAAAAAGGTGGGACTCCATTGTAGTCCGGAATTTCCTCTAACGAAGTAGTAGGGATCGAAATGTACCGAACACTTTCAGGAATCGGTAGAGGATTTAAGTCAACGGTAGAACAATATTTTCGTCCTACAGTTGTTGCAAGAGAATGGACCAAATCGGGCACTTTGAAAGATAATACTGATCCGTACTCCTCAATTTCTTGGATCAAAGATCTCTGCCCAAGGTCTTTCACATAGTCAACACCAATGTCTTCCGGTTTTTGTTTTTCCTTTGTTGTAATAATGAGTCCTAAAGCCACCCATAGCCTAATTAATTTCCGGGCCTTGATTTTTTGTCCTTTGGGGAAAAGTGACAAAATAGAAAAACATCGTTTTAAGTGGATTGGTAAATCATCATAGCTGAGCTTAAGTCTCGGCAGAATTTTTACTTCCACTAACTCACGTGCTTCTCTATCTCTCATATTTGCCCCATACCATTCTTCTTCCTCTTTGGGAAGTAGACTCCCCAAAATTACCGCAAGGAGAGGCATTCCCTGTGATTTTTCAACATTATAATTTCCAATCTCAAGGAGTTCAGTACGAGGCTCCTTTTCCTCTCCACTGGATGCGTATCTTTTGAACAAAGCCATAAAGCTTTCATGAGAAAGACCTTCTAGATTATACGGCCGATGGGTGCCTATTGTAGAAGCGACTTTTGAATCGCGTGTTGTCACAATTATCTTACTTTCACTAGCTCCAACGCAAAGCAAATCTCTCAATTCTTTCCAACTAAAGAAGTCTTCACGGCATACATCACGCCATACATCATCCAAGACAAGAAGAAATGTTTTGTCTTTGATGGTTTCTTGCAAACAAGGTCGCAACTGCTCAATATCAAGGTTGCTCAACCAATGACCAGTTGCACCTTCAATAATTCTTTCAATGATTTTCTTTAAATCAAAGTCCTTTGACACCCACACCCATAGTCGCAACTCAAATTTCGCTTGCACACTATGGTCATAGTAAACTAATTTAGCTAGGTCTGTCTTGCCCAGACCTCCCATTCCCACAATGGGAATCACCGAGAGGTTTTTGTCATCTGTTGGCTGCATCAACATCTCAATTATCTTTTCTTTATCGGCATCTCTTCCGATGACATCCGACTTGTGTACATATGAGTAAGTCATCTCTTGTGACTTCATATGTGCCATGCCATCATCAGTACTCTCCAGATTAAGATCGAATTGATCTTTGTCACAAGAAATTTTGGATAATCTCTCATTTATCTCCTTGATTTTGTGACTGAGTTTGTCACGGAATATTAGTCGATCAGAGAAGGAAAAGCTTACCTTCTCTTTGATGCCTCCGTAGCGACTTATCACCTTCTTCCTTGAGGCTTCACACTCGAGTTCATCGAGCAAATCCTCCGCATCGTAGAATATGTCTTCAAGCTGAGCTAACCACACTTGCTGGCAGTGGTTCTTCCCTTGCTGCTTCTCCGCATCTGACAGCTTTGCCTTGATGTAACTCAACGTCTCTCTAAGCTCGCTGATCTGGTCCTCGACACCATAAATCGCGACGGCCTCTATGAGGGCGAGGGAGGCTATCTTCTTAAGCACTCCCTCTCCCATGCTAAAGAGGTCTGCCATGTTTTTCTGAGGAGGGAATGGGCCAAAAACAGGTGGAAGAAATTGGCACTTGGCTATTTAGCTTGAGAATTAGATGGTCTAAACGAGAATGTCTCGATGACTACATTTCAGATCAACACGGGTCCCTTTTATAATGGACGATCCCACGTCGATATTAGGGCCCCACCAATAGTAGCGCAAGCTTTGCCCAACGTCGGTTCAGTAATAATAGCCGCGTATTTCCCGCCCCAAACTACGACCATTGTCACTGGACTTTTCAATGTAAAGTCGGCGATCGATTATTCACATAATAATCATCAAAATATAACTAAAGGAAACAAAATACAAAACATCAAACACAATCCAAGCAAGAAGAATCATTATCATTAACGCGATATTAAATTAGGACACTGTAGAAAAACTTCGGACGTTAGGCACAGGGCCAATAACTATTTGTGGAATTCGGATGGGCCACACTTGAAAATGGTACTGTGCAGTTCGATTCTCGGTTTTTAGGTGAGAACCAAACCAAGAACCGGGAAACTACATGCAACATAGTTTAATTGCATGAAAATTTCAAAACAAAGAAATCACCAGAAGACTCACAATAATAATTTTTTTACCAGAAGACAGTATAATAAGGCTCCAAATTTGACTGGTCATGCTATGAGTTGCAACCTGCACGCTCGACGCTTTCGAGCCCGTTTATCCTTAACCGTGCAACCAAATCACACGAAATTAGTGGCATTACGGCAATAACTTGATAAGGAATCCAATAATATTCACCAATCTTACAGATTCAAGCTAGAAAATTCGACATTTTTTCTTTTTACTTTTACCGTCCGCCTTTATTGTTTGCGTTGTCCAATTGGAGAGAGAGAGTCTTTCCATGTCCCCCCACCATCAGATGTTGGTTCGGCCATTTCATCTTGTTAGTTCATTTGATTAGCGAAAATCAATAAAAAGAAAAACGACTGGATCCTGTTCAAGAAGAAAATTTCTTTTTTAATCTGGTTTCTTGCTGAGGCTATAGCATGAAATTTAGATTTCAAGGACCTCTATATTAAATAACCACGTCAAGTTTCTTGTATTTTTGTTGTCTCTTATGTCAATTGACACTTTGTACTCATTTGAATTTGGTTCCTCACTAATGTTCACATGAAGAATCAAACTCCCACTCTTTTGTTCATTATTCTTTTAAGCTCTTTCTCTTTCTCTGTGGCGTGATTTTTTGCAATTTTGTCCATGTCCTCTCATTGCATGCATTGATATTATGTACATTTTCAAAAATAATTATATAAACCTGTTATTTAAATATGGATTAAATCCTAGCAATTGTACTTGCATTTTTTTCCTTATTAGGGACTACGAGAGAGTAAATAAGTGAGATTTGGTTGCAGATTTTCCAGCTTAATCGTGTAATATTTGGCATGTAAGTTCTAATTGATGTGTTGCATGTGAAAGGATTGGATATGAATTTAGAATCACTTCGAAAGTAAAATATGTTTGCTTGTGTATAATATTGTTTTTTATTATAATTGGAAAATAAAATTTTTGATTGGGGCATTTTCCCTTTTAATTTTATTTGTCTATAATTTTCTTAAATATCTATTTGGTTATATTCTATTGACACCTAAATTTTAACTAATCATGATTTCTTGCCAAGGGCATAGCATGAAATTTAGATTTCAAGGACCTCTCACATCAAATTTCTTGTACTTTGGTTTTTCTCTTACAACAATTGACACTTTGTACTCATTCAAATTTGGTTCCTCACTAATGTTTGCTTGAGGAATCAAATTCCCACTCTTTTGTTCGTTATTCTTTTAAACTCTTTCTCTTTCCTGGTGTGAATTTTTGCAGTGTTGTCCATGTCCTCTCGCTACATGCATTGATTCTATATTTATTTTCAAAAGTAATAATATGAACATATTTATTGAAATAGGAGCTAATTCCTAGCAATCACGCTTGAAATATGGGTTAAATAAGTGAGATGAGGTTGCATTTTTTAATCCTGTAACGTTTGGCACCTAAGTTCTAATTGGTGTATTACATGAAATATGATTGGGAATATAAATTTAGAATCACTTCAAAAGTTAAAATATGTTTGCTCGAGTACAATATCGTTTTTTTTATTATTATAATCATACCATACATTTTTTGATCGAGGAATTTTCCCTTTTTATTTAATCTGTGCCTGCTTTTCTTAAATGCTCAAGTACAATATCGTTTCGAATTTAGAGAGAGAGAGAGAGAGAGAGAGAGAGAGAGAGAGAGAGAGAGAGAAAGAGAGAGAGAGAGAGAGAGAGAGAGAGAGAGAGAGAGAGAGAGAGAGAGAGAGAGAGAGATATGGTATTTTCCATATCCCCCAACTATCAAATGTTGGGTCAGCCATTTCATATTGTTTGTTCATTTGATTAGAAAAATAAAGATAAAAAGAAAAACGATTTGATCCTGTTCAAGAAGAAATTTTCTATTTGCTAATTCAGTTTCTTACCGAGGCATGAAGTTTAGATTTCAAGGGCCTCTACATTAATTAACCAAGTCAAGTATTTTGTACTTTGATTTTTCTTTTACATTAGTTGACACTTTGTACTCATTCGAATTTGGTTTCTCACTAATGTTTGCGTGAGGAATCAAACTCCCACTCTTTTTGCCATTTATTCTTTTAAGTACATTTTCTCTTTGTGGTGTGATCTTTTGCAGTCTTGTCCATGTCTTCTCACTGCATACATTGATACTATATTTATTTTCAAAAGTAATTATATATATATATATTCAAAAGATCCTAGCAATTGCACTTCCAATTTTTCCTCATTACAATTTGATCATGTTCAAGAACAAAATTTGCATTTGCTAATCTAGTTTCTTACCAAGGCTATAGCATCAAATTTAGATTTCAAGGACCTCTAGATTAATTAACCATATCAAGTTTTTTCTACTTTGATTTTTCTTTTACTTCAATTGACACTTTGTATTCATTCAAATTTGGTTCCTCAATAATGTCGTGAGGAATCAAACTCCCACTCTTTTGTTCATTATTCTTTTAAGCACTTTCTCTTTCTTTGTGCTGTGATCTTTTGTAGTCTTGTCCGTCTCCTCTCACCGCATGCATTGATACTGCATTTATTTTCTAAAGTAATTATGTAAACCTATTTATTGACATATCCGTTAAATCCTAGCAATCGCACTTGCCATTTTTCCTTATTACAATTTGATCCTATTCAAGAAGAAAATTTGTATTTGTTGATCTGGTTTATTACCAAGGCTATAGCATGAAATTTAGATTTCCAGGACCTCTGGATTAATTAACCACGCCAAGTTTCCTGTGCTTTGATTTTTCTCTTACTTCAATTGACACTTTGTACTCGTTCAAATTTGGATCCTCATTAATGTTTGCGTGAGAAATCAAAATCCCACTCTTTGTTCGTTATTCTTTTAATTTCTTTCTTGTCCTCTATGGTGTGATTTTTGCAATCTTTCATGTCCTTTCATGGCATGCATTGATACTATATTTATTTTCAGAAATAATTATATAAGCCTATTTATTGAAATATGGGTTTAATCCTAGGGATTGGACATGCATTTTTCCTTATTAGGGACTACACAAGAGTAAATAAATGAGATTATGTTACATATTTTCCAGCGTAATCGTACAATGATTGGCGCTTAGGCCATGTTTGGTAACCATCCAAACAGGGCTGAATTCTGATTTTTTTATTCTCGGAATCAGTTTGGACCGAGAATCGCGTTTGGCAAAATTTTTGTTCCCAGGAACAGATCGGGAGTGGAATCAAGAATAAAAAAAAAAAGTCAATTCTTATTCCTTGAACAAATTTGAGAATCAAAAACCAACTCTTCTTTTTCTTCCCTTTGGCCATCTCGTGACCGCCGTCCACCCCAGCCCGCCGCCGCTCGCCACCATCCACCACCGCTGGTCGCCGTCCGCCGGTCCGGTGAGCTCGCTGGAGGCTCGCCAGGTCAGGGCAAGGTCCGGCGAGCTCGCCAGAGGCAAGCCCAGCCACCAGCGAGGCTCAACCTCCTTAGATTTGGCGAGGCCGAGCCTCACTAGGGCTAGGCAAGCCTCGCGACGCCTAGCCCCGGTGAGGCCGACCTGGCCATCGGCGAAGCCAAGCCTCGGCGGGGCTGGGCGAGCCTCGCCCAGCTACTGGCAAGGCTTGGTCGACGAGGACCAACAATGCTCCAGTGAGGTACCAAAGAAGAATAGGAGAAAAATGAAAAAAGAAAAGAAAAGAAAAAAGTAAAAAAATTATTTAAAAATTAAAATAAATTGATTTAGAATAGAATTAATGAGCACGGTACCAAACGCAAGTCTATTCCAGAATCAGAAATTTTTGACAATTACCAAACGATTTAAAATGCTTAGAATCAGTTCCCGGAAATAGAATAAAAAAGAATAATTTCTGATCAGAATCTACTCCCAGAAACAGAATCGTTACCAAATGCGCCCTTAAATTCCAATTGGCATGTTACATGAGATATGATTGGGAATATAAAATTAGAATCACTTCGAAAGTTAAAATATGTTTGCCTCGTTACAATATCATCTTTTTTTTTTATTATAGTCGTACAATACAGTTTTTCGTTGAGGCATTTTTCCTTTTTTATTTAATTTGTTTCTATTATATACTTAAATATCTTATCTAGTTATATTATATTGACACCTAAATTTTGACTAATCATTTAGGAAATTAATTACATAGAAAATAAGAGAAACTACATACAACAAAATTTAATTGCACGACAATTTGGAAATAAAGAAATTATTAGAAGACTTGCACCAAAAAAGAAAAAGAAAAATACATTACATGAATCCAACCTGCACGATCGACGCCGCAGAGCTCGTTTCTCCCTTCCCGTGCAACCATATTACACGAAATTAGTGGCGTTACCGCCATAACTTGATAAAGAATCCAATCATATTCACCAATTTTCCAGATTTCAGCGAGGAAATTCGCAGTAATATTTTTTTTTACTTTTATGTTCTGCCTTCATTGTTTATGTGGTCCAATTTTTAGAGAGAGAGAGAGAGAGAGAGAGAGAGAGAGAGAGAGAGAGAGAGAGAGAGTTTTTTCCATGTGCCCCAACTATCAGGGGTTAGGTCGGCCATTTCATCTTGTTAGTTTATTTGATTAGGAGATAGCAATAAAAAGAAAAACGATTTGATCCTGTTCATGAAGAAAATTTCTATTAGCTAATCTGGTTTCTTACTGAGGGTATAGCACAAAGTTTAGATTTCAAGGACTTCTGGATTAATTAACCTAGTCAAGTTTCTTGTACTTCGATTTTTCTCTTACATCAATTGACACTTTGTACTCATTCGCATTTGGTTCCTTCCTAATGTTTGCGTGAGGAATCAAATTCTCATAGTTTTGTTCATTATCTTTTTAAGCACTTTCTCTTTCTCCGTGGTGTGATCCTTTGCAGTCTTGTCCATGTCCTCTCACCCCATGCATTGATACTATATATATATATATATATATATATATATATATATATATATATATATATTGAAATATGGGTTAAATCCTAACCGTGCAACCAAATCACACGAAATTAGTGGCATTATGGCAATAACTTGATAAGGAACCCAATAATATTCACCAATCTTACAGATTCAAGCTAGAAAATTCGACATGTTTTCTTTTTTACTTTTACGGTCCGCCTTTATTGTTTGCGTTGTCCAATTTGAGAGAGAGAGAGAGAGAGAGAGAGAGAGAGTTTTTCCATGTCCCCCCACTATCAGATGTTGGTTCGGCCATTTCATCTTGTTAGTTCATTTGATTAGCGAAAATCAATAAAAGGAAAAACGACTGGATCCTGTTCAAGAAGAAAATTTCTATTTTAATCCAGTTTCTTACTGAGGCTATAGCATGAAATTTAGATTTCAAGGACCTCTATATTAAATAACCATGTCAAGTTTCTTGTATTTTTGTTGTCTCTTATGTCAATTGACACTTTGTACTCATTTGAATTTGGTTCCTCACTAATGTTCACATGAAGAATCAAACTCCCACTCTTTTGTTCATTATTCTTTTAAGCTCTCTCTCTGTGGCGTGATTTTTTGCAGTTTTGTCCATGTCTTCTCACTGCATCCATTGATATAATGTACATTTTCAAAAATAATCATATAAACCAGTTATTGAAATATGGATTAAATCCTAGCAATTGTACTTGCATTCTTTTTCCTTATTAAGGACTACGCGAGAGTAAATGAGTGAGATCTGGTTGCAGATTTTCCAGCATAATCATGTAATATTTGGCATGTAAGTTCTAATTGATGTGTTGCATGTGAAATGATTGGATATAAATTTAGAATCACTTCGAAAGTAAAATATGTTTGCTTGTGTACAATATTGTTTTTTTAATTATAATTGGACAATAAATTTTTTTATTGGGGCATTTTCCCTTTTTATTTTATTTTGTCTATAATTTTCTTAAATATCTATTTGGTTATATTATGTTGACACCTAAATTTTAACTGATCATGATTTCTTGCCAACGGTATAGCATGAAATTTAGATTTCAAGGACCTCTCACATCAAATTTCTTGTACTTTGGTTTTTCTCTTACAACAATTGACACTTCGTACTCATTCGAATTTGGTTCCTCACTAATGTTCGCTTGAGGAATCAAATTCCCACTCTTTTGTTCGTTATTCTTCTAAGCTCTTTCTCTTTCCTAGCGTGAATTTTTGCAGTGTTGTCCATGTCCTCTCATTGCATGCATTGATTCTATATTTATTTTCAAAAGTAATTATATGAACATATTTATTGAAATATGGGCTATTCCTAGCAATTGCACTTGAAATATGGGTTAAATAATTGAGATGAGGTTGCATATTTTAATCATGTAACGTTTCGCACATAAGTTCTAATTGGTGTGTTACATGAAATATGATTGGGAATATAAATTTAGAATCACTTCAAAAGTTAAAATATGTTTGCTTGAGTACAATATTGTTTGTTTTTTTTTATTATAATCATACCGTACATTTTTTGATCGAGGTATTTTCCCTTTTTATTTAATTTGCGCCTGCTATTTTCTTAAAAGTCTTATTTAGTTATAGTCTGTTGACATCTAAATTTTGACTAATTATTTAAGAAAGTAATTACTTAGAAAATTAGGGAAGCTACATACAACGTAATTTAATTGCATGACAATTTTGAAACAGAGAAATTGTCGGAATACTCACACCTCAAAAAGAAGAAGGAGGAGAAGAAGAAGACCAGAAGACAGGTCTACAAGGCTCAAATTTGACTAGTGGTGCTACGGGTTCCAACCTGTACCCTGGACGCCTTCGAGCTCGTTTCACCCTAGCCTTGCAACCAAATTACACGAAATTAGTGGCATTACAGCCATAACTTGATAAAGAATCCAATCATTTCCACCAATTTTCCAGATTTCAACGAGGAAATTCGCAGTTGTTCTTCTTCTTTTTTTTTTTTTTTACTTTTGCATACTTAGCCACCAATCATTTCCACCCTAGCCTTTATTGTTTGTGTTATCCAAATAGAGAGAGAGAGAGAGAGAGAGAGAGAGAGAGAGAGATGGTATTTTCCATGTCCCCCAACTATCAGATGTTGGGTCAGCCATTTCATCTTGTTTGTTCATTTGATTAGAAGAATAAATAAATAAGAAAAAACGATTTGATCCTGTTGAAGAAGAAAATTTCTATTTGCTAATCCAGTTTCTTACCAAGTCATGAAGTTTAGATTTCAAGGGCCCCTAAATTAATTAACCAAGTCAAGTTTCTTGTACTTTGATTTTCCTTTTACATCAGTTGACACTTTATACTCATTCGAATTCAGTTCCTCACTAATGCTCCCGTGAGGAATCAAACTCCCACTCTTTTGCCAATTATTCTTTTAAGCACTTTTTCTCTTTGTGGTGTGATCTTTTACAGTCTTGTCCATATCTTCTCACTGCATACATTGATAATATATTTATTTTCAAAAGTAATTATATATATATATATATATATATATATATATATATATCTATTTATTGAAATATGGATTAGATCCTAGCAATCGCACTTCCAATTTGCATTTGCTAATCTAGTTTCTTACCAAGGCTATAGCATCAAATTTAGATTTCAAGGACCTCTAGATTAATTAACCATGTCAAGTTTTTTCTACTTTGATTTTTCTTTTACTTCAATTGACACTTTGTACTCATTCAAATTTGGTTCCTCAATAATGTCGCGTGAGGAATCAAACTCCCACTCTTTTGTTCATTATTCTTTTAAGCACTTTCTCTTTCTTTGTGCTGTGATCTTTTGTAGTCTTGTCTGTCTCCTATCACCGCATGCATTGATACTGCATTTATTTTCTAAAGTAATTATGTAAACCTATTTATTAACATATCCGTTAAATCCTAGCAATCGCACTTGCCATTTTTCCTTATTACAATTTGATCCCGTTCAAGAAGAAAATTTGTATTTGTTGATCTGGTTTATTACCAAGGCTATAGCATGAAATTTAGATTTCCAGGACCTCTGGATTAATTAACCACGTCAAGTTTCCTGTGCTTTGGTTTTTCTCTTACTTCAATTGACACTTTGCACTCGTTCAAATTTGGATCCTCATTAATGTTTGTGTGAGAAATCAAAATCCCACTCTTTGTTCGTTATTCTTTTAATTTCTTTCTTGTCCTCTATGGTGTGATTTTTGCTAGGGGTGAGCATGGTCCGGGTTGGTCCGGGCCACCTCCTAACCCTAGAACCAACCCGTACAGTGTCGGTCCTTAATTTTTAGGACCGAGGACCAACCCTATTGAGCCTGGGACCAAGGACCGGACCGACCCAATGGGTTCGGTCCGGTTCCAAGGTCAACCCAGGACCAATCGATAATTTTTTTCGTCTTGTTTTTTATACTCCCTAAAAAAACGAACCTACAAATTCAAATTACACATCCATCCACAATGTGGCATTGTGCAACTAAACTGTAAATATCAATACATATTCAGCAAATTTAAGATGACATAATAATAGAAATTTCGTACCTACTAACACTCATCGAGATATGGGACAAGATAGGGTCCACAATGCGGCGAGTGGGATGTTGCTACTTTTGATTTTGGCAAATTGAAGAACAAAGAAGACAGATTGGAAGAGAACGTACTTTGGGGAAGGAAGCTGTGAGGAGATTTACGGCGTAAACTTCGTGCCATTTTGAATGTCACGAGTCCGTGACTGTGAAGAGTCCTTGGTCCTCACGGTGAAGATCGTACTCTGGACTGTGGAGGAGGAGGCCCTGAAGACCTTTATAGCGTAAACTTCATGCCTTTTGGAATTGGATGCCGTTTGTTCGTGACTATGAGCCTGAGGAGTCAATAGCTTTAACATCATTTTACTTAGGTTTTTTTTTTAACAGACATTTTACTTAGATTTGAATATATAAAACAATTATAAATAATATAATATAATTGAATATATAAAAGAATTATAAATATTATAATATAATAATATACAGGTTAGTCCAGGGTTGGACCGACCCAAAACTCTTAGGACCGAGGACCAACCCGCATAGTGTTGGTCCTGGAATTTCAGGACCAAGGACCGACCCGATCCCCTTGGGAACCGGACCAGGACTGGCAGGGTTGGGCCGGTCCAGGGCCGGTCCAAGGTCAACCCTAGACCGCTGCTCACCCCTAATTTTTGCAATCTTCCATGTCCTCTCACGGCATGCATTGATACTATATTTATTTTCAGAAATAATTATATAAGCCTATTTATTGAAATATGGGTTTAATCCTAGGGATTGGACATGCATTTTTCCTTATTAGGGACTACACAAGAGTAAATAAGTGAGATTATGTTGCATATTTTCCAGCGTAATCGTACTGATTGGCACTTAGGCCATGTTTGGCAACCATCTAAACATGGCCAAATTTTGATTTTTTGTTCCCGAATCAGTTTGAGCCGAGAATCGCGTTTGGTAAAATTTTTGTTCCCGGAAATAGATCGGGAGTGGAATCAAGAATAAAAAAAAAAAAGTTGATTCTTATTCTAGGAACAAATTTGAGAATCAAAAACCAACTCTTCTTCTTTTTCCCTTTGGCCATCTCACGACCGCCGTCCACCCCGGCCTGCCGGCGCCCGCCACCGTTCGCCGCCACTGCCGGCTGCCGTCCGCCGCTACGGTCGCCGTCCGCCGGTCCGGCAAGCTCGCCGGAGGCTCGCTAGGCCAAGGCAAGGTCCGGCAAGCTCGCTAGAGGCAAGCCCAGCCATCGGCGAGGCTTGGCCTTCCTAGATCTGCGAGGCCGAGCCTCGCGGGGGCTGGGCAAGCCTCGCAACGCCTAGCCTCACCGGTGGCCAGGCAAACCTCGCCCAGCCCCTGCGAGGCCGACCTGGCCACCAGCAAGGCCGAGCCTCGGCGGGGCTGGACAAGCCTCGCCCAGCTACTGGCGAGGCTCAGCCGACAAGGGCCGGCAACGCTCCAGTGAGGTACCAAAGAAGAATAGGAGAAAAAGGAAAAAAAAAAGAAAAAAAAGAAAAAAAAAAGTAAAAAAAGTAAAAAAAAAGTAAAAAAAGTAAAAAATTATTTAAAAATTAAAATAAATTGATTTGGAATAGAATTAATGAGCACGGTACCAAACACAATTCTATTCCAGAATCAGAAATTTTGGACAGTTACCAAACGGCTTAAAATGCTTAAAATCAGTTCTAGGGAACAGAATAAAAATAATAATTTTTTATCAGAATCTACTCCCGGGAACAGAATCGTTACCAAACGCGCCCTTAAATTCCAATTGGCGTGTTACATGAGATATGATTGGGAATATAAAATTAGAATCACTTCGAAAGTTAAAATGTGTTTGCCTCATTACAATATCCTTTTTTGTTATTATTATAGTCGTACAATACATTTTTTCGTTGAGGCATTTTTCCTTTTTTTATTTAATTTGTTTCTATTATATACTTAAATTTCTTATCTAGCTATATTCTGTTGACACCTAAATTTTGACTAATCATTTAGGAAATTAATTACATAGAAAATAAGAGAAACTACTTACAACAAAATTTAATTGCGTGACAATTTGGAAATAAAGAAATTATTAGAAGACTTGCACCCAAAAAAAAAAAGAAAAAGAAAAATACATTACATGAATCCAACCTGCACGATCGACGCCTCAGAGCTCGTTTCTCCCTTCCCGTGCAACCATATTACACGAAATTAGTGGCGTTACCGCCATAACTTGATAAAGAATCCAATCATATTCACCAATTTTCCAGATTTCAGCGAGGAAATTCGCAGTAATATTTTTTTTACTTTTATGTTCTGCCTTCATTGTTTATGTGGTCCAATTTTTAGAGAGAGGGAGAGAGAGAGAGAGTTTTCCATGTGCCCCAACTATCAGGGGTTAGGTCGACCATTTCATCTTGTTAGTTCATTTGATTAGGAGATAGCAATAAAAAGAAAAACGATTTGATCCTGTTCATGAAGAAAATTTCTATTAGCTAATCTGGTTTCTTACTGAGGGTATAGCACAAAGTTTAGATTTCAAGGACTTCTGGATTAATTAACCTAGTCAAGTTTCTTGTACTTCAATTTTTCTCTTACATCAATTGATACTTTATACTCATTCAAATTTGGTTCCTCCCTAATGTTTGCGTGAGGAATCAAATTCTCATAGTTTTGTTCGTTATTCTTTTAAGCACTTTCTCTTTCTCCGTGGTGTGATCCTGTGCAGTCTTGTCCATGTCCTCTCACCCCATGCATTGATACTATATATTACATAAACCAATTTATTGAAATATGGGTTAAATCCTAGCAATTGCTCTGGCAACTTTTACTTTTTCCGATTTGATCATGTTCAAGAGGAAAATTTGTATTCACTAATTCCAGTTTCTTACCAAGGCTATAGCATGAAATTTAGATTTTAAGCACTTTTGGATTAATTAACCATGTCAAGTTTCTTGGACTTCGGTTTTTCTCTTATTTCAATTGACACTTAGAACTCATTCTAATTTGGCTCCTCAATAATGTTCACATGAGAATGAAACTCCCACTCTTTTGTTTGTTATTCTTTTAAGCTCTTTCTCTTTCTCTATAGTGTGATTTTTGCAGTCTTGTCCATGTCCTCTCACCACATGCATTGACACTATATTTATTTTCAAAAGCAATTATATAAACATATTTATTGAAATATGGGTTAAATCCTATCTATCGGACTTGAAATTTTTCCTTATTAGGGACTAAGCAAGAGTAAATAAGTGAGCAGGTTGCATATTTTCCAGCGGGATTGTATAATGTTTGGCACTTAAATTCTAATTGGCGTGTTACATGAGATATCATGGGGAATATAAATTTATAATCACTTCAAAAGTTAAATTATGTTGGCCTGAGTACAATATTCTTTTTTATTATAATCGTACAAAACATTCTCTAATTGAGGCATTTTTCCTTTTTACTTAATTTGTGTCTATTATTTTCTTAAATATCTTATTTAGTTATATTCTGTTGACACCTAAATTTTAACTAACCATTTAAGAAATTAATTACTTAGAAAATTAGAGAAATTAAATATAACCCAAATTTAATTGCATGGCAATTTTGAAACAAAGAAATTATCAGAAGACTTACACCGAAAATTTTTTACAGGAAGACAGGTTAATAAGACCCCAAATTTGACTAGCTGTGCTACGAGTTCCAACCTGCACGCTCGATGCCTTCGAGCTCGTTTCTCCATAACCGTGCAACCAAATTACACGAAATTAGTGGCATTACAACCATTGATAAAGGTTCCAATCATATTCACCAATTTTCCAGATTTCAGCGAGGAAATTTGCAGTAATTTTTTTCTTTTACGTTCTGCCTTTATGGTTTGTGTTGTCCAATTTTGGAGAGAGTGTGTTTTTCCATATCCCCCGACTATCGGATGTTGGGTCGGCCATTTCAACTGTTAGTTCATTTGATTAGAAAAATAATAATAATAAAACGAAAAATAAATAAAAGGAAAAACGATTTAATCCTGTTCAATAAGAAAGTTTCTATTTGCTTATCCGGTTTCTTACCGTGGGTATATCATGAAGTTTAGATTTCAAGGACCACTGGATTAATTAACCATGTCAAGGTTTTTGTACTTTGGTTTTTCTCTTACAACAATTGACACTTTGTATTCACTTGAATTTGATTCCCCCCTAATGTTTGTTTGAGGAATCAAACTCCCACTCTTTTGTTCATTATTCTCTTAAGCACTTTCTCTTTTTCTATGGTGTGATCTTTTGCAGTCTTGTTCATGTCCTCTCATCACATGCATCAATACTATCTGTAGTTTCAAAAGTAATTATATAAACCTATTGATTGAAATATGGGTTAAATCCAAGCAATTGCACTTGCATTTTTTTCCTTATTATGATTAGACCCTATTCGAGAAGAAAATCTATATTTGTTATTCCGGTTACTTACTGAGGCTATATCGTGAAATTTAGATTTCAAGGACCTCTAGATTAATTAACCACTTCAAGTTTCTTGTACTTTGGTTTTCTCTTACATCAATTGACACTTTGTACTCATTCGAATTTGATTCCTTACTAATGTTCATGTGAGGAATTGAACTCCCTCTCTTTTGTTCGTTATTCTTTTAAGCACTTTTTCTTTCTTTGTGGTGTGATCTTTTGCAACCTTGTCCACGTCCTCTCATGGCATGCATTGATACTATATACATTTTCAAAAGTAATTATATTAACCTATTTATTGAAACATGGGTAAATCCTAGCAATTGCACTTGCATTTTTTCCTTATTACACAAGAGTAAATAAGTGAGATCCAGTTGCATATTTTCTAGTATAATCGTGTAATGTTTGGCTTGTAAGTTCTAACTGGCATGTTACACGAGATATGATAGAGAATGTAAATTTAGAATCACTTCGAATGGCCCGAGTACAATGTCATTTTTTATTAGAACTGTACAATACGTTTTTTTTCATTTAGGCATTTTCCATTTTTATTTAATGTGAGTCTATTATTTTCTTAGAAAATTTATTCACTTATATTCTGTTAACATCTAAATTTTGACTAATCATTTAAGAAATTAATTATATAAAAAATTAGGGAAGCTACATGCAACGTAATTTAATTGCAGGACAATTTCGAAACAAAGAATTTATGAAAAGACCAAAAAAAAAAAAAAAACGACCAGAAGACAGATAAGGCTCAATTTGACTAGTCGTGCTACGAGTTCCAACCTGCACGTTCGACGCCTTCGAGCACGTTTCTCCCTAACCGTGAAACCAAATTACACGAAATTAGTGGCTTTACAGCCATAACTTGATAAGGAATCCAATCATATTCACCAATTTTCCAGATTTCGTCTAGAAAATTAGCAGTATTTTTTTTTTTTTTTTTAAGATTTACGTTCAATTTTTTAGAGAGAGAGAGAGAGAGGTTTTCTCCATGTCCGCCCACTGTCATATGTTAAGTCGCCCATTTCTTCTTGTTAGTTCATTCGATTAGATAAAAGCAATAAAAAGAAAAACGATTTGGTCCTGTTCAAGAAGAAAATTTCTAATCATTAATCCGATTTCTTACTGAGGGTACAGCATGAAATTTAGATTTCAAGAACTTCTGGATTAATTAACCATGTCAAGTTTTTTGTACTTTGGTTCTTCTCTTACATCAATTGACACTTTATGCTCATTCAAAATTTGGTTCCTCACTAACATTCGCGTGAGGAATCAAACTCCCACTCTTTTGTTCGTTATTCTTTTAAGCTCTTTCTCTTTCTCTGTGATGTGAATTTTTGCAGTCTTGTCCATGTCCTCTCACCTCATTTTATTGAAATATGGGTTACATTCTAGTAATTGCATTTGCATTTTTTCCTTACTATGATTTTATCCCGTTCAAGAAGAAACTTCTCTATTTGCTAATCCGGTTTCTTACCGAGGGCATAGCATGAAATTTAGGTTTCAAGGACTTTTGGATAATTAGCCACATCAAATTTCTTGTACTTTGGTTTTTCTCTTACAAAAATTGACACTTTGTACTCATTCGAATTTAATTCCTCACTAATGTTCGCTTGAGGAATCAAATTCCCATTCTTTAGTTCGTTATTCTTTTAAACTCTTTCTCTTTCATGGTGTGAATTTTTGTATTGTTGTCCATGTCCTCTCGCTGCATGCATTGATTCTATATTTATTTTCAAAAGTAAGTATATGAACACGTTTATTGAAATATGGGTTAATTCCTAGCAATTGCACTTGAAATATGGGTTAAATAAGTGAGATGAGGTTGCATTTTTTAATCGTGCAACTTTTCGCACATAAGTTCTAATTGGTGTATTACATGAAATATGATTGGGAATATAAATTTAGAATCACTTCAAAAGTTGAAATATATTTTCTTGAGTACAATATCGTTTTTTTTTTAAATTATAATCGTACATTACATTTTTTGATCAAGGAACTTTTTCTTTTTATTAAATTGGGAAAATTTCAATTAAGGGCCTAAAGTGGAACCGTTTTCTCAAAAAATGGCATAAAATGGATATTGTATCAAATAAGGGCTTGAAGTGACTAATTAAGTATCGAATAAGGGTTTCAACTTGAAAGCCAATCAAATCTTATTTGCAGCTAGGGGTATTTTCGTCTAAAGACTTTTTTTCTTTCCTTTTTGTTTTTCTTTTCTTTCTTTTTTCATCTTGCTCACCTCCTTCTTGACAAATGCATTAGACTCCTCACACACGAGCTTGCACAGGTGCAAAACAATTTGAACAATTTAGGAAAAGGAAAAAACGAAAAGATATTTGAGAAGTTATGCAGTTTTGCAAAACTGCAAATTGCATACTTCAGTTCTGCAGCCTCCCCATCAGCAAACTTCAAAGCACATGCTCTACATTATGCAATTTTGCATCCTCACCCAAGAACTCATCGATTTCGGTATAAGTCGGTTTTTAAGTTATTCGCAAAAGATTACCTTCTCCGATGATGATAATGAACTTGAGAATCAAGAAATATCCATCAGTGAATTTTGTTTTTATTCAATTTGCTTGTAAAAACTTATTATGGCAATTAAAGTAACAATTTCATGCTCTCCCCGCCAATGAAATTGCCTATGCCACGATAACTTTCACTCGTAGCTTCTTGGGAATGTTTTATTGGGTCCGGGTTAGATTATTCATAACATTCATAGACACAGATTGCATTGAGGTGGAATATGTGGCTTCTTGAGAGGGTCCAATTGTGTCGTGCATGCTGGTTATTTTCAAAGGTTGCTAAATTATTCTAACCCGTGATTGAAGATACTCGCATTTGGTGGCGATTCAATTAGACAGCACTCAATCTAAAAACGAATGACTCTGGTCTACACATGTTCAAACAAATTTGCCTCTCTAACTCCAAAATATTATCTACACAAATTTGAGAGAGAATAACAAGATGAAAAATGTGCAAAATCGCTTAGAAATTCCCAAAATCACATATTTCACTGAACAAATCAATGCACATGAGTATCATAGAGAATTCTCAAAAACCTCTAATAAATTTGGCTTAGGCACTTCAATCTAGCTTCTCCTTACTAAGATCGATCATAGCTTGCGTGAGCACCGATTTGAATTCAAGCATCGATGACAATGAGGGCAGCAAGCTAATGGCTTACACCTCATCATGCTTCGTGCTTGACCACGACCACAAGATGTGGGGATCGAATCGAGTTGAGTGTCACATCTTGGTCCACTCGTGCTCAATCTAGGGCTTGGATTGACCTTCATCTTTCAACAAAGGTACTGGAATTGCTGTTGAGGGCAATGACAAATGAGGTTGAGGGTGTTGATAGCTAATTCGGCAAGGAAGATAAAGATGGACTTTGGAGAACGCGATCCAAAGAGTAAAAAAGCGAAGGCATGATGATGATGATGAATAAAAGAAAGAGAATGAGAAAATAAATTAAAAAAAAAAAAAAGAAGGAAAAAAAGTATTTAGACAAAAATACCCCTAGATCAAATAAGATTTGGTTGGCTTTTAAGTTGAGGCCCTTATCTGAAACTAAGTTGGTCACCTCAGGTTCTTGTTTGAGACAATGTCCATTTGGGTCCTTTTTTGAGAAAACGATTCTACTTTAGGCCCTTAATTGAAATTTTCCCTATTAAATTTGTGTATGCTATTTCCTTAAAAATTTTATTTAGTTATAGTCTGTTGACACTTGAATTTTGACTAATTATTTAAGAAATTAATTATATAGAAACTTAGGGAAGCTACATACAACGTAATTTAATTACATGACAATTTTGAAACAGAGAAATTGTCGGAATACTCACACCAAGAAGAAGAAGAAGACCAGAAGACAGGTTAAAAAGGCTTAAATTTGACTAGTGGTGCTACGAGTTCCAACCTGCACCCTGGACGCCTTCGAGCTCATTTCACCCTAGCCTTGCAACCAAATTACACGAAATTAGTGGCATTACAGCCATAATTTGATAAAGAATCCAATCATTTTCACCAATTTTCCAGATTTCAACGAGAAAATTCACAGTTGTTCTTCTTCTTCTTCTTTTAATCTTTTTTTTAACTTTTGCATTCCGCTCGCCTTTAGTGTTTGTGTTGTCCAAATTTAGAGAAAGAGCGAGATGGTATTTTCCATGTCCCCCATCTATCAGATGTTGGGTCAGCCATTTCATCTTGTTTGCTCATTTCATTAAAAAATAAAAAATAAAAAGAAAAACGATTTGATCCTGTTCAAGAAAAAAATTTATATTTGCTAATCCAGTTTCTTACCAAGGCATGAAGTTTAGATTTCAAGGGCCTCTAAATTAATTAACCAAGTCAAGTTTTTTGTACTTTGATTTTTCTTTTACATTAGTTGACACTTTGTACTCATTCGAATTTGGTTCCTCACTAATGTTCGCGTGAGGAACCAAACTCCTACTCTTTTGCCAGTTATTCTTTCAAGCACCTTTTCTCTTTGTGGTGTGATCTTTTGCAATCTTGTCCATGTCTTCTCACCGCATACATTGATACTATATTTAGTTTCAAAAGTAATTTATAAATCTATATATTGATATACAGGTTAAATCCTAGCAATTGCACTTGCAATTTTTCCTCATTATGTTTTGATCATGTTCAAGAACAAAATTTGTATTTGCTAATCCAGTTTCTTACCAAGGCTAAAGCATCAAATTTAGATTTCAAGGACCTCTAGATTAATTAACCATGTCAAGTTTTTTCTACTTTGATTTTTCTTTTACTTCATTTGACACTTTGTACTCATTCGAATTTGATTCCTCACTAATGTAGCGTGAGGAATCAAACTCCCACTCTTTTGTTCATTATTCTTTTAAGCACTTTCTTTCTTTGTGGTGTGATCTTTTGTAGTCTTGTCCGTCTCCTCTCACCGCATGCATTGATACTGTATTTATTTTCTAAAGTAATTATGTAAACCTATTTATTGACATATGCGTTAAAATCCTAGCAATTGCACTTGCCATTTTTCCTTATTACAATTTGATCTTGTTCAAGAAGAAAATTTGTATTTGTTGATCCAGTTTCCTACCAAGGCTATAGCATGGAATTTAGATTTCAAGGACCTCAAGATTAATTAACCATGTCAAGTTTCTTGTGCTTTGATTTTTCTCTTACTTCAATTGACACTTTGTACTCATTCAAATTTGGATCCTCACTAATGTTTGCGAAAGGAATCAAATTCCCACTCTTTTGTTCGTTACTCTTTTAATTTCTTTCTTGTCCTCTATGGTGTGAGTTTGCAGTCTTCCATGTCCTCTCATTGCATGCATTGATACTATATTTATTTTCAAAAATAATTATATAAACCTATTTATTGAAACATAGGTTTAATCCTAGGGATTGAACATGCATTTTTTCCTTATTAGGGACTACGCAAGAGTAAATAAGTGAGATTATGTTGCATATTTTCCAGCGTAATCATACAATGATTGGCACTTAAATTCCAATTGGGGTGTTACATGAGATATGATTAGGAATATAAATTTAGAATCACTTCAAAAGTTAAAATATGTTCGCCTCATTACAATAACCTTTTTTATTATAGTCGTACAATACATTTTTTCGTTGAGGCATTTTTCCTTTTTTATTTAATTTGTTTCTATTATTTACTTAAATATCTTATATAGTTATATTCTATTGACACCTAAATTTTGACTAATCATTTAGGAAATCAATTACATAGAAAATGAGAGAAACTACATACAACACAATTTAATTGCATGACAATTTGGAAATAAATAAATCATTAGAAGACTTACACCAAAAAAAATACATTACATGAATCCAACCGGCACGCTCGACACCTTAGAGCTCGTTTCTTCCTTACCGTGCAACCGAATTACACGAAATTAGTGGCGTTACCGCCATAACTTGATAAAAGAATCCAATCACATTCACCAATTTTCCAGATTTCAGCGAGGAAATTCGCAGTAATATTTTTTTACTTTTATGTTCTGCCTTCATTATTTGTGCTGTCCAATTTTGAGAGAGAGAGAGAGAGAGATTTTTTTCCATGTCCCCCAACTATCAGAGGTTAGGTCGGCCATTTCATCTTGTTAGTTCATTTGATTAGAAGATAGCAATAAAAAGAAAAACGATTTGATCCTGTCCCTGAAGAAAATTTCTATTAGCTAATCTGGGTTTCTTACTGAGGTTATAGCATGAAGTTTAGATTTCAAGGACTTATGGATTAATTAACCTAGTCAAGTTACTCATACTTTGATTTTTCTCTTACATCAATTGACACTTTGTACTCATTCGAATTTTGTTCCTCCCTAATGTTTGCATGAGAAATCAAATTATCATTGTTTTTTTTTTTTTTCTGTTACTCTTTTAAGCACTTTATCTTTCTCTGTGGTGTGATCCTTTGCATTCTTGTCCATGTCCTCTCACCACACTCTTTTGTTTGTTATTCTTTTAAGCACTTTCTCTTTCTCTGTGATGTAAACTTTTGCAATGTTGTCCATTTCCTCTCACAGCATGCATTCATTCTATATCTATTTTCAAAAGTAATCATATAAACCTATTTAGTGAAATATGGGTTAAATCCTAGTAATTGCATTTGCATTTTTTCCTTATTATGATTTTATGCTGTTCAAAAAGAAACTTCCATATTTGCTAATCCGATTTCTTACCAAGGGTATAGCATGAAATTAAGATTTCAAGGACCTCTAGATTAATTAACCACATCAAGGTTATTGTACTTTGGGTTTTTCCTTACATCAATTGACACTATGTAGTCATTAGTGTTTGGTTCCTCATTGATGTTTGCGCCAGGAATCAAACTCCCACTCTTTTGTTCATTATTCTTTTAAGCTCTCTCTTTCTCTATGGTGTGATTTTTTGCAGTATTGTCCATGTCCTCCCACCCCATTCATTGATACTTTATTTATTTTCAAAGTTAATTATGTGAATCTATTTATTGAAATATGGGTTAAATCCTAGCAATTGCACTTGTATTTTTTCCTTATTACGATTTAATCTTGTTTGGGAAGAAACTTTTGTATTTGCTAATCCGATTTCTTACCAAGGCTATGTCATGAAATTTAGATTTCAAGGACCCCTATATTAATTAACCACATCAAATTTCTTGTACTTTGGTTTTTCCGTTACATCAATTGACACTTTGTACTCATTCAAATTTGGTTTCTCGTTGATGTTCGCATGAGGAATCAAACTCCCACTTTTTTTGTCGTTATTCTTTTAAGCTCTTTCTCTTTCTCTATGGTGTGATTTTTTGCAGTATTGTCCATATCCTCCCACTGCATTCATGATACTATATTTATTTTCAAAAGTAATTACATAAACCTATTTATTGAAATATGGGTTAAATCCTAGCATTTGCACTTGCATTTTTGCCTTATTATGATTTGATCCTGTTCAAGAAGAAACTTATGTATTTGCTAATCCGGTTTCATACTGAGGTTATAGCATGAAATTTAGATTTCAAGGACCTCGGAATTAATTAACCACAACAAGTTTCTCATACTTTGGTTTCTCTTTTACATCAATTGACATTTTATACTCATTCGATTTTGGTTCCTCACTAATGTTCATGTGAGGAATGAAATTTCCACTCTTTTGTTCGTTATTCTTTTAAGCACTTTCTCTTTCTCAAAGGTGTGATATTTTGCAGTCTTGTCAATGTCGTCTCACCACATGCATTGATACTGTATTTATTTTTAAAATTAATTATATAATTCTATTTATTGAAATATGGGTTAAATCCTAGCAATTGCATTTGTTTTTTTCCTTATTACGATTTGATCTTGTTCAAGAAGAAATTTTATATTTGCTAATCTGGTTTCTTACCAAGGCTATAGCATGAAATTCAGATTTCAAGGACCTCAGGATTAATTAACTGTGACAAGTTTCTTGTAATGTGAGTTTTCTCTTACATCAATTGACATTTTATACTCATTCGATTTTGGTTCCTCACTAATGTTCATATGAGGAATCAAACTCCCGCTCTTTTGTTTGTTATTATTTTAAGCACTTTCTCTTTCTCTTTCTCTAAGGTGTGATCTTTTGTAATCTTGTCAATGTCGTCACACTGCATGCATTGATACTATATTTATTTTCAAAAGTAATTATGCAAACCTGTTTATTGAAATATGGGTTTAATCCTAGCAATTGCACTTGCATTTTTTCCTTATTATGACTTGGACCTATCCAAGAAGAAATTTTGTATTTGCTAATTTGGTTTCTTACCAATGCTATAGCATGAAATTTAGATTTCAAGGACCTTTGGATTGATTAATCATGTGAAGTTTCTTGTACTTTGGTTTATTTCTTACTTTAATTGACATTTTGTACTCATTTGAATTTGGTTTCTCACTAATGTTCACATGATGAATCAAACTCCCACTTCTTCGTTCGCTTTTATTCTAAGCTCTTTCTCTTTCTCTGTGGTGTGATTTTTGCATTGATACTATTTTTATCTTCAAAAGTAATTAGATAAACCTATTTATTGAAATATGGGTTAAATCCTAGCGATTGCACTTGCATTTTTTTTCCTTATTAGGGATAATGAGAGAGTAAATACGAGAGGTCATGTTGCATATTTTCCTGCGTAATCGTGTAATGTTTTGGCATGTAAGTTCTAATTGGCGTGTTACATAAGATATGATTGGGAATATAAATTTAGAATCACTTCAAAAGTAAATTATGTTTGCCTGTACAACGTCGTTTTTTATCATGATTGTACAACACTTTTTTATATTGGGTCATTTTCCCTTTATACTTAATGTGTGTCTATTTTTTTCTTAAATATCTTCTTTAGTTATATTATGTTGACATCTAAATTTTGATTAGTCATTTAGGAACTTAATTACATTGAACATTAGGAACTATTCTTTAGCCCCTAAACAAAAATTGTCATAATTAGATTGCATAGCATAAGGTTTTTAGGAGTATTCATCATTAATTGCATTTGCATTGGATTGCCTGTGGTGAAGGAACCTGAATTAATCATGCGGATTAAAGTCGACACTTAGCAAAATTTTGCCAAGCAAGGGAGTAGTGACCGAAATTTCCAAGCGAAAATTAGAGTATTTGAGTTTTAATTGAGTTAGGTTTAACCCGTTAAAGTTAATCAAATAATCAGCTTCCATCTTTCTTCTGTCAGCAAAAGCTATTATTTATAAAATAACAATAGAGACGAACAAAAAAATAAAAATAAAAATAAAAATAAAATTCTCAAAATCGAAACTCTTGCACAATGATCTCCCATATTATAGCATTATAAATTCGATATAATCAATTAGGCATGACAATATACAACTTAATGTCTCAAAGCCTTTGGCCATAACCATCCGAATAAAGAAAACTATCTGTAATTTTCACGCAAATTGGGTAACATTCATGTTCCCAACTAATTATTCAGGTGGCCCGGCTCCAGCGAAGGTTTTGATTACTTCTCTTTAATGCAAACCGGACGTCGAGTGAAGTTAAATGATTCCCTTCAGAGCATCCAGAAGCAAAGGATAAGCAATGCTAATGAGCATTGGAAAGTGGCCTCGTATCCTCAGTATCATCACCTTAGAGGTGCCGTTCCCAATTTATGCAATGAAAGACCGATGCCGGACGACGACGTCCTTTCAGGATTGAACGACGGAGCGCGGAACCAGCACTTCCAGCAGAGCCCATTTCAGATCACTCAGCATTTCAGCTACGCTTACCGCAATTTCAGGCTCTATTCGTCCCAAGCTGTGCTCAAACTCCGTCAGCGCACTCATGTTATTCTGCTATTGCTGTTGGAGCGAAATTATGAACCCACCCCAAGTAGTTTGCACGCATTCATCGGAGTATCGAGTTGATCGCCGGTTCATCGAAGCCTCCAGTGTATCCTTTGGCATTGAGGTACCTGGAGTTCACATACATATGTTAATGTTTTGATGTTAAACGATCGAGAATCATATCCACTTTTATGCGACACTCAAACTAGTTGCCAAGAGACACATGCAGTTATAAAATATGGGCATGGCTAATTCCATCAATCTTTGCCAAAAAGATAAATTTTCCCATGACTATTAATTGCAATTTAAACTGGTGACCTCAAATTTATTTACTTTCCTTCCTTTGTAGCTTTTATATTTTTTTTTTACGTAGGATCTGGTTACCATGATTAAGAATTTAAAAACTTTTAATATGTGCTTGTTGTGGCCATTTCATGCATGCCAACGGCACTATGCTTTTTTTTTTTTTTTTAAAGATTCTACTTCGTAGAAATTAGTTTTGTTAATAAGAGAAATTTCCGAGAAACCTAATTATTTTCTTCATTGTTGAGCAAATTTGTGAATTGGTTGTGAAGTAAAATCCAGAAATATTCTAACAGTTTTAACATGGTCACTTGTTTATAAACTTTCGCTTTTGTTGTGCATAAGAAATGCTTTGATCGTAATATGCTCAACAAAAAGTAGAAGTTTATAAACATATATTGTTCTAAAAAAAATTGTGTATGTTAAAATTTTTCTAGATTTTACTTAAAATTAATCCATAAATCTCCTTGACAACGAATTAAGTTTTTGGGAATTTCCCCTTTTCAACAAACTTATTTTGACGGAAGTAAAATCTAAAAATAGAAAAGAAAATATTGTGACTTTAATATGGGTTAAGATACATCATAAATAAATTAAAAAATGTGAAATCCTTAGTTTTGGAAACTAGATCCTATATAGAAATAGAAGAAGTAGATAAGAAGGAAGGTAAAAAATTTTGAAGCCATCACTTTAAATTGCAATTAAATTATTGAGGTAATGTGTCTTTCTAGTGTAAGAATGGGATGGATTTAGTTATGTGAGAAGTGAAAATAGCGACACCCTAAAACAAATTGAACTTAAGATGACCCATGTCGTGCATTTAACAGAATCTTTTTGTTTTTTTTTTAACTTATCCTCTGAGGCAAAATAGTAATTCTTTAAACTCTAAAAGGATATGGGAGATATGGTGCTTGTTTACGTGGGCGTGTGAACCTACAGAAATTGTATCTGACTACAGTATATGCATTATATGAAGTACAACTCAACAAAAATGCATGGAAAAAGCTTGGTCAACAGAGAAGAAAGGAAAATGAGAGAGAGAGAGAGAGAGAGAGAGAGACCCTACATTGGAGATCCACCGAGCAGCACAAGATGTTTAAAGTGGTCGGGCCTTAATCGAATTGCCACCAATCAATATAATGAAAAAAAAAAAAAAAAGGAAAAAAGCGAGGCTGATTGGAAACGTAGATGTAAGTGCGAAAGCATTGGTCATTTGCAACTCACGGTCTGGCGTTTCGATTACGTGTAGTAAGAAGTTATTTTCCACATGATACCCTTTTTGACACCTTAACTTTCAAAAAAGTCCTGTGTATTGCTACCAAGCACCCGATCACGGCTGACATCGAGTGACCGACGCAAATGCTCCTCTTCAGCTTCAGCTCATCCAGAATGCGCACTCAGTCTTCAGCGTAACCCCCCAGGTCCGAGTACATGCTTGCGGCTGCGCCGTACATGCCCAGACTGATGGACGAAGGCCAAGTCGTAGACCACCACTTTGAAGAAGCACGCAAAGAACGGCACGCCGTCGTGCCAAACGGTCTGGTCGGCACTGAAGCCATGCGACGGGACCAGAGTCTGCGTCCCGTTGGGGTGGACGCGGCCGTGTGGGGCTTGGAAGATGCCTCCGCTGCTGCATAGTGATTCGCTCATTGTTTTATGGTCTCTCTGCCTCTTTGCCAATGTAACAGTTGTTCTCTATTGAAAGATTTTAATAAACACAAGAAGGTGAATGTAGTGTCCGGTAAGGATGCCGTCTGGGTTTGGAGTGGGTAAATATGGAGCAATTTCATGTGCGCCTCTCGTTTTTTGTCTTGTTCTTTTTATTTTTTTCAAAAATGATGTTTCAGCTTCTCCACTTTATTTCTAGAAAAATTATCCAAAAAATCATAAAATTATCGCATTTTTGTCAATTACGTCCTAAATTTTTTACTTTTTTATCAATTGAGTCATAAACCTTTTAACAATTTATCAAGTGAGTCCATCCAGCCAATTTTAGTTGGAAATTGACAGTTTTACTAATATTTTAATAATTTAAAAAAAATATTTGTTTTTTTCCCCTTTTCTTTGCTTTTCTTTTGGCTTTTAAGCTGGGGTAGACAACTCACGCCAATCACTAGTAAGGGCTAATGGACCCTCATCGGCTTTGTGTGAGGGCACGCAAGCCCCCACCTAGATCTGACAATGGTCGCAACTCCCTCACCGAATTTGGCTAGGCAAGGGCTTGGCAACCCTTGCTAGCCAAGCCTTGACACCCTCCCCTAAAGCCAACAAGGGTTGCTGGTCCTTACTCAAAAATACAAGAAAAGAAAAAGTAAAGAAAAAGAAAACGCAAAAAAACCATAAAAATTTCAAAAATTATTCAAATATTGTTTTAAAAAATGGTCACGTCAACATTTGCCGTGCCATCTAGAATGATCGGCATCCACCTTAGCAATTTCTATTCAAAATTGGCTAAATAGATTCAATTAGCAAATTATCAAAATGTTTAGGACTATTGGCAAAATTGAAAAATTTAGAACTGATTTGATAAAAGTCCAATAGATTTAGAAATTTTTGGATAATTTTATCCTTTGTTTTGTGTTCATGTCCTAACATATGTGTGCATGCTTATTAGTGAGGCTCAAGCAAGTTTTTCACAGGCTGACGAGGATCTCCAATCCCATATGATATCTCTCGATCTCTCTATGAATAGAACAAGCAAACTTAACCGAGAATTCAACGGAACCAAATCATGAAAAATATTAAAGAAACGTCGTTTCTATAGAATAGAACGTTAAGCGGACGCCACATAGCTAAACCGTAAATTTTTATTATCACTCTTAAATATGATAATGACGGAATTAGCTAAACCGTTAAGCGGACGCCACATAGTCTTGTGAATCCCGCAGGTATCTCCAACTCCATGGGTACTCGACAAAACCCCGCTTTAAAATCATCCTATGTGAGGAAATAACGGTGCAACTACCATCTAAAGACCAAAGGCCCATTGAGCCTTAAGGACGGTTTGACCGCCGCATGTTAAGATACGTTACACTTGCCATGATATATCACCACTTATCGTAACCAACCAACACCTGTCAGGCTGTCACGAGAGGCCATTGCTTGTCGACGGACACCCATCAAGCAAATGAAATCAAACTAAAACAATATGATAATCAAGATAAATTCTCAAGACTGGATTTCATACTGGTAAGTCATTGCTTTCACTATCAATTTGGAACAGAACTCTCAAGTTGCCATTATATTCCCTGATTTACTTACCACGACCTTGCTTGACCCAGGAATGACATTTTTTTCCACGTCAGTTATCAGGTCCAGAGTAGATGAACACAAGATCTGGTTGCAGGAGCGCTTTTTATCAGCCCAATTGAACTACCGATAATTGCCAGCATCTTTTGCCGTAAGCAAATTCCAGATTAACGTACGTGGATACTGGAACGGATCCTTTTATACTTCCTAAGGAGCGCGATACCATAAGCTTTGCCAACGACCGGCAATCGCACAATTCCGTCCTTCAACAATATTACTACACTGTGCATTGGGAGGATCCTACCAATCATCAACGCAGAGAAGCAAATGACCCGTTCATCCCAAAAACAAGAGAATCGCCGTCCTTCCTAGTATGTCATCCTGGATTTCCTGACAAGGAATCCTGGGAGAGTGTCGAAATCACTGTAAGGTGAAAGGGAGGCACAGCGATTCCACGTGAGAGCCAACACATCCGAACAGGAGTTTGCAAGTCTTAGGAGATGTGTCTTTTGACAGAAAAAGAACTTGAAAGTGGTCCGCCTGAATCCTGGAGGAGCAAACATGGTCAAGTGCAAGATCTGCAGGTGATGAATAGTGCATAGGTTGGAAAGAACGAGATTGAATTCCCTCTATCAGATGGACGGGAATGTTCCTTGGAATGAATGATGAATACTCCTTAGGCACAACAAAAGAACCAAAGTTTCATTTCGTCCACCGCCCCTTTCAAGAATAAGTAGTCTGCATCCTAATCGATGGAACAAGAACGAGATCTTTTCAGCATTCATACATAACAAACATATAAGCCGACGCATTTAAGTCTCTAAATGCTCAAAAGAGTTGCAAACCCTGAACACATTTCCCATAGTTCTTAATCCCCAATGTCCTTAAAATAGTGGGATCTATTCTTACAAGCCCCGAGGACACAAGATTGTCAAAATGAAGTAATAGAACTCCATATGACTTTCCATTGTGCAACATCAAAGGTCTCAGAACAGCACTCAATCACCTACGAAACAGAACACCAACGCGTATAGCACTTTCTGTATTTTCTTCCCAGCATTAATACACAGCAAAACTTTTGCTGCACCTTACGTTAAGAAGTTGGAGATAGCAGAATCTCAAGATAACAAACTCACTCTTCGACTCGCAAAATATCACATTTCAGAAACAGTTTGTTATTCTATGCCCCTGTTTAAGATAGCAAGAGATTAACAATGATTATAGAACCTCTACAGAAGCACACTGAGAGAAATGCCAAACAAATGAGGTGATGGACCTAAGTTTAAAACGGGCACAGCTCGATGACAAAAATACATTCACGAGGATAACCACGTCTTGCACTGCTCTTCCATTACTTCCCACAACGCTTAATGTGTGTTGAAGAAACTAAAAGAAATAAACAGAGTGAAAAGCAAGCAAGAATAATTTAACAGAGTATAAAGTCAAGTCAATTGAGTAAAAATATAACTTTTATTGATTCTCTTTTTCTCTCTTTTGAAGATCCTAAAATATTGAGCACCTCTAACATAACTCTGTAACAATGTCATGGTATAATGCTCGCCACAAAGTCACACATGGGTCCTCACATGATTTTTATATTTGTTTTGCCATTCATAACACTTGTTGTTGAAATATGACTACGATATTATTACACGGTTATACAGTCATTTCTCTAAAATATTATAGAGAACAATGGCAAGTTTTCCAAAACGACATTCTAATGGTGTTTCAATTGAGCCTCCAGACAAGACCTTTGCTCCAATTCGAATATATAAGTATTGTGCTAAAAAATAACAAATTCTTTGTAATCAACAAGAAACGAGGCTTGATCGGTTAGTTAGATACTTGGTGCAAGTTTACAAATTTGAGAGATGCGGCTAAATTGACAGCTGCGTTTAAGGGTTATCGATAACTTTTAAGGAATCATCGACAAGCATCGGCGTCGAGTTACGAAGTCCATAGATGATCCACTACTGCAAATTCTACCATGCGTTGGATAGGAGAAAAGGGGAGAGAAGCGAAGAACGGCCAGAGGATGGAAAGTGCTCCGCCCCTCCAATTTGAGAAGGCCAGCTAGCCGTCGCTATTACTTGAGCGAGGGCTATCTCCCTTCCCACCAGGCCCAATGGCGGCCCTTTGATCGGACCACCGCCACCAATCTAGGCAAGGGCTCTTAGGTCCTCATTGACCTCCCCAGCTTGCGCGACGGCTTGATCATGAACGGCAGCGGTCCGCCGCCACTAGAAGTAACAAGCCCCATTGCTTCCGAAAATATTTAACGAGGGACATGTAAATAACTGGCAGTAGATAGCAGACGGACATAAATCAAACGAGATTGTGTACTTAATTGCATGAAAAAGTTAAAGAAACCGAACTAGACACATCGATGAGGTAAGGGGACCAAGAGTGTATTTTCATTATAATATATAAAATGAAAAATACATATGATAGATAAAAAAGAGGATCGGGATTGAACCATCGTCAAGATGTTCGTGCTTTTCTCAGTCTCAAATCAAAGAAAAGCCTCTCAATATGAACAGCACCTTCGCACAAACTTAACTAAAAATAAATTGGGTAATATTGTTCCCAACTAAATAATGAGGCGGGCCAGCTCTAAGGAAGATTTTGATTTCTTCTCCTTCGTGCAAACCGGACGTCGAGTGAAGTTAAAATTGTCCCCTTCAAGGCATCCAGAAGTAAAGGATAAGCAGTGAGCATTGGAAGGTGGCCTTGCGTCCTTAGTATTTTCACCTCGGAGGAACCATTCCCGATCTTGCTCTTCATGTAATGCGAGACCGACACGGGCACGACGACGTCCTCTTGGGATTGAATGATGGAGCACGGAACAAGCACTTTCGGCAGAGCCCATCTCAGATCGCTCAGGAACACGGTCTTAGCTACGCTCACCGCGATTTCGGGCTCTAGTCTTCCCAAGCTGCGCTCGAACTCCATCAGTGCACTCGTGTTGTTCAGGGCTATTGCTTTCGGAGCGAAATCATGGACCCAACCTGAGTAATCCGCGCGCATCGATTGGAGTAGCGAGTTGATCGCTGTTTCATCGAAGCCTCCGACGTATCCTTCGGCGTTGAGGTACCTGTGATTCAAAAATATTTGTTAATCAAATGATTTTAAAAGATCAATCAGCTTTTTTGTAGCGCTCAAGCTAGTTGCCGAGGAACATGTATACGGATAACTCAAGGTGACACGTGTCGTAAATTTAACACAATCTATATCGATTTTTCCCTTATTTTTTTTTTATTTTTTTGAAAAAAATAAGCGTGATGCAAAATAGTAAGAGTTTTACTAATATAACAATCTTTAAGCTACTATTAAAATAACAATATGTTATTAGTTATAAATTCTTGAAGGAGCCCCACAATGATTTCTAATTATTTATTCTTTATTTTTTTGTGGCCCAAAATGTAAGAATAGTCACGTAAGCATTTCTCAAATGGTAATTTTTTAACAACATATTATAAATCGTAAATTCTTGAAGGAATAGACCTTATTGTAATGTCTAATTATTTGTTGTTTGTTTTTTTGTGGCAAAAAACTTAAGAATAGTTAAATAAGTATTTCTCAAATGGTAATTCTTTTTAACCCTATCATGACATTTGGGATACAGTGTTTATTTCTATGTGCATGTGAATCTACAGACAGTATACCTGACTGCAGTATATGCAAGCAACTTAAATGCATGGAAAAAGGTTGTCAAGAAAGGCAAAAAATGTTCTTCCTTCTTAACTCCGTTCATTAAATCAACAACTTACAACAGATGTTTCTACACAGAGAGCGAAAGAGAGAGACAGAGACAGAGACAGAGACAGAGCCTACCTTGGAGATCCACTGAGCAGCACAAGGTGTTCAAAGAGGTCGGGCCTGCGTATTGCGGCCAAGCACCCGATCATGGCCGACATGGAGTGACCGACATAGATGCTCCTCTTCACCTTCAGCTCGTCGAGGAGGCACACCAAGTCTTCAGCGTAACCCCCCAGGTCCGAGTACTTGCTCGCGGCTGCGCCGAACACGCCCGGGTGGACGAAGGCCAAGTCGTAGACCACCACTTTGAAGAAGTATGCAAAGAACGGCACGACATGGTGCCAAACGGTCTGGTCGGCCCCAAAGCCATGGGACAGGACCAGAGCCTGCGTCCCGTTGCCGGAGACGTGGCCGTTTAAGGCTTGGAAGATCCCGCCGCCGCTGCATAGCGATTCACTCATTCTTTTTTGCTTTCTCTGCCTCTTTGCGAATTTAATGGTTGTTTAGTACTGAAAGTTTTCAAGAAACACAAGAATGGGAATGTTTTGTGTGGTGAGTATGCCCTTGAGGCTTGGAGTGGGTATATATGGGGCAATTTCATACGTGCCTCTTGTTTCTTTCTTTTTCATTTTTTCTTTTTGAAAATGATGTTTCAGCTTTCTCCAATTTATTTTATGTTACATAGCCGGCATATAAGTACGCACTTATTACCACTGCCTTGGTGGTCACGATGGTTTGGGCTCTCTCCCCCTCACGAAGGGGAGGAATTCAAATCCCCTCACGGTCCCTTGGGGTCTTAAGTGGGACGCCGGGGATGGTGGGTCTTCCCGCTTACGTGTCTCCTCAGGTTTACTTCCCGGCTGCCAATTGTACGGGATTCTTGGGTCACCAAAAATAAAAAATAAAATAAGTACACGCTTATTAGTGAGGCTTGATCAAGTGTGATATAGGTGGACCAAGATCTTCAATCACGTCTCCTAATGTCTCCATGAGTCGAACACCAGTTGTGCATTGAACGGTGAATTTATTCAGAACTAACCTTTTCCACATGAATCGATAATCAACACGATCGAGACATTGAAACGAAAGTACTAGCTGAGATAGGATCTCCATCCTATATTGAGTCTAGGTAAAGATCATGAAAATCCCAAAATAATACACTTATGATAAATTCACCTTTCGTTAATTTTTCGAGAAATTTTACTATCAAAGTTATGAGTGGATGACATGTGACAATTGATGGATATATTAATATGAGTTTTTACTCTCGTTTATTACAAGTATACCAATTTGTGATTTTTCATGGAAGTAATCTATTTATTTTTATTTTTTTTTTTGGTATGGTAGTGATATAATTTAATGGAAACTAATGAGGAGTAAATATATTACACAAATACTAATTTTGGGTTTTTTATAATCAAAAAATTAATTTATGGTAAATTTGTCACATGTGTATACTGATTTAGAGTTCTTTCATGGTATGAACATATTTAGATTTAAACATATCTCAATGAGTTCCCCACTAGCCCCTTATTAGACCAAGTCAATCATTATCCAGGAATCTATGACATTCACAGTTGATCCCATTTATATCTATATAGCTCATTTAGTCTGACTAGTTGCATTTACCACATCATTTATGAACTAAAGGCCTATTTGATAAGATTATATTTGTTTCATAACCTTAATTAGCATTAACTTAATAGCTTTGATTAAATGAAAAATGTGATAAGTAAAGACAGGTCTCTTAATTCATCCAATAGTAAAATGATTGATGGCAATTAGAACTTGCCAATTGCTAACAACTATTGTTCTTTCTTTGATAAAAAAAATATTTATAATATAAAACTATTATATTTCAATTGTCCTCACACAACCTTTTTTATCCTTTTTTTCATCACTTATTTTCTCAGTTGCATCGAACAGCCCTAAATTTATGCAAAATTCTCTTATGAGCTCATATGTGTCCAATCAATAGTTAGAGGTATTAGATGTGTTAAGCTTTTTGAAGGAAAAAAATCAATGTGTGAAGTCGTGGCCGATTATTATTACATATAATAACCGATTTAAATATCTTTTTTGACGTTGCATTATAAATATATTTTTATTATACTCGTTCGGTAGAGTTCTTCGTTGTCATCGTGTTGGCTACGGCAAATCTCAAAATTGACTTGACGTGTGGTCTTATCGTAATGCACAACGGAAAGACGACCTACAATTATATCAGGCCAACCTCAAAAAGTTCATGGGACATGAATCTGAAAAGGGTTTGAGCGCTGTGAGGACCAAACTATTTTGTGGCTAGGAATCCTCTGCACTGGCCTGTCTTAAAACTTTAATTTTTTTTTTTGGCAAATACAAGTTACAAAATTAAGAAAAATTAACATCTTAAATCTTTAATACTAATTTTTTCACCAAGCAAAAAAGAAGATAATTTTCTAAGCAGTTGCCGGTAAAACGTAATATTCAAATGCTTCATTATACCAACATTAACAAGTATATCAACAAGCCGATTACTATTTTGAGAAATATGATGAATTTTGAGCCCAAAATGGGAGCTCAGTAACCTTATGATATCCTTAAGTAGTGCTAGACCAGTATCATATACTACTCTCTCTAGGTTAATAAGTTCAGTAATAATTTTGGAATCCATCTTAATGATGAGTTTGTGGAAACCTTGTTGCTATGCAATGAAAAGTCCCATCTATAGTGCCCATAGTTTCAACCTATAGAGACGAACATATTTCAAAACATGAGGTAAAACCCCAAGCCAGTCTCCCCCTTCATTATGGAATAATCCTCCGACTCCTGCAAGTCCAGAATTATCTTTAGACGCTCCATCCGTATTCAATTTAATCTATTCTAGTAGAGGAGGATCCTAAGCAACCATAATGGGAGAAGTATGTTATCCACTTATAGACAAGTTGATCATAGGCGAAGGAATGATTTCCTTCGAAAGAATTACTTGTACAGGATTGGAAGGAAAAACAAAACTTTCTTGAGATAGAGACTTGTTTCACCATTGCCAAAAAAGTCATATGCTCATACCAAAAGTAGTACTCCAATCAAAGTGGGAGTAAAATCTCCCGATGTTAGCCAAGTTGAATTTCAACTCATGAGAAACATTCATGGAGAACTCTTCAAGACAATTTTGTGGGACATGATCAACTCAAATGTTCCTAATGACTGGACAATCTTGCAAAACATGTAACGTTGGATTCACAACATAGACGGTAAGAATTACCTCTCATATTGCGAGACATCTTCAATTCATTGGTTAATAAATGCTTATACGCTAATAGCCAAAGGAAGGTTCTAATCCATTGAGACCTGTCTTAAAACTTACATGCTTGAGGAAGCTGTACTAGGGTTCCCACCCATGGATATGACATCCTCCAATTGCCGCAAGATGGCCTTGATTGTGATAAGGCGGAGAGATCATAGATGGGGGAATGCATCTAAATTTAAGTTACACGACAATGTGATGTCACCGAATCATTCTTTATTAATTATTTTCATGTTTGACATTTTTAGCATCTAGTATAACGCGCGATGGACAATTTATTCTAAAATAGTTTCATGGATTAATGATGTCATCATCGCGTGATAAAACTCTTTGGGTCTAGTTCGCGTGTGGTTCTGTAATTCTTAAAATTGGCACAACCTTTTGGAATTACCGTGACTAGGAGGTGCGACTGCCCCGCGGTGATCAATGACCACCGCGAAGGATTGCACAATCCACCGCAGTTGGGTGAGAGAAAATGGAAAATCTCAAGCGACCACCGTTGGGTGTCGCAACCGTGGCCAGCAAAGTAGGAAACATCTCTGGTTTTCTTCTTACTTTCTTTTTTATTTTATTTTTTTAAACTATTGTGTACTATGTTTTGTTATCCAAGCCACCCTCAAAGCCAGGAAATTTGGGTTTCAATCTAGACACAACCGGTTTTATTCCATCCACTGTGCATCACTAAGCGCTAGATAGGGCAACTTTGATCTTATCTGGCCTCTTATCTGGGCCATCAAGTGCGATTTAAGGTGACGTTTGATCATCTGAACTTGGATTGTGATATGATTATGATAAGATATGATTAGAAATCTTTCAAATATATTTTGGATTGTAAAAAAACTTATTTCATGTTTGGTGCAATTTAATATAGGATTCAAAATGTTTGAAAATGTCATTTGCTTACAGAGGTTATACTCTCCGGATCTAGGGCTGGCAAGCAGGCGTCGCAAGTGCTGGACATTTTCCGACGTCGTGCAGAGAAAGCAAATCGCCTTGGGATGCGACATGGATTCTCAAGACTTGAAAATGGAGTCCACCACCTCCACCAAGAGCACCTCCTTCTTAAAGAAGCTCGTACTATGGGTACACAACACTAACAGTGCTTACTACGAATCACAGTATTCACCGCAACACAAACAGCAAATTCCATTAACATCGCATCCCTTACCAATTGCTCGGTCAAGCAATTCCACAGCAAACAGCAACGAGCCAAGAGACAACACGCGAACTGAAGCGATGAAATTGTGAAATTTCCCTTATAAATGATTGAGTCAAAGAGGTGCTTATGGTTTGAGAATCAAGAATGAGAACCTTCATGCCAGATATATCCTGCAGCATCTTATAGACGTAATCTCGCACGGTCGAGACTAGCACTAGTCACCATTTTTGCTGGAACTCCTCCTTCGAAATCTTTCGGCTGTTAGCTCAAATTCTCTAATTTTAGTTAAGGATAGGATCACACGTCAAAGCAACACAACAAAATCAAGTGATCACCGTCCTGGACCAACAAAAGAATGCCCAAAACTTCATGCATTTTGATTTTTTTTCTTCATCTTCTACTTTTTCAAAGACGAGTTTTCAGGCCAGTTGATTTTGGGTTATTCATTGACAGCCGCTTTGGTTAGATGGCCATCGAAGGATGATCGGCTGAACGTCGTTGGTGGTTGGAAGTAAGGATGATTGGTTGTCATGGCAGTGGTCCAACGAAGCCGGACTCCATCACTCTTTCTTTTCTTTTTAAAAGAAATTATCCATTCGGATTTATCCCATCCCATAACCCAGATCTCTTATCTAGCATTTTATCTGGGTATATTAAGGTAAATCCGAGTTTTTCCAATTTAGAAGATGTTGTCAAACTAGATAGAATATTTTGTTATCCTATCTAAACATAAATCTGGATTACCAAACACGGTCTAAAGGGTTAAGGAAGCTATTTAGAGTCGAATTGCACAATTGCATATAGAAACTACTTAGATCTCTCTATTCATGCTCTTGAATTTTGAGACTTGTAAGAGATAAGATTTGGACACTTTCAAAAAAAATTGACACTAAACTGATGGTTCATAAAGTCTTCTTAAAGTGACCGTTCTTATATTTTTGGCACAAAGCATTCCAATTTGTGCGGTGCACAATCTACGGAACAACTTCGTTAAATGCATTTATTTTTTCACATATTGAGAAATTGGGGGCTAAATTGGTCCCCAAACGTGTAGTACTATCGATCCTTGCAGTTGATCGAAGAGAATTGGTACATTACCACAAAGCTCCAAGCGTTATTATTTCATCTTAAAATAGAGCAATTTCAGAGAAAAAACAAATGCATAATTTAGAGAGGTGAAGAAAATTTGCTTACTTCCTTTTTTGTTGTGATTTTAAACGAAATTACTTGGAGAGAATCTTTGCTCAATTAATTTGCTTTTGAGTCTAACAAAATTAAGAAAAAGAGTGGCAAAACTAGAGCATATATATGTGCTTCCGCTTTTGGCTCACGATATCGTTTGGTCAAATTAAGTGTTGAGCCAACAATCTACTAATAGTCAAACGATTGATTTAGTTTCAATTTTTTTTTTATAAGCTTCCATCTAATTGACTCCGGCAAGCCACATCATATATTTCAACAGATTAAGTCATAAAAGTACTTTAAGTACAGTGCTTTTTAAAGATCATGGTCATATAATAATGATTGTGACACTGAAGCCATCATTATCCTGATTTTTAAAGCACCTGTCACCTGCATCACGTAAATAATATGGTTTTTAGAACTTAAATTGCTTAGCAAGTGTCCCAATATCCATTTAATCAATGTCCAATACATCCACATGCGAACAGTGCATGGGCCATGGAGAGATCAATATCAATTGGCGACCAACCAATTTGCCGTCCTGAAAGTTAATGATTGTCGACTTGTTAGCTTTTTGAATTAAATGATTCTTTTGTATCCGTCCTTTGTAAGATATTAAAAAGCCGGCCTCATCCGCACCTTAGGATCACTCAGATGTAGAAACACTTACAAGGTAGAGGTGGGTATGGAGCTCGAAAAATATACTCCACCAATAAAGGGGACAAGATATGCGGGCATTGACACGTTAAAATAATGAACACTACTTGTCAGCCCACCGCATTAACGGTTAGGCACAGGTAACCTCTTTTAGTTGGAAATAGCCCATACCTTAATGAGGAACCATATAACCATTCCAAGAATCTAAGGTAGGCCCCTTGGAGAGATCAATATCAACGGGGACCGACAAACTTCTTGTCCTGGAAGTTAATGTTGTTGGGTGTTAGCCTTTTGAATTGAATGATTTTCTGTATCCGTCCTTAGAAAGGTGTTAAAAAGGTACATGTGGGGCCTTGTCTAGACCTCAGGATCTCTTAAATGTGAAAATACTTAGAGGACAGAGTTGGGTATGAGGCTTGAAAAATATATTGTCTTAATGAGAAGGGACAATGTGTGCGAATATTGATATGTTAAAATAATGAATGCAGCTTGGTAGCCCACTGCATTAGCAGATAGACATAGGCAGCTCCTGTTGGTTAGAAACAACCCTTACCTAGGTGAGGAAGCATGTAAGCACACCAAGGATCCAATGTAGGCGCCCCGGAGAGATCAATATCAATTGGGGACCAGCAAACTTGGCGTCCCAAAATTCAATTATTGTTGGGTGTTGGCTTTCTGAATTAAATGATTTTCCCTATGACAAAAGGCCTCATTCAATAATATATAATCCTCAATATCAACGTTCAATGATATATAATCCTCAATTTCAATTCAAGGTTGTGGCTCGCCCACGAATCTATCTCTTTCTTGTCTTCCATAATGTCATGTAATGGTGACAACCATACGGCAATTATTAGTTGCTTATAAACATCAATCCAACGTTAATTAAGGCTACTTCTGATCAGTTATCAACGTTTTGTAATTGTGTAATACATGAGGTCAAAATGAAATTTGAGTTTTCAATAAATTTATTAATGCTCAAAGAAATCGGCTAAAATAATTTAGACTAATCAGAATAACCAAATTAGTAATTTTATGGAACAATTGCATGTGTTACAAATTTAATGTTTTAGATTTTTCATTCTTTAATCAAAATTTTGCAAGGAAAGAGTTCTTTCAAATCTCCTCCAAAGAGTGTCTATCACGGAGTATCCCCATCTGATGGGTATCTCCATTGGAATGTGATCCCTTGGTGGCCCATTGACCTTTAAAAGGTGGTTTGATTGTTGCATGTTGAGACATGTTACACTTGTCATGATGTATCACCACTTATCATAATGAGTTCACACTTGTCACAATTAGGCCACTACTTTTCGATGATCACCCATTGAGCAATTGAAATCAAATTAAAACAATCTGATAATCAAGAGAAAGTCTCAAGACTAGAATTCACACCTAAGTCATTGGTTTCACTTTCAATTTGAAACAGAACTCTCAACATGCGATTATCTTTCCCTGATTACTTCTCACAACCGTACATGACACAGGAATGAAATATTTTTCTGCCTGAGTTATCAGGTGCAGAGTACATGAACACAAGAGACGCTTTTTATCAGCCCAGTCTAACCATCCGATGGGGAATTCTGAGTAAACATACCTTGTTATCAGATTGGTTTTGCTTTACGGCGTTCGTTTCACGAAAAATGAATTCCTTGGGGGTAATATTTTCCATGAAAGAAAAAAGTCTTCTAAATTATAGAAAAATATTTTCCATTTTTGGAAAGTGAAAAACATTTTCCTCACTTGATCTCTCTTATCTCACACCTCTACAAATCATCACTTCCTCCTCCCCTTTCTTCTTCTTCTTTTCTTTTTTTATTCGAATTATTTTTTAATTTTCTTTTCCTTTTCTTTTTTTTTCTTTTCTTTGTTTTCCATCTTCTTATTTCTTGGCTAGTCGTTGGCCATTGCTAGGCGACCTCAAGCTTATCAATCTCAAGCTCACGCTTATCGATTTGGCGAGCCTCGAGCTCGACGCTCGCGCTCGCCGATCTGGGGAGCGGCAAGCCTCGTGCTCGTCAGCGAACTCGAGGCTCGTCGATGGTCGGTTGTGGGCCATATGGAAGTTGCAATAATGAGAGATCCGTAGATGAAAGTACTTTCAGCCTTTCAGCGAAAAACTTTACTTAATAGACAAAAGGTAGGAATCAGATGACAATTTCATAAGCTGATTGGTCAAGGAAATGAATCTATGGCAAAGCCATTCATCCCTGGAGGACCATTAAGGGCGGCAAATAGCTTTAAGTGCGATTGCCTTTTACCTAAGAAGCAACAACAGATAACGTTCTTATAGCTCATGAGTCAAGTAAAAAAAAGGCTTTTGATTGCGAGTAGATATTTTTCCATTTCAAAAAAATGCTGAATATCATTAGCTGCTACCCTGCTCAACAGCATTGACAGCTCCTTTCTCGATGCATTGACTAGAATTAGCTGGGCAACAGCTGCAAGTAAAACCGTGGACGTACAAGCAAGGTTATTTAGGATGTGGATCGCTCTGGAACGTGGAACAGAAAGGTGGAAGGTGGAACATCCTTTTCTCAGATCTTGTACTTGAACTAGGATGCAAATATTCAGTTTTTTTAGGACTATATCGACAGTATTATGTTTGCTGCATAGTTAAAAAAAGACTCCATTGACATTTGTCGCTAAAATACATGCCTATGCCTAAGATTAGGATTATAATAATCATGACAGGTCATAAATAAGAAAGATAATTAATATGCAGTTCAGGATCGGTTATTTAGGGGTCAAAATCGCTAGTACAGCATAAAAGGAGCAGTGCTTCCATTGTGGCTTGACCGTGAAGAAAGAATTAGTGTTATCCAGCAACTCTGCCTTGAACCCAACAATTATTTGTTTGGAAATGTAGAATACAGAACTTTGATCCATGTTTTAATTCAGAGAGGAACCGGGGGGGCTTTCCAAGAGTATTGAATTTTTTTTCTATTCACCAGATGTTTTGGGAGTGGACATTATGCACTAAACGTGCAATCATCATAGATTTTCTAAATCTTTTGAAGGGGTATTTAGATGTTTTTTCTTCATCAATCTAGGTCAAATAAAACACTGATCGGAGAGGACAGTAGCAATGCTTTTGTAAGTACAAAATTCTCCTTAGCCCAAAAAGAAAATAAATGAGGACTCGAAATAAGAAGTGATGACAAATCAGGATTGCAGAGGCCATGGCTCATGTAAAGGATGCTTGCGCTGTTGAAAATGCTAAATATAGGATGACACTAAAGAGCTGCAAACGCAATGAAAATAAAGAGCAATCAAACAAAGAAAAAAAGCCACCAGAACGATAGGACTGAGATCAAAACTCACCAAATGTAGACTGTCTTCGGCAACAAACAGAACTCCCTTGGTGCACTCCGCCGAACAAACTGGAGTTACATGAGTTGAAGGTCGAAAAGAAATTGATGTAAAAAACAGGCTGTGCCTTGCTGTTTGCAAGAACCGGGGTCTATCACTGAGAGCAATCATGACGGAATCCAGAGAATCGCTCAAGGGCACCAGAAAAACAAGAGTTATGCCGATTTGACGATTGGCTATTTAACCTTCCCAGATTAAACACCAGTAGACATTCCTAGGCTGAAATAATTTGCCTTTATCTCTGACATTGCTGCATATGCATTTCCTCCACAAGAATTACTCGAAGAGTTGTGACATAGTAGCTCTGAAGAATTCATTAATGAGACTGTCGGCCACTCAAAACGGAGAAGCATTCTATTCTTCATACCAGAAAGAACGCATAACTTGTCAACTAATACAAGCCTTACGTCCTGGGGGATACAACGGCTGACTACACTGTCCATGATACTTGTTAACAGTATGGTCCCTGATGCAATCGCTTGAAGGCCTCGATCAGGCATAATAGAAACAACTTCCACAAAAGGCCTATGCGTGCCGATAACAATGATATTGCCAATATGAACTCCTTGAGGAAGAGATTTAGCATGCTTAATATTACTTCGCTGGCATAGGAACAGGACTGTTCTTGTTCCAAGTAATTTGGAGGTACAGAAATGCAGGAAATTTCACTTTGACTATTAATGATAATTTAGCACCTGGGTCACTTAACAAATTTTTAAGTCTCAAAGCCTTGCAGAGAGACTCTACAATTCCCATCATCAAAGCTTAGCTCTACCAAAAATGTTTCTCAATCTTAAAATCTGCTCTAACTTAGTTGAAGGATGAACCGCAAAACCTCGCAAGCTCTAGCCCACTCGTAACCGTCTGCTTCTTCCCTCCAACATTCGTCCTACACTTTCAGAGTATCTATCATATCGAAACCACTAACCTCCTCGAGCGAGCGAAAGAGATAGAGATTAAAAAAGGTTCTAAAAAGAGGCCATTTCACGCATATACATGCTCATTTCCATACAAGCCATCAGCACAATTCCAAAGATTAAAACTCTGCATGTTTGATTGCGAGTGAAAGTTTTCGTGATCATACCCACTTTGAGTCACAAGTGCTACTTTATATCTTGGTCTTTCGACTCCAAAATCTGAACTTCAGGTGCGCTTAATTAGCTGAGAGAGAGAGAGAGAGAGAGAGAGAGACGAATTGAAGTAACCGCCACGTTCTCTGAACCTGAAACACAACCACCCAACAAAAAGAAGCAAAACACCAAAAAAAAAAAAAAAAACTCAACTTTTATTCATCACATAATAAACCTCAAAGTAAATTCAAAACAATCTAAACACGAAGAGATTATCATAAAATTGGTAGAACCTCATACAGGAGAATCGAAAGGCATGAAAATTTAGGAATGGAATGCAGGAAAACGTACATTGAGAAAAAGCCCAGCTCAAACTCCATCGAGGACAGACAAGTATTAATGCATAGATAAGGTAAGGGGAGGATTTCGAGCATGTTCGAGAATGTTTTTGAGGATAAGTTGAAAAACAAGAGAGGTGGTGGTGGGCATTATATCTGTTCTTTTACTGTTTCCATGTTCGTTGTTCGATTCATGGTGTTTCTTTTTGGGATTTGACAGCACCATTTGAGACCCCACCTCTTTGTGATACCAGTAATCTTCTCCAGCAACTGCTTCCACCACACTTGTGAAACAGACAAACCATCGACCCTAAAATCTCATTTTTCCTTTTACCCACAACTTCGATGCCGCGAAGGGGGAGAAACCCACGAGGAAAGAAGAATTGCAGGGAACCCCGAATTGCGGATTTGCTATCGAGAAAAAGGGGAAGCGAGAGCACGAACAGTCCGTACGCAAACGATCTTTGACTAACAGCCACGCTCAATCGAGCGACAAAGTGAGAATCACCAGAGAGAGAGAGAGAGAGAGAGCGAGAATCGTCTCCAGCGAACGATGCAAGGAGGAGGAGGAGAAAGAAACTTCACGAGAGAGAGAGGAGCGAGAGAGATGAGAAGAAGTACGTGAAGAAGTTTTAAAAGGGATGAGAATTGATTGCGTTTTTATTTTTATTTTCGGAAACAAAAAATAACTTTTTTTTTTTTAATTTCTTATTCCTATTCTAAATATTTTCCGAAAATAAATTTATTTTCAAAAACAAAAAAATTTATCAAACGGCTGTCTGTGCTTCCGAAAACACAAGAATAAAAACACTTATTCCCAGGAGTATTACCAAATATAATCTTAAAGTATTGACATACATATAAAACTAGAAAATTTTGTAACTTTCATATATAAATATATTTGCCTAATAAATATGCCTAAAAATCGCAGCCAATGGCAGAGAATAATTAGGCATGCGTAGGAGCGTGCTAGACAAAAGTAATCTAGTATTGCAAAAGTGATGTGACATTGAACATTAACATTAGGTAGATTCTTAACTTGTTGATTTGAATTTCTCAAGTGAAAAGTGAGCGTATTTGAATTTGTTACAGGGCACAGAGATGGAGCTTCCGTGCAGCCACTTCGCAGGACGAAGCATGGGTCAAAATGGAAGCTTGAGATATCGTGCGCATCGAAGTAACTTGGATGCACTTTTATCCAAAAATTTAATTTTTCTTCATCTTTTTTGCATTGTTCGAACCCGTTTCATAATTAAATATCTTTTTTATTTTAGGGTCCGTTCATTTCCAAATTGAATTCGATTGTCATCGTTAGTTTAATAGAAAAATCTTAGAATATTTTTAAAACATGATCACATTTTGATACATAAATTGTTCATAAGTTAGAAAAATCACATTGTGAGTTTGCAAAGAAAAATATAGAATCACATTATAATATTATTGTAGCAACCCAAAAGTAAAAATAATTCCTCCCGATTGGCATTGGGACGGTCCATTTTCTTAGTTGCCGTTGAAAGGCGTCCATGCTAAAAATGCAAAAGCAAAAAAAAAGGTCTCTGGAATGCCCAAAATCACATATCAAACTAGCCCGAAAATTGGACCCAAAAAAAAAAAAAAAAAAACTAGCATTAAGATGCTCGGGCCTGAAGTAGCCCAATCTGGCCTAAAATGTTTTAAACAAATAAGAAATATCTCGAATTAGGAAAAATATACAATACAAAATTTAGAGACGAGTCACTTATGATTTGTGAACATGTGTGATGTTGTAGAAAACAATAAATTAATCACCAAACTTCAGCTGAGTCATAAAATATTATCTCGTGATAAAGTTAAGATATGTGAACTTCATTTCTTTTGATGAAAGTTATGACTTTTAAGTTAGTTTGTTTTAGTCATTTGATATTTGGGTGCTAGAGTTTGAAATTTGCTAATGAAAAATATTTTAAAAAATTAAAAAACAAAAGAATTATGGGCTAAGGTCCGACCGGTTCGGACTGAACCAAGTAACTTTGGTAAGGGCTTTTTTTTTTTTTTTTTTCCCGACCTTTCTTTGAGCCATGCTAACTATTGAGCTGAGCAAAGTCCGGCTTGGTATGTTTGGGCCGGACCCAAAAATGCCTTTAGGATCGGCTTGCATTCCCAGTCGATGCCAAACTAGTATGACCATAAGTACGAGGGAAAATTTCAAATAAGGATCCAAAGTGCCATCATTTTCTCAAAAGAGAACTTGAAGTGAAGTTTGCCTCAAATAAGGACCCAAAGTGCCATCATTTTCTCAAAATAGAACATGAAGTGAAGTTTGTCTCAAAGAATGATCCAAAGTAGTCATTTAATCTCAAAGAAGGACTTCGCTCGCCGGCCGGTGAATAGATGCATATTCAATGTATATTCCGATGGCCTGATTACGGTATTTTCATCCAATTTTTTTTTTTTTCATTTTTCGTTGCCCTGTTCATCGTCTTCTTTGTCCCCCGTCCAGTGTTCTTGAGAAGAAGACGAATAGGGGACGAAGAAGATGATGACCAGCGTTCGCTGGCCCTTCCCAAGTTCGATGTTCTTGAGAAGAAGACGAACAGGGGACGAAGAAGATGATGAACAGTGTCACCATTGACCAAAAATAATAATAATAAAGAACAAGACAACTAAAAATTTAAAAAAAAATTGACAAAAATATCCCTGATTAGGCTATTGGAATATGCATCGGAGATGCATTTATTCACCAGCTAGCAAATGAGGTCCTTCTTTGAGACTAAATGATCACTTTGGGTTCTTATTTGAGACAGACTCCACTCTAGGTCATCTTTTGAGAAAATGAAGGCACTTTGGGTCCTTATCTGAGACAAACTTCACTTCAGGTCCTCTTTTGAGAAAATGATGGCATTGTAGGTCCTTATTTGAAATTTTCCCTAAGTACGATTATATGACAAACATGAAACTTTTTAAATGTATGTATACTTGTATACAGTTGCAGTCGGCAGATGCAACAAAATTGAGAGAGAGAGAGAGAGAGAGAGAGCGAGAGAGAGAGAGAGAGAGAGACGATTTTCTAGGCCAATTGGGCATTGTATAAATGTACACGTAAATTTCAATAAACTTTGATTTATTTATTGTGAAAGAATTGCGGCAAATAAAAGTAAACAATGAGGTACATGCACGTGTCAGGGTGTTTGATGAAAGTTTTCCCATGTTGAAGAATTGATATGATTTATAACAATGAATATATGTAATTTGTTCATAATCTATCGATTAAAGTTTTTAAGTGAAAAGTAAGCATAATCATATTTGTCAGTGCATGTATGGACTCAAGCTTTCGATCAACAACTCGTCATATGAGACATGTGCTGAAAGATGGCTCGAGATGCTACGTGTCTTAATATGTCCACTTTCATTTGAAAACTTTGGGTCGTTCCTTTGCCTGACATTGTTCAAACCAAATTCCCAACAAGATGTATTTTATCTTTCTAGTTCACTCTCTAGATTTTGAATCTTGCATTGAAAATTCGCACTATAAAATTTACAAGAATATTTTTAAATAACATTATTCACATTGTAACATTATTAAAACAATCCTTAAGTTACAGTAACTCCCATTGCACAGCGCAGGTCCTTGACTAGTCCACTTTTAAATTTGCACTTAAGGGCAAAGGTCGATGCCAAACAAGCATGTTATTCCGTGAAGTATCAAAAACAAAATTTTGGGAATATTTTCTAGTCTATATACTGCTATGTTATTGCACCCACTAGGATGCAAAAACTTTGATTAAGAGGAGAAGACACAACCCCCCCCCCCCCAAATTTTTTTTTTTTTTTGCAATAGTCTAAGCCAATAAGTCATGATATAAAATTTCATAGATTTTGACTAAGTTTGACTGCAGGGAGGATGTTGTTTCGTCTTGGGACCGATTCTCGACAATGCTGTTGTCTCTTATCAATGTATGTCGTTGTCAATAGAGAAGACACCAAGGGATTTCAGAACAAGAGGGAACTCCCTTACAATGAGGCTGTCAAAATGGCCCGATCCTACCCAACCCGAATATGAAAAAGGGATATATTGGAGTCAGGTCTTAATATTGTTTGAGTAAACGACGGGTAGGGTATATGTTTTGGGTTGGGTTAGGGTCATAATATTGTTCGACTCCAAATGCGTTACTTCTTGTCTTAGTGTCCGTCTCTCTCAGTTCAAATGCAAATCTAAGCTGAGGGCGACGCCCTTTGACGCTTGACAACTTTGCTGTCTCTGCCTCAAGCCCTTGTGAATAAATCCTCCTTGTCGACTCTGTTGCCGTCAACGGCTCTTCCTCCTCTCTCTCCCGGCACACGCTCTCCTCTTTGCCGTGGCCACCAATGACCTGACCAGGTCCGACCAGACCTAATTGCTCGGGTTATTTGCTGTTTGGGTCTTAGGCTGAGTAGGATCAAGCACACTCCTATAATATTTTGTGTCGGGTGGGGTATCATAGAAATCTGGCCTGGCCCGGCCCGGCCCGACCCGACCCGACACGACCCATCAACACCCTTACCTTGCATTTTTGGACGGTCTTGATTGTTTTGTAAAGCGTGCAATTTCTGACTTGCAGTCCAATGCTCCATTTGAAGCAAGAAAGGCTTTGAACTCGAATGTTAATACATATCCCATTAGGGAAATGACTTCGTGACTACGGCTATCGCTTCTAGGCAACTTCCCCCCGGCACCATGAACAAGCTTCTCATCTCATTCCACATGCTACGAGTACGACCATTGTCTTATTCACCGTCAAGCACGAGAAAATTTTTCTCATTGTTTGCTAAGCATCGCAAATGAGTTTTATAAGAGTGTAAATGATAATCATTACAATCAGAAATTGATTTCTAGAAGAGAAATAGATTTTTCTTTCTCTATTTTTCGAAGAGTTTTTAGGTAAAAATTTATGTTTGATAATGATGCAAAATTTCTATTCTCGGAATAGAATTTCATTTGATAATACCAAATTTCTCATTCTTGAGGGGTGGAGGATGGTGGTAGCAGCAACCGGTGGTGACCGGCTATGGCAGCCGGCAGACTACAAAGGACGAGTGATGAGAAGAATGTTTATTTCTCATTTTTGTTCCAAAAATAGAGAAGTAAAAAATTTTTACTTCTCATTTATGTTCCAAATCTTTTTTTTTTTTTTTTTTTTTTTGGATTAAAAATTTGTTTCATAAATAGAAAAATAAAATTGCACTACCAAATGGATTTCTATTCCTGAAACATGTTTGAAACAGAAAATTTGTTTTGGAACATAAATAAAATGGTTGTTTGGCGTGCCCTAATTTTTCAATGTCCTAGATATTTAATAGTAGCTAGAATTCTTGTCAAGCTTGACTGATAGAATCTGTCGGGATTTTTCCGAGAGCTCTTTTTAGATCAAAATCAATGGAAATGCATACCCATATTCCGAAATCAAATTGTTCTTGGACCTTTTCGTCGTTGTGCATAGCTTAACAAGCACGATTTTGCCTAAGCTCCCGTCTTAATTATCGGAGGGCATGCCATCCAAGTTGGCTCGGACCACTCTCTGCGATGATGAAAATGAACGATGCGGCTATTTTCTTTTCTTGCCTTTGAAAAAATAATAGGGCATCTCGAGAGAGCTTCAAGAACGCAGACGAGAAAGGCCCACGTTGTCTCTTCTTTGAAAGGTGATCATAATGGCTATACTAAAAATTGTCCAAACTAAAATAATCATTTTGCTTTACAAGCAATGGACCGAACATTAAGGTTTTAATATGGTGCGAGTTGATCATTTTTCTTCTAGAACATATTGATTAATGGTTGTCTCTTCGTTTTTTCGCTTTCAAGCTACAATCCAGGATATCGATTTGGCTGAACCTACGGACCGCGCCCCCTCGACCTCATTTTCATCTTCAGGATGTTTTATTCCAATCATACGTTCAACTAAAACAAAAAGTGCTCGAGAGAGTAAAACTGACAAACGCTTTGAGCGCTTTGAGCAGATAATATTAATTTTTTGTTAATGTAATTAGCCGTTGTGCATTCATATTCATAAGTCCACTCCAAGGAGCAAAAGGAAAAGCAAAACATGATCTTCTTATACAGAAGTTAAGTTTTAAAAAAAAAAAAAAAAAAAAAACCGAAAAGGATATGGCTTTAAATGCATTATTCCTAGGAAGCTCCTTCGACAGGAGCAATTATAAAAGGATCTTAGTAACTGACACTAATATATGCAGCGTGGTTTCATTCATTGTCCATAAATGAGAGATAAATATTGTTCCAACAGATTCAATAGAGATAATGCTACAATTGATCTTATACAATACGAATAAGGTATTTTGTCAATAGAGAAATCTGCCACACAAACAAACACAAGCAAATAATAAAGGACAACACTTATTAAAGGAAACAAAGTAATAGGTACAATTTCCACAATCATCGTCTTCGTGAAGGAATAGCTGAGTACACATTCAAATTCCAGAGATCCACGCAGCGTGGCAAATAAACCATGAGAGTTTATCTGCGTTCAAAAGAAAAAAAGAAGAAGAAAATAATGAACTTGACGTATTTATAACATAATATTTTGGCATGTATTGTGGTGTCATGCGAATTTTTCATTGTTGAATATTCTATTTACCCAGATATTTTTCAATTGTTATCAAAATCAACTTATATATGGATGTAAGATTCCTTCGGTAAAAGCTAATGTAGAAATTTTGTTTCGTATAAAAATATGTGGAAACTTTGGCTGTCTTAAGTTTTTCTCAAATTTTTTAAATAATAGAATCATGACTCCAAAGAGACGTGCATGCGAAGTGACACATGGAACCGTACTTTTTATATGTTGTGCACAATGTTTGATGGCCCACATTATTTTTCAACAAAGTGCTGATGGTACTGAAGTAGTGAATCTGGAAAATTTTCATCCTTCTACAATAATAAGCATCAAAAGAAAATGTATCCTTTCAAAACATTACATTAGATTCGAATTTCCAAGTTAAAGGAGAAAACGATATTTCATCATAGGGAATCAAATCTCAATTTCAATATGCCACGGGAAATTTGGAAATTGAGATTTGTCAAAAGTTGTCCAAATATATAGCTAAGCTGTCAATATTATGAATGTGCAAAATGCATTATTCTCTAATCCTAACTTTTGTCAAGTTAGGAAGTCAGGAAAAGAAATATATAAGAAGGGAGTCTCAATATACATGGCTATATTACATCTAAGAACAAGGAAGAAATGAGCAGTGAGGCAGATTGAAGTGTACCTACCACTCAGTCCTTTGTACCCATGCAAGATCAAGTTGGACTCGAGGAACGTGAGCAATTTTGGACCAGTCCTCGCCAATTGTTTGTTGACATCTCCTGCTCAATTCACCACAATGTTCGATGCGTAATTCTTTGAGGGCAGCAAGGGATCGGATTTCTTGCGGCATGGACGATAAGTTGGGACATCGGATCAAGAGAATTTCCCTGAGACGTGTATGATTGGGCAGCCATTCGGGTATTGCCATGAAGCTCGGGCAATCAAAGATGCAAAATGATTCCAAAGTGCAGGCACATTCATTGAGACACTGAAGCAGCTCCATAACTTGCTCGAAATTTGATATTGACAGACGACGAAGACGCGAAGGAAAGCTGGACTTTTTCTCTTGGATCAACATGAGCGAAGAACCTTCAATACTCAAACGCTCTAGGGAGGTTAATTTCTCGAAAGGTACCGATATTGGTCTCCCACAATCTTTAATTACCATTTCTTTAAGGTGAATTGGTCGACAAGTACCTTCGAACAAAACTTGGAGATTTTTGCATTCGTCGAGTCCCAACAATTGCAAGTTTTCCAGATATTGTATTCTGCTTTCTTGCAAACTCTTTTGCTTTATTGTTATGTATAGAAATCTTAGACTGACAAGCCTTTTCATGTTTTTGGGCAACTCGCCTAGCTTCGTGCAACCATTGACGGCCAGCTCTAGCAAGCTCTGCAATTTACATATCTCATCTGGTAGCTTCTTCTGTTGTAAATCGGCGTCACAGCGGAAGTGGATCGCGTAATTTTGCAATTATGTCGGGAGCTATAGAAATCGATTGAAATAAAACGAGGAACAATAAAAGAAAGGGACACCAGAAATTTACGTGGTTCGGTCCGAATGTCGGAACCTACGTCCACGGGGAGAGCCAGCAAATCAATCCACTATAAATCGGAGAATTACAGGATTACAATCACACATGCACTCAAGTGTTTCCCAGTCCTATTTTATACCCGATACCCACGATGTTTAACAACTCAACTCACTCACTGGACTAGACTTCCGCACAAACCCTCTCTGAGCTCAAGCTCTCACTCTCTCTGGAGCTCGTTTCTCTCACTCTCTGCCGAGCTCTTGTTTTTTTTCGCTCTTTCTTACGCGGCTTGCGAGCTCCAGACGTCTTTCTCCTTTTATCGGTGGAAGGGACGAAAATAAGACAAAATAAGTTAAAGTAAATGGCCTCATTAAATGCAGAGCAGGCGCCCACAATCGGCACCGAACGCCCACCATATATTTTGGGCATGCATGCAGATCGTGCATGTGCATGGGCAAGCATTTAATGAGGCGGAAGAGAGTCAACAAACGTGCGCCTATGAGCTGAGGTGGGCGGCGGTCTTCGAATTTCTTGTTGATGGAGAGAAGCAAGCGTATGACCATCGTGCACTGACACACACGTAGAATAGCTTCTGCCTTCTCTCTTTCTTTATTCTGCCATCCCTCTTTCTTTATCAATAAAATAACAAGAGAAACCCACAAAAGAGAAACCGTGAAAGAGGGAATTCGGCGCCTACAAGTACTGACCAACTTTATTCTTCTACAAGCATGCATGCACATGGCCATGTGCATGCATTTAATGATGTAGAAGAATTGGACGATCAACCATTCAGAATTCATGCTGACAAGTGTGAAGAGTCACAAAAAAATCAACACACGCATTTGTGGCCTCCATTTCCAACGTGAAGCGTAGCCGAGGGCGGGAGCCTTTCGGCTCCTATCCTGCGCCATTTTTCATCAAATGCTTCGCACACATTCTTTCTCGTTTCGGCATGAAAATATTTTGCACGTATCGGGTATCGTATAATGGATTCAAACTTGAGACATAATTCAACAATTCTCCACCTTAGCTCAATGTTTGAAGCCAAGTTATAGTGATTATTTTCTATGCTCGGCTCTCCCAACGCCCCGATGGGCGCTCATACTCTACAGACGCCAATCGAGCTCATACAGAGCTTGAGCTTTGCTGAAGGAACATGCTTCGTCATCATATCTGCTGGGTTCTCCGCTGTTGCTATTTTCTTCACAACAATTTTACCCTTCGCTTGATTGTCACAGTGTATGGTGACACTTTTCTGCTCCAGTCCAAGGTCCGAGAGCAAACCCCTTAGCCATATCGACTCCTTTGCAATAAAGGTTAGTGTCATGTACTCCTGCTAGCGATCTGCAATCATCCAAGTTACTGGCGTGATCTGAATCCATGTACCCTATGGTCTCATTGCCATTGACGTTCCTCTGATACATAATGCCGACGTCTGCTGTCCCCTTTAGATATCTGAGGATCCATTTCACGGCTTCCCAATGAGTCTTACCTGGGTGCTTCATGTAACGGCTGACAACACTTACAGCCTGTGAAATGTCAGGTCTAGTACATACCATGGCATACATAATACTACCAACTGCACTAGAATAAGGAACACGGGACATATGTTCCTCCTCCTCCTCAGTTTGCGGTGATAACTTTTTAGAAAGTTTGAAATGTGCGGCTAAAGGAGTACTTACAGATTTTGCTGTCTGCATATTAAAACGTGCCACGATCTTCTCAATATATTTCTTTTGAGACAAACATAACGTTCCTGTAACTTTGTCACACAAAATTTCCATACCCAATATTTTCTTAGCAGCACCTAATTCTTTCATTTCAAACTCAGTACTCAACTGCCGCTTCAACACATCAATATTAGACATATGTTTAGCTGCTATTAACATATCGTCAACATATAATAGCAAATAAATCAAAGACCCATCCTCCAATCTCCTAAAATAAACACAACTATCAAATTGACTTTTCGAATAATCTTGACTAGTCATGAAAGCATCAAAACGCTTATACCACTGTCTAGGAGATTGTTTTAATCCATATAAAGATTTCTTCAATAAGCAAACATGGTCTTCCTTACCTGGAATGGCAAATCCCTCAGGCTGCTTCATGTAAATTTGTTCCTCCAATTCACCATGAAGAAATGCTGTTTTCACATCTAGTTGCTCCAGCTCAAGATCCTGTGCAACAACTAAGGCAAGTAATACACGAATAGAGGTATGCCTTACCACAGGAGAGAACACTTCATTGTAGTCGATGCCCTCTCGTTGAGTATACCCTATCGCAACAAGTTTCGCCTTAAACCTGGCTGCATCTACACCGGGAATGCCCTCTTTCCGTTTGTAGACCCATTTGCTTTCGACAATTTTCTGACTTTTGGGTACTTTGACCAACTCCCATGTCTGATTCCGATAGAGTGATTCTATTTCTTCACTCATAGCCTCTAGCCAATGTGATGACTCAGCACTAGCCATCGCCTCAGAATAGGATGAAGGCTCATCCATCTCCACCTCATCACCTACAGTTAATGCATAGGCAATATTAGAATAACCATAACGTACCGGTGGTTTAATTTGCCTTCTTTGCCTGCCCGTGGCTATGTTGTGTTGTGGCTCTGCTGGTTGTTCAATATCACCGTCTTCAGGAATTGTGGCCTCATCCGCAATCTCTTCATCTGTTACCTCTAGAGGTCTTTGGAGACTCCGCCTGAATCTCCACCTCACTTATAACACCATGATCCGTTTGTTCTGCTGGTTGAGTCTCAAGACTCTTCTTTTGAAGCATTGCAGTCTCGTCGAAGATCACGTCTCTGCTGATTAGAAAACCGGGTGATCTGGGATCAGTGCACCACAACTGGTAGCCTTTCACCCCTTGTGCATAACCCAGAAATATGCACTTCTTCACCCTCGGCTCAAGCTTACCATCTCTCGCATGAGCATACGCAGGACATCCGAATATTCGTAATCCGGAGTAATCAACAGGTTTCCCCGACCATACTTCCTCAGGAGTCTTCCACTCGATAGCAGAAGATGGAGATCGATTAACCAGGTAACACGCCATATTTATTGCTTCGGCCCAAAATTCCTTGCCCAGTCCTGCATGCGAAAGCATGCACCGAGCTCGCTCGAGTAGAGTTTTATTCTTCCGTTCTACTACGCCATTCTGCTGTGGTGTCCCAGGAACTGTGCGGTGTCTCACAATCCCTTCCTTTTGGCAGAACTCAGTAAAGTCCTTACCACAGAACTCCATGCCATTATCAGTTCTCAGGCACTTGATTTGTTTACTTGACTGCTTCTCAATCAATCCCTTAAAATTCTTGAACTGATCAAATACCTCAAATTTGTGCTTCAGGAAGTACACCCATACCTTCCTTGAGTAATCATCGATGAATGTCAGCATATATCTGGCACCTCCTTTCGATGGAACTGGAGACGGTCCCCAAACATCTGAATGAATGTATTCGACTGGTTGCTTGGTCGAATGGAGAGCTGTACCGAATTTAACACGACGCTGCTTCCCGAAGATTCAGTGCTCACACAGGTCCGGCTTTCCTGTCTTCTGACCTTTCAGCAACCCCTTTTCACTAAGCATTGTCATACCTGCCTCACTCATGTGTCCCAATCACATATGCCATAACTGAGTCAAATTTGAGTCTGACCCACCTGATGAAACTGTAGCAACTCCGGTCACGGTTTCTCCCAGTAAATGATAGAGAGAATTTGCCTTCTTCCCTTTCATCACTGTCAGGGCACCTCGAGAGATCTTCAGCACTCCACCTTCAGCTGTGTATTTGCACCCGAGGTCATCAAGTGTACCCATAGAAATAAGGCTCTTCTTGAGCTTCAGTACATGCCTTACGTCTGTCAACGTCCGTTCTACGCCATCGTGCATTCGGATCCGAACTGTTCCTATCCCTACAACCTCGCAGGCTGCATTATTCCCCAAAAGAACCCTACCACCATCTGCAGTCTGGTAGGTAGTGAACCAGTTCTTGTGAGGAATCATGTGATAGGAACATCCAGAATCTAGCACCCATTCGTCTTCTGACGAACTCGTAGATACACATAGGACAGCCTCGGCATCACTTGTACTCTCCTCGGCAACATTCGCCACACTGCTTGTGGCATTTTGCCAAACACCTTTATTTCTTAGCTTTGGACAATTTCTCTTTATGTGCCCCTCCTTGTGACATTCGAAGCACTTCACGCGACCTTTTGATTTTCTATGTCGCGACTTCGACCTGCTTTTGCTTTGGCTTATGTTGCTGGGCCTCCGATGTTGGTCTCTACCTCGAATCACCAGTCCACGCGCTACATCTTGCACTAGACTGTCATCACGCAACTTTCTCTGCCACTCCTTTGAAAATAGGGCAGATTTTACCTCCTCTGAGGTAATCGTAGTACGCCCTTGTAACAAGGAGTCGGTAAAGTGCTCCTATGACTCCGGTAGAGACGCCAATAACATCATGCCTTGTTCTTCATCATCTAAAATCTTGCCAACATTCTTCAAGTCCATCATGAGTTTATTAAACTCATCTAGGTGGGATCTAATGGACGTACCTTCAGTATATCGAAACTGGAACATTCTCTTCAGCATATATAAGCGATTGTTCAAACCCTTCTTTACATAGAGGGCCTGAAGTTTAGCCCATAGCGCTGCGGCATCCTCCTCCTCGGCCACCTCTATTAGCACTTCATCCGATAAGTTCAACAGGATGATGCTCTTGGCCTTCTCCATTAGCTCATCCTTTTCAGCATCTCGCATTGTTTCGGGCAACTGAGCCTTGCCCTCCAATGTCTTGGCTAATCCTTGAGTTGTTAATAGCGCCTTCATCTTGACGCTCCACAACCCAAAGTTGTTCCTCCCGTTAAATTTCTCAATTTCTACTTTTGCTCTAGACATAATTGCAAAGTCTTAGCTCTGATACCAATTGTTGTAAATCGGCGTCGCAGCGGAAGTGGATCGCGTAATTTTGCAATTATGTCGGGAGCTATAGAAATCGATCGAAATAAAACGAGGAACAATAAAAGAAAGGGACACCAGAAATTTACGTGGTTCGGTCCGAATGTCGGAACCTACGTCCACGGGGAGAGCCAGCAAATCAATCCACTATAAATCGGAGAATTACAGGATTACAATCACACATGCACTCAAGTGTTTTCCAGTCCTATTTTATACCCGATACCCACGGTGTTTAACAACTCAACTCACTCACTAGACTCGACTTCCGCACAAACCCTCTCTGAGCTCAAGCTCTCACTCTCTCTGGAGCTCGTTTCTCTCGCTCTCTGCCGAGCTCTTGTTTTTTTTCGCTCTTTCTTACGCGGCTTGCGAGCTCCATACGTCTTTCTCCTTTTATCGGTGGAAGGGACGAAAATAAGACAAAATAAGTTAAAGTAAATGGCCTCATTAAATGCAGAGCAGGCGCCCACAATCGGCACCGAACGCCCACCATATATTTTGGGCATGCATGCAGATCGTGCATGTGCATGGGCAAGCATTTAATGAGGCGGAAGAGAGTCAACAAACGTGCGCCTATGAGCTGAGGTGGGCGGCGGTCTTCGAATTTCTTGTTGATGGAGAGAAGCAAGCGTATGACCATCGTGCCCTGACACACACGTAGAATAGCTTCTGCCTTCTCTCTTTCTTTATTCTGCCATCCCTCTTTCTTTATCAATAAAATAACAAGAGAAACCCACAAAAGAGAAACCGTGAAAGAGGGAATTCGGCGCCTACAAGTACTGACCAACTTTATTCTTCTACAAGCATGCATGCACATGGCCATGTGCATGCATTTAATGACGTAGAAGAATTGGACGATCAACCATTCAGAATTCATGCTAACAAGTGCGAAGAGTCACAAAAAAATCAACACACGCATTTGTGGCCTCCATTTCCAACGTGAAGCGTAGCCGAGGGCGGGATCCTTTCGGCTCCTATCCTGCGCCATTTTTCATCAAATGCTCCGCACACATTCTTTCTCGTTTCGGCATGAAAATATTTTGCACGTATCGGGTATCGTATAATGGATTCAAACTTGAGACATAATTCAACATCTTCAATTGCTTGTTCTCAAAGAGAAGTAAAGATCTCAATTGCTTCAAGTTGCATATGGAGCTTGGCAGCTCTTCAAAGCTACCATACGACAAATTGAGAAACCGTAAGTGGCTACACTTGGAGATGCATGTTCTAGCAAAGTTTCTAGTTTTGACTCCATCATCAACTATGTATTGAAACATAATTGCACGCAACCTTTTTGCAGTTTTCTTTCGCAAAAAAGGTGGGACTCCATCGTAATTTGAAATTTCGTCTAATGAAGCAGTAGAGAAGGAAACATACCGAACTCTTTCTGAAATCTCCGTAGTATCTAAATCAACAATAGAGCAATAACTTTGTGCCACACTCATTGCAAGAGAATGGACTAGATCGTGCACATTAAATGATAATATTGATTCGGTCTCCTCAACATCCTGGATCAAAGATCTCCTCCACAAGTCTTTGACGTACTCAACACCAACGTCTTCCACTGCTAGTTTTTCCCTTACCGAACTAATGAGTCCAAAAGCCATCCATTGCCTTGCTAAATAATCGGCGGTAATTTTTTTTTCCTCTGGGGAAAGGTGATAAGATAGGAAAACACTGTTTTAAGTGAGATGGTAAATCGTCATAGCTAAGCTTAAGTACCGATAGAATGTCCTTTTCTACTTCCACTAACTCCCATGTTTTGCTATCTCTTATATACGCCCAATACGTTTCCTCGTGCTTTGCATGAAGTAGACTCCCCAAAATTATCAAAAGGAGAGGCACTCCTAGTGATTTTTTAACAATATCATTTCCAATCTCAAGGAGTTCAGGACGAGGCTCCTTTTCCTTCTCATCAAATGCCCATCTTTTGAATAAGGTCATAGAGTTTTCATCAGAAAGACCTTTTAGATTATGTGCTGGATGAGTACCCATAGAAGCAACTTCTAAACTACGTGTTGTCATAATTATCTTGCTTTCACTAGCTCCTACGCTTAACAAATCTCTCAATTCTTTCCATCTACGGCGGTCGTTGCTCCATACATCATCCAAGACAAGTAAATATTTCTTATCTTTGATGGTGTCTTGCAAACGGGTTTGCAATTGTTGAATATCAAAGTTACTCAAACTCTGACCAGTTGCATCTTTGATAATTCCTTCAATAATTTTCTTTAAATCAAAGTCCTTTGGCACACAGACCCATAGTCGCAACTGAAAGTGCTCTCTCACACTATCGTCGTTGTAAACTAATTTAGCTAGGGTCGTCTTGCCCAGACCTCCTATTCCTACAATGGGAATCACTGAGAGGTTTTTGTCATCTATCGGCTGCATCAACATCTCAATTATCTTTTCTTTATCGGCATCTCTTCCAATGACATCGGACTTGTTTACATATGAGTAAGTCATCTCTCATGAGTGCGTATGTGCCCCACCATTGTTAACACTCCGCTCATTAAGATCGAATTGATCTTTCTCAGTAGAAATTCTGGATAATCTTTCCCTTATCTCCTTGACTTTATGACTGAGTTTTGCACGGAGTATTAGTGGATTAGAGAGGGAAAAGAAGTGGAGTACCTTCCCTTTGATGCCCCCATACTGACTTGTCACCTGCTTCCTTAAGGCTTCGCACTCGAGTTCATCGAGCACATCCTCCGCATCATAAAATACAAGTTGGAGCCCATCTAACCACACTTGCAGACGGTGGTTCTTCGCCTTCTGCTCCTCCGCATCCAACAGCACTGCCTTAATGGCAGTCAACGTCCCTCTAAGCTCCTGAATCTGATTTTCAAAGTCGAAAATTGCGATGGCTTTTTGGAGCGCCGGTGACGCTATCTTCCCTAACACACCCTCTGCAATGCTGAAAAGGAGTGATTCAGCCATGCTGAGGGATGAGGACACTGACTCTTGCTTTTGGTTTGAGCAGAAAACGAACACACGATTTCTTCCTTTTGTAAGGTAGTTGCGATGATGAGAACTTACTTATAATAGGATGAAAGAGAGGTGCTTTTCTTACGAGTGACCTGCAGGTAAACACGAAAATGCTTTATTCCTTATTTATCTTACTTTCCTGGAAACAATAAAGAATCGACATTACTTCAAAGATCCAGCAGGTTCTTGTCTATTCTTTACTTGTGTAAGTAGTTTGCTTAAATCGTGTTCTTCCTTAAAACAAATGGACCCTCAATATATATTCTACCCTTTTTATATGGTTCACTCGGCAAATTCATTTTTAGAGATGATTCAGAATAATAAGAAGGATGCGAAAAGATTTACTGATTAAACCGGAAGAAAAGGTCAAGTTGGCATCCGAAGAGATCAATAAAAAGAAAGATGGAACAACAGAGAAGTATCAAAGGCTAATTCTGCCTCATACCATTTGAACCAAAAGGCTCTCTCAGTTTCTATAATTTAATTTAAAACAAGCTATTGGGAACTCCAAGGCACGTAACTTTTCTTCCATGCCAATTAAAACAAGCAAAGAATCACCAGACTTTGTCCGGACCATGGAATGATCTCTTTCGTGATGTTTTGGTTCATCATTTTTAAAATTATTAATTAATAGAATCCAATATAGCTTAGATGCCAAGTAAAATACTGATACTCCAATTTCGCCCTGTTTCACGGAGATATTTCAAATTTTCCTACAATTCTTTTTTTTTTTTTTGGTAATATTTGGTCGTCTATCCAAAACTTAGTATTAATCTCTTTCCAACGTGGTCTATAAATAAATAGGTCTATCTTGTTAAAGAAATGATTGCTAATCTTTTCAGCATCGGCATATCAAACTACTCTCTTATCTCTGATCGACGTCTTGCTCCTTCTCTAATTATTTGTCTATCTATTTTAAGAGATGATGACTTAGAACATATCTAAAGTGGAAGAAAAGAGAAATATTGTGCCACAAGAAAAACCAAAGATGGCGACTTAGACTCATATGCAATGGTTATTTGATTTTTCATTGGATTGAGGGATCGAGAGCCCCCAAGTCGGAGACCCACCTTCTTGAGTCACATTACAATTGTCGTATGCCAAGGTATGCCATCGTAAAAAGTCATACCATCAAGTTATATTGTAGAGCAAACTAAATGGGGTTGGTATACGTTAAATTTCTCCCTCTCTTTTTTATCCCCGTAGCGAGTGATAAAGACATCCAAACTTTTGATTCAATTAAGGTCCACCAATCACCAATGTAGGCAAATAGTCTCTTCCACATACGTCATGTGAGACTTCAGGCACAGAGTGGAAAGTGTGACTCTCATAGTTAATTTAGACATGCTCCATGTCAAACACAAAGTGGACTTATATCTAACGTTTGCAAGTGTCTGGAAGGTATGTCTATACCTATATGCACATAGAATAATCCAAGTGATAAGCAAGTATTTGCAATCATGCGGCTGAAAGACGTATTAGGTTCTATTAAAGATTTTTGTTTTCTTGATTTATCAAGGATGAAGTTTAACATAAACGTTGTGTATTTTTGGCAAATTGAAATTCATTTTAAGGTATTATGGATGACCACCAAAGTAGTTTTGCATTTATCACTTGAACGAGTGTATCTTATAATATTAACCTGTGCAACCGCGACTTCTACCATTGGAACCACTACATTAAATCGGTATACACAAGGATAAGCTACACAGGACATTTTACACATTTTGAGGAGCATCGTTTCTAAGCACTAGGAGAGAACAAAAGCAGTCAATCTTACTTTGAGACCCACCTCTCTCTCTCTCTCTCTCTCTCTCTCTCTCTCTCTCTCTCTCTCTCTTTTATATGTTGATCTCATGAGACCTAACTATGAACAATATCCAAGACATGATCACGTTATCATGCATACCATTAAAATAAAAAAAAAAAATTCACATTATATAGTTCACAACAGTGCATTCAAATAATATAGTTCACATTCTTATATCTTTAAAACAATCCATAAATAAAAATAACTTACGCCCCCATGGCATAGATCTTCGACTAGGCCACTTCCAAATTTGCACGTAAGGGCAAAGGACGATGCCAAACTAGCATCTTGTTCCTTGAAGTACGAATGTGTAAAAAAAAGGGGAAATTTCGTAATCCATATACTTTTAAATAATTACTCACTTGATGCCCTCAGCGGTTCTCGTCAGCTTCTGGCAAGGGCGTCTCGGCTGGCTGAGGGTCCCCTTGCTAGATCTAGTGAGGGCCGACCTCGGTTGTGGCCAATGAGGCGACCCGGCCCTCCTCCTCATCAGCCATCATTGAGACTAGTGATTGGCAGAGGGAAATAAGGAAAAAAGATAAAAGAGAAAGGAAAGAAAAAAAAGGGGAAAAAAAACAAATTCAGAAGATGTAAAAAAAAAAATTAAACATCATCTACATTAGCACCGGCCATGCTACTTAGGACGATCAACACTGATTGGAACGTCATGAGATTTGATCAGTTAGTCAGAAACAAACTCTTTGTACTTAACGAATTATGAGGCTTGATTGGTTAGTCAAAAGCTTGGTGTAAGTTTACGAACTTGAGGGAGGGGGCTAAACTGATAGCTGTGTTTGAGGGTTACCAACAACAGGTAAAGAATCATCGCCAAGCATCAGGGTCGAATTACGAAGTCCATAGATGATCAACTACCGTAAATTCTACTATGTGTTGGATCGGAGAAAAGGGGAGAGAAATAAAGAACGGTGAGGGGTTGGAAGGTGGTCCGCCCCTCCACTTCGCGAAGGCCAGCTAGCCGTCGCTACTACTAGCCCTTGCCACAGGCCCGGTGGCGGCCCTCCACCACCAATCTAGGCAAGGGCTATCAGGTCCTCATTGCTATCCCCAGTTCGTGAAAGAGCACGAGCGGACGGCTTGAACATAAGCGGCAGCAGCCGGCCATCGCTAGAAGTAGCGAGCCCTATCGCCTCCGAAAACCGTCAACGAGGGACATGCAAATAATTGGCAGTAGATGGCAGAAAAGACTATGGTATCTCATTGGATTCTTGCCCGCTTGTTTGAATTTTGTTTTCCTGGGATGGATTTGTGCCCTTTAGTTGTTTCATATTAATGGGGATTGGATTCATCCATTTGCTTTGCATGCGTTGTATATTTTTGAAAGGACACTAATCACATGCGGCACGATGGAGTCGAGACATCATCTGTCTCACGATGTGGCAATTTCACCAGGAGAATTACCAAAAAAGTCCTATACCTATTGCAATTGTGCCAATTCAGTCATAAACTATTTTTTTTGGCCAATTTAGTTCTAAACCTTTTACAATTATGCCAATTCAGTCCATCTGGCCAAAATTGGCTGGTTGATGATGATGTGGACGCCCATCGGCCGGCGAACGATTTTTTAATAATTTTTTAATAATTTTTTTAATAATTTTATAATTTTTAAAAATTTTAAATTTTTTTCTTTTTCTTCTTTTTTCCTATCTTCTTCTTCCTCTAGCTAGCATCGGCCGGCCGGCCAGAGGCGAGGGCCGCGAGGCCGCCGTCGCCACATCTGGCAAGGCTCGGCCTCGCCCAGCCATGGCGAGGTCGAGCCTCGCCGTCCCTAGGCAAGGAGCCTCACCGGCCACCGGCGAGGTTGACCCTCGCCTTGGCTATGCAAGGGCTTCTTGTCCTCCTCCTGACCGCTGCCGCCGCCACCCGTTGCAGACATTCTCTCTCTACTCTCTCTCTCTCTGTTGCTCGCGAGCATGACCACTCTCTCTCTCTCTCTACCTCTCTCTCTCTATCTCTCTCTACTGGTTCGCGATTAGGGTTTTCTCTCCGATTCAATCGAATTCGGCAGCTCGATGCGCGCGCCTTTATATGCAAGCAGACGGAGCGAAGGAAACGAAGGGGAACGCCTTGCCCAGCTAAGGCAAGGGTCGACCTTGCCGGTGGCCGGCGAGGCTCCTCGCCCAGGGACGGCAAGGCTCGACCTCGCCAGATGTGGCGACGGCAGTCTCGCCGTCGCTGGGCGAGGCTCGCCTTCGCCAGTGGCCAGTGGGGGCGAGCCTCGCCAGTGGCCGGCGAGGCTAACCTCGCCGGCCCTCGCCTCTGGCTGGCCGGCGCCGGCCAGAGGAAGAAGAAGATGACAAAAAAAAAAAAAAAAAAATTCAAAAAAATGAAAAATTCAAAAAAAATATTAAACAATATTTTAAAATTGCCACATTAGCATTTGCCGAGTCAAGCTGTCCCGGCCGGCGTCCATGTCAGCGTCGGCCGGCCAATTTTGGCCAGATGGACTGAATTGGCACAATTGCAAAAGGTTTAGGACTAAATTGACCAAAAAAAAAAATGTTTAGGACTGAATTGGCACAATTGCAATAAGTTTAGGACTTTTTTGATAATTATTCTCCCCAATTTCACCTAATGGCAAGCAATGAAGTTTTCGATTTTTAACACCCAAAATAGGAATATATATATTAAACTAGGACATGATATTGCACGACAGAACTTAACCGAGAAATATTGCACCAAAAGGGCTATGTGGGGTACTAATCCTTTTACATTCGTAACCGAACTTACCAGCCCAGATACTTAATTTTAATAGACCAGTTAACCTCTAGGTGATTGATCAACTTCCTCAAACAATATTGATCAAATTCCTCAAACAACCAGAACTTTAAATTCTTAATCGATCTAAGAAATGATAGTGACAATCCTAGAACGATTTAAGGTTTGAATCGTAATAAAGTACAACGCCCTAGGGAAGGGGAAGGCTCTAAAACAAGGGATGGATTCTTGAAATTAGCGCTTCTTTTCAGTTTCGATTTTGAAAAGTCAAGGAAATTGCGGTTAAACCAAAGCACTTGGAGTCTTCCTAAAGTCCAAAGGCATCGTCACATCCAAAGAAGTTGAACACCATTGACATAGAAATCATAAGCAACTCACGAAGTTTAAAGAGATTTGGCTGAGCACTTAAAAAAATTGTGCGAAAATGTTGAAGAACAGCTTTTGATATTACAGAATGTTCTAATAGTGAATGTTATCAGAGCTATTATTAGATATCAGGGTTATTATTTGATATTTCGTTGTATTATAAGGTAATTAATTTCCTTTATTCTGCATATTGTTCGAGTATAGATACCCTTCTCTGATAAAGTATAAAGTCAAGTCAATTGAGTAAAAATATAACTTTTATTGATTCTCTTTTCCTCTCTCTTGAAGATCCTAAATATTGAGCACCTCTAACATAATCGTGTAACAGTGTCATGGTGGAATGTTGACCACAAGGCCAGAGGTGGGTCATCCCATGATTTCTATATTTGTTTTGCCATCCATAACACTTGTGGTTGAGATATGACTATGATATTATTACATGGTTATACAATTATTTCTCCAAAGTATTATAGAGAACAATGGCAAGGTTTCCTAATCGACATTCTAATGGTGTTTCAATTGATCCTCCAGACAAGACCTTTGATCCAATTCGAATGTATAAATGCCAAAAAAATAACAAATTCTTTGTAATCAACAAGTAACGAGGCTTGATCGGCTAGTTAGATACTTGGCGCAAGTTTACAAATTTGAGGAATGCGGCTAAATTGACAGCTGCGTTTAAGGGTTATCGATAACTTTTAAGGAATCATCGACAAGCATCAGCGTCGAGTTACGAAGTCTATAGATGATCGATTACTGCAAATTCTACTATGTGTTGGATAGGAGAAAAGGGGAGAGAAGCGAAGAACGGCCAGAGGATGGAAGGTGCTCCGCCCCTCCAATTTGAGAAGGCCAGCTAGCCGTCACTATTACTTGAGCGAGGGCAATCGCCCTTCCCACCAGGCCCAGGGCTCTTAGGTCCTCATTGACCTCCCCAGCTTGCGCGACGGCTTGATCATGAGCGGCAGCGGTCCGCCGCCACTAGAAGTAACGAGCCCCCATCGCTTCCGAAAACATTTAACGAGGGACATGCAAATAACTGGCAGTAGATAGCAGACAGACACAAATCAAACGAGATTGAACCATCGATGAGGTAAGGGGACCAAATGTGTATTTTCTTTATAATATATAATATGAAAAATACATATGATAGATAAAAAAGAGGATCGGGATTGAACCATCGTCAAGATGTTCGTGCTTTTCTCAGTCTCGAATCAAAGAAAAGCCTTTCGATATAAACATCACCTTCGCACAAACTTAACTAAAAATAAATTGGGTAATATTGTTCCCGACTAAATAATGAGGCGGGCCAGCTCTAAGGAAGATTTTGATTTCTTCTCCTTCGTGCAAACCGGACGTCGAGTGAAGTTAAAATTGTCCCCTTCAAGGCATCCAGAAGTAAAGGATAAGCAGTGAGCATTGGAAGTTGGCCATGGGTCCTTAGTATTTTCACCTCGGAGGAACCATTCCCAATCTTGCTCTGCATGTAATACGAGACCGACACCGGCACGACGACGTCCTCTTGGGATTGAATGATGGAGCACGGAACGAGCACTTTCGGCAGAGCCCATCTCAGATCGCTCAGGAACACGGTCTTAGCCACGCTCACCGCGATTTCGGGCTCTAGTCTTCCCAAGCTGCGCTCGAACTCCATCAGTGCACTCGTGTTGTTCAGTGCTATTGCTTCCGGAGCGAAATCATGGACCCAACCTGAGTAATCCGCGCGCATCGATCGGAGTAGCGAGTTGATCACTGTTTGATCGAAGCCTCCGACGTATCCTTCGGCGTTGAGGTACCTGTGATTCAAAAATATTTGTTAATAAAATGATTTTAGAAGATCAATCAGCTTTTTTGTAGCGCTCAAGCTAGTTGCCGAGGAACATGTATACGGATAACTCAAGGTGACACGCGTCGTAAATTTAACACAATCTTGATCGATTTTTACCTTTTTTTCTTTTTTGAAAAAGATAAGTGTGATGCAAAATAGTAAGAGTTTTACTAATATAATAGTCTTTAGTCTACTATTAATATTTTATTAGTTATAAATTCTTGAAAGAGCCCCACAATGATTTCTAATTATTTATTATTTATTTTTTTGTGGCCCAAAATGTAAGAATAGTCACGTAAGCATTTCTCAAATGGTAATTTTTTAATAACATATTATGAATCGTAAATTCTTGAAGGAATAGACCTTACAATAATGTCTAATTATTCGTTGTTTGTTTTTTTTTGTGGCAAAAAGCTTAAGAATAGTTAAATAAGTATTTCTCAAACGGTAATTCTTTTTAACCCTAACATGACATTTGGGATACAGTGTTTATTTCTATGTGCATGTGAATCTACAGACAGTATACCTGACTGCAGTATATGCAAGCAACATAAATGCATGGAAAAAGGTTGTCAAGAAAGGCAAAAAATGTTCTTCCTTCTTAACTCCGTTCATTAAATCAACAACTTACAACAGATGTTTCTACACAGAGAGAAAGCCTACCTTGGAGATCCACTGAGCAGCACAAGGCTTCAAAGAGGTCGGGCCTGCGTATTGCGGCCAAGCACCCGATCATGGCCGACATGGAGTGACCGACATAGATGCTCCTCCTCACCTTCAGTTCGTCGAGAAGGCACACCAAGTCTTCAGCGTAACCCCTCAGGTCCGAGTACTTGCTCGTGGCTGCGCCGAACACGCCTGGGTGGACGAAGGCCAAGTCGTAGACCACCACTTTGAAGAAGTATGCAAAGAACGGCACGACATGGTGCCAAACGGTCTGGTCGGCCCCAAAGCCATGGGACAGGACCAGAGCCTGCGTCCCGTTGCCAGAGATGTGGCCGTTTAAGGCTTGGAAGATCCCGCCGCCGCTGCATAGCGATCCACTCATTCTTTTTTGCTCTCTCCGCCTCTTTGCGAATGTAATGGTTGTTTAGTACTGAAAGTTTTCAAGAAACACAAGAATGGGAATGTTTTTTGTGGTGAGTATGCGCTTGAGGTTTGGAGTGGGTATATATGGGGCGATTTCATACGTGCCTCTTGTTTCTTTCTTTTTCATTTTTTCTTTTTGAAAATGATGTTTCAGCTTCTCCAATTTATTTTGTGTTACATGGCCGGCATATAAGTACACACTTATTAGTGAGGCTTGATTTTTTTTTTGATCAGTCCTATTCTATTCCTATTCTACACTCACTCTCAGACTTTTGCCCTGCCCCTTGTAGGGCGTGGGAGTCGAAACCCACTCCTGAAACTTACGCGTCCCCACCCCATCCCCCGAGAAGGTGGGGATTTGAACCCCTCACCTCCCCCTTCCATGTTGGAAGGGTGGCCACTGGGGTGAATCCCAGTGGTTTATTAGTGAGGCTTGATCGAGTGTGGTATAGGTGGACCAAGATCTTCAATCACATCTCCTAATGTCTCCATGAGTCAAACACCAGTTGTGCATTGAACGGTGAATTTATTCAGAACTAACCTTTTCCACATGAATCGATAATTAGCACGATCGAGACATTGAAACGAAAGTACTAGCTGAGATAGGATCTCCATCCTATATTGAGTCTAGGTAAAGATCATGAATACCCCAAAATAATACACTTATGATAAATTTACATTCCGTTAATTTTTCGAGAAATTTTACTATCAAAGTTATGAGTGGATGACACGTGACAGTTCTTTGGGTATACTAATATGAGTTTTTACTCTCGTTTATTACAAGTATACCGATTTATGATTTTTCGTGGAAGTAATCCAATTTTTTTTTTTTGTTGGTATGGTAGTGATATAATTTAATGGAAATTAATGAGGAGTAAACATATCTCAATTAGTTCCCCACCAGCCCCTTATTAGACCAAGTCAATCATTATTCAGGAATCTTTGACATTCACAGCTGATCCCATTTATATCTATATAGCTCATTTAGTTTGACTAGTTGCATCTACCACATCATTTATGAACTAAAGGCCTATTTGATAAGATTATATTTGTTTCTTAACCTTAATTAGCATTAACTTAATAGCTTTGATTAAATGAAAAATGTGATAAGTAAAGACAGGTCTCTTAATTCATCCAATAGTAAAATGATTGATGGCAATTAGAACTTGCCAATTGCTAACAACTATTGTTTTTTCTTTGATAAAAAAAAATTATAATATAAAACTATTAGAGAAGGAACTCGGTGACTCTTCATGTCATCTTAGAGAAGGAATGGTATGCTATAACGGCTCGATGACTCTATATGTCGTTTTGGAGAAAGAACGTTATGCAATATCAGCTCGATGGCTCTATATGTCATTTAGAGAAGTAATAGTATACTATTTATCAATTGATCAAAAGATGGTCGTGATGACATGTAATCGGCTGAGTCGATTGATCGATTATGCGATCTAATTGAATTGAGTGATATAAGTGTCATTATTTATTTGTTGAACTGACTTGTAGGAAGGAACTGAGGCTAAGGTAAGTCCTCTAACGCCTGATTGTGCTTAGGCAGCCCTTAGGGCGTAATTTCTTCATAATTGGGTTTTAGGGGGTAGAACTTGCTGAGACTCATCTCACCTCGTTGTGGGATAACATTTCAGGCCTGTAGATGGTAGCCCCGCCAGACCATTTTGGACAACCTAAGAAATTCACGAAGACGAGTTACCACATTCCGATACATGGACACCCCGAGGGCCTCGAATATGTGTCGGTGAAATCCATTTTCTGGGTCGATGCGGGATTACCCCATAAGATGCCCCATCGATACTGATCATAGTATCGCCATTACCATAATGGCCAGAGGGTGGGCCTTGTACCGGAGAGTGAGGTGCCTCTATGGATTTTAGAGGTTGCTTTTGGGAAGGGTACAGCGGACCCTGCAAATGGAGCAGTGGAGGATACGAAGGACCCGAAGCTTAAGAGTCAGAGTCCCCAGCGTACTCAACAGACGGCTCCAATGAGGACGAGGATGTGGAGCAAGAGGAGTTTGGAGAGGATGATGATGAGTAGTCGTGGTTGTTAGACCCCCGCCCCTGTTTGCAAACTTTGTTTCTGACTAGTTGTGTAGGACCCGACTTTAGTGGTGTTATTGTAATTTATATATGACCGATGATGTTATGTATATATGTGTGTTGGTTTGGTTTAAAAATGTTGGCCCTGCTTTCCTATTCCATTGTTTTAATGTCTGAGGATTTATATCTACTTCCGCATGCGTATATTAATAATGAATGGGTCGGCGATACATCCTGGGACATCGCTATTATATCAATCGAGTAGGGATGGACACGAGCTCACAGGATCGGGACGTGACATCCATTCCATATCATGTAGCAAATGTATATTTGGAATCATGTAAATTAGATTGCACACATATTGTGATGGTTCAAGTTATGTAATATAAAGTTTCATGTCACATGTCATTAGAGTAAAAATCATGCGTACTAAATTTAAATTAAAATTGCATATAATTAATATCTGAAAAAAAAATTAGGTGTCATGTCATTTAGAAATCATGTTTAGGGCATGCATTTTTCATCAGCATTTTTGTAATTTTTTTTAGAGTGTAAACCTTAATAAAGTTGTAGTTTATTTTGCTTAATGTTAGTTATAATTTCTTACAATCTATCACTTTGGTTTATTGAATGTTATTTTGTTGATTGTGCAACCACATGATCATCCTTTGTAGGTTAGTAGCTTAGGTTAAGTTAAAATTAATCAAGACTGCTTGCAAAATATTTTTGAAATTAAAATGGAAAGGTACCGAAGGGGCATTAGATTAATTTAGCGTAACCATGTCCCCGACCTATTGAATCTCTAGTTTGCAAAAGTAAAGTATTCTCCCATACTTTACTTGGGTTTCTAATCAACCCTAATTGGTTAGTGACGGCTCCAAATTGAGTATAATTGCATGTTTAAATGGATTAATTTCTTAGTGTCAAGTTGCGATTGGTAGGACTCGGGAGGGTCCGTGCTAAGTCTTCGGACTTGGAAGATCGCGACACCAATTTGGCTGAACCTACAGACCGCGCCCCCTTGACCTCATTTTCATCTTTAGGATGTTTTATTACAAATGTATGTTCAACTAAAACTACAAGTGCTCGAGAGAGTAAAACTGACAAAGGCTTTGAGCAGATAATATTATGTTTTTGTTAATGTAATTAGCCTTTGTGCATTCATATTCAGAAGCCCACTCTTAGGAGCAAAAGGAAAAGCAAAACATGATCTTCCTATGCAGAAGTTAAGCAAAAAAAAAAAACGAAAAGGGAATGGTTTTAAATGCATTATTCCTAGGAAACTCTTCAATAGAGCAATTATAAAAGATCTAGTAACAACCATGTCTTCTAGATATTCATCTTAAACCCACCCTTAGTCGATTCTCTCTATCCGTAAGGGATAGTTTTTCCTCCTGCTTTTGCAGAGTTTCTTCGCCATTTCCATGGTACCTTCGACCCTTGTCTCTCTTTCCTGTATTTGTCCCGCTCTTATAGATCTTCACTTTCCTTCATCCATTACATATCACCACATCCGACCCTCCCCTGCTATCTATTTCTTTTCTCTTTCTTTCGTCTTACCTTTGTTCTGGTTTTTACATCCTCTGTTCAACCCATCGGTAGTCTGCATGTTCGATTCTCACCTGAATTTGACTGCTACAGTTGTTTCCCTGGTTCATCTACCTCATCACCACTTACCCTAGTCCCCGATTCACTTCCGATCGCCACTTCCTACCTTTTCCCTCTGTTCGCGATAGCCATGGCTGATGAAGATGACGAAACTTCCCCCCGTTTGGTTGCCCTGTGTCAGCGTTTGGGACGCTTGTGCTCTCCTCACGATTTGGAGGTCTGGAATGAAGTCCCCTCACCAGCGAAATTGGATGAGTGCCGATTAACCCTTATCGGTAAGATCTTCGCTGACTCACCTGTTAATTTCTCGGCTTTTCAGAGCTTTTTCCAACGCATTTGGAAAGCGGAACAGGTAGACATCTCTCAACGAGAGGATGGTCTTTATGCCGCAAAATTCAAGTTATTGAAAGATAAACAGAGGATATTAGATGGGGGACCTTGGGTTTTCTCTGGTCGGCTGGTTCTCTTTAAGGATTGGATTCCGAATACCCCGTTGCATTGTTATGATTTCTCCTCTTGTGCTATTTGGGTCCAAGTTTTCGGTCTTCCTTTGGAATACTGCACAGAAGCACTCATTAGGAAAGCAGTTATGACTGTAGGAAAAGTTCTAGAAGTCAGGGCTGATGGACATGATACTTTTACTATGAGGTCTGGTCGAGCAAGAGTTGAATTTGATTTTCAGAATCCTCTGCAGGCGGGACATTTGATTCGTATTAATAACAAAACTCTTTGGCTGGACTTTCGATATGAGCGTCTTGCTCAGTACTGCTATTTTTGTGGGAAGCTGGGGCATTATGCCACCTCTTGCTCAGCTTGTCCAACTAATCTTGATGAGTTACCTGGGGATGACAAACTACCATATGGCCATTGGTTGCGTGCTGAAGTGAAGACTCATAGCCCTTATTGGAAACTCTACTATGGTTGGACCACAAAGGAGAATGTAGTTGATGATAGTGTACCTGAAACTCCTCCCCCACCTGCTCCTTATCTTGCCTTAATGCCGCCGATATCTCCCTCCACGGTTCCTCCTCTATAGACCTTGGCTACCTCTAGTCCAGTTTCTTCGCATCCTCCGACCTCTCCAGTGATTGCCACTTCTCCTCAGCAAAGCTGTTCTCACACAACTATGATACCTGCATCAGCAAAACAAAAAGGAGTTCAGTTAGAACAGCCAAGAAAGCTTAAAAGCCCTCGTCACACTACTAGATCAGGACCTGTTAAGAAGCTTAAGCGATACAATCCTTATGACATGCGGAATGTACTGCCAGACAATATTGATGACTCTTTGCTAACGGACGCTCCTATTGAGGAAGCAACAGGTGATCGGAATTGGGCATGGGTGGCTGGCCCTCAACAGCCCCCTACGTACAAATGAAGCTGATTAGCTGGAATTGTCAGGGTTTGGGGTCTACCCTGACAATTCAAGCCCTTCGGGCCCTGGTGGTTAAGGAAAAACCAAATCTCCTTTTTTTGATGGAAACTAAAAATGGTGAAGCTGTGCTTTCTCGGTTGCAAGGTAGATTGCATTTTTTGAACCTCCATGTACATAATCCAGTTGGTTCGGCAGGGGGTTTAGCTATTTTTTGGAATGCTTCAGTCTCTCTGTCCTTTGTTACTTCTTCAGCTGATTATTTTGACGTACTCTGTACGGATATAGCTTCAACCAACATCTTCCGCCTTACTTGTATTCATGCCCCTGCTGTCCCTCGTCTACGACGTGAGGTTTGGCAGGACCTCATTACCATCAGTCATGTTAATACTCTTCCTTGGGTCTGTATTGGTGATTTTAATGAAATTCTCTTTCATTGGGAAAAGCAAGGAGGCAGACCAGCAAATTTTAATAGGTTAGCTTCGTTCCGATCTGTCTTAAATGACTGTTCTTTAATGCCTATTGAAGCAAAGGGGTGTGTGTTTACGTGGCTTAATAATCGTCAAGGGGAGGATGTAATTAAAGAATGTCTTGATCGTGCTCTCTGTTCCCTAGATTGGAGAATTCTATTTCCTCAAGCTGAGGTTCAGGCTTTACCTGCTGTTGGTTCAGATCATAGTCCTTTAATATTGAATACTCTACCAGTCTGTGGATCGAGGCAACATTACTTTATGTATGAATCTTATTGGGACCAGGATTAAGAATGCCGGGAAGTTATTAATTCTTCTTGGAATGCTGTTCGGTCCAGACCAGTCCCTTTCCATACTAAGCTTCGAGTTGTTTCTGCTTCTCTACAGTCGTGGAGTCGTTCTAAATTTTCAAATAACCAACTTAGAGTTACTGCTCTGCAGCTACAACTGCAAAACCTTACTAATCAACAGCATGGATCTTATGACTCTGCCGAGGCAACTCACTTGAAAAAAGAATTGCACACAGTGTGGAGTCGTGAAGAACAGTATTGGGCTATCCGTTCCAGGCTTAATTGGCTTAAATGGGGTGATAAAAATACGCGGTTTTTTCATGCTACAACAATTCAGCGTCGTCAACGAAATCGAATTACTATGCTTAAGGATGATGACGATATTTGGGTGAGGGATCCTACAAGACTCAAGGAGATGGCAACAGGGTACTTTTCACGCCTCTATAGTTCTGTTGGTCGGCGTGACTATGCGCCAATACTCGATCAGTGTACTCCTTTGGTTACTCATGAAATGAATACTGGTTTAACTGCACTTGTTACTTTTGAAGAGGTGCAGAAGGCTACATTTCAACTGGGAGCATCTAAGGCTCCGGGTCCTGATGGCCTTAATGGCTTATTCTATTAGAAGCATTGGGATATTATTAAATCGGATCTATTTGCAGCAGTTAGTACCTTTTTTACTACTGGTGTTATGCCCACAGATCTAAACAAGACCCTGATTGCTTTGATTCCAAAAGTTCCTCATCCTGAAAGTCTGGAACAATATCGCCCAATCAGTTTGTGTAATTATGCTTATAAGGTAATTTCCAAAGTTATTGCAAATCGGTTAAAGCCTATTCTACCGAGCCTTATCTCTGAGGAACAGTCTGCATTTGTGGGAGGCAGGCAGATTCAGGACAATATTCTAATTGTTCAGGAAGTTTTACACCAGCTGCGAGTGAAGAGAGGAAGGGGTACATATAAAGCAGTCTTGAAGGTAGACATGAGAAAAGCTTACGACCGGGTTGAATGGGACTTTCTTCAGGATTATCTTATTAAATTGGGCTTTCATTCTTTATGGGTTGGGTGGATTATGCAGTGTATCTCAACTCAATCATCCTGTGTTAAACTAAATGGCCAGCATCTTAGATATTTCCACCCTACCAGAGGTCTTCGACAGGGTGATCCTCTTTCCCCCTATCTTTTTATTCTATTGGCAAACCTTTTATCTACCATGATTAAGAAAGCTGTTGAAATGGAACATCTTAAAGGACTTAAACTAAACAGGTGGTGCCCTACTTTATCGCACCTCTTTTTTGCGGATGATGCCATTTTCTTTCTTGATGGTACTGTTAATGAATGTCAGAATCTCTCCAATATTTTACAACCGTATTGTTTAGCAACAGGGCAGGATATAAATCGAAATAAATCTGGTATCTACTTTGGAAAAGACTGCCCGGCTCTTTTGCAACAGAATTTGGCTTCTCAGCTACGTGTTCCTATTCTGAATAAGTTTGGAAGATATCTAGGAATACCATCTGATTGGGGACGTTCCAAGAAGGACATGTTCTCGTGGTTAATGGGTGGGGTTCATTCAAAGTTGGAAAGTTGGAAATCTACAATGCTTTCAAAGGGTGGAAAGGAGATTCTTCTGAAAACTGTTATCCAGGCTATCCCGCAATACGCAATGTCTATCTTTAAGATTCCTGTGTCTATTTGCCGATCTATAGAAAAGAGCATAGCCATATTTTGGTGGCAGACTAACATTAATAAAGCTGGAATTCATTGGAGACAATGGGATGTTTTGAAGACAAGCAAAGTTGTTGGTGGTTTAGGTTTTAGAGACCTTCAGACTTTTAATAGAGCAATGTTGTCAAAGCAGGTTTGGCGTTTGTTCAGTCAACCTTTATCTCTTTGCAGTAAGGTTTTTAAGGGTCTCTATTTCCATTCTGGCTCTATTTTTAATGCAGTTAGAGGCTCTCGACCCTCATGGGGATGGCAGAGTCTTCTGTTAGGTCGAGACGCCATCCTACCCAACTTATGTTGGTCTGTAGGTGACGGGAAATCTATTAGAATTCGTGGTGATAAATGGCTCCCATTTGGTATCCTAGGTGGCCCTTCAGCTCGTGAAGAACCTGTTTGGGTGGCTGATCTTATTGATTCGTCCACCAATTCCTGGAATGTCAATCTCCTTCATAGGTTCTTTGACATCCCAGTCATTGAACAGATTACTGCTATCCCTTTGCGGCCGAATACCGTCAAAGATCAGCTTGTTTGGACTGCTACCAAAGATGGCACTTTTACAGTTAAATCTGCTTACAACACTTTCAGAGAAACTACACAACATCAGATTATAGGTACAACTTCCTCTTCTTATCAGCACCCAGATTGGTTATGGAAACTTAAATGGAAGATGCACTCTCCCCCAAAGATTAAAATGTTTTTATGGTCGATTTGTCAGAATGCTTTAGCCACAAGATCAAATCTCTACAAGCGACATATCAGTGATAACCCCTGTTGCATTCTCTGTGATCGGAATCAACTAGAAACTATGGAGCATTTATTCCTATTATGTCCATGGACTACAAATGTCTGGTTGCATCCCAGTTTAAACATCAAGATATCACCTATGCAGATTTCTAGAGTAGAAGCATGGATTGTACAACAAGTTCAGGGTCGAAATTCCTTACCTGCCTTGGCGACTCTGGCATCTGTTTTATGGCAGATCTGGCGTGCTCGAAATGGCTACATATTCCGGTCTGAAAAGCTTCGACCATTTCGGGTGGTACAGGATGCTTTAGCTGGCGCTCATGTGGCTCATCTTACAGCGTCCTCTCTGACCAGCAAAGGCCACTCGTTCCAGCGTAGGGGATCTCTTTGGCAGCCTCCCGATCCGGGCAAATTGAAAATCAATGTCGATGGATCTCACAGATTAGAATCCACCGAAGGAACTATGGCATGTGTATGTAGGGATCATCACGGACGACTCACCGATGGTTTCTCGAAGCACTTCCCTGCAACGTCTGCACTCCAAGCAGAGATCCAAGCAGCCTCCTTCACTCTACAGCATTTGCAACACCGTGGATTAACCTCAGCCTCGATCCTTCTTGAATCCGATTGCCGCCTGGTGGTCGACATACTGCAACGCCGCTGCAAGCCGCCATGGAAGGATCGCCCCCTTTTTTTGAAGCCGCCTCCTTGCTTTCACTCTTCCCTAATTTGTCGCTAGGGTACTGTCGCAGGGAAGCAAACGCTGCTGCAGATTGGGCTGCCAAGGCCCACGATCGTTCTTCCCTTGTTCAGAATTGGGCTGTGTTTCCCCCGTTTCAATTGGTTGATCTTATCTGTGCGGACGCTTTAGCTGTTGGATGTACTGGATTTATTTCTCCTATATAGTATATCGTTTCTGACCAAAAAAAATAAAAAATAAAAGATCTAGTAACTGACATTAATTTATGTTGCACGATTTCATTCATTGTCTGTAAATGAGAGATGAATATTGTTCCAACAAATTCAAATAGAGATAATGCTACAATCGATCTTATACAGTACAAATAAAGTATTTTGTCAATCGAGAAATTTGCTATACAAACACAAGCAAATAATAAAGGACAACACTTATTAAAGGAAAGAAAGTAATAGGTACAATTTCAACGGTCATTGTCTTCATGAAGGAATAGCCGAGTACACATTCAAATTCCAGAGATCCACATGGCGTGGCAAATAGACCGTCGGAGTTTATCTGCGCTCAAAAGAAAATGAAAAGACAGAAGAAAAGAATGAACTTAACGTATTAATAACATAATGTTTTGGCATGTGTTGCGGTGTCATGCGAATTTGTCATTGTTAAATATTCTATTTACCCAGATATTTTTCAATAGTTATCAAAATCAACTTTTACATGGATGTAAGATTCCTTCGGTAAAATCTAATTTAGAATTTTTGTTTCGTATAAAAATAAGTGGAAAATTTGGCTCTTATAAGTTTTTCTCAAATTTTTTTAAATAATAGAATCATGACTCCGAAGAGACATGCATGCGAAATAACATATGGAACCGTACTTTTTATATGTTGTGCACAATGTTTGATGGTTCACATTATTTTTTCACAAAGTGCTGATGGTACTGAAGTAGTGAATCTGGAAAATTTTCATCCTTCTACACTAATAATCATCAAAAGAAAAAGTATACTTCCAAAACATAACGTTAGATTACAATTTTCAACTTAGAAGAGAAAACGATATTTTATCAAAGGAATCAAATCTCAATTTCAATATGCCACTGGAAACTTGGAAATTGAGATTTGTCAAAAGTTGTACAAATATATAGCTAAGCTGTCGATATTATGAAGGTGCAAAATGCATTATTCTCTAATCCTAACTTTTTGTCAAGTGTGGAAGTCGGGAAAAGATATATATATATATATATATATATATATATATGGCTATGTTACAACTAAGAACGAAGACGAAATGAAGGGTGAGGCAGATTGATGTGTACCTACCACTCCGTCCATTCAAGATCAAGTTGGACTCGAGGAACGTGAGCAATTTTGGACCAGTCCTCACCAATTGTCCGTCGACATCTCTTGCTCAATTCACCACAATGTTCGATCTTTAATTCTTTGAGGACGGTGAGGGATTGGATTTGTTGTGGCATGAACGATAAGTTGGGACATCGGATCAAGCTAATTTCCTTGAGACATGTATGACTAGGTAGCCACTGAGGTATAGCTGTGAAGCTTGGGCAATCATAGATGCTAAACGATTCCAAAGTGCAGGCACATTCATTGAGACACTGAAGTAGCTCCATTACTTGTTCGGAATTTCTTATTGATAGACAACGAAGACACGGAGGAAAGCTGGACATTTTCTCTGGGATCAACATGAGCGGGGAATTCTCAATAATCAAAATCTCTAGGGAGGTTAATCCCTCGAAAGGCACCGATATCGGTCTCCCACAATTTCCAATTTCCAATACTCGAAGGGAAGTTAGTTGGCAAGTACCTTCAAATAAATCTTGGAGATTTTCGCATGTCATGAGTGCCAAAATATGCAGGTTTTTCAGATATTGTATTCCGCTCTCTTGCAGACTCTTCTGCTTTACTGTTATACATAAATATCTAAGATCGGCAAGCCTTTTCATATTTTTGGGTAACTCGTCTAGCTCCGTGTAACCACCAACGTCTAACTCTAGCAAACCCTGAAACTTATATATGGTATCTGGAAGCTTCTTTAACCGCCTATTCCCAAGGAGAATTAACGATCTTAATTGCTTCAAGTTGCATATTGAACTTGGCAGCTCCTCAAAGTTACCATATGGCAATTCAAGATGTCGTAAGTGGTGACACTTGGAGATGCATGTTCTAGCAAATTTTCTAGTAATAACTCCATGATCAACTTTGTACTGAAAGATAATTGCACGCAATCTCTTTGCAGTTTTCTTTCTCAGAAAAGGTGGGACTCCATCGTAGTTTGCAATTTCATCTAATGAACAAGTAGAGATCGAAACATACCGAACTCTTTCTGAAATCTCTGCAGTATCTAAAGCAACAGTAGAGCAATAGTTTTGTGCCACACCTGTTGCAAGAGAATGGACTAGATCATGCACTTTAAAATCTAATATCAATTCGGACTTGTCAACTTCTTGGATCAAACATCTCTTTCAGAGCTCTTTGATGGACTCAAAACCAACGTCTTCTAGTGCTAGTTTTTCCCTAGTCGAACTAATGAGTCCTAAAGCCATCCACATGAGGACTAATTGGTTGCCTTGTTTTTTTTCTCCTCTGGGAAAAAGTGTTAAGATAGGAAAACATGGTTTTAACTCGGAGGGTAAATCGTCATAGCTCAGCTTAAGTACCGGAAGAATGTCCATTTCTACTTCCACTAACTCCCATGTTTTGCTATCTCTTATATATGCTCAATACGTTTCTTCATCCTTTGCATGAAGTAGACTCCCCAAAATTATCCCCAAAATTATCAAAAGGAGAGGCACTCCTAGTGATTTTTTAACAATATCATTTCCAATCTCAAGGAGTTTAGGACGAGGCTCCTTTTCCTTCTCGTCAAATGCCCATCTTTTGAATAAGGCCATAGAGTTTTCATGAGAAAGACCTTTTAGATTATGTGCTGGATGAGTACCCATTATAGAAGCAACTTCTAAACTACGTGTTGTTACAATTATCTTGCTTTCACTAGCTCCTACCCTTGGCAAATCTCTCAATTCTTTCCATCTACGGCGGTCATTACTCCATACATCATCCAAGACAAGTAAATATTTCTTGTCTTTGATGGTGTCTTGCAAACTGGTTTGCAACTGTTGAATATCAAAGTTACTCAAACTCTGACCAGTTGCATCTTTGATAATTCCTTCAATAATTTTCTTTAAATCAAAGTCCTTTGGCACGCACACCCATAGTTGCAACTCAAATTGCTCTTTCATACGATTGTCATTGTAAACTAATTTAGCTAGGGCCGTCTTGCCCAGACCTCCCATTCCCACAATGGGAATCACCGAGAGGTTTTTGTCATCTGTTGGCTGCATCAACATCTCAATTATCTTTTCTTTATCGGCATCTCTTCCAATGACATCGGACTTGTTTACATATGAGTAAGTCATCTCTTGTGAGTGTGTATGTGCCACACCATTGTCAACACTCCGCACATTAAGATCAAATTGATCTTTATCAGTAGCAATTCTAGATAATCTCTCCCTTATCTCCTTGACTTTATGACTGAGTTTTGCACGGAGTATTCGTGGATTAGAGAGGGAAAAGAAGCGGTGTACCTTCCCTCTGACGCACCCATAGCGACTTATCACCTGCTTCCTTAAGGCTTCGCACTCGAGTTCATCGAGCACATCCTCCGCATCATAAAATACATGCTGAAGCCCATTTAACCACACTCGTAGACGGCGGTCCTTCGCCTTCTGCTCCTCCGCATCTAACAGCACCGCCTTAATGGCAGTCAACGTCTCTCTAAGCTCCTGAATCTGATTTTCAAAGTTGTAAATTGCGACGGCTTTCTGGAGTGCCGGCGATGCTATCTTCCCTAGCACACCCTCTGCAATGCTGAAAAGGAGTGATTCAGTCATGCTGACGGATTGCTATTTGGTTTGAGAAGAAAACGAACACACAATTTCTTCCTTTTGTAAGCTAGTTGCTATGATGAGAACTTGCTTATTATGGGGTGAAAGAGAGGTTCTTTTCTTACGAGTGGCCTGCAGGTAAACACAAAAATGCTTTCTTCCTTCTTTTATCTTACTTTCCTGGAAAGAATAAAGAATCGAGATTACTTCAAAGATCCAGCAGGTTCTTATCTATTCTTTACTTGTGTAAGTAATTTGTTTAAATCATGTTCTTCCTTAAAACAAACGGACCCTATATAAATATATAGATATTTTCTACCCTTTTTATATGGTTCACTCGGCAATTCATTTTTAGGGATGATTCAGAATAATAAGAGGGACATGAAAAGAATTACTGATTAAACCGGAAGAAAAGGTCAAGTTGGCATCCTAGGAGATCAATAAAAAGAAAGAAAGATGGAACAACAGAGAAGTATCAAAGGCTAATTCTGCGCCAACCATTTGAACCAAAAGGCTATCTCAGTTTCTATAATCTAATTTAAAACAAGCCATTGGGAACTCCAAGGCACGTAACTTTTCTTCCATGCCAATTAACACAAGCGAAGAATCACGAGACTTTGTGCGGACCATGGAATGATCTCTTTCGTGATGTTTTGGTTCATCATTTTTATAATTATTAATTAATAGAATCCAATAAAGCTTAGATGCAAAGTAAAATACTGATATTCCCATATCGCCTTTTTTTTTTGTACGTCTCCTCTTTTTTTTTTTTTACATCTATCACGGTTACATTTCAATTTTCCTTCTATTCTTTTTTTTTTTTTTTTGTTTTAAGATAATATCTGATCATCTATCCAAAACTTACTATTAATCTCTCTCTGATGATGTCTATAAATAAATAGGAAGATAATGACATTAGAAGTGCCAAAAATTGTGTACAACGTGTACTTTAATGAGTTTTTATTAGATCACATAAATATCACTTTAAAAAAAATCATTTAAGTATTAACTCTTATTTGGGTTGTCGGAAATCCGACATGGCCATATTATATTAATTTCTTAATCTTACGTAGCTCGTTGGCATGCCCAATTAGCATGTAACTTTTAAACGATGTCATGTAGTATGTTAAAAAGTGATCACTTCAGTGTCAATCGTTGTTAAAAAAAATGATCATTTTAGTGTCAATCTCAATGAAAAAGTGATCATCCAATGTAAAAAATATGCCACCTTAGATAAAATTTTAATTATAAAAGCCATACAATTTCTCCGATCGAAATTTCTCACCAGAGGCACTTAAGTGATTTTTTTTTTTTTTGATTTGACAATTAAGTGAGTCGGCGAAAGCTTTTGGCATTAAAATGAGTGCTACACACACACACACACACACACACACACACACACACACACACACACACACATATATATATATATATATATATATATTTTGGCATTTTTAGCATCATTCTCCCAATAAATAGGTTTATCTTGTTAAAGAAACGATTGGTAATCTTTCCAACGTTGGCATATTGAACTACTCTCTTATATCTAATCCACGTCTTGTTCTTCCTCCAATTATTAGTCTATCTATTTTAAGAGATGATGACTTAGAACTTATCTAAAGTGGGGAAAAAGAGAAATGTCGTGCCAAAAGAAAAACCAAAGATGACGACTGAGACTCATTGTAATGTTAATTTAATTTTTCGTTGGATTGAGGGATCAAGATCCCTCAATTTGAGACCAACCTTGTTGACCCACATTACAATTGTCGTATGCCGAGTGAATCCATCAAGTTATATTGTAAAGCAAACTAATAGGGGTTGGTAAACGTTAAATTTCTCTCTCTCTCTCTCTCTCTCTCTCTCTCTCTCTCTTCGTAGTGAGTAATAAAGACATCCAAACTTTTGATTCATAAAGTCCACCGATCACAAATGTAGGCAAATAGTCTCTTCCACACACATAGTGTAAGACTTCGGGCACATAGTGAAGAGTGCGATTCGCATGGTTAATTTAGGTGGGAGATATTCCATTTAAACAAGCGGTGCCCGGATTATGATAAGTCTTTGGACCACTTAATGAATGCTTTGAGGTTAGATATGCTCCGTGTAAAACACAAAGTGGATTTATATCTAATGTTTTCAAGTGTCTGTAGATCTTTAATTGAGTTGTTTTGGTATGTCTATACCTATATATGTATATAGAATAATCCAAGTGCCAAGCAAGCAGTTGCAACCATGTGGCTCAAACACATGTTAGGTTCTATTAAGTATTTTTTGTTTTCTTAATTTATCAAGGATGAAGTTTAATATAAATGCTGTGTATTTTTTGCAAATTGAAATTCATTTTGAAGTATTATGGACGACCACCAAAGTAGTTTTATATTTTTATCACTTGAACGAGTGTTTCTTATAATATTAACCAGAACAACCGTGACTTCTACCGTTGGAACCGCTACATTAAATCGGTATACACAAAGATAAGCTGTACGGGACATTTTACACTTTTTGAGGAGCATCATTTCTAAGTACCAGGAGAGAATCCAAAAGCAGTCATCTTACTTTAAGACCCACCTCTTTTTTTTGGTTGATCTTATGAGTACCAACCTTGAACAATATCCAAGACATGATCACGTTATGAATCGTGTATACCATTAAAGTAAAAAATTCACATTATATAGTTCACAACAATACATTCAAATAATATAGTTCACATTATTATATCGTTAAAACAACCCATAAAAAGAAAATAACTTGCCCCCCCATGGCATAGCTCTTCGACTAGTCCACTTCCAAATGTGCACGTAAGGGCAAAGGTCGATGCCAAACTAGCATCTTGTTCCTTGAGGTAGGAATGTGTAAAAAAAGGGGAAATTTCGTAATCTATATACTTTTAAATCACTAGACGCCCTCGCTGGCTCTCAGTCAACTTCTAGCAAGGGTGTCCCAGCTGGCTAAGGGCCCCTTGCTAGATTTGGTGAGGGCTCACCTTGGTTGTGGCCAATGAGGCATCTCGGCCCTCCTCCTCATCAGCCATCGTTGAGGCTAGTGATCAGTGGAGGGAAAAATGTAAAAAGATAAAAGAGAAAGGAAAGAAAAAAAAGGGAAAAAAAGAAACAAATTCAGAAGATATAAAAAAGTTTAAAAATCATCCACATTAGTGCCAGCCGTGCTGCTTAGAACGATCGACGCTGACCGGAACGTCATGAGACTTGATCAATTAGTCAAAAACAAACTCTTTGTACTCAACAAGTAATGAGGCTTGATCGGTTAGTCAAAAGCTTGGTCTAAGTTTACGAACTTGAGGGAAGCGGCTAAACTGATAGCTGTGTTTAAGGGTTACCGACAGCTGGTACAGAATCATGGGCAAGCACCAGGGTACGAAGTCCATAGATGATTTTTTTTTTTTTGGTCAGAAAAGATAATAGATAGAAAATAAAAAACCATTACACTTTAGCGTTTAACGAAAGAGAAAAGAGGGCATCCGCCGCGAGCAAAGCTTGCAAAACAGGGGGAGGAAAAAGAGTCCAATTTTGGGGCAGATCTGATCGTCCATGAGCTTTGGCCGCCCAGTCAGCGACGTAATTGGCTCTTCTGTCACAGTGCTGCAGACGGAGATTCGAGAAAAGGGGCAAGATCGACTGGAGCTCGTCAAACAGCGGCCGATCCTCCCATGGTGGCGGCCGTCGGTCTTGAAGGATTTCAATCAATTGCAGACAGTTAGATTCGAGAACGATTGATGCGGTAAGAAGTCCCTGCTGTTTGAGACGATGTAGGGTTAAGGTTAGCGCCTGTGTTTCCGCTTGAAAAGCCGAATTTGCTGGAAATCTGGCCGTATAGACATCGGTGAGTAGACATCTGTGATCTCGGCTAATACAGGCCATTGTGCCGTGTCTATCCCCAGGGTAGAAAGAGCCGTCAATATTGCATTTGATGAAGCCCGGTTCTGGCGATTGCCAATAGTGGTCTGTAGAAGCAAGGGAGGCGGCTGTACGCATACCAACTGCTTGGGAAACTTTCTGGGCAGAGAGGTTGACAATTCGATACTGAGCCAAGGCGTCAATAACAGCTAGATTAGGGTCAGGAGGTAATCCACGGAAGACACTATTGTTACGCAGCTGCCACATCTGCCATAAAACGTGAGTTATCATGGGTAGTCGAGGTAAGAGTTTCTGATCTTTAACTGATTCTGCAAACCACTGATCCATTCGAGTAATCGTAGTTGGGTGGAAGGGAAGCTGTAGTTGAGGATGTGACCATACTCCTGCCGTCCACGGACACTAGAAAAAAATATGTTCAACTGTTTCCGGCACGTTCTGATTGCATATAGTACACACAGGGGTGGAGATGATATGTCTAGCTATATAAATTGGATTTAGTAGCTAGGGCGTTTTGACAGGCTGACCACAGAAATATGCGAAGTTTCGGTGTGCTGTGCATTTTCCATATGTAACGCCATAGCTCAGGAGGTGGATGATAAGAAGTAGATGCAAGATTACCTTGTGATATATTTGTTGGTGTTGTCAAGGTTCTGTAATTACTCTTTACCGTATACTACCCTGTGGTTGTTGCTGTCCAAATAATCTAATCTGTTGAGTGGAGAGGTCTTAATGGAATATTGAGGATTTCGTCGACGATAGAGTCGTCGAACATCTATGTAATAAAGTGGGTCTTCCAAGTATGGTGGAGAGGATCAATAAGATCGGCCACCAACCTGGGCTCATCTCTATTGGCAGGTCCGCCAATCTTACCTCTTGGTAACCAGCAGTGTTCCCTAATGTTGATTGATTTTCCATCACCAACAGACCATCTTGCATTCGGCAAGATGGCATCCCGCCCAATTAGAATACTTCGCCAGCCCCAGGAAGGGTGAGAACCAGACTCTGCAAATTCGAAATCCTTTGAGGGAAAATATAATCCTTTTAGGACCCGACCCCAGAGCGATTGAGGTTGATGTAGTAACCTCCAGGCCTGCTTGCCAAGCATGGCATTGTTAAAAGCTGCCAGATCCCGAAAACCTAACCCACCAGAATTTTTACCTGTCATTAGTAAGTCCCATTTCTTCCAATGCACACCATTTCTGTTCTTGTCATTCCGCCACCAAAAATTGGCAATCCTCCGCTCGATTATTCGACATAGAGACAGGGGAAGCTTAAAGATCAACATGGTGTATTGCGGCATAGCTTGGATGACAGACTTGAGAAGGATCTCCTTTCCGCCTTTCGATAGCAACATTTCTTTCCAACCCTCCAACTTTGCATGTACTCTTCCTAATAGCCAGCCAAATAATTCTTTTTTTGAGCGACCCCATTCTGATGGAACTCCTAGGTATTTGCCATAACCACTCAACACTGGTACACGCAATTCAGCAGCCAAGTTAGTTTGAAGACTAGGTGGACAGCCTTTGCTAAAGTAGAGGCCAGACTTATTGCGGTTTATTACTTGTCAAGAAGCGTGACAATATTGGTTTAAGATATTGGCCATATTTTGACATTCGATGATAGTACCATTGAGGAAGAAAACAGAATCATCAGCAAACAATAAATGCGAAAGAGTGGGGCATGACCTGGTGAGTTTGATGCCGCGAAGATGTCCCATCGTAAGAGTGTTATGAATGAGGGTGGATAGAGCATTGGCCATTAAAATAAAGAGATATGGAGAAAGAGGGTCTCCCTGTTTGAGTCCTTTTGATGGTTTGAAATAGGGTAGAGATTCCCCATTCAATTTAACACTCATTGTCGTCGTGGTAATACAGTACATCACCATCTGAACCCACCAAGGATGAAATCCCAGTTTGATAAGATAGGCTTGAAGGAAATCCCATTCAACTTTGTCGTAAGCTTTCTGCATATCAGTCTTAAGGATAGCTTGGAAGTGTCGTTTCCGATGCCTCGTTTTGAATTGATGGAGGACCTCATGTACAACAAAGACATTGTCTTGTATTTGACGCCCAGAAACAAAAGCAGCCTGCTCAGATGAGACCAGCTGTTCTAACAAAGGTCGTAGTCGGTTGGCCATGACTTTGGATATAACCTTATATGCAAAGTTACACAAACTCATCGGTCTAAACTGGTCAAGACTTTCAGGATGGTGTACTTTGGGAATCAAAACAAGAAGAGTCTTGTTGAGATCTGGAGGGAACTTACCATAGTGAAAGAAGTCATTAACCAGACAGAATAAATCATGTTGGATGGTAGTCCAATGGGTTTGGTAGAATAAACCATTAAAACCGTCGGGACTGGAGCTTTTGTAGCGCCCAGTTGGAAAGTAGCTTGTCGTACTTCTTCAACCGTCACTGAGGCCAATAATTGTGCATTCATTGTGTCCATGACAACTGACGAACATTGATCTAGGACGGGGCCAAATTCGCGGTGGCCTGCTGATGTGTAAAGCTGAGTAAAGTAAGCAGAAGTCAGCTCCTTTAAAGCTACTATATCCCTCACCCATTCATTGTCTACCTTCCGAAGCATTCCAATCCGGTTTCTCTGCCTTCGTTGGATTGTAGTGGCATGAAAGAACTTACTATTTTTGTCACCCCAACGCAACTAATTTATTCTGGACCTCATAGCCCAAAACTGCTCCTTGCTTCCAAATAGTCCTCAACTCATCTTGGATATGAGAGACCTCTTCGCTATCAATGTTAGAACAGTAAGGATGATTAATTAGGGTCTGGAGGCATTGTTGTAATGCTGTTATCCGCAAATGACCATTACCAAACTTGGAACGACTCCATTGGCTTAAGGCTATTCTTACTCTAGACAGTTTGTGCAAGAGATCAGAATTTTTGGACTGATTAGAAGGCCAAGTTTGGGATACAAGACAGTAAACTTCAGGATCATCGTTCCAGAAAGCTTCGTAAGCAAAGGTGCGTTGACGATTTTTATGAACCTGCACCGTAGAGAGAAGTAAAGGGCTGTGATCTGAGCCTATTAGCGGTAAGGCATACACTTCCGCACCAGGATAAATGAGATGCCAATCCATAGAGCAGAGGACTCGTCCAATCGTTCCTTAACGAGGTCAGCTCCTTCACGACAATTTGACCAAGTATACATACAACCCTTACTCTCTACCTCAATCAGAGCACAGTCGTTTACTACATCTCGAAAAGAAGAAAGACGAGAACGAACAGGGGATCGACTACCCACCTTCTCCCAAGGATGAAGAATTTCATTAAAGTCCCCTACACAAATCCAGGGTAGAGTATTGAAAGCACTAATTCTTTGAAGGGTCTCCCAGAACAGCTGGCGATTGTGATACGAGGGAGGGGCGTGCAAGCAAGTAATTCACATAAGGCGATCATCACTTAGATCCCTACAGACCATATCAAAAAAATCTTCCAAAAAGCTTTCAATTTCTAGAGATATAGTATCATTCCAAAAAACTGCTAAACCACCTGCTAAACCAACAGGATTCTGAACAAAAGAACTTTTATAACGAAGCTTATGCTGTAATCTGTCGAGAACCAGCTCCCGGTTCTTGGTTTCCATCAAAAACAAAAGATCGGGCTTTTCGTTGGCTGACAAAGCCGTAAGGGCTTGGACTGTCAGGGGATTGCCCAACCCCTGACAGTTCCAACATAAAAGCTTCATTTGTAACTTGGTGGCTGTTAAGGGCCAGCCACCAAAGCTCGATGAAGTGCTTCATCTGCTGCCAATATCGGTGTTTCCTAGAGACGTGTCTCATCTAGCTGATCAAATACAACACAGCCCTTATCATAGGGAGCGTAGCGTTTTTGTTTCTTTGCCTGTCCTGCTCTTGTAGTCATACGGGTAGTTTTTGTTCTTCTAGGTTGCTAAATATCCATTGGATAGTCACTAAAACTCTGTTCTATGTCTGTTGCAGGAAAATGATATGAGGGAATAGTGCTTACCTGCTGTTGCAAGTTCAACGGATTAGGTTTAAACAGCCGGAGTGCTTCAGAAGAAGTAATAGGGTCGTCAGCTTTGCCTTTTGCTTTGGCATGTGCAGGAATCAAAGCTGTTGTGGTGGTCTGCCTCTGATGAGTAACAGCATGAGAAGGACTGGGAAGATGCTCTGTCACTGCAGGGGTCTGTCTTGGAAGAGCTGCATCGGTAAGTTCTTTATCATTAGCTACCGGTGGGGGTAATAGGATTGGATGTTGTAGTAAACCTAGTGGAGTCTCGGGTATAATTTCCTGAGTTTGATCCATTTCTGGAGGATTGTAAAAAGCTGTCCAGTAGGGACTAGATTGATGAACCTCTGCTTTCAACCACGGGCCAAAAGCCAATTTGTCTTTGCCTTCCTCCTTGGCCAAATCAAAAGGAATGTCTGTACCATAAATTCCACTTTGTGTTGGATCGGAGCAAAGGGGAGAGAAATAAAGAATGGTGAGGGGTTGGAAGGCGGTCAGCCCCTCCAATTCGCGAAGGCCAGCTAGCCGTCGCTACTACTCGAGCAAGGGCTACTGCCCTTGCCACAGGCCTGGTGGCGGCCCTTAATCAGACCATCACCACCAATCTAGGCAAGGGCTATCAGGTCCTCATTGCTATCCCCAGTTTGTGAAACAGCACGCGCGGACGGCTTGATCATAAGCAGCAGCAGCCGGCCATCACTAGAAGTAACGAGCCCTATCGCCTCCGAAAACCATTAACGAGGGACATGCAAATAATCGGCAGTAGATGGCAGTAAAGACTAGGGTATCTCATTGGATTCATGCCCGCTTGTTTGAATTTTGTTTTCCTGGGATGGATTTGTCCCCTTTAGTTCTTTCATATTAATGGGGAATGGATTCATCCATTTGCTTTGCATGCATTGTATATTTTTGAAAGGACACTAATCACATGCGGCACGATGGAGTCGAGACGTCATCTGTCTCATGATGTGGCAATTTCACCTAATGGCGGGCAATGAAGTTTTCAATGCTTAACACCCAAAATGGGAATATATATGTATTAGAACTAGGACATGATATTGCACGACAGAACTTAACCAAGAAATATTGCACCAAAAGGGCTATGTGGGGTACTAATTCTTTTACATTCGTAACTGAACTTACCAGCCTAGATACTTAATTTTAATAGACCAGTTAACCTCTAGGTGATTGATCAACTTCCCCAAACAACTAGAACTTTAAATTCTTATTTGATCTAAGAAATGATAGTGACAATCCTAGAACGATTTAAGGTTTGAATCGTAATAAAGTACCACGCCCTAGGGAAGGGGAAGGCTCTAAAACAAGGGATCGATTCTTGAAATTAGCGCTTCTTTGCAGTTTCGATTTTGAAAAGTCAAGGAAATTGCGGTTAACCCAAAGCGCTTGGAGTCTTCCTAAAGTCCAAAGGCATTGTCACATCAAAATAAGTTGACCACCATTGACATAGAAATCATAAGCAACTCACGAAGTTCAAAGAGATTTGGCTGAGCACTTAAAAGAAATTGTGCGAAAATGTTGAAGAACATTTTTTGATATTACAAAATGTTCTAATAGTGAATATTTTTAGAGATATTATTAGATATTAGGATTATTATTTGATATTTCGTTGTATTATAAGGTAATTAATTTCCTTTATTATGCATATTGTTCGAGTATAAATACTCTTCTCTGATAGAGTATAAAGTCAAGTCAATTGAGTAAAAATATAACTTTTATTGATTCTCTTTTTCTCTCTTTTGAAGATCCTAAAATATTGAGCACCTCTAACATAATTGTGTAACAATGTCACGGTAGAATGCTCGCCACAAGGTCACAGATGGATCCTCCTATGATTTTTATATTTACTTTGCCATTCATAACACTTGTGGTTGAGGTATGACTATGATATTATTGCACCGTTATATAGTCATTTCCCTAAAATATTATAGAGAACAATGGCAAGTTTTCCAAATCGACATTCTAATGGTGTTTCAATTGAGCCTCCTGATAAGACCCTTGCTCCAATTCGAATATATAAGTATTATGCAAAAAAATAACAAATTCTTTGTCAACAAGTAGCGAGGCTCGATCGGTTAGTTAGAAACTTGGTGTAAGTTTACAAATTTGAGGGATGCGGCTAAATTGACAGCTTCGTTTAAGGGTTATCGATCACTTTCAAGGAATCATCGACAAGCATCAGCGTCGAGTTACGAAGTCAATAGATGATCCACTACTGCAAATTCTACTATGCGTTGGACAGGAGAAAAGGGGAGAGAAGCGAAGAACGGCCAGAGGATGGAAGGTGCTCCGCCCCTCCAATTTGAGAAGGCCAGCTAGCCGTCGCTATTACTTGAGCGAGGGCTATCGCCCTTCTCACCAGGCCCCATGGCGGCCCTTTGATCGGACATCCGCCACCAATCCAGGCAAGGGCTCTTAGGTCCTCATTGACCTCCCCAACTTGCGCGACGGCTTGATCAGGAGCGGCAGCGGTCTGCCGTCACTAGAAGTAACTGTAAGAGTTTTCCTAATGTGGACTAAATTAATTGATATTGTAATTTATTGTTTTTACGGTTACCGTAAAACAGGGTTGGCCTAATGTGATATAGAAGGTTTCTTAATTAGTCTAATATGGGCTGGCTAGTGTGGGCTGAGTTGAGCCTGGCCCGTAATGAGAGGGACTAGCTGGAAACTCTATAAATAGTGCTCAAGTCTCTCCTCTAACCCTAATTTTCACATGTATCCTCACTTAAGGGGCGTTTACCTAACGCTGAACGTGAGGGGGCCGCCTTATTGAGCCAGTGATACGGAGGGCAATAGAGGAGAATGACTTGCGTGTGGAACATTGTGTTTCCGCTTCCGCTTCAAGAACAATGGATCCCAAAACAGGTGCATTAATCTTTCTACTCAATTATACATGTTCTTGTTTTAGTTATGGAGATCTTGGGATTACACAATTTGCGTCTAACAGTAACGAGCCCCCATCGCTTCCGAAAACATTTAACGAGGGACATGCAAATAACTGGCAGTAGATAGCAGACAGACACAAATCAAACGAGATTGTGTGCTTAATTGCATGAAAAAGTTTAAGAAACCGAAGTAGACACATCATGAGGTAAGGGGACCAAAAGTGTATTTTCATTATAACATATTAAAAGAAAAAAAAACATATGATAGATAAAAAAGAGGATCGGGATTGAACCGTCGTCTAGATGTTCCTGCTTTTCTCAGTCTCGAATCAAAGAAAAGCCTCTCGATATAAACATCACCTTCGCACAAACTTAACTAAAAATAAATTAGGTAATATTGTTCCCAACTAAATAATGAGGCGGGCCAGCTCTAAGGAAGATTTTGATTTCTTCTCCTTCGTGCATACCGGACGTCGAGTGAAGTTAAAATTGTCCCCTTCAAGGCATCCAGAAGTAAAGGATAAGCAGTGAGCATTGGAAGGTGGCCTTGGGTCCTTAGTATTTTCACCTCGGAGGAACCATTCCCAATCTTGTAATACGAGACCGACACCGGCACGACGACGTCCTCTTGGGATTGAATGATGGAGCACGGAACAAGCACTTTCGGCAGAGCCCAACTCAGATCGCTCAGGAACACCGTCTTAGCCACGCTCACCGCGATTTCGGGCTCTAGTCTTCCCAAGCTGCGCTCGAACTCCATCAGTGCACTCGTGTTGTTCAGGGCTATTGCTTTCGGAGCGAAATCATGGACCCAACCTGAGTAATCCGCGCGCATCGATTGGAGTAGCGAGTTGATCGCTGCTTCATCGAAGCCTCCGACGTATCCTTCGCCGTTGAGGTACCTGTGATTCAAAAATATTTGTTAATAAAATGATTTGAGAAGATCAATCGGCTTTTTTGTAGCGCTCAAGCTAGTTGCCGAGGAACATGTATACGGATAACTCAAGGTGACACGTGTCGTAAATTTAACACAATCTATATCGATTTTTCCCTTTTTTTTTTTCTTTTTTGAAAAAAATAAGTATGATGCAAAACAGTAAGAGTTTACCTATATAATATTCTTTAGTCTACTATTAGAATAACAATATATTATTAGTTATAAATTCTTGAAGGAGCCCCACAATGATTTCTAATTATTTATTATTTATTTTTTTGTGGCCCAAAATGTAAGAATAGTCATGTAAGCATTTCTCAAATGGTAATTTTTTAACAACATATTATGAATCGTAAATTCTTGAAGGAATAGACCTTACAATAATGTCTAATTATTCGTTGTTTGTTTCTTTTGTGGCAAAAAACTTAAGAATAGCTAAATAAGTATTTCTCAAACGGTAATTCTTTTTAACCCTAACATGACATTTGGGATACAGTGTTTATTTCTATGTGCATGTGAATCTACAGACAGTATACCTGACTGCAGTATATGCAAGCAACATAAATGCATGGAAAAAGGTTGTCAAGAAAAGCAAAAAATGTTCTTCCTTCTTAACTCCGTTCATTAAATCAACAACTTACAACAGATGTTTCTACAGAGAGAGAGAGAGAGAGAGAGAGCCTACCTTGGAGATCCACTGAGCAGCACAAGGTGTTCGAAGAGGTCGGGCCTGCGTATTGCGGCCAAGCACCCGATCATGGCCGACATGGAGTGACCGACATAGATGCTCCTCTTCACCTTCAGCTCGTCAAGAAGGCACACCAAGTCTTCAGCATAACCCCCCAGGTCCGAGTACTTGCTCGCGGCTGCACCGAACACGCCTGGATGGACGAAGGCCAAGTCGTAGACCACCACTTTGAAGAAGTATGCAAAGAACGGCACGACATGGTGCCAAACGGTCTGGTCGGCCCCAAAACCATGGGACAGGACCAGAGCCTGCGTCCCGTTGCCGGAGACATGGCCGTTTAAGGCTTGGAAGATCGCGCCGCCGCTGCATAGCGATTCACTCATTCTTTTTTTCTCTCTCTGCCTCTTTGCGAATGTAATGGTTGTTTAGTACTGAAAGCTTTCAAGAAACACAAGAATGGGAATGTTTTGTGTGGTGAGTATGCCCTTGAGGCTTGGAGTGGGTATGTATGGGGCGATTTCATACGTGCCTCTTGTTTCTTTCTTTTTCATTTTGTTCTTTTTGAAAATGATGTTTCAGCATCTCCACTTTATTTTGTGTTACATGGCCGGCATATAAGTACACGCTTATTAGTGAGGCTTCATCGAGTGTGGTATAGGCGGACCAAGATCTTCAATCACATCTCTCCTAGTGTCTCCATGAATCACACCAGCAGACGCATTGAATGGCGAATTTATTCAGAACTAACCTTTTCCACATGAATCGATAATTAGCATGATTGAGACATTGAAACGAAAGTACTAGCTGAGATAGGATCTCCATCCTATATTGAGTCTAGGTAAAGATCATGAAAACCCCAAAATAATACACTCATGATAAATTTACATTCCGTTAGTTTTTCGAGAAGTTTTACTATCAAATTTCTGAGTTGGATGACACGTGACAGTTGATGGGTATACTGTTCTGAGTTTTTACTCTCATTTGTTACAAGTATACCGATTTGTGATTTTTCGTGAAAGTAATCCAATTTTTTTTTTTTTTGTTGGTATGGTAGTGATCCAATTAAATGGAAATTAATGAGGAGTAAATATATCACAAAAGTACTGATTTTTAGTTTTTTATGATCAAAAAATTAATTTATGGTAAATTTGTCACATGTGTATACTGATTTAGAGTTCTTTCGTGGTATGAACATATTTAGATTTAATCATCGCCTGCGGTGGCCCAGTTGGATAAGGCTCCCATGATCCTTTGCGAGGAAGAGAGGAGTTTGAATCCCGCTGGCTGCACGGGATCTTAAGTGCGACGTCGGGGTGGTGGGTCCTCCGGTAGCGTCGCCCCAGGGTTTGCCCGCCGGTTGTCGGCTTACGGGGTTCCTTGAGTCATCAAAAAAAAAAAAACATATTTAGATTTAAACATATCTCAATGAGTTCCCCACCAGCTCCTTGTTAGACCAAGTCAATCATTATTCAAGAATCTGTGACATTCACAGTTCATCCCATTTATTCTATATAGCTCATTTAGTCTGACTAGTTGCATCTACCACATCATTTATGAACTAAAGGCCTATTTGATAAGATTATATTTGTTTCATAACCTTAATTAGCATTAACTTAATAGATTTGATTAAATGAAAAATGCGATAAGTAAAGACAGGTCTCTTAATTCATCCAATAGTAAAATGATTGATGGCAATTAGAACTTGCCAATTGCTAACAACTATTGTTCTTTCTTTGATAAAAAAATATTTATAATATAAAACTATTATATTTCAATTGTCCTCAGAGAACCTTTTTTATCCTTTTTTTCATCACTTATTTTCTCAGTTGCATCGAACAGCCCTAAATTTATGCAAAATTCTCTTATGAGCTCATATGTGTCCAATCAATAGTTAGAGGTCTAAGATGTGTTAAGCTTTTTGAAGGAAAAAAATCAATGTGTGAAGTCGTGGCCGATTTTATTACATATAATAACCGATTTAAATATCTTTTTTGATGTTGCTTTATAAATATATTTTTATTATACTCGTTCGGTGGGAAAAGTGCCAAAAAAGTCTTAAATCTTTTGTTTTTGTGCCAATTTAGTCCTAAACCTTTTTTTGGTGCCAATTTAGTCCTAAACCTTTTAACGGTGTGCCAATTTAGTCATTTCCGATCAATTTTCGCCTGATTTTGCTGACTGGACGCTGGCCGGCTAACGTGGCTTGATTGGCGTTGACGTGACAACTTTTAATAATATTTTAATTTTTTTGAATTTTTTTCTTTTATTATTTTTTTTCTTCTCCTCTTCTTCCTTTAGCTGGTCGCCGGATGTTGGCAACCGGCCAGAGGCAATGGCCAGTGAGGTTGAGGTCGACCTTGCCAAACACCTCGCTAGTGGCCGTGAGGGCGGCCTCGCGCTGGGCCCTCATCGGATCTAGCGAGGGTCAACGCTCGCCCATGGCCAGCGAGGCTCGATCTCGCCAGATTTGGCGAGGGCAAGCCTCGCCCGCTCGACGCAAGGCTGCCCTCGTCGAATCTGGTGAGGGTTGACCCTCGCCGCAGAGCCTTAACAATAGCCACAACCGCCTCCTCTAGGACCTCACTGGCCCTCGCCCTCCGCTGTCCTCCCTTGCCGCTCGCTTTTCGTCTAGGTCCGTTCCTCTCTCCCCATGCCAATTGGCTCCCATCTTTTCGTTCCTCTCTCCCTGTCGCCTCTGACCGGTCCCCGAGGTCTGGCGACCGGCTAAAAGAAGAAGAGGAGAAGAAAAAAATATTAAAATAAATATTAAAATATTATGAAAAGTTGTCTACGTCGCATCAATCAAGTCACGTTAGCTGGCCAGCGTCCAATCAGCAAAATCCAGCCAAAATTGATCGGAAAGGACTGAATTGGCATAACGTAAAAATGTTTAGAACTAAATCGGCATAAAAAAAAGTTTAAAACTTAATCGGCACAAAAATAAGAAATTTAGGACTTTTTTGACACTTTTCCTCTTGTTCGGTAGAGTACTTCGTCGTCATCGTATTGGCTACGGCAAATCTCAAAATTGACTTGACGTGTGGTCTTATCGTAATGCACAACGAAAGGACAAGAGCTACAATTATATAAGGCCAACCTCAAAAAGTTCATGGGAGATGAATCTGAAAAGGGTTTGAGCGCTGTGAGGACCAAACTATTTTGTGGCTAGGAATCCTCTGCACTGGCCTGTCTTAAGACTTCAATTTTTTTTTTTTGGCGAATACAAGGTACATAAAAAATTTAACATCTTAAATATGATGAATTTTGAGTCCAAAATTGGAGCTCAATAACCTTATGATATCCTTAAGTAGTGTTAGACTAGTACCATCCACTACTCTCTCTAGGTTGACAAGTTTGGTAATAATTTTGGAGTCCATCTCAATGATGAGTTTGTGGAAACCTTGTTGCTTTGCAATGATAAGTCTTATCTATAGTGCCCATAGTTCAGCCTATAGAGACGAACAAATTCCAAAAAATGAGGTAAAACCCCAAGCAGTCTCCCCCTTCATTACGGAATAATCCCCCAACTCCTGCAAGTCCAAAATTACCTTTAGAACGCTCCATCCATATTCAATTTAATCGGGATAAGTACACTAATGGTACCATAAGTTGTGTACGGTGCTCACTTTGGTGCCAAAAGTTTCCGCCGGATCACTTAAGTGCCAAATCAGAGAAAAAACGATTATTTTGGTGCCACCGTCGAGAAATTCCGGCGCATTTTTATTTAAAAAAAAAGTTGCTCGGCTTTTAAACGACGTCGTTTTGCTCTTATACGTGGACACCCTCGCAAAAATGACGCCGTTTAGCTCGTACATGGATTGAAATTAGGGTTAGGGTTTCTTCCTCGCCGCTCGGCCACCGTTGTTCGCCCGCCAACGCTTGGCCATCGTCGCTCGGCCACCATTGTAGATGCTCGACCAGGTGAGAGAGGAGAGAATGAGATTGTTGCTCAAGAAAAAGTGGCAGAAATAATAAGAGGTGAGGGCGGAGGAGGAAGAGGAAGAAGAGGGGTCGAAGGTGCCGCTACTGGTGTGCCGCCGCCGCCGCCGCCACCGCTGGTGCCGTTGTTGGTGCTGCTATTGGTGCGCTGCTAGTGTTGCTGCTGGTGCCGTTCATTGCTGGTGTCGCTCTTCAGGGAAGAAGACGACGTGCCTCCTCTCTCTCTCTCTCTCTCTCTCTCTCTCTCTCTTTCAATTTGGGGGAAAGAAGCCAAACGTCGTCGTTTTTGTGGTTTAGATGCTGATTGTGCTCTCCGGCAAGCCACATCAGCCTAAAAAATTAATAAAAAAATGCCACGTCAGATTTTCGGCCTATCAGATCGGCGTTGGCATCAAAGTGAGCGTTTTTCAAATTTTTTGGCACTTAAGTGATTCGACGGAAACTTTTGGCACCAAAGTGAGCGCCGTACACAACTTATGGCACAATTAGTGTACTTATCCCCAATTTAATCTATTCCAGTAGAGGAGGATCCCAAGCAACCATAATGGGAGAAGTATGTGATCCACTTATGGACAAGTTGATCATGGGTGAAGGAATGATTTCCTTCGCGTGCGAAAAAATTACTTGTACAGGATTGGAAGGAAAAACAAAACCTTCTTGAGATAGAGACTTGTTTCGCCATTGCCAAAAAAGCCATATGCTCATACCAAAAGTAGTACTCCAATCAAAGTGGGAGTAAAATCTCCCGATGTTAGCCAAGTTGAATTTCACCAATGAGAAACATTCATGGAGAACTCTTCAAGACAATTTTGTGGGACGAGATCAACTCAAATGTTCCTAATGAGTGGACAATCTTGCAAAACATGTAACGTTGGATTCACAACATAGACGGTAAGAATTACCTCTCATATTGCGAGACATCTTCAATTCATTTTGGGTCGAGTTAGCGTGTGGTTCTCTAATTCTTAAAATAGGCACAACCTTTTGGAATTACCGTGACTAGGAGGTGCGACTGCCCTGCGGTGATCAATGACCACCGCGAAGGATTGCACAATCCACCGCAGTTGGGTGAGAGAAAATGGAAAATCTCAAGCGACCACCGTTGGGTGGCGCAACCGTGGCCAGCAAAGTAGGAAACATCTCTGGTTTTCTTCTTACTTTCTTTTTTATTTTATTTTTTTAAACTATTGTGTACTATGTTTTGTTATCCAAGCTTAGCCCACCCTCAAAGCCAGGAAATTTGGGTTTCCATCTAGACACAACCGGATTTATCTGGGCAACTTTGATCTTATCCGGCCTCTTATCTGGGCCATCAACTGCAATTTAAGGTGACGTTTGATCATCTGAACTTGGATTGTGATATGATTATGATAAGAAATGATTAGAAATCTTTCAAATATAGTTTGGATTGTAAAAAAACTTATTCCATGTTTGGTGCGATTTAATATAGGATTCAAAATGTTTGGAAATGTCATTTGCTTACAGAGGTTATACTCTCCGGATCTAGGGCTGGCAAGCAGGCGTCGCAAATGCTGGACATTTTCCGACGTCGTGCAGAGAAAGCAAATCGCCTTGGGATGCGACATCGATTCTCAAGACTTGAAAATGGAGTCCACCACCTCCACCAAGAGCACCTCCTTCTTAAGAAGCTCGTACTATGGGTACACAACACTAACAATGCTTACTACGAATCACAATATTCACCGCAACACAAACAGCAAATTCCATTAACATCGCATCCCTTACCGATGTCAAGCAATTCCACAGCAAACAGCAACGAGCCAAGAGACAACACGCGAACTGAAGCGATGAAATTGTGAAATTTCCCTTATAAATGATTGAGTCAAAGAGGAGCTTATGGTTTGAGAATCAAGAATGACAACCTTCATGCCAGATATATCCTGCAGCATCTTATAGACGTAATCTCGCACGATCGATACTAGCGCTAGTCACCATTTTTGCTGGAGCTCCTCCTCCTTCGAAATCTTTCGGTTGTCAGCTCAAATTCTCAAATTTTAGTTAAGGATAGGATCACACGTCAAAGCAACACAACAAAATCAAGTGATCACCGTCCAGGACCAACATACGAATGCCCAAAACTTCATGCATTTTGATATTTTTCTTCATCTTCTACTTTTTCCAAGACGAGTTTTCAGGTCAGTTGATTTTGGGTAATTCATCATTGACAGCCGCTTTGGTTAGATGGCCATCGAAGGATGATCGGCTGAACCGCGTTGATCAGAGATGACGACAAGGTAGTTGGAAGTAAGGATGATTGATTGTCATGGCAGTGGTCCAACGAAGCCGGACTCCATCACCCTTCCTTTTCTTTTTAAAAAAAATTATCCATTTGGATTTATCCCATCTCATAACCCAGATCTCTTATCTAGGTATATTAAGGTAAATCCGAGTTTATCCAATTAAGAAGATATTGTCAAACTAGATAAAATATTTTGTTATCCTATCTAAACATAAATCCGGACTACCAAACACGGTCTAAAGAGTTAAGGAAGCTATTTAGAGTTGAATTGCACAATTGCATATAGAAACTACTTAGATCTCTCTATTCGTGCTCCTGAATTTTGAGACTTGTAAGAGATAAGATTTGGACACTTTCAAAAAAATTTGACACTAAACTGATGGTTCATAAAGTCTTCTTAAAGTGACCGTTCTTATATTTTTGGCACAAAGCATTCCAATTTGTGCGGTGCACAATCTACTGAACAACTTCGTTAAATGCATTTATTTTTTCACATATTGAGAAATTGGGGGCTAAATTGGTCCCCAAACGTGTAGTACTATCGATCCTTGCAGTTGATCGAAGAGAATTGGTACATTACCACAGATCTCCAAGCGTTATTATTTCATCGAATTGGTACATTCAACAAATCTCCAAGCGTTATTATTTCATCTTAAAATAGAGCAATTTCAGAGAAAAAACAAACGCATAATTTCAAGAGGTGAAGAAAATTTGCTTACTTCCTTTTTTGTTGTGATTTTAAACGAAATTACTTGGAGAGAATCTTTGCTCAATTATTTTGCTTTTGAGTCTAACAAAATTAAGAAAAAGAGTGGCAAAACTAGAGCATATATTTGTGCTTCCGCTCTTGTCTCACGATATCGTTTGGTCAAATTAAAAAAGTGTAGAGCCAAAATCTACTAACAGTCAATGAACGATTGATTTAGTTTCAATTTTTTTTATAAGCTTCCATCTAATTGACTCCGGCAAGCCACCTCATATATTTCGACAGATTAAGTCGTAAAAGGTACTTTAAGTATGGTGCTTTTTAAAGATCGTGGTACTTAAATGATCTTAAATGCACGCCATATAATAATGATTGTGACACTGAAGCCATCATTATCCTGATTTTTAAAGCACCTGTCACCTGCATCACGTAAATAACATGGTTTTTAGAACTTAAATTGATTAGCAAGTGTCCCAAAATATTCATTTAATCAATATCCAATACATCCACATGCGGACAGTGCATATGCCATGGAGAGATCAATATCAATTGGAGACCAACCAACTTGCTGTCCTGAAAGTTAATGATTGTCGACTTGTTAGTGAATTGAATGATTCTTTTGTATCCGTCCTTTGTAAGATATTAAAAAGCCGGCCTCATCCGCACCTTAAAATCACTCATATGTAGAAACACTTACAAAGTAGAGGTGGGTATGGAGCTCGAAAAATATATTACACCAATAAAGGGGACAAGATATGCGGGCATTGACACGTTAAAATAATGAACACTACTTATCAGCCCACCGCATTAACGGTTAGGCACAGGTAGCCTCTGTTAGTTGGAAATAGCCCATACCTTAATGAGGAACCATATAACCATTCCAAGGATCTAAGGTAAGCCCCTTGGAGAGATCGATATCAACGGGGACCAACAAACTTCTTGTCCTGGAAGGTAATGATTGTTGGGTGTTAGCTTTTTGAATTGAATGATTTTCTGTATCCATCCTTAGCAAGGTGTTAAAAAGGTACATCTGGGGCCTTGTCTAGACCTTAAGATCTCTTAAATGTGAAAATACTTAGAGGATAGAGTCAGGTATGGGGCTTGAAAAATATATCGTCTTAATGAGAAGGGACAATGTATGCAAATATTGATATGTTAAAATAATGAACGTAGTTTGGCAGCCCACTGCATTAGCAAATAGACATAGGCAGCTCCTGTTGGTTAGAAACAACCCTTACCTAGGTAAGGAAGCATGTAAGCACACCAAGGGTCCAATGTAGGCGCCCCGGAGAGATCAATATCAATTGGGGACCAACAAACTTGGCGTCCCAAAATTCAATTATTGTTTTTTTTTTTTTTGGGTGAAGATAAGAGAAAAAATTCAATTATTGTTGGTTGTTGGCTTTCTGAATTAAATGATTTTCCCTATGAAAGAGGCCTCATTCAATAATATATAATCGTCAATATCAACGTTCAATGATATATAATCCTCAATTTCAATTCAAGGTTGTGGCTCGCCCACGAATCTATCTCTTTCTTGTCTTCCATAATGTCATGTAATGGTGACAAGACCATACGGCAATAATTACTTGCTTAAAAACATCAATCCAACGTTAATTAAGGTTACTTCTGATCAGTTATCAACGTTTTGTAATTGTGTAATACATGAGGTCAAAATGAATTTTGAGTTTTCAATAAATTTATTAATGCTAAAAGAAATCGGCTGAAAATAATTTGGACTAATCAGAATAACCAAATTAGTAATTTTATGGAACAATTGCATGTGTTACAAATTTAATGTTCTAGATTTTTCATTCTTTAATCAAAACTTTGCGAGGAAAGAGTTCTTTCAAATCTCCTCCAAAGAGTGTCAATCATAGAGTATCCCCATCTGATGGGTATCTCACGGAGTATCCCCATCTGATGGGTATCTCCATTGGAATGTGATCCCTTGGTGGCCCATTAACCCTTGAAAGATGGTTTGATCGTCGCATGTTAAGACATGTTACACTAGACATGTTACACTTGTCATGATGTATCACCACTTATCATAATGAGTTTACACTTGTCACAATTAGGCCACTACTTTTTGATGATCACCCATTGAGCAATTGAAATCAAATTAAAACAATTTGATAATCAAGAGAAAGTCTCCAGACTAGAATTCATACCTAAGTCATTAGTTTTACTATCAATTTGAAACAGAACTCTCAACATGTGATTATCTTTCCCTGATGACTTCTCACAACCATACATGACACAGGAATGAAATATTTTTCTGCCTGAGTTACCAGGTGCAGAGTACATGAACACAGGTGTCACGTCCCGATCCTCAAACACGTGCCCATCCCTCACCTGGTCGATTAATAGCGACGTCCCAGGACACATCACCGATCCTCTCATTTCATATGCACATGCGGAAGCATAAAATAGAATCCTTAGACAATAAAACAATGTGGTAGAAAAGTATGATTAAAAACTTGAAACCGGAAACACCCACACACTTATATACATTGCAATTCGTTATGCAAATATATACAAGATTAACTACTAAGTCCGGTCCTACTCAAGTTTATTCAACAATGAAGTCTAAAAACAGGGTTGGGGTTTCAATCCTTCGTTGAGTCCTCATCTGGATTCTCCTCCTATCAATGAACTCTCCTCCTTCCATGTTCTTGCTGGAGCTTACCACAGCATACTCAAGTGATATTGGGCTTTCAAGATTGGGAGTCACCGGGTCAATCACTTCTCCACCTATGGGTTTTGCAATGCCCTCTCCATATACTACTTCCAAAGCATACCTAGGTACCTCAAATTCCGGTACCGGGCCCACCCTTCGCCCATCGCTACAGTATCGATACCATGGCCGGTATTGATGGGGCACCTTTTGGGGTTTACCCACATCAACCCATATAATGGATTTCACCATTATGTACTCCAATCCTTCGACGTGCTCCGGCATCGGCGCGTGAAACTTTTGTTTGGTGATTTCCTCTAGTAAACCAAAACACATGGGAGGAGGTAGAGGTACTGCCATCTACGGGCTTGAAATGATTATATAATAATCAATGAAATAACGTCTCAACGAGTTCTACCCCCTAAGACTCGATTAGTAAACCAATATGCCATCCGGGTTGCCTATGTATGCATGGGTCAGAGGACTTACTTTGGCTTTAGATTTCACTTGCATATTAGCACAGTTCAAATAAGCACCCAATCATAATATCATGGATCAATACATTGATCAATCGACCTAATCGATTACATGTCATCATGATCATCCCTTGGTCATTTCCATTCATACTATATAACTTCCAATATAATATACCTAGTCACTGAGCCATGTGCATTCTCTAAAGCGACCTATTCACCAAGGCGACATACTTAGTCATCGACACACGTACATTCTCTAAGGCGTCTTATACGCCAATGCGACATATTAATTACCGAGTCCCGTGCATTCTCTAAGGCGACTTATGTCATGCTCCGATCCTCGGGCACACACACATCCTTTACCTTGGTCGATTTTAAGTGCAATATCCCAGAACTATGTATCGCCGACCCTTTTATTTTAATAAGCACATGCAGAAGCAATTATAAATCCCCAGACAATAAAACAATTTGATAGAAAAGTAGGGCCAATTTTTCATACTAAAAATTTATAACCACATTTTAATACAAACACTTCATAGTATTCCACAATATTATATACATAAGTCTGATCTAGCATCTATTCACATACAGACAAGGTCTGACAAAACATAATAGGATCTCAGTCCTCATCCGGGTCGTACTTGGGATTATCATCCCGATCCTCCTCAGACTCTTCTTCACTAAGCTCATTTCCTCTAAGCTCTTCGTCTTTTTTTGGCTCGTCGTCCTCTTCTGGTTCCTCCTCCTCAGGCTCATCTATGGGCCTAAAATGGTTATACAATAATCATTGAGACCACGTCTCAGCGAGTTCTACCCTCTAAGACTTGATTAGTAAACCAATACATTACCAGGTTGCCTAGGCATAGCACGAGTCAGAAGACTTACCTTGGCAATTCAATGTTATATACAAATGCTTCATATATATTGCATTATCCAATCAATCAATTCACGACAATCTGATCAAATTATTGATCAATCGACCTAGTCAATTACATGTCCGTCGTTCCATCTCTAAGTCATTTCCAATCACCAAATCATACGTACTCTCTCGGATGTCTTTTTTGCCAATGTAATGTATGTAATGGACAACACTCGTGTGTTCTTTAAGGTGCCGTTTTCACCAGTGATATCCTTAATCATCGAACCACGTATGTTTATAATGATGTATGTAATAGACAGCACTCGTGCGTTCTTTAAGGCGCCGTTTTCACCAGTGATTTTCTTATCATTGAACCACGTATGTCTATACTGATGCAGGTAATAGACAACACTCGTGTATTCTTTAAGGCGCCATTTTCACCAGTGATTTTCTTATCACCGAACCACGTATGTCTATACTGATGCAAGTAATAGACAACACTCGTGCATTTTTTAAGGTGCCGTTTTCACCAGTGATTTCCTTATCACCGAACCACATATATCTATATCTCGTACCTGATCGGTCTTAGCCAAGAGTATTTCCAATTCACTCTTACGATTCTCTCCACTTTACAACTCATCAAGCATTCTAAATGCTAAATAACCATACTCGGCCATCTACCAATCAATCATTCCATTCCACTCAATTTAAATCAATTTAAGAATAATTCCTCAAATAACACAATTAATTCAATTCCATGCAACGCATAACTTAAATAAATAAACAGATTGCACAACGACAATTAGCACGGAATTTCGGTCGTCGGCTATCTCATCCTAATTTCCGAAAAATAAATAAATAAATAAATAAATTCGAAAATTAATAAATAAATACTAAAAATCCAATTTAGGCCCGTAATGCCTAATTGAAGCCCAATAAGGGTCGGGAAAAATCCCGAGATGCATTCAATAAATAGTATAAGCTATTCTCGAGCTAATTACATAACCACCTAGCTAATACGCAATGCAATTAACTAATAATCACTACTCCATTCTAATATAACAAGCTAATTCTACTTAATTAACACTAATCAATCCTTAAGCATAATTAGTCTACTAAGCAAGGATTAGTGAGGTTACTCACTCGAGCAAAGTGAAGACCAGGACACTGCGACAGCGGCGCGACGGTAGCCGAACTTGGGTTTGTGACGATGTCGGTGGGCTTGGATCAGGCCTAGAATGGACCTAACAAATCTTAGCCCAACTGAGATTTGTTCTTGATTTTGGGCTGGACCCAAGTTGGGCTGGGCTTGTTGAAGACGGGCTGGCTTCTTGGGCTCGAGATGGGCTGGACTAAGCTTGGGCCACGGAAGGTTGGGCCAATTAACTCACGTGGACTGGACTGGGTTGCAGCTGGAGACCATGGTTTTAATGGGCTAGGCTGATCCACGAGCAAGAGAAGATTGAAGCTGCGGAATCTGTTGGCTGCTGTAGGCTTTGCTGGGCTTCACGCGGCTGGATTCGCTGGCTAAGGAGATCGAAGATGCTGGCAGTGTGAGATGGCAGGAGGGGACACGAAGATGGAGCAGCTACGGATGGGTGGTAGAGGAGTCAACAAACTGGTTCTTTGCTGGAGAGGAATTGGTGAGAGTTGACTTGGCAGCTACGAAGAAGAAATCGTGGGCTGCTTGGTGGACGGTGGAAGATGCTTGGCAGCTCACGCTTCGCTGAATGATGCTGGGTCAACAAACCAGCTGTGCTTGACTCGTGAAGTGGCGTGACATATTATGTGAAGATCGGTGGTGGAGCAGACGTGCAGTTGATTGGTGAGTCGAGAGATGGGCAGGTGTTGGCAGCGGTGAAACAGAGAGAGATGGGGCAACAATTGTTTCGGTGAAAGAAAATGAGGGAAAGCAGAAGTTGCGGAGGGTAGTTGTGCGTGTGGGAGAAGCCAATGAATGGGGGGAAAGCGTCGACAGAAGCTGAGGAAAGAGAGGGGACAAACATCTGCTGGTGGGACCTTCTTTCTCTCTTCTTATCTTCATGTTTCCCCTCCTTTTGACCGGTCCTGTCCCCGGCTGGCCAGCCAGCCAATTTCCAAGACCAAAAGCCCCTTTCTAGAAGTTCAAGGAGTTCTCAAACGTTGGGTCCAAGGGTGCTACGAATTTCTCAAGATCTTGCTTCAATTAAACATCAAAAGCTTCTCAATCAATCCCATTTGGCATTTGAAAAATCAATTGACACCTCTATGTTTCAATTGACAATTTTTCTCATTCTTGAATTCATCTCGCATCTTAGCTTTGCCATCAAAAACAACCCTCGGCCTTTTTTTCACAAAAATGACCTGGTGACGATTTTTTCCCAAAAAGTGTCGGTTGTCAGAAAAATCTTCTGAGACTGAGTCGACACTCCTATAATTTATTGTGACATGATATAAACTTCAATTTCTGAAATCATACTTGAATTCACAGTTAATTTCAATTTGGCACGTTTTTAGCGTGACCTAGGCTATTGGGTAACTTTCAAAAATTTTTAAGTGCAAATGACCCGTGGTCGATTTTCTTCGAACCACCTTGAATCCACTCGACTCATTGGTGACTCTCGATTGTCGTGAAAATCTTGAGGATTCAAATACGGACAAAGGGTACCAAAACGACAGTAAAATCAAATCAGTGTCGGTCGATGAGAATTTTCTAATTTAGTAGAGTTACCCGCGATCGACCATACATCTCAGTTGAACAGACCTATCTCTGATCTTAATTCGATTTTTAACTGTGTCGTAATGACCTCTAAAGATGAGTACGGTCAAGAAGCCGATTCCTGATCAAATTCTCAAGTCTATTGCCTTAAAATTTCTTAATGGCTTACCCTGATAGTCTAGTTATCTCGAAAGTGATCGGCTCTGAAATAGCCCTATAAACACGTCAATGAAATGCCCGATTAATTAAGTATAAAACAGATTGAAAAATTTAGGATGTCATAACTCTTTCCCTCTTATAAAAATTTCATCCTCGAAATTTAAACCATTACAAGACTTGATCAAAAAGGTGGGGGTACAATTCTCTCATTGACTCCTCAGTCTCCCATGTTGCTCCTTTTGTACTGTGGTATTGCCAGACTACTTTGATCAACGGGATGGTCTTTGTACGTAGAACTTGCTCTTTATGATCGACGATCTGGACCGAGCTTTCAATGTATGACACACGGTCATCCACATCCAATTCCTTGAAATTGAGTATGTGGGTCGGGTTAGGCTCGTACTTCCTTAACATCGACACATGAAAGACGTCGTGCACTTGCGCCAATCTTGGTGGCAACACAAGACGATATGCTAGGCTCCCGATTCTTTCAAGAATCTCAAACGGACCTACATACCTCGGACTCAGTTTGCCTTTCTTACCAAAGCACAAAGTTCCCCTCATTGGCGACACTTTCAGAAAAACGTGATCACCAACTTAGAATTCCAAAAATCTTCGACGTTTATCTGCATAACTTTTCTACCTGCTCTACATGGTCTTTAGTCTGTCTCTGATTTCTGCCACGACATCTACTAATTGCTGGACCAACTTTAGGCCTGTGATTTTTCTTTGCCCGACTTCATTCCAACACACTAGAGTTATGTACGCTCTGCCATACAATGCTTCAAATGAAGCCATCTTGATGCTTTGTCGATAACTGTTGTTGTAAGCGAATTCCACCAAATGAAGCTGATCTTCTCAATTTCCTTTGAAGTCTATTACACAAGCTCTTAGCATGTCCTCGAGGGTCTGAATCATCCTCTTAGACTGGCCATTCGTCTGAGGATGATACGCCGTACTATACTGAAGCTTTGTACCTAAAGCACTCTGCAAACTCTTCCAAAAAGCCGCAGTAAATCTCGGGTCTCTATTTGACATTATCGTAACCGGCACTCCATGCATTTGAACCACCTGACGCACATACAAGTCTGCATGTCTATTCAGACTGAGGTCCCTTCGAACTGCAATGAAGTAAGCTAACTTCATCAATCCGTCGACTACTATCCAAATTGAATCATTTTCTCTTTGACTCCTTGGTAGTCTAGTCACGAAATCCATTGTGATATGTTCCCATTTCCATTCTGGGATCGCGAGAGGTTGCAGAAGTCCTCCCGATTTGCAATGCTGGGCCTTTACTTATTGACAAGTCAAACACTTGGCGACATGCTTGGCAATATCCGCCTTCATACCTGATCGCCAGTAGTGTTGATGCAGGTTCTGATACATTTTGGTACTTCCAAGATGAACGCTGTAACTGCTACGATGTGCTTCAGATAAAATATCATCTCTAAACTCTACATTGTCAGGTACAATCAAACATCCACAGAACCTCAGTACCCCATCATAAGAAACCTGAAAATCAGCATTTCTTTTATCGGTGTCCTTTTGAAGTATTTTCTGTACATCTAAATCTGTCGGTTGGAGTAGCTTGATTCTGACCTGGACATCTGGTTCAATTCTGAGGGTGGCCGTAAGACTCGAGAGGTGGTCTACCTCAAACTTGAATACCGTATCTCGAGCTTTCTCGATTAAGTTCCGCTCCTTAATCAGTAGGTGAGCCACTGAAGACTTTCGACTCAAAGCATCGGCGACTTTATTTGCCTTCCCCGGGTGATATAAAATATCACAGTCATAGTCATTAAGCAATTCTATCCATCTGCGCTGTCTTATGTTCAACTCCTTCTGAGAGAACTGATACTTAAGACTCTAATGGTTTGTGAAGATCTGGAATCTTTCACCACACAAATAATGTCTCCAAATCTTTAGCGCAAATATAATCACTGAGTTCTAAGTCATGTGTCAGATAGTTCTGCTCATGAGGCCTCAACTGACGGGATGTGTATGCAATAACCCTACCATGTTGCATCAACACTTAACCTAATCCTTTGAAAGACACATCACTATAGATCTCGAATTCTCCAGGACTAGATGGAATCGTCAGCACAAGTGCGGCAGTCAGCCTTTCCTTTAGCTCTTGAAAACTACGCTTGCACTTGTTTGACCACAAAAATTTCTCTTCTTTCTTCAAGAGTCTTGTTAGAGGCGACGCTAACGATGAGAATCCTTCCACAAACCGTTTATAATATCCTGCCGAACCCAGAAAACTTCTGATCTCTGTCACTGAAGTCTGTCTTGGCTAGTTAATCATGGCTTGACTTAGGAATATCCTCCTTTCTAATCCTTAGCTGATGATATCCTGTCCTCAAGTCGATCTTCGAGAAAATCGACGCTCCTTGAAGCTGATCAAACAAGTCATCAATCCTCGGTAGTGGATACTTGTTCTTGATCGTTACCTAATTGAGTTGTCGATAGTCGATGCATAGATGCAACGAACCATCTTTCTTCTTTATAAACAGAATTGGTGTTTCCCAAGGTGATGCACTGGGACGAATAAATTCTTTATCCAGTAATTCTTGCATCTGCACCTTTAGTTCTTTCAACTCAGATAACGCCATCCAGTAAGGTGCTTTTGAGATCGGTTCTGTCCCCGGTGCTAGTTTAATTACAAATTCAATCTCTCTTTCTGGCAGTAACCCTGGCAATTCCTTTGGAAAGACATCTGGAAACTCCTGTACTACTGAAATAACTTCCATTTTCAACTCTTCAACTGTCGTATCTACGACAGTTGCCAAGTACCCTCGACAACCCTTGTCTAATAGACGAGTTGTCTCTTGCAACGAGATTAAGGAAATCGAGGGTCCTCCTTGATTCCCGATAAACTCAAAGCTTTTACCCTCTTACGGGTCAAACTAAATCGTCTTGCGATAACAGTCCATTTTAACTCATTGCTTGGTGAGCTAGTCCATGCCAATTATAAAATCGAAATCATACATGGCTAGGACTAACAAGTTAATTTCCCCCACTTCCTCACCAATCTCTAACTTGCATCCCGAACATCCCAAAGAAACAATAACTTTATCTTTCAAAGGTGTAGATATGCAGACTGTCGATTCCAACAATATAGGACTCAACCCTAACATCCTAAGATATTGCTTGGCAATGAAGGAATGGGTTGCTCCTGAATCAAATAAAGTATTAATAGGTTGGTCGTTGAGCGAAACCATACTTGTGATCATATCAGGCGCAGCTTCTGCTTGACCTTGTGTAATTGCATACACGGTACCCTGAACTGGAGGTCTCTGCTGTCCTCCTTGTGGTTCATTCTGAGGGGCATATCCTCTGATCTGTCTCATCGGTGGTGGCGGCGGCAACTGAGGTTGCCCTCTTTGCTTCTTCGGACAATTCCTTGCGATGTGGCCCTGTTGGCCGCATTCGTAACATGCTCTTGACCTGGCAGGGCACGGAGTTGACCTGTGTCATCTTCCACAGAAGCGACACATACCCATATTATTAGGCATTGGCCTACTAAATCCATTTCTCTTGAAGGGTGGAGCATTGGGTCTACCTCTAGACATGGGTCTCTTCCCTTGGCGGATATTTTCTCTATGAGAGCTAAACCTCGATCTAGATGAGGCAGCTTGTTCATTCAATCCTTGTTCTATCATCTGAGCTCGACGATAAACCTCTCTGTAATATTTCAAGTCCCAAGGTAGCAGAGGTTGTTTCAATTCAACACGAAGACCACTTTTGAATTTCTGAGCTTTCTCTTCAGGGTCTTCTATCAATTTAGGAGCATACTGTGATAGTTCTGCGAACTTGACCCCATACTGGTCAACTGTCATGCTGTGGCACCCCGAAACACCTAAGGTCACCACAAATACCAAAGAAGAACCTTAGTTCCTAGGCATATATACATATATATATATATATATATATATTTTATTTATTTATAACGATCCCAGCGCATCTTATTTGTGGAAGCATAATCAAGTCTTACCAATTCTCCCTCCAACAATCATGATACAATGCACACCACTAAACACCATAAGAAAGATAAGGCCAAGACACTTTTATTTACATATTTTCGTGATGGATTTTCTCGGGTCGGTACAACAAAAGAAAGGCCAAGACTTTTAACTACACTCGGCCATAACCCAAAAAGAGACAACTCGACCCTCTATGTCGATCATGCAAAATCCTCCATCTACTAGTGTCGGCTATTGTCCAAAAAGTAGCAGCTCCTACTCCTCACGCGCGGGCCATCACACCCATCCCGGTGCGTCAGGCGGTGGTGGTGGCAACATCCCCCGCATCACTCCGTCTCGACGAACGTGAACAGATATGAACTCCTGAATGACCGGGCCCCCAGCCAGGCCCACGTCATACATCACTAATGCACGAACCCGAAAGAACGTCAGACCAGGGATGGTGGGACAGTCGATCTCCACGCACTCGACCTCCACGTCCGATGGAAGGCCGTAAAAGACGCCCCGCGTGATAGTGGGGAGCGGCATTTTTCTAATCTGAAATGTTAGTCCCTAAAAGGGGTGAGTATAGCCACTCAGCAGGTAAAAGATCCAATAAACCACTCAATGCATCACACAGAACAACCAAGACATCATAGTATAGTTCATATCATTCATACATCTAAGCATTACTTATCTTGCAGCCATGCACATGTCATCATACCATATATGCATATACATCCATGCATTCATCATCAAGCAGTCATGCATATACCATTATGCCATAGGTGCATATACATCCATGCACTCATCATCAAGCATTCATGCATATACCATAATGCCATAGGTGCATATACATCCATGCACTCATCATCAAGCATTCATGCATACATATTACCATACCATGCATGATTCAATTTCAATTCCCAATTTTTATTCTTTCAATTTGGGCTACCACATTTCTCTTTCCCGGGACCAGTATTTGCATCCCACATTTATCGCTCGCACCCAACCTGGCATCGCGAGGAACCTCCGGCACACACCTCCGGGCATCCGGCACACACACTCTGGGCATCTCGTACTCCAATTGGCATCACGAGGTATCCCCCGGCTCACACCCGGGCATCTTGAAACTCCTGAGGACATCCGGCACACACCCTTTGGGCATCCGGCATTTACACTCCCTGGCCGGGCATCCCAACACTCCCGGGGCATCGTTGGCTCACACCTCCGATGGCATTCTCATTTATCATAGTTCACATTCACATTTATGGCTCAATTAAAACATGGCATATGATATGATGGCAACAAGATCATTTTCAGCATTTTGATTCTTATATGTAGTTCCCAAATATCATCACATATGTAGCAAGATCCAATCACTTATGACAACATAATCCATGGGGTCCATACAACTTAGAATAATCCATACATCATGACTTTTTGAAATCTACCAAAATCCAACTTGTACAATTTCAGAAAACATATTAATTAGATACCCACATGATCTTCAAAAATTATGAAATCTGAACATGTGTTAGTCAAGACATAAAGGCAGCAACTCCATGAAGAACACATGCCCAAAAGTGATATTGCTAGTATGAGTACCTAGAGGGGGGTGAATAGGTATACAAAGATTTTTCTTGATAATTTCTGATTACTTGCGCAATACTTAGACAGTTGAAGAATTAAAAATCAATCGTGAGACTGAGTAAGGGAAAGAGAGAATTAAACACGCGGTTTATAGTGGTTCGGCTTGATCCAAGCCTACGTCCACTCTTACGCACTCGTGACCGACCAAGTTGGCTGGATTCCACTATGAACAAAGAGATGTTACGGTGATGATCTTCCTTGATTTCTTGGTGTAGATGATCTACCACACTCACTCAAGGTCTTGCCAAGTACAAACACTCTCTGTGTATACAATTTTGCTCGAACAGTCTCAACTAACAATCAAGGGTCTTCAGACTCTGGAATTTTTCTATCGATCACACACCTAAAACAACTGGAACGTCTTCCTTTTATACTCCTTTATGCCATCATAGCCGTTGGCACTTACCAAAGGAATTCCTCCAATCTACCCGTTGGACGGAATCAATCAAGAAGATCATCCGAGCTATTTAAGGAATCTGATGATAGCCCATCAATCCTGTTCTCCCATACAATCAGGATCTTGGTTTCCATGAATAGAACATTCCAAGATTATTTCGTCGACCATCGGATCTTCAATCGTTCTTAGATAAGAATGAAAGAATCCGAAATGATTATCCAACCAAAGAATCTATTCCAGACCATAGGATCGAATCCTCAACCATAAACCTCGGCTTTGGATTTCCTTCGTCACTGGATTAGAAAGACTGTCAGTGAGAACAGACTTAAGTCTTGAGTCTTGAGTCTTAAGTTTTGAGTCTTGAGTCTTGAGTCTTGGGTCTTGAGTCTTGGATCTTGAGTCTCGAGAATACAAAGTCTTCAGACTTTAAACTGTCGGTCTCCGAACATCCAGACTTAGACTGATAGAAACGTTTTGTCAGCTTCAAAATATTCTGGAAAGATTTCTCCAACAAAAAGAACTTCACACAAAAAGATATAGCTCACAAATTACAGCTTACAAAATTCGGACACATCAGATTGCGCGGTTCTTGAAATATTTTAACTTAAATACCCGAATGACCTTCAAAAATTATGAAATTTTACCAGGTGATAGTCAAGACCCTAAGGTAGATTTTTCATGCAGACATTAAGGCCAGATTCATCCTAGATAATTAACTATGGACGGTCGAAGGCCCTGTTCCTAGTACCGAAAATTCCAGGTTTAGCCGTCTTCGAAAAATTAAGATTTCACCTACTTATCTTCCTTCATTTCTTCTGAACTTTTGATATGTTTTTCCTCAAGGGGTCCACTACAACTTTCATAAGGGATCCAGGTGAGATTCTCAAAGGAAATTCACTTTATAGTCCACGAAGTTGCTGGAGTTCAGTACAACATTTCCAGATCTAACGTCTTCAAAAGAAAAATCGTTTCACTAGGCTATACTTGTTCGTTTTACCTCAAATTTGAATATGTTAGTCTTCAGGATGTTCTATACAACTTTTGTGAAGAAGTTGAAGTGAAATTCTTAGTAAAAGGTGACATGCAACACACAAAACCACCAAGAGGTCAACAAAACGGTTTCAGATCTAACATCTCCGTAGAGGGAGGGTTTTACCCCTCAAAACTCAACCATTTTGTCTCAAATTTTAGTATCTTATACTTAGAGATGTTATCTACAATTTTTTTGCAGAAGTCGAAACCAAAATCCGACTCAAACCCCGCATGCAAGCCTCTACAACATTCTGGGTCAGGCTGTTTCCTCGAAAACAGAATGCTATTTCAAAACAACACCCATACAACTTCGGTTTTTCTCACCCTAGGCATACGAAAATTCATCACCTTTCACTAGCACATCCTAGACACAACATGCAAAAGCAGATCAATGGATCTAACTTGCCTCCAAACCGAGCTACGGCGAGCAAGGCGGCGGCAAACGGCGGACGCACGGGCGGCTGCGGGCGACGGATGAGCAGCTTGCTCCTTCGTGCGGCCTCTTCCCCTTCTCTCTCGGTTCCTCACTCTCTCGAGAGCCCTCTCTCTCTCTTTCTCTTATGGTCGACAGCCCCCCCTAAATCGGCCACCCGTCCTTTTTGTTTCCCTTTAAATCAATCATTAGTCATCATTAGGAGCCACCCAAAGTGACCAATGGGTGAAGCTCTCCTTTTGCCACTTGGCAAATCCCATGCATGATGGGCTTGAAGATGGGCCGGCTCCTCCCCCCTTGTGGTCGATGGCAGCCCCCTTCATGGGCTTCATGGGCCAAGCCAATTTGGCCCACTTTAGGTCCAATACCCCTGGGCCTAAAGTTCAATCTTAATTAATTCAAATTTCACTTTTAATAATTCATTTTAATTCCCTCTTTTATAAATTTCAAATTCACAATTTCATATGGCCATAAAACTTGTAACATTTAAACTATAGGGATCAAATCTATGAGGTGCATACCCAAGAACAAATTCTTCTTATCAACTTATCCTATAATACTAATTTTAATAACTCATGAACACAAGATACATAACACTTGGTCATAAAAGTAAGTCAATAGCTAAGGCATAACCCAAACATACACTTTAATACATCTAGAGGTTGCCTTGAATTTTTGGGATGCCACACATGCTTCCCTGGCGGAGACGATGAAACTCCTCTATCTTTTGCTCCCGGGTAGTACTTGAGAAGTATTGCTCATTAAAAGCTTTGAGGAAGGTGTCCCACACCTGGACCACACCTTCTAGGAACACTGTGTCTTTGGTGGCTCTCCACCAAATATTTGTGTTACCTTGAAGTTGGTACACAGCTAGTACCACCTTTTCCTCCTCATTGCACATCAGAATTGCAAATGCCTTCTCCAAACCCTGTATCCACAGAGACGCGGCCTCAGGGTCTCCGGTACTAATGAACCTCGGCGAATTTAGCTTTAGGAACTGTTCCACTAACTGGTGAATCGGCCTTCTAGCGGCCACAACTCCTGGTAGTATTTCAGCAGGGGCGATGGTAGGTGCAACTGCAGGTGCAGCGACATGGGCGGCTTGAGCAGCACTGGCAGCTGCGGCAGTAGTGGCGGCCTGAGTGGCGGCTTCAACTGTAGCAGCTTGCTGATCTAATCTTGTACCCATTGCTTCTAGTACACGCATGATCCCATCGAACTTGGGATCATCAGGGGCTACTACCCCAGCACCAATAGGAGGTGGTGCTTTGCCACTAGCACTAGCCACAGTTAGCGCTTTACTGTAGCCTCCTCGGGCACCGACCTTGGTCAATGTTCTGCCCTGAGTCACGGCCCTACCGGCCCTCTTAGCAGGAGTTCTAGGCTCCTGATCGCTCATAGTGTAGCTTTAGTCAACTAACACCTGTTTCCAATTCAACACTGAATTAGAAACAGAGCGATCCAAACAACAAGCAATTCTAGCACTCAACTAACACAAACATGCATTAGCATGAATTTAAAGGCCTTTCTTACTGCTATCCCAAGACTCATCGCTCCTTATGACTCCAATTTAGAACTTCGCTCTGATACCATAAGAAGGGGATGTCATGCCCCGATCCTTAGGCACATGTACATTCCTTACCTTGGTCGATTTTAAGTGCGATATCCCAGGACTATGTATCGCTGACCCTTTTATTTTAATAAGTACATGCGGAAGTAATTATAAATCCCTAGACAATAAAACAATGTGATAGAAATGCAGGGCCATATTTTTCATACTAAAATTAATAACCACACTTTTATACAGACACTTCATAGTATTCCACAATACTATATACATAAGTTTGATCTAACATCTATTCACATACAGACAAGGTCTGACAAAACAGGATAGGGTCTCAGTCCTCATTTGGATCGTACTTGGGATCATCATCCCGATCCTCCTCACCTGCATTCTTTAAGGCGCCATTTTTACCAGTGATTTTCTTATTACCGAACCACATATGTCTATATTGATGTAGGTTTAGACAGCACTCGTACATTCTTTAAGACGTCGTTTCACCAGTGATTTCCTTATCACTGAACCATGTATGTCTATACCTCGTGCCTGATCGGTTTCAGCCAAGAGTATTTCCAATTCACTCTTATGATTCTCTCCACTTTACAACTCATCAAGCATTGTAAATGCTAAATAATCATACTCGGCCATCTACCAATCAATCTCCCACTCAATTTAAATCAATTTAAGAATAATTCCTCAAATATCACAATTAATTCAATTTCATGCAACGCAGAGCTCAAATAAATAAACGGACTCCACCACGACAATCATAATGAAATTTCAGTCGTCGGCTATCCTAGCCTAATTTCCCAAAAATAAATAAATAAATAAATAATTTCGAAAATTAATAAATAAATACTAAATATCCAATTTAGGCCCGTAATGCCTAATTGAAGCCCAATAAGGGTCGGGAAAAATCCCGAGATGCATTCAATAAATAGTATCAGCTATTCTCGAGCTAATTACACTAACCACCTAGCTAATACGCAATGCAATTAACTAATAATCACTAATCCATTCTAATATGATCAGCTAATCCTACTTAATTAACACTAATCAACCCTTAAGCATAATTAGTCTTCTAAGCAAGGATTAGTGAGATTACTCACTTGAGCAAAGCGAAGACCGGGACACCGCGACGGCGGCCGAACTTGGGTTCACAACGACATTAGCAGGCTTGGACCGAGCCTAGAACGGGCCCAACAAATCTCAGCCTAACTGAGATTTGTGCTTGATTTTGGGCTGGACCCAAGTTGGGCTGGGCCCGTTGAAGACAGGCTGGCTTCTTGGGCTCGAGATGGGTTGTACTAAGCTTGGGCCATGGAAGGTTGGGCTAATTAACTCACGTGGACTGGACTGGGCTGCAGCTAAAGACCATGGTTTCAATGGGCTGGGTTGATCCACGAGCAAGAGAAGACTGAAGCTGTGGAATCCGTGGGCTGCTGTAGGCTTTGCTGGGCTTCACGTGGCTGGATTCGCTGGCTGAGGAGATCGAAGATGCTGGCAACGTGAGACGGTAGGAGGGGACACGAAGATGGAGCAGCTACGGACGGGTGGCAAAGGAGTCAACAAACCGGTTCTTTGCTGGAGAGGAATTGGTGAGAGTTGACTCGGCAGCTGTGAAGAAGAAATCGTGGGCTTCTCGATGGATGGTGGAAGACGCCTGGCAGCTTATGCTTTGCTGAATGATGCTGGGTCAACGAACTAGCTGTTGCTTGACTCGTGAAGTGGCATGACACGTTGTGTGAAGATCGATGGTGGAGCAGACATGCAGCTGACTGACTGGTGAGTCGAGAGATGGGCAGGTGTTGGCGGCGGCAAAATAGAGATAGATGGGGCAACAATTGTTTCGATGAAAGAAAATGAGGGAAAGTAGAAGTTGCGGAGGGGAGTCATGCGTGTGGGAGAAGCCAAGGGGGGGGGGGGGGGGGGAAACGTCGACAGAAGCTGAGGGAAGAGAGGGACAAACATTTGCTGGTGGGACCTTCTTTCTCTCTTCTTATCTTCATGTTTCCCCTCCTTTTGACCGGTCCTCTCCCCAGCTGGCCAGCCAGCCAATTTCCAAGACTAAAAGCCCCTTTCTAGAAGCTCAAGGAGGCCTCAAATGTTGGGTCCAAGGGTGCTACGAATTTCTCAAGATCTTGCTTCAATTAAACATCAAAAGCTTCTCAATCAATCCCATTTGGCATTCAAAAAATCAATTGACACCTCTATGTTTCAATTGACAAATTTTCTCATCCTTGAATTCATCTCACATCTCAGCTTTGCCATTAAAAACAATCGTTGGCCTTTTCTGCACAAAAATTGACATGGCAACGATTTTTTCCTAAAAAAAGTGTTGGTTGTTAGAAAAATCTTCTCGAGACTGAGTCGATACTCTTATAATTTATTGTGATATGACAGAAACTTCAATTTCTGAAATTTGACTTGAATTCACTATTAATTTCAATTTGGTGCATTTTTAGTATGACCTAGGCTACTGGGTAACTTTCAGAAACTTTTAAATACAAATGACCCGTGGTCGATTTTCTTCAAACCACCTTGAACCCACTTGACTCATTGGTGACTCTCGGTTGTTGTGAAAATCTCGAGGATTCAAATATGGACACATGGTACCAAAATGATACTAAAATCAAATTAGTGTCGGTCGATAATAATTTTCCAATTTAGTGGAGTCACTCACAATCGGCCATACATTTTAGCCAAACAGACCTATCTCTGATCTTAATTCAATTTTTAACTGTGATGTAATGACCTCTAAAGATGAGCACGGTCGAGAAGCCGATTCTTGATTGAATTCTTAAGTCTATTGTCTCAAAATTTCTTAATGGCTTACCCTGATAGTCTAGTTATCTCGAGAGTGATCGACTCTGAGAATAGGCCTATAAACGCGTCAATGAAATGCCCAATTAATTCAGTAGAAAACAAGTTGAAAAATTCAGGATGTCACAACTTATACGCCAAGGCGATGTACTAATTACTGAGCCACGTGCATTCTCTAAGGCGATATACCAAATCACCGAGTCACGTACATTCTCTAAGGCAACCTGTACACGAAGGTAACATACTAAACACCAAGCCACGTGCTTTTCCAGGTGAAGTATATACTCAACTATTCACGTACATTCTCTAAGGCGACCTATTTGATCACCGAGCCACGTCATACAGCATTTTTTCTCACTTTTATCATACTCGATAACATCGTACCTGATTGATCTTAGCCAAGAGTATATTTGATTCATTCTCACGATTTTCTCCACTTTATAGCCCATCAAAGCATTACTAGCGCTATATACCCATACTTGGCCATTTACCAATTAATTATTCAAATTCAAATCAATTTAGGAATAATTCCTAAAATTCCACAATTAAATCAATTCAACACAACGTAGAGCTCATATAAATAAACAGACTGCACCACGACAATCAACATAAGATTTCGGTCGTCGGCTATTCCAGCCTAATTTTTGAAAAATAAATAAAAAAATAAATAATTATAAAAATTAATAAATAATGGCAATAAATCCAATTTAGGCCCGAAATGCCTAATTGGAGCCCGAGACGGGCCGGGAAAAATCCCGAGAGATATTCAATAAATAATAGAGCATATTTCCTTGCTAACTACACTAATCATTTGCCTAACATACATTGAGATTAACTAATAATCACTAATCTACTCTAATCTAACCACCTAATCCTACTTAATTAACACTAATCGTCCCTTAAGCATCATTAGTCTACTAAGTGAGTATTAGTGAGCTAAACTCACCCATTTAACAATCCACTCGGATTGAAATATCGGGAACGTCACAAGGGACGTTTTTCTCCAAAGTGGGCCTAGGGTTCAAGGCCCAAAAACACCTCAAAACGGGCTTGGAAGTGGCTGGAATACCCACTTTTTTGCTTGCTGGTTTTGAGCTGCAAAACAGGGGAAATGGAGTTGGTTTGGTGCGGTGAGGCTTGGGAAGGATTGGCGGTTGTTTGGCGAGTTGAACGGCGGTCCCGGCGAGCTTCCTCAGCCTCTCTCGGTGGCTGAATAGCCCCTCAAACACACAAACAAGAGCTGGAACAGAGGTGGTTGAATGGCAGAACACGCGGCAAAGGGCAAATGGCGGCTTGTGCGATAGTGGCGCGCGAAACGGCGACGACATGCGGCAGCGATAACATGGGCGACGTGCAGCTTCTCCTTGCTGTCTTCCTTGACTATGGTGTGTGAAAATGAGGAGGAGGGAGAGGGTTTGGCCAGCTGCAAAGGAGGGGGAAGGATAAGGGCAAGAGAGGGGGCCACATGCCTTCATTTTCACCAAAGTATCTCTTCAACTCATCCTAGGCCTTGGCTGCCATTGAGCCACCAATGCATGCTCAACAAGTCATGAAATGGTCCAAAATGGTGGTGGATGGGGGGAGTTACGAATTTACAAGCCATTTCCTCCAATTGGACTCTTATACTCTCTTGATTCAATCTCAATTGACCATCGAGAATTCAATGGCCTACCATTGATCATCTCGGCATTTTTCCTCACCCATATATCCATCATGCTTCCCAATTTTGCTATCAAAAGCGATTCTCAGCTTTTTCTACACAAAAACGGTCCCGTGACAACTTTTTTCCAAAAAGTCTCGGGTTGTAGAAAAATCTTTTGAGACTGAGTTGACGCTCCTAGAATTTATTGTGACATGACAACATCTTCAATTTCTGAAATCGGACTTGAATTCGTGGTTAATTTCCATTCGGCGTGTTTTTAGCATGACCTAGGCTACCAGGTAACTTTCGGAACTTTTTAGTGCAAATGACTCGTGGTCGATTTTCTTCGACTCATAATGAACCCACTCGACATATTTGCCACTCTTGGTTGTCATGAAAATCTCGAGAATTCAAATACGGATATAGAGTACAAAAACGATAGAGAAATCAGTTTAGTGCCAACTGACAAGAATTTTCCAATTTAGGGGTGTCAGTCACGATTAACCACACATCTTTGTTGAACCGACCTATTTCTAATCTCTAATCAATTTACATCTATGCCATAATGATTTCAGCAGATGAACACGGTTGAGCAGCCGATTTGTAGTCGAATTCTCAAGTCTATTTGTCTTAAAATCCTTAATGGCTTCCTCAGATAGTCTAGTTATCTCGAGAGTGATTAGCTCTGAGAACAGCCCTATATACGCGTTAATGAAAAGCCCGATTTATTCAGTAGAAAACATGGTTGAAAATCTGGGATATCACAACAAGAGACGCTTTTTATTAGCCTAGTCTAACCATCTGATGGGGAATTCTGAGTAAACATACCTTGTTACTGGAATGGAGCCTTTTATACCTCCTATGAAGGGTAACGCCATGAGTTTTGCCAAGGACAAGTGGATCACATAATTCCATCCTTCAACAATATTCCTTTAACATCGCCTTCGTGAGTTTTGCTAGATAATGAGGAATTAGTGCGGTCTTGAATGAATACCTTTGCTCTTATAAGCGGGGCATTGCCTCTTGACGACACTTTGGGAGCATCTAAAGCTTTTTCTCTACTGGATTTGCTTCTCTCGACACAACTAAAGCCTCTAAAGGAAGCTGTCCTAAAATCTACTACAATGTGCGTTGGGAGGATCTTACAGATCTTCGACACAGAGAAGAAAATGACAGTGGCTTACTTTATCCTGAGAACAGGAGATCCGACGTCCATCCTAACTCGTATGTTCATCCTGGATATCCCAACAGGGAATCTTGGGAGTGTCAAAATCACTGTGCGGTGGAAAAAAGTTCACTTCATTCCTGAACTAAAAGAAGGTTGATTTTGGCTACTTCTTTCAATCATATGGAAGTTGCAATCCAAAATAATGAGAGATCCGTAGATGAAAGTACTTTCAGCCTTTCAGCCAAAAACTTCACTTGACAGACGAAAGGCAGGAATCAGATAACAATTTCATGAGCTGATTAGTCAAGGAAATGAATCTATGACAAAGCTATTCATCCCTGGAGGACCATTAAGGGTGGCAAATAGCTTTAAGTGCGATTGCCTTCTACCTAAGAAGCAGCAACAGATAACGTTCTTATAGCTCACGAGTCAAGAAAAAAAAAGGCTTTTGATTGCAAGTAGATATCTTTCCATTTCAAAAAAAATGCTGAATATCATTAGCTGCTGCCCTGCTCAACGGCAATGACAGCTCTTTTCTTGATGCATTGACTGGAATTAGCTGGGCAACAACTGCAAGTAAAACCGTGCACGTACAAGCAAGGTTATTTAGGATGTAGATCGCTCTGGAACGTGGAACAGAAAGGTGGAAGGTGGAACATCCTTTCTCAGATCTTGTACTTGAACTAGGCTGCAAATATTCAGTTTTTTTAGGACTATGTCGACAGTATTATGTTTGCTGCACAGTTAAAAGACTCCATTGACATTTGTCGCTAAAATACACGCCTAAGATTAGGATTATAATAATCATGACAGGTCATAAATAAGAAAGATAATTAATATAGGGGTCAAAATCGCTAGTACAGCATAAAAGGAGCAGTGCTTCCATTGTGGCTTGACTGTGAAGAAAGAATTAGTGTTATCCAGCAACTCTACCTTGAACCCAACAGTTATTTGTTTGGAAATGTAGAATACAGAACTTTAATCCATGTTTTAATTCAGGGAGGAACCGGGGGGGCTTTCCAAGAGTATTGAATATTTTTATTCTATTCACCAGTTGTTTTGGGAGTGGACATGATGCACTAAACGTGCAATCATAATAGATTTTATAAATCTTTTGAAGGGGTATTTAGATGTTTTTTCTTCATCGATCTAGGTCAAATAAATCACTGATCGGAGAGGACAGTAGCCAATGCTTTTGTAAGTACAAAATTCTCCTTAGCCCAAAAAAGAAAATGAATTAGGATTCGAAATAAGAAGTGATAACAAATCAGGATTGCAGAGGCCATGGCTCATGTAAAGGATACTTGCGCTGTCAAAATTCTAATATGGGATGACACTAAAGAGCTTCAAACGCAATGAAAATAATGAGCAATCAAACAAGAAAAAAAGCCACCAGAACGATAGGACTAAGATCAAAATTCACCAAATGTAGACTGTCTTTGGCAACAAATAGAACTCCCTTGGTGCACTCAGCCAACCAAACTGGAGTTACATGAGTTGAAGGTCAAAAAGAAATCGATGTAAAAGACAGGCTGTGCCTTGCTGTTTGCAAGAACGGGGTCTATCACTGAGAGCAATCAGGGCGGAATCCAGAGAATCGCTCAAGGGCACCAGAAAAACAGGAGTTATGCCGATTCGTCGATTGGCTATTAATTGAAGATCAATGGGAAGCTATCTCCATCCTTCCCAGATTAAACATCAGCAGACATTCTTAGTGTCACGGGCCGATCGATTGGGATCGTGACCGTGTGGCGAGTTAGGCTCTCTTGGATCGTCGGGGTGCCTAAGCTAAGCCTTGCTCGGATCGATCGCTCACTCGCTCACTCACCCGGATCGTAGAGGGAAAAAGTTTCTAGAGAGAGAAGCTCTGGAAGAGAAATGAGCCTTTTATTATTGAATTGTTGGATGGATCCAAATGAGGGGAAGACACTCCTTCTTATACTTGAGGCCCTTGAATTACAACCATTGTTCGGGATTTCATCCGGCGGATGAGATCGTACCGCCCAACCTACCAACTATCGACACTAATGGCAGGAGAGTTCTAGACCTCAGCGTAATGACCGTATCGCCCGCCCTTGGAACGTTCCAAAAGCTCTCTTGCGGGAAACCATGGTGAGCTTAGGAGGTCCTCCTTGAAAACGCACGGTCCTTTAGCCACAGAAACCTCTTGACCGTGACAATAGGCTGAAATAATTTGTCTTTATCTCTGACATTGCTGCATATGCAATTCCACCACAAGAATTACTAGAAGAGTTCTGACATAGTAGCTCTGAAGAATTCGTTAATGAGACTGTCAGCCACTCGAAACGGAGAAGCATTCTATTCCTCAATCCAGAAAGAACACATAACTTGTCAACTAATACAAGCCTTACGTCCTGGGGGATACAACGGCTGACTACAGTGTCCATGGTACTTGTTAACAATATGGTCCCTGATGCAATCACTCGAAGGCCTCCATCAGGAATACTGGAAATAACTTCCACAAAAGGCCTATGCGTGCTGATAACAACGATATTGCCAATATGAACTCCTTGAGGAAGAGATTTCGCATGCTTAATATTACTTCCGCTGGCATAGGAACAGGACTGTTCTTGTTTAAAGTAATTTGGAGGTACAGAAATGCAGGAAATTTCACTTTGAAATCTTAGATGGTGCACGTCAAATATTTCATGTTGATATGTAGAAAGGACTTTAATCCGTAGAACTATTACAAGGCAAGGATTTGAAGTAGAAATCACAACAATGATGTCCCGCTGCACCCATACTGATATAAACATTACTAGAAGACCAAGTTGCGCATGTCTGAGTGGGCAGCCTCAGTGGGCAAACAAAGCCTCCCTGCACTCCGGTGTATCTTGGATTAGCCAACCATCTCCTACAAGGCAGAGGCCAAAGTACAGAGATTAGGCTGAAAATTTATTGCATCACTCAAAATAGGTTAAATGGGTTAATTTGGATCGGACTATTTTTTATTTGACCTAAACCCGGTTTGACTCACTTGTTTGATGGGTCTACCATTGATAAAGTGAGGCTGTGCATTTGATCATGCATTTTGAATAGGAAGCTTTACGGAACTCCTCCGATGGAAGTAATTTGAAGGTGAAATGCTCACAACTCACACAATGAAGAGAAAAAGATAGATAGGCTGGTCGATTTATTTTATCTTAACAAAAAAACAATTACAAGATGCCATTATTTATAGACTTGTTACATGATCTTTGCTCTTGTGACATCTTGATTTACAGGTTCTGTTTTTCGATTGAATAAGTTGAGCTTTTTATCGATGCGCCTATAGTTCTTTTCTCTGAGCTGATCATTCATGAGATAATTAGTCTATCTGGTGAAGCCGTTAAGGGATTTTAACACAATAAACTTGAGAATTCAATTAGAAATCGACTGCTCGACCGTGCTAATCTGCAAAGGTCATTATGGCACTATCAAAATTGATCAGAGATCGGAGATAGGTTGGTTCGATTGAAATATGTGATTAAAGTGTGGGTGATTTCACGTAATTACAAAATTTTTGTTGATTAGACCGATTTTTCTGTCATTTATGTACCCTTTGCCTATATTTGAAATCTCGAGATTTTCACAACAACCGAGAGTCGCCAATGTATCGAAGATGCATAATGTGGCTTGAAAATAATCGATCACGGGTCAATTGCATTAAAAATTTCTAAAAGCTACCCAGTAGGCTAGGTTACGCTAAAATCGCACTCGGTTGAAATTAACCTCGAATTTAAATCCGATTTCAGAAATTGAAAGTTCTATCATGTCACGATTCATTTTAGGAACATCAACTCATTCTCCAAAGATTTTTCTGCAAACTTGAGGTTTCGGCGAAAAATCAAATTTGGGCATTTTTGGACTGGGAAAATTAGAGAACAGTTTTTTGTCGCATTTTTAGTTGTCAAGTTGGTTCAACTAATGAGGAAAAATGTTGAATTTGATGAGGGCACCTTGGTTGATTTTATGGGGGCTAATTTGAGTCCAATTGGAGGAGAATTGAATCAAATTGGATGGAAAATTGTCCAAAATTCGTGGGCTAAGGGTGCAGCAACCTTTTGAACCCTTTGGCAAGCTTGTTTGGGAAGCCATGGAGGGGAAATTGGCTGAGGATGACAGCCTTGGCTGGTGGGGGCAAGCAATGAGCAATTGCAGATATTTTCTTGGACTTTTGAGGCAACTGGGCCCCCTTCAAGCTTGAGCTGGCTTCTTCATCTTCATTAGGCCTACTTTATCCATTGTTGAGTGTTTGAGAGCTTGAGAGAACTAGAGAATATCCAACACCCCCCTGAATCGTCGACAGCCTCCTTCGTCGCTCGTTGAACCCACTGCGCGCTTGCACGCCAACCGCGAGCCCAGTTGTGCATCCCTGCTGTCCTGCCTCCTACTTGTGCCCAGCCGCCATCCCGAGCCACCCTGTTTGTCGTTGAGATCACCTGGACGCCGTCTAGCCGCCGTTCGCCACCGTCAAGCACCATCGTCGCCTGCTGTAGCCTCCTCAATTGTCACCTGGCCCGTTCTAGCTCAATCGATTGCCCGGCCCAGCGCTTCGGTCCTTGGATAGAGACCGAAGGCCATCAAGGGCTGTGACATCCCAAATTTCACCGACCTTTATTAGTGTAATTAGATCATTAGGAACTTAGATTAATTAGATTGGGCCAGAAAGTGAACCCAATGGATCATGAGAAATAAGTGGGCCACACGAATTGGACTTAAGAAAAGTCGAATGAGAGATTATGGGCTTGGACTTGGCATGAAGCGGGCCAAGGTTTGGAATTATTAGATTTGTAGATTTAGTTTAGTGGGTCAGGATTGTTATAGATTAAGCTTGTTGGGCCAGAGATGAATATTTAGGCCCGAATGATTTTATTTTATAGATTATAGTTATGATAACTTGATTAATGTTTATAATGCTAATATCAATTTCTAACTTTAGCATTTTTGTGATGAATTCTTTATAGACTAACATTGACTAGTCGATATGTTATGTCATGACTTTTTATAATCATAAAAGGATTGAAATCAAGTAGAAACAAAAGGAAATCAATTGAAAAATATTAGAAACTAATGAACCGACTAATGACTCGGATTAGAGACTAATTGATTTTGAGTGACAAATTAAACTTGAGAGAACAAACTTGGAGGCCACATCACTCTCTCTCTCTCTCGTTTCTCCTTGCATGCAACACCCACGGATTTCTTTCCTCTAGAAACCGAAACCATCAACTTAAGGAAAACAATCATTAGCAAATTTCATCATTAGTCTAGCCTAGGGATTAGCTTTGTAGACCTATTTCCCCCTTAAGTTTCGTAACCCTCTCTCTCTCTCTCCATATAAAACCGAGCAACCCATCTTCATCTTCTTCTTCCTGTTTTTCTCTCGGTCGAGCAGTGAAGAACCATAAGCAAACCAGCGATTTCTTCTTCTTGCATGTGAGATTTTGGTGTCGATCTTGAAGCATCTTTGTGTTGTCTAATAGCTGAACAAGGTAAGGAAAGATATAACTCTAAATTGAAATTTATCCATTGTTTTGTCAAGAAAGCTTGCGGGTCAATCCAAACAGTGAATAATTTCGTTTGTAGTTGCTGTTTTGTGGTTAATCTAAGCTGAGTAAGTGTTAGATTAAAGGTAGAAGCCATTGCATGTTGTTTTTGAGCCTTGCATGTTTTGAAATCCAAGTGTGAGTATACTGTCTTTGCTGAGTGAAGTGATGAAATGGATGCCGAGTGGATGGATGTGGTGTATGCTGTGATGAGTGAACTCACGGATGCGTTTATACTTCGAGCCGAGCTATGGATGGGCTATTTGTTAAAGAAAAGCTTGCTGAAAGTACTTGTAGTTGCTGTGATTAGGCATTGAAGTATTGTAGAAGAAGTTTGTGAAAAGATAAGTGGTTTAGCCGGGTTAGAAGTAAAGGAAATCGTGTACCTATTCTGTTCTAGGTGAAAACGGTTATGGAGTCTTCTTTTCTGTGTTATTTTCTTTATGTATGTTAATGGAAATAAGAAAGAAACCATTCTACATGATAGAACATCAATAAGATCAATTTATACACACATCTATAACCATATGAATATAAAAAACGTAGAGATAGAAGTGAACTTAGTAAAACCAGTAAACTGTTCTTGTGAGAAACGGTTTGACCTTTACTGATTATACGAATTTTCTGTATTTACCTAGTTAGATTTGGACTTTTAATCCTTAATGAAAATTGTAGAACACATCTTAAGGAATGATGTGTCAAAATTTGAGATTAAATGGATAAGAGTTGACTAGTGAAACAATTTTCTTTGTAGATAAAGAATCTGGACGTCGTACAGGGTACTAGTAAAGATTATGGCAATTGTTACTTTTAACACAGTGAGAATTAGACTTAAGTTTCTTCACAGAAAATGTTGATATATGTTTCAAATATAACATACTACAATTTGGTAGTATTTCGACAAGAATTGATATACCTTCTGTGTCTGAAACCGAAGCTGTTCATTTAGCTAGTAAACTGTCTGGACCCGAGAACATATATTAGATATTGTGTCGTTTATATTAGACTTGTATGACACACATAAAGTATAATAACCTTCTAATAGATGTTAGTTGTATAAAATTAAGTCTCACATCTTATTTGAGATATATAAGTGCATATAGTATCACGTGTGTGCAATGGGTGCGGTGCATAGTGCTTGATTATGGGGTAAATATTTGTTCACCATGGAATGAGACATGACGTAATGGGTTTTATTTTATAATTTGGACACACACGTGTGCTAGGTTCATGAGAGTTAGATATATAGTAAGATACTTTGGAGTCTTTTCTTTTGCATACGATAAATGCATTAATCAAAAGGTGTGGTGGTGTGAAACGTGTGCATAAGTGAGTGAATGAACCCATCGGTACCGAGATAGCGGTGATGCCCCCGGAAGTTTGGGATGCCCTTGCTGAGTGGTCTTGGATGCCTCGGTAGAGAGATACTGAGATGCCTCAGAGTGAGATGCCCTTGTGTGTGATCAAGGATGCCTCAGTTGTGTGATACTAAGATGCCTCGGAGTGAGATGCCCCTTGTTGAGTGGTCTTGGGAGGACCTCGGTTGTGCGATACCGGGATGCCTCGGAATGAGATGTCCATAATAGAAATATTGTGGAAGTCCGGATAAGGTAATTTCCGAAAGTGACTCGATCAAGTCGGCAGAGTTCCGGTTAGTGAATGATCGAGAGTGGATCATATGCACACTAAATATAAGTCTATTTGGCGAGTGAGTTCATTTACTGTTGTTGCATTACATCTTGATATGAGATTGAGCTTGAGAAATGTAATCATAGAAATGGATGCTCATAAGGTGATTATATACATAATGTGTTAATATCCAATTGTTTATGCTTGTGATATACTTCCTTTAGCATCCTAAATTGTTTGATGATTCTCTTGTAATCTTGATGGCTGTGGATTGTTTAAGTTAGAGTTTTATCATTCTTTACTGGGCAAGGTTGTTTGCTCATATCTTACATTTTCAAATTGATAGCATGGATGTACCGCCAGTAGCTCGATATGGGGCGGTAGTGCATCTTGATGTTTCTCTTCATGACGTGTATGATCCCGACATTGACATGGTTTTCTCCAAGTATAAGGCAACTTTATGGCTGGATCACGATAGAGTCGACTTGACATCGATGATGTTCATTGCATGGTTTATCAACCATGAAGGGGAGATATTTGGCCCATTACCCTTTAGAGCAGGAGGATCTGGAGTGGGGATGGATGGTGCCTAGACGCCTTTGATCTTGTAGAAGTTGACTGACTTTTGTTTTTGTTAGATGTGAGCTGGTGTGGGAACTCGTGGAGTAGATACCCTCACCCCTTATCCCTGACGTTTGTTACGCCTGACTTTTGTTATGTACATGTTGTATATATAGGCGATGAACATAGAAAATGTCCAGGTTGATAAATTTTGTAAGCCCTGGTGATGAAAAGAAGTAATGAAGTTTCTCGTGTTCTTGTTTATGTGCATGAATGATTTGGCCAATACTTGAATTGAAGGTAGAGTGATTGCAGGATAACCTCATAACATAAACTTGAGATTTTAAATAATCCATGTTATGCATGCTAACCTTCAATGGTAAACACTATAGATTATCTAAAGCGGAATTACAAGTTAGGCAAAATGATAATGATAATCATAATTCAGCTTGCGCTCAGTATGTGACGCCCTGGGATGTCACAAGGGCCCTAGAGCTTCTAGGCTTGTTTTAAGGCCCGTTTGGACTTTCGTTGGTGTCACCGCAGGCTCGAGTGTCGCTCACCTCCGCGTCGCCGTCGCCGTGGACTCACCGGCCAGCTAAACCGGTGAGTTTACTAGCTAAACTATGATTAGGGAGTTAATGACGCTTAGTGGATAATTATTTTAGGCTAATTAGGGATTAGGTGGTTAGTTAGTTTTGATTAGTGATTTAATTGTTTAATTATGCATGTTAGGTGGTTAGAATAGATTGATTAGGGGCTAATTAGATTGTACTATTTATCTAGATAGGTGCAATAATTTTCTAGGCCTGTTTAAGTGGTTAGATTAGCATTTTCAGCCTAAGTTAGTAATTATTGGATTTAATTTGCATTATTTAATTAATTTTGCTATTTATTTAATTATTTTATATTTTCCGGAAATTATACCTAGATAGCCGATAACTGGAATTTCATGCTGATTGCAATGGTGTGCTCAGTTTATGTAATTGAATGCTAATTTGGGCAAATTGGGTGGTGATTGTGATTTTGAGTTATTATTTCAAAAATTGAAAATTTTGGTATTTAATTAGAAAATACCAAGTGTCGGTTTTTAATGCCAAAAATGTTTTTATATGCTATATTAAATAGTGGGATTTTTGAAAAGGAAGATATCACATTTTTTGCTCAAATTGACTGTGTACCCACATACAATTATTTTTATTGGGTGTTTTTAATACAAAGAAAATAGGGTAAGTCATTATTTTAATTGAAGCATTTGAGTGCAAAGCACAATATCCTTAGCCGGGATTGATTAATCGTGTGATGGCTAAGTGAACCTGTCCCTGATGTGCGTCGGTAGGACGTTGCCCCTATATGGGATGCCTTTGGACAACGGAAGCTAGTCACAGTAGATTCTGGACCGATGCTCCTTTGGGAATGCTGTCCTCGATGTGTGTCGGTGGATGTTGCCATGCTCAAAGGTGTGAGACGAAGCTTGGCTATGCCAAAAGACCGATGCGCATCGGTATATTGTGCCTGTGCGGGCAGTAATCAAGTTGGAACATGTGTTTGATTGAAATTAAAGCGCCAGATTATGGGACAAAATTGTGTAGCATGGTATAGGACGTGTCATAATGATTTTGCCTTATAATCGGGACCTCTGTGAGTGATAAATTGATTGATTGATTGATCGATGGTATTGATTGAATTGATGATGGATTGATTATATTGATTGAATTGATTGATTGATTGATTGATTGATTGAGTACGTGAATTGTACTGACATGCAGGAGGGAACTAAGGCGAGGTAAGTCCTCTGTTTTGTGTGTATAGATTGCCTTTAGGCGTATTTCCTTCCTAGTCAGAGTTTAGGGGGTGAACTTGCTGAAACATTGTCTCACTCCGTCATGGGCTCAACCTTTTCAGGTCCTTAGATGGCGGCCCCTCCGGTACGTTATGGTCAGCCTAGGAGGGTTATTGAGCTAGTTATTGACTTCCCTATTCCCGGGGGCCATTGGGTCTATGAGCTCGTAATGACCATCGTTTGGGTCAGTGAGGGGCTACCTCAGAGGGTACCCCATCGATTTAGGATGTGGTTTCGCCGCGGGTTCAATGGATACAGAGTTGGTCCCCTCCAGGGTTTTGAGATTCCTACTGTGGTAGTCGACGCTGCTCCAAGTGAGGGTGCAGCTGACCCTCCTGATGGTGCTATGGAGGACCCAGAAGTCTCGGAGACCTCGGAGATTTCGGATGGGGATTCGTGTGCCTAGATGGCTTGTTAGCTCTTCTCTTTGGAGTAGGCTTTTGGTTATAGACTAGCTTTGTATATAAACCGGTGTGTTTATAAAAGTGTTTGTTTGTGAAATTATTGTCCTACTTTTCTATTCCATGCTGTAAGCTGTTAGGAGATTTGTTTATTCACTTCCGCATGTGCAATAAAATGAATGGGTCGGCGACGCATCCTGAGATATCGCAATTTCATCGACCATCGAGGGATGTGCGTGTGCTCGAGGTTCGGGGTGTGATAGCTCTTCCCCATAAAAATAGCTAGTGTTTCGAATAAGATTTATAAACTAACAAAACAATCATCATATCATATCATATCTCACCATATCTCATCATATATCTAGAAATAATCACTACACCTAGAAATATGATGGACTCATTAAAGATAATGCAACAATTATGACTCTTCTTCAATGTGGCCACCGAATAGTCTTTGGTATCAATTATGGGATCTTGGTGTCGAAGTATTAGCACCGATGAATTTGGTTTAATTTCCAACATTCCCCCTAAAACCAAATTCTCTTGGATTGATCATTCCAAACAAGCTTTTGAACTTTCGAAAAGCATTGATCTTGAGAAATTTAGTAAAAAAGTCCGCTACTTGATCACCCGTCTTCACATGCAACACTTCAACCTCATTCTCCTTAACCTCTTCTCGAATGAAGTGATATCGAATATCGATATATTTGCTTCGTTCATCAAAAACTGAATTTTTTTGCCAATGCAATAGCATAAAAATTATCAACAAGAATCTCAGTTGCTTTTTTCTATTTCACAAGAATATCTTTAAGTAGTCTTCTCAACCATATTGCATAACAAACACATGAGGATACATCTACATATTCAACTTCACATGATAGAGTGACACTGGGTTACTTCTTTAATGACCACGTGAAAGAAGTGTCACGCAAGAAAAATACAAAGCTTGTAGTGCTCTTTTGATCATTGATATCTCCACCATAATCACTATCTCAATAAGCTCTAAGTTGGAAAGATTTAGAGCGATAGTAGTGTAGGCCATGCAAAGTAGTACCTTTGATGTACCAAATTATTCTCTTTCTAACCTTAAGATGAGATGACTTCGGCTTCTCCATATATCGACCCACAATTCCAACACTATATATCCAGCATGTCAAGTATCTCAAACTCCCAATCAAGTTTCTATAATATGTTGAATCAACATCGACACCATTATCAAACTTCAAAAGCTTGGTTCCGCACCTTATTGGTGTATTGACCGGAGTACAATTCTTTAGGTTGAATTTTTCAAGGATATTTTCTACATATCCTTTTCGGGAAATAAAAATCCCCTCGGTACTTTGCTTCATTGGAAATAATTCATGAGACCATTATTGGTCATCTCGAATTCTTTCACCATCGATGCCTTAAAAGCATCAATTATCGTCGGATTAATTCTTGTAAAAACAAGGTAATCAACATATAAACAAGCGAGTTGAACATCACCTTTTTCTTGCTTCAAATAAAGTGCTTGCTTTTGTGGACATTGAGAGAATCCATTCGCCTTGAAATTTGCATCAATTATGGAATTCCATGCTCTCTGTGTTTGTTTAAGCCCATATAGAGCTTTCTTCAACTTCAACACCTTGTCTTCATGACCTTTCACAACATACCCCTTGGGTTGTTCAACATAAATTTCTTCTTCAAAGATGTAACTCAAAAATGTTGATTTGACATCTATTTGATAAATTCGCCAATCATTTTGAGTAGCAATGGAAATTATCAATCTAATCGTTTCCATGGGGATGATAGGGACCAAAACTTCATTATAGTCAATTCCGATTTTTTGCTTGTACTCCTTCACTTTTTAATCTAGTTTTGTATCTTGTCACTTCTCCTTTCTCGTTCTTCTTGGCCTTGTACACCAATTTGACTCCAATTGTTTTCTTGTTCTTTGGAAGATCAGCAAGCTTCCATGTTTGATTCTTCTCAATGGCATGAATTTCTTCATTCATGGCTTTTCTCCGTTTTTCGTTTTTGGCCACATCATCATAGACAAGTGGTTCACAATCTGCAAAAGGACATATAAGGTGAAGCTCATCGATAGCTTTGTAAATGTCAGACAATCTCCTTAATCTTGGCACTAGCGGTTCATCAACACCATTTGAAGAGGTTGGCGATGATGAACTTGAAGAAGATATTGGAGAAGAAGGTGTAAAATGATTCTTTAACTCCGTTTGATCAAACCACCATGAGCATTTGCTTCTTGTTTTTGATTGTTTTCCCACATGCCATCTTCATGAAACTTGATATCTTTGCTTATATACACTTTCAAAGTGTTAGGACCAAATAATTGATAGGCTTTGGATACCCAATAAAGATGAGTTTTTTGCTCTTGTCTTCCAGTTTCGATCTTTTCTGGTTTGGCACATGAGCATATGCAATGCTCTTGAAAATTCTCAAATGTGAAACACTTGGTGTTCTCCTGGTTCATGCGTCCTGTGGAGTTACGCCTTCAAGTCTAAATGTGGGACATCTATTTGGGAGATAGATTGCACATGAAACAGCCTCAGCCCAAAGTTCCTTGGGCCAATTTTTGCTCTTCAGCATGCTCCGAACCATGTCAAGAATTGTTCTATTTTTCCATTTAGTTATGCCATTTTGTTGAGGAGAATACGGAGCTGTCAAGAAATGTCGAATACTATGATCCTCACAAAATTTGTTGAATATGGCTGAGGTGAATTCTCTGCCACGATCGGTCCTCAAAGCTTTGATAAAATAGCCATTCTTCTTTATAGCTAGGTTTTTGAATTGTTTGAAAGTATCAAACACTTCTATTTTTCTTTAAAAAAAAATACACCCAAGTTTTCTGAGTAAAATTATCAATAGAAGTAAGAAAATATCGATGATTACTATATGAGTGAGGAGTGATTGGGCAATACACATTAGAATGAATCAACTCAAGCAGCTTCTTTGCTCGATAAGTCGCTTCTTTTGGAAAACTAGTACTAGAATGCTTACCGATAGTACACCCTTCACATGATTATGTGGTAAGCTGTGACATCTTGAAATTTGGCCCCTGATTCAGATATATGAAATGGTTGTTTCATCGACGCACTTATGGTTAATTTACTCGGAGCTGATTACTCATGAGTTAACTAACCTATTAGGTGAGGCCATTAAGGGATATAACCGCGCAGACTAGAGAATTAGATTAGAAGTCGACCGCTCGATCATAATAATCGACAAGGGTCAATATGACATAATTATAAATTGATTAGCAAACAAATATAGGTTGATTCGATGGAATCATGTAGTCGAATTGCGGGTGGTTCTGCACGATTGCGATATTTCCGTCAAACGGCAGTAAATCGATTTTCTATCGATATTATACTCAGGACACGCAATTGAACCCTTGCAATTTTATGACAACCGAGAGTCGTCTACGATTCGAAGATGCACAAACGTGGATTGAAAATTATTGACCACGGGTCAAACACGTTAAAACCCCTAAAAGCTACCTGGTAAATTAGGTCATACTAAAGTCGCGTTCAATCGATTTTAACCATGAAATTGAATTCGGTTCGGGAATTGGACGTTCGAGTGTGTCACGATTTATTTATTGGACATCATCTCATCTTTCGGCGAAATTTGGTTGAGTCCGAAATTTTGCAGAAAAACGATTTTTGGACAAAAAGAAAATAGAAAAGGAAATTCGGATGGGTTGAAAAATAGGGTTTTTCTACCACTAAATTGGCTTAATTGGGTGAAATTAGAGCTAATTTCTAATTGGGTGGGCACAAGACTTTGGGGCATGAAGACTTTAGGGACATTGTGATGAGTGCTTAGATATTTTTACTAAGTTCTCATTGGTAGTTCCCTTGACTTCTTATTCTCTCTCTCTCTCTCTCCCTCTCCCCATGCATGTTCACCCCCCCTTCAGCTGACCCTCTTCTTCTTCTTTCCTTATTTTCCCTTCTTCTCTCACATATTTCCTTCCCCCACCAGCATAGAGCAGCCCCTTCACTTCTTCTTTTCTCCCCCTACCACCAGCCCCAAGCCATGCCAAGCCCCCTTGGCCGAGAGCTTGGAGGGTCCGACACCACCGCCGTTGAGCCTCCGTGCAAGCCGTGGTTGTCTCGAGTTTTCATTACCATCGTCACAAGCCCGCTGCTGTCGAAAACCATGAGTTAACTCCCTAATCGTTGATTAGGCCATTAATTACGCTTAGGGGTGGTTAGATTAGTCTTGATGAGGATTAGTTTTAGTTAATATTAGATTAGTGTTAACTAAGCTTGGTTAGGTTAGTTAACCATGGTTAGGTTAGTTAATCATGGTTAGGTTAATTAATCATGGTTAGATTAATTAAGTTGCATTAGCTTAATTAATCACAATTTACTTAATTAATCATAAGTAGCGTAATTAGTGATGGATTAGCCATTTCGTAGAATTTTACGCTCGTTTTCTTGGATAAAATTATGCATGATTTTGACTGCTGCACGAACAATATTATGTGAATGGTTGTTCTATGATGATTGTCTATTATTATTGCAAAAGGTGGCCTTATGGGCAATTAAATAGAAAAATAATGAGGTGTCAGGTTTGGATACCAAAACTTATTTGTTCAATAAAATAATGAGGTTTTAAACTAGGTGCGTGCAAAGTTTGATGGGTTAATTTTGAGTACAGGAGCATGTACAAATTTCTTTTCAAAAGTTTTAAAGAAAAAAAAGGGGTTACCAAAGATTGTTTCCAAAAAGGGTGGTTGGACAAAGAAATAGAAAAGAAATATGGTGTTAGGTTTGGACGCCAAGTTTTATGTGCTCAATAAAATTGTGAGGTTTCAAACTAGATGTGTGCAAAGTTTGACAAGTTGATTTCAAATACGTGACCCCATACGAATTTATTTCGGAAAGTTTTGAACAAAAAAAAAAAAGAGTTGCAAGGTTTATTATTTGAAAAGGGATTTTGGTTTCCTTGGCTAAATAACGGAAATAAAAGTTGGTTTGATTGAGGATATGCTCGTGTGGTCACATAATTGAACCCGTCACCCAACGGGAATTTGGGGACGATGCTTGATTTTTATCGGATGCCTGGCGGGGGTTCGGAAGCCGAGTTGTGGTTGAGGCCGGACCGATGCTCCTTTATGGAATGCTGTTTAGGTGGGGGTTCTAGATGTTGCCATGCCCAATGAGGCAGGACGATGCCTAGTTATGCCGGATGGCTGCCGACTTTTGAGTTGGCCGTGGCTGAGGGGTTGTAATAATCGGAACACACTTGAATGGTTGTGATACTTTGCGCTTGATTATGGGGCAAAATTGTTAGGCATTGTATGGGATGTGTCATAACAGTTTTACCTTATAATTGGGACCCATGTGAATGTTCGAAGGATAAGAATCATGTGTTCTGATTATTAATTATGCTTGTCATATTTATAATGGCTTATGTGATGCGCTAACCTGCAGGGGTGTGCTGAGGCGAGGTGAGTTTGTTTGTGGTGCCTGTTTAGGCTACCTTTGAGGCAAATTTGCGTCCTAGTCGAGGCTTAGGGTTTAACTCATTGAGATTTTATCTCACCCCGTCATGGTTAAACTTTTTCAAGTCCTTAGTATGGAGGTTCGTCCAGTCCGGTTCGGGGTTCCGCAAGACATGGAATCAGAGTCTACCTTCTTCCCTATCCCTGAGACCAACCGGACTCGCGAGTTGATTGTGACTATGATTTGGGTCGATGAGGATTTCTTTAATGTGGTATCTCATTGCTTCAAGGTGTGGTTCATCAACGAGCCCAATGGTGCTAGAGAGGGTCCCTTGTAGGGTTTTGATGGACCGCCCATCGGAACCGAGGATGGGCAAGTAGGTCACCTCATGGACATCGACATCCCGGATGGTGTTGTGGTGGATCCAGAGCCTGAGTCAAAGGGGTCCGAGGTGTAGGTCGCCTAGTATTCCCTTTTTGAGGCAGGCTTGTCACACTTCGATCCTTGAGCGCATGCCCATCCCTTGGTGGTCGATAAATTTGTGATGTCCCAGGATGCGTCGCCGACCCATTCATTTTAATGCGCATGCGGAAGCGAATTACTAATTTCCTGACCACAACAAACGTGGGATAGAAAAGTAGGACAACAAATTTCAAATCAATCAACACAGCTTTTATAAACAAGCTGGTTTACAAACAGAGGCCAACTCTAGGTTTAAGTACATGAGGTCTATCTTCGAAAAGAACTTCTGAGCCACCCATGTTCTTGACCCTTTCGCCTTATGCTTTGGGTTCTTCACACTAGAGACTTGAAAAGTTAAGCCCATGATGGGGTGAGATAATGTCTCAACAAGTTCACCTCCTAAACTCCGACTAGGAAGGAAATACGCCTAAAGGCTACCTATGCACACACAAGATAGAAGACTTACCTCGCCTTAGTGCCTTCCTACAAGTCAGTACATTTCATGATCTCAACCAAAAAACTTAAATCAAATCATCGATCAGCTCAATCAATTCAACCAACGATCAATCGATCCACTCAAATCGATACCATCAATACTATCTATCAATTCGATATGACCACTGCTTACACAAGCTAAAAATTGACGGTCTTTGCTCTCACAAGTTGCAATATATGGTCATAGCTCTCACAAGCTAATATAGATAGATAGTAGCTCACCCAAGCTGATAAATATATAGATCATGCTCCCATAAGCTGATAAAATGATCATAGCTCACCCCAGCTGATATATATATCGTGTTCCCACAAGCTGATAAAATGATCTTAATTGATATATAAATATAGATTGTGTTCCCACAAGTTGATAATATGATCTTAGCTCACACAAGCTGACGTGCAAAAGGGCTCTCACAAGCTGATGATAAACTCGCATAAGCTGATAAAATATGCTCTCACAAGGCGATAAATCACTAAGTTAAAAGTACCCGATAAAAATAACCGTATGTGAGTACACGGTCGGCCTGAGCCAAAATTTTAATATCTTACTTTTAAAAAATCCCACTAATTATAATAGTCCACAAAGACATTTTTGGTGTTGTAAACCGATGCCTAGTATTTTCTAATTAAATGAAATTATACAATTTTTAGGATAAATACCCATAATTATTATTTCCACTCAAATTGAACAAATTAGCGCTCAATTAAATAAACCAAGCATACCACTGCAATCAGCATGAAATTCCAATCACCAGCTATCTTGGTATAATTTCCGGAAAATAATAAATAATTAAATAAATACAATTAAATACCATAAATAGAAACTTAGGACGGAAAAGCCTAATTAAATATTGAAACGGGCCCGGAAAATTTTTGAACCTATCTAGATAAATAATACAACCTATCTAGTTGCTAATTACGCTGATCCAACCACCTAACATGTAATAACAAGTAATTAAATCACTAATTCATTCTAACTAACCACCTAAACCATACTTAGCCTAAACTAATTAACGCTTAAGCACAATTAACTCTATAAGCAGGGTTTAGTGAGTAAACTCACCGGTTTATCGATCTAGTGAGTCCACTACGATGGCAACGTGGAGACGGGCGATAAACTCCAAAGCAGCGACACCTTACGAGGCTTGAAAGGGGTCCAGAATGGGCCTCGAAGCCCACGGAGGCTTGCTAATGGGCCAAGAGGTTGCTCGAGTGGCTAAGAGCGGTAAGGAGGGTCAGTCATGGTATAGCAAGGCTAGGCAGCCAACAGCAGGGCTTCATGGCGGCAGAGGCGAGCTCGGGTGGCTGGACGGGGGTTCGACGTGGCCTGAGGAGGCTCGGGATAGGCGGATCGGCGACGGAACTGGCTGGACGACGCGGCAGGGGCACGGGCTCGCGTGGGGGCGTGACGTGTGCAAGCAGTGAGCGGCACCGGTCCGACGGGCGTGCGATGGCAAGGGGGTGGCTGGCTCGGTTCTTCTGCAACTTTGGGAGCTCAAAATGGCCTCTAATGGAGGAATCAAGCTGAGCTGAAGAAGAAAGGGGACAACACAAGCTTGGAGGGTCCCTCTTGCCTCCATTCTGTCCCTTTGTCCCTTGAAGAGGTCCCACCAGCCCTTGGCTGTCATCCATGGCTCTTTGGCTGCCCACAAACTTCCCAAGCAAGTTAATGAAGTGGTCCAAAAGTTACGGAGGCTATGGCATACGAATTTACACCCCAATTCCCCAAATTGGAATCCATTATTCTCCAATTGGATTTAATTCAGTCCCCATAAATTCCACCAAGATGTCCTTGATCAAATTGACATTTTTCCTTGCCATTAGAACCAACTTGCATTCCAAAAACGCGATAAAAAACGGTCCCCTGCATTTTCCGGACAAAAATGACCCTATTTTGTATTTTCGCCAAAAATCTCGGTTTGCAAAAAAATCTTCGAAGGATGAGTCGATGGTTCTAAAATGAATCATGACATGACAGAATTTTCAATTTTTGAAATCAGATTCAAATTTACGGTTAATTTCAATCTGGTGCGATTTTAGCGTGACCTAGTCTACCAGGTAGCTTTTAGGAACTTTTGGTGCAATTGACCCGTGGTCTATTTATTTCAAGCCACAATGTACCTTTTTGACACATTAGTGACTCTTGGTTGTCGTGAAAATCTCGAGGTTTCAAATATGGGCACAGAGTACCAAAACGACAGAAAAATTAGTCTAGTGTCGATTGACGAGAATTTTGCAATCTGGTGGAATCACCCACACAGTAATCACATACCTCTATTGAATCGACCTATCTTCAGTCTCTAATCAATTTTGACAGTGCCGTGATGACCCTTGCAGACTAGCACGGTCAAACATTCGATTCCTAGTCGAATTCTCAAGTCTATTGCGTTAAAATCCCTTAATGGCTTCACCTGATAGGCTAGTTATCTCGTGAGTGGCCAATTCAGAGAAAAGAACTATAAGTTGCCCAACTTATCTAATCGAAAATAGAACTTGAAAATCAAGATGTCACACTTGGTCTATATATAAAATGTAGTTTGTGAAAAATCGCTGTCCTATTTTACTATCCCTATGTTTATTTATTGGCTGAGGGTTTATTTAATTCGCTTCCTGTGGCACCCCCAAATAGCTAAGGTCGCCACAGATACCTATCGCTCCACCTAATGAATAACAGTTACATATCTTTGATATAAAGGGGTTTAAAGAAGGACCGAGGTCCATAGGCATTTTTTTTTTTAAAAGAGTTTAGTGCAGCTCATAGCGAAATTAAAGACGAGTCTCACCATCCCTCTACTCTCTTAATGACGGTATAATGCACACCAACTAAACATCGAAGGAAAACATAAGCCGAGCCACTTTTATTTACATTTTTAAGATGGGCATCTTGGGTCGGTACAACCAAAAAGCCAAGACTTTTAGCTAAACTTGGCTACAGCTCAAAAGAGAGATCTCGACCCCCTACATCGATCATGTATAACCCTCCATCTACAAGTATCGGCTATCCCCAAAAACTACAGCTCCCACTCCTCACGCGGGCCATCACATCCATCCTGGTGCATCGGGCGGTGGTGGCGGCAACATCCCTCGCATCACTCCGTCACGGCGGACGTGGATAAACAAGAACTCCTGGATGACCGGGCCCCCAGCCAGGCCCACATCATACATCACCAGCACCCGAACCCGTATGAACGTCAAACCAGGGATGGTGGCATAATCAAGCTCCATGCACTCGACCTCCACGTCAGATGGAAGGCCATAAAAGGTACCCCGCGTGACGGGAGAGAGATGCATTTTTCTAATTTGAAATGTTGGTCCCCAAAGGGGTGAGTACAACCACTCAGCAGGTAAAAGATCCATTAAACTACTCAATGCATCAAATAGAACAATCATGACATCATCGTAGAGTACATATCATTCATGCATCCAAGCATAACTTACCTTGCAGCCATGCATATGTCAACATACCATATGTGCATGCACCATGATGCACTCATCATCAAGCATTCATGCATATACCATCATGCCATAGGTGCATATACAACCATGCACTCATCATCAAACATTCATGCATATCCATGCCTTATGTGCACATACCACCATGCACTCATCATCAAGCATTCATACATATCCATGCCTTATGTGCACATACCATCATGCACTTATACATATTATATCATACAGCCATGCATACATGTCATCATACCATGCATGATTCAATTTCAACTTTTTATCTTTCAATTGGGTCACCACATTTTTCTTTCCTAGGACCAGTAATTGCATCCCACATTTTATCACTCGTTCCCAACCTGGCATCGCGAGGAACCTCCGGCACACACTTCTGGGCATCCGACACCCCTACATTCCGGGCATCTCGTACCCCAACTGGCATCACGAGGTATCCCCTGGCACACACCTCCGAAGCTTCCGACATCCCCACATTCCGGGCATCTCGTACCCTAACTGGCATCACGAGGTATCCCCCGGCACACACCTCCGAGGCTTCCGGCACCCCCACATTCCGAGCATCTCGAAACTCCCGAGGACATTTGGCACACACACTACGGGCATCCAGCACTCACCTCCGGGCATCTCGACACTCCCGGGGCATCGTCGGCTCACACCTCCGACGGTATCCTCATTTATTATAATTCATCCACAATTGTGTCTCAAAATTAGCATGGCACATGATGTGATGGTAACAAGGTCTATTTCAACTTTTGACATTATGTACCATGCTATATGATATCATATATGCAACAAAATACATCACATCACATGAAACAAGTTCTTTTATTTTTCTGGAAACATATAAATGTTCGGATGAAGCATCATACAAAATTCCGAAAATACTTCCAATTTAATGCATAAACGGACTCCAAAAATTATGAAATTTTGATGGATTATAAACAACACCTAAAGGTAGTTATCTCGTAAATACATTATGCCAACAGAACTCTACAAGATTGAGTACGGTCCATGCATTGCAGATTTCGAAATTTGAACAATTCTGTTTGCACAGTTTCAGAAAACATTTCGATTAAATACCCAAATGAACTTCAAAAGTTATGAAATTCGAACATGTGATATTCAAGACATAAAGGCAGATATTTCATGAACAACACTACACCAAAAGATCCCCATATAATTCGGTATAGACCATGCATCACAGCACTACCATTCTAACAGTCCAACTTGCACAGTTTTTGAAACATTTTTGGTTAAATAGGCAAATGAACTTCAAAAATTACGAAATTTGAATATGTTGTAGAAAAGACATAAATAAAGATATTTCATGCAGAACACTTTTCCAAAATAATCTAATACAAAACAGTATAGACCAAGCATTGCAACTTACAAGGTCCGAACACATCAAATTGCACAGTTTTAGAAACATTTCCGATTAAATACCCAAATGACCTTAAAAAATTATGAAATTCGACTATGTGATAGAAAAGACCATAAGGTAGATACTTCATGAAAACATAAAAGTCAGATTCGTCCTAGGTATTTAAATATGGACGGTTAAAACCCCTGTTCCTAGTACCGAAATTTTCAGATCCAGTCTTTCCAAAGAATAACGATTTCACCCACTTATACTTGTTTTTTTTGTCCCAAATTTGAGTGTGTTATACTCCAAGAAGTCCTTTACAACTTTCATTTAGAGGTAGAAGCCAAAATTCAACTAGAAAATCACATGCAAGTCGCTAGAACATCCAAGGTCGAGTTGTTTTTCTCAAGAACAGTACATTAGACTAGAGCACCATTCTTATAACTTCAATTTTTTGCATTCTATACATCCGAAATTGTCACCATTCAATCACACACACTAAGCACAGCATGCAAGAGTAGACCACTTGCCTCTAGACCGAGCGAACGGCAAACACAACGGCGAGACACGGCGAGACACGGACGGCGACACGGCCCTTCCTCCTTCCTTCTTCCCTTCTTCCTTTCTTCCTTTCTTCCTTCTCTTTCTCTCCTCTCTTTCTCTGGGACGAACTCTCCTCTCTCTCTCTCTCTCTCTCTCTCTCGCTTAAACCGGCCACTTTTCCCCTCTAATTTTCCTTCCCTCCATCATTAGCCATCATTAGTTTTGCATGGCTTGACACTTGGCTAACTTCAAAGGACAAATGGGGAGGCATGCAAACCGGTCTCTCCCCCGCCCCATCTTCGTGTGATCGATGGCCCCTTCATGGGCTTATGGACCGGCCATTTTGGCCCATCTTAGGCCTAGCACTCTTGGGCTTAAGACCCAAGCTTAAATAAATCCAGAATTAACCCTTTTTTAAAAACTAACTAAATCCCTATTAAATCAAAGTACTTAAATTACAAATTTAAATGGCTATAATACTTTATAACATAGATTAATAAAGTCCAACTTATAAAATTCATGGCCAAAAACATAATTTCCTCATCAAATAAATTTGGATCTCACATGGGCATAGAATATGTTTCCAACAAAATATTCACCCATTAGGTGCTCGGCCATTAATTCTATTACACTTCTTTGGTCTAAAGACCATAACATAGATCAATGATGCGTCCATCGCCCTTCCAAAGGGTGTAAGGCATCTAGAGATTGTCACGGAGTTTTAGGATGCCACACTTCTGCAGGTGCTTAATTGAAAGATAAAAAGAATGGGTCGGAGACGCGTCCTGGGACGTCGCATTTTTAATCGATCGCCAAGGGATGTGCGCGTACCCAGGGTTCGGGGCGTGACATAAGCTATAAACCATCTTTTTGCGAGAAAGCAAATTGAGTTCGCCAAAATTGAGATGGTTGAACCTCAAATGCCACAACCATAAAGGATCATCCACACACACTTTTAGACATCAAGACATTTCATTCTTTATATTGACAGTAAACATTATGTTCTTCGACATCTTTACATTTGCAATCTATTATTCCAGTCTCTTAGCACAAGAGTAAGATCTTTCATATGAACAATATAGCCTTTCTCTAGAAGATGTCCCAAACTCAAAATATTGCTTGCCATTTTCAGGACATAATAAACATTAGTAAGAAACCGGCATGCACCACTCTTCAAATGAATTAAAATCGTACTTTTGCCTTCAACAAGAATTTTAGAGTTATCACCGAAAGAGACTTTCCCTTTTATTATTTCATCTAACTCGGCAAATATCTCCTTTCTCTAGCATATATGGTTGCTTGCACTGGTATCCAAGTACCACGTATCATTTTGTCCTCCTTCATCTTCTTTGAATGCCAATGAGAAAACTTGATCAGCATCATTCACCCAATTTGCCTTTTCGTTTACTCCAGTACTCTCCTTGTTCTAGTAGTTAGAAGTATAATGACCAAGTTTATTGCAACGATAACATTAAATTTTAGATTTATCATACCAATGGCTTGTCGAGTTCTTTCCTCTTCCATGAACTCCCGTTTGATACTAATATCTATCGTCACTTTGAGCAGCATCTCATCTGCTTCGTCCATGACCTCTTCCTTGAAAGCTAACTCGACCTCAGCCTCAACCACGGTCACGATCACAATCTTGGTTTGTCCCACGAGTTTTTGTGGGATCTCTTCTTTACTTCTTCTCATCTTGGATGGTCAGCTGCATTTGGAGAACTTCCTCCATTGATTCAATTTCTGTCTAGACTTTTTTTTGTGGGCTTGTAATGAACCTAGAAACTCATTGATTGTCATGGCATCCAAGTCTTTGGATTCTTCAATTGCAACAGCGATGTGATCATACTTCTTATCTAAGGACCAAAGTATTTTCTCGATAATACGAATATCTGAAACGTCTTCTCTATTTCTTTTCATCCCATTGATAGTCATCAAAACTCTTATAAAATAATCAGCAATCGATTAAGATTCTTTTATATAAATTACCTCAAATTTGCCTCTCAAGGTCTGAAGGCAAATCTTCTGAACTTTTTGTACTCTTTGATGTGTGCTGTGAAGAATCTCCTATGCCTCCTTAACAGTAGTGGCGTTCAAATTTTTTTCGAATATGGAATCATCTAAAGCTTGATGGCTCATTAAAAGGGCATATTGATTTTTTGTTTGTACCTTCTCCAAGGCATTCCTTTGGTTCTAGTTCAAGGTAGCTTCATCCTCTAGCTCATCATGGCCAATGTTGACAAAGTCCCACACACCATATGCGCTTACCAGAGCTTTCAGTCTAGTGGCCTACTTACCATAATTTTCTTTGGTAAGACGAGGGTACTGATTGTTTGTTGAGGTCATGATCACAAACTGTGCACTCTAATATCAATTTGATGGAAGTAATTTAAAGTTGAAACGCTCACAACTCACACAAGGAAGACAAAAAGATAGATAGACTTATAGATTTATTTCACTTTAACTATAAACAATTAGAAGATTCTCCTATTTATAAACTTGTTACATGACCTTTGCTCTTCCCCATAAAAATAGCCAGTGTTTCGGATAAAATCTAGAAATTAACAAGACAATCACCATATCTCATCATATCTCACCATATCTCTAGAGACAATCACTACACCTAGAAATACAATAGACTCGTTAAAGATAATGTAGCAATTATGACTCTTCTTCAATGCTAGTACAGAATAATCTTCGATATCAATTATGGGATCTCGGTGTCGAAGTGTCAGCATCGATGAATTTGGTTTAATTTCTAACATCTTTCACAATATCTTCCCAAACTTCTTATGGTGATTTGTTTTCATTTGACGGACGTATCAGTCCTCGTGTGCTTGAAAGATTTCTCAATAGATAGCCAGTGTGCCAGTAATCTCTAGGAAACATGGAACAAAAATGCGAAACAACACATTTCACTTGATGCTACAAATCATTGTAACTAAGTTTGAGTGCAGGAAGGATATCGTGTCACGCCCCGATCCTCCGAGCGCGTGCCCATCCCTCGGTGGTCGATTAAATTGCGACGTCTTAGGATGCGTCGCCGACCCATTCATTTTAATGCACATGTGGAAGCGAATAATTCAATCCCCAACCAACACGAAGATGGGATAGAAAAATAGAGCCACAATTGTTGAAAACTACATCACACCTTTATAAATATTAAACTAAGTCATATACAGTACTAGCCGATATATACAAGTCTAGTCTATATGTACAAGGTCTACAAAAAGGTAGAGGGGCTACAGATCCTCTAAGCATTTGAGTCCTTGATAGAAGGTTCCGGGGTCTCTCAATATGAAAGACTCGGGTCTACCACTGAACCACTAGGAGGGTCAGCCGTACCCTAGCCAAAAGCAATCTTTAACATCGACAGAGGAATCTTAGATTCCAATAGGGGGTCCTTCTCTAGGTCCATCTCACCTGTAACGATACCACGATCGGAATTGATTGGGCACCCTCCGGGATAGGCCCGCATCAATCCAGAAAGTGGATCTCACGAGTTTGTAGACCCAGTCTTGGCTCCCGAGAAGGGGAATCTGAGAAATCTGTTCGATGACCTTCTTCGGCTGGTCGAAGCGTTCAGGAGGAACAGCCATCTAAGGACCTGTAAATGTTAGCCCACGACGGGGTGAGATGATATCTTAGCAAATTCACTCCCTAAACTTCGACTAGGAAGGAAATACACCTAAAAGCTGCCTAAGCACACACAAGATCATAAACTCAACCAATCCCCTCAATTCAAATCGAATCATCGATCAATTAGCTAATCGGTTCAAGTCCATACCAACAATACTATCTATCCATTTAATACCATATATCCATCCTCTGATACTATCACTATTCACAACAGTTGTAATAAATGGTCTTAGCTCACTCAAGCTGATATTTAGATAGATAGCTCATTCAAGCTGATAATTATATAGATTGTACTCACTTAAGCTAATAAAATGATCTTAGCTCACTCAAGCTGATGAATCTATTGATCGTGCTCGCTCAAGTTGATAAAATGACCATTATAGTTCGTGCTTACTCAAGTTGATAAAACGATCTTGGCTCACTCAAGCTAATAAAACACCATATTGAAAATACTTGATACAAATAGTCGTGTGTGGGTACACGGTTGGCCTGAGCCAAAACTTCAATATCTTTCTTTTAGAAATTCCCACTAGTCATAATAATCCATAAACACATTTTTGGTGTTGTAGACCGATGCATGGTATTTTCTAATTACATACCGAAATTACTCAATTTTGGAAATAAATACCCAAGATTATAAATCTCACTCAATTTGCACAAATCAACACTCAATTAAATAAAACAATCATACCATTGCGGTCAGCAAGAAATTCTAGTCACCGGCTATCTCGGTATAATTTTTGAAAAATAATAAATAATTAAATAAATACTAAAATTAATCAAATAAATACCAATAAATACCATAAATGCAGCTTAGGCCGGAAAAGCCTACTTAAATATCGAAACGAGCCCGGAAAATTTCCGAACCTATCTAGATAAATAATACAACCTATCTAGTTGCTATTTAAGCCGATCTAACCACCTAACATGCATAAACGAGTAATTAAATCACTAATCTGTTCTAAATAACCACCTAAACCATACTTAATTTAAACTAATCAACCATTAAGCATAATTAACTCCCTAAGCAGAGTTTAGTGAGTAAACTCACCAGTTTTGAAATCTAATGAGTCGACAACGATGGGGACGCGAAGGCGGGCGACAAACTTCAAAGCGGGGGCATCCTACGAGGCTCGGAAGCAGTCCTAAATGGGCCTTGAATCCCACAGCTCCTTGTTGGCTTCGGTTTTGGATGTTGGGCCGAGAGGGCTGCTCAGGCTTGGCTTGGGTTGGAAACGGCAAGGACTGCGAACAGGCTGCAGTGCCGATCGACGATGGCTATTGGACGGCAGCTTAGGCGACCACGACGGCAACGGTGACGCTTTAGGGGGCTGGACAGGGCATTCTACGGTGTCGGGACAGTGAGCAGGAGGTGTGGACGTGGGGGACGATCGCGCGGCTTGCGGGCGGTGCTGGACGGCAGTGACAGGCGGTAGGGAGCTCCGGCAGGCGTGCGATGGCTAGGGGGAGGCCTGGGGCTCGGATTCTCTGCACTTTCAGAGCTTCAAGGCTTCTAAATTTGAGAAAAAAAGAGTAGAGAGGAAGAAGATGGGCTATTAGTCAAAGAGGGGGTTGCCAAAATATCTTAAACACTTATTGGCATGCCCCACTAGCTTGGTTGTCTTCCTCAGCCCATTTGCAACTGCCAAGGCTTCCTTAAGAAGTCATTGAAGGGGTCCAAAGGTTGAGGACCAAGGGGGCTACGAATTTGAAGCATCCTCCTCTCAAATTGGACCAATTCCCTTCCAATTGAAGCCAATTTCGGTCCTATAAATTCAACCAATGTATCCTCGATCAAATTAACATTTTTCCTAGCCAATAGAACCATCTTGCATCCTAAAAATGAGATCAAATATAGTCCCCTGAATTTTTCGGACAAAAACGACCCTATTTTGAATTTCCACCAAAAATCTCGGTTTGCAAAAAAATCTCTAGAGGATAAGTCGTCGTTCCTAAAATAAATCGTGATATGACAGAACTTTCAATTTTTGAAACCGGATTCAAATTCGTGGTTAATTTTAATCTGGCACGATTTTAACGTGACCTAGCCCACCGGGTAGCTTTTAGAAATTTTTAGTGCAATTGACCCGTGGTCGATTTATTTCTAGCCACAATGTACATCTTCGACACATTAACGGCTCTCGATTGTTGTAAAAATCTCGAGGTTTCAATTACAGATACAGGGTACCAAAACGATAGGAAAATTGGTTTAGTGCCGATTGACGAGAATTTTGAAATCTGGTGGAATCACGCACACTTTGATCACATATGTCAATCGTATCGACCTATCTCTGATCTCCAATCGATTTTTAACTGTGCCGTAATGAACTTTGCAGATGAGCACGGTTGAGTAGTCGATTCCTGGTCAAATTCTCAAGTCTTTTGCGTAAAATCCCTTAATGGTTTCCTCAAATAGTCTAGTTATCTCATGAGTGATCAGCTCAGAAAATAACACTATAGAGGTGTCGATGAAAGACCTTATTCATTTAATTGAAAACAAGACTGGAATTTTAGGATGTCACAACTCTTCCCCTCTTATAAAAACTTCATTCTCGAAATCTAAACCATTACAATTCTTTAAACAAAAAGGTAGGGGTATAGTTGTCTCATTGAATTCTCGCTTTCCCAAGTTACTCCTTCAGTGCCATGGTGTTGCCAGAGCACTTTAACTAACGGAATCGTCTTGGTACGTAGAATCTGCTCTTTCTGATCCATAATCTGAACTGGGCTTTCCACATACGACACTCGGTCGTCCATGTCTAACTCCTCAAAATTTAGCACGTGGGTCGGGTCAGGCTTATACTTTCTCATCATCGACACGTGAAAGACGTCATGTACTTGCGCCAACCTCGGCGGTAATGCAAGACGATACATTAGGATCCCGATTCTCTCAAGAATCTCAAAGGGACCTACATATCTCGGACTCAGTTTTCCTTTCTTGCCAAAGCGCGAAGTACCTCTCATTGGTGACACATTCAGAAAAACATGATTACCAACTTGAAACTCCAATGGTCTCTAACGCTTATCTGTGTAACTTTTCTGGCGGCTTTGAGCGGTCTTTAGTTTGTCTCTGATAACGGCAACTGCAACCAATTTTTTCTAAACCAACTCTGGGCCTGTAATTTTTCTTTCCCCGACTTTATCCCAACGCACTGGCGTTCTACATGCTCTGCCATACAACGCTTCGAAGGGAGCCATCTGAATGCTCTACTGGTAGCTGTTGCAGGCAAACTTGACAAGATGAAGCTGTTCCTCCCAGCTTCTCTTGAAATCCAACACGCAAGCTCGCAACATGTCTTTGAGGGTTTGAGTCGTCCTCTCAGACTAGCCATCCGTCTGAGAATGATATGCGTTACTATACTGTAGCTTCGTCCTTTAAGTAGCCTGCAAACTCTTCCAAAAAGTAGCTATGAATCTCGGGTCTCGGTCTGATGTAATTGTCACTGGCACTCCATGTAGACGAACAATTTGACGTACGTACAACTCTGCGTGCCTATCAAAATCAAGATCATTTCGCATGGCGATGAAGTGAGCCGACTTTGTCAGTCTGTCGACCACTACCCAAATAGAATCATTACCTCTCTGACTCTTCGGTAAACCTATCACAAAATCCATCGTGATGTGCTCCCATTTCCACTCTAGAATCTCAAGAGGTTGCAGAAGTCCTCCCGGCTTACAATGTTGTTCTTTCACCTACTGACACGTCAAACACTCGGCGACATGCTTGGTCATGTCCGCCTTCATACCGGACCACCAATAGTGTTGATGCAGATTCTAAAACATTTTCGTATTGCTTGGATGAATGTTGTAACTACTACGATGAGCTTTTGAGAAGATTTCTTCCTTAAGCGTTGCACCGTTAGGTACATACAGTCGTCCTCGTAACCTTAGTGTTTCATCTTCAGAAATATGAAAATTAGCTTTTCTCGTATCAATATCCTTTTGCAGAATCTTCTGAACATCTGGATCTGTTAATTGAAGCGTCTTGATTCTGATATGCACATTCGGTTCAATTCTGAGGGTGGGCATCAGATTCGAAAGATGGCCTACCTGAAATTTGAATACCGAATCTCGAGCCCTTTCGAGTAAAATCCATTCTTTAACCATCATTTGAGCGATTGAAGACTTCCGACTCAAAGTGTTTACGACCTTGTTTGCCTTTCCTGGGTGATACAGAATATCACAATCATAGTCTTTTAGAAGTTTCATCTCGTGGCACTGTCTCATATTCAACTCCTTATGAGAGAGTAGATACTTAAGACTTTGATGGTCAGTGAAGATCTGGAATCTTTCTTCACACAAATAATGTCTTCAAATCTTCAAAGCGAAAATGATTGCCGTGAGTTTTAAGTCATGCATCGGGTAATTCAGTTCATGAGGTCTTAACTGATGGGAGGCGTATGCAACAACCTTACCATGTTGTATCAACACGCAACCCAGTCCTCTAAACGACGCATCACTATTAATCTCATATCCTTCAGGACTAGATGGAATGGTCAGCATATGTGCGGTAGTCAGGTTCCGCTTAAGCTCTTAGAAACTACGCTTGCACTTGTTTGTCCACATGAACTTCTCTTCTTTCTTCAGGAGTCGAGTTAACGGGGATGCCAAAGCTGAAAATCCTTCCACAAACCTTCTGTAGTAGCCTGCTAAACCTAGGAAACTCCGAATCTCTAATACTGTTGTCAGTCTTGGCCTACTAATCATTGCTTCAATCTTGGACAAGTCCACGGAGATTCCTTTGCTTGAAATCACGTGACTTAAGAATGTAACACGAGTCAACCAAAACTCACACTTGCTAAACTTAGCGTACAATCCATGGATCCTCAAGGTTTGAAGTACCATTCTCAGATGACTCTCGTGTTCCTTTAAACTCCTAGAGTACACCAGGATATTGTCGATGAACACGATCACGAACTGATCTAGGTATTCTTTGAACACACGATTCATTAGATCCATAAAAGCAGCCGGGGCATTCGTCAAACTAAACGGCATTACAGTGAACTCATAATGGCCGTATCAAGTACAAAACGTGGACTTCGGTATATCCTCCTTTCTGATCCTCAGTTGATGGTACCGTGTCCTCATGTCGATTTTTGAAAATATCAATGCTCCTTGCAACTGGTCAAACAAATTGTCGATCCTCGGGAGTGGATATTTGTTCTTGATCGTTACCTAATTGAGTTGATGATAGTCGATGCACAGGCGCAACGAACCATCTTTCTTCTTCACGAAGAGAACTGGTGCTCCTCAAGGTGATACACTGGGACGTATGAATCCCTGATCCAACAATTCCTACATCTGCACTTTCATTTCTTTCAACTCAGATAACGACATCCAGTAAGGAGCCTTAGAGATTGGCTTTGTCCTGGGAGCTAACTCGATCACGAACTCTATCTCTCTTTCTGGCGGTAAGCCTGGCAATTCTTTTGGAAACACATTTGGAAATTCTTGAACTACCGAGATATCTTCGATCTTCAGCTCCTCAACTGTCGTATCCACGACAGGTGCCAGGTAACCTTGACAACCCTCGCCTAACAAACGGGTTGCCTCAAGCGACGACATTAAGGTAATCGAGGGTCCTCCTCGACTTCCAACAAACTCGAAACTTTCACCTTCTAACGGGTCAAATTGAATCATTTTACGATAATAGTCCATCTTAGCTCATTGCTTGGTGAGCCAGTCCATGCCAATTATCAAATCAAAATCATACATGGCTAGGACTAACAAGTCTATCTTCCCCTCTCGCTCACCAATCACTATTTTGCAACTAGAACAACCCAATGCAGCTAGCACCTTATCCTTTAACGATGTAGATATGTTAACCACTAAGTCTAACAATTCAGGACTTAATCCTATCAGCTTAACATATTGCTCAGCAATAAAAGAATGAGTCACTCCAAGGTCGAATAAAGCATAAGTAGCATGGTCCTTCAACGAAACTGTACCTATGATCACATCAGGCGTGTCCTCTGCCTGACCTCTCGTGATGTTGTACACCTGTCCTTGCACTGGCAGTTTATTCTGTCTTGCCTGTTGTGCGACCTAAGGCACAAACCTCCTGTTTAGACCCATCGACGACAGCGATGGTAACTGCTGAAATCCTCTTAGCCTTCTAGGATAGTCTCTGGCCAAATGACCTGGTTGGCCACACTCGTAACACCCATTCGTCCTAAGGTGGCATGGGGCCGAACCATGTTGCCTTCCACAGAGATGACACGCACCATTCTACTGTGGCGCTGATTTTCCAATTCCACCCTTCCTGTTGGGTGGGATGTGGAACCTTCCTCCGGCCATGGGCCTCTTCCCATACCGATTCTTATTTCTGTTAGAACTAAACCGCGACCCAGATGTGGCAACTCGTTCGTTCTGGTCTCTTTCTATTAGATGGGCCTGTTCATACAAGTAATTGTAGTCCTTCAAATTGAATGGCACCAACGGACTCCTCAGTTCTAGCCTGAGTCCATCTCTGAACCTTCGAGCTCGATTTACCGGATCTTTTACCAATCTAGGGGCGTACTGTGATAGCTCATCGAACCTCACTTTGTACTGGTCCACAGTCATGGTACCTTGGCAAAGGCACTGAAATTCCGCCATTTTCAGTTCTCTGGCATTGTCAAAAAAATATTTGTCGTTGAACACTTCGACAAAGACATTTCACTTCGGGACCGCACCTTTCGGGAACACTACTCTAGTGGCTCTCCACCAAGTGCTTGCAATCCCCTACAGTTGATAGACTGCAAGGACAACCTTTTCCGCCTCAGTGCACATTAGTAGTGCAAAGACCTTTTCCAATTCCTGGATCTTGAAGGCTGCGGTCTTGAGATCTCCTTTCGCCAGTGAAGCTCAGTGGGTTCAACTTTAAAAAATGCTCCACGAGCTTGTGCATCGGTCTTCCTTTCTCAACAACTACGTTCTAGGTGGAACTTCAACAGGTGCGGCGGTAGGTGCGGCGGTAGGTGCGGCAACGGTTGCGATAGCAGCAGCAACATCAGAGGCAGCGTTGGTAGCAGTAGTGGTGGCTGCAGTAGCGGCGGCTGTAGTGGCGGCGGTGGCAGCTTGGTTATGAGCTTGCTGCTCCATCTGATTTCCCATCGTCTCTAGCACCTGCATGATCCCGTCCACTCTCGGATCACCAAGGGCTACTACCCCAGCACTAACAAGAGGCAGTGCTACTCCACAGGTCAAATGACCATCCAATGAGAAATTAACTCTAATTTCTCACATATAGACCATTTTGGGCAGCAAATAAACCATTTAAACAGCCCATATGAATTTCCTTAATTTCTTTTTGTTTGAAAATCGATTTTTCCGCAAAATTTCGGACTTGACGAAAATTCGCCGAAAGATGAGATGACATCTTACAAATGAATCGTGACATGCTCGAATGTTCAAATCTTGAATTTGAATTCAATTTCTTGGTCAAAATTGACCGAACGCGATTTTAGTACGACCTAACTTATTAGGTAGCTTTTAGAGGTTTTAGTTAGTTTGACCCGTGGTCGATAATTTTCGATCCACGTTTGTGCATCTTCGAATTGTAGATGACTCTCGGTTGTTATAAAAATCGCGAGGTTTCAATTATGTGTCTTGAGCATAATTTCGATGGAAAATTGGTTTATTGCCGTTCAACGCGCATATCGCAATCATGCGGAATCACCCCCAATTCGACTACGCAATTCCATCGAATTGACTTATATCCGTTCGCTAATCGATTATAATGGTGTCGTACCCTTGTCGATTATTATGGTCGAGCAGTCGGTTTTTGGTCGAATTCTCTCGTGTTTATATCTCTTAACCGCTTCACCTAATAGATTAGTTAACTCGTGAGTGGCTAGCTCAGAGTAAATTGACCATAAGCGCGTCAACGAACCAACATTTCATATATTTGAGACGGGGTCAAATTTCAGGATGTCACAAATGAAATGTTGTAAGATCATTTTTCTTCGAAAGTTTTTTGAATATGTTTTCTTAGAGTTTGTAGAAAGTCAAAAAGAGAAAAGAAGTGTTAGATACGGAGGACATGTCTTAGTATATATAATCAATTTAAGTTGAATCATTTTTGTAAAAATGTGGCTAGAAAATATTATTACCAACCCTTTTCCTACTTAAGTTTAGCAATATCGAAGATTCTAAGGTCATTTAAAAAAATTGTTTTTTAATTTTTCTTTTTAGAGTTTGTGGAAAAATAAAAAAGAGGAAAGAAAGTTCGATGTGGGACCCGTGTCAAAAATAAAGACGACAACAAGTCAAAGTCGTCGTTGACTTATCAAAGACCGGCACGATTCATGCGTTTCATTAGATTCGGACGTTGTTGTCTCTCTCCCCTGTTTTTCCAAGATCCTTCTTTGTGCTGGCCAAGTTATCACCGTCAGTTTGATTGGTCATCTCAGAAGATTTCCACACCAGTTACATATTAGGACTTAATCGATATGAAAAGAAAATCAAATACTTGGTCAACTGACTTGAACACATCATACATCTTTTGAGCATTATCAACATTAATGTCTTTTCAAGACCCGTTATCGTCAACCTCGTTAGTCGCATTAGAATTGAGATATTTGTACCTTTCCTTACCGGCTTGAATTGTTCCTTGAACACATTGGATCTTTTTAATTTTTGCTAGATCAAAAATTGTGTGGATTATTCCCTCACACATTGGATTATATAGTTGTTCCACATCTATTTTCCCAAGACCCTTCTTTGTGCTGGCCAAGATTTAACATGTTCAGTTTGATTGGGTTTCCACACCAATTACATATTTAGGACTGAATTATGTTTTGGCAGAAAAGAAAAGCAGAGATTTCTTCAGCTGACTTGAGCCACTGAAACATCTAGATGCGTGTACAAACTGACTGACTGGTGAACTTCGATGTAAAAAAGATGCTCGTTTGCATGACTACTCGTGTGACTGATGTAAATTCAGCAATGATAAAGTTTACGAGTATATATGGATCTCAAAATCAAGAAAGATTGCTGCATCATGCTCGAGTAGATGATTGCAATTTTAAAAGTATTCCCAATTGCCACATACATATTACGATCGTGCCTAGCTGATTACCGGACCTTGATAAATATGGGATAGGTATGACGTAACAGTTTATTGATCCCAGACATCGTGAATAAGTTCATAAACAATAGATAACTAAGTCCTCCTATTAGTAAATGAACAAGTTTTCCTCCCTTCTTTCTTTCGCTCTGAACACCGATATCCATGACAAACACAGTAATGTGACTCGTAAGTGTAAGAGGCAAAACAAATCTTCACATCTCACTTGGCAAGAGTGGCTGCACATCTGAAAATGTAATGACATCCATATCAATGTTTGACTTGCTAGATGGAAAGGCAGCAGCATAAAATTCAGTTGCCTCACAGTCCTCTTGATTTTGCTGAATGCCTGAAGGATTTTGGAGCTTCCTTACCCCCTCCAACTCCATTGCCACTTTTTTCATTGTAGGTCGGTTCCTCCCATTCAAGTGTAAGCATCTTTTTGCAAGGTTAGCAACTGATGCAATCTCTTCCTTCTTACCCTCTTTCAAAACTTGAGCATCCACAATGTCGAACAAGTGATTTTGCTCCATCGAAATTATGAAATAGGTTGCAAGGCTTCTTCCTTCTCGTTCCCTCAACGACAAGATTGGCTTTTGGCCTGTTAAGAGTTCAACAATGACAACTCCAAAGCTGTACACATCGCTTTTGTCTGTGAATTGACTTGATTGGAAATACTCGGGATCTAGGTAACCGAAAGTCCCCTGCACCAATGTAGTTACATGAGTTTGATCAAGGGAAACAAACTTGGAAGTACCAAAATCTGCCACTTTTGCCCGATATTTCTCATCCAAGAGGATATTGGTGGACTTGATGTCTCGATGATAAATGGGAATGGAGGCTGCTGAATGCAAGTAAGACAAGGCTTCCGAGATTTCAGATGCGATTCGTAGACGTGTGTCCCATGATACATGAAACTCTTTGTTTGGCTCATGAAGGTATTGGTATAGAGTCCCATTTGGTATGAACTCATAGACTAAAAGCGGGATTTCTATCTCCAAGCAACACCCCAATAACTTAACCACGTTCCTATGATTGATTTGGGAGAGAATGAGGATTTCATTTATGAACTGCTCGACTTTTCCCTCGTCTATCACTTTTGATTTCTTAATCGCAACAATTTTTCCATCCGTTAACATTCCCTTGTAAACAGTACCTTGCCCACCTTGTCCAAGGATCCTATCCTCATTGAAATTGTCAGTGGCGTTATCTAAATCCTTGGAGTTGAACAATTTGCATTTCTCAACATTGTCTTGTGGTGAAGATAGCTCTCTTTCCAACAAAAGACCGCCATTGCGTTTGAAGTACTTCTCTTTGAGCTTGATTTCTTTTCTCTTCTTGATGTATTTGTACAACCTCCATAAAAAAAGACACAACAGTAGTGCCCCAACGCCTGCCCCAACCCCTGGATTGCAAAAGTTTATGGGGGCAAAAGTGAGAAAAATGTATCCTGCTTGTCAAGAATTTATAACGGCCCTTATCGTCAAGAATTTCAGAGAATCTGATTGAAAGGAATACATACAAGAGTGACGAACCTGAGTCTCCTTTCCTGTGGATTTATGTTAACAGACATGAAAATTTTACTTGTCTCCATTTCGAGTTACGTCCGATGAAATTTCTATACGTGCATTTGTACTGTACAAATTCTTTCTTACAAGGAATTTAGCAAACCATAGATGAAAGTGAAAAACCGGCAATCATCTTGATGATGATTGTAATAATCCAAATTCAAATATGACGAGAATAAGTAGGAACCTAGAAAAGTTCAAGTGTTTTCTTATTTATCAAATACAAGTATTAGTGTGCAAAGAAACTTTTAAGGTTATTGTGATACATACTATAGATTGAAACTTATCTATATCATTCACTAAGCAAATGGACAATCTTGTTAGAACAGGTAAACTTATTTTTATACCTTTTTCTGAACATAATTTATGGTATGCTGTGCTTTTTCTAACAATGCTAAGAGCATGAAGCGGTCTAAAGTTCTGGGTTAAAACACGTACTTACCAATAAGAATGAATTTAGCTGTCTTTCTACTATCAACACATTCATGCCAGCCCTGTTTGTTCACACAAGTCGAGCCTATCCCGGGGCATACATTTGAATCTTCACATTCATCAATATCTGATGACAAAAGTCAAAATTATATTAGCAGCGAATTACCATCTCCTTGAGTGTAATATTATGCTTGTGAAAATAGGACTGTCCCATTCAATTTCGTTACAAAATGCATTCGCTTTGAATAACCTTGGGTAGAAAAACAAAAGCAAAAAAGAAGGCAGAAAAGCATGTATGGGATCATTAGATGGCGAGAATGCAAAATATCTGGGAATGACAAACCACTCCGATGTATGGTGCCCTTAAAAATGGAATGTGACAGCGTAAGTATGTTACCTTGGCATCCTCCAATAATATAAGCGTTGCCACGATACCCACTTCGACACGAGCACCGCAGATATGAGAAGCTACTAGTCATGTAACACGAGACGATATCAGACATAGTCAAGCTTTTGCGAAGCGCAAGTGAATTGTTGGTATTGTTTTGGATCCCCCATTGTAACACCACTGGGACCGTATCGTTCACTCTCAAATCATACAAATCTGTAATGTCTGACTTCGAGAACCATGATCTCTCTACCAAGAAAGCGTACTTGCACCCCTGTTGTCCACCTTCTTCTTTGATATCCACGCTAAAGGCCTGAAGTTTTAAGGGGAGCGTAGTCTGGCAGCATCCGTCCTTACCGGAGCAAGCACTATACCAGCTAAAGTTGGTTCCAGCACATTTCGACCTGCAACCAGTCGATGTAAAGGTCATACCAGCTGACTCTGTAGTTACCAGTGTTGCCTTGGTGTCACAACCAACTGATATAAAGACGTTCGATCTCTGGGAGAAGACAAAGCCACTTCCTTTTAAACTCACTGGCTCACTAAGTCTATTGCCCTGGCAGCCTGCATATGAGTAATTTACTGGAAGACTGACCTTTATCGTGCTATTCAAGTATGCCACTTTCAGAACTCTCAATCCAATCTTAAGTAGTATGGGAACCGTGTTGTTTTGCTGGCAGACAATCTCATACCAGTCATCCAAGAAACACCCTTTTCCTATGCCGAAGGGGAAGGGAATGGTGATGTCCCCGCATTTTTCATCACAGTTTTGCATTGCAAGTCGCGGTGCGGCTCCAGATGCTTGTACTGTGACGGAAACCAGAAGCAAAAGAATTTGAAACACTGAGTTTGACATGATTTTCATGGTTTGTATGTGTTTGGATCTAAACATATGGAGAAAGGTAACAGGAGCTGAGTCCCTTAAATAAGAGAAGAAAGGAAGAATTTTCACGTTCTGTGCGCATAATTGTTATTTTTCGTTAAAGAAAGGAAGAATTTTCATGTCCCGTACGCATAATTTCCACCACTGTCACCTCCTGGTATTTGCTTGGGAAGTTTCCTTGGTGATAGAATATCAAAGGTTGACCAGTAGAGGGCACCAATGAGCAGCCAAGTGTGACTTTTCTCATTGTTGGGGAGATAATTTTGTCGATCATCTCTTTAACGAGAAAGACTTGGAGCGTTGCCAAGACGGAAGACTTTTCAGAATTCTTTGTCATGGATCCCGTCAAGCACGTGAGAATTGAGATATTTCTTCCTTTCCTTACCCAGTTAAAGTTGTACGCGTCATATCCTTTTTCAAATTTTCCTCGACCAAAGTCGTATGAATTCTTCCTCTTCCGCACTCCATTAAAAATTAGTGCCACGTCTTGGGTTATTGCCGCAATTTTTTCACTTTTCAATGCCAATCTTTTTGTTTAGCATCAATTAGCTCGATCACTTACACTTTCTGATTCAACATGAATACGGTCCTTTAAATTATGCATATTAATCTTACTTTAGCATTGTTTAGGTTATTTTAGAAATTAATCAAAACTAAACCTCGTTTAGAATTAGTTTATATTGCGCGTCTCTAATTTGTTAAAAGCTTACAATTTTGTTAGTTAGATGCAGTTTAGTAACCTCAACCTACTTAGATTGCTGGCATATAATATCTCGTACCAAACATCCAAGAAACATCCGGCTCCTATTCCAAAGGGGAAGGGAATGACAATGTTTCCGCAAGATTCAGTGCAATTGCCAGGTGTGGTTTGGCTTTGGTTTATGGTTTCATCTCTCATCCCTCGACCCCTGTCATGGAAACTTTGATCATGCACCTGCCCATTATTTGAAGTAAACATTTTGTGCGATTAGAATTGTAACAAGTTTTTTACTCGTTGGATCCTGCTTTCTTCGAGTGATACGTTTTCTCAATTTCTAGTCCTTTCATTATGTTTCCTCGATTTTGCCCCCTCAAAATCTCCATTTCTCAGTGTCTGCGAAACCTGTGACTTGGAATTGCAGCCATATCAATTCTAATGCCATGAACGAAAAGTGAAACTTAAAGAGCAGTCTGTATAAAAAGCAATGTCCGCATGCAGAAAGACGAGTCATCAAGCACTCGACCGTCCACTCTATAAATATGTTTGGCTTTTGAAAACATTAGGGAGAAGAGCTAGACATAAATGCCGCTTCCCTTGAAAGTATATATCGGATCTCATAAACACCTAGATGGAAACATATTTATTTTGCATACTTCTCAATAAATTTTAGACCTGAGTATCAGGAGGCCAGGGCAGCAACGGCCACCAGCTAGCGATGGCCGTTGCTTGCCACCTCGGGTTCGTCCCCACATGTCCATCATAAGTCACAAACAAGGAAGTGTATCTTAAATAAATGAACCTCGCATTCATGAGATGCACCAACTAGCTAAGGCAAATCAAAAGTAGGATCGCGACTTAATTGTGAAATTATTCATACCTGATGCTCCGGTTCGTCCCTACATAAACCAAAACCTGGAGAAACTACTGCGTGGGATCTCGGTTCATGGACCCGATATGCAATCATAGCTGTTGATCAAGTGTAACTTACAGATGGGGCCCGTGTGCTCAGCGACTATGATGGATCGGGTCTGTGTAGACCCGTATCTAAGCAAAAATTCTCCTAAAACCTGTGGAAAGCAGGTTAACTTTAACCATATGGAAACGATTTGTATGTAAACAACTTGGGAAGACCGGCATGGTGGGAACCGATGGATGACATCTTGATAATGGCCCCTGTGGTCTTCAAGACTGTTACTGACAGGAAACTTATATTAGAACAGGCCATAGACTTGGTCTCCATAAGTGATAGATTAGAGAGATCATCGTTCCTTAGCTATTAATTCCGCTGAAGATGACTTTCCTTAGCCCACAAACTTCTTAGTGGTGGCCCACCAGCAAGCTTGGCTGGGTCCGTGGTCTCATGCTCACCTATTGTCCACAAGATCACAGGTTCTCACTATGTCGTGATCGAACTTGTGGCAAATTTGTGCTCATGGGCATTGCTACATTATGTGGAGAGAATTATAGACCGTTGACACGTCAGTGGGGCTATGTTGATAAGCCTGTCTCGAGTAAATCATGTGGTACTAAGTAGATATGGCTCAAACCTAGTATTTAATAGTGGATAAATAAAGATCGCTCCCGAGGCTAATCATTCTTCTATGTTCTTATAATCACTGTTCCGAACTCCCAAGCTAACACAAATTCTTTCAACACCTAATTGTTGAAAAGTTTGCGAATTGGAAATAATATCTCAACGAAGGACAAGCACATATATGATTTAACAAAAATTTAGGAATGGAGCAGCAAATCAATGGTATGCCCGGGCTTTTAATCGAGGATTCAAATTTCCATATGAGATTTCAATTCCATTTCTTTGTCGTTTTTTGGTTCAGTGTGCGGGCGAACCTGGTGAGCTCTATTCTGTATATTCAAATCGCGAGCTCTCTTCTCGTAGTCCGGTTGATGCTGCTGCTGCTGCTCCTGCTCGTCGTCGCCAACTGGAGGAGGCGTTGTCGCTGCCAACAGTGGCGAGGACGAGGACAAGCTGTGCTCGGTGGAGCTTGCCAGCTTCGGACGCCGATTCCCTCTTGCCATCTCCCTCCCTCCCTCCCTCCCTCCCTCCCTCCCCCCCCCTCTCTCTCTCTCTCTCTCTCTCTCTCTCTCTCTCTCTCTCTCTCTCTCTCTCTCTCTCTCGCCGATTCCCTCTTGCCATCTCCCTCCCTCCCTCCCTCCCTCTCTCTCTCTCTCTCTCTCTCTCTCTCTCTCTCTCTCTCTCTCAACGGTAACTGAACCAGAAAAATTTGAAAATGGAGGAAGTCAGGAGGGTTGAAGATTTGAACTCCCCTATGCATAAGCTAGACTATGGCCTTATCATAAGGCGTGGAAGTATGCAATTGGGGAGGCAAATAGTGGTTTGAGAGATTTGAACTTTTGACCTTCTAGTTTTAATACCACGTGAGATTTTTGTACTATTAGATGAATGTATGGTTTATTATTTAAATAATTTAGCAAATGCCATGCTAACAAAACACCCATACATTGCCACAAATGACGTGACAATATTTCATTTCGAATACTATTACAATTATGTTTCAGGATGCAAATATAATAAATGTCCATTGAACATGTACAAGAAACCATCTACAATCAACAATGCCTATTTAATATGACTCTATTTCACTTAAAAGATAGGTGAAGGTGCATTGTGGCTAAGCATATTAATGAATTCAAGTGGGGATTGACTTTGCTAATAATATATGTATTTTGATTATATTATTACCGTTAATTGATAGTTGGAATACTATAATCCATCTATGTATATAATGAAGGTTATACATGCTCGTTGAAAGGCGAAATTTTCATAATTGTTATTTCTCATTTTGTGTATGTGTGTGTGTGTGTGTTTTTTTTTTTTTTACTTTAAATTTCTACTAATTCTGCAAAAATTGGGCTTGACAGTTGAAACACCGAGTTCAACATGATTTTCACGTTTCGTATGCGAATGGACCTAACGCTACGGAGAAAAGGGGATATTGACAGAGATCGTTACTTGTGTTACTTACGTGAAAGAAGGAATTGAATGTCATGTACTGTACGCATTGTTTCCTTGCACAGCTCTGTTACTTCCTGGTATCTGCTTGGGATGCTTCCTATGAAAATCCGAAAGGTAGAAGACGCCAATTTAAGCAGCCGAGTACGACTTTTCCCATTGTCGGGGCCAAAACTTTGTTCATCTTTCTCACGAGAAAAGAGTAGGAGCATCATAAGATGAATTGAAATGACTTACCACGAGGGGACTTAGACTTTTGATGGCCCCGCTCTCGGATTCCCACTTCTTGTCTTGAAAAAGAAAATCATTTTTCACCACAAGAATGTCTTTTTAAACAGCGAAATCACTCAACAAATTTAGACTACGACGACTAAGACTTTTCTTTTTCTTTTTTTTCTCTCTCAACGAATGAAATGGGTTGGGTATCATTTTGATCTGCAGAGTTCAAACCAAAAATCATTTTACTAAAAGCAAAAGTGGTTTCCTCTTAACTTATTTAATCATAGTGTTATGACCGTGTGCCACGGTCTCTCCCCATTATTGAAGCGGAATTCATTTTTATTGTTCTTGGTCCAACAGTTTTTCGTGCTCAAGCAATCAATAAAAGCACTTGGGAATGCTATTTTGGCTCCCCAAAAGAGAACAAAAGTTGTATAAGAATCATGAGGGAAGTCTTTCACTTCCACAATAAAAGAGATGCCGCCCCATCATGCACTTGAATTGAAGAAAGCTAAATGTAATTCTTGCTTTAAACTAGTCTTATTAATTCGCTAATGCTCTTCATCATGCTTCCAAAATTATGCTGAACTATTGGCACAGTTTCATTTTTTTTTTAATTTCCAGTAAAAATAAATATAACAGACTATTTATAGTACCATGGTCTCTCCCCCATTAGTGAAGCGAAATTCATTTTTATTGTTCTTAGTCCAATGCTTTCTGTGCTCAATTTTATTTTCCTCTTAACTTGTTTAATCATAGTGCGATGTGCGTGTGCCACGGTCTCTCCCTCATTATTGAAGCGGAATTCATTTTTATTGTTCTTAGTCCAAGGCTTTTCGTGCTCTTAAAGTAGGCATCTCCAGCTTGGTATGACAGGTTAAATAAATTTCTAATTCAAAATGGTTTTGTTAAAGGAAAAGTGAATATTACTTTATTCATTAAAAGAGAATGTAAAGATTTTGTACTTATTCAAATCTATGTTGATGGTATTATCTTTGGATCATTGAATGAAAATCTGTGCAAGAAGTTTTATAAGTCTATGCAAGATGAATTCGAGATGAGCATGATGGGTAAATTAACTTTCTTTCTCAGATTACAAGTCTAACAATTAAAAGAAGGAATCTTCATTCATCAAGAAAAATATGCAAAAGACCTCATCAAGAAGTTCGGTTTGGAGAATTGCAAAAAAACTGAGATACCAATGTCAAGTTCTTCAAAGCTAGATAAAGATGAAGGAGGAAAGAGTGTAGACCAAAAGCTATACATGAGTATTATTGGTTCACTTCTTTACCTTACTGCATCTAGACCTGACATTTTGTTTAGTGTTTGTATTTGTGCTAGATTCCAATCAGATCCCAAAAAATCTCATCTAACTGTTGCAAAACACATCATCAAATACGTTGCAACCACCTCAAAGCTAGGTATGTGGTATCCCAAATAAGGAGACTTTACTCTCCTTGGATATTTAGACGCAGATTTAGCAAGTTGCAGAGTTGATAAAAAGAGCACTTTAGGTACTTATCAATTGCTGAGTAACAAGCTGGTGTCTTGGTTTTCAAGAAAGCAAAGCACTGTAGCTCTTGCAAGTTGTTGTTCTCAAATCTTATGGATAAAGCAACAACTAAGAGACTTTGGAATTGAAGAATCATGCACCGAGATTAAATGTGACAATACCAGCGCCATTAATCTCACAAAGAATCCAATTCTTCATTCAAGAGCAAAGCATATAGAAATTCGACATCATTTCATTATAGATCATGTTCAGAATGGAGAAGTTATGATTCAGTTTATTGACTCGAAAAATTAGTTGGCAGACATATTTACAAAGCCACTAGAAAGAAGCTTATTTGAGTCTATTCCTGCTAGACTGAACATCATGTCTTCTGTCGGTTAAAGTTTGAAGATAATCAAACTCAGAACTTCCAAGTGTAACAACTGTAAGTTATTTATGTACGAGCAATTTAATTTATGGATAAAAATTTAAAAATGTACGATTGCTTTTTTAAATCGCTACTTTCGTATTTTATTTTTAGTAATTATCTTTTCGTTTTAAAAAATTATGACAGTTTTCCATTTTCAAAAAGGCAATTTTATTTTTCTTTTATGAAGATCCGTATACCTCGTTTCATCTCGCTTCATATACTGTTGAAATTCATCTTCTCTATTTACACTCTCAAACCTTAGAATACAGAACTTCACTTTCTCACACTTTCTCACTAGTTTAATCCAAAAAGTTTTCACCTTTTTCCTTTGAACGAGTTCAAGAAATCCTTCCAAGAAAGTAACAATGTCTCTCCAAAGGAAGTCTTCTAGAATCGCGAGTAGGGAACCACAGCATATGCGTGAGGTTCCTACGCACTTCGATCTGATCAAAGAAGAAGACTCTCCACAACAGTAGCAGCAAAGTCAACAACAACATTCTCAACCGCGTCACTCTTCTCAACAAAGGACTCAAGATCCTCCACAACAACAGGCCGAAGAAGAAATTTTGCAAGATGTGAAACTAGTAAGAACATTGAAACCTGAATTTGCTTTTAAACTTTACAAAAGGTTAAAAGAAGGTGTCACTGCTATGTCTTTCATTGATGAATTCTTGAGAGAGAGGAGTTACAAGAATGAAACCTTATTCCTACAAGCCATGGAAAGAATGGGCATTGCGCCTGAAAGGTTGGTAGCAAGGACATTTGCCAACTTTCCTAGTGATCCTCGAATGGGTACGTTTAATCAGCCTGAGGGAAAAGACGATGATGAAAGGATGTTCACACATTTTTAGCCTAGGATGGGAGTGGTTGCAAATGTTCATGGAGAGGGAGCAAATGTTTTTCATTCAAAAGACCAAAAGAAGACCTACTCAAAAATGTTGAAGCGAGGGGTTATGAACCCTAGAATTGTTGATTTTGATTTTCTTGACTTTGTGAAAGTGAATCTGAGGTAGAAATTTGCACTCCTTCAACTCGAATGTTTTTGCTCTGAGGTAACAATCGCCTACCCAGAACTCACAACCTATTTTTATTCAAATCTATCATTTTTAGATGCAAATAGATTTTCTTTTACGGTAAGGGACAAGGAGTTTATGGTCGATGTAGACACATTGGCTAATTTGTTTGGGGTGGAAAGAGAGCATTTCCAACCAATCCATGTGTCGGTTGCTCACACTACATTGGAACTTGTTAGGGACAGATTTGCTGAGGGCAAGATTTCCTACAATAGGATGAATGCCTCAAATATCTTACTTCACAAGATCGTGATCAATTGCATCAGGCCCAAATCAACATCAAAGACTAATGTCTCACGTTCGGAAGCAAAGTTGAAGTATGCCATCAACATTGGTTACAAGTTCTCTATGCCTCACACTATCCTCATGCACATGTACAGGATGGTGATTAAGGACAAGGGACAACTCCCTTACTTTGCTCTTATTATTCAACTCTTCAGACACTTTAATATTCACATTCCTGCTTCTCTGTGTGTTAAAATCTGCTCCAATGGTGATTGGACTGAAAATGGTCTCGAAGATGCGTCTGAAGGAGCTCAACAAAGTTTTGGAGAGCATGAAGGTGAAGTCCCTTGTCAAGGCAAAGCAAGACTCTGCAGTATCAAAAAGAAAAGACAAAGAACCAATGAACGAACCTTTGAAGAAGAGAAGAATACTCATCTTGCAGGATGAAGAAGATGAGGATGACATCACTCTCACCACATTTGCCTTACGAAATTTACAGTGTTTTGTTCGCTTTCCTAAAACAGAGAATAGAGATGAAGAGAGAGAAGAGAGGAGAAAAAGGAAAGAGGAAGGAAGAACAGAGGAAGGAGAAAAAGGAAGAGAAGAAGAAGAAGAAGAAGAAAAAGAAGAGGGTTAAGATGACTCTTTTGAACCAACCATGGTTGTATCCTTTTCAAGTGACTTTGAGAAGACAAGGAGTGATGTTGGAAAAAGAAAGAAAAACATCACTCAAGTGTTGAAGCTAAGCAAGAACAGGAAGAATAATTCTTTTCTCCACCTAAAAGCAAAAAAATAGGGGGAGCTACTGATAAAAGAGGTACTTCTTTGCCTATCTTTACTAGTGATGTTAGTTGATCACTAGCAAATCCAAATGATGTCTATGCCTTTCAATTCACTGAAGTTGATGTTGAGGCATCATCTCAAAGGCTGAATGTTCAAGATGAAGTTCCATCTGACCATGCTGATGCTAGCACTCAAACAGAACCTTCCACAGACCTTCAAAGTCTGATTAAGCTTATGGTGGTATTAAAGGGTCAGCTATACGGGTTAGAGTGTGACATTCAGACCCTCAAATCTGAACATCAAGCCACTTCAGTCTCTTTACTTGATCAAATTCAAGCCCTAAAGCTTCAAGTTCAGGATAATGCAAAGGGTACTGATATTCAACAATTGAAAGAGACTTTGAAGAAGCTGGAGGAGACTGTCAAGTCTATGGGAAATTTTCAAATCGTTCGCATCCCCAAGCGGCCATGATTTTATCCAACTCATTTAAAAAAAAAAAGGTTTTTCTCCATTTTTTTGCCGATGACAAAATGGGGGAGAGTTTGCAGATTTGATGACCAGATTTGTTCTGTATATTTTTATCTTTTTTTATTTGGTTTGATTTTGACTTTTGGATTGACTTTGAACTACTTTGGACTTTCGATTGCTAACTGTTAATTGCTATTTGAATCTTTTGACATTTACAATAACTAAGTCTGTGATCTTGATTGTGATTGGATAGTTATCATGCGGGATTAACATGTTTTATGTGGTTGCTTCCTCTAACAATCTCCTCATTTTTTATGGTGACAAAACTTTCCCGTAGATTTGAAAATTTTGACCTGCAAGATAACACATAAGCAAAATGTGATATCTTATAAAATAAGTTGATTAGGACCTGGATAGCATCAATTCTGCAACCACATAAGATATCATGTTTTGCTTATGTGTTGTCTTGTAGGTCAAAATTTTCAAATCTACAAGAAAATTTTGTCACCATAAAAAATGGGGAGATTGTTAGAGGAAACTTCTTTTTTTTCTTTTTTTTTTAAAGTTGATAAAACATTTCCAAAAGTCTAGTTTGAAGACTTGCAGACTCAAGTACTATAGTCTGAAGGACTCCAAACTTTATCGTCAAAGTCTAAAGACTGTTAGACTTTAATCTTAAAAGTCTGCCCTCATTAACAGTTTTACAGATGAATAATGAAGATTTACCTAGATATGGGATTATCTTCAAGGATTCAATTCGTATGATTTTTGATAGATCTTATGGTTGGATATAACATCTACATGATTGATCATTCTTATTGGAATCTACTCTGATTTGAATATCTTTTGAAAGGCAAAGTATACTTGGAAAGTTCTACTTATGGACACCAAGATCCTGATATTAAGGGAGAGCAAGATTGATGGACTCTCATCACATTCCTAAAAATAAATTCAAGATCTCTTTAATTGATTCTGTCCAATAGGTAGATTGAAAGAATCCCTTTGGAAAGTGCTAATGGTCGTGATGGCATGAAGGAGTATTTAAGGTGGACTCTCCAGTTGTTCAAGTGAGTGCGTGAAAGAAAATTTTCAAAGTCAGAAGCTTCCCAGTTCCTTGTTATTTCATCTGTCGAGCTTAACTTGTACTCAAAAGAGAGATCAAACACTTGTTAGACCTTGGAAGAGCGTAGTAGAGTTTCTACACTGCAAAGTCAAGGATGCGAAACTGTAAAACATCTTTTGACACTTAGTGAATTCCAGCCAGTAGGCTGTCAATGCAGGAGAGTGGACGTAGGCTTGACCTAAAGCCGAACCACTATAAACTTTGTGTTCTTATTTTCTTCCCTGAACTCTTTTATTTATTCGTAATTTATTTAATTGCTGAATTTGCTTTGGTTCATTACCTTGTGGATTCTAGTCCGAAAGAAAAAAAAAAATAGTTATAAATGTTTCCGTGAAAATCTTTTTTAACACCTATTCGCCCACTTCTAAATGTTGGTACTAGCCCTTTCACATGGGTGCCTTGGCTTGGTGCTAAGCCATAGGTAGACTTAGAATAGGTCTCGAACCGATTAAAGGACAACCGACCCTATTGGTCAACCAACCGTCCAAAGGAATGGTTTGGACGAATATGGGACGTAAGGGCTGAACCTCGGGTGTACGTGATTTGATTTTTTAAGGTGTACCTAATGATCCCTTCTCTAGCCCTAAAACCAACTTGTATGATAGAATTCTCTAAACCACCTCATTAATGAAGAAAAAGGCAAAACAAAAAGAATTCTAGAATCTCCTCATTTAATGAAAGGATGAGTTGTCCCCTTGAAAAGTCAAACGTCATGATGACAACAAAATATCTTTGGAAGTTTTAGAAAAAATGACGTATATGTGGACCAATTGGAATGCGCTACACAAGCCATCATTATGATTGAATATTCTAGAATTGCCTAGTTGGCAACTTAGAGTAGCATAATCATTAGACTTCATTAAATGCCATTAAATGTGGGGTAGATGTGGGCCAATGAAAAAGCAAAAAGTGGGCTATCATCGATGATGCCTTGGAACTAGATTTGTCAAGTAAGGCCTTTTAGCCTTCCAACTCATGACTTAGGCCATAATTATTGGACCCTTAGCCTTGCCACCCAAGGAATTTAGGCAGGACACTTGGAAACATTGGAGATGACCGCTTGGTTCAATAATGATGGCCCCAAGGGCTAAAGATAGGAGGATCTCACTCCATTTTCCTCACTTTGCTCCCATTTTCTCCTCTCGCCATCTCTTTGAACACCCCCTCCTCATGCTCCCCCCTCTCTTTTAGCCTCCAAGCCAAGTTGCCCAATCTTTGTAGCTCACATCTTAGTTCGAGGTTCATCTAGGTAAGAAAGGTTCCTCTTTCTCTTCTAGGGTAGTCTCCATTGTTAAGTCTAGTTAGGTGCTCACCTATCAAGCCGTGGATAGCATGTTAAATCTTTTTGAATGGTTTTGCTCATCTTTGTGCTTAAATCTATGCTTGAGTTGTTCATGCCTAGAATGAGGCTGAGGTTCGTTCGAGTTGAGTTCATCATAAGACAAAGTCACCCAAGCCATAAAGCCTTGGTTTTGGCATAAATGGGATGCTGGGTCCAAGTCTCGCTTGGTGCAGGAATCGCCCAAGGCCGCAAGGTCTTAAGTTGACATTGAGGTGTGTCGATCTTATGCCTTGTTCGGTATGAGGATCGCTCAAATCCATGAGGTTTTTATAAGGCACCAAGGCATGCCGATTTCCATTGTTCAAATAAATGTGGGGACTTTGCACTTAGCGTTGAATCAAATTGTGAGTCGAGAGTCATTCTCGATACATATGTATTCACATTGGGTTGGAGCTAAGGTCCCTCAAGCTTGGGATCGTCACTAAAGTGAAGTGTACCCAAACCTCAAGGTCTTGGATCGATGTTGAGACGTACTGTTTCCAAACCTTGTCTGGTGCGAGGATCGACGCTAAGTAATTGACTCAAGTTATGGATCAAAGGTTGTTCTCGACATATTTGCTAGTCAAGTATAAGAAATTCATGACACACACAAATGAATAAGCATGCCTTCGGGCCATGCATGCGGTGGCTAAGAGAAGATATAAGAACTGGCTTGGATGATGCATTTATGCATGCATTTAAAGAGGAAAAGTGCCCATCGCGACATAGCGTTGGCAGCGATGCCTCATTCGTTGAACGGGAAGCCTCAGTTGATCCGAGATGCCTTCGTTGAGCCAGGATGCTTGGGCCTTGAACCCGGAAGCCTCAAGAGGCTAGCCCTGAGAAGCCTCGGTTGAGTCGACATGCCTTGGTTGAGTCAGGAAGCCCAACAAGAAGTTGAAAGCACCAGTCGAGCCGGGAGGGCCTGGTTGAGCCAAGATGACAATAAATAAATTTGCATGAATGCCAGTAATGCATGAGCATGATATGTTGGTATGTTAATTGACAAGCCAATGGTAGTTTTGGCATGGATGACATGTGTTTAGATAAAACATGACATATGATTTGCAATTGATCTACCATCGACACTGTTTGCGAGCGCTGTACTTGCTAGGCTTTGATGATGGGATACTTTCCTAGTAGAGAACTAGGAATTTTACTTATTGAGTTTCTCCAATACTCACTCGTTTACCTTTTAGTCTTGTAGGCATGGAAGTCTCATGTCAATTTTGGAAGCTGCAGTCACGTTAGAGGCAATAGGATTTCCCTTAGCCTATGTGGAAAGCTCGTATTGTGATGTAAAAAGAAAAGAGGGCCATAGAAAAAAGGACTTGTAAAAGTACTGTCATATTATAAATTAGTTTTTTGTGTGATGGATGTCCCAGTCTTCCAACTATTGTTTGTCCGGGGAGTTATTTGTTCACATTTATGAGTGTGTATGATAACAAGATAAAAAAAATCAGGACGGCGACAAGCCTAGGATGTTGCGAAAATAACCCTTGTCACTCGTGACCGTGGAGATGGAGTTAGGGTCGTGACAAAAGGAAAGTCATCTTTAGCAAAATTAATAGCTAAGGAGCGATGGTCTCTCTAATCTATCACTTATTAAGACCAAGTCCATGGCCCGTTCTAATATAAGTTCTTTGTACAGAGGCCACTATGAACAATTCATCCATTGGTTCCCTCCCTGGTGGTATTCCCAAGTTTGTTTACGTACAAATCGGTTTCCATATAGAAAGGGATAAGTTAACATGGTTTCCACAGGTTTGGGGCAAACTTTCACTTAGATTTGGGTGTCGCTAGCCATGCGGACCCCATCTGTGAGTCACACTTGATCAATAGTGATGATTGCATATTGGGTCCATGAGTCGAGATCCACGCGAATGTTTCTCTAAATTTTGGTTCATGTGCATGGGTTGGGTTACGCACATTTAGTCCATATATTACCAAGTACCAGGAATGAACAATTTCATAACCAAGTCAGCTACTTTAGATTTGCCTTGGTCAATGAAGCTAGTTGGTGCATCTCATAAACGCGAGGTTCATTTATTTAAGACAGACACCCTCCTTTGCGACTTACGATGGACATGTACACATACAGACAGGAGGTGGCGAGCAATGGCCATCGATATCTAGTGGCCATTGCGGCCTTGGCCTTTTGATACACGGTCTAAATTTTATTGACAAGTATGCAAAAGAAATCTGTTTCCATCTTTTTGCAAGGTTAGCAATTGATCCAATCTCTACGTATGGGTTTGTCATTACATTCAATGGTGGTGTAGTTAGTTAGAAGAGTTCCAAGCAAAGCATAACTGCCGATTCCACCACTAAGGTAGAGTATATAGCCGCTTCTGAAGCAGCAAAGGAAGCCGCTTTGATGAAGAAGTTTATTTTTGAATTTGGAGTCGTTCATTCAATTAAGCAACTAACTACATTATTTTGTGATAACAATGGGGCGATAGCTCAAGCTAAGAAACCAAGGTCTCACTAGAAGTCCAAGCACATTAAGAGATGCTTTCATCTCATCAAAGAAATTGTTAATAGAGGTGATATCGCATTGTAGAAAATTACCTCAACAAAAAACATAGTTGATCCCTTCTTTAAGGCCTTACCTTAGTCTTCTTTTGAAAGGCATATTGACAAAATGAGTTTGAGATACTAGACAAGTTGGCTTTAGTGTAAGTGGGAGATTGTTGGATGTATGCCCTAAAGCTATCATGTAATAGTTACATGTTAGGGATTTAGTTGAACTATCATTATTATTAATTAATTAATGGCAATGACGTATTTACTCATTTGTCCAATTATTTTATATTTACGAATGATTCCATAAGATCAATTGCAACTAGACCTATTTTTGAGACGTTAAGAATATATGTGACGGGTTCATGGTTAGACTGAATCTTTAAACTGTTCCCGATCGATGGATTATTGAGTGGATATTAATAATTCTGTTGAGACTGGTGTGTTCTTAACTTCTCCATTAAGTATTAGATACTTAAGGGGATAAGTACACTATCAGTGCCATAAGTTTTGTGCAACGCTCACTTTGGTGCCAAAAGTTTCAGTTGGATCACTTAAGTGCCAAAAATTTTGAAAGACGATCATTTCAGTGCCAACGTCGATCTGGTTGGCCGAAAATCCGACGTGCCAGTTTTTATTAATATTTGAAGCCGATGTAGATTGCCAGAGAGTACAATCAGCATGCAAACAACAAAACGACATCGTTTAACGTCTATTCCCCAAAATAAGAAACCCTAAATCCCCAAATTAGACTAGAATTGGAAATTGAAAACCCTAAATCCTCAATTCGACCAATTCAAGTGCATACTTCAATTTTCTCCTAAAGTTATCAACTAGCTCTTGTGAATTGAGGGCAGAAGTTTTAGTAGCAGCTCACATTCCTATAAAAAATGCGAATTAGATGGTGAGTGTTACTGTAATTATGGGTTACTATGTCCGAGAAGAACATCTTGGACTCGGTTGAATTTAAGGAGAAGATTCCATGGGTGTAGCAGATATAGAGAAGGCTCAAAGTGAAAATATTTCAAATGGGTTGATAGAAAATTCTCTGATCGAGCAACAGAGGTGATCCTAAAGTTACTTGAAGGCTAAAATCAACCTCCACCTACGTTAATGGATGAGTTGGAGGATGTCGACTCAATGCAAGCTCAAATGAAGGGTTTAACATCTTTGATCGACCATTTGAAGAGGGAGGTTTCAAGGCTGAAAATTGAAAGAAACTTTTATCGAGCGTTGATTGTTTTCTTATTCTCTTGGGTAGTTTATTCAAATGTGAAGTGAATAATGAGAAGAAGTTTGTATATCTACCATAGTTGAAGACGTGGAATATGCATTTGTATTGGATTATTTATAAGTAAAATGTGTTTTTAGTTTGTTGCAATTTTTGTATGGAACAAAAGGTTTTATTGTAATCTATGGTAGAAATGGAAGGTTGGAGTTGGAATGCATTAGTTGTAAGCACTTAAAAGTTTTATTATTTAATTGTGTATTGTCAATGTTTGTTTTTGTTAGTTTTTGCTTCAAATATAATGGTTTGCTGCATTTTTATCGTTGTAATGGTTTGTTGTAATTGCAAACCATGGTGAAATTAAGGGATGGTGGCAAATTCACGATTGACCATTTCAATGCCATAAGTTGTAAATAGTGATCGTTAGAGTGGCAAGTTTTTATATAAGTGATCATTTAAGTGCCAGTCGCGATTATAAAGTGATTACTTCTGTTGCACAAGTTTTTAAAAGAAGAACATGTTAGTTTCAAATTTACACCTGCACCAGTTGTGGCGCATCTTGCATATCGTTGCACCAAGGCATCTTGTTCTTGCACCATTTGGGTTGTTGGTACATATTCTCGCACCAGCCCATACAAGTGTTGATGCAACAAGAAGCAACAAGATGCACCAGCACCCAAAATTGCATATTGTTCTTGCACCAGCACATGCAACCATAACCCCATAAATAGTATCCACAACTTCAACCAGCAACACTTTACGCACACATCTAAATCTAAAAATAATAGCAACCTCATAAGAACATTGCATCAACAGCAAAAAAATATACAACATAACTGATAACTGTCTTGCTAGCATTACTAGTCGAAACCTAGCCAAGAAAAAATAACACAAATAGCTATTGTCATTGACATTGATTGATTATTTACAAAAGAAAAGAAAAACATGTCTAACTTCACTCCCCAATCATCAGAGGTATAGCACCCCCTTAAAAAAAAAACAATGGCATACTGCAAGCAACAACTACCATCAGTGATATAATATCCAGCACCCTCCTAAAAAAAGAAAACATAAAAAGAGAGACCATGTCCAGCACCCTCCCATCAATTAATATGGACATGTGGCATCCTGAAATTCTTTGCCATCCATTAGGGGTGCTCCAATTAGTGTCTTGTATTGAGATCTATGGCCAAGTCTAAATGGATAAATCTTGGAAGAGGATGACTTATCTTTGGCCATATGTATCGTGAATTAGAATCTATGGATTTGTGATTTTAAGTGTTTAGTTATTTAATTTTACCCTATAGTACTTTAGTCCAATAAGGATTTAATTAATATTTGAAAAGAAGGTTAAAATTTGATTTTAATTAGGTTGGGCCTTAGGCCCAAGAGTGGACTTTTGATGGGTCAAGATGGTCGGCCCATTGAAGCCCACGAATGGGCTGTCGTCGGCCACAAGGGAGGCCGGCCCAAACACTCCCAAGCCCATCTTGCATGAGCTTTGTCAAGTGGCAAAAAGAGAGTCTCATGCATTGGCTTGTGGAGAGGCAAACCATCATTGCTAATGATGGGAATTTGGGGAAATTAAAGGAAGAGAGAGAGTGGCCAATTGGGGGCTTTTCGGCCAAACCAAAGGGAGAGAGAGAATTGCGAGAGAGAGAGGGAGTGGCGAGAGAGAAGGGGAAGCCAAGAGAGGAGGAAGGAGCTCGCCGTTCGTCCGCCCGCACGCCGTCCGTCCGTCCGTCGCTGGTGTGCCGTCTGAGTGCCGTCGTCCGCTTGATCTTAGAGGCAAGTTAGGATCAATTTCTACTCTTGCATGTGTGTCTTGCATGTGTGGTTGAAATCTTGGATGTTTAGAGGCAAGAAATCGAAGCAAATGTGGTTTGTTCTTGAAGATGCTTGCTGATTTCGTGTGTACCGCTCGACCCAGAAACTTGTGGAGGCTTGCATGTATGTTTCGAGTTGGATTTTGACTTTGACCCCTTCATAAAAGTTGTAGAAAACATCTCAAACTACAACATAATAAAATTTGGGACAAAATGGTTGATATTTAAGGGGCAAAACCCTCTTCCTACGAAGACACTAGATCTGGAACTGTTTTACTGACCTTTTGGTAGTTTTGTGGGTTGCATGTTGCTTTTCTACCGAGAATTCCTCTTCGACTTCTTCATGAAACTTGTAGAGAACATCCTAAAGACTAACATACTCAAATTTGAGGTAAAATGAGCAAGTGTAGCTTAGTGAATCGACTTTCTCTTGAAGACGGTAAATCTGGAAATACGGTACTGGACACCCGAGACTTCTTAGACCCATATGGTGGCTATTATTTGGAAATTTCACTTAGATACCTTAATGAAAGTTGTAGGGGAACTCTTGAGGCATAACATATCCAAATTTCAGAGGAAACGAAGAAGAATAAGTGGGTGAAAACTTGATATTTCGGAGATAGCTATACTGGACGTTTTGGTGTTAGAATCAGGAGCTTCGGAAGTCTATAGAAAATTATCTAGAACTAATCTGGCCTAGATGTCTTAACTACAACCTGGTAAAATTTCATAATTTTCAGAGGTCATTCGGATATTTTAATCGAATTATTTCAAAAACTGCACAATCTGTTTCTATCCGAAATTGCATGCTGTATTTGTGTGGGTTATATCTTCTTGTGTGAAATCTTTAGGGCATGTGTTCTTCACGAAATTGTTATCTTATTGTTTTGTCTATCATATGACCTGATTTTATGATTTTTGAGAATCATATGGATATTTAATTTAAATATTTCCAAAAATTGTACAAGCTGGAATTTAGTAAACTTCAAAAAGACATGATATATGGACTATTCTAAATTGTATGGACTCCATGAATTGTGTTGTTATGAATGATTGTGTCTTGTTGCATGCATGATGATGATTGGAGATGCATGTATGAATCAAAGGATGAAAATGATCTTGATTGCCATCACATCACATGCCATGTTAAAATTGAACTATAATTGGAGATGTGAATTGAGATAAGTGAGAAGGCCGTCGGAGGTGTGAGCCGACGATGCCCCAGGAGTGTCGGGATGCCTGGCTAGAAGGGTACGGCCAGTTGCCCGGTTGTGTCATGATACATGCCCGGAGGTTTGTGCTGGATGCCCGATTGTATCATGATGCATGCCTGGAGGGTCCTCGGGAGTTTCGAGATGCCTAGAGAGTGGGGGAGCCGGAAGCTCGGCTGGTATTGAGCCGAGGGATGCCTCGCGATGCCAGTTGGGGTGTGAGATGCCTGGCCAGAAGGGTACGACTGGTTGCCTGGCAGGTATTGTGCCGGAGGGTCCTCGTGATGCTAGTTAGGGTACGAGATGCCCGAAGCGTGGGGGTGTCGGATGCCCGGCGGGTATTGTGCTGGAGGATTCTTGTAGCGCGAGTGATGAATGTGGGATGCAAGTATTAGTCCTGGGAAAGAGAAATGTGGCGGTCCAAAATGAAAGGATGAGATTGAGAAATTGAAATTGAAATATGCATGATGATATATGCATGACATGATGATATGTGCATGGATGCATGGTAATGATGATGGCACATGTGATATGATGATGATGAGTGCATGGATGCATGATAATGATGATGGTACACGTGACATGATGATGGTAAGTATATGGCATGATGGTGATGACTATATGATGATGTAAGTACATGAGGTGTGATGACATGTGCATGATATCAAGGTAAATTGTGCATGGATGCTTTAATGACATGTAATGCTATGATTGTGATGATTGTGGGGCATGATGTATTGAGTGGTTTATTGATCCTTTACCTGCTGAGTGGTTGTACTCACCCCTTCAGGGACCAACATTTCAGATTAGAAAGATGCTGCTTCCTACTGTCACGCGAGGCACCTTTTATGGCCTCCCATTGGATGTAGAGGTAGAGTGTTCGGAGATCGACTGCGTTCTTGTCCTTGGACTGACTTTTGTGTGAGTGCGAGTGCTGGTTATGTACAATGTAGGCCTAGATGAGGGCCCTGTTATTCAGGAGTTTCTGTCAGTTCATGTACGCCGAGACGGAGTGTTTAGGGGGATGCTGCCGCCACCGCCCGACGCACCTGGATGGGTGTGATGGCTGCGTGAAGGGTAGAGAGCTGGCGTTTCTTTTTGGGAGTAGCCGCCGCTGTTAGATCGAGGTTGTCTTGTGATCACTTTAGGGGTCGTAGTATCTTTTTTGGGATGTGGCCAAGTGTCGCTGAAAATCTTGGCTTTCTTTTGTTGTATCGATCCAAGAAAATCCATCATGAAAATATGTAAATAAAAGTGGCATGGCTTTATCTTTTCCTATGGTACTTAGTGCTGTGCATTGTATCATGATTGTTGGAGGGAAAGACGGCGATATTAAATTTTGCTTCCGCTAATGAGTTGCGCTGGGACTATTTGAAAAAAAAAAAATTATACCTAGGAACTTAGGTACTTCTTTGGTAAGATGTGGTGACCTTGGGCGTTTCGGGGTGCCACAGGACAACACCCCGATCTCCTTTTTGTGTTGGAGCTTTGAATTGATTCATAATCTGAGCACTCTTTTGAACTAGATATGCAGGTTTTTTAACTAAGCTTTCTGTCACCTCCTTTTCCTTATTCTTGATAGCGGCTATTTTTATTCTAGCACTTGTCATGTGTTGGTCCATATCATCACTATTGCTCCCAATTGTTGGTTGAGATGGAACTGGTGCTAGGTTCTTTTTGGATGATTGTTTTGCAGCTATATTCGCTATCTTCTTCTTTGGAGTACTCTTCTTTAGATGCGCCCTTGATTCTTGACTTCGCCCACCTGGAGAGAGAAGTACCTCCGAAGTTCTCATAGGCTACAAGAACATAGCGATATTGTCAATCAAATGAATTAAAGTACAACAAATTAAATGTATGAGGCGTACAAATCTTACATTTAAAATAGTCATTCCAGTATGTTCATCTATATAAATCTCATAACCATATTGCTTTAATATTTTTCCAAGAGCCCCTCTTGTTTGTTGTGGTGCATCATTTTTAGCAGCAACCGGGGGAGCAACCTTTGCAACTTGTGCAGTTGCTCGTCTTCTTACCTGAGAAATACATAACAAATTTAAATTTCAGCCCATAAAAGACAAACACAACGATGTACAACTTACAGGATATTTTTGTCTCGTTTGCTCAACAGTGGACTTAGTTGTTGTTGTTATTGTCCTGCCCATTCCAGTTCCTGTTCCTGCACTCGAGCCTACAACAGTGCTTGTTTCTGGCCCTTTAGTAGGCCTTACAACAAGGTACTATATCGGGATTATGACCAACTACAATGATTTGAATAATTAGACATCTACTCATTTTCATGGTAGGAAACAAATGGAGAAAACTTCCTAAATTACAAGTGCATGACAAAGGAAAAGCACAAGAGAAGCCAGTACACCTGGTCAATCATCAAACTCTATTGAATATGAACTGAAAAGTTACCGAGGCAAAAAGAATACTTACCTTGCAACAAGGCTTTCTGTTTGCCCTTCAGTAGGCATTTCAACAGCAAAGGTAGAGAGCTTTCATGATTTGTTGGCTCCCAAAATTTGCTGTTTCTGATAAGCTTCATCATGAATTGGTATGAAGCAAGGTATGAGCTTTTTTTTTGTACCGATCATCTAGGTAATCATTTGGGTTTTCTTGCTTCATTTGAATAGCACAAATAACATGGGCACAGGGAATTCCATTCAGTTACCAGGCTCGACATGAACACTTTCTTCTATCTAAGTTGACAACATACTTATCCTAATTTTGAATAATCTCATATCCATTATCTCCATTCCAAACTGGATGATAGTCTCTAGTCCATTTTGTAGCCTCATCTCTTTGCCTATGCAGTCTAGTCATAACCATAACTCGAATATCATCAAGCATGCTGATGATTGGTTTGCACCTAGCCTCTAAAATTCTTCCATTGAAAGCTTCACTAAGGTTATTATCAATGATATCACATTTGAACTCTTTGCTAAAGAAGGCTCGACACAAGTGCTTAGCTTTTGTCTGGAAGAGTGCATAAAAACCTTCATTTGTCAGCTGCAACAATCCTTATTTGGCTAATATGAAATCAGCCATGTTGGTACTTTTTGCTATCTGCCAGAACTGCTTCTGCAGCCTATTTCCTCTGAAGTTTCTTGATTAGTTTGCATATATGTGCCTCGCGCAAATTCTATGCTCAGCATCTGGCATCAACTCAGTCAATGCAGGAATAAGTCCCTACAAAAATTCAAACCAATAAATATAAGTCAGGAAAAATATGCAAGTGATTAATATTAAAAGGAGTGAATTAATTGATAATGAAATTGTCTTCTGTTAGTTGCTCATGAATGTCCATCCTCCCCCATCGGTTATCTTAAGGTCAGCCATTAAATTTTTGAGGAACCAAGACCAAATATCCTTATTCTCTATCTTCATCACTGCCCAAGCTATCAAAGACATTTGATTATTGTCATCTCTTCCCACAGCAGCCAACAACTCCCCTTTGCATAAACCATTTAGAAAGCATCCATCTAATCTTATGACTCTTCTATAACCAGCCAAGAAGCCCCATTTGCATGCATCAAAATAGACATGAAATCTATCAAATCTAGACCTAAAATCAGGGAATGGCCTCTCCACAATCTCTACCTACTAGATGAGTTTTGAAACGTGCATTCGCTAGTATAATCCCATACATGCACAGATTCTTCCTTATACCCACTCATTAATATTTTCATCACTCTCATCTTAACTCTCTTGCATTGATTCCTTGACACATTAACCCCTAATTGCTCCTTCACTAACTGTTGAAATTGAGAACTCTTGATCTCAGGCATTACTTTGATAGTCTTGAAAAAATGCTTCGATAACCACGCACTTGTTACCCTTTTATTGTTAGAAATAATTGGACAAGTATACTCTTCCTGGAATGACCTAATCTGGAATGACCCCTTCTTACTTAGTGCACCATAGAGCTTCCATGGACAATTGGGTTGTGAGCACTTAACTCTCACAATTTCCTTCATGTTCCTAATGAATGGAATGCTCCTCTATTCACCAATGAAGTTCTTCACAACAGCTTCCCTGAACTGTTTGGCATCATCAAATTTCATGTCCACAGACAAAATAGGTTTATCAACAGTTAGATCATAGCAAAGGTACTTACTTTTTCTTCAATGAGCAGCTTCTTCATCATCATTGCTAAGCTCATTCTCCAAATCAGTAACTTTATCGCCGCAGCTTTCTTCATCTTCATTTCTATTACCTTCAGCTGGAGCTCCATCCCTATTTATTGGCTCAGGCCGCTTTGCTAAAGCTATAACTTTTTTTCTCAGAAATTCCCTTTGCTTTTGTCTTGATTGTGGAGTGCGTCATCATCTTCATCACTTGGGAAACTTACTTAAGTCAAATATTCATCTTTCGATTCACTGCATATAGCAATTCCCCATTCTAATCCAATGAAGTCTTCATCGTCCACATCTTCACCCAAATCTTCACCCAAGATTTCAGGACATCTCCATGTTTGTTCATCTCTATCAATATGACTTCTCTCCCTCTCATTTTACCTCTTATCTAACCTAATCTCATCTCCGACTTGATTACTTGCTTGAATAGGATCCCTCACTTCTCCTCTTTTAGTGGTGGTTTACTCATCCCCATCCTCATCCTCATCCTCATCCTCACCATCACCGTAATACTCAACATATACCCTAGCTTCTTCACCGTGAAGATAATAGTAAATGATATCCTTAATACCATTATCGTTATTAAAAAATCTCAAGTCATCCTTCATTTCCTTCCCAGGAACATAGTAATGTAGTTTTTACACATTGCATCATAAAAAATACACCAAATCCCTCAAAAAATAATATATGGTGGTTTCGGAACATTGACATAAATAGTACATTCATTTCCACCAGTATATTCTCAATCCTTAGTGCTAATAACAAACTCTCCACTATAGCAAACAATGATGCCTACTCGATTTGCGTCCATGTCGATGCTACACCCAAATGAAAGAAAAAAAGAATCATTACTTTTTGGGAACACATGACAGAATCAGCAACTTCACATGCAAGTCCTTGTCATTTTGTTGTCAAGAAACAAATGCGACCAATCTCCCAATTCGATGCCTTTACAGAAACAAAAGAAACTGAATTAAATAAACAAAGTGAGGTCCCCACCACCCATTTTTCAATTCAATCACATTTGGTTCCCCACAGAAGCAGTCCAATTAATTAAACAAAGTGAGGTCCCACCATTGTTTCCCTCTAAGTCGAGCCCCATTTTCCCCTCCCTGTCCTATTTTTCTATTCAATCCCCACAAAAGAAAGCGAATGAACGATGGAACCCTCAATTTTTCTATTCAATCCCCACCACTTTCCCCACCACTTTCCCCTTGAGTCGAGCCCTCAATTTGCCCTCCATGCCCTAACTTGCCCGTTGGAACCCTAAATTTTTCACTAACCTGAATGAGTGAGAGTTAGGGACACAGCCAATGAATGAACGTGAACGTCACCGCAACTATAGTGGTGGCCGACCGACGGCGGGCGAGCAACGGTGGGCAAGCGAACGACGGTGGGTGAGCGAGTTACGGCCGGCGGTGTTGAGCGAGAATCGTATACAAACACCGTTTTTGGCCGTAGTGAATCCATGTCGTTTTTTACCGTAGTGAATCCACTCCTCTATTTTATAAAACAACAATCATTTTGCAAGTGATCCACGTGGAATGGTAAAACCACGTCGTTTCTTACGAAGAAAGGAAAACAACGTCATTTTATGCCATCCACCATGGACAGTCTTAAGAATTGTCGATTTTTTTTTTTAAATATAAAAGCCACGTAAACATTTTGGCCGGAATCTCTCGTCAGTGGCATCAAAGTGATCGTTTTTTTTTCCGATTTGGTACTTAAGTGATCCAACGGAAACTTTTGGCACCAAAATGAGCGCCGTACACAACTTATGTCACTGATATTATACTTCTCACTATACTTAAGGGAATGATGAGTCACAAGTCATTGGGTATTGTGATATCTGAGTTAGAACACAGGTATTTGTATCAAACAAGTTCACTGAACGTGACGCATATAGAACAATTAGCGACATGGAAGTTTTTAGCGTGGTCAATGCCTAATTGTTTTTTTTAATACCCAGTGAACCCCGTACAGCCGGTAGCCGGTGGGTAAACCTTGGAGTGATGCTAGCGGAGGACCCACTACCCCGACGTCACACTTAAGACCCCAAGCAACCATGAGAGGATTCAAACTCCTCCCCTTCGTGAAGGGGAGAGAGCCCAAACCATCGCGGCCACCAAGGTGATGGTCAATGTCTAATTGTTCATACTTTGGTCTTATGTAAATAATCCTTAGACTTGAGGCACATTGTTAACTTGTGTGTCGAACAACTATGGTTCACGGGTATACATAATTTGAGGTTATTGATCCGTTTTTATACCTGATAGTCATAATTTGTTCATATACGAAGTTACATGTGTACACAATATGGAATATGTCTCATTATTACATGCAAGGTATAATAATGATGTTCTATGCGATCTGATTATGACAATGTATTTAAATCCTTGATCGGGGTTGTAACCGAGAATAAATTATTTATGTCTCGAATAAAATGCATGTCAATTAGATTTGTGAATATGATCGAATTGGTGACTTGACAAATATTCCATGGTCTTTGTTCAATCGGAACATAATAAGACAGAGCGATTAAATTACACTGAAGTCAAAGCCGACAGGTTCATTATATTCTCAAAGTATTCACACTATCTGGGTAGCCATGACATATTGTTAGATGTAAATCATGGCTTGTAGGACGCAAAGATTGATCGGGACAATTTATTTTTTTGAGTACTAATATGTTAGTATAAGTCTTACTACCAACTTAATGATGAACATAAGAATGTCACATACTATAAACAATTAGGATAATGTGGAACAAGAGAGAAATAATGTTGCAAATGTGTTCGCAATTATTTTAATCAAATTGAGTTGACCTGAAATTAAATTAAATAGGATTTAATTTAAATTGTATTATGACTACGTGCATATGATGCACACGCATGCTCAAAGTGTAGACATAAAGATGATGTCCTTTTTATTTTTTATTTATAGAATTAAAAAATATTGATCAATTAATTATTTATTCATTCATTTAATTAATTAAAATGTGCACACGGTTAGGAATTGTTGCTGACCATGTGCAACGCACATCACATGTGCGTGTTTTTAATTTATTTTTTATTTAAAAAAGTGCATGGCATGATGGTTAGCAATCGTTGCTAACCATCGTGCGTGAACCATCTGTGAAAGCTAGTATGGGCACCTAGAGGGGGGTGAATAGGTGTAAAAACAATTTCTCGAGATAAGTATGCAACACTAATCAACAATAAATTATGAAAAAGAAATTTGCTTATTGTAAACAAAACGAGTTATGATCAAAGTAAAAGAGCGTAGATAAGAGAATATGAACATAGAGATTATAGTGGTTCGGCTTAATCCAAGCCTACGTCCACTCTTTTGCACTGACAGTACACCGGCTGGATTCCACTATGAATAAAAGAGTTATTACAGAAAAGCTCTTCCTTGATTCCATAATATAGAGATTCTGCTACACTTGCTCAAGGTCTCTAAAAAATATAAACTCTCTTTTGCGTACAAGATTTCGCTCAACAGTTTAAATGACAAAGAACAAGGAGTTTCAGACTTTAGAATTTTTCTATCGCGCACATTCGAACAACTGGAACGTCTTCCTTATATACTCATTTATGCCATCACACCCATTGGCACTTACCAAAGGAATTCTTCCAATTTACCCGTTGGACAGAATCAATTAGGAAGATCTTTGAGCTATTTAAGGAACATGACGATAGCTTATCAATCATGCTCGCCCATACAATCAGGATCTAGGTTTCCATAAGTAGAACTTTCCAAGTATATTTCGCCAATCAACGGATCAAAATCCCTGAATCTATCTTGATTTGAATAATGGATTCCGACATGCTGTATCCAGCCAAGAGATCTTCTTTAGTCGACAAAATCAAATCCTTAACGAAATACTTCGTTTCGAATAAGCCTTCTTTGATGTCCTTAGAAGCTGTCAATAAGAATAGACTTTGAGTCTTGAGTCTAGTAGTCCAGAAGTCTTCAGACTTTGATAGTAGAGTCTACAAGTCTTCAGACTAGATTGATGAAAACGTTTTGTCAATTTCAAAACACTCAAGGAAGTTTTCTCCAACAATCTCCCCCTTTTTGATGGTGACAAAACTTTCCTGCAGATTTGGATAACTTTGACTTGCAAAACATTACTCAAGCAAACAAGGATATCTCACAAAAGATAAATGGCTTAATAAAGATATCATTAGAATCTGCATCCACAGAAAATATGTTAGTTCTGTAAATGAGCAATGTCATGAGATATCAATTGTGCTTAAGATAAACAAACATTCAAACAGTCAAATCCAAATCCAGTCCAAATCCAAACAACCAAACACAAAAGTCAAGTCAATCAAACATAATCAACACAAAAATTCAAAAAAGTAAGTTCAAAGTTTAAAATCAAATCCGCACCACATCTCTCCCCCTTTTTGTCATCATTAAAAAGGTAGATATGAAAAGAGAATAGCTTTAAGATTGCTTGGAAACACGAATAAGCTGGAAATCTCCCATTGACTAGACAATCCATTCCAACTTCTTCAAATCCTCTTTCAGTTGCGCCACATCTTCACCCTTAGCATTTGCTTGAACTTGAATAGCAAGGGCATTGATCTGATCATGCAAAGAAACTGAAGAGGTTTGACCTGCATTTTGCAAATTCTATACTTCGCATCCCAGAACATAAATATGCCTCGCATTTCCCAAAGAATATCAAGAATTCTACGAAAGTTTGCTGAATTGTCTGTCTGAGTACTTGCCTCTGCACGATTAGACGGAGTATTGGCAAATGATGGCATTTCAGCACGATCACGCAGATTGGGCAATGAAACCTCATGTCCCTCCTCAGGAAATTGAGTGGCATAGATGTCCTCTAGATCTGCTGGAGAATGACTTACTCCTTCACTAGTGGCAGGGAATGAGGATGTTCCTCTTTTCTCAAGATCTCCCCCTGTTTCCATGCCTTTAGGTGGAAAAAAGTGTTCCTCATGCTCTGCTTCTTCTTTTTCTTCAATCCTTTCCTCCTCTTATCTTGTCTCTTTTCTCTCATTCACTTCTTTCTCCAAATCATCTCTCTTCTTCTTCAATTCTTTCCTCCTCTATTTCTCTCTCCTTTGCTTCTCATCTTCTTGTCTTTTTCTTGTCTCTTGTCTTTCCGTCGATTCTGGAATAGAACGACTCAAGTTCTTCAATGCCATCGCAGAAATGGTGACATCATCCTCATCCTCTTCATCCTCAATGATGAGTGCTCTTCTTTTCTTGGATGGAGCAACCATGGGCTCCTTCCCTTTTCGCTTTGCCACAGAAGAGACTGAATGAGTTTTGACAAAGGTTTTCTCCTTGAACTGCTCCAATGCCTTGGTAAGTTCTTTCAAACGCATTTTTGAGACCATTCTCAGTCCCACCACCATTTGATCGCACGTTCGAACACAAAGAATTCGGGGAGGTTGAACGTTCAAATGTCTGAATAACTTGGTCACAAGAGCTGGATAAGGAAGTTGACCCTTGTCCTTCACCACTGCCCTGTACATGTGGAACATAATAGTGTGTGGAAGAGAGAATTTCTTACCAGCATTGATGGCGTACATCAACTTTGCTTCCGAGTTTGAAACGTCGGTCTTTGAGGTTGATTTTGGTCTAAGATAGTTAATCACTATCTTGTGAAGCAAAATGTTGGATGCATTCATTCTCAAATAGGAAATCTTTCCTTCCGTCCTTCTATCCTAAACAAGTTCCAACGTTGCACGAGCAATAGACACACTAATAGGTTGATATCTCCCTCTTTCAACCCCAATCACATCAGCCAACGTATTCATGTCAACCACATAGTCTTGATCTCGAACACTAAAAGAGAATCTATTCGCATCCAAGAAACTGAGATTCGAATAGAAATAAGCAGCAAGTTCAGCATAAGCTTCTGTAGATTCAGAATAAAACTATTCGAGTTGAAGAAGACTAAATTTTTCCCTCAGATTGACATTCACAAAGTCAAGAAAATCAAAGTCCACACTTCTAGGGTTTATTACCCCATGCTTCAGCAACTTAGAGTACAGTTGCTTGTGTTCCTCCGATCGAAATAAATCCGTCCTTTTGCTTCGGATTTTCATTGCAACACCCATTCTAGGTTTAAACTGACTGTACAACTTATCATCATCGTTTCCATCTGGTTGATTCAACCCTCCAACCCGTGGATCACTTGGGATATTCGCCAAAGCTTCTTCCGCCGACCCCGCAGGGGCAATTCCCAAACGTTCCATGGTGCGTAAGAAGAAAGTTTCATTTCTATACCCTTTGTCCTTAAGAAATTCATCAATGTAGTTCAACGGAGTACCACTCCTCTTCAAAGCACGGTATAGCTTATAGGTATAAGAGGGCTTATGAGTACTTACGGGCTCGGCGTCTTCGATGATTTCTTTCTCTTCTCGATGTGCAACATCCTGAGGTCTAAATAGAGGAGATGGACGCTGCTGAGAATATTGTGGGCTCTGTTGCTATCTAAGAGATTCTTCTTCTTCAGTGAGATCAAAGTGTGTAGGCCCCTCATACATTTGCTGTGGTCCCCTGTTCGCGATCCTCGAAGATTTCCTTTGAGACGACATCTTTCACAGTTTTTGAGGGATTCCAAGCTTGTTTCCCAAGAAAGATGAAAACTTTTTCGAGGATTAAACAAGAGAAGAAGACAGAAGTGGAAGATCGGTGCTCTCTTAGGGTTTTTGTGAGTAAAACAAAAAAGAACCGACATTATATAAGGCAGTCAAAGCGAGGCATACGAAAACGATCGTAAAAAAAGGAAATATAAAAATGCCTTTTTAAAAATAAACTTTCTTTTAAATAATTGATAATTTCAAAAATAACTTCTTTTCCGAAAATGTAGGTTTGCAATAATCACGAAAACTAGGAAATAACACCAATCAATTTCGGATGATCGTACATTTTCAAGATTTGATTTGAGAAATAAAAATAGAAATAACTTACAATCATAGATCTTGATTGTCCGAGTCCATGAGCCTTTAGACGTTCAGTGCTTAGTCTGAATTTCCTCAAACTTTAAGATATTTAGTCTGGAATGAATAACTTCAAATTGATTTTTCTCCAAAGGCTTTGTAAATATATCCACCAGTTGATTCTTTGAATCAATAAACTGTATTGAAACTTCTCCATTTTGAATATGATATCTAATGAAATGATGTCGAATTTCTATATATTTTGCTAATGAATGAAGAATCAGATTCTTGATGAGATTGATTGCGCTAGTGTTGTCACATTTGATCTCAGTACATGAATCTTCAATTCCAAAGTCTCTCAGTTGTTGTTTTATCCACATAATTTGTGAACAACCTACTATACTTTGCTTCCTTGAAAACAATGATACTATCCTACTTCCAAGTAGTTGACAGGTGCCCGAGGTGCTCTTTCTATTAACTTTGCAACCAGCTAGATTTGCGTCTGAGTATCCAAGAAGAGTGAATTCTCCTTCTTTAGGATACCGGAGACCTAAGTTTGAAGTTGAGGCAATGTATTTGATAATATGCTTTGCAGCACTTAAATGAGATTCTTTAGGATTTGATTGAAATCTGGCACAAATACAAACACTAAACAAAATGTCAGGTCTAGAAGTAGTTAGATAAAGAAGTGAACCAATGATACTCCCGTATAACTTCTGGTCTACTTTATTTCCTTCTTCATCCTTGTCCAGCTTCAAAGAACTTGACATTGGTATGTCGGTCTTTTTGCAATTTTCTAGTCCAAACTTTTTGACAAGTTCTTTAGCATATTTTTCTTGATGAATAAAGATTCCTTCATTCAGTTGTTTCACTTGAAGCCCGAGAAAGAAGGTTAGCTCACCCATCATGCTAATTTCAAACTCATCCTGCATAGACTTAGAAAATTTCTTACACAGATTTTCATTAGAAGATCCAAAAGTAATATCATGAACATAAATTTGAATAAGTAGAAAACTTTTGCCTTCTCTTTTGATAAACAATGTAGTATCTACTTTACCTTTGACAAAACCGTTTTGAATTAAAAACTTCTTAGTTTATCGTATCAAGCTCGAGGTGCTTGCTTTAAACCATATAAAGCCTTTTTCAATTTGAATACAGAGTTTGGTTTCCTTGGGTCTTCAAAACTGGGTGGTTGTTCCACGTAGACTTCTTCTTGGATAAATCCATTTAGGAAGACACTTTTGACGTCCATTTGGAATAACCTGAAATTCTTATGACAAGCAAAAGCAAGTAATAATCTAATTGCTTCTAACCTTGCTACTGGTGCGTAAGTCTCATCATAGTCTATCCCTTCTTCTTGCGTATATCCCTTGGCCACAAGTCTTGCTTTGTTTCTTACGACCTTTCCTTTCTCGTTCATCTTGTTCCTAAAAACCCATTTAGCTCCAATAATGGTTTTACCTTTCGGTTTAGGAGTCAATTCCTAGACATCATTGATGCTGAATTGCCTGAGTTCTTCTTGCTTAGCTTCAATCCAGCTTTCATCAGTTAAAGCTTCTTCTATGCTCATGGGTTCTATTTCAGAAATAAGAGCCACAACACTAGACTCTTCGTGCCTTTTGGATCTTGTGCGAATTCCTTCATTAATATCACCAATAATGAGATCTTTGGGATGACTGGACTTATGCTTCCAGTTGCTGATTGATTTGACAGACTATTGATCTTTTTCCTCATTTGAATCTTCATTGATCATTTGTTGCTCGTCTTCTGAAGGTTGAATTGCTTCTGAAGATTTAGATTTTGTAGAGTTTGGAGTAGGTTCGGATTTTTCAAGATGAGTATGAATCGATTGATTTTGCATATAGTCTTAGAATTTGACATTCATTGATTCCTCCACAGATTGTGTCATCTTGTTGTAAACTCTGTAAGCTTTGCTTGTGATAGAATATCCAAGGAAAATACCTTCATCTTTTTTTTTTCCTCAAACTTATCAACTTGATCATTTGCATTTTTCAATATAAAACATTTACATCCAAACACATGAAAATATGAAACAATGGGCTTCTTTCCTTTGAATAACTCGTAGGGAGTTTTCTCCAGAATAGGCCTTAGAAAGACTCTATTAATAATATGACATACTGTAGAAACTGCTTTAGCCCAAAAATGTGAAGAGATGTTACTTTCAATTAAAATAGCTCTAGTCATTTCTTGAAGCGACCTATTCTTTCTTTCCACGACTCCATTTTGCTCTTGAGTATATGGAGAAGAGAACACATGCTAAAAACCAAATTCATCACAGAATTTTGTAAAGTCTTGATTTTCAAATTCACCTCCATGATCTGTCTGTATACTTGAAATAACATACATTTTCTCATTTTGGACCTTTTTAGCAAACTTTGTAGAATAAGAAAATGTTTCAGACTTACTTGCCAGGAAATATACACAAGTGAATTGTGAATAATCATCCACAATTACTAGACAGTATTTCTTACCTCAAATGCTTTGAGTTCTGGTTGGTCCAAAGAGATCCATCTGCAATACACGATTAGTGGAAACTTCATTTATTGGTTTGAATGAGTTTCTTACCTATTTTCCCAATACACATGGTGTGCATAGATCAGACTTTTGATATGACAGATTGGGTAGTCCATGAACAAGCTTCTTTGCTGAAATTTGGCTATTTGCTTCATGTTGATGTGCCCAATTTTTCTGTGCTATAAGTTTGCTTTTTCTTGAATTGAGATTAGACATTGGGTTTTATCTGGTTTGACATCCAAGAGATAGATATTTCCATGTCTTCAAACTGTGAAAGACTGAGAGGAGTTTTTACTGGTTCTTGAACATATTCCTTCTTGAAAGTTGATTTTGAAACCGGTGTCGCACAGCTAACTGATACTTAGTAAATTGTGCTTGAGTCCTTTCACTAAGGAAACATTACTGATCGTGAGGCTTCCAATCTTTACAGTTCCATATCCCACAATTCTTCCTTTGTTGTTTCCTCCAAAGGAAACATTTCCACCATTAACTTGAACAAGCTTTATGAAACAATTTGAATCTCCTGTCATATGCCTTGAGCATCCATTATCCAGGTACCATTTAATCTTTTTCTTGATAGTGACATGCATTTAGAAAAGAGACTCAAGCTTTCTTTGGTACCATATTTTCTTGGGTCCATTGGTGTTAGTGTAATATACGGTTTTTGCCCATACCTTCTTTACAGGTTTCCAAACCATAGGACATTCTTTCTCAAAATGGTCTGAGCTATTGCACTTAGAACAATTAAGAGTAGTGCAACCTACTGGTTTTACAAAAACTTTTTGGAAATGATTTTTGTATGCATCTCTTGTAGGTCTTTGTTTAATTCTTTCCTTTACTTTTGGAAAATCAATTAGAGAAATGGTATCAACAGTCATTCCTAAACCTGATTTGTTGAAGTAAGGTCTTTGTACTGAAAGAATTTTTTCAAGTTTCTCAGATCCTATAGAAAATCTTCTAGAAATATTTGAGATGTCATTTTTCAAGAATGCATTTTCTTTTGAAAGATTGTCTGTATTTTCTTTCAAAGTAGTAACACTTTTGTCTAGACTTTTGACATTTTCTTTCCAAACATTTTCCTGTTGCTTTAGTGCAGAATTTTCTTTTTTGAGTTCGGAAATTCTTTTGAGAGAAGTTTTGAGACTAAGACACAATTCATCAATGTATCTAGAGACTCTAGAAGGAATATTCAAATTACTTACCTCAAATTCACTGTCTGAATCTGAGTCTGTCTCGGAGTTTGAATCTGAGTCTAAGTGTGCCATGAGACAAATATTGGCATAATCATCATCACTTTCTTCACATTCTGTATCACTCCAAGTTTCTGCCTTGAGTGCCTTTCGATATTTCTCAACTTTTCATTTCTTTTTCCTCAGAAGGGAATAGTTGGGTCTGATGTGTCCCTTTTTCTTACATTCAAAATAGACTATATCTCTATTGGATTCATCATCCTCAACAGATTTAGTCTGTTACTTTTGAAAACTTTGTTTCTTTGGATTGAATCTTCTCTCCTTTCTATTTAGCTTTCTGAATCTTCTTATCATAAGAGCAAGCTCTTCATCATCCATATGGTTTTCAGAATTTGTGACATTAGAATCTTCATTAGATTTTAATGCAATGAATTTCTTACCTTTAGGATCTTCATCTTCATTGATTCACTCCACTTCATAAGACTGAAGAGTCCCAAACTAATTCATCGACAGAAAGTGGCATAATTCTTTGTATCTCCCTTATTGAAGTCTTTATGTGATTCTAATTCTTGGAGAGTCCACGCAGTAGCTTGTTTACTTTCATGGGATCGGAAATTGGTTGACCTTGATTTTCAAGACCATTCACGGTTTCTGTAAAACAACTAAACATGTCAGTGATAGATTCTCCTGATTTCATTTTGAATGCTTTGTATTGACGAAGTAGAATGTTGATTCTGGTTTCTTTCACTTGATCAGTTCCTTCGTAGGTGATAGGTGATGTGTAATCTATCCTAGACTTCTTTAGCTGTAATACAAAAAGATATTCTGTTATATTCAGTAGGTGATAATGCACAATATAAAAAATAAATTGCTTTTGCATAAAGAGCTTGTCTTTTGGTTATCTCTTCTTGAGTCATTTCGCTTGACTCAACGGCTTCTTTTCCTCTCTCTGAGATAGATGCAACTTTAGGAATGATTCCCTTGTCTACCACATTCCATTCCAGAGGATCCTTTGATTTTAGAAATGCCTTCATCTTATTTTTCCATATGTTGTATTCATTTCCATCAAAATAAGGCGGTCTGGTATTGTTTTGCCCTTTAACCAGTCCTAGAGCTAACATACTAGCCATGGATCTTTAACTTTGAAGTAAAACATTTCAACTTAAGTGAGTACACAGGCTCTGATACCAATTGTGAAAGCTAGTATGAGTACTTAGAGGGGGGTGAATAGGTGTAAAAATAATTTCCCGAGATAAGTGTGCAGCACTAATCAACAATAGATTATGAAAAGGAAATTTGCTTCTTGTAAACAAAACGAGTTATTATCAAAGTAAAAGAGAGTAGAGAAGAGAATATGAACACAGAGATTATAGTGGTTCGGTTTAATCCAAGCCTACGTCCACTCTTCCGCACTGACAGCCCACCGGCTCGATTCCATTATGAACAAACGAGTTATTATAGAAAAGCTCTTCCTTGATTCCACAGTGTAGAGACTTTGCTACACTTCCTCAAGGTCTCTCAAAGATATAAACTCTCTTTTGCGTACAAGATTTCGCTCAACAATTTAATTGACAAAGAACAAGGAGTTTCAGACTTTAGAATTTTTCTATTGCGCATACACTCGAATAACTGGAACGTCTTCCTTATATACTCTTTTATGCCATCACACCCATTGGCACTTACCAAAGGAATTCTTTCAATCTACCCATTGGACAGAATCAATTAGAAAGATCTTTGAGCTATTTAAGGAACATGACGATAGCCCATCAATCCTACTCGCCCATATAATCAGGATCTAGGTTTCCATAAGTAGAACCTTTCAAGTATATTTCGCCAATCAACGGATCCAAAATCCCTGAATTTATCTTTATTTGAATAATGGATTCCGACATGTTGTATCCAACCAAGAGATCTCCTTCAGTCGATAAAATCAAATTCTTAACGAAATACTTCGTTTCAAATAAGCCTTCTTTGACGTCTTTAAAAGCTGTCAATGAGGATAGACTTTGAGTCTAGAGTCTGGCAGTCCGGAGGTCTTCAGACTTTGATAGTAAAGTCTGCAAGTCTTTAGACTAGACTGATGGAAACGTTTTGTCAACTTTAAAACAGTCAAGGAAGTTTTCTCCAACACCCTCGTGCATGAATGATCAACAAACAATCAGCAATGGTTGCTGATCATCCCACGATCAACAATTGTTGCTAATTGTGGGATGGTTTCCCACACGTAGCAACGGTTATTGATTGTCATGATTAGTAACCGTTGCTGATTGTGGGGCATTTTTAGATGCCGCATAAAAGGAGGGCATAAGCAACAATTGCTAATAGTGTGTGTGTTTTTGTGTGTTGGTGTACGCGAGAGAGAAAAGGGATTCTCTCTCATTCGGGATGTGGCTAAAACATCAAGGATATAGAGGATTGTCTCCATTCAACGTCCATTGGTGGTGTGTTTGAACTAGAGGTCCGACGTTTGTGGGGCTTTAACTAAAGAACATCCGAACCAATTCGTTTAAAGCGCGCTTCAAGAGGTAATTCGTTTAACTCCCTTTTTATATTCAGATTTTTAATTGAAATGCACGAACAACGCCTTTGGAGATACATGTATAGAAATATTTCATCTTTGTTTCTATTGTGTTTATGTTTATTTTGCCTATACATGATTCATGAGACCCCAACAATTGCCGTACTACAAAATGCATATCGTGACCTCGGTGTTTCGAACTCACACCGCAGAATGACAAGTGTCACACCTTGAACCCCGATCGTGCGCACATCCCTTGGCAGTCGACTTAAAAATGCGACGTCTCAGGACGCATTGCCAACCCCTTCTTTTTATCTTTCAATTAACCACATGAGGAAGTGAATTAAATAAACCCCTGGTCAACAAACAAACATGGGGATAGTAAAAACACACAACATTGTTCACAACCTACGATTTATATATATACCAAGTTAACCCTATGAGTTCATATATACAAGTCTACCTCAAAAAGGAACTTCTAGGCAACCTACACCTCGGACCCCTCTAACTCGGGCTCTGGATCCACTAAGACACCATCCGAGATGTTGATGTCCATGAGGTGACCTACTTGCCCATCCTCAATCCCGATGGGTGGTCCATCAAAACCCTACAAGGGACCCTCCTAAGCACTGTTATGCTCATTAATGAACCATGCCTTGAAGTGATGAGGCCGAATCGTAGTTCCTACTAACTTGCCAGTCCGGGTGGTCCCAGGGATAAGGAAGAAGGTAGACTCCACCTCCATGTCCCATGGAACCCCGAATTGGATTGGACGGATTTCCATACTAAGGACCTAAAAATAGTTTAACCACGACGGGGTGAGATAAATCTCAGTGAGTCAATAGCCTAAACCCTTATTAGGACACAAATTTGTCTCAAAGGCAGCCTAAATAGGCACCACAAAAAACTCACCTCTCCTTGGCACGTCCTTGCATATTAGTGCATCAAACTTGCCATTATAAATACAGCAAGCACAATTAATAATCGGAACATAGAGTTCTTACTCTCCAAACATTCACATGGGTCCCGATTATAAGGTAAAACCGTTATGGCACGTCCCATACCATGCCTAACAATTTTGCCCCATAATCAACACAAAGCATTACAACCAGTTAGACGTGTTCATATTATTATGACTTGTCACGCTCCGAACCTCGAGTGCATGCACATCCCTCAGTGGTCGATAGAATTACGACATTCTCAAGACGTGTTATTGACCCATTCATTTTATGCACATGCGGAAGTGAAATAACAATCTCCAAACAATAATCAACATAGGGATAGAAAAGCAGGACAACCAATTAACACAAGCCATACTTTATAAACACATTAGGTTTATATACAGAAGTCTAAAACTAAAAGATGCTATAAGGCTAGCCCTACCTTGGACCCTACCCACTTGGGATTCGGGTCTATCATGACACCATCAGGGATGTCAATGTCTAGGGGACCAGCTACCTCTACTGTAGGCTCTTCACCCTCAAGTAACCAGTTCACCTTGATGTCAGCTATAATATCGACGTCCATGACAAGGTCAAGTTCCTCCACATACTCATCATCAATGATAAGTCCGTCGAAGTAATCCAAGGGGCCCTCCCGAACACCATTGGGCCCGTGATGGAACCACGCTTTGAATCGGTGAGGTACCAACTGAGGTAGACCCTCGTTGACCCAAATGGTAGTCACGACGAGCTCATGGGTCCAGTCAGAGTTCTTATGGATAGGGATTATGGTACACTAGGTTTCTGCCTTCGTGGCCACCCAAAACGAACATGGCACACCTCCATTTAAGGACCTGTAAAATTTTAAACCACAACGGGGTGAAATAAAGTCTCAGTGAGTCCACCTCCTAAACCTCGATTAGGACGATAATTCACCTATAGGTAGCCTAAACAAGCACCATATAAGACTTACCTTCCCTCAGCACCTCCCTGCATATTAGTACATCTCATATGGTATATGCATACTATAAATGCATTCAATAACTGAAACACTGCACATCAATCATCAACTAGTCATAGGAGTCCCAATTTTAAGGCCAAATCGTTACGACACATCAATCCTCCTGGCAACTCTTCGTTGTCATGAAAATCTCAAAGTTTCAATTACGGGCACCGGGTATAGAATCAATAGAAAAATCAGTTTAGTGTTATTCGACATAAATTTTGCAATTAGGTGGAATCACCAACAATTTAATTACATGCTTCTATCGAATCGACCTATCTTTGGTCTCTAATTGATTATAACAGTGTTGTATTGACCTTTGCTAATTAACACGATCGAGCAGTCAATTTTTGATCAAATTCTCAAGTTTCTCACGTTGATATCCCTTAACGGCTTCACCTGATAGAATAGTTATTTTGTAAGTGATAAAGTTAGAGAAAAAGGACCATAGGCACGTCGATAAAAAGCCCATTTCATAAAGTCGGGACAAGGTCGAAAATCAATATGTCACAACTCTTTCCCTCTTATAAAAATTTCGTCCTCAAAATTTAAACTAATACAAGTCTTCTACAAAAAGGTTGGGATATTGTCGTCTCATCGATTCTTCACTTTCCCACATTACTCCTTCTATCCCATAGTGTTGCCAAACCACTTTGACTAAAGAGATTGTCTTGTTGCGCAGCACTAGCTCTTTTCAATCTACAATATGAACTATTCTCTCCACGTATGACACTCTGTCATCCATGTCTAATTCTTCAAAATTGAGCACGTGAGTTGGGTCAGGTTCATATTTTCTCAACATCGACATGTGGAAAACATCATGCACTTGAGCTAGTCTTGGCGGCAACGCAAGATGATATGCCGACATACCTTAGACTCAACTTTCCTTTCTTGCCGAAGCTCGAAGTACCCCTCATTAGCGACACTTTAAGAAAGACATGTTCACCAACTTGGAATTCCAATGGTCTTTGACGCTTATCTGCATAATTTTTCTAGCGACTCTGAGCAATCTTCAGTCTTTCTCAAATAACTTTGATGGCGTCCACTGACTGTTGGACCAACTCAAGGCCGGTAATCTTCCTTTCTCCGACTTCATCCGAACAAACTAGCGTTTTGCAAGCTCTACTATACAACACTTCAAACGGTGCCATCTGAATGCTCTGCTGATAACTGTTGTTGTAGGGGAACTCAACTAGATGAAGTCGTTCCTCCCAACTTTCTTTGAAGTCCAACATATAAGCTTGCAGCATGTCCTCAAGGGTTTGAATTATCCTCTCAGACTAACCATCCATCTACGGATGATAGGTCGTATTGTACTGCAACTTCGTTCCCAAGGTAGTCTCTTAACTTTTCCAGAAGGTAGCTGTAAACTTCGGGTCTCGATCAGATTTAATCGTTACTAGTACTCCATGCAGACAAACTATCTGACGCACATATAACTCAGCACATCTATCAAATGCAAAATCCTTTCGTACAACGATGAAGTGAGTAGACTTCGTCAATCTGTCAACTACAAGCCATATGGAATCATTACCCATCCGACTCCTTGGTAAGCCCATCACAAAATTCGTGGTGATGTGTTCTCACTTCCACTCGGGAATCTCGAGAGGTTGCAAAAGTTATCTCGGCTTACAATGTTGTGCTTTCATTTGCTGACACATCAAACACTTGGTAACATGTCTGGTGATATTCGCCTTCATACCGGTGCACTAATAATGTTGATGCAAATTCTGATACATCTTTGTACTGCCTGGATGAATGTTGTAACTGCTACGATTCTGATACATCTCCTCCTTAAGCTCTGCACTGTCAGGTACACACAATCGTCCACGAAACTTTAGTGTCTAGTCATCATAAATCTAAAAGTCAAGTTTTCTCTTTTCTACATCTTCTTGCAGAATTTTCTGGATATTAGGATTAGTCAACTACAACGTCTTGATTCTTATCTGCACCTCTGGTTCAATTCTGAGGATGGCCACAAGACTTGAAAGGTGGCCTACCTCAAATTTGAAAACCGAATCTTGAGCTCCTTCAAGTAGGATCCACTCCCAAATCACCATTTGCGCAATCAAAGACTTTCGACTCAACGCATCTGCGACCTTGTTGGCTTTTCCAGGATGATATAGGATGTCGTAATCATAGTCCTTCAGAAGTTCCATCTAATGACGTTATCTCATATTCAACTCTTTTTGAGAGAATATATACTTGAGACTCTAGTGGTCTGTGAAGATCTGGAACCTTTCTCTGCAAAAGTAGTGCCTCCAAATTTTCAGAGCGAAGATAATTGCTGCAAGTTCTAAGTCATGCGTCGGGTAATTCAACTCATGAGGCCTCAACTGACGTGATGCATATGCAACGACTCTCCATGCTACATTAAAATGCAACCCAATCCTCTGTATGACACATTACTATAGATCTCGTATCGTCCAAGACCAGATGAAATTGTCAATACTGGTGTGGTAGTCAGCTTCTGCTTAAGCTTTTGGAAACTACGCTCGCATTTATCCATCCATACAAACTTCTCTTCCTTCTTTAGCAGTTAAGTTAGTGGCATGGCTATTACTCAAAATCCTTCCACAAATCGTCTGTAATAACCTACCAATCCCAAGAAACTTATGATCTCTATCATTGCTGTCGGTATTGGCCAATTAATCACTATTTCGACTTTAGTCGGGTCCACGGAAATTCCTTTACCTGAAATCACGTGACCTAAGAAAGCCATACAAGTCAACCAAAACTTGCACTTACTAAACTTAGCGTATAGTCCATGATTTTGCAGAGTCTGAAGCACCGTCCTTAGATGCCTTTCATGCTCCTCTAGACTTCTCGAGCACATCAGGATGTCATCAATGAATACAATCACAAACTGATCAGATACTCATTGAATACTCGGTTTATTAGATCTATGAAAGCAGCTAGGGCGTTTGTCAAACCAAATGGCATTACGGTAAAATCATAATGGCTGTAATGCGTACAAAACGCCGTCTTTGGTATATCTTCCTTCCTGATCCTCACCTAATGGTACCCTATCCTCAGGTCTATTTTGGAAAATATCGACGCTCCCTGTAACTGATCAAACAAGTCGTCAATCCTTGGTAACGGGTACTTATTCTTGATCGTCACCTGATTGAATTGTCGATAGTCGATGCAAAGGCGCAACAAACCATCTTTGTTCCTCACGAACAGGACTGGTGCTCCCCAAGGTGATGCACTTGCACTGGGACGTATGAATCCCTTGTCTAGCAACTCTTGCATTTGCACCTTTAGTTCCTTCAACTCTGATAACGCCATTTGGTAAGGAGCCTTAGAGATTAGCTCCGTCCTAGGGGCCAACTCGATCATGAACTCGATATCCCTTTCTAGCGGCAGACCAGGTAATTCCTTAGGAAACGCATCAACAAACTCCTGTACTACTACAATGTCCTCCATCTTCGGCTCCTCAACTGTTGTATCTATAAGTCGTAGACTACAATAGACGCCAAGTAACCTTGGCAACCCCATCTAACAAACGGGTTGCCTCAAGTAATGAGATTAAGGTAATCGAGGGTCCTCATTGACTTCCGATAAACTCGAAACTTTCACTTGCTAACGAGTTAAACCGAATCGCTTTACGATAGCAGTCCATAGTAGCTTGTTGCTTGGTGAGCCAGTCCATGCCAATTATCACATCAAAATCATACATGGCTAGGACTACCAAATCTATCATTTCCTCTCACTCACCAATAACCAATTTACAACTAGGACAACCTAATGCAGATAACACCTTATTTTTTAATGGGGGTAGATATACTAATGACTGACCCCAACGATTTAGGACTCAACCCTATCAACTTAACGATTGCTTAGCAATAAATGAATGAGTAGCATTCCCTCTATTTTGTCCCATCGGCGGTGGCGACAGCTACAGCTGTGGTCCCATCTGCCCATGTGGACAATTTCTTATCTAATGGTTGAATTGGCCTCATTTAAAAGAAGCTCCCGTCTTAGCAGAACACGGGGCTGATCCATGACGTCTTCTGCAGAAATGACAAACTTTATTTTGGTTTGGCGCTAACTTTCCTATCTCACCCTTCTTGTTGAGTGGTACGGGATACCTTCCTCTAGTCATCGATTTCTTCCCAAACCAATTGTCATCTCTATTCAACCCGAACCACGAGTCAAATGCGATGGCTTGTTCATTCAAGTTCCATTCAATCAGTTGTGCCCTCCCATAAAGTCCGTTGTAATACTTCAAATCAAACGGCACCAGTGGACCTTTTAGCTTCGGTCAGAGGCCATCCCTAAACCTCCTCGCCTTGTCAATTGGATCCTCGATCAGTCTTGGCGCATACTAGGACAATTCGGAGAACTTTGCCTTGTACTGGTCCATAGACATCAGACCTTAACGAAGACGCTAGAACTCCGCCATCTTCTGTTCCCTGGCACAATAAGAGAAATATTTTCCATTGAAAGCTTCAACGAAGGCATTCCACACTAAAACCACGCCTTCTAGAAATACACCTTCTCCGGTCGCCCTCCACCAAGTACTGGCATTACCCTGCAACTGATAGACTGCAAGGACAACCTTATCTTCTTTCGAACACCTCAGCAGCTCGAAGGCCTTTTCTAAATCTTGGATCCAAAGGGTTGCAGCCTTGGGATCTCCTGCTCCTGTGAACCTTGGCAGGTTCAACTTCAGAAACTGTTCTACCAGCTTATGCATAGGCCAATCAGCAATCACGTTCCCAGGTGGAACCTCGGCAGGTGTGGCAGCAGTAGCGGCGGCAGCAGCTTGATTCTGGGCTTGCTACCTTATCAGATTCCCCAACGTCTTGAGCACCTGCACGATCCCATCGATTCTAGGATCGTTAGGTGCTGGCACACCAGCACCGACCTGCGGTGGTGCTATCCCACTAGCACTGGCTTGAGCCTATGCCCTACCTTGGGCACCGACCTTAGTCGGCATCCTAACCTGAGTAATGGACATGACAATCCTCTTCCTCGAAGTTCTCTATTCCAGATCGCTCATGATGTTGACTCTTTATAGAACTTGCTTTCAAATTCCAACCCAAAATTAGAAAACTGAGCAACCCACACAAAACACTCTACCAATCAGCTATCAATCACACGCATCAGCATAAGAAAAATGCCTTTCATGCTAACTATCCCAACACCCATTGCACATTATCACTCCAAACACCAACCGACTTTGATACCACTTCGGGCGGGGATGTCACGCCCTGATCCTCGAGCATGCACACATCCCTCGGTGGTCGATAGAATTGCGACGTTCCCAAGATGTGTCGCCGACCCATTCATTTTATGCACATGCAGAAGCGAAATAACAATCTCCAAACAACAATCAACATAGGGATAGAAAAGCAGGATAACCAATTAACACAAGCCACACTTTATAAACACATCAGGTTTATATACAGAAGTCTAAAACTAAAAAATGCTACCAAGCTAACCTTACCCTAGACCCTACCTACTTGGGATCCGGGTCTATCACGACACCGTCAGGGATGTCGATGTCTAGGGGACCAGCTACCTCCACTACAGGCTCTTCACCCTCGGGTAACTAGTTAGCCTCGATGTTAGCTATAATATCAGCGTCCACAATAGGGTGAAGTTCCTCCATAAACTCATCAACGATGGCAGGTCCATTAAAGCCATCCAAATGGCCCTCCCGAACATGAAGGGCCCGTGATGGAACCACGCTTTGAATTAGTGAGGTACCAATTGAGGTAGGCCCTCATCGACCCAAATGGTAGTCACGATGAGCTCACGGGTCTAGTCGGGGTTCCCGTGGATAAGGAGTATGGTACACTAGGTCTCTGCCTCCCGTGCCACCCAAAATGAACGTGGCCCACCTCTATCTAGGGACCTGTAAAATTTTAAACCACGACGGGGTGAGACAAAGTCTTAGTGAGTCCACCCCCTAAACCCCAATTAGGACGATAATTCACCTAGAGGCAACCTAAACAAGCACCATATAAGACTTATCTCGCCTCAGCACATCCCTGCACATCAATCATCAACTAGTCACAAGGGTCTCGATTATAAGGCCAAATCATTATAACATGTTCCATTTCGTGTCACACAATTTAGTCTCATAATCAGGCACGGTTATATCACTCATTCAAGCATCCTAGTTATTTATGGCCAAACGGCCATGACCAACTCAATAGTCGGCAGTCATCTAGCATAACTGGGCATCGTCTCGCCCCATCGAGCACGACTATGTCTAGCATAAATGCATCAGGATGGCATTCCCTAAGCAGCATTGGTCCAGGCCTCTACCGTGATCCAACATCTATTGACATGGGACATTTGAACTTAATCAGGCATCATCCCACATAAACGCATAAGGGTACTTAGTGATGACATGCACATCCAATCTCGGCCAAGGACATCGTGCTTTGCACTCAAATGCCTCAATTTTAAATAATGTACTTGGCCCATTTTCTTCATATTAAAAACACCCCGTAAAATAATTGTGTGTGGTCACACAGTCGAATCAATCCACAAAACGTGATATCCTTCCATTTTAAAATTCCATGATTTTACACAGTACTTAAAATATTTTTGGTGCCAAAACCCAACACCTAGTATTTTTCTAATTAAATACCAAAATTCCATATTTTTGAAATAATAATTCAAAAATCATCACCAAGCACTCAATTGCCTAAATTAACAATCAATTGCACAAACCAAAGCTTTCACGCTGATCAACATGAAATTTTGACAACCGGCTATCCTAGTATAATTTTCGCTAATTAATAAATAATTAAATAAATTTCAAAATAATTAAATTAAACCCTTAATTAATCTACATACACCAATCTAACCACCTAATTAGACTAATTAAATTAATCCACCTAGGCTAGCTACATCTAATCTAACTAAACTAACTAATCAACTTAACTAACCACCTAATTTGCCTAACTAAATAATCTAATTAACTAAATAAGCTGACTAAATTACACTAATCTCACTTAGCCTAATCTAACCCTCCCTTAGGTGCAATTAACCCCTAATTAGAGCTTAGGAGGCTAACTCACTGGTTTAGCGCGAAAACTAGTTCATGGCGATGGCGGCGCAACGGCAGCCAAAACCCGAGCCTGTGACGACACCAAAGGAGGTTGAGAAAGGGTCGGAAAAGGCGTAACACGGCTCAGCCTAAGGGCTGAGATCCAGTTTTTCCTTGGAGTTGGTCGAGGGAGCCGAAGGGGCTAGCTGCAGCGCCCATGGCTGGATGACAACGAGACGGCAATTGGACAGGAGTGGGCAGTGAGCTGAAGTGGAGTTGGGAAGGGCAGAGGCCGCGAACACTCGAGCGGGTGGACGAAGGGCAGTGACGGCTAGGCGAAGCAGGCTGGGCTCGCGGGCGAAGTTAGGGCTGGTTCTGGGCTTGGTGGTTGTTTCGGTGGCTAAGTTTAGCTTGGTTCGGTGGCTGGTTGTTTTGGCAAGGGGCTAGAGGGGGTGGTTCAGCAATAATGGAGGAAGAAGAGGCTGAAGAAGAAGATGATACTGTGGATCTGTGGCTGGTCAACCAGGGGGGCAAAGGAGAGGGAGAGAGGGGAACCAAAGGGAGACAAGAGCCTTGAAAGTCTTGGCTTGAGCCAATGGGCTTGCATGCCAAATACCTAAGCCATGAGTGCTTCAACCCCAAAGTCTTCAGCCCTTAGCTATCCAAGCTTCTCCCACAAGCCATTCTCTTCACACAACTTCACCAAGGAACTTCAATTTGGTGCCCAAAACAACATAGCAGCTACCCCCTACGAATTTCACTCAATTTCACCTCAATTCTCCACAATTAATTCCAATTTGATGGCCAAAATTCACACCCACTCAACCCATATGAATTCCATGCATTTCTTTCACCAAACAATCCAACTTGAAGGCCAAAAATCCACCCAAAAATGGCCATCCGAATTTTCACCTAATCAATTTGCCAAATTTGATTTTTCCTCCAAAAATATGGGCTCACCAAAAATTCTTCAAAGGATGAGTCGACATCCCAAAAATAAATCGTGACACGCTTGAACTTTTGATTCCTGAAACCGAGTTCAATTTTGTGGTTAATTTCGATCAGACGCGATTTTAGTGTGACATAACCTATTAGGTAGCTTTTAGGGATTTTATCGCATTTGACCTGTGGTTGATAAATTTCAATCTAGGTTTGTGCATCTTCGACTCATTGGCGACTCTTTCTCGATTGTTGTGAAAATCTCAAGGTTTTAATTACGGTCTCCAGGTATAGAATCGACAGAAAAATCGGTTTAGTGTCGTTCGACATGAATTTTGCAATCAGGTGGAATCACCAACAATTTAATTACATACTTCTGTTGAATCAACCTATCTCTGATCTCTAATCGGTTATAATGGTGCCATATTGACCCGTGCTGATTAGCAAGGTTGAGTAGTCGATTTCTGATCAAATTCTCAAGTCTGTTGCGTTTATATCCCTTAATGGCTTCACCTGATAGATTAGTTATCTGGTGAGTAATCAGCTTAAAGAAAAATGACCATAGGCGCGTTGATGAAAAGCCAAATTCATAAAGTCAAGACAGGGTCGAAAATCAGGATGTCACATGACCCCTCGGCCATGGCCAACTTAAAAGTCGGCAGTCATCTGCCGTAACCGAGCAGCATCCTGCCCCATCGGGCACAACAATGTCTAGCATCCTCCGCCTAGATGACATTCCACAAAGGAGCTTCATTCCAAAATCCATCTGCGAATGGCATCCTGTTGACTTGGGGGCATCCAAACTTAATCAGGCATCGCCCTGCATAAACACATTAGGATGGGTTCCATTGAGTGACCTTACTAGCACATATTTAGCCAAGAACACCATGCTTTGCGTTCAAATGCCTTGTCTTCAAATAATGAACTTGGCCAATTTTTCTTCTTATTAAAAATCCCGGTAAAATAATCGTGCGTGGTCACATATTCGAAATCGAACCATCAAACTTAGTACACTCCCATTTTAAAACTCTATGCCTTTATATAGTACATAAAAGTTGGCGTCAAAACCTGACACCTCGCATTTTTCTATTTAAATGCCCATAAAACCAAGTTTTGTATTAAAAATTAATAACTACCATCAAGCAATCAATTGCATATCATAGCACATATAAGTCACGCATAATTCCATCCAAGAAAACGAGGGTAAAATTCTACGAAATGGCTAATCCGTCACTAATTATGCTAATTACGATTAATTAAATAAATCGAGATTAATTTAGCTAATCCAACTTAATTAACCTAACCATGATTAACTAACCTAACCATGCTTAGTTAACAATAACATAGGATTAACTAAAACTAATCCTCATCAAACTAATCTAACTACCCTTAAGCGCAATTAATGGCCTAGTCACCGATTAAGGAGTTAACTCACAGAATTCAACGGTGGTGAGCTCACGATGATGGCGATGCGATGGCGACGAAAACTTGAGACAACCACGGCTCGAACGGAGGCTCGACGAGGGCGGTGGCTGCCCTACAAGTGCTTGACCAAGGAGGGAGGGAACTCGGCTTGTGGTGGTCGTGGGGTTCACTGGACGGGCTGTTAGACATGGGGTGAGCTGCTGGTGGTACAATGGAGCTGCAGCTGTGGTGCTGGCGATAAGGTGGGCTGATGTATGGTGGTTGTTGGGTGACGACAGTGCTGGACGTGTGAAGATGGAGATGCTGCTGTGATGTGATGGTGCTGCAGTGGAGTGGGCAGACATAGAGGATGTGGTGATGGTGGTTGAGCAATGAAGTTGGTGTGAGATAGAGAAGATGGGATACTGGATGGTGGGTTAGTGAGATGATGATGACGTTGGGTGAAGATGGGATGATGATGGAGGTGGCCGAGCCGTGAAGATGTGCAATGGGGGTGGCTGATGAAGAAGCTGAGGTGAAGAAATGGGTAGAAGAAAGGAGAGTTGGCTACAGCAGGGGGAGTCTTACGTGAGAGAGAGAGAGAGAGAGAGAGAGAGAGAACAAAAGGAAGTCAAAGGCACAACCAATCACAAACTTAGCCAAATATCTAACCCATCATCACCTTGCCCTTAAAGTCTTCATGCCTTAAAGTCTTGTGCCCAACCAATCACAAAATTCCTCTAATTTCCCCCAAATTAAAGCTTTTTGGGGTATAAAAACTCTAATTTTCCTCCCATCTGAATTTTAATTCCATTTTCTTTTTGTTCGAAATTCATTTTTTTGCAAATTTCGGACTCGACGAAAATTTGTTGAAAGATGAGACGATGTCCAATAATTGAATTGTGACATGCTCGAACGTTCGATTCCCGAAATTGAATTAAATTTCGTGATTAAAATTGACTGAACGCGACTTTAGTATGACTTAACCTATCGGGTAGCTTTTAGGGATTTTAGCGCGTTTGACCCGCGGCCGATAATTTTCAATCCACGTTTATGCATCTTTGACTCGTAGATGATCCTCGATTGTCACGTAGTCACGAGGGTTCAATTACGTACCTTGAATATAATATCGACAAAAAATCAATTTATTGCCGTTCGATGCAAATATCGCAATCATATGAAACCATCCGCAATTCGACTACATAATTCCATCGAATCAACTTATATTCGTTCACTAATCGATTTATAACGGTGTCATATTGACCATTGCCAATTATTATGGCCGAGCGGTCGATTTCCAATCGAATTCTCTAGCCTCTCACGTTTATATCCCTTAACGGCCTCGTCTAATAAATTAGTTAACTCGTGAGTGATCAGTTCTGAGTAAATTAATCATAAGCACATCGACGAAACCATCATTTCATATATCCGAATCAGAGGTCAAATTTTGGGATGTCACAACTCTTCCCCTCTTATAAAAATTTCATTTTCGAAATTTAAACCATTACAATCTTTCCACAAAAAGGTGGGGGTATTGACGTCTCATCGACTCCTCGCTTTCCCATGTGGCTCTCTCAATTTCGCGGTGTTGCCAGAAAACTTTCACCAAGGGGATCGTCTTGCTGTGTAGCACTTGCTCTTTTCAATCCACTATTCGAACCGGTCTCTCCACGTACGACATTCTCTAGTCCACGTCTATTTCCTCAAAATTCAACACCTGGGTTGGGTTGGGTTCATATTTCCTCAACATCGACACGTGGAAAATGTCATCCGCTTGAGCAAGCCTTGGCGGCAATGCAAGATGATAAGCCAAAGTCCCAATTCACTCCAAGATTTCAAAGGGACCAATATACCTCGGACTTATCTTCATTTTCTTGCTAAAGCACAAAGTACCCCTCATCAGTGGCACTTTGAGAAATACATGTTCACCTACTTGGAGGAATACATGTTCACCGCTTATCTGCATAACTTTTTTTTTTTTTTCAGACTCTAAGCTGTCTTGAGTCTTTCTTGAATAACTTTGACAGCATTGATTGACTGTTGAACCAATTTAGGGCCCGTAATCTTACGTTCTCTAACTTCGTCCTAGCAAACAAGAGTCGTGCAGGCCTTGCCATACAATGCTTCAAATGGTGCCATCCTAATACTCTGCTGATAGCTGTTGTTGTAGGTGAACTCAACTAGATAAATCTATTCCTCCCAGCTTCCTTTGAAGTCCAATACGCAAGCTCTCAGCATGTCCTCGAGGGTTTAAATAGTCCTCTTAAACTGGCTATCCGTCTGTGGATGATAGGCCGTGCTATACTACAGCTTCGTTTCCAAGGTAGTTTGTAAACTCTTCCAAAAAGTTACCATGAACTTCGGGTCTCGATCTGACGTGATCTTCACTGGCACTCCATGAAGACGAACTATCTGTCGCACGTACAATTCAGCATATCTGTCCAATGCAAAGTCTTTTCGTACGACGATTAAGTGAGCAGATTTCGTCAACCTATCGACTACAGCCCATATGGAATCATTACCTCGCTGGCTACTCGGTAATCCCATCACAAAATCCATTGTGATATCTTCCCATTTCCACTCGGGAATTTTAAGAGGTTGCAAAATTCCTCCAAGCTTCTAATGTTGTGCTTTCACTTGCTGGCATGTTAGACACTTGGCAATGTATCTGGTGATATCTGCTTTCATATCGGTCCACCAATAGTATTGACGCAGATTCCAATACATGTTTGTACTGCCTGGATAAATTTTGTAACTACAATGATGGGTTTTTTACAAGATCTCCTCCTTAAGCTTCACATTGTTAGGTACACACAATCGCCTACGAAGCTTTGATGTTCTGTCCTCGGTAACTTGAAAGTCAGCTTTCCACTTTTCCACATCCTCTTGTAGAATTTTCTAGATTTCAGGGTTTGTCAACTACAACATTTTAATCCTTATCTACACTTCTGGTTCAATTTTGAGGGTAGCCATGAGACTTGAAAGGTGGCCTACCTCAAACTTGAAATCTGAATCTCGAACTCCTGCAAGTAGGATCCACTCATGAACTATCATTTGCGCAATCGATGATTTCCGACTTAACACATTGGCGACCTTGTTGGTCTTTCTAGGTGATACAAAATGTCGTAGTCGTAGTCCTTGAGAAGCACCATCCAACGACATTGTCTCATGTTCAACTCCTTTTGAGAGAATAAATACTTCAGACTTTGATAGTTAGTAAAGATCTGGAACTTTTCTTCGCACAAGTAATGTCTCCAAATCTTCAAGGCAAAGATGATCGCTGTGAGTTCCAAGTCTTGCGTCGTATAATTCAACTCATGAGGCCTCAGTTGGCAGGACGCATATGCAACAACTCTCCTATACCGCATTAAAACGCAGCCTAGTCCTATGTATGACACATCGCTATAGATCTCATATCCTTTAGGTCCAGACGGAATCGTCAACATGGGTGCGGTAGTCAGCTTTTGCTTGAGTTCTTGGAAACTACACTTGCACTTATTCGTTCATTCGAACTTCTCTTCCTTCTTCAGTAATCGTGTCAAGGGCATGGCTATTCCAGAAAATCTTTCCACGAACCATCTATAATAGCCCGCCAATCCCAAGAAACTTCGGATCTTTGTCACCGTTGTTGGTCTTGGCCAGTTTATCATGGCTTCAATCTTGGTCAGGTCTATGAAAATCCCTTCACCAAAAATCACATGACCTAAGAAAGTTACACAAGTAAGCCAAAACTCACACTTACTAAACTTAGCGTACAGCTTGTATTCTCACAAGGTCTGAAGTATTGTCCTTAAGTGTCATTCATGCTCCTTTGAACTTTTTGAATACACCAAGATGTTGTCGATAAACACAATCACGAACTGGTCCAGATATTCGTTGAACACTCAATTAATCAAATCCATGAAAGTAGCTAGGGCATTGGTCAGACCAAACGGCATTACGGTGAACTCATAATGGCCATAACGCATACAAAAAGCCGTTTTCGGTATATCCTCATTCTTAATCCTCAGCTGATGGTAACCTATCTTTCGGTCAATCTTGGAAAATATTGAAACTCCCTATAATTGATCAAACAAGTCATCTATCCTTGGCAACGGATATTTGTTCTTGACCGTTACCTGGTTGAGTTGCCTATAGTCGATACAAAGGTGCAACGAATCATCTTTCTTCCTTACAAACAGAATTGGCGCTCCCCAAGGTGATGCACTAGGATGTATAAATCCTTTGTCCAACAACTCCTGCATCTACACCTTTAATTCCTTTAATTATGATAATGCCATACGGTAATGGACCTTAGAAATTGACTCCATCCTAGGGGCCAACTCAATCACAAACTCGATCTCCCTTTCTAGGGGCAAATCGGGCAATTCCTCAGGAAACACGTCGGAAAATTCCTGCACTACGGTGATGTCCTTCATCTTTGGCTCCTCAACTGACGTATCAACTACAGTTGCCAAATAACCTTGACAACCCACCTCTAACAATCGGGTTGTCTTAAGCGAGGAGATTAAGGTAATCAAGAGTTCTCCTCGACTTCCAATAAACTCGAAACTTTCACCCGCTAAGGGGTTAAACTGAATCGCTTTATGATAACAATCTACAGTAGTTGGTTGCTTGGTGAGCTAATCCATACCAATGATCACATCAAAGTCAAACATGACCAACACAATCAAATCTATCATTTCCTCTCGCTTACTAATTACTAACTTGCAACTAGGACACCTTATCGCAGACAACATTTTATCTTTTAACAGGATGAATATACTAATGACTACTCCCAATGGTTCTGGACTTAACCCTACTAACTTAACGAATTGCTCAGCAATAATTGAATGGGTAGCTCCAGGGTCAAATAAAGCATAAGCAACATGGTCGTTCAGTAAGACCATACCTATAACCATGTTCTACGAGTCCTCCGCCTCTCTTCAAGTGACAGCATACACCCTTCCTTGCATCGAAGTTCTGCTCAAAATACCCTGATGTGCGTTCTGCGACGCACCCCCTCTTGATTGTCTCATTTGTGGCAGTGGCGCCTGTGGTCCCATGGGCTTACACAGACAATCCTTGATCTAGTGGTCGTACTGGGCACATGCGTAGCAAAATCCCATCCTAGGAAAACACGGGGCTGATCCATGTTTCATTCCACAAAATCAGCACACATTGTTCAGGTTAGGTGTTGGCTTTCCAATTCCACCCTTTCGGTTGGAAGGGATAGGATACCTTCCTCCTGTCATCGGCCTTTTCCTGAACTGGTTTCTATCTCTATTGGGCACGAACCGTGACCTAGATGTGGCAGCTCGCTTGTTCAGATTCCTCTATATTAGCTGGGCCCTCTCGTACAACTCATTGTAGTCCTTGAGATTCAGCAGTACCAGCAAGTCTTTTGATCTCTAGCCTCAAGCTATCTCTGAACCTCCTCACCAATTCAACTGGGTTCTCAATCAGTCTCGTTGCATATTTGGACAACTCAGCAAACTTTGCCTTGTATTGGTCCACTGACATTTGACTTTGACGAAGACGTTGGAACTCAGCCATTTGTTGCTCTCTAGTGCAGTATGAAAAGTACTTCCCGTAGAAGACTTCCACAAAGGCATTTCACTCCTAGACCATACCTTCGGGAAACACTCTCCCTTTGGTGGCTTCCCACCAAGTGCTTGTGTTACCCTGCAATTGGTAGACTACTAGCACTACATTGTCTTCTGTAGAGCACCTAAGTAATGCGAAAACCTTGCCTAGTTCTCAGATCCAGAGGGTTGCAGCCTCAGGATCGCCTGCTCCCGAGAACCTTGGTGGTTTCAGCTTCAAGAACCGTTCTACCAATTTATGCATCAGCCATTCACTATTCCCATTTCTTGGTGGGACTTCAGCAGGTGTGGCGGCAACAACGGCAACGGCATTGGCGGCAGCTGTGGTGGCAGCGGTAGCAATGGCTTGGTTCTAAGCCTACTAACCAATCATATTCCATAAAATCTCTAGCACCTGAACAATCCCATCCAACCTAGGATCGCCTGGTGCTCCTCCCTTAATACCAGCCTGAGGAGGTACTCCTTCCCTCACGCTAGCTTGAGCTGACGCTCTACCTAGAGCACCAATCTTAGTCGGAGTTCTTCCTTGAGTACCAGTCGAAACTGCACTCTTTCAAGGAGTCTTCTGATCAAGGCACTCATACTGCAAAATCTTCACAGAAATTGCTTTCCAATTCTAACATGGAATTAGAAATCTAAGCGACCCACACAAAACAATCAATCAATCACAAGCATCGGTGTAAGAAAAATGTCTTTTTTAGCTAACTATCCTATGACTCATCGCACCTTATCACTCTAGACATTGACCAGGCTCTGATACCACTTCGATGGGGATGTCATGCCTCGAACCCCGAGCGCGTGCACATCCCTCAGCGGTCGACTTAAAAATGCAACGTCTCGAGACGCGTTGCTGATCCATTCTTTTTATCTTTCAATTAAGCACATGCAGAAGTGAATTAAATAAACCCCTGGTCAACAAACAAACATAGGGATAGTAAAAACATGCAACATTTTTCACAAACTACGATTTATATATATACCAAGTCAATCCTACGAGTTCATATATACAAGTCTACCTCAAAAAGGAACTCCTAGGCAACCTACACCCCAAACCCCTCTGACTCGGGCTTTGGATCCACCATGACACCATCTGGGATGTTGATGTCCATGGGGTGACCTACTTGCCCATCCTCGGTCCCAATGGGTGGTCTATCAAAACCCTGTAAGGGACCCTCCCGAGCACCGTTGCACTCATTAATGAACCAAGCCTTGAAGCAATGAGGCACCATGTTAAGGAAACCCTCATCGAACAAAATCGTAGTCACTACTTGTGACACCCCGAACCCTTCGCAGGTCGTCACTAGCGCCGATGTTACACTTTATTACCTTTTTCTATCTTGTACTTAAAACAAGCGCCGTTAATCACAGGCATTTTTTTTTTTTAAACGATCAGTCCCAGCGCGACTCATAGCGGAAGCAAATTAAACATCACGTCTCTCCCCCCTACTAACCATGATACAAATACACACCAGCTAAACATCAGGATTTTATAAACAACTTCGACACTTTGCTTACATATATATATAGCAAGATGGGATTCCCTTCAGGTCGGTACATCAAAAAGGAAAAGCTAGGACTCAGCCACGTCCAGCCTAAAACCTCAAAAAGAAACTCTCGACCCTCAACATCATACGAGTACGAACCCCCATCGAAAGTGTCGATTATCTACATCAAAAAGAGATCCAGCTCCTACTCATCGCGCACAAGTCTCACACCCAACCCAGTGCATCGGGCGGTGGCGGCGGCAACATCCTCGCATCGCTCCATCCCGACGAACGTGCACGAAATGAACTCCCGAATGACGGGACCCCCGCTAGGCCCACGTCATACATCACTAGACAACGTACTCGGATAAAAGTCAATCCAGGAACAGAGGGACAGTCTATCTCAACACACTCGACCTCTACATCGGATGGTATCCCGTAAAATGTACCTCGCATGACGGCAGGTAGCGGCATACTTGCTAATCTGAAATGTTATCCCCAAAAGGGGTGAGTACAACCACTCAGCAGATAGGGAAATCCAATAACAACTCAATGCATCATGCAAATTTCACATGCATCGCAGGCATTACTTACCTTAAAGCCAGGCACATTCATGCATCATCATATCATACATATCATCATCATGCATTTTATCGTGCATATCATACCATGGATGATCATCATATCACATCACATCATCATCATTATTACATCACCATGCATATCATCATGCATATCAATATCATCATCATTATCGCATCATCATGCATATCATCATGCATATCATATCATAGGTGATCATCATATCGCATCAATATCATCATCATCATCACATCATCATGCATATCATCATGCATATCATATCATAGGTGATCATCATATCACATCACATTATCATCATCATCATCACATCATCATGCATCTTATCATGCATATCATATCATGGGTGATCATCATATCACATCACATTATCATCATCATCATCACATCATCATGCATCTTATCAAGCATATCATATCATGGGTGATCATCATATCACCTCACATTATCATCATGCATTACATCACCATGCATATCATCATGCATTAATTTCCATTTTTATCTTTAAATTTGATCACCACATCACCCATTCTCAATTATCATCCCTTCGGGCAAAGACCTCCGACAGGGTTCCCAGCATTCCAGCCATCCCATGGCCACCGGGCTTCCGGCCCCCCGCATTCCGAGCATCTCGCATCTCAACTAGCATCACGAGGCATTCCCTTCGGGCAGAAACCTCCGACAAGGCTTCCGGCCTTTACCCTTCTAGCCAGGCATCCCGCACCCACATCCTGGCATCGCGAGGCATTCCTTTCGGGCAAAGACCTCCGACAAGGCTTCCGGCCCCCCACATTCCGGGCATCCTGAATCTCCCAGGGAATCTCTGGAATTACGCCACTAGGCCACCAGACATCATCATCCACCACAACCTCTTACTCACATATCATTTTCCATATTCACCATCCTTTTAATCTCATTATTACATGGCATATGATTCACACATGCATCACAATTTATGATCATACATACACCAATGTCATATAACAATGCATAATAAATTCGATGGAATTCATCGCCAATAAAATAATCCCCTTTTTATTTTATTATTATTTTATTATTTTATTTTCATAAATAAATATTAAATTTAATATCTATGATTTTCCCAAAATCATAATATTCAAACAATCATTAAACAAACCAATAGAATCACAATTTCATACAAAATTCATGGCCAAATTGAATTTCTCATAATTTCACAATTTCCACAAAATAGCACATGATATTCGGATAATGACCAGAATTGCACAGTTCCCAAATAAATTCGATTAAAATACTCATATTGTCTTCAAAAATTACGAAATTTTACAGGGTGATAGACAACACATTTTCGTGCACTTTTCATGCAGAACTCTAAGCCAAATTATTTTTAGATTAATTTATACAACCCCACGAAACTTCTGGAACCACTACCGCGTCGTCCAGAACACACATCTCCGAAATTTTTAGATTTCACCCATCTATTCTCTTTAGTTTCCTCTGCAATTTGAGTATGTTATGTACCAAGGTGTCCTTTACAAGTTTCATGAAGATATCTAGGGAAAATAACCAAATTATGGTCACCATTTAAGTCCATGAAGTCTCGGGTGTCTCGGAATACTTCACCAGAACCATCGTTTCCAAGATCTAGCCGATTCACCAAGCTATACTTGTTATTTTTGCTTCAAATTTGAGTATGTTGTAGTTTAAGGTGTTACCTACAACTTTCATGGAGACATCGAAGTCAAATCTTACACAGAAACCAACATGCAAAAAAGAATCTAGCAAGAGGTCAGTGGAAACTTCGCAGATCTAGGGTCTTCGTATAATAGAACTTTAACCCCTCATATCTCCATAATTTTCCACGTAATTTCAGTATGTTATAGTACAAGACTTTAGCTACAACTTCCATGAAGACATCGAAGCCAAAATCGGACTCCAAACACCCATGCAAGCTCAAACAAGCTACTGACTCCCACAAACCGAACAAGAACAGTCACACGGCTTGAAAATAACCAACTCTTACCTCGGCTTTTCGCACAAATCACACCTAAAATCGAACATGCAACCAACAAAACAAACATGCAAGAGAAGTTAAGGACTCCACTTGCCTCTAGGATGAGCAAAAGATGGCGAACGGCGGCGGGACACGGTGATCAGATGGCGAACGAACGGTGGCACCCCTCGGCTCCGCCTCCTTCCCCTCTCGGTTTCTCCCTCTCTCTCTCTCTCTCTCTCTCTCACCCTCTCTTTGGACGAATGAAGCAAAGAACCGGCCACCTCTCTCTCCTCATCCCTTTTATACTCCCTAAAGCTCATGATTAGCAACCATGAGATTGCCTACAAACCCACCAATGCGTGCTCTTGCCATTTGCCATTTGTCTTATTGGGTTTTCTTTTTAAATTTGATTTGGGCTTGGGCTTAGGCCCATCTGGCCACTCCCCTTGGGCTGGTCGAATTCTCTTCTTGGGCTCTAATGGGCCGACTAGCTTGGCCCACCAAGCTTTAGGCTAATGGGTCCAAGGCCCATTCGAAAATTAACCTCCTTTTTCTCTTTTTTTTTTTTTTTGAAATTCCTTCTATAAATATTTTTGAATTCCAATTTTCATCTTGGCCAAAGTCTTAGGATATTTTTGCTCATTGAAATTTAAATCATATGGCCAAGCATAGATTATTAATCTTATTAAATTTAAATTTCCACAATCACAAGCACAAATCATCAAATTTAAAAGACTAATGGCTAAAACATAAGCCATGGAAATTCTACCACCTAATTAAAGACTTTAACACACCTTAAGGCTCGGCTTTGAATTTCTGGGATGCCACACTACTAACTCATGAGTTCAAGTGGTCCTGGGGATAAGGAAGAAGGTAGACTCCACCTCCATGTCCCATGCAACCTTGAATCAGACTGGACAGATCTCCATACTAAAGACTTGAAAATAGTTTAACCACAATGGGGTGAGATAAATCTTGGTGAGTCAACAACATAAACCCCTATCAGGACGCAAATTCTTCTCAAAGTCAGCATAAACAAGCACCACAAACAAACTCACCTCACCTCGGCACATCCCTGCATATTAGCGCATCACACATGCCATTATAAATACAACAAGCACAATTAATAATCGGAACACAAAGTTCTCATTCTCCAAACATTCACATGGGTCCCAATTATGCGGTAAAACTGTTATGGCATGTCCCATACCATGCGTAACAATTTTGCACCATAATCAGGCGTAAAGCATCACAATCAGTTAGGCATCTTCTGATTATTACGACCCCTCGGCAACGGCCAACTCAAAAGTCGACGGTAATCTGGCATAAACAAGCATCATTCCACCCCATCGGGCACAATAACGTCTATCATCCTCTGACAAACCTAGACAGCATTCCATAGAGGAGCTTTGTTTCGAAATCCATCCGCAAACGGCATCTCGTTGACTTGGGGGCATCCGAATCACCCCACGTAAACGCATTAGGACAGGTTCCATTAAGTGACCATACGAGCACATATTTAGCCAAGAACACCATGCTTTGCGTTCAAATGCCTTGTTTTCAAATAATGAACATGGCCAATTTTTCTTCATATTAAAAATCCCGGTAAAATAATCATGTGTGGTCACGTATTCGAAATCGAACTACCAAACTTAGTACGCTCCCATTTTAAAACTCCACGGTTTTATATAGAACATAAAAGTTGACGTGAAAACCCGACGCCTCGCATTTTTCTTTTTAAATGCCCATAAAACCAAATTTTGTATTAAAAAACAATAACTACCATCAAGCAATCAATTGCATATCACAACACATATATGCCATCAAAATCATGCATAATTCCACCCAAGAAAACGAGCGTAAAATTATATGAAACGGCTAATCCGTCACTAATTATGCTAATTACGATTAACTAAGTAAATCACGATTAATTAAGCTAAACTGCGATTAATTAAGCTAATCCAACTTAATTAACCAACCATTATTAACTAACCTAATGATGGTTAACTAACCTAACATTGCTTAGTTAACACTAAATTAGGATGAACTAAAACTAATCCTTATCAAACTAATCTAACCACCCTTAAGCGCAATAAACAACCTAATCAACGATTAAGGAGGTAACTCACGAAATTCGACGGTGGCAAGCTTGCGGCGATGGCGATGCAACGGCGAGAAAAACTCGAGACAACAACAGCTCGAACGGAGGCTCGATGAGGGCAGTGGTTGCTCTATAAGTGCTCAACCAAGGAGGGAGGGAACTCGGTTTGGTGCTAGTCACAGGGTTAGCTGGACGGGCTGCTATACGGAGGGTGAGCTGGTGGTGGTGTGGTGGAGCTGTGGCTGTGGTGCTGGCAGCAAGGTGGGCTGACATGAGGTGGCTGTTGGGTGACAATGGTGCTAGACGTGTGAAGATGGAGATGCTACTGCGATGTGGTGGTGCTGTAGTGGAGTGGGCGGACATGGAGGATGTGGTGATGGTGGTTGAGCGGTGAAGTTGGCATGAGATGGAGAAGATGGGATGCTGGATGGTGGGTTAGTGAGATGATGATGATGTTGGGTGAAGATGGGATGATGATGGAGGTGGCTGAGGTGTGAAGATGTGTAATGGGGATGGTTGATGAAGAAGCTGAGGTGAAGAAATAGGCAGAAGAAAGGAGAGTTGGTCGCAGCAAGGGGAGTGTTACGTGAGTGAGAGAGAGAGAGAGAGAGAGAGAGAGAGAAGAAAAGGAAGTCAAAGGCACAACCAATCACAAACATAGCCAAATATCTAACCCATCATCACCTTGCTCCCAAAGTCTTCATGCTTTAAAGTGTCATGCCCTAAACCCCAAGCGCGCGCACATCCCTTGGCAGTCGACTTAAAAATGCGACGTCCCAGGACGCGTTGCTGACCCATTCTTTATTCTATCTTTCAATTAAGCACATGCGGAAGTGAATTAAATAAACCATGGCCAACAAACAAACATATGGATAATAAAACACGATCGCGATTTTCCCATAAAAACCACAACTTATTTATCCACTATTGTCCTTAGGCAGTTTAATGATTTACAAGTCCTTACACTAGTAACTTCCAACTGACCCTCTCAGATCACCTTCAGTTTAATGGTGTCGCATCTCACGCCCACCACATCCACACTCGACAGATCTCCACGCTACAGCCCTAGAAAAAGGTTAGCCCATGACAGGGTGAGATAAAATCTCAATGAGTCAAAACCCTAAACTCTGATTAGGACGCAAATTCACCACGAAGGCGGTCCTAAGCACACACCGTACAAAACTCACCTCGCCTCGGTGCGTCCTTGCACATTAGCTCATCACATATGCATTATAAATGCAACAAGTGTAATGAATAACCGGAACACATCATTTTCACTTTCAAACATTCAGATGGGTCCCAATTATAAGGTAAAACCGTTATGACACGTACTATACCGTGCAACACAATTTTTCCCATAATCAAGTGCAACTATCACAACCATTCAAGCGTATACTAGTTATTACGACACATCAGCCACAATCAACTCAAAAGTCAACAATCATCAAGCATAACTGGGCATCGCCCCGCTCCGTCGGGCACGACGATGTCTAGAACCCCTGCATAGATGACATTCCATAAAGGAGCATTGGTTCGGCCTCCACCACAACTTGGCTTCCAGACTCCCGCTAGGCATCTGATAAAAATCGGGCATCGTCCCCAAACTCCCGTTGGGTGACGGGTTCAACTTAATGACCATACAAGCACATATTTAGCCAAGAACACTATGCTTTGCATTCAAATGCCTTGATTTCAAATAATGAATTTGGCCGATTTTTTTTCATATTAGAAATCCCAGTAAAATAATTGTGAGTGGTCACATATCCAAATCAAACCATCAAACCTAGTACACTTTCATTTTAAAACTCCACGGTTTTATATAGTACATAAGAATTGGTGTCCAAAAACAGACACCTCGCATTTTTCCTTTTAAAAGCCCATAATACCAAGTTTTATACTAAAATTCAATAACTATCATCCAACACTCAGTTGCACATCATATTACTTAGAAACCATCAAAATCACGCATATTACCATCATATAGTCAAGAACACCAAAAATCCCTTTTCAAAATCACGCATAATACCATCACAAATTATACATTATCCAACAAGCAAAAAACCAAGAACAACCACAAAACCACAACCGGCCCTAACCGGCAAAAATCGGGTCTACTTGCGCGTCTCCAATTTTAATTCAAGAAACACAACCAAACAAGTTCATAAAATTCTCAAATTTGAATATATTATAAATAACACTTAAAAAAAAACACTTTTCATGAAGACACCTTAACCCAAATATTTCTAGAATAAGAGCAGTAAATCGCCCAAACCGTTACCAAAACTGTGTCTGTGTCCAGAAATCATGTTTTCCAAAACCAGCTTGGTTTGAGGTCCAAAACTCATCCGTTTGCTCTGAAATTTGACTATGTTAAACTACAAGATGTGATGAAAATCCTTTAAACACGAAAAGGTCACGGGTTCTAGCACCAACCCAGATTCTTCTCTACATCTAACGAAGCTAAAATCTTAATTTTTTAAATCCATAAAATCTTGAGTAAAATATAGTCATATTTGAATATGTTTAGAACATTTTCAAGAATGAAGCAACCTCAAAATCGTAGTACATTTTAACCCACGAAAATGGCAAATGGTTAATGTCCAATAAACTGATCTGAAGTTAAACTAATGTAACTTAATTAACACTAACCCTTCTTAGCACTAATCCATCTTAGCATTAATCTAATCATGATTGGCAATAATCAAAGCATCCCTTAAGCGCAATTAACAGTTTAATCAAGGATTAGGGAGTTAACTCACTAGAATTCAATGGCGGCGAGCTCATGGCGACGGCAACGCGACAGTAGTGAGAACCCGAGACAATCACATCTCGAACGGAGGCTTAAGGGCGGATGAGGTGGCCCTACAAACACTCAGCCAAGGAGAGCTTGGCTCGATGAAGCTACTGGGCTTCGATGGCTTGGCTGGACGGTGCGGAGTTGCTGGCGGCTGCGGTGGCCACTAGACAAGTGAGCTGGGCTGAGGTTGCTGCTGGAGGCATGAGGCAGTGGAGTTTGTGTTGGGTGGTGCCTCTGGACATAAGATGGGCTACTATGGAGAGGGCAGTGATGGCATTAGTTGGGGGATAATGAAGATGGTGGTGATGGGTTGGTGAGATGGTGGTGGCATGAGTGCAGCAAGATGAAAAGAAAAAGAAGGGAACCAAAATCAATAAAGAAGAATTGGGGGTTGGGAACTAAAAGAGAAAGGGCTAAGGGGTGCAAAGGAGGAATAGAGGGAATGGCATAAGGAAAAAGGAAGAGAAGCGTGGGGGAAGAAGGGGTTGGTTGGCTGAGAAGGGGGGGAAATGTGTGAGCATGGGGGAAAGAGAGGGAAGTGCGAGAGAGAAAAGAGAGAAAACAAATAAGTCAAAGTTCTAACCTATCAAAACTTAGGAAAGAAATATCTAAACCATCATTGTAAAGCCTCCAAAGTCTTCATGCTTCATCCCTTTGTCCCCCAATTACTTTCTTGAGTCTAATTTCTCAAAATTGAGGATTTTTGGGCAGCAAATTCCATTTTTTCCTCTTAATCCGAATTTCCTTTCTCTTTTCCGTTTTGTCCAAAATTCGTTTTTCCAAAAAATTTCGGACTCGACGAAGATTCTCCGAAAGATGAGACGACGTCCAATAAATGAATTGTGACACATTCAAACGTCTGATTCCAAAAACCGAATTCAATTTCGTGGTTAAAATCGACTGAACGCGACTTTAGTACGACCTAACCTATTGGGTAGCTTTTAGAGATTTTACCGCGTTTAACCCATGGTCGATAATTTTTTATTCACGTTTGTGTATCTTTGAATCGTAGACGACTCTCGGTTGTCATAATATCACAAGGTTTCAATCACGTGTCCTGAAATATAATATAGATAGAAAATCAGGTTATTGCCGTTCAACGCAAATATCGCAATCGTGTGGTGCAATTTGACTACGTGATTCCGTCAAATCGACCTATATCTGTTCGCTAATCGATTTATAACAGTGTCGTATTAACCCTTGCCGATTACTATGGTCAAGCGGCCGATTTCCAATCGAATTCTCTAGTCTGCCGCATTTATATCCCTTAATAGCCTCACCTAATAGATTAGTTAACTTGTGAGTGATCAGTTCCGAGTAAATTGACCATAAGTGCGTCGAGGAAGCAACCATTTCGTATATTCGAAATTGGGTCAAATTTCGGGATGTCACAACTCTTTTCCTCTTATAACTCCAATGGTCTACACTGTTTATCTGTATAGCTCTTCTTACGACTCTGAGCGGTGTTGAGTCTTCCTTGAATGACTTTAATGGCTGTTGACATCTGAAATTTTTTATCGACATTTTAATCATTCATTTTACAAGAAAAATACAAAAAAAAAAATAAAGAGCCAAAAAAAAGAAGAAAGAAAAAGAATGAAAACAAAAAGGAAACAAAAAAAAAAAAGAAAAAAAAACACTCAAAAAAATATATAAAGGCTCGCTCATTTTTTGGTGGAGGGGCGGCCATTGGGACGATTTTTTTTCTCTCTTGGAGGTCTCTCTCTCTAAAAAAAAACCGTTCGCGCGTGAATTCTCTCGGAGGGGGCTCTCCGTGAACTCTCTCTCTCTCTCTCTCTCTCTCTCTCTCTCTCTCTCTCTCTTAGGGGGCTCTCTCGGATTCTCTCTCTGGTTCGCTTGATAGCGGGGACATCAGCGAAAACGGTGGCGGTTATAGCAACGGCGACAACACCAATGTCTCTCTCTTCGCTGGATTGGAGGCGTTCTCTTGAAGATTTTTCGGATTTCTAGGGGAAACGAGAGAACCGATTTCTCCCTCTCGATCACTCTCTCGACGGGGTCTCAAATCTCCGGCAGAAACTAGAGAACCGGTCTCTCCCTCTCAATCGCTATCGGTTCCGGTGTTTCTGAGAGTTTTTTGATGGATTTCTCTCTCGGTTTGAGGCAAGGATTGGTGACATCGGCAACGACGCTCGCGCTTAACTGATCTTCTCTCTAGATCGAGCTCACTGGATCAGTGAGCTCTCTTTCTATCACTCTCGATCTGTTAGGGTTTCGATTCCTATTTCAATCCGTTCGGGTCATGGGTTCTGAATTCTCTCTCGATTTTTTCGCTTTTCTTTCCCGAGCTCCTGTCGGAGACGAAGGTTTTCCTCCATTGGCATGCGATTGGAGATCAAGCGCCGGTGGTTAGAGATCGTGAGGATCTGATTCTTTCTCAGAGATCGGACGCTTGTTTGCTTGATTGGTGGTTCTCTCTCTAGATCAGGCTTGCTGGATCAGGTTTTCTCTCTATTTCTCTCTCTTATTTGCTTTGTCTCTCGCACGATCTGTCTTTCTCTCTTTTGGATTGTTCTCTGTGGCTCGATCACTTTATCTTGTCATGATCTGTCGCATTTTTTTTTCTCTCGACCCTATCTTTGGTTCGATTGGATAACATCTTCGCTATTGGCCTATTTGTATCACCTATACCAACATTTAGAAGAATCATCATAAATCAGTCGATAGAACAATTCTTTGTGTTGCCTCATATACGCTCTCTTGAACTGTTTGCTTTGCACATGATATGGCACGTCACAAATATCGAGTAATAACATGCTGATCATGATGGTGAACTCTACGAGTATATTTTTTAGTTAGCAATACATAGTTCTCTATGTGACATATATAGGTAAACAGAAAAAGGTTGCTGGCTCTTTCGCATCTAACCTTTCCTGATGTAGATACTCTGGCAGTAGATTTTAATGGTCATAAATTTTGATTTAGTCTGGCATTCATATTGCGTTTGAATTTTTTGTTTTTAAGCAAATGATGATGTTGGGATTGCCCTCGGCTGTTCTTGGCATTTTTTACAATTGTAGTAGTTACAAACTTACTTATACCGATCTTGACCATGTCTTGATATCCCATGATTGGGTGTGCATTTGATTCCAACTAGAGGTTAATTTGGTTATGGATTAATGTCATTTTGATCAAGTAGACTCATTCATGCTTGTGAGAAAATATGGCTTCAATTTCATGGCAATTTGTCATCAAACAATCACAATTTGCAGTCTCGTATGCTCTGTTACCATTCCGATTGCATGCTGGAAGTTGTGGATTAAGTATAGATTTGATGAATTCTGTCTTAGTTTGGTTCTGTTTTGCTGTTTTGCTGCTCTGTTCTATATGGGTTGTTGTTGTGAGTCCTTTTGTCTACCTCCTCATGTGGAACAAGAATGTGCACTTTGTAATGTGTCCTTTTGATGAAGTTCTGCTAATTTCAATCTGTAGACATTGTGATTGTGTCAACATGCAGGCATGTCTGGATAGATTTTGCTTCTTTCTTGATATTTTTGTAATAAATGCCGAGAGCTCTTGGATTTGGTCAGCATTTACTAGATTCAACAATTGTTAAAAACAGATCTACAGTTTGTAAATGATTAAGTGTTCTATTTTCATGCCTTTAATGACCTGTGTTGTTTGCCATTTTCACGTATTTTTTTTTAGATTCTAAAGTTGATGCCTAAATGAAAGTTGTTCATTAGGATCCAATCTATATCAAATAAAAATTTCATGATAATTGAAGATCATTTACCCATGTGGAGTATGTCTAGAATATCCCTGACCTTGTTTGAAATTTTGCTGTTCTGATTGGTTCTCTGTTTTGGATGACTTTTTGTACAAATGACCTGATACGAGCTGGTTGCTGTAGTTTTATGTGTTTGATGCCTTCATGAGAGCTGAAGATGGTTTAGCTAGCTTTCCAAGGAGCTATAATACACCCTGATCCAATATCATTAGCCACATGAAATTTTCTTTAAAATTTAGGAAGTAATTCTGGAAAATTGTTGTGTTCTGCTCTGATGTGGAAATTCATATGCCTGTTTTGACTGATATGCTTCGGTCCTTGGAACGAGTTGGTAGATGATGTTATTAGGACTTAATGTCTTCTAGAGATTTGTAATAAACTTCTTAAGCTTTCTATATACATATTATATGTGCAATTTGACTATCATTTGCCCTGCCTAATAGATGTTACCATATCAATGTTTGATTCTGGAAGTTCAGAAGATAGATTAGACTGATTTTCATTCATGCTATGATTTCTATGATGATTTTTTGATGAAGTTGTCCGCATGAAACTTGTGCCTCATTGTCTTCTTGACATTTGAAACACGTGTTACAAGTTTTGCATTAATGCATGGCATATCATATTTGGATCTCGTTTGATGAGAATATCATGCATCCATTTGGCTAATTGCAATTGAAATTTGTCAAGCATGACATTCTTAGTTCCAAGTCACTTTGCAATGTTAATGACTTGTGTGACTTCTTTGCATTCTGATTTAGGGTTAAATGTTTACCCAAACCTTTTTTGCATTCAACCTTATGTCATGTGCAAGTTTCACATTTTTGTACGTTGTCTAGGTGGTCTTACGAACCTTTAAACATGCATTGCATTTTGTCTTGTTTGTGACTTGGATTTGCTAGATTCATGTTCATATCTAATGCCTATGTCTACTCATTATAATAATGATTTCTATGCGTTGTCTTAGTCATATAAGATGAGGCAAGGGATTCTTGTTTCTTAGATTAGGTTTAGATTAGGATCCTAAAGATAGAGAAGGCGTGAAGATGGTGGAGGTCGATGTCCATTCCGACCATTGTCATGTACTATTAGTTTTCTCGACATATGTCTCGGGCTCCATGCATTGTATAAAACTCGACGAGTTGCGGGTTTCTTTTCTTTCCTGATTGTTTTCTCTTTTATATTTTTAGAATTGCATGATTAGGTTTAACTGCTTTTCTTGATTGTTTACTTAATGTCTTGCACTTTCAATTTTATTGATTGTTTTCCTTTCTTTTTTTCAGAAATAGAATAGAATGAAAGTAATCCATCACGCATGATCATTTAGTATAGAATTGACGATCCTGAAAATGTAAAAAGAAACGCATGGACATGTTAGGAAAAACACAACATACTATTTAGGTATCGAAAGGGCGCTAATGGCAATATTAGCGTAATCCAAGTTCCCGAACCTAGATATCTGGTTGCGTAGGAATCGTGCGAACACTCCCGACCCTCGATTGGGTTTCTAGCTGACCCCCAAAAATGAGGCTAGTGGCGACTCCTATATAATTTTAGGTTGTTATAAATAACTAGATCCCATAAATAAACCTACTATCACGCGGGGTACGAGCTTGGGAGAACTCGCAATCTCGTGAGGAAACTCTCGTAATCAAAGTACCCCTAAGCCTGACCTTTCCCACCTTGGACATTTCGAGGGGTGGCGAGATCGGTTGTGACAACGGCGTCAACTAATTGTTGAACCAACTCAGGACCCGTAATCTCTCCAATTTCGTCCCAACAAACCGGAGTCCTGCAAGCCCTGCCGTACAACGCTTCAAATGGTGCCATCTTGATACTCTGCTAATAACTGTTGTTGTAGGGAAACTTAACTAGATGAAGCTATTCCTCCTAGCATCCTTTGAAGTCCAATACGCAAGCTTGCAGCATGTCCTTGAGGGTTTGAATCGTCCTCTCACACTGGCCATCCCGTCTGCGGATGATAGGCCGTACTGAACTGTAGCTTCATTCCCAAGGCAGTTTGTAAACATTTCCAAAAAGCTACTGTGAACTTCAGGTGTCGATCCAACGTGATTGTCACAAGCACTCCATGAAGACGTGGCAGCTGAGGGTTGCTGGAAAATGTATATTTTGTGATTTGGTTGATCTTTGACATGCTGAGAACTTATGCGTAATATTATGAGATTGGTTGCTCTGTGTTGATTCCTATTTTTACGTCAAAAGATGGCTTTATAAGCTTTTAAATAGAAAAAAAAAAATTGAGGTGTTAGGTTTGGACACCAAAACTTATTTGCTCAATAAAATAATGAGATTTTAAAATTGGTGTGTACAAAGTTTGACAAATTAATTTTGACTTCGTGAGCACGTACAAAATTCTTTCCAAAAGTTTTGAAGGAAAAAAAGGGGGGTTACTCTAAATTGCTACCAAAAAGGGTGGTTGGACAAAGAAATAGAAAAGAAATATGGTGTCAGGTTTGGACGCCAAGTTTTATGTGCTCAATAAAATCGTGAGGTTTCAAATTAGATGCGTGCAAAGTTTAACAGGTTGATTTCAAATACGCAACCCCGTACGAATTTATTTCTAAAAGCTTTAAAGAAAAAAAAAAGAGTTGCCAAGTTGATTTTTGAGAAGGTATTTCGGTGTTCTTGGCTATATGATAGAATTATGCGTGATTTTGATGGTTTCTATGTAATATGATAAGCAATTGAGTGCTTGATGGTAGTTATTGATTTTTAGTATAAAACTCAGTTTTATGGGCTTTTAAATGGAAAAATGCCATGTGTTGGTTTTGGATGCCAATCTTTATGTATTACATAAAACTGTGGAGTTTTAAAATGGGAGTGTACTAAGTTTGATGATTCGATTTGAATACGTGACCACATACAATTATTTTACCAAGATTTTTAATACGAAGAAAAATTGGCCAAGTTCATTATTTGAAATCAAGGCATTTGAATGCAAAGCATGGTGTTCTTGGCTAAAAATGTGCTTGTATGGTCACTAAGTGGAACCCGTCACCCAACGGGAGTTTGGGGGCGATGCCCGATTTTATCGGATGCTCGACGGGGATTCAGAAGTGATGTGAGTCGTTGCGGAAAGATCGTTCTATGAAGGTCCGGATTGTGTGAATTGCGAACCTCAACCTCCAATCAAACTTGTGATTGGCAACCTTGGTATGAACGTGACCTGTTGACGAATGTGTGTCAACCAACCAACGTTATAGACGCCACGAGCGAAAGAATTCGCTATCTCGCTCGATAAGTCGAATTGACTACCACAAGAGAATCTTGATTAGGTCAAGTTCTCAAAAGAACAGTAAAAAAGAACCTCTTAATTCTTTTCCTCAAAAATAAAATATATCTCTGTCCCCAAAGAAATTTGGCAAATCCTTTATATAAGCTTTCTAGCCACCACACAAACCTTAAAACCAACCCTAAAAATCTAATGCGTCATAGTCTAGAATATTCCTAAATAAGAAGAGATATATATTGACTTGGTCAAATATTTGGTGACCAGATAATCAAATTGCAACAAGATTTCTAAGATTCTTCAAGATTTGAACCAAGGTCATCTCCACGCCGAAGATCACGAACCATGATGCCAACAGCTTGCCTAAATTGCTTGGCCCGCACTCGAATGATCGAACCAGTAGGAATAGACAATGGGTCCTTAGCACCTCCTCCTCAATATAGCTCGATGTCCACATCATTCCCTCCCCTGTGCAAAGGATTTGCCGTCAAATCATCACTAGCATCAAAAGGAGTCAAGTTGGAAACATTAAATGCGGCACTAACGTCATACTTACCTAGAAGATCAAACTTGTAGGTATTATTGTTAACTCTTTCCAAAACCATGAATGGTCCATCCCCTCGCGGTAATAACTTAGAATGTTGCTGCTCAGGAAATCTCTCTTTGTTCATATGAACCCAAACCCAATCGCCGAGTTCAAACACCACTTCCTTGCGCCCTTTGTTGGCTTGCCTTGCATAATGCTCAGTCTTGCGCTCAATATTTGCACACGTCTTCTCATGCAACGCCTTGAAAAATTTAGCTTTCTTTGCTCCATCTAAATCCACACGCTCATCAACAGGTAAAGGGGTTAAATCTAACGGACTTAACAGATTAAAACCATAGACAACCTCAAATGGTGTAAATTTAGTAGCAGAATGCATGCTCCTATTATATGCAAATTCAACATGTGGCAGACAATCTTCCCAAGATTTTATGTTCTTTTTAATAATAGCACGCAATAATACCCTTAAAGTTCTATTAACTACCTCGGTTTGACCATCGGTCTGTGGATGACAAGTAGTAAAAAATAACAACCATGTTCCTAATTTTTTCCACAATGTTTTCTAAAAGTAGCTAAGAAATTTAGAATCTTGATCTGAAACAATTGATCTAGGCATGCCATGCAAACGTACAACCTCCCTAAAGAACAAATCAGCAACATGAGATGCATCATTAGTTTTATGACAAGGTATAAAATGAGCCATCTTTGAAAACCGATCAACAACCACATAAATAGAATCTCTACTATACTTAGACCTAGGCAATTCTAACACAAAATCCATAAAAATATCAGTCCAATGATGCGTTGGAATAGGTAATGGTTTATACAAGCCATGCGGTTTAGTTGTAGATTTCGATTGCTTACAAGCAATGCATCTCTCACAGACACGTGTGACATCTCTCTTCATATGTGGCCAATAAAAATGTTCATGTAACACTTTGTAAGTCTTACTAATGCCAAAATGTCCCATTAAACCACCACTATGCGCTTCTTGCACCAAAAATTCACACAAAGAACACTTAGGCAAACATAGTTTGTTTTCACGGAAAAAATAACCTCCATGCCTATAAAATTTATCAAATGCAGCGTGTTCACATGCTTCATACACTTTCCCAAAGTCATCATCATCAGTATATAAGCCCTTGATATGCCCAAAACCTAGATACTTTGCTTCTAAAATAGTTAGAATCGCGTACCTTTGAGAAAGTGCATCGGCTACCACATTCTCCTTACCTTTCTTGTACATGATCACATATGGAAAAGTCTCGATGAACTCCATCCATTTGGCATGTCTTTTATTCAACTTTTGTTGCCCTTTCAAGTACTTCAAGGTCTCATGATCGGTGTGGATCACAAACTCCTTCGGCCATAGATAATGTTGCCAAGTTTCCAAAGCTCGCACTAAAGCATACATCTCCTTATCGTAGGTAGGATAATTCAATGTTGCTCCACTCAATTTCTCGCTAAAATAAGCTATGGGACGCCATCCTTGCATCAACACAGCTCCAATTCTTACACCAGAAGCATCGCACTCTATCTCAAAAGTAGAACTGAAATTCGATAAAAATAACAAAGGAGCATTAGTCAACTTATCTTTTAAAAGATTATATGCTTTCTCTTGCTCTTCTCCCCATGTGAAACCCACATGCTTCTTGATAACCTCAGTTAAAGGTGCGGCAATGGTACTGAAATTTCTCACAAATTGTCGATAAAAACTCGCCAATCCATGAAAGCTACGAACCTCTCCCACGGTCTTAGGTGTTGGCCATTCACAGATTGCTTTGACCTTTTCTTCATCAACTTGTATACCATCAGCACTAACAACAAATCCTAGAAATACTAATTTGTTGGTAACAAACGAGTACTTCTTTAGATTAACATATAATTGCTCAGCCCTTAAAACTTGCAAGACAGCTCGCACATGCTCAATATGGTCATCAGGGCTTCGGCTATATATCAAGATGTCATCAAAATAGACAACTACAAATTGACCAATAAAAGCACGCAAAACATGATTCATAAGTCGCATAAACGTGCTTGGTGCATTAGTTAATCCAAATGGCATGACTAACCACTCATATAATCCATACTTGGTCTTAAATGCAGTTTTCCATTAATCACCTTCTTTCATCCTAATTTGATGATAGCCACTTTTCAAATCAATCTTAGTGAAAATGCAAGAACCATGCAACTCATCCAACATGTCATCTAACCTAGGAATAGGATGTCAATACTTTACCGTAATATTATTGATTACTCGACAATCGACACACATTCGCCAAGTTCCATCCTTCTTTGACACCAACAAAACAGGGACAGCGCACAGGTTAAGACTCTCTCTCACATACCCCCGTTCCAATAGTTCGCTAACTTGCCGCTAAAGCTCTTTTGTCTCCTCAGGATTACTTCGATAGGCGGGTCGATTAGGTAAGGCGCACTAGGAATCAAGTCAATTTGATGTTCTATGCTTCGAATCGGTGGTATCCCTCCAGGAAGTTCATCAGGAAAGACATATTCAAATTCCTGCAATAAAGACACAATAGGACTAGGCAAACTTGGGTTAAGATCATTAGTAGAAAACAAAACCTCCTTGTCCAAAAGTACAAGTATCGGTCAGTCTAGAACTAAAGCTCTCCTCACCTCACTCGATTTTGCATAAAAATTCTTTTGTCTATTTTCTTTCCTCTTTTCTTCCCTCGGTTTTTACCACAATTCTTCTCTCAGCTTCTCCTTTTCCTTGCGTCTCAAACGCACCACACAAGCCCTCGAATTTATCACAATTTCTCTCTCTCTCTCGGCTTCTCGTTGTACCTTTCAATCATATTGCCATGGCCTTCCAAGCAAGATATGATCCGCTTGCATAAGTACAACACCACACTCTACCTCGTCCTTATATCTCCATATCTCAAATGGAATTTGAACTTGCTTTGATATTTTCACCTCACCACTATCATTTAATCATTGAAGTCTGTAAGGCCTAGGGTGCTTTGTCATTTTCAAACCTAACTTATCCACCATAGTACAACTTGCCACATTCAGACAACTACCTCCACCAATTATCATACTACAGATCTTACCATTCACCACGCATCTTGTATGAAACAAGTTATCTCTTTGTTGGTGATGCTCCTCCTCCTTTACTTGCACACTCAGAGAACGTCTAACCACTAGTGGGTCTCCTTTTATAGCTACTTCTCCATCACTACAATCCTCCAATGGTGGCATCTCATCATCCTCTTCTTCCCTTTTACTTTTAGACTCAATAACACCATGTCCAGTCATGATCATCACCCTCCTATTAGGGCATTGATTTGCCATATGAACCCTGCCCAAACACTTAAAACATTTAATCTCACGAGTTCTAGTGTTAGGGTTTTTTGTTTTACCCAAAACTAAATTCATTCCAACTTTACCGTCCCTCTCCTTCTCATTTGAGGTTTCGGTTTTGGTGTTGTTTTCTCTCCAATTTGGCTTCTCATCTCTCTTCCAATTGGATCTCCAATTCTGATTTGAACCTCATCCACTCTTGTGATTTTGGTCCAACTTCAATTGCCACTCAACTTTGATGGCTTTGTCCACCAATTCCTCCAATTAAACATAGTATTGCAACTTCACCACCCTTGTTATGTCTCGGCTCAAGCCACTCAAAAATCTTGACATTGTAGCCTCACGATCCTCTACCACATTAGCACGGATCATGGCAATCTCCATCTCCTTGTGATACTCTTCCACGCTTTTATTGCCTTGTGTGAGATTTTGTAACGTTTGAAACAAATCTCGGAGGTAATGACTTGGTACAAAACGCCTCCTCATCACCGCTTTCATCTTATCCCATGTTTCTATCGGTCTTTCACCATTGCGCCTCCTACTAGTCACAAGTTGATCCCACCAAATTATAGCATAATCAGTAAATTCAATAGCTGCAATTTTTACCTTTTTGAGCTCAGAGTATCGTTGGCAATCAAATACCATCTCCATGCATTTCTCCCATTCTAGATACGCATCGGGATCATTCTTCCCTTGGAAAGAATGAATCTTCATCTTAATATTGCCAAGTTCATTATCTTTTCGATGTCTAAACCCTCGGGCTCCATTCTACCTTCCAAATCGAGCATCTTGATCATCCTCCATGTCGGCCTCATCATCATCATAATGCCGCTGTCTTTTATGTTGTGTTCTAGAGGTGTCTCGCTGATGTTGCGGCCTTCCCCGGGGTAGCTCTCGGTCACCATTAACCCTCATGTCATTCCCCATCATTCGGCCACTAAGCTCCTCCACTACGACCCTCAATTGCTGGATACTTTCCATGAGCGCTTCATCCCTTCGTGTGGAGTCAACCTCCCTTTGATTCAAGCTTTCTTCGCACGACATATTTTAGACCTGTAAGTAAACATTAGTCACAAAAATCCTCACCAATCGCTCCCTCACGTGTTTCTCTCAAGGTGTTTGTCACTCCCCTCATGTTTAACTCAAGTTTAAGCTTTTTCCACCCTCAATTAAGCTTACACACTCTTACATTTTTTCCTCTCGTATTCTCTTTTCACAAGCTCTTTATCAAACTCAAAACTTATCTCTCAACTCTCTCATGACAATCAATTAAACTAATCAAACAAGATTAGATCAATTCAGCAAGTAGCAATCTCAAACCAACAAGTACAACTTTCGAAATTCCAATTGAAATCCAAATCACTACTGATTTTGTTTCAATTCGGTCTACCAATAAACGAGTCACCTTTTTGAATTTTTTTTTGTTCGGCTAATTTTTTTTTTGCCGAATCTGTTTTTTTTCTTGTGCATTTTTTTTTTGTGTGTGCGTTTTCTTTTTCTCTTCTTTTTTTCTCTTTTTTTTTTTTTTTTGACGAACTCAAATACAATTTAAGATGTTGGAAAAGAAAATTTATAACTAACAGCAAACAACTACGTATGGAAGTACAAAAGCAATCGAATCCCTAAATTAGCTAGAATCGAAACCCTAGCTCAATAAATCTCTAATTGCTGAATATCAACAGAAAATTAAAGATAAATAGACTTTGTAGAACCAAGCTCTGATACCAACTAATGTGAGTCGTTGCGAAAAGATCGTTCTACAAAGTTCCGGATAGCGCGAATTGCAAACCTCGACCTCCAATCAAACCTGTGATTGGCAACCTTGGTATGAACATGACCTATTGACGAACGCGTGTCAACCAACCAACATTATAGATGCTACGAGTGAAAGAATTCGCTATCTCGTTCGATAAGTCAAATTGATTGCCACAAGAGAATCTTGATTAGGTTAAGTCCTCAAAAGAACAGTAAAAAAGAACCTCTCGATTCTTTTCCTCAAAAATAAAATATATCTCTATCCCCAAAGAAATTTGGCAAATCCTTTATATAGGCTTTCTAGCCGCCACACAAACCCTAAAACCAACCCTAAAAATCTAATCGTCATATTCTAGAATATTCCTATTCTAAAATATTCCTATATATATATATTTGTTGACTTGGTCAAATATTTTTGTTGACTTGGTCAAATAATTGGTGACCAGATAATCAAATTGCGCCAAGATTTCTAAGATTCTTCAAGATTTGATCCAAGGTCATCTGCACGCCGAAGATCACGAACCATGACGCCAATAGCTTGCCCAAATTGCTTGGCCCTCGCTCGAGTGATTGAACTAGTAGGAATAGACAATGGGTCCTTAGAACCTCCTCCTCGATATGGCTCGATGTCTACATCAGGAAGCCGAGTCGCGATGGAGGCCAGACCGATGCTCCTTTATGGAATGTTATCTAGGCAGGGGGAGGGGGGTCCTAGACGTTGCCATGCTTGATGGGGCGAGATGATGCTCGATTATATCAAATGACCACCGACTATTGAGTTGGCCTTGGCCGATGGGTCGTAATAATCAGAACACGACTAGATGTTTGTGCTATTACATTTGATTATGGGGCAAAACTGTGTGACACAGTATGGGATATGTCATAATAGTTTTACCTTATAATCAGGCCCTTGAGATTGCTTAAAGGATGAGAATAATGTGTTTTGGTTATTAATTGCGCTTGTAATATTTATAATGGCATATGTGATGCATTAATATGCAGGGACGTGCCGAGGTGAGATGAGTTTTGTGTGGTGCCTGTTTAGGCTGCCTCTTTGCGAATTTGCATCCTAATTGGGGCTTAGGTTGTTGATTCGCCGAGATTTATCTCACCTCGTCGTGGTTAACATTTTCCAAGGTCGTAGCGTGGAAATCTACTGAGTGCGGATTTTGTGGGCACAAGATGTGACACCTTTCGGCAGGCCCTATTGCTAGTGAAGTTTAGGTTGACCCTAATCCCCTGAGGATTTTGGGAGGGTCGATAGGAAATAGCCTTGGGAAGGCTTGTAAGTATTAAACTTCCTAGGGTTAACAGTTGATAAATGAATATATTGTTTTCAGCATTGGTTGCCGTGTTTTATTATCCTTGTGTTTGTTTGTTGGCCGGGTGTTTATTTAATTCAATTCTGCATGTGCTTAATTGAAAGATAAAAAGAATGGATCGGCGACACGTCCTAGGACGTCGCATACCCTGGGTTCGGGGCATGACATCCCCGCCTAAAGTGGTATCAGAGCTGATCAATGTCTGGAGTGATAAGGTGCGATAGGTTTTGGAATAATTAGCTAGGAAAAACATTTTCCTTACGCTTATGCTTGTGATTGATTGATTATTTTGTGCAAGTTGCTCATATTTTTGATTCCTTGTGGGAATCAAAAAACAAGATCTATAAAGATTTTGCGAGATGAGCAATCCTAAGCAAAGGACTCCTCGAAAGAGGGCAATTTCAACTTGTACTCGGGCTAGGATGCCGACTAGGATCGGTACCTGAGGTAAAATGTCGACTCAGGCTAGCGCATGGAAAAAAGTACCGCCTCAGGCTGGTACTAGGGGAGGAGCACTCATTGGATGGGATCATATAGGCATTAGAGACTCTAGGGAATAAAAAATGGCTGAGTTCCAGCATCTCCGTCAGAGTCAGGTGAAGTTTGCTGAGCTGTCCAAGTATGCACCGAGGTTGATTGAGGACCTGGTAGACAAGGCAAGAAGGTTCAAAGATGGTCTGAAGTCAGTTGGTGCTAGAGAAAGGACACAAGAGGTTTCTGTGGATAGGACAAAGAGGTTACAAGATGGTTTAAGACTAAATCTCTGAAGCCAGTTGGTGCCCTTGAACCTAAAGGATAAGCAAGCTTAGGATAGTGTACTACTAGGATGGGTGACCTCCTAGGATAGTGCCTACCCATGCGCCAAAGGATAAAACCGTGAGGCTTAGTATGGGATAGGCCAAAGCGGACAATATATTTGTGAGTTAGTCCCTATCGAAACGGGACCCCTCCAGTAGATATATAGCTCGGGAATGAACCAGGTGAAAGCTGGTGGGCTTGTAATAACCCGGTCCAATGAAGGCGGGGAGTGGTCGCTGAGGCTAGAGGGCTTGAGCAAGGAGTGGCTCCTCGTAGGCTTCTAGGATGGCGAAGGGGGCAGTAATGAATTGGACTATGCATCGAACGGGAGGAGCAGTGTTTCTGGGATAATTTATTAGAGTGGCGTAGCAAAAGTTTCGTCAAGCTTGTAGAACTTCGGTTTATTGAAATTAGGTCAGAGAAAGGATGACCATTGGCTAGAGTTATACTTAACTATTTTGCTTATGTGTGACTTTGATGTCAGAATTGAAAAGGATTGGTTCAAGAAGTAACAAGCCATATTGGATGGTTGCTTGACTCAAGGAGCATCCTACTATAATGGATTGTTGTCATACAATAATTCAGTTTAACCCATTAGCGGGTGAAAGTTTTGAGTTCGTTGGAAATCGAGGAGGACCCTCGATTACTTTAATTTTGTCACTTAAGGCAACCTGGTTACTGGATGTGGGTTGCCCAGGTTATTTGGCAGCTATAGTTGATACATCAGTTGAGGAGCCAAGAATGGAGGACATCACCATACGAAAGGACTTTGTATTAGACAGATATGTTGAATTGTATATGCGACAGATAGTTTGTCTTCATTGAGTGCCAGTGATGATTCCGTCAAATCGAGACCCAAAGTTCACGGCAGCTTTTTGGAAAAGCTTACAAACTGCCTTGGGAACGAAGCTGCAGTACAGCACGGCCTAACATCCACAAACGGATGACCAATCTAAGAGGAAAATTCAAACCCTTGAGGACATGCTGTGAGCTTACGTATTGGACTTCAAAGGAAGCTGGGAGGAACGAGTTCATCTAGTTGAGGTCGCCTACAAGAACAATTATCAATAACGTATCCAGATGGCACCGTTTGAAGTGTTGTATGGCAGGGCCTGCAGAACTCCTGTTTGTTGGGACAAAGTTGGAGAGCATAAGATTACGGGTCCTGAGTTGGTTCAGCAGTTAGTCGACATTGTCAAAGTCATTTGAGAAAGACTCAAGACTACCCCAAGTCATCAGAAGAGCTATGCAGATAAGCGGCGTAGACAATTGGAATTCCAAGTTGGTGAAGACGTATTCCTCAAAGTGTCGCTGATGAGGGGTACTTCGCACTTTGGCAAGAAAGGGAAGCTAAGCCCAAGATACGTCGGTCCCATTGAAAATTTGAAGCGAATTAGAACTTTGGAGTATCGTCTTGCGTTGCCGCCGAGACTTGCTCAAGTGCATGATGTCTTCCACGTGTCGATGTTGAGGAAGTATGAATCTAATTCAACCCACGTGTTTAATTTCGAGGAATTAGACGTGGACAAGAGAGTGTCGTACATGGAGAGACCGGTTCAGATAGTGGATCGAAAAGAGCAAGTACTACGCAGCAAGATGATCCCCTTGGTTAAAGTGATCTGGCAACACCACGGAATGAAGGGAGCCACGTGGGAAAGCAAAAATTTGATGAAATGTCAATACCCCCACCTTTTTTTGGAAGGATTGTAATGGTTTAAATTTTGAAAACGAAATTTTTATAAGAGAAGAAGAGTTGTGACATTCCGAAATTTGACCCCATTTCAAATATATGAAATTTTTATTTCGTCGACACGCTTATGGTTAATTTATTTAGAATTGATCACACTCAAGTTAACTAATCTATTAAGTGAGGCCGTTAAAGGATATAAATACGATAGACTAGAGAATTCGATAGGAAAACGACCGCTCGACCATAAAAATTGGCAATGGTCAATACGACACCGTTATAATTAATTAGCAAACGGATATAAGTCGATTCAATGGAATTGCGTAGTCAAATTGCGGGTGGTTCTGTACGATTGCGATATTCACATTGAACAACGGTAAACTGATTTTCTATCGATATTATACTCGAAACACATAATCGAACCTTCACAATTTTATGACAACCAAGAGTTGTCTACGATTCGGAGATGTACGAATGTGGATCGAAAATTATCAACCATGGGGAAAACGAGCTAAAATCCCTAAAAGCTACCCGATATGTTAGGTCATACTAAAATTGTGTTCGGTCGATTTTAACAATAAAATTGAATTCGGTTTTGGGATTCAGACGTCGAGCATGTCACAATTCATTTATAGGACGTCGCCTCATCTTTTGGTGAATTTTCATTGAGTCCGGAATTTTGCGGAAAAATCGATTTCAGACAAAAAGAAAATAAAAGTGTAATTCGGATGGGCTGAATAATGGGTTTTTTTCTACCCTATTTTGGCTTTGTTTGTGGAAATTAGAACTAATTTCTAAGTGGTTGGGTGCTTGACTTAGGGGCTGAAGACTTTAAGGCTCATGAGTTTTTGGATATTTTGCAAAGCTTCCTATTAGCCCTTCCTTGGACTTCCATTTTCTCCCATTTCCCTCCCTCTCTTTCTCTCTTGTGTGAGTCCCCTGTAGTAGCCCCCCATTTCATTTTTTTCCTCAGCTCCATCTTCTTCTTCATGCTTAAACACCAACCTCTTCTCCATTTCCCCTTTATGTTTGCTGCCCCACCATCCAACTCCATTTGCACATCACCCACCACTCCATGTCCAACACCACAGCTAGCATCCCATATTCACTGTCCCCACCACCACAACACCAACAACGCTTCAGCACCTTCACGTCCCCACCACCCCACAGCCACCACTCCTCACACTCAGCCAACACCAACGACTAGCAGCTGCTCATCCCCACGCCTCAACAGCCACAGCTCCACACATAGCCACCCGTCCCCACTCGACAGACCGCAACTCTAGCATCGTCCAGCCACCGTCCTCACCTCCACGGACTAGCCTTCCAGCAATTGAGCTTCCACCTTGGCCATGAGCCCCCCTTGCTGCCACAGCCGCCGATTGAGCTCCATTCGAGACACAGTTGTCTCGAGTTCTCGTCGCCGTTGCTGTGAGCCCGCCATCGTCCTAATCCGGTGAGTCAACTTCCTAGTCATTGATTAGGCTGTTAATTGCACTTAAAGGGTGTTTAGTTTGTGCTAATCATGGTTAGATTAGTGCTAAGATGGATTAGTGTTAACTAGCCTTGGTTAGGTTAGTTTACCTTGGTTAGGTTAGTTAACCATGGTTAGGTTCATTAATCATGGTTAGGTTAATTAGTTAATTAAGTTGGATTAGCCTAATTAATCGCAGTTACTAGACACTCGCTGTTTACTATTTTTGTGAGTTAAAATGTGCTATGATTTTGAGGTTGCTTCCTTCCTGAAAAATCTTCTAAACATCTTCATTTATGACATATATTTTACTCAAGATTTTCGGGATTTAAAAGGAACAAGATTTCAGCTCCGTTGTATGCAAGGCAGAAACTCGGTTTATGTTGGAACCAGTGACCTTTTGGTGTTTAAAGGATTTTTATCAACTCTTAGGGTTCTATTTTCGAAAGAGTTTATTCACAAAAGTTTTCATCATATCTTCAAGTTTGACATAGTCAAATTTCATAGCAAACAGATGAGTTTTGGACCTCGAACCAAGCTGGTTTTGGAAAACATTATTTTTGGACACAGACACAGTTTTGGTAACGATTTGAACGAATTACTGCTCTTATTCTAGAAAGATCTGGGTCAAGGTGTCTACATAAAAAGTGTTCATTTAAATGTCCTTTGTAACATATTTAAACTTGAGATTTTTCTGAACTTTTTTCGTTATGTTTCTGCAATTAATCTTTGAGACATGCAAGTGGACCTAGTTTCTGCCGGTGAGGGCCGATTGTGGTTTTGTGTTTGTTCTTGATGTCTTGCTTGCTGGGAAATGTATATTTTGTGATTTGGTTGATCTTTGGCATGCTGAGAACTTATGCTTAATATTATGAGATTGGTTGCTCTGTGTTGGCTCCGATTTTTACATCAAAAGATAGCTTTATAAGCTTTTAAATAGAAAAAAAAAAATTTTGAGGCGTCGGGTTTGGACACCAAAGCTTATTTGCTCAATAAAACAATGAGATTTTAAACTAAGTGCATGCAAAGTTTGACAAATTAATTTTGAGTACGTGAGCACGTATGAAATTCTTTCCAAAAGTATTGAAGGAAAAAAAGGGGTTACTTTAAATTGCTTCAAAAAAGGGTGGTTAGACAAAGAAATAGAAAATAAATATGGTGTCGGGATTGGACGCCAAGTTTTATGTGCTCAATAAAACCATGAGGTTTTAAATTAGATGCATGCAAAGTTTGACGAGTTGATTTCAAATACATGACTTCGTACAAATTTATTTCCGAAAGCTTTAAAGTAAAAAAAAAAAAAAAAGAGTTGCCAAGTTGATTTTTGAAAAGGGATTTCGGTGTTCTTGGCTATATGATAGCATTATGCATGATTTTGATGGTTTCTATGTAATATGATATGCAATTGAGTGCTTGATGGTAGTTATTGATTTTTAGTATAAAACTCGGTTTTATGGGCTTTTAAATGGAAAAATGCCAAGTGTCGGTTTTGGATGCCAATCTTTATGTACTACATAAAACCATGGAGTTTTAAAATGGGAGTGTGCTAAGTCTGATGGTTCAATTTGAATACGTGACCACACACAACTATTTTACCGGGATTTTTATTACGAAGAAAAATTAGCCAAGTTCATTATTTGAAATCAAGGCATTTAAATGCAAAGCATGGTAGTCTTGGCTAAATATGTGCTTGTATGGTCACTAAATGGAACCCATCACCCAACGGGAGTTTGGTGGCGATGCTCGATTTTATCGGATGTCTGATGGGGGTCCAGAAGCCAAATCGCGGTGGAGGCTGGACCAATGCTTCTTTATGGAATGCCGTCTAGGCGGTGGTTCTAGATGTTGTCGTGCTCGATGGGGCAAGACAATACCCGTTTATGCCGGATGACCGCCGATTGTTGAGTTAGTGGTGGCCGATGAGTTGTAATAATCAAAATACGCCTAGATGGTTGTGCTATTGCGCTTGATTATGGGGCAAAATTGTATGGCACAGTATGAGATGTGTCATAACAGTTTTACATTATAATCAGGACCCTTGAGATTGTTTAAAGGATGAGAATGATGTGTTTCGGTTATTAATTGCGCTTGTGATATTTATAACGGCATATGTGATGCACTAATATGCAGGAACGTGCTGAGGCGAGGTGAGTTTTGTGTGGTGCTTGTTTAGGTTGCCTCTGGGCAAATTTGCGTCCTGATTGGGGTTTAGGTTGTTCACTCGCTGAGATTTATCTCATCCTATCATGGTTAACCTTTTTCAGGGCCATAACGTGGAGATATGCTGAGTGCAGATTTGGTTGGCCCTATCGCTAATGAAGTTTAGGTTGACCCTAGTCCCTGGAGTTTTTAGGAGGGTCGATAGGAAGTGACCATGGGAAGGCTTGTAAGTATTAAATTTCCTAGGGTTAACAGTTGATAAATGAATATGTTTTTTTCGGCTTTGGTTGCCGTGTTTTTACTATCCCTATGTTTGTTTGTTAGTCGGGTGTTTATTTAATTCACTTCCGTATGTGCTTAATTAAAAGATAAAAATAATGGGTCGGTGACGTGTCCTGGGACATCGCATTTTTAATTGATCGCCGAGAGATGTGCGCATACCCGGGGTTGAGGCGTGACAACTATACCGGCCAATGTTGGTGTTGCTTCCAACGCATTTTGACCTGCGATCAACAACAGCTGGCTCTGTACTAGTCAGTGTGGCCAAGGCATTGCAACCAATCGATGTAAAGACATTCCTTGTTTGAAAGAAGACAAATTGACTTCCATTCAAGCTTATCGCCGCACCATTTCTGCCACCCCCGCAGCTTGCATTTGAGCAAATTATAGGAAGACTAAGGTTAATCATGCCATCCACGTCTTCATCGGGGAGTGTAGTATTTTATTAATTAATACATCCATGATGGGGTGCGATTGGCACGCACCATTTCGCCTTGATATGCTGCAATGAAAGGGTATGAAGAGAGTTGTATAAAAGGCTCCCTGAAGACAACCGTTGGACTAGTTGGATAAACATACGTTCAGAAAGTTTTCTTTCTTTCTCTCATCTTTCCATCAAGGCGTTCCATTTCTTCTTTACGAGAACAATTTGCATTTACACCGTGGAAATCGAGTGCTTTCCTTATGATCGCATCCAGACCAACGTGAGATAGTTTTGTTCGTGATTCATCCGCAATTCAGCGTTCGTTCCGGGGTTAATTGTTATTTGGGCATCAAATAAAGGTAAATCGTCTTCTGCCGACTTGATTTCCAAAATTGGTATCAAAGCTCGGTCGTGATTTCTGCCTTATTTTTTCAACGAATTTTCTCGTTTACCATTTGATATCGAGATCAAGAGATTGTATTCTACACCGTTTTGATATTTATAGGTCGGAATTACAATATGAAAACTCGAAATTGAACCAAAGCAAAGAGCGGGTTCGAGGTCATGTGCATCCGAACGATTTTGGCCAATTTTCGAAATATTTTTCAGCCAAAATCAATTTTTAAAAATACAGGATGAAAGTGCTCATCGAGACAAGTACGACGAAGGGTAGAGCACTACCGGAGGACGCCGGACGTGCCCATGCGCAAGGCCAGAAGCCACTGTGCGTGGGATCCACACACTACACATGCTGGGGACACCAGTGAACCAGCGCGTGACATCATGCGCTGGCGTTGGCGAATCGACGCGTGAGCATCACGCACGTGTTAGTGAAGCGACGCATGCTGATGTCACCGCTAGCGGCCAGTGACCCAACTCAAAACTGACCCGCAACTCGACCCAAGACTGACCTATGACCCGACCGTTGACCGGTCACCGGGTCAGACCGGTCCACGGGTCTAGCGGTCAAACCAATTGGATCGGTCGGACCGGTCGGACCGGCTAGGAGCCATTTGGCTCGCTGTCGCGTGCGCCACACACATTGCGCACTCAGGCGGCACATGTGGGCGCCTGTGAGGTCGGATTGGAGCGTGGTTGGTGGCGTTTGGTTCGTATGAATGTGCTCTACACTGTGGTATAATTATTTTATACTTTTGAATTTTATAAATGTATGAAAATGTATAGAAAACCCTAAGTACGCATATTTTTGGGGGTTTAATGCATAGTTTATTCATTTGCAGCTTGTATTTTCTTATGTTTTATGAAATATAGTAGCTAGCCTGTATGAAAATGATGTCATATATATTGTGTAGAGCTTGGTTTGATGATACCATGTATATAGTTTAATATACTTGCAATTTTCTAGTTCTTTGAAAATTCGAACAATGGTAGGAAATCCTTATTTTTCCATTACACGTTGAATTGCGTTCTGATTATAGTTTTAGCATGATTGTTTATTGTACATTGGTTCACATCATGCTATGTTTTTTGTGTTAATGAAAAAATGTAGAAATTACATGAAATCATGTAATTATTTTTTCCAGTGGAAGTTTGTAGGTTAGTAGAATTCAAATGAGTTCTCACCTAGAACTTAAAATTTATGCAAATTAAACTAATTACTGATAATAGAACAATTATACATAGAAATTGATTTGGAACATAGTGAACTTTTGCTTTTGTGTCTTTTGTTGAATTATCATTAATTTAGTTTGTCTTTGCTGCAAATTAAGTATGTGTGTTACTCTGTAAAGTGTGCTAGTATTGATTCTGCGTTTATTATGTCAATATGTTATAGCAATTGATTATGGCTTTGGCATCCAAGACCATTGTGGCTGACCTCAATAAGGGTGAGAAGCTAAACGGTGACAATTATGATATTTGTCATCGAAAGGTTTAGTACATCCTTGAGGAGCAAGAGGTTTTGGAAACCCTCAATCATATCATGGATGAACTTGAGCATGAAATTTCAGCTCAACACAGAAGAGATCTAGAAGCTTATCAAGCTTGGAAAAAGAAAAATAGCATTGCTCGCGTCACATTGCTGAACTGTACGCAAGATGATCTCATGTATGAGTTTGAAAGTTATTATAAAGCTTAAGCTATGTGGGTTGCCTTGAAAGATAAGTTTGGCGGTACATCTGCCACTAAGCTAAGGAGACTCACCATCAAGTTTGACACATTCCGAAAGCGCCTAAAGGTAACGATGAGGTAATATTTTCAGGAGATGTCAAACATGATCCGTGAGCTGAAGTTGGCATGTCACTCCCTTACTGATGAACAGCAAGTTCAAGCTATTATAAGGTCTCTTTTTGACAATTGGGAGTATATGAAAATCAGTATGACGCATAATGAGAATATTGTCATTTTTGATGATATAGCGTGTCATTTGGAATTAGAGGATGAGTGCGTAGAGGCTACAAGATCCTCTACCCATGCTTATGTTGCTAAATCGAGTTCACGCAAAGCTTCGAGCTTCAAGTGCAAAAGGAATTCTCAATTCAACAACAAAGGGAAGAAGACTGATCAGGCACCTAAGAGGGCTAAGATCTTCCAACGCAAGAAGTGTGGTGGGAAGAAGGACAATGCCAAGATGAAGTGTTACAATTGTGGCAAAATGGGTCACTTTGCTTGTGAATGCATTGAACCAAAAGAGATACCCTATTACTCCATTACTTTAAGTAATACTTTTGTTTCTAGTATTATAATGCTTGCTAAATCTCATCCAATGTGGATTGTAGACTCAGGAGCAACATACCACGTAGTTAGAGACCGAGAAGCATTTATGGAGTATCGTCGGATTCAGCCTGGAAGAAGATTGATATATGTTGGGAATAACTCAAGAATTGAAGTAAAGGATATTGGCACATGTAAATTAATTTTACGTGGTGGTCAAAACCTATTCCTACATGATGTCCTTTATGCTCTAGATATTCGATGAAACTTGGTTTCCGTAGTTGTTCTTCTTAGCTTAGGTTATGTATTGAATTTTTACGGTTATTGTATCGACATTTTATATGGAACAGTTCATTATGGTTCAGGTCATGTATCAAATGATTTTATGGTGTTAGACATTGACTATGATCAGTACAATGTTATTGTTGATGGTTGTTTTTCTTTAATTGCATCTTCGAGTAATATTGATATTGATGCAAGTACATGGCATGCTAGATTAGGTCACATTGGGTTACAAAGAATGCAAAGATTAGCTAAAGAATGCCTTTTAGGGTGACTCACCTTTTAGGGTGACTCACTAATATTGATCTACCTGTATGTGAACATTGTCTAGCGGGAAAAGCAACTAGAAAACCATTCGGTAAAGGGACTAGAGTTGAATTTCCATTGCATCTCATACATTCTGACATTTGTGATCCTTTAAATGTAAGGGCGAGGCATGGAGCCTCATCTTTCATCACTTTTATAGATGACTTCACACGTTTTGGTTATGTCTTTCTGATCTCCCATAAGTTAGAAGCATTAAACTATTTTAGACGATATATAGCGATAGTAAAGAATCAGTTGAACAAAATAATAAAGGCATTGAAAACCGATTGTGGACGTGAGTATCTATCGGAGCAATTTAAGGCTCTTTGTGATGAAAATGAAATTGTACGACAATTGACTATTTTTGGTACTCCGCAACAAAATGAAATAGCTGAAAGGAGGAATAGAACCCTATTGGAAATGGTTAGGTCTATGATGACGCAAGCAAATCTACCTATCTTCTATTGGGGAGATACGTTATTGACTGCTGCTTATGTATTTAATCGAGTGCCCTCAAAATTGATCACTTTCACCCTTTATGAATTATGGACTGGTAGGAAACCAAACTTGAGTAATCTACATCAATGGGAATGTGCAGCTTATGTTCATGATTCTTCCAATAAATATGGCAAATTAAAACATAGAAGAAATAAATGTATCTTTATAAGATATTCTAAATACTTAAAAAATGATACGTGTTCATAGGTGAACAAGCTGATGGAAGTGTGACTGAAATGAAGTTATGAGATGTCACGTTCTTGAAGAACGATTTTCCTAATAAATGTGAGATTGATAAGAACTTCCAATTATATAAGATGGAAGATCATAATAATACACACACTGATATTGTAGAGGGAAATGAAAATTTACCTCAACATGCAAAACCTAGTAGGAATGTTGTATCGCCCGACGAATTGAATTTAAGAGAAATTCAATTGCGTAAAAGTAATCGTAAAAGTATTCTCCATCGTCATTTTGATATTGAAGGGGAAGCATTTATGATTACTCAGAATGATGATGCCGAGCCTAAGATGTTCAAGAGGCTCTCCCATCCTCTAATAAGGAATAATGGAGAAAAGTTTTGGAAGATGAGATGGAATCTATGAGAGCTAATCATATCTAGGACTTGGTTGATCTACCACCCAATTATAAGGCCATTGGAAACAAATGGATCTTTAAGATTAAGCAAATAACGGATGGATCCATTGAAAAGTATAAGATTCGCATTGTGGCAAAAAGTTATACTCAACAAGAGGGTATAGACTATGAGGAAACCTTTTCACTAGTTGTAAGGCTTGCCTCAATACGCCTTATTCTAACCATCATTGCACATTTAAACCTTGAATTACATCAAATGAATGTAAAGACAGCATTTTTCAATGGAGAACTAGATGAGGAAATCTATATGAAACAACTAATATGTTTCATAGCTAAAGGTCAATAGCATAAAGTTTGCAAGCTTCATTGTTCAATATATGGCCTTAAGTAATCATCTAGACAGCGGTATCTTCGTTTTCATCGAGCAATAACAATTTTTGGTTTCACGATGATCAAAGAAGATCACTATGTATATGTCAAGCGGTCCGAAGATAAATTTGTGGTTTTATCACTTTATGTGGATGATATTCTATTGGCTAAAAATGAGAAGATTTTGGTTATCACCATAAAAGAATGGTTGTCCTCCAATTTTGAAATGAAGGACATGGGAGAAGCTGCTTATATATTAAGAGTTAAGATCGAAAGAGATCAATCAAGGAAACTCATTGCTTTATCACAAGAGTCTTACATAATGAAGATTCTTGAGCATTTCAATATGCAGCATTGTAATCCCATTGATATCCATGTCATGTAAGGTGAAGGCCTAAGTATTAAGATGTGTCCTAAGACTCCAGAAGAAATTAAAGTGATGGAAACTGTTCCTTACGCTAGTGCGGTCGTAAGTTTGATGTATGCTATGGTGTGTACTCGACCCGACATATGTTATGCCGTGGGATTGGTGAGCCGATATCAATCGAATTCCAGTCAAGCACACTGGAAAGCAGTGAAGAGAATCTTGAGATACTTGAAGGGCACCATGGACTATTAACTTTATTACCAAGGGAATGATTTACGCCTATTGGGCTATTCATATGCCGATTAGGGTGAAGGCCTAGATGAGCATAAATTGACTTTTGGATATATGTTATTGCTCAATAGATGTGCGATTTCTTGGAATAGTAAGAAACAGACATGCACAACATTATTTACGATGGAGGTAAAATTTATTGTATGCTCTGCCGCAATGCAAGAAGTAGTATGGCTAAAATGTTTCTTTGAAAATTTAGCTAGATTCCAAGACCAATGATAGTTTATTGTGATAGTCAAGCAGCCATTGTCTATGTGAAGGATCCCAAGTATCATGGAATGACGAAGCACATTGATATAAAGAACAACTTTATCAAAGATATTATAGCATAGAAAGAAGTGATCTTACAATACATTTGAACCAATAGAATGGTTGTTTATCCATTTATGAAGGCTGTTCCTAGAGACATATTCTTGACCCACAGGATTTCACTAAGATTGCGCAGAATGTGATATGTGTTATTGTAGAGGATCATTAGTTTATGTATTTGTGAACATATGTATTGTACTTGTTTATTTATTAGTGACTTAATGTTTTATCAATAAGTACGAATACAATATGAGACTAGCACTACACACATATATTATTAAAATGTATGTCAGTAGGCAATGATTGGCTCACTCACACGAGCAATTGCCTCAAGTGCTATAGTTAGCACGTTGAGATGAGACATTATGTACAAATAAACGCTGAAGAGCAAGTTTGATACATAAAATAATATGTCGTCTTGATTGGAGTTAAGATGAGGTCTGTGATTTGTTTATAACAAGACCGAACATGATAGTCCCACAATCATGTATGCCTGAAAGATGCCGGATGCGAGTACTTAATTGAGCGCTATAGAAAGCGAGCTGATATAGCACTCGAGCTGAACATGAGCACGTGACTATATTTAGGCTAAGATCCGTATAATGGATATATTTAAATTATGACATATGCTCTTATCAAAAGAGAAATCCACTATAGCATGTAATTCATACTATATGTGCATTGTATGACTGACAAGGGAAAATGAGTGAAATTATCCCCATTTACTCATCGTGTGAGCCCTTGAGGTAATTTATAATTTACCTCATTTTGTGCCCTATGTTACTTCTGACTATGTTCTCGAAGTGAAAGATCAATGTTGCTACTTTAGCATGTTATCGGCGATCATGAATAGATATGGCCTTTTGGGGTGTGTCTAGGAAAGCAGCTGTTTTGAAATGGAGAGAGACATGAGTGCGAAAGAAGACTATTGTTGTTTTACATTTATCACATGTATTTACTGGTCGACCAATTATATCTCCCTCTGTGGTTGCAAATATAATTGTAAATACATTGTGTTTTTTAAGATAGTCAAGTATATCCTTTAAGAGATAGGTATACTTGGATTGATGTAACAAAATATGTCTGAGGCACTCTGAGACATCGATTGTTTATTTCTTTTTAGGGTTGTAGCCATTATGTCATCCCTAACATGTGCATAATTTGAGCTCCCAAGTGCAGGTGTACTCACTGGTCACATGACTTACTTGCAAATCTGAATTGTTTTGTAAACTTAATGAATGTTGAACGCTTTATTTTCTTGAAAGAGAGCTATCAAGCCCATAATGTCCAAGTGGAAGATGTAGTATTTTATTAATTAATACGTCCATAATGGGGTGCGATTGGCACGCACTATTTCGCCTTGATATGCTGCGATGAAAGGGTATGAAGGGAGTTGTATAAAAGGCTTCCTGAAGACAACTGTTGGACTGGTTGGACAAACGTAAGTTCAGAAAGTTTTCTTCCTTTCTCTCATCTATCCATCAAGGCATTCCATTTCTTCTTTACGAGAACAGTTTGCATTTACGCCGTGGAAATCGGGTGCTTTCCTCATGATCGCATCCAGACCAACGTGAGATAGTTTTGTTCATGATTCATCCGCAATTCAACGTTCGTTCCGGGGTTAATTGTTATTTGCGCATTGGATAAAAGTAAATCGTCTTCCGCCGACTTGATTTCCAAAAGGGAGTAAAATATTGAGAACTCACAATCTTCTCTTATTTAGAATGGGAACCATGTTGTTTTATTGGCAGACGATCTCATACCAGTCATCCAAGAAACACACGGCTCCTATTCCGAAGGAGAAGGGAATGGTCACGCATGTTTCACACAATTAGGCTTTGCAAGTCCAGGTGCAGCTATTGATGCTTGTGACGTGTGGGAAACTAGAAGCAAAAGAATTTGAAACACTGAAATCGACAGATTTTCAAGTTTTGTAGGTGCATGGACGTAAATTTATGGAGAAAGCAGGCATGAGCAGAGTCCCTTAATACTGTTTTTTAAGTGGAAAAAGGGAGAAAATTTCATGTACCGGACGCATAATTTTATTCCACCTGTTACTTCCTAATATCTCTGAGATTTCCTCTGGAAAAAAATTGCATTACAAGTCCTAAATGTCCAAAATCTTATATGAACGCAATTCAATCCTAATCTTTTTAATTGTTTCAATCAAGTCCTAAGCCATTAGCAAATAATACAATTGAGTTCTAAAATTTTCAATTGATTAAATTAAGTCCTCTACCTTTATTAAAAGATGCAATTAAATTCTAAAATTATCTTTTTTGGTCGGTAATTCTAAAATTATGTTGAAAAGTGCAATTTATAAACACTTTTTGAGTGACATGAGGCAATTTTAGATATTGTTGATCAAAAAGATTTAATTGCACTTTTGAGGAAGGTTTGGGACGTGATTTAATCAACTAAATTTAGGACTTGATTGTATTCCACATACACGATTTTGGACTTCTTGTCCACCTATCCTTGAGCACAGAATTGTCAAAGCTTAATAGGTAGAGAACACTAATTTAAGCAGCAAGTGTGACTTTTCCAATTGTTTGGTAGATAATTTAGTCATCATTTTTTTCATGAGAAACACTAGAAGAATTATCCGGATAGATGACTCTTCAGAATCTTTTGCCGTAGATCCCATTAAACACATTAAAACTGAGCCAAAAAAAAAGAAAAACAAAAAACAAAAAAAGATTCCATTCAAGAATTTTTTAGCCCCTGGAGGCGGAGTTATATCTGTTCAATATATATATATATATATATATATATATATATATATATATATATATTGGTAAGAATATTAGCTTAAAAATTTTTGCTCAATCAAGATGAACACAAAATCAAATCATTATCCCAAATGAACTGACTTTTATTGACCCCGCTGTCATGTTCTAACTCTTTTTCTCTCCTTTTTGGAATAAGAAAGAAACCATTTACCTATGGCAGCTACGATTTTTTGTTCTTGATGAATGAAATTTGTGACATCCTAAATTTTCGACCCCATCTCAATAAAATGAAATAGGCTTTTCATCAAGGCGCCTATGGTCCTTTTTCTCTAAGCTAATCACTCACGAGTTAACTAACCTATTGGGTGAAGCCGTTAAGGAATACAATCGCAATAAAATCCCTAAAAGCTACCCGGTAGGTTAGATTGTACTAAAATCGCGTTTGGTTGATTTTAACCACGAAATTAAATTTGATTTTGGAAATCGAACATTCGAGCATATCATGATTTATTTTTAATACCTCATCTCATCTTTTGAGAATTTTCCATTGAGTTGGAAATTTTGCGAAAAAATCAATTTCGGCAAATTAAAACCAAGGAAATTCAGATGGGCAGAATTAAGGAACTTTTGGGCTACCAATTTGGTTCGTTTGTGAAGCTTTGGAAGGAAACTAGCCATTGGGTGGCATATTGACTTCCTTGGGCCGAATTAGAGAAATTTTGGCCACCAAATTGAATTAAATTGTGAGGAATTAGATGGAAATTCGTAGGGCTGTTGAAGGGGACTTATTTGGCCTTCAAATTGGCTATGTTTCTTAAAGAATTGAGAGAAAATCACCCATTGGAGACAAAATGGGCAGAAGACTTTGTGCCATCTTCACTCAAGTGCTTGGATATTTTGGCTTGGATGGCTATTGGCTGCTATGTTGACTTCCTTGGCTCTTGTCCCCCCTTGGTTCCCTCTCTCCTTCTCTCTTCTTCTTATGTGTGTGCAACCCCCACTAGCCGAACCTCACTTCTGCTTATCCTTCCTTGCTTCTTTTTCTTCCTCATTCCTATTCCCTCTCTTCAGCTACCACACGACCTCATAGCAGCCTCGCAAACCGCCTATTGCTGCTCCACCTTCCATCGTCCTTCAACGCCACACGACCAACCACCGCTACACCCACCGTTTCATCGATCGACCACCAACTTCTCCTCACCGTCAAACCGCGACATGCCAGCCCCCGCCTAGTTGCCTCATGCCATCCCCGAGCCAGCGGCCAGCTTCGCTCGACCACCCGTGACCAGGCCGCCAGCTCACCACCACCATCCTCGTGCCATGTCCAGCCAACCCTACCAACCAGCCTGCCTCAGCCAAGCCGTTCAGCCTCAGCTCGAAGCTGACTTCCAACAGCAAGCTGTGAGCTTGCTGAGCCGTTTTTGGCATCTTTCGAGCCTCCATTGGATTCGCCATAGACACGAGATCTCACCACCATCACACCATCGTCGCCGTGGACCCATTGCCTCATTAATTCGGTGAGTTAATGCTCTAATCTGGTTATTAAATACATTTGATGTGTGCATATGTTATATGAGATGTACTAATGTGCAGAGAGGTGCTAAGGCGAGATAAGTCCTATATGATGCATGTTTAGGCTGTCTCTAGGTGAATTCTCGTCCTAATCGAGGTTTAGGGTGTTGACTCGTTGAGATTTATTCTCACTCCGTCATTATTTAAATATTTTCAGGTCCCTATTGTGGGAATCGGAACCTGAGGCAGAAGGGTCCAGAGTGTAGTTGGCCTAATAGTTTCTTTTGAAACAAGACTCTTGTGTATAAGCTTGTAGGATTGACCTAGTATATTTATGTGAATAGTGGTATGTGAAAAAAGTTGTGTGTTTTTACTATCCCATGTGTTTGGCTGTTGGTTGGGTAATTATTAGTTTACTTCTGCATGTGCATAAAACGAATGGGTCAGCAACGCATCCTAAAAATGTCGCAATTTGATTGACCACCGAGGGATGTGTGCATGCCCGGGATTCGGGGCGTGACAAAATTAGTGTTGGTATCTTTTCAATCTAGAAAAGTGAAATAAAAGCTCATTTTCATTAAGGGTTAATACCCTGAAAAACCCCAAATTGGTACACTTATGACAAATTTACCCTAAACTATTTTGTTGACCATAAAAAACCCAAAACCGGTATACACCAAACAAATTTACCTCGACTGACTATAAAAAATCCATAAACCGGTACATTTATGAAAAATTTACCCCAAACTAATTTAGTCGACCGCAAAAAACCCCAAACTAATAAATTTGTGACAAATATACACTCTGCTAAATTGGATTAATACTACAAAAAAATCATAAAAATTGTAAAATGTGACAAACGGAGCGTAAAATCACAAATTGGTATACCAATTAACTGTTACGTGTCATTTAACTTAATAATTTGACAGTAAAATTTAACGAAAACTAACATAAGATAAATTTGTCACAAGTGTATCCGTTTTTGGTAAATTTGTCAAAAGTATACCAGTTTAGGGTTTTTGATAGACAAAAAAATAATTTTAGATAAATTTGTCACAAATATACCAATTTAGAGTTTTCAGGATATTAACCCTTTAAAGCAAAAGTACCTCTTTCTAATATCTTATAATTGTAGTAGTGCGATAATCAAGTGTCATAGTTTCTCTCTCTCGATTAAAGCAAAAATCACTTTCATTGTTCTGGAGGGCGGTACATCGTGCGACAAGCCCAATGCTTTATTTGCGCAAGCCATCGATGACAGCACTAGGAAATGGGCCCCCAGAAAAAGGTACAAGATGTACGTGAATGATGTGGCATGATTTTTGCTTCCATAATGGAACACATTACTAAAAATGATTTTGCTCTAAAATACTCTAATTAATTTGCCAATGCTTGGGATCATACAGCGTAAATTATTACGAACTCTTGGCACTGTTTTATTTTTTATTTTTAGTAACGAGGGGAAAGAGAGACTAGAAAGATTAGGTCTTGCTTGATATTTTCACACAAAGAAAATTTTTGGCCAATATCTAAAGAATGTTGAGTCACAAAAAGTTGCCCATTGTGATTATGAGGAGTCTCCCCAACAACGAAGGACATGATTTCCACGGTTGGTACGTGGATGGACTTAAACCTATGGGGCTGGGTCCGTAATTTTCATGTATTGTACGCATAATTTTTCCAGCTCTATCATATTCTAGCATCTCTGGCGATGCTTCCTTGAGGATAGGAATATCAAAGCTTGATGGGTAGACATCAATTTAAGCAGCCGAGTGTAATTTTTCCAATTGTTGGGGACATAAGTTTGTCATCATTTTGTTTTGAGAAAGATTTGGATCATTATCAAAATAGATCAGTTTTCAGGGTCCTTTGTTGTGGACCCCGTTAATTACATTAGATTTGATATATTCATTCCTTTCCTTGCTAGGTTAAATTATTCTTTGCACCCCTCACATCTTTTTAATTTTCCTAGATCAAACTCAGATGGATTCTTCTTCTTCTACGTTAGATCAATCTTTGGTCCACATCTCTGCTTAGTGCCACAAAATTTCACATTTCATCGCCAATCCTTTTCTTTTAAGTACTTGTCACTTAGAATTTCTCATTTAACATTCTTATGGTCCTTCTTTGAATTCTCAATATTAATGTTAGTTTCGCATCATTTAGGTTATTTAAGAAATTAATTTAAGTTGAACCTTGTTTAGCGCGAGTTTAGTTTCCTAGCATTGTGTGTTTATATCATGTTAAAAACTTTTAATTATGTTAGTCGAGGCAACCTAATTATGATTCTAATGTTTTAGTTTTTTTTTTTGGTCAGAAAAGATAATATCATTGAAAAAAGAAAGAACGATTACACTTTAGCGTTCAAAGAAAGAGAAACGAAGGCATCTGCCGCGAGTAGAGCTTGCAAAACAGGAGGAGGAAAAAGAGTCCAATTTTGGGGGCGAGATCTGGTTGTCCGTGTGCTTTGGCCGCCCAATCAGCGACTGAATTGGCTCGTCAAATGATGTGCTGCAAACGGAGATTCAGAAAAAGGGGCAAGATCGACTGAAGCTCGTCAAACAGCAGCCGATCCTCCCATGGTGGCAGCCGTCGGTCTAGAAGAATGTCAATCAGTTGTAGACAGTCGGATTTGATGACGATTGATGCGGTAAGAAGTCCCTGTTGTTTGAGACGATTTAGGGTTAGGGTTAGCGCCTGTGTTTCCACTTGAAAAGCCGAATTTGCTGAAAATCTGGCCGTATAGACATCGGTGAGCAGACATCTATGATCGCGGCTAATACAGGCCATTGTGCCTTCTCTGTGCCCAGGGTAGAAGGAAGCATCGATATTGCATTTGATGAAGCCCGATTCTGGCGATTGCCAATGGTGTACTGTAGAGGCGAGGGGCACAGCGTTACGCGTACCTGCTGGTTGGGGAACTGTTTGATCAGAGAGATTGAGGATTTGAAATTGAGCCAAGGCATCAACAACAGCCAGATTGGAGTCAGGGAGTAATCCACGAAAGACACTATTGTTACGTAGCCGCCACATCTGCCATAAAACCAAAGCAATCATAGGTAATCGAGGTAAGAGTTTCTGATCCTTAACTGATTCTGCAAACCACTTATCCAGGTGAGTAATTGTAGTTGGGTGGAAAGGGAACTGCAGCTGTGGATGTGACCATACCCCTGCTGTCCACGGACAATAGAAAAAAATATGTTCCACTGTTTCCAGCACATTCTGATTGCATATAGTACACATAGGGCTGGATATGATATGTATGCTATGTAAATTGGATTTGGTAGCTAGTGCGTTTTGACATGCTGACCATAGAAATATGCGAATTTTGGGTGTGCTGTGCATTTTCCATATGTAACGCCATAGTTCAGGATGGGGATGATAGGAGGTTGATGCATGATTACCTTGTGATCTGTTTGTTGGTGCTGTCAAGGCTCTATAATTACTCTTAACTGTGTACTGCCCTGTTGTTGTTGTTACCCAAATAATCTGATCTATTGAGTGGAGAGGTTTTAGTGGAGTTTTGAGGATTTCGTCGACAATAGAGTCATCGAACATCTGTGTAATAAGGTGGGTTTTCCATGTGTGGTGGATAGGATCAATAAGATCCGCCACCAACCTGGGCTCATCTCTATTTGCAAGTCCGCCAATCTTACCTCTTGGTAACCAGCAATTTTCCCTAATACGGATTGATGTTCCATCACCAACAGACCATCTTGCATTCGGTAAGATGGCGTCACGCCCAATTAGAATGCTCCTCCAGCCCCAGGAGGGCGAGAACCAGACTCTGCAAATTCGAAGTCCTTTGAGGGAAAATATAAGCCCTTGAGGAGCCGACCCCAGAGCGATTGAGGTTGTTGTAGTAACCTCCAGGCCTGCTTACCAAGCATGGCATTGTTAAAAGCTGCAAGATCCCGAAAACCTAACCCACCAGAATTTTTTGCTGTCGTTAATAAGTCCCATTTCTTCCAATGCACACCATTCCTATTCTTATCATTCCGCCACCAAAAATTGGCAATCCGCCTCTCGATTATTTGACATAGAGATATGGGAAGCTTAAAGGTCGACATGGCGTACTGCGGCATAACTTGGACGACAGATTTTAGAAGGATCTCCTTTCCGCCTTTTGATAACAACAATTCTTTCCAACCCTCCAACTTTGCATGTACTCTACCTAATAGCCAGCCAAATACTTCCTTTTTCGAGCGACCCCATTCTGATGGAACTCCTAGGTATCTACCATAACCACTCAACACCAGAAACTCTCAACTCAGCAGCCAAGTTAGTTTGAAGACTTAGTGGACAGCATTTGCTAAAAAAGAGGCCAGACTTATTCCGGTTTATAACTTGTCCAGTAGTGAGACAATATTGGTTTAAAATATTGGCCATGTTCTGACATTCCAAGATAGTGGCATCAAGGAAGAAAACGGAATCATCAGCAAAAAATAAATGCGAGAGAGTGGGGCATGACCTGGTAAGTTTGATGCCATGAAGATGTCCCATCGTAAGAGCGTTATGAATGAGGGTAGATAGAGCATTGGCCATTAAAATAAAGAGATATGGAGAAAGAGGGTCTCCCTATCTGAGTCCTTTTGATGGCTTGAAATAAGGTAGAGATTCCTCATTCAACTTAACACTCATTGTCGTTGTAGTAATACAGTGCATCACCATCTGAACCCACCAAGGATGAAAACCCAGTCTAATAAGGTAGGCTTGAAGGAAATCCCATTCAACTTTGTCGTAAACCTTCTGCATATCAGTCCTGAGGATAGCTTGGAAGTGTCGTGTCCGATGCCTCGTCTTGAATTGATGTAGAACCTCGCGTACAACTAATACATTGTCTTGTATTTGACGGCCAGACACAAAAGCAGCCTATTCAAGTGATATCAACTGTGCTAACAATGGTTTTAATCGGTTGGCCATGACCTTGGAGATAAACTTATATGCAAAGTTACACAAACTTATCGGTCTAAACTGGTCAAGACGTTCAGGATGGTGTACTTTAGGAATCATAACAATAAGAGTCTTGTTAAGATCTGGAGGGAACTTACCATAGCGAAAAAAGTTGTGGACCAAACAGAATAAATCATGTTGGATAGTATTCCAATGGGATCGGTAGAATAAACCATTAAATCCGTCGGGACCCGAGCTTTTGTTGCACCCAGTTGGAAAGTGGCTTGTCGGACTTCTTCAACCATCATTGAGGCCAATAACTGCGCATTCATTGTGTCCGTAACAACTGATTGACATTGATCAAGGACAGGGCCAAAGTCACGGTGGCCTGCCGATGTGTAGAGCTGGATAAAGTAAGCAGAAGTCATCTCCTTTAAATCTGCTATATCCCTCACCCATTCATTGTCTTCATTCCGAAGCATTCCAATCCAGTTTCTCTGCCTTCGTTGGATTGTAGTGGCATGAAAGAACTTACTATTTTTGTCACCCCAACGCAGCCAATTTATTCTGGATCTCATAGCCCAAAACTGTTCTTCTTGCTGCCAAATAGTCCTCAACTCATCTTGGAGATGAGATACCTCTTCGCTGTCAGTGTTAGAACTATAAGGATGATTAATGAGCGTTTGGAGGCGTTGTTGTAAAGCCGTTATCCTTAAGTGGCCATTGCCAAACTTAGAGTGACTCCATTGGCTTAAGGCTATTCTTACCCTAAACAGTTTGTGCAAGAGGTCAGAATTTCTGGATTGATGAGAAGGCCAAGTTTGGGAGACAAGGCAATAAACTTCCGGATCATCGTTCCAGAAAGCTTCATAAGCAAAGGTGCGTTGACGATTTTTATGAAGCTGCACCGTTGAGAGAAGTAAAGGGCTGTGATCGAGCCCAGTGGCGGTAAGGCATACACTTCCACATCAGGATAATTAAGACGCCATTCCATAGAGCAGAGGATTCTATCCAATCGTTCCTTAACGAGGTCAGCTCCTTCATGACGATTTGACCAAGTATACATGCAGCCCTTGCTTTCAACCTCCATTAGAAGCGCAGTCATCTACTACATCTCGAAAAGAAGAAAGACGAGAACGAATAGGGGATCGACTGCCCATCTTCTCCCAAGGATGAATAATTTCATTAAAATCCCTGCACAAATCCAGGGTAGTGTATTGAAGGCACTAATTCTTCGAAGGGTCTCCCAAAACAACTAGCGGTTATGATAAGAGGAAGGGGTGTGCAAGCAAGTAATTCTTATTAGGCGATCATCACTTAGTTCCCTGCAAACCATATCAAAAAAGTCTTCCGAAAAGCTCTCAATTTCTAGAGAAAAGCTCTCAATGTTTTAGTTTGAACGTTGTGCCATGTCCTTTGTCTTAGTATATGTTATTACTTTCAATTACATCATTTTGGTGAAAATGTAGCTAGAATCCTATAAAGACTTATTATTAATCTTTTGTCCTCCTTAAATATAGCAATGATGAAGCTTGCTGATGTCATTTTTCTTCTAATGATTCTGAGGATATATATAATATTTTTTTTTTCTTGGAGTTTGTAGAAAGTACAAAAGAGAAAACGAATGTTGGATATGGAGGACATAAGCCTTAATATATTTAATTACTCTCAATCCAATCATTTTGGTAAAAATGTGGCTACAAAATGTAATTATTTACCCTTTTTCCTACGTAAGTATTGCAATGTTGAAGGTTCTAATGTTATTCGAATAATTGTTTGAATTATATTTTAAAGAGGTTGTGGAAAATAAAAAATAAAAATAAAAAAAGTTCTATAGGGGAACATGTGTCAACAGTGAAGAGGACCACAAGTCAAGCCCTCACCGACTTCTCCAAATAACAGCCATACATATATTTCATTAGATTTGGAAATCGTTCTCATCCCCTTATTTCCACGAGCCTTCTTTGTGCCTACCAAGATGTAACATTGTCAATATGATTAGTCGAGGATTTCTACACCAATAGCATATTTACAGCGCGCATGATAAAATTTTTGTTTCTCAATTTCTCTGTTTCTCTATTCCCTGGAATAGGTTTAAAACAGAAATCCGTTTGGTAACGCAATTTGATTTCTCTATTTTTGAAATAGATTTCTATTCTAGAAATAAAGAAATCGAAGAAATCAAAAGCTGAAATTTTTAACTTCTCAGTTTCTGAAATAAAAATAGAATTTTTTTTTTGGTAAGGTAAAAATAGAATTTTTTTTTCTTTTCTCCATTTGGGCATCCTTCTTTGTTCACGGGCTTTTCTATTTGTATGCCACAACCCTGCATATTCATTCTCAAATTGGAGATGCTTGATTTTAAGCCCTCAATTTTTCTCCCCACCCCATGAACCTGCATGCATGTGCATTTCGCCACAAAGAAAGCATAAGATATGATGATATTTTGTCCCTTCTTCGAGGCGACTCTGAGGATGTATTGCTCTATGACATCCTCGGCATCATAGGCAATGTCTCGGAGTTGCGCGACCCATTCTCCGACGGCTTGGTTGTGTTCTCTATTAGACAATACATATTATTCTTTAATGCAGAAATTCATCATAAAATAGTGATCTTTTTTTTTTTTTTTGGGTGACCCAGGGGAACCCCGCACAGCCGACAGCTGGGAGTAAACCCCTGGGGAGGCACGTAGGAAACCACCACCCACGCACCCTGGGTAAATCGCCCGGTGTCTCCACCTGCCTCCCTGCGACTTGCATCGCAGGGGCTTCAAACTCCGATCTTCGAGCGGGGAAGCCCAGGAGCCTACCAGCGGAGCCACCCTTGCGGGTGGTTAAAATAGTGATCTTTGATCTTCATGATTTTCACAAATAAATGAAAACGTACATTTATCCATAGCGTTACCTAGAACTCGAACCAAATGAAGAAATTCGATTTCTCTCCCTTAACCCACTATTCCTTTCTGTATTTAATCGATGGAGGAGAGAATACCAATTTCTTTTATGTTATTGTTGTTCATATATGAGTGGAGAGCAGACCAGGACTCTATTTATACGTTCTTTCAATATGTGCCTTCCATTAAAGCGCCTTTTCAACTTCATACCTCATTGTTTTATTAGAGTCGCAACTTCTCATAACTAATATTTATTTATTTTATAGTATTTTAACTATTATTAAACCATATTAAATCATATCATGTGAGCCACAATAATTCTTACATTCTCCCACTTGGTCCATATGATTTTCCTTTTATGGTTTAATAAAAACTATAATGTGCACGATAACATTATGCTATAAAATTTTCATTAAATTGGTAAACACATAATAATTACAATTAAGTAAAGAAAACTAATGTGAGTCATAGCGGTTGTATGTCATTAATCGACATAGTCCCTTCTATGTACTACAACTATAGCACTTTACTTAACATGATCCATAAATACGAAGTAAAATAATAGTCCAACTATAATGTCTCTTTAGAAATTATCATGTTTAACATTCATCTATTTTCCATAATATATACTAAATAGAAATAGGAAATATCAAAAACACATAAATGAGCTCAAAGTTTTGAATACATAAACTTAATACAATCATAATACAAACATTAATGACGTCTAACAATACCCATTTTTTTCAACAAGCTCATTAAATGTTTTGGGCGACAATCCTTTTGTTAAAGGATCTGTTATCATAAGATTGGTGCTAATGTGTTCAATTGACACTCTTTGTTTCTGAACTTCTTCTTTAACAGACAAGTATTTGATTTCCATATGTTTAGCACCTTTAGAATATTTGTCATTCTTAGGGAATAAAACTGCTGTAGAGTTATCACAATAAATTTTCAATGGCTTGGCAATACTATCGACAATCACAAGCATTGAAATAAAATTCCGCGGCCATAATCCATTAATAGTGGCATCAAAGCATGCCACAAATTCAACTTACATGGTAGATGCAACAATAACCGACTACTTCGCACTCTTCCATGAAATTGCCCCTCCAGCCAGAAGAAACAATTAACCAAACGTTAATTTTCTTGTATCGACACATCCAGCTAAATCTGAATCCAAATATCCAATCACCTCGAGATGATCGGATATTTTATAAGTGAGCATATGATTCTTCATTCTTCGCAAGTATCTAAGAACATTCTTTGCAGCTTTCCAATGATCCATTCCAGAATTACTTTGATACTTGCCCAACATTCCGACAACAAAGCGATGTCGATCGGTGCAAGTTTGTGCATACATTAAACTCCCCACAACAGATGCATAATGAATATTTTTTATTTGTTCTCATTCTAATTCACTTTCCGGATATTGCATAAGGCTAAATTTGTCACCTTTCTGAATTGGAACTATTTCTGTTGAACATTTACTCATATTAAATCTCGCTAAAATTTTCTCAATGTAGGCTTTCTGAGACAATCCTAATAATCCTTATGATCTATCATTGAATATTTCTATTCCTATCACATACGTTGCCTCTCCCATATCCTTTATTTCAAAATTCTTAGAGAGAAATTTCTTGATTTCATATAACAAACCAAGATCATTAGTAGCAAGCAAAATATCATCAACATACAGAACTAGAAAAATAAACTTGCTTCCACTAATCTTCATATATATAAACCGATCAACGATGTTTTCCTTAAATCCAAATGAAGTTATGGTATCGTTAAACTTAAAATACCATTGTCGGGAAGCTTGTTTAAGTCCATATATTGACTTCTTTAATTTACATACCAGGTGTTCATTTCCTTTAACTGAAAAACCTTCGGGTTGGTCCATGTAAACCTCTTTTTCTAAATTCTCATTAAGAAATGTTGTTTTAACATCCATTTGGTGTAACTCCAAGTCATAATGAGCCACCAAAGCCATAATAATTCTAAGTAAGTCCTTATTAGAGAGTGGTGAAAATGTCTTTTTATAGTCAATGCCTTCTTTCTGAGTAAAACCCTTTTACAACAAGTCTGGAAAAATGTCGTTTAATATTGCCTTTTGAGTCGCGCTTGGTCTTAAAGACCAATTTACACTCAACCTTTTTACATCTTTTAAGCAATTCAACTATATCCCAAACTTGATTTTGATGCATGGATTGTAACTCTTCTTCCATGGCATTAAACCATTCATTAGAATTTTCACATTCCATGGCTTGAGAAAATGAATCTAGATCATTTCCAATTCCTAAGTCAATTTCTGACTCTTGTAGATAAACCATATAGTCATCAGAAATAGTTGACCTTCTTTCTTTTTGAGATCTTCTTAATGTTATTTCTTGTGACTCAACTATTGGAGGTTCAATATTGACATCTCCATTATGGAGTGTTTGTTTATTAATTTGTTGTCCTCGATTATTGTTAGATTGTACTATAATATCTGGAGCAACAACTTTAGAAGCTTTGGGTATATGAACTTCTACCCTCACTTCTTGAATGCAAGCATCACGCACTCTTTCACTCCCACTAATGTCACCATTCTCAATGAACCTAGCATTTCCAAATTCAACAATTCTTGTACTATGATTAGGACAATAAAATTTATACCCTTTGGATTTCTCTACATAACCAATAAAATAACCACCGGTCGTTCTTAAATCCAATTTCCTTTCATGTAGATTGTAAATTCTTACTTCTGCTTGACAACCCCAAATATGTAGGTGTCGTAAACTAGATTTTCTTCCTGTCCACAGTTCAAAGGGAGTCTTTGGAACTGCCTTACTAGAAACCCTGTTTAATAAATATATAGAAGTCTATAAAGCATACATCCACAAAAACAAGGGTAAAGATGAATGACTCATCATACTCCTAACCATTTCCATTAAAGTACGATTACGCATTTCTGCTACACAATTTTGTTGTGGTGTACCTGGTATTGTGTATTGAGTACAAATGTAATGTCTTTCAAGGAATTTAGCAAATGGACCTGGATATTGTCCCGATTCATCATACTTTCCATAATATTCACTGCCTCTATCCAATCTTACTATTTTCACTTTTCTATCTAATTGCCTCTCAATCTCTTTAATATACACTTCAAGTGCATTCACTAATTAAGACTTATCATACAATAGATACATATAACCATAACGTGACAAATCATCAATAAAGGTGATGAAATAGCTTTCATTACCAAAAGATGGAACATTGAAATGACCACATATGTCAATATGTATAATTTCAAAAAGCTCTATGCTTCTTGTGGCACCTTTCTTAGTGTGTTTTGTTTGTTTACCTTTAATACAATCAATACACACTCCAAAGTCAGTAAAATCTAAATTTGGAAGAATTTCATTCTTCACTAATCTTTGCATTCTTTTCTTGGATATATGACCCAAACGTTTATGCCACAAGTAAGCAGAATTCTCAGTCACCAAACTTCGTTTAGTGCCAACATTATGATGCAAGGTCATTAATGTCTCAACAAAAGTATTATCAAGTTTAAATTTATAGAGACTATCACATAAAATTTCAGTTCCACTAAAAGTATCACTCTTAAATAAACTGAAAGATTCAGAACTAAACTTACAATAAAATCCTGCCACATCAAGTCTTGGCAAATAAACTAAATTGTGAGAAAATGTAGGTATATAAAGGGTTCGAAATAAATCCAAATAATGCCCAGTATCTAAGATCAAACGGTAAGTGCCAATGCCTTCAACTGGAGCTTTGTTTCTATTCCCCGTAATCACATAACTTTCATTTGGCTTTATAGTTTGAATCGTAAAAATCCCTGCATCGTATTTGACACATGAGTGGTGGCACCAGAATCAATCCACCAAGTATTATGAGGAATTTCAGTAAAGTTTGATTCAAAACATACTAAAACACGAGGCTTACCTTTTTTTTCGAATCAAGCCTTACGTTTTAGACAATCTTTCTTCAAGTGTCCAATTTTGTTGCAAAAATGACACTTAATAAGATCGTGTTCCTTTTTGTGGATTTGAGAAGCCTTTAAAGAGTCATTTAGGACATGTAATCCTTTCTTCTTGCTCCTTCCACCTTTCCTCTTGAAATTCCTTTGAACTCTTTGATGACTTGAGAGATGAACAGAATGAGCCTTTTGATTCTTTATCCTTGTTTCCTCTTGAACTAGCATACTTGCCAATTCATTCAGATTCCACTTATCCTTTATAGTGTTGTAATTCATTTGAAATAGCTCATATTGCTCATGAGGTAAATAATTAAATATAAACGGTACTAAAAAGTACTCATCCACGTTCATTCCTAAAGTTCTCAATTTTGCTGCTAAATTCGTCATCTCAAGTATGTGCTCATGCATGGTACATGAACCATTATATTGCATAGTGGTCAGTGTGCTTATCAATGTACCAGCAAGTGACTTATCAGCAATTTGAGAATGCTCTTCCACAAATTTCTTAAATTCCTTAGCATTATCAGCCTTCGGAAGAGAAGTCTTTAAATTGTTTGCAACTGTCATTCGCATGAACATTAAGCTCAGTCTGTTCGATCTTTCCCAAGTTTTATGGAAAGACTTTTCATCATCGCTACTTTTATCAGTAATAACAGCTGGTTTCTCAACTTGAAGCGTTAAATCAAGATCCAGGACACCTAAATGAAACTGGACTTGTTCACTCCAATCAGGAAAATTCATCCCATTAAATAAGAGAACGGATGAGACATGTGAATGGAGTGAAACAGGTACAGATATTTCAAATGTGCAAGCAAATACTCATACATTAATGCCTTGAGAATATCACCTAATCAGATTCAAACTAAACTACACATGCACATCATAGTTCTCCTTTGGGCGATCCTATGATATACAAATATATATAAACCATAATGATGCTAATAACTTTTATTTGGTAATTATAAATACATCTCATTAAACTTCATTTGATATTTTTGGATGTACAAACAAATTTAACAAGTCATATTAATTACCAACTATCATATTCATGAATTATAATAAAATAATTAACCTTTGGGTTAATCCCTAAGTTCTTATAATAAATAAACTTCAATATACCCATAACTCTAATAATGATATGAAACATATCAATTTCATATATAGCATCGATTAATCATGGGTAATTGAATAAAACAATTTACAATATCAAAATTCAAAAGACTTTAAGGTTTGGTCACTTTGGTGACTAACAAACCATTCATAATATGAATTTTTTAATATTGTAAAATACAAATATTTACCAAATTGCACACAAGGACAAAAACATAATCAAAGCATAAGAGCAAAATCGTAAAATCATAATTTCATAAGGGCAAAACCATAAATTTAAAATCCATGGGCCAAATGGTAAATAATAAATTAGCGGAGGGGTAGAAAATAAAAATTAAAAATTAAAAAACAGCCCCTCAATACATCAGGCGCGTGCCGAGCACGCGCGCGTCCAACATGCAGGCGCATGCAACGCAGGCGCCTGGCATCTGCCACGCTCATGAGAGCGCGTGGCGCGTGGGTCCACGCACCTGCAACTACAGCGTGCGCGAGGCCCACGCAACTTCTTCCTCATGCCTAGAATCGAGTCTTCGCCGTTTTTCGCTGTTCCACCGCGGTTTTGCCGCCTGTTTCTTCTCCTGCAGCCCAACCCAGTCACAAATAAATAGTGGGTTTTGAAGAGCATGCCGACATGACTACATGGGTCCAAGTTTCAGCGAAAATGACCAAGAAATTGGCCTCAAATCACCCAAAATGCAAATCATTAACCACCGTGACTTCCGCCGCCCGATTAGCCTCCGGCGAACACCAATATACCGGAAAAACTCATGGCTAATGTTTCTTATGGCAGTGCGATGGTGTGGGTCTGAAATCAAGCAGTGGGTCGCTGGATTTAGCCCGGAACCGGCGAGTTTCTCACTTGGCCTCAAAAATCCGAATTCCTCCATTTTCGTCCTTTTTCATTCGGGATTTTTTTTTTAATAGAACCATCCAAAAACATTTTTAACAATAACAACAGTACGAATAAGATTGTTTAACGAATCATCATACATGAATCATAATATTTCTATAAACCATACTCTGATACCAAATGTTAGACAATACATATTATTCTTTAATGCGGAAATTCATCATAAAACGGTGATCTTTGATCTTCATGATTTTCACAAATAGATAAAAGCGTACCTTTATCCATAGCGTTATCATAGAACTTGAACCAAATGAAGAAATCTGATTTCTCTCCCTTAACCCACTATTCCTTTATGTATTTAAACGATGGAGGAGAGAATACCAAGTTCTTTTGCGTGTGCATGGAAACACTCCAAAAAAGTGTTTCCGGCACACTTCTGTACGGAAAGTGTGCCCGGGAACAAAAAAGGAATAGAAACGCGTTTGGTTGCGTTTCTGTTCCTTTTTTGTTTTTTTGTTTCTGGAACGAAATAAGAACAGAAAAAAGAAACGAAAAAAAGTTGTTTCTTTTGAAAAGAAACACTTTTTCGACGGAACAAAAGAACAAAAACGAAAGAAACAAAAGAACAAATTCGGAACAAAGCGAAGAACTCTTCGTGCGTGCTCGTCGTCGCTCCTCTCGGCTGAAGCTTCGTTCTTCCGTTTCCGGCGTGTCTTCCATCTCTCCGGCGGCTCCCACTCGGCTGACTCTCCGGCGACTCCTCACTCCGGCGACTCCAGGTACGTTTCCGGTCGGCGTTGCTCCCCGTTCGGCCCCCCTCCTCCGGTCAGTGTCGCTTCCCGTTCGGCCCTCCTCCTCCGGTCAGCGTCGCTCCCCCTTCGGCGCTCCTTCTCCAGTCGGCACTGCTCCCCCTTCGGCGCGGCGAGCCGTCCCTCGAGCGAGCGTTGCTCACCCAGATCTGCCCGAGCATTGCTCGCCCAGATCTGCTGCAGATTTGCCCGAGCATTGCTCGCCCAGATCTGCTGCAGATCTGCCCGAGCAATGCTCGCCCAGATCTGCCGCGCCGAAGGGGAGCAACGCTCGCTCGAGCTGCAGCTCGTCATTGCCTCCCCCTTCGCTCGCTCGAGCTGCTGCCTCGAGCTGCTGCGAGCTCGATCTGCAGCTCGTCATTGCCTCCCCCTTCGCTCGCTCGAGCAGCTGCGAGCTCGAGCTGCTGCGAGCTCGAGCTGCAGCTCGATTGTCATTGAGGTAAGCCCAAAAATTATGAGCTAACCGTATGAATTGATCAAATTATTGTAGAACTTGTTCTCGACGTGGCTTGCTAATATGAATTACAGGGAACTGGAGTCTTCGTGGATGACCCTGGTGCCGGAAAACATATTCAAGCTGGTGCCAAGGAAGTTATCATCACTGCACCAGCAAAAGGTGCTGATATACCCACCTACGTCTATGGTGTGAATGAGAAAGATTATTCGCATGAAGTTGCTAACATAATCAGGTCAGAATCTTTCTTGAAAGAACTAAGATTGTGTTGATCAGTATGAACTGAACCAATGAGCTTCTGGCCGATTTCAGCAATGCTTCTTGCACCACTAACTGCCTCGCTCCTTTCGTGAAAGTCCTGGATGAAAAGTTCGGTAAGGCTTCGTTTCCGATATTTGACCACCCTTTTTATCCCTAATGTGACTTACCTGTTTGGGTTGTGACTAGTTTCTGAACTCTCACGATCACTTTCGTAGGCATTGTGAAGGGTACAATGACAACCACACACTCCTACACAGGTGACCAGGTAATTGAACAAAGTGTCAAGAAATCGTGTCTTTATGTGCATGCTGTCTGGAACTTACTGGGGCACTTTAGGTTTTGCTCACGTCTAAGTATAATCGTTTCTTTTACCCCGTATGGTTCAGAGGCTCTTGGATGCTTCCCACCGTGACTTGCGGAGAGCCAGAGCCGCAGCACTCAACATCGTCCCAACAAGCACTGGGGCTGCAAAGGCTGTGTCTCTCGTGCTTCCCCAGCTCAAGGGCAAGCTCAATGGGATTGCCCTCCGTGTGCCAACACCGAACGTCTCTGTCGTCGACCTTGTTGTGAATGTCGAGAAGAAGGGCCTTACCGCCGAGGATGTCAATGCAGCCTTCAGAGATGCAGCCGAAGGGCCGCTCAAGGGCATATTGGCTGTGTGCGATGACCCTCTCGTGTCAGTGGATTTCCGATGCTCCGATGTCTCTTCAACCATCGATTCTTCACTGTCGATGGTCATGGGAGACAATATGGTGAAGGTGGTCGCTTGGTATGACAATGAATGGGGCTATAGGTGAGAACACTCATTTATAAAGTACTAAGGGATAATGGCTCCAAATTTGAAGTTACATCTTCCATTTCTTTTCTCGGATGTTTGATGTGATTTTACCTCCTCAATCTTTCAGCCAAAGGGTTGTCGACTTGGCACATTTAGTAGCAGTCAAGTGGCCAGGCATTGAGATACCTGGATCGACCGGAGACCCATTGGAAGATTTCTGCAAGAAGAACCCCGCTGACGAGGAGTGCAAGGTCTATGAGAATTAGTTCGTCGCATTCCTTCTCCTAATTCCTGGTGGATCGCGCAAGGCAAGGTTTTTCTTTTTCTTTATCGTTTTCAGTATCGACACCAAGTGCATATACGATGGTGATAGCCGAGAGGGTAAGCTGATGTGCAAAAAGTAGGGTGTGTTGATGAGACAGCATCTGAGATTTGGAATAACCAAATCAGAACGGTTTTTGTTCTGATGTGAAGCTACTGCTTTTATCAAATTTACTTGTGATGAATGGATTAAACTGAGAACGTTAAGCATCTCTGCTACGGCGTCTGCATTTCCATTCCTAGATCGAACTATTCAAGCCTGTCCTGGAGTCAGAATTTATGTTCGCCTTAAGCTTTGTCACCCCTTTCTGAAGAATCATCGTTTAGCCTCCTCCGCCTCCATCGAGCTTATGAAGATTCCCTGTCGCCCATGAGTTGTGCCAGTGAGATCTATGAAGAAGAGATCGACTTCTTCGATGTAATGCTTTAGCGGGCCGTGTAGAAATGTTCCTGCCAATATATGCAAATTGGTAATCATAAGTCTGATACTTAAAAAAGTAAATAACATAAGACTACATCCTTCTCATGAAGTTCAATGCTCATTCATTTTGTTAGTCTGAACCACGAGGCACGTGTATAACGAGATCTATTCGCCCGACATGTTCGAACAAGCTGGACAAATTCCCTTAAGAAGCATAGGATGCTGCGTATAACAACCCAAAGCACATGTGGTGCAAAGATTTCAATGGGATTCGCCTTTGGGAGGGGTCGCTTTCCCACCAGTCGTGACAAAACCATACAGCGCTTCCTAAGCCGGGATCAGTGCGTGACCTGGTAACGCACTGCTTACTAGCGAACTTTTGCTCGATGTGACATCATTTTAATGTTTTTAGATGGGATAATTATACGAATGATTTCTATATCAAAAATTCGAAAATCACATTAAACAAATCAAAAATTCAAAAATAATATTATACATTGAGTTAAAGTTTAATGGTCATATTAAACAAATCAAATTTTTAGAGATTGCGTTTAAGAATTATTTGTGCCATTTTTCCTCACAAAATTTATGTTTTATCCTCTTAGTCACTTTGAATTGTAAGTACAATGTTCAAGACGCCCGTATGATGCACTATGCCAATGGCCAATCTTCCTTTTTTATTTTTATAATTACCAAATCGGTCTTTAATTACAAAATTTTATACGAAATATGCCATATGATCATGCTAAAAATGTTTGTCTTCACTAACCATGAACAAAATAAAATTAATGAGCATTTCATAAAAATGACAATTTAATATAAATTTTAAACTTTAAAAAAAAAAACAGAAATTTTTTTGTCGTTTACCAAACGTGTTTCTGTTCTTTTTCTATTCTAAGAACAGAAATTGACTGCAGTTACCAAACATGTTTCTGTTCTTTTTTTATTCCAAGAACAGTTTTTTTTTTACACTTACCAAACGCGTTCTTTTGTTCGAAACTGTTCCCGGAACGAAACACTTTTTTTGTTTCTGTTCACCTGAACAGAAAAAGAAACAGTAAATGAAACCATGCGCGCCCTTTCTGTTATTGTTGTTCGTATATGGGTGAAGAGAGGATCGGACTCTATTTATACGTTCTTTCAATATGTGCCTTCCATCAAAGCGCCTTTTCAACTCATACCTCTTCGTTTTATTAAAGTCGCAACTTTTCATAACCGATATTTATTTTATAGCATTTTAACTATTATTAAACCATATTAAATCATATCATGTGTGCCACAATAATTCTTACATTCTCGTCTCGAATCCGCATCCCTCAGAAGGCACTGGATGAGCTTCAGCTCTTTTGTAGGTCGTGGACCTGGCCCTCCACACCCCACAAGAATTTGGTTTCATTGGTGAGCAGGTTTCCTAATGTCTCCACCGTGAATGAAACAACAGACTCGGCCATTGATAATGCACTACTTGACTATGATCAGTGGAGTTGATGATAGAGGATGACTTGAGAATTCATTTTTCAGGCACTAACAAGCTGTGAACATATAGGCCTGCAAGTTGCAAAGAAGAGAGGAAAAGAATAAATACTTAGAAAGTCACATATTGCATTGGTAATACATATTCTACATCCACGGATGCAAGAAAATCACCTGACGAATGACTTGAGGCTTATTTGTTCCGGAAGCTTGCCAACTTTTCTTCAAAGTGTAGTAAGCTAGTAATTGTGTCTATTCTCTTTATCTTGGAGTTGCAACAAGCATGAGCTTCGATTTTTGGTTATGTAAATCGTGCCTTGAACCTACACACCACAAAGAAAAGAAGTTCCCAGGTTATGGCCCATTAAGAATCCTCGGATGCTTAAATTAGCATAGGACTAGAGTGTGTAAAGCGTGGAGTTTATAGAGGGAGAGAAAGCATACTAATGGTATGGCTTACTCCTGTATTTATAGAGATATACGCGGGCGGAATGTGGGTCTTAAGCTTTCGGCCTAGCTCCCTTAGGAAAGGCCTACTCATGGACTTCTACATTAGTAGTGGTCCTAGTTAATAATGTTGTAATTAAAGCAAAATTTGTCAAAAGCTCACTCATAGTGAGATTGTCTTACAAGTTTGGGAAAAAATCGGAACAAAAGTTTGTCATCATGAGGTTGCCTCAGGTATACTGTAATTGAGCGAAATTCAATTATTACATTACACCCATCTAATAAGCACGCAAAAATTTTGATTACAAATAGCTAAAATTTAAATATGTCCTCTAATTGAAAACGAAATTGAAATTATTTTGTATTTGAGGATTTCCTATATTGTTATCTAATCAATTTCTATTCCTAGAAATAGAAATTTTATTCTATTATCAAACGGATTTCTGTTCCAGAAATAGAAATTTTGAGTCGTTATCAAACGGGTTTTTTCTTTCTCAGAAACTTGTCCGAGGAATAAAAATTGAGAAATCAATTTCTGGGCAGAAATCAATTTCTAGAACATAAATTTTGTCATGCGCGCCCTTAGACTCGATCATTGTTAAGCAGATAAGAAGCCTTGGTCGTTTCTTGTTAATGATTTTTATACTTATTATTAGTCTTTACTAGTTTAAATTTCTTAGTTATCACCACAAAGCAATCACATACACAAAATAGATGGAATATGAGGAAGACATATCACATGAGATTTTGCTGAATGCAAGTAGAATAAGGCTATTGTGATTTCAATTGCAATTTGTAAGCATCTGGCCCACGATACTCTTCATTTGGCCTTCGCCGTGGTTCGCCATGCGAATGGCTGCAAATCAGAAAATGTTACTGTATCCCGGTCCACATGATGAGACTTGCTCGATCATAGAAATATCGAAGCTTGAGCATGTCAAGTCCCATTTATACGGAACCAATTTGTACGAAAGCAAACCTGGGAAGACCGGTGTCGTGGGATCCAATGGATGATTTGTTGATAGTGGCCCCTCTGGTCTTCAATAACGTTATCACCTTAGAATTGTATCAGAACAGGCCACAAATCTTAAGTCTCCAACAGCTATAAAATAGAGAGACAAATAGTCCTTTGCTAACTATTGCGCGGAAGATGACTTTCCTTGGCCCACAAGCTTCAAGTCGGGGGGCCATCACTAAACTTGGCTAGGTCAATGGTCTCCAGTCCACCAGGAAAATTATCCAAAAAGTCTTAAACTTATTGTATTTTTGTTAATTCGATTCTAAACCTTTCAATTTTGCTAATTGAATTCTAAACCTTCAATCATGTCTATCCGACCAAAATTGGCTAGAAATTGTTGACGTGAATGACTGGTGCTAACATGGTCATTCTTAAGTAATATTTTAATAATTTTTTGAAATTTCATGATTTTTTTTTTACCTTTTGTTTTTTTCAATTTTTGGAGCTAAGGTTGACGAGGGTTGTCAGCCATAGGCAAGGGCTAGCAACCCTCGCTAGCCACAAGCGAGGGCTAGCTGACCCTCGCCGACTCTGGACAAGGGTATGCCCTCACTAGATATGGCCAGGTGAGGGCCATCACACCCCTTGCTCTCGCTGGCCTTGAGCAAGGGCCTTGCCCAAAGCCGACGAAGGCCACCGAGCTTGTGTTTGGCCAGATTTGGTGAAGGCATTGTGGCCCTCACCTAAAGCTAGCGAGAGGCATGACACCCTCACCTAAAGCCAGCAAGGGTCGGTGAACAACCCTTGCTAGCTCTAACTCCAAAAACTAATAATAATAATAATAATAATAATAATAATAATAATAATAATAATAATAATAATAATAAAATCATAAAATTAAAAAATTTATTAAAATATTGTTAGAAAAATGCCTACGTTAGTGCCTACCATGCCATATAAGATATCTGACATTCATGTTAGTGAATTTTGATCAAAATTGATCAGATGGATTCAATTGATAAAAGATGAAAAAGTTTATACTCAATTAACAAAATTTAAAGGTTTATGACTGAATTAGTAAAAATGCAATTAATTTAACTCTTCTTGAACAATTTTCCCCCCTTTCCATCTACTGTCCACGAGATCAAAAGCTATCGCTATGCCATGATCGAAGCTCTGAAGAACTTGTGCTCGTGGGTACTGCTACCTCAAGTTTAACAGAATTATGGACTCTTGACACATTGGATGGGCTATGTTGATAAGCTTCTCTCTAGGGTCTAAGTAGCTGTAATTCAACCATAATATTTTGTGGTGGATGCCTGTTTTACTCAAGCCTTTTGTTTTTACAATCACCGTTCCGTAACTTCCAAGTTAACACAAACACTTTCACCACTCGATCTATTCAGAGTTTATGAATTGGAAATGAAGATGCATCTCGCAGATGGCCTCTTGTGAAAAATCTAACACAAAAAAAATATCACAGCAATAGACAAGCACATTTAATGAAATTTAGGAATGAAGTAGTGTGCCATTTGGGCCTCGTAGAACGTGCAGCAAATCAATGCCATATCTTGGATTCTTATAGAGTGAAACAATCCAATTTTCGATCATGAGAGTTCTTATTGACAATTCGTTTTCCAATTTGAGATTTTGGCTCCTGATTATGCCTTTTTTTTTTTTTTTGTCATAAATGAGTTTTATTTATATAATAAACTGGACTCAGCCAACAGAGCCCAAACCGGAGGCGTCGTTACAAAGCAATGCCCAAAGGACCTGAGGAGGGGAAGATAGGGAAAAAAAGTCTTCCTGATTATGCCTGTTGGTCGGCCACGCTTTGCCAATTTCTTTTCATTGTTGTTTCCAGGCCAGGCGAATGGATCTGGGCTTAAGGGCCCGGGCTGCAAGTGAGGCCCAATTAGGCGGGATAGTGAACCTTGGGAAGAAGATTTGGGCAGAGGAAAAAACAAACGCCATAGTTAAAAAAAACTATAGAGAAAAGAGAAGCTAATATTGGTGATGATCCCTTTTTTTCACTGGAAGTTTTGGAGGTGATTATCAAATAAACATAGAATATATAATCAAATGAAGAGAAAAGTAGATAATATATCGAAAAACCATAGTTATTGATGTTTTTTTAGCAAACAGATTCAAAGCACGTGTGAAAATACAATCATCTGAATACAAAAGTTCTTACTCAAAGAATTTGTAAAGTTCCAGACAAAACTGGAAGATTTATATACCTTAAGGAGCACATCTCGAAAAGCAGTGTCAAGGAAAGTTCGAACTACAGAAAAAATCCCCAGTTTAAATTCCACGATGTTTTACTGAATTTATAATTCAATGTTGAAGACATAAAACTATGATCCCTAAGAACTATGTTTCGGTAAACAACATGACTTACGTTCCTTAAGGGCATTTAATTAAACATTTCAATCGTGACAAAATCAATGGAAATATGAAAAAAGGGCACCCAACATCTTCGATGCTTATAATAAGGAGTAAATTTCTCTTATACACGAGTTGGTCCATGTGCGATTGATTTTTTACTGTTTTTATTTTGCTATTGAAAATTGACAAGAAAGGTTGGCTAGGATCGGGAGAGACAACTCTGCAACTAGTGGGGTTCTTTGATGTTGATATATGTAGATCGGGTGGTGAGTTTGATCCATCACGTAGTGAAAATTTAAATGATAACTTGATCTAAGCAGACAGAGCATCAGCTACCGGCAACAATCCCTCTATGCCATCAGCAATTCAGTGTGATCTTCAGGGAAGAGCCCGGTGGGGAAGGCGGATGCAAGTTTGCCTTCTTTTCCGGAAGGCAAACGTCTTTCTTCATTTTTTGCACCCAGTAAGTAACAATCTAAGTGAATCACAAAGGCTGGTGCACCGTGTGACTGGTGTAAGTTTTGCAACAATCGAATTGACGGCAAGTATTCAAGGATCTCAAGATGAACTAAAGTCACTGCATCATGTTGGAGCTAGATGATTGCAAAATTGGCACATACACCGAGAATAAACTTGGGATTGGTAAGACTTCACAGTTTATTCATCCTCAACACCGAGAATAAGTTCATTAACAACAAATAACTAACCAAAATCCTCCTATTAGTAAACTAACAAGCTTTCCTCCCTTCTCTCTTCTCTTTCTTTTGCTCTGAAGGCCAATTTCCATGACAAACGCAGCAACATGACTCATAAGAATGAGAGGCAGAACAGTTCCTCACCACGTTGTACTAGGTAAGAATGGCTGCACATCCGAAAATGTAATGGCATTCGCATCGATGTTTGACTCGCTCGATTTAAAAGCAATCACATGAGATTCAGTTGTATCACGATCCTCTTGATTTTGTTGAATACCCGAAGGATTTGGGAGCTTCCTTATCCCCTCCAACTCCATTGCCACTTCTTTCATTGTAGGCCGGCTCCTTCCATTCAAGCTCAAGCACCTATTTGCAAGGTTAGCAACTATTGCAATCTCTTCCTTCTTACCTTCTTTCAAAACCTGAGCATCCACAATGTCAAACAAGTGACTCTCCTCCATCGAAACTATGAAATAGGTTGCAAGGCTTCTGCCTTCTTGTTCCCTTAGTGATGAGATTGGCTTTTGTCCCGTTAAGAGTTCAACAAGGACAACTCCAAAACTATATACATCACTTTTGTCTGTGAATTGACTTGATTGGAAATACTCGGGATCTAAGTAGCCAAAAGTCCCTTGCACCAATGTGGTTACATGAGTTTGATCGAGGGAAACAGACTTGGAAGTACCGAAATCCGCCACTTTTGCTCGAAATTTCTCATCCAATAGGATATTGGTGGACTTGATGTCTCGATGATAAATGGGAATGGAGGCTGCTGAATGCAAGTAGAATAAGGCTCCTGCAATTTCAGTTGCTATTCGCAGGCGCATGTCCCACGATACATGAAACTCTTCATTTGGGTCATGTAGGTATTGATATAGAGTTCCATTTGGTATGAACTCATATACTAAAAGCGGGACCTCCGTCTCCAAGCAACACCCCAATAACTTAACCACGTTTCTATGGTTGATTTGTGAGAGAATGAGGATTTCATTTATGAATTCTTCGACTTTTCCCTCGTCTATCGCTTCCGATTTCTTAATTGCAACTATTTTTCCATCTGTCAACATTCCCTTGTAAACAGTACCTTGCCCACCTTGGCCAAGTATCCTATCATCATTGAAGTTGTCAGTGGCCTTCTCTAAATCCTTGGAGTTGAACAATTTGCTTTTCTTAATATTGCGTTCTGGTGAAGATGGCTCAATTTCCAACAAAAGACCACCATTGCGTTTGAAGTACTTATCTTTAAGCTTGATTATTTTTCTCTTCTTGATGTATTTGTACAACCTCCATATGAAAAGACACAAAAGTAGTACCCCAAGGCCTGCTCCAAACCCTGCATTGCAAAAGTTTATGGGGGCAAAAGCGTGAAAAATGCACCCTGCTCGTCAAGAATCTATAAAGGCACTTATAATCAAGAATTTAAGAGAATCTGATTCAAAGGAATGCATATAAGAGTGATGAACCTGAGTCTGCTTTCTTGTGGATTTATGTTAACTTGATCCTTCTTACAAGGAATTTAGCAAACCTAGATGAAGGTGAAAAAAGTTTCCACCAGCATTCATCTTGATTATGATTGTAATGATCCAAATTGAAATATGACAACAATAAGTGGAAAAGATTCAAGTGCCTTCTTATTTATCAAATATAAGTATTAGTGCGCAAAGAAATTTTCAAGGTTTTCTTTTTATAGATAATATTGATTGAAAACTTTTCTATATCATTCACCAAGCAAATGGATAATCATGTTAGAACCAAGGGTAAGGTTAAACTTATTTCTGTACCTTTTCAGAACATAATTTAGGCTATGTTGTGCTTTTTAACAATGCTAAGTGCATGAAGCGGTCTAAAGTTCTAGGTTAAAAGATCTACTTACCAATGAGAATGACTTTAGCTGTCTTTCTACTGTCAACACAATCATAGCCGCCCCGTTTGTTCACACAGGTCCGGCCCCTCCGGTGGCATTTATTTGAATCTTCACATTCGTTAATATCTGACGACAAATGGTCAAAATATATTAACAGCGAATTACCATCTTCTTGAGTGAAATTAGCGAGAGTAGTCGGTCGCCTTTCCTCATAAATTATTAATTCAATGGCTAAATTTTATGCTTGTAAAGATAGGATTTTCCCATTCAATTTTGTTTGAATGTGCATTCACTTTGTATAACCCAGGGCAGTAAAACGAAAAAAATAAGGCAGAAAGGCATGTGTGGGATCATTAAATGTATGCAAAAAATCTGGGACTGAACAAACCGCTTCACTGCGTGGTGCCTTAAAAAGGGAATGTGATAACATGAAGTATATGATACCTTGGCATCCTCCAACAAAATAAGGGTTACCACCATAACCTTCTTGGCACCAGCACTCCAATGGCGTTATACTCGTGTAACACGAGACAACATCAGAATTCATCGAGCTATTGCGAAGCGCAAGTGAATAGTTGGTATTGTTTTGGATCCCCCATTGTAACACCACTGGAACCTTATCTGTCACTCTCAAATCATATAAACCTGTAACGTCCGCCTTTGAGAACCATAATCTCTCTGCCAGGAAAGCGTACTTGCACTCCTGTTGTCCACCTTCTTCTTGGATATCCACATCAAAGGCTTGAAGATTTAAGGGGAGCGTAGTCTGGCAGCATCCATCTCTCCCGGAGCAAGCACTGGACCAGCTAATGTTGGTATTGGTTCCAGCACATTTCGACCTGCAACCGGTGGATGTAAAGACTATACCAGCTGATTCTTTACTAACCACTGTTGCCTTGGTGTCACAACCGACCGATGTAAAGACGTTCCATCTCTGGGAGAAGAAAAATTTACTTCCTTCTAAGCTCACTGGCTCACCAAGTCCATGGCCTTTGCAGCTTGCATTTGAGTAAATTACTGGAAGACTGACCTTTATCATGCCATCTCCCTCTGAAGTAAAATTGGGGAGTAAAATGTCGAGAACTCTCAATTCAATCTTTTTTAGTATGGGAACCGGATGGTTTTGCTGGCAGACAATCTCATACCAGTGATCCAAGAAACACCCTGTCCCTATTCCAAAGGGGAAGGGAATGGTGACGTTCCCGCACGTTTCAGCACAGCCACGCTTTGCAAGTCTCGGTGTGGCTCCTGATGCTGGTACCGTGAGGGAAACCAGGAGCAAAAGAACTTGAAACACTAAGTTTGACATGATTTTCACGGTTTGTATGTGCATGGACCTAAACCTATGGAGAAGGGTGACAGGAGCTGAGTCCCGTAAAATTGTTATATAGGGGGAAGACGGGAAGAATTTTCATGTACTGTATGCATTATTGTATTCCAGCTGTGCAACTTCCTGGTATCTCTAAGGATGCTTCCTTGAGGATAGAAATCCCAAGCTTGAGAGGGAGAGGACACCAACCCCCAATTTAAGCAGCCAAGTGAGACTTTTCCCATTGTTGGGGCCGCAACTTTCTCGAATACCCCGCTAAGCACGTTGAAACCGAGCCAAAAAGAAAGATTGTACTCCTTAGTTTTAAACCCTAGAAAACAGAGTTAGATCCGTTTAAAAGTTTCTACTCTGCCAAGACGAAGACAAAATTGAAATGGTTATCACAAGTGGACTAACTTTTGATGACCCCGCTCTCGTATTCGTACTTTTTTTTTTCTCCTTTTTGAAAAAGAAAATCATTTTTCTCAACAAGAATTTCTTTTTGAATGGGAAAATCATCCAACAAGTTTATACTACGACAACTGAGACATTTTTTTTCTGGACGAATGAAATGGGCTCGGCATCTTTTCAATCTACAAAGGTGAGAGCAAAAATCACTTTCACTTGTTTCCTTTTAACTTGTTTAATCCTATTGCAATGGGCGTGTGCCGTGGTCTTTCCCATTACTGAAGCAGAAGTAACTTTTATTGTTCTTGGTCCAATGCTTTTCATGCGCAAGCAGTCAATAAAAGCACTTGCGAATTTTCTCTTGGTCCACCATAAAAGATAATTAAATAAAATAAAATAATAATGAACGTCAATCATGTGGGAGGCCTTTTGCTTCCACAATGATAGAGATTGCATTCCATGCACTTGGATTGAAGAAAACGAAATGTGATTCTTGCTTTAAACTAGTCTTATTAATTCGCTAATGCTCTGGATCATGCCATGAAAAGTATGCTGAACCCTTGGCACTGTTTATTTCTTATTTTTTTGTAAAAATAAATATAAGAAACTATTTATGGTACTGACGAAGGGAGAGAGAGACTTTAGAGCCAATTTTTGAAAAAAGAAATCGGTCCAAAGAAATATCTAAACCAATATCTAAAAAATGTTCAGTCATAAAAGTTTGTTCATTGTGATCATGAGTAGTCTTCCCCAAGGAAGGACATTATCAATGGGGCATCGCATGTGAATATCTAATCATCTTTATTGTCTGGAAACTTTATTTAGCTGGTTTAACTTTATACATAGGAAGAGAATTTGAAACATTGAGGTTGACATGATATCCACGTTTCATGTGTGCACAGTGTTAGGAAAATACCTTATGATGTTTTAAATAGGACAAAATAATCAATAGCTACTAAACTGCGTAGTAGTTGAGTAATCAAATGAAAAATGCACAAGCCATTATGTAAATAATATTATAATAGGACCATCTAAAAGATATGACTTTTCTATCAATGGTGAGTAAGACATTCAGCATGGAGGTGTCTACAAGCTAGAGGTACCTTACTAGAAGGTGAACAAGCTTAGGATGGGGAGTTCAGTAAAGCTTGGAAGTACCATGGATAGGTGAACATCAATGTAGAACCGTGACTGTTAATATACTTGAATATCACTAGACAAATAAAGTTGGATATCTTAAAACTCGTAATCAGACACATCAAAGAACTCACCATTAGACTCAGAGTTACACATGGATATCATCAGAAGTAATAGCATGGAAATCGACAGTATTTACACACGGATATCGTCAAAGCATTTGATATGTTTAGACTCTATTACTAAAGCTAAATATCATTAGAGCCTGAAATCTACATGGATATGTATTCAGAGGCGAATTACAACATCATAGCTAGTGATCTAGCTAGGATTTCCAATAAAGAAAGTAATGATTAATCTTCAATCTTGAGGATGGTTTTGCAATTAAATATTTTATGCCAGACATCCAGATTGATTGATAATCATTACAAAGAAAAGTTGCTAATTAAAGAACTCTACTTATGGAAACTGGAGATTTGTTTGTATGGGTAACTAAATCAATGGGAATTCAGATCTTATCTCTCAAGTCTCAACTGCTGCTCAATCTTCTTTACAGAATCCGTACAATGGGTTGATTGAAATTTGTGCCACGTCCTTTTGTCTTGGTACATATAATTACTTTCAATTGAATCATTTTGGTCAAAATGTGGCTAGAAGCCTTGAAAGTTTAATTTATTTAATCTTTTTTCCAACTTAAGAATAGCAATGATGAAGCTTTCTAACGTCATTTTTGTTCCAAAGATTTTTTGAATGTGTCTTCTTAGAGTTTGTAGAAAGGCAAAAAGAGAAAAGAAAAGTTTTATACGGAGGACATGTCTTATTATATATAATCACTTTCAAGTGAATCCTTTTGGTAAAAATGTGGCTAAAAAATGTTGCCTACCCTTTTCCGACTTAAGTTTAGCTATGTTGAAGCTTCTAAGGTTATTAAAAAAATGCTTTTGAATTTTTCTTTTAGAGTTTGTGGAAAAATAAAAAAGAGAAAAGAAAAGTCCGATTGGGGGACATGTGTCAAAAATAAAGACGACCACAAGTCAAAGTCGTCATTGTCTTCTCCAAAGACCACCACAATTTATATATTCCCTTAGACTACGTTTGGTCGACTGAATTTTTAATTGGGATATGACTTTGGATAGGATAGGATATGAAATCACGAGATTTTTTATATCTTGTCCATTATTTAGTGAATTGTAACATTAAAGTCAGATATATTTACATCATATCATGTATATTTTTTTATATGAATGGCATATCATTATAAATGAACCTAAATGTTTATAAACGAAGATGGTGAAAATCTCTCGTAACACTATTCCTTAATTTATTTTTATTTTTATTTTTCCTCTTTTTTATATTATTTTCTTTATTATTTCTTCTTTCCCCTTTCATCATTTTTAATAAAATGTTATCAAATAGCAAACTTGTACTAACATACCTAAAATACAAAAATACCTAAAATATATAATAAATATAAATATTTGATTTATAGATTGAATATTGTAAGATAGAATTAAAGTTGAATATATAAATTAAAATAGGATTAATTAAAAATAATTTTTAATTTTTAATTTTTAATTTCTTAAATTATAATTCAAATATTATTTATATTAAAATATAATTTCAATTTTATTAATTTAATAAGTTTGTTATTCAAGAAAAATCATTTTCCTAGTATGGACATTAAAAATCCTATCTACCTTTACCCCATCCACTTCTCCCATGGGATAATTTTATCCTGTCTATATCTCACTTATATCTAACTTTATCCTGTCCTGAGCAAGTATCAAATGTAGGATAAAATAAATCATATCATATCCCGAATTTTATCCCGACTGCCAAACGCAGTCTTAGATATGGACATTGTCTCCTTCCCCTGTTTTTCCAAGACTCTTCTTTGTGCTGGCCAAGATTTAACATGGTCAATTTGATTGGTCATCTTAGAAGACTTCCACACCAATTGCATATTTAGGACTGAATTGATATGTTTTAGCAGAAAACAAAATTAAAGACTTGGTCAACTGACTTGAGCCCATGTCATCGCCACCGAATCGGACTGGCTTGGCACAGCACGGAAACTGCCTCCTTGCCCGTTTGATGCATATGCACTGCAAATGGAGATAGGATCTTTTCATTTCATTTTTTTTTTTTTGAGTCACTACTATTATATGAATGTAAAAACTTCAGATTTAACGGAAGGTCTCTAGCTATTAAATGGATATTTGCAATTTTAGAATTTGAAAAATTGGACCTCTGAACGAAGATCGTATGCATTGATGCCATGCTACAGGCACCCATATACATTGCCACATACAATATTTCATTTTGAATATGGCTGAGATTATATGATTATTTAAAAATTATGAGGTGGATTTTGTTGGTTTTTAGCCATTAGTAGTAGGAGGGAAGCTTTTGGCCGAAACAATTAATTATGCAGCATGCTTGTGAAATATATCCCGAATAAATTGCAAGCATTTTGGAACCATGACAAAGTCTTGTGGTAAGAATTTGTGTCTTTCTCTATGAGACTATTAGAGATTTTTTTTTTTTTTTTTTTTTTGTGAAAAATTGAATGGGCTAAACACAATAAGTTATTGGCATAACTAGGTCTAGGAAGAACTAAAGAGGGTTGTGACTTGAGTGTGTGTAATTTCTATTATATCTCCTTCATCTACCGTGGAACCTTGTGCAACTCTCCTAGTGGAGTTGGTTACACCGATCAAACCATGTAATTATAGTGTTCAATTAATTTCCTCATTCTATTTATTAAACTTTTCGATTGCTAGGTTAGACTAAGTTCAAGCAGATTGATTGTGACAAAAGAAGAAATTTTGAAAATTGATAAATTTGATGGGAAGGATTTCAATTTTCGAACATGCATATTGAGGATAATTATGTATTGGAGGAATATGTGCTTACCTTTGTCTAGGGAGAGCCAAAGTTGATGAAGTAAGCTGATTGGGATTTGATGGATATACATGCATTGGGTGTTACTTGGTTGTCACATTGAACACTGTGGAAGAGAAGAACATGCAAATATAATGAATGTCCGTTGAACATGTACAAGAAACCCTCTATAATCAACAATGCCTATTCAATATGACTCTATTTCACTTAAAAGATAGGTGAAGGTGCATGAAGGCTAAGCATATTAATGAATTCAATGGGGGATTTACTTTGCTAATAATATATGTATTTTGATTCTATTATTCCCATTAATTGATAGATGGAATACTATAATTCATCTATGTATATAATAAAGGTTATACATGCTCGTTGAAAGGTGCAATTTTCATACAATTACGCTTATTTGTTATTTCTCATTTTGTGTGTGTGTGTGTGTGTTTTTTTTTCTTTTACTTTCAATTTCTACTAATTCTGCAAATTGGGCTTGACAGTTGAAACACCGAGTTCAACACGATTTTCACGTTTCGTACGTGAATGGACCTAACGCTACGGAGAAAAGGGGATATTGACAGAGACCGTGACTTGTGTTACTTACGTGAAAGAAGGAATTGAAATGTCATGTACTGTACGCATTGTTTCCTTGCACAGCTCTGTTACTTCCTGGTATCTGCTTGGGATGCTTCCTATCAAAATCCGAAAGGTAGAAGACGCCAATTTAAGCAGCCGAGTACGACTTTTCCCATTGTCGGGGCCAAAACTTTGTCCTCATCTTTCTGACGAGAAAAGAGTAGGAGCATCATAAGATGAATTGAATTGACTTACCACGAGGGGACTTAGACTTTTGATGGCCCCGCTCTCGGATTCCCACTTCTTTTCTTCTCCTTTTTGTAAAAGAAAATCATTTTCCACCACAAGAATGTCTTTTTAAACAGCGAAATCACTCAACAAATTTAGACTACGACGACCAAGACTTTTCTTTTTCTTTTTTTCTCTCTCAAAAAATGAAATGGGTTGGGTATCTTTTTGATCTGCAAAGTTCAAACCAAAAATCATTTTACTAAAAGCAAAAGTGGTTTCCTCTTAACTTATTTAATCATAGTGTTATGGGCGTGTGCCACGGTCTCTCCCCATTATTGAAGCGGAATTCATTTTTATTGTTCTTGGTCCAACATTTTTTCGTGCTCAAGCAATCAATAAAAGCACTTGGGAATGCTATTTTGGCCCCCCAAAAGAGAAAAAAAAGATGTATAAGAATCATGAGGGAAGTCTTTCACTTCCACAATGAAAGAGATTCCCTCCCATCATACACTTGAATTGAAGAAAGCTAAATGTAATTCTTGCTTTAAACTAGTCTTATTAATTCGCTGATGCTCTTGATCATGCTGCCAAAAGTATGCTGAACTATTGGCACAGTTTCATTTTTTTTCTTAATTTTTCAGTAAAAAGAAATATAACAGACTATTTATAGTACCAGGGTCTCTCCCCCATTAGTGAAGCGAAATTCTTTTTTATTGTTCTTAGTCCAATGCTTTTCGTGCTCAATTTTATTTTCCTCTTAACTTGTTTAATCATAGTGCGATGTGCGTGTGCCACGGTCTCTCCCTCATTATTGAAGCGGAATTCATTTTTGTTGTTCTTAGTCCAAGGCTTTTCGTGCTCAAGCAATCAATAAAAGCCCTTGGGAATGCTATTTTGGCCCCCCAAAACAGGAAAAAAGATGTGTGTGAATCATGAGGGAGGTCTTTTGCTTCCACAATGAAAGAAATTTCGCCCGTCATGCACTTGAATTGAAGAAAGCTAAATGCGATTCTTGCTTTAAACTGGTCTTATTAATTCACTAATGCTCTTGATCATGCTGCGAAAAGTATGCTGAACTATTGGCACAGGTTTATTTTGTTTTATTTTTTATTTTCAGTAAAAATAAATATAACAAACTATTTCTGTACCGATGAGTGAGAGAGAGAGAGAGAGAGAGAGACTATAGAGCCGATTGTTTTGAAAAAAAAAAAAGAAACAGTTAGGTCTGAAGAATTTGCTAGACCAATATCCAAATTATGTTCAGTCTGAAAAAGTTATGCATTTTGATCATGAGTAGTCTTCCCCAAAGGAAGGACAATATCAAAGGGGCATCGCGTGTGAATATCTAATTGGCTTTAGTAATTGGGATTTGCTGGTTCAACTTCATACATAGGTAGAGAATTTGAAACACCGAGCGAGTTTGATATGATTTTCAACTTCTGCCTAAGCCTATGCAGAAAGGGGATAGGGTTCGAGTCCCTTAATCCTATTGATTAAATGGAAGAAGGGAAGAATTTTTCATGTGATGTACTTGAAGATGTATTTTTGGATCATGCACCTGTTCATAACTTGAGATATGCTCAAGCTTGATCACTTTGTTAAAGTTTACTCCGTCATGTTTCTGAAACTGAAATCAAATTGCATTTCTTCTCGGCACCGGCACCAAAAACTAACCGGCAAATCGAGCAGGCCAAAGGTTGATACAAACAGGACGCTTAGTTCCATAAGAGTACTCGTGCAACTTCGATGTACTCCTCACGATGAGCTGCAACACTGTCATGAAAACAAAATTCCATCTTGTTGACTAGTCAGAAATAGCATGTTCCCCCAACTTGTTGTCTACGCCACGAATTTTCTCCCTCGTCCTTTCCTCAGCAAAGAGATTGGGCTTTGTCCTGTTAAGAGTTCAACAGGGACCACTGCAAAACTGTACACATTGTTAAGATTCGACACAATCACTAGGGTAAAAAAGAGTAAAAGCGAGAAAGAAAATTCGAGACACAAGATTTTATTCTAATTCATTTTTTAAACTAGAGCGATATCCATAGAATTCTGTTATAGTTAGCATATCGCACCTCTTTGTTACATCTCTTAATTATAGGAGAAAGAGCGGGACCCGATGCCATCTCAACGATAGAGAATATGAACTACACCCCCAACACATATCTCTTTTTGTTAGTGAATTGATGCGTTTGGAAATAATCACAGGCTTGTTCATGCATAGCTAGAGATTCTTGTGGGAGGATGATGCCAGAAAGGACTACCTTCGATGTGGTTCCCGATGTGAATGGCTGCAAATCTGAAAATGTTGCTACATCCCGGTTCACATGGTAAGATTTCATTGATCATAGAAATGTCAAAGCTTGAGCATATCAAGTCCCATCGATACGGAACCAATATGCACGTTAACAAACGCGGGAAGACCGGCATGGGGATCCAATGGATGACTTGTTGATAGCAGCCCTTGTGGACTTCAATAACGTTATCACCTGTGAACATTTATTGGAATGGGTGATTGACTTAAAGTCTCCAATAGCGATGGAATAGAGAGACCATCGATCCTTTTCTAGCTGTTATGCCGAAGATGACTTTCCTTGGCCCACGAGCTTCAAGTTGGTAGGCCATTATCAAACTTGGCTGCGTCATTGGTCTTGTGTCCACCTATCTTCCACGACATCAAAAGTTATGGCTATGCCATCATCGGGGCTCTAATGAACTTGTGCTTGGGGCACTGCTGCCTCCTGAGGACAAAACTATGGATTCCTGACGAGTCGGGTGGGCTATATTTAAGATCTCGGATGGTGCTGAGTAACTGTAAGTCACATGTAATTTTTTGTGGTGGATGCTTGGATGCTCAACCCTTTCGTTCTTCTGATCATTGTTCCGCAACTTCCGAGTTAACACAAGCAATTTCCGCATTTGCTATGATAAGAGCTTGTGAATTGGAAATGAAAATACATCTTGCAAATGGCTTATTGTTAATAATCCTCACAAAAGACATCACAACAGTGGACAAGTACAAAGAATTGAGTAGCGTGCCATTTGGGCCTAGTAGAACACGTAGTAAATCAGTGCCATTTCCGAGATTTTTATCCAGTGAAACAATACAATTTTCGATCATGAGATTCTGATCGACAGTAATTCAATTTGAGATTTGTATTCTTGATTATGCCTTTCGGGCAGGAACGCTTTGCCAATTCCTTTTCTTCGGCATTTCTAGTCCAGGCGAATGGACGTGGGCTTGAGGGGGCCCTGGCTGCAAGAGAGGCCCAATTAGGTGGATAGTGAACTATTCTAGGGGGAAGATTTGGGTTTTAGAAAAGTTAGGGGTGTAAATGGTTCAGTTCGGTTTGGTTTTTTTTAAAAAAATCGAACCAAACCGAATTGATAAGGAAATTTACTGAACTCAACTGAAATCCGATCCGAACCAAAACCAAACCGAATTGAAATCTCAGTTCAGTTCCATTTTTCGATTTTTATGTTTGTTTTTGTTTTTTTTTTATGCACCCCTTTGAATAAATTTTTATTTTTTAAAAAAAAATCAATTTCTAATTTTTTTTCTTTTTCTTTCTTTTTCTTCTTCTTCTTCATTGGCCGGTCATTAGCCGTCGTAGCCAGCCATTAATCAGCCATCATAGCCAGCCATTAATCAGCCGTCGCCAGTTGGGCAGAGGCAAGCTAGAGCCTCGCTCGGTCAAGCGAGCTAGAGCTCACTCAACGTCGACGAGCTCGAGCCCACCAAATTCAGAGAGTTGGGCAAGGCTCAAGCCTCACAGGAGGCCTCCAAAGCCTCATCAATGTTTGGCAACCTCCAAAGAGGTTCAAGCCCCACCCGGGTGGCCAAATCTGGCAGAGCTTGAGCTCACAGGGGTCGGGCAAGCTCAACCTCACCACACGCCGGTGATGCTCAATCTTGCTGGAATCTAGCGAGCTTGAGCCTCATTGGCTTGTAGCAAGGCTTCAGCTTGCCTCTGGCCGGTCGCTTGCCACCACCATGGCTAGCAACCGACCAATGAAAGAGAAGAATAAAAAGAAAGAAAAAGAAAGAGAAGGAAATAAAAAAATATAAAAAATGATTTTTAAAAAAAAGGAAAAAATAGGAGGAAAGTTTTTTAGATTTTATCGGTTTGGTTCGATTAATTGAACTGGTTAAAAAAGATTTAGTTTTTAATGTCGAACCGAAAAAAACCAAAATTTTCATGCTTCGATTTGGTTTGTGGCACCCCTAGTATACTACGAGCAATGTGACCATTTATGAAAATTTCCATTATAAAAATGTTCCAAACTTATGGAAAATAAAGGATTCACACAGAAAAAAAAATTGCAAAATTGAGAAAAAAAAATCTATGGAAAAAAGAGAAGACAATGTTGGCTGATCCCACTTTCTCACTTGTAGTTTTGGAGGTGATTATCAAATAAACATAGAATCTATAATCAATTAAATAGAAAAGTGGATAAAATATTGAAAAATTACAATTATTGATGTTTTTTAGCGAACATATTTAATGCCCATGTGAAAATATAATCATCTAAATAGAAAAGTTCTTACTCAAAGAATTTGGTTGTGTGAAGTTTAAGACAAAAATACAAGAATTATAAAACTCAAGGAGTACATCTAAGGAGATCTTATGTTGTCAAAAAGTAGTGGTCAAGAAAGTTCTAACCACAAAATAAAATCTGTAGTTTAAATTTCACGATTTTGTGCTCAATTCATAATTTAATGTTGAAGACATAAAACTAATTCAATCTTGTGCTCAATTTATATACGATTGATTTTTAGTGTTTTTTATTTGCTATTGAGAATTGCCAAGTAGGGTTTGCGAGGAGGGGGAGAGATAATGCTGTAGCTACCGGGGTTCTTTCATGTTGACATTGTTTTTCGGTGGTGAGCTTTAATACATCAAGTAGTGAGGATTTAAATGATACCTTGGTCAAAGTAGCTGGAGCATAGACAGTCGGCAACAATCCCTCTATGCCATCAGCAATTCAGTGTGATCTTCAAGGAAGAGCCGGGCGGAAGGCGGATGCATATTCGCCTTCTTTTCTAGAAGGGAAACGGCTATCTTGTTTTTTTTTTTTTTTTTTTTTTTACCCAAGCAAGTGACAATCTAACTGAATCACGAAGGCTGGTGCACTGTGTGACTAATGTAAGTTCTGCAACAATTGAATTGATAGCAAGCATTCAAGGATCCCAAGAAGAACTAAAATCACTACATCATGCTCGAGCTAGATGATTGCAAAATTGGCCCATACACGCTAAGATAATGCCTAGAAAATTCAAGGATTGGTATGATTTTACAGTTTATTGATTCCCAGCATCAAGAAAAAGTTCGTTACCAATAAGCAATAAATAACTGACCAAAATCCTCCCATTAGTAAATTAACAAGATTTACTTTCTTCTCTCTTTTCTCTTTCTTTTGCTCTGAAGACCAATTTCCATGACAAACTCAGCAATGTGACTCATAATAATGAGAGGCAGAACAGATCTTCACCATGTTGCACTATGAAAAGTGGCTGCACATCTGAAAATGTAGTGACATCCACGTCGATGTGTGACTTGCTAGGTCTAAAAGCAACAGCGTAAGATTCAGTTGCCTCATGGTCCTCTTGATTTTGCTAAGTACCCGAAGGATATTAGAGCTTCCTTATCCCCTCCAAGTTCATTGCCACTTCTTTCATTGTAGGCCGGTTCCTCCTATTCAAGCTCAAACATCTTTTTGCAAGGTTAGCAATTGATCCAATCTCTTCCTTCTCACCTTCTTTCAAAACTTGAACTTCGACAAGCGATTCTTTTTCCATCAAAATTACGAAATAGGTTGCAAGTCCTTCTTGTTCCCTTAGTAACGAGATTAGCTTTTGTCCTGCTAAGAGTTCTGGAAGTCCTAATCCCTTTTCTTCTTGAGATCCACGCGAAAGTTTCTCCAGGCATGACATTTCACACACATAGGTCTGTATTTATTTATATTTACATAGTAACCATTTTCGATTGCATCTCAAGCATGACATTTCACATTATGATAGTCATTTACATGGCTTGGATTCACATTCCAGAGATTCTTGTGAACTTGATTATTCTAACTCAAAAGATGAAGATGATCCCAAGATTACTGAAAGTGAATGGTGATATAGCTAGAATAAGTACCTAGAGGGGGGTGAATAGGTATATACAAGATTTTTTCTTGATAATTGCACAATACTAGACAGTTGATAGATTTGAGACAAACAATAATCAAAGTAAGACTGAGAGAAGGGAAGAGAAAATTGAACACGCGGTTTATAGTGGTTCGGCTTATTTCAAGCCTACGTCAACTCTTCTGCACTGACAGCCTATTGGCTGGATTCCACTATGAACAAAGAGATGTTACAGCGATGTTCTCCCTTGATTTCTCGGTGTAGATGATCTACCACACTCGCTCAAGGTATCACTAAGTATAGACACTCTTTGAGTATACAATTTCGCTCAAAATGTATCGACTAATAATCAAGGTGCTTCAGACTCTGGAATTTCTCTATCGATCATGCACTAAAGCAACTAGAACGACTTCCTTTTATACTCCTTTATGCCATTATACCCGTTGGCACTTATCAAAGGAATTCCTCCAATCTACCCATTGGACGGAATCAATCAAGAAGATCATTCGAGCTATTAAAGGAACCTGATGATAGCCCATCAATCCTGTTCGCCCATACAATCAGGATCTTGGTTTCCAAGAATAGAACCTTCCAAGAATATTTCGTCGACCATCGGATCTTCAAACGATCTTGATTACGAATAAAAGAATCCGTTATATTTATCCAGCCAAGAGATCCTCTCCAGAGGATAGGACTAAATCCTCAACCAAATACTTCGGCTTTGGATTGCCTTCGTCACTGGATTAGAAAAACTGTCAATGAGAATAGTCTTGAGTCTTGAGTCTGGTGATCTAAAAGTCTTCAGACTCTAAACAGAAGGTTTGCAATTATCCAGACTAGACTGATAGAAACGTTTTGTCAGCTTCAAAATATTCTGGAAAGATTTCTTCAACAATCTCCCCCTTTTTTATGGTGACAAAACTTTCCTGTAGATTTGAACAACTTTGACCTGCAAAACATTACTCAAGCAATATGGCTATCTCATAAAGATTAATAAATCAACCAGACTCTGCATCCACAGAAAATCATTTAGTCTTTCATGAGTAAAACCATGCAACAACACTTGATATAAATGCAAACAGTTAAGCATCAAAATCCACATCCAAGTTCACACCCAAGTCATACTCAAAAACATTCAAACACACAAAAGAAATTTAAAGTCAAAGTTTTAAAGAGTTCAAATTGCAATTCTCTCCCTTTTTGTCATCATTAAAAAGGTGAGAAAAGAGTCAAGTCTGCTTGGGAATGCGCACGATCTGGAAATCTCCCATCGACTGTACGATGCCTTCCAGCCTCTTCAAGTCTTCCCGTAGATGAGCCACATCTTCTCCTTTGGCATTGGCTTGAATTTGAAGAGCGATGTCTTTCATTTGATCCGCCAGGGTAGCAGAAGATGCTTGTTCAGCATTCTTCAGGACTTGAAGTTCACAGTCCAGAGCATAGATTTGACCCTGCATTTCCAGAAGAACATCAAAGATACGACGAAAATCTGCTGTATTGTCCGTCTGTGTGCTTGCATTTGCTCTCTCGGATGGAGTGAAGGCAGACGATGGAGCTTCGGTGTAATCGAGCAAATTTGGTGTTGACGTATCATGTCCTTCCTCAGACATTTGAGAAGCCTGAAAATCTTCTGGATTTGCTGGTGAGCGACTCACACCTTCACTGTTAACAGCATGTGGTGTAGTCCTTCCTTGCTCGCCATCTCCCCCTGTCTCTAGGACCTCAATTAGGGAAGAGTGATGGTCATGCTCTTCAGCGCCTTGATTCCCTTTCTCTCCGGCTTCATCTGCAGACTTTTCTTTCACTTCTTCTTCTTCTTCTTCAGCTTCTTTCTCTTTCTCTTGTTGCTCCTCTGCTTCTCTGTTCTTTGCTTGTCCCTCTTCTTCTCTCTGTTCTGTTGATTCAGGTACAGAACGTCTGGTTCTTTTCAATGCATGAATAGTGAGATCTTCCTCTTCATCTTCATCCTCCAAGATAAGAGTTCTTTTCTTTTTGGATGGAGCACCCATGGGCTCCTTCCCTTTTCTCTTTGATGCAGAAGATACTGGAGTCTTCACTTTGAACTTCTCCATTGCCTTATTAAGTTCTTTCAAACACATTTTTTACAACATTTTCAAACCCACCACCATTTTGTCGCATGGTTGAACACAAAGAATATGTGGAGGTTCAATGTTCAAGTGTCTGAAGATCTTGGTCACAAGACCTGGGTAAGGCAATTGGCCCTTGTCCTTCACCATTGCTCTGTACATATGAAAGAGAATGGTGTGAGGGAGAGAGAACTTCTTCTTTGAATTGATCGCGTACATCAATTTCGCCTCAGAGTTAGACACGTCAGTCTTTGATGTAGACTTTGGCCTGATACAGTTGATCACAATTTTGTGAAGCAAGATATTGATGGCACACATCCTTGAGTAGGTAATTCTTCTATCTGTATCCCTGTCTTTGACAAGCTCCAGTGTGGTACGAGCAATCGAAACTTTGATCGGTTGATATCGTCCTCTTTCAACTCCAATTATATCTACCAACATGTCCACATCTACCACATAGTCTTGGTCTCGAACACTGAAGGATATTCTATTCGCATCTAAAAAGCTAAGATTCGGATAGAAGTATGCTGTCAATTGTGCATAACCGTCTGTGGTATCGGAGCAAAATTGCTCAAGTTGAAGCAGATTGAACTTCTCCCTTAAGTTCACATTGATGGCATCCAGGAAATCGAAATCAACACTCCTAGGGTTTATCACCCCTCGTTTCAACAGTCTGAAGAACAAATTTTCTTGTTCCTTCGATTTAAACAAATCCATCATTTTTCCCTTCACCTTTGCTGCAACACCCATTCTAGGTTGGAATTCAAGGAACATTTTATCATCATCGTTCCCGTCAGTCGGATTCTGTCCTAGTACACGAGGGTCACTTGGAATGTTCGCAAGTGCTTCCTCAGCCTTTCCTTTGGGAGCAATTCCCAAATCCTCCATTTTTCTCAAAAATATATACTCATTTTCATAATTCTTATCTTTAAGGAATTCATCTATGAAGTTCAGCGGAGTCCCAATGCTTTTCAACGCACGATAGAGCTTGTAAATAAAAGAGGGTTTTTGGACTCTTACAGGGTCTGCGTCCTCGATTATTTCTTCCTCCGGTTGTTGACCCGCACCTTGTGGGGTAGATGGTGAAGAGTGACGTGGTGGAGAGTGAATCGGGCTCTGTTGCTGACTCGGTAAATCTTCCTCTTCGGTGAGATCGAAATGGGTAGGCCCTTTCCTCATTCTCTGTGGTCCCCTGTTCACGATTCTTGATGACTTTCTCAAATAAGACATCCTTCCTTGTCGTTGAAAGATTCCTTTACTCGCTTTCCCAAGAAAAGTTGACAACTTTCTCGAAGATGAACATGAAGTAGAGACAGGATTGTGAGGAGAATGCCTTTTTAGGGTTTTGAAGTTTAAGCGAGAAAAACTGTATATATATATATATATATCATATATATATATATATATATATATATATATATATATATATATATTACTCGTTTAAAAAGGAAAAAAAAAAACCAATCGGCACAAAGGAAAATGAACAGACGCCTCTTTTGAAATCGATAACTGCCAAATATAAGTTAATCTTTTTGAAAAGACACGATTCCGTTTTTCACGGAAATTATAAATTAACTGAACTAATGATCGTACCTTTTCGAGATTGAATATAATAACAACTTACAGTCTATAGCCATGAATGTCTAAGTCTGAGGGTTGGAGAGTCTCTAGACTTTAACTTCCTCAAGCTTCAAAATGTTGAGTCTGGAACGGATAAAATCGAATTGATTTTTCTCCAAAGGCTTTGTGAATATATCCGCTAGTTGATTTTTTTGAATCAACAAATTGGATCGAGATTTCTCCATTTTGAACATGATCTCTAATGAAATGATGTCGAATCTCTATATGCTTTGCTATTGAGTGAATGATTGGATTTTTAGTGAGATTAATTGCGCTAGTGTTGTCACATCTAATCTCTGTGCATGAGTCTTCAATTCCAAAGTCTTGTAGCTGTTGTTTTATCCATAGAATTTGCGAACAGCAACTTCCAAGAGCTACATACTCTGCTTCTGTTGTTGAGAGAGCCACAGTGCTTTGTTTCCTTGAAAACCAAGACACTGTCCTGCTTCCAAGCAACTGACAAGTTCTCGAAGTGCTCTTTCTATCAACTCTGCAACCGGCCAGATCTGCGTCTAAATATCCCAGAAGATTAAAGTCTTCCTTCTTAGGATACCAAAGACCGATACTTGAAGATGAAGCAACGTATTTAATAATACGTTTCGCAGCACTGAGATGGGATTCTCTAGGATCTGATTGAAACCTAGCACAGATGCAAACACTCAACAAAATGTTAGGTCTAGAAGCAGTAAGATAAAGAAGTGAACCAATGATGCTCCTGTATAGCTTTTGATCAACTTTCTTCCCTTCTTCATCTTTGTCTATCTTCAAAGAACTTGACATCGGTATGTCGGTCTTTTTGCACTTTTCCAGTCCAAATCTTTTGACAAGATCATTATCATATTTTTCTTGATAAATAAAAGTTCCTTCCTTCAATTGTTTTACTTGAAGACCAAAAAAGAATGTTAACTCTCCCATCATACTCATTTCAAACTCATCCTGCGTAGACTTAGAAAATTTCTTGCACATACTTTCATTAGAGGATCCAAAAATAATATCATCCACATATATTTGAACAAGTAAAAAGTTTTTGTTTTCCTTTTTGATAAATAAAGTAGTATCTACTTTACCTTTGACAAAATCATTATGTATTAAGAACTTACTTAGCCTGTCGCACCAAGCTCGAGGTGCTTGCTTTAAACCATACAAGGCATTTTTCAGTCTGAAGACTGAGTCTGGCTTCTTTGGGTCTTCAAACCCTGGTGGTTGTTCCACATAAACTTCCTCGTGGATAAATCCATTTAGGAAGGCACTTTTGACGTCCATTTGGAATAACCTGAAATTTTTATAACAAGCAAACGCAAGTAATAATCGAATAGCTTCTAACCTTGCTACTGGAGCGTAAGTCTCATCATAGTCTATTCCTTCTTCTTGTGTATATCCCTTGGCCACGAGTCTTGCTTTGTTTCATACGACTTTTCCTTTCTCATTCATCTTGTTCCTGAACACCCATTTAGCTTCAATAACAGTTTTACCTTTTGGTTTAGATGTCAATTCCCATACATCATTAATGTTGAACTATCTGAGCTCTTCTTGCATAGCTTCAATCTAGCTTTTATCAGATAAAGCTTCTTCTATGCTCTTTGGTTCAATTTCATAAATGAGAGCCACAACACTAGACTCTTCACGCCTTTTGGATCTGGTGCGAATTCCTTCATTAATTTCGCCGATAATGAGTTCTTTGGGATGACTGGACTTATGCTTCCAGTTACTGGTTGATTTGTCTGGTTAATGATCTCTTTCTTTATTTGAATCTTCACGAACAACTTGATGCTGGTCTTCCAGAGTCTGAGATGCTTCTTGAGTTGTAAGCTTTGGAGGGTCTGGAGCAGGTTCAGACTCTTCATGATGAGTCTGACTAGATTCATCTTGCGTAGAGTCTTGAAATTTGACATTCATTGACTCCTCCACAGATTGGCTCTTCTTGTTATAGACTCTGTAGGCTTTGCTTGATGTAGAATATCCAAGGAAGATGCCTTCATCTGATCTTTCTTCAAACTTACCAATTCGATCTTTAGCATTTTTCAATATAAAGCATTTGCAACCGAACACATGAAAGTATGAAACAATAGGCTTCTTACCTTTGAATAACTCATAAGGGGTTTTCTCTAGAGAAGGTCTTAAGAAGACTCTATTGATTATATAGCACGCTGTTAAAACAGCTTCAGCCCAAGATCGTGAAGAAATCTTACTTTCAATTAAAAGAGTTCTAGCCATTTCTTGAAGAGATCTATTCTTTCTTTCCACAACTCCATTTTGCTGAGGAGTATATGGAGAGGAGAACACATGCTTAAAGCTAGATTCATCACAAAATTTTGTAAAATCTTGATTTTCAAATTCACCTCAATGATCTCGTTCTTATACTTGAGATAACACATCCTTTTTCATTTTGAACCTTTTTAGCAAATTTTTCAAAATACGAGAAGGTTTCGGACTTACTTGCAAGGAAATATACCCAAGTAAAGCGGGAGTAATCGTCCACAATTACTAGGCAATATTTCTTACCTCCTATGCTTTGGGTTCTGGTTGGTCCGAAGATATCCATATGCAACAACTGTAGTACATGATTAGTAGAGATATGATTTATTGGCTTAAATGAATTTCTTACCTGCTTTCCCAGAATACATGGAGTGCATGGATTAGACTTTTGGTATGGTAATTTGGGTAGACCTCAAACAAGCTGCTTTGATGAGATTTTGGCTAATTGCTTCATGTTGACATGACCAAGCTTTCTGTGCCATAAGCTTGCTTCGTCTTGAATTGAGATTAGGCATTGCGATTCATCTGGTTTCACATCCAGAAGATAGATATTTCCATGTCTTCGACCCATGAAAGACTAAGTAGAGTCTTTATTGGTTCCAGAACATGTTCCTTCTTGAAAGAAGATCTTAAAACCAGTATCACACAATTGGCTAATGCTGAGAAGATTGTAATTGAGTCCTTCCACTAGGGAAACATTACTTATTGTGAGATTTCCAATTTTCACAGTTCCAAATCCCACAATACTTCCTTTGCTGTTTCCTCCAAATGAAACTTTTCCACCATTTACTTGCACAAGCTTTATGAAGCAATTTGAGTCTTCTGTCATGTGTCTTGAGCATCCACTGTTAAGATACCACTTTACCTTTTTCTTGACGGAGACCTGCATTTAAAAGAGAGTCTCAAGCTTTCTTTGGTACCCAAATTTTCTTGGGTCCTTTGGTGTTAGTAAAATAAACAATTTCAGCCCATACTTTCTTAACAGGTTTCCAAACCATAGGACACTCTTTTTCAAAGTGATCCTTGAATTGACTGTTGCACTTTGAACACCATCGAGGGCATTTCGACCTACGGACTTTACAAAAACTTTCTTGAAATGATTTTTGTAAGCCTCTCTCGAGGGTCTTTTCTTAATTCTTTCTTTTACTTTAGGAAAATCAATCAAGGGAATTGTTTCGGTGTCATACCTAGACCGGACTTATTGAAGTAAGGTCTTTGAGCTAAAAGAATTTTTTCAAGTTTTTCGGACCCTATTGAAAATTTCTTTGAAATATTCGATAAGTCAGTTTTTAAAAGAGCATTTTCTTTCAAAAGATTATCTTCATTTTCTTTGAGAGTGGAAACATTTAAGTCTAAACTTTTAACTCTTTCTTCTAAAACGTTTTCCTTTTGTTTTAGAGCTGACTTTTCCTTTTTAAGTTCGGAAATTCTTTTGAGAGAAGTCTTAAGACTAAAACACAATTCATCAATATATTTAGAAACTTTGACAGGAATTTTAAAATCACTTACCTCAAATTCACTGTCTGAGTCTGATCCAAAGTTTGAGTCTGAGTCTGATTGTGCCATCAGACATAGGTTGGCATATTCATTATCACTTTCTTCACACTCTGTATCACTCCAGGTTTCGACTTTGAGAGCTTTTCGAAACTTTTCAGCTTTTCCTCTCTTCTTCGAAAGAAGAAGACAGTTGGGTCTGATGTGTCCATTTTTCTTACATTCAAAGCAAACTACATCTTTGTTTGGTTCCTCATCATCAACAAACTTGGTCTGCTGTCTTTGAAAACTTTGTTCTTTGAGTTGAACCTTCTTCCTTTTCTATTCAGTTTTCTGAATCTTCTTATCATGAGAGCAAGCTCCTCATCGTCCATGTCATCTTCAAAATCTGTATCATCATAATCATCATTTGATTTTAATGCAATGGATTTCTTACCTTTTGGATCTTCGTCTTCATTAATTTGTTCCACTTCATAAGACTGAAGAGTTCCAATCAGCTCATCGACAGATAGTGACATAATTCTTTGCGTCTCTCTTATTGAAGTCTTTATGTGATTCCAATCCTTGGAGAGTCCACGCAGTAGCTTGTTTACCTTCATGGGATCAAAAAAATTTTGTCCTTGATTCTCAAGACCATTGACAATATCTATAAAACGGCTAAACATGTCAGTTATAGATTCTCCTGGTTTCATTTTGAAGGCTTCATATTGACCGAGGAGAATGTTAATTCTAGTTTCCTTCACTCGATCTGTTCCTTCATAGGTGATATGCAATCTATCCCAAACTTCTTTTGCTGTAACACAAGAAGATATTCTGTTATATTCAGTTGGTGACAAAGCACAATATAAAGAGTAAATTGCTTTTGCATCGAGTGTTTGTCTCTTGATTATCTCTTCCTGAGTCATTCCGCTAGTCTCAACAGTTTCTTTCCCTCTTTTTGAGACTGATGCAGCTGTAGGAGTAATTCCTTTTTCTACAACGTCCTATTCCAGAGGATCCTTTGATCGTAGGAAAGCTTTCATCTTGTTCTTCCAGATGTTGTAATCCTTTCCATCAAAGTAGGGTGGTCTGGTATTGCTTTGCCCTTCCACCAGCCCTGGTGCTAGCATACTAGCCATGGATCTTTTACTCTAAAGTAAAACACTTCAAATAAAGTGAGTACACGAGCTCTGATACCAATTGATATAGCTAGAATAAGTACCTAAAGGGGGGTGAATAGGTATATACAAGATTTTTTCTCGATAATTGCACAATACTAGACAGTTGATAGATTTGAGACAAACAATAATCAAAGTAAGACTGAGAGAAGGGAAGAGAAAATTGAACACGCGGTTTATAGTGGTTCGGCTTATTTCAAGCCTACGTCCACTCTTCTGCACTGACAGCCTATTGGCTGGATTCCACTATGAACAAAGAGATGTTACAGCGATGTTCTCCCTTGATTTCTCGGTGTGGGTGATCTACCACACTTGCTCAAGGTATCACTAAGTATAGACACTATTTGAGTATACAATTTCGCTCAAAATGTATCGACTAATAATCAAGGTGCTTCAGACTCTGGAATTTCTCTATCGATCATGCACTAAAGCAACTAGAACGACTTCCTTTTATACTCCTTTATGCCATTATACCCGTTGGCACTTACCAAAGGAATTCCTCCAATCTACCCGTTGGACGGAATCAATCAAGAAGATCATTCGAGCTATTAAAGGAACCTGACAATAGCCCATCAATCATGTTCGCCAATACAATCAGGATCTTGGTTTCCAAGAATAGAACCTTCCAAGAATATTTCGTCGACCATCGGATCTTCAAACGATCTTGATTACGAATAAAAGAATCCGTTATATTCATCCAGTCAAGAGATCCTCTCCAGAGGATAGGACTAAATCCTCAACCAAATACTTCGGCTTTGGATTGCCTTCGTCACTGGATTAGAAAAACTGTCAATGAGAATAGTCTTGAGTCTTGAGTCTAGTGATTTGAAAGTCTTCAGACTCTAAACAGAAGGTTTGCAATTATCCAGACTAGACTGATAGAAACGTTTTGTCAGCTTCAAAATATTCTGGAAAGATTTCTTCAACAAATGGCTCAGACATGAAGAATCCAAACCTCCTACTATTGAACAATCGATTAGTCTAAATTTAGGAGATTTAGAAAACCCTTAGAAAACCAAGATTGGGGCAGGTCTTTCTTAAGTGATTGCTAATAAATTAGTCAGACTCCTAAAGGAATACCAAGATGTCTTTGCTTGGTATTATGTTGATATGCCGGGTTTAGATCCCAAAATTATGGAGTAGGCCCTACCATTTGATCCTGACATTCCAACTAAGAAGCAGAAGCTTAGGAGGACAAAATCTGAGTTGTCTAAAAAAATTGAGGAAAAAGTCATGAAACTCTTGAAAATAGATTTCATTGAAGTCACTCACTATGTTGACTAGATCGCCAACATAGTCCTAGTCATGAAGAAGGATGGACAGGTCCGAGTATGTGTTGACTACCACAACCTGAATAAAGCAAGTCCTAAAGATGACTTTCTTTTGCCTCACATCGATGTCCTGGTTGATAGCACTATAGGATTCGAGTTGTTCTCATTTATGGATGGATTCTCTGGTTAAAACTAAATATGGATGAAAGAAGAAGATAAGACCAAAATGTCTTTTATTACCCCATGGGGAATGTTTTGCTATAAAGTCATGCCTTTTCGATTGGAGAATGCAGGGGCAACTTATCAAAGAGCTATGGTGGCGCTGTTCCATGATATGATGCATAAAGAAATTAAAGTCTATGTCGATGACATGATTGCTAAGTCAAGACAAGGTGAAGATCACATTGAAGTATTAAGAAAGTTATTTGACCGATTGAAGAAGTTCAAATTGAGACTTAACCCCACCAAGTGTATATTTGGGGCAAAGTTTGGGAAACTCATCGGATTCATGGTTAGTAACAAGGGTATCAAGATAAATCCCTCCAAGGTGAAAACCATATGTGACTGAAAACCTTTTTCTATTATCAAGAAAATCAACAGTCTATTGGGAAGATTGAACTATGTAGCAAGGTTTATCTCCCAGCTATTGGAAATTGTGAAGTCGTTCTTCAAATTGTTGAAAAAGAATGCCAAGGTCAATTGGGACGAAGAATGTTAGAAATCCTTTGAATAGCCTAAGCGATATCTTTTGCAATCCCCTATTTTGGTATAGCCTATTCAAGGTGTACCTCAAATGCTGTATCTCACCATCCATGATGAGTCTTTGGGAGTTATGCTAGCACAAAAAGGACTAAAGGATGAGATAGAATGTACCCTATACTACCTCAATAAGAAATTCACTATCTTTGAGATCTAATATCTCTAAGTTGAAAAAACATGTGTAGCCTTAACTTGGGTGTTACACCAATTAGGGCAATATTCTCTTCACCATCGCATCATGTTAGTAACTAAGAATAACTGGATGAAATATCTTTTGGAGAAGCCTACATTGGTCAAAAGGCTTGCTAAATGGCAAATATTACTCTCTAAGTTCTCTATTTGAAGCATAACACAGAAGTCCATCAAGGGTTGAGCCATAGCTAACATGTTAGCAAAAGATCTCGAGAAATCTGATGACTAGGATGAAGTCAATGAACGGATTCACCTGATTTCACGTGACAAGTGGACCATGTATTTTGATGGCTTAGTTAAAATTTCTGGTTCAAGTACTAGGACAGTTTTGATATCCCCAGATGGCCAATATTACCCAATAGCTGCAAAGTTGGTATTCCCTACAAATTGACATCTTGAGGAAGCTTGTATCCTTAGTCTACAGTTGGCCATTGATATGAAAGTCAGAAAGCTTTAAGTCTATGGTGATTCTATGCTCATCATCCTCCAGATGGAAGGTGAATGGCAAACGCGAGACATGAAGTTGATTCCTTACCATAAATATCTCGAAGACTTAGTCAAGGAACTTGATGAAATATATTTTGATTATTTGCCAAGATCACAAAATCAATTTGCTGATGCCCTGGCAACTTTATCATCAATGTTATAAGTAACTGATGGCTTGAGCATCAGTCCACTACAAATTGACATCTTGAGGAAAACTTCTTATTGCATACTGATTGAAGAAGAACTTGATGGTCAACCTTGGTATTATGATATCATGAATTACCTTCGAGAAAGTAAATTTTCCTAAGGAAGCCAAGCTAATGATTGAAAATACTTAATGAAGTTGGTATCTAAATTATTCCTCTATGGAGGAGTCCTTAATAAAAGGTCTTTTGATTCAGTTTTATTGAAGTGCATAGACGTATAAGAAGCCAAATTATTGATGAAGGAAATACATGAAGAAGAGTGTGGCCCCTATATGAATGGTCATCTCTTGGCAAGAAAAATCATGAGGCTAGATTACTATCGGTTGACCATGGAAGCTGATTATATTCAACATGTAAGTGTTGTCACCAATGCTAAGTCTATGAAGACAAAATTTACACTCCTCCTTATGAACTGCATTAGATATGTAAGTCATGGCCTTTCTTGATGTGGGGCATTGACATCATTGGACCAATTAATCCCAAAGTGTCAAATGGACACTACTTTATCTTGGTGGCCATCAATTCCTTCACCAAATGCATTGAAGCCAATTCTTATGCCCACGTTACTATAAAGAGTGTGACATCCTGATTTTTCAATTCTGTTTTCATTAGAATGAGTCGGGCATTTCATCTACGCGCTTATACTTCTTTTCTCTAAGTTGGCCACTTACAAGATAACTAGTCTATCAAGTAAAGCTGTTAAGAGATTCTAACACATCAAACTTGAGAATTCGATCGGGAAACAACTTCTCGACCGAGCTAATCTGCAAGGGTAATTACACAGTTAATAATCGATTAGAGATTGGAGATAGGTCAACTCAACAAAGGTATGTAATTGAGTGTGGGTCATTCCACCTAATTGCACAATTCTTGTTAATCGGCACTAGACCGATTCTTCTATCGTTTTGGTACCATGTGTCCGCATTAGAAACATCGAGATTTTCATGACAACTGAGAGTCACTAATGTGTTGAAGATGTACATTGTGGCTTGAAATTAATCAACCATATGTTAAATGCACGAAAATTCCTAAAAGCTATCTACTAGATTAGGACACACTAGAATCACGCCAGAATGAAATTAATCGTGAATTTGACACCGAATTAAGAAATTGGAAGTCTTGTTGTGTCACAAATCATTTTAGAAAGGTCGACTCATCTTCAGAAGATTTTTCTGCAAACCGAGTTTTTCGGCGAAAAATCAAAGTATGGTTAATTTGGTTCGAGAAAATTGGTAGGCCCACTTTTGGTCGTACTTTTGGGATCCAAGCTAGTTCTATGGTTAAGGAAAAATGTGGATTTAAGAGTGATTACATTGGACGAGTTTATGAGCTTCAATTTGGACTATTTGATTTAGGAATATTTGATGTACAAATGTCCAAAATTCGTATGCCATGGGGTGAGGAACATTTTGGACCCTTTGCCAAGCTTATTGAGGAAGATTGAAGAGAGAGAATGGCTGAGGTCATGGGCTGTCATGGTGGGGGCAAAGCTAAGGAGAGAATGACAAGTGTTGAGCTCTTGAAGGCCACCAAGGGGAGCCCCCTCTTCAGCAGCGTTCTTCTCCCTCAATTGTTGGCTTTCTCCATTGTTGAGATCACAAGAAGCTCAACAAAACTAGAGGAAACCCAGCAGAACCGGCCAGCCTTCCTCCTCTTCCGTCGCACGCCTGCAATGCCATCGAAACCGCTCCACCGTCGCCTGCAAGCCTAGCTTGCTCCACGCATCCAATCGCTGCTCCGCCATCGTACGTGCGTCCAGGGCCATTGTCCCACGTTGCCAACTGCTACTCGTTATCGCCAAGACCGCTGGAGGTCTCGCCTGGTTTGCCGGAGCCATTGCCTCAAACCGCCTGACCAACCGCTACTCCTCCTTCGCTGTTTTGGCCTCAACCAGCAACCGACGCATCTCCTTCTAGCCAAGATCAATAGCTAAAGACCAGCAAGGCCGTGGAAGCTTCAAGGCCGATTTTAGGTGTCTTCTGGACTTCGCTTGGTATCACCGTGGGCTAGTTTATCGCTCACCTTCATGTCCTCTTCGCAGTGAACTCATCAACGTGCAAATCTGGTGAGTTTATCCCTCTAAACCTCGCTTAGGAGGTTAATTATGCTTACGGGTTGTTTAGATTATGTTAAGGGGGATTAGATGGTTAGATTAGTTTAGTTAAGTGTGGATTAGATTAAGGGGTGCAATTAGTTTAGTGAATAATTAATTAAGGCTAAGTAGATGATTAGACTAGTATAATATTGATTAGACCTTAATTAATTATTTTATATTAATTAATTATTTCGAATTTATAAATATTATTTCATTAAATTATAATATTATAATATAATATTATTTATTTAATTTTCGGAATAAATTTAATTATTTATTATTTCTTGGGAAATATACCAGGAAAGCCGTTCATTAGAATTCTCAGTGTTGATTGCTGTGATGTTGCTAGATTGGGCAATTGATTGCTGGATGTTGCAATTGAGTGTTGGTTATGAAAATTATGGTATTTATTCAGAAAATCTTAGGTGTCGGGTATTGACACCAAAAATGGATTTTAAGTATTATATCAAACAGTGGGGTTTGAAAAAGATAGGTATTAGTTCTTCTGGTTCAAATTTGAAGTGTACCCAGACACATAACTACTTTCTCATATGTTTTTAATATGAAGAAAAGAGGCTGGGATCACTATTTTAATGGAAGCATTGAGTGAAATGCAAAGTGTCCTGGATCGAGTATGAATTGTCATGTGTTGGTTAAAAGGAAACCGTCTTGAGCTGTTGAGCTAGACTTGCCTTATATGGGAGGCCCCATACAATGGGCTCTAATCGCAGTAGTGGCTGGGCCGACTGGACTGATGCTCCTTCGGGAATGCTGTTGACGTAGTGACGAAGCCGTGCTCAAAGGTGGTGAAACGATGTCTGGCTACGCCAGTAGATAGCCAAACTACAAGTAGGCTATGCCCATGTGCGGCAGTGATAAACAATTGGAATGCATGCTGAGTGAGATTGATGTGCCAGATTACAGGACGAAATTGTGTGACATGGTATGGAACGTGTCATAACGATTTAGTCTTATAATCAGGACCCCTGTGGTTGTTGGTTATGAGAAAGTATTTGCGTTCCAGTTGTTTATGCAGCACCCCATGAACGGCCCCTGAACCGTTAGGATCACCACAGTTCGCTTACCTTTCACTTATCTTAATAATATATCACTCTGATACCATAGAATATAATAGGTCCATAAGTCCTGGGGGTTTATATCATACAGATCGGTCCTTGCACAGTTTATATAGCGGAAGCATATTCAACATATCCCTATTCCATATTTGGAAACAATCCACACCAACTAAAACTTTTGTAAGATAAAGCCGAACACTTTTATTTACATAAACTTGATAGACATCATCAGTCAGTACACCAAAATTTGCAGTGGTTTTCTATACCTGGCTACATACCTAAAGACAACTGACTTCTCCTTTTCTTTTCTTCCAAATAGTCATGTACATAAGTCTATCAATTAGTGTCGGCGATCCAAAAATGCTTCATCTGCTAACCGTCACTCTCGATCACCCCCAACTCGGTCCATCAATTGGCGGCGGTGGCAACATCCCCAGCATGATCCCATCACAGCGGACGAACACAACCAAAAACTCCTAAATCACTGGGCTGGCGGGCGAACCAATGTCATACAAGACCAGTACCCGCACTCGAACAAAGACTAATCCTTGTATCTTGGATTGATAGTGCTTCATACACTCTCACTCAACGTTGACTGGTATGCATAGAATGTGCCGGGGGTGACTGGTAGCAGAGACATATCTCCTAGTCTAAAATTTTAGTCCCCAAATGGGGTGACTAAAACCACTCAACAGTAAAAGATTCATTAAGCTATATCACGCAGTACCATCAATATCTAGGTCCATGCAAGATAGACAAAAACAGGTAATCGAAGGATAAGTATGCATCAAAATCATGAAATTCTTTAATGCAGTGACAAATACAATTTCGAAACCCTCAAGATGCATCATGTCCAGTTACACCAGTCTCGATCGTAGGGCCAAACTGTTGACACGTCCCATTTCATGCCATACAATTTAGTTCTATAACCAGACCACACGCACACTTAATAGAATCATCAATTTTAATATTCAAAAGGTTTCATCCCCCAGAGGACCAACGTTTGCATCCTTCTAGGATTCCGCACCCAACCCTAGCGTCGCGGAAGCCTCCGGCATTCAGCCACTTAAGGCCACCGGACATCCAGAGCATGTCTCGCCACACCTCTAGGCATCTCGCACCTCACCTAGCATCACGAGGAACCTTCAGGGGTTCGCCATAGAAATGGTTACCCCAGCCCTCTAGATTTACGTACTGACAAGCATACAACAGGTCATCCCGAAGCTCCCGAGGAAAAACCCCCGGCGCCACTTAGGGCCACTGAGCATCCACAAGGCATCGTCTCACTCGATCCTTTGGGCATCCCGACTCCCGGGGTGTCGTTGACCCGAGGGTCCAACGGTAAAAATTAACATCTTAATTTCCAAAAACATGTTCAATGCTATGACATTGGAAATCACATGAGTTTCATTGAAATATTTGGTGCTGAATGATATGCCAAAATCCATCACGTCCAATAACAACTCATAATGCATTCACTTTTTGGAAGAAGTTGAGCAAAAATCGGAGTAAAACAGTTTGAAAACCAAAATGCACAGTTTTAATTAAAAATTCGGAATAACCTCTAAATGAACTCCAAAAATTCTAAAATTTTAGTATGTTATATACGAGATCCAAAGAAAGAAATTTCGTGCAGAACACTAAGTCAGATTCATTGTGTATAAAGGGTAATATCTTGCTGTTTCCTTCAAAATTATGCAGTAACTTTCAGATTTAGTACCTACAGAAGAAAATTCGTTCCACCACCTAAATCTTGTCTGTTTGTTCTCAACTTTTGATATGTTATTTCTAATGATATTTCATACAACTTTCATTTAGGGTTTGAAATCTAATTCTATCTATAGAATTACAGAAAATTCATGGAATCATCAAAGATCAAGCTGTTCTGTACAAAACAGTGTACTGATTTCAATAGATTCACTTCTATCTTCACGTTTTTACATTCATATGGCTATAGCTAGATGTCTAACTCAATCTAATGGGTGTTCTATTATGTGAAATGGTTCCTTTCCTTATCTTCATCATTATAAATCAAAGCGACACAATTAAAAAGACTTTCTATCTAAATTTCTCTAAAACAGAATCGGTATATACGGTTTTCTTCATTTCTAGTTCAATCAAACCATTTGTTTCTCTACCAATCTATCTTACAACACTTCAAGACTCTTCCACAGCATCTAAGAGCACTTTCAATAGGTTTTTCTCAACAAGGAAACCTCCACAGCTCGGCTCAAAGCATATATTCATCCATAAGCTCACTCATCACAACATACACTTCATTTCTTCACTTGGCAAGCATCACTTCACTTTGCTCAATCAAAACAGCCAACTTTCACCAAATTTTCGAGATATGCAAGACTCAAAAGCAATATGCAATGAATTCTAACTTCAATCTAGTACTCATCAAGCTCATATCAATACAAAACAACAATAATACATTTAATCCTCCTCTGATCAGCACTCAATCTTCATCTTAATCATCCAAAAACCCAACATGCAGTTTCCATTCAGCATTTTCTCAAATCTATCAGCACTTCACCAGATAATCACAGCATGCATAATATAGATTAATGAACTTCTACTTGCCTCACTCCTAAGCTCAATCGACAAACCAAACGGGAAGCTCGTGGGTCTTTGAACATAGCTCAACGGCGGCGAAGACAGGCAGCGTCAATGGCGGTAGCACCTTGCTCGATGGAAGGGTGACCTTCTCCTTCCTCATGCCGTGCACCCGCTCGCTACTCGCACTTCTCTCGTTCTCTCTCTCTCTCTCTCTCTCTCTCTCTCAAAATTCTACTCTGTTCACTCTCTCTCTCCCTCGACTAATCCGCCCCTTTTTACCTCAATTAATTTCACTAACTAATCATTGGCATGCAGGTTGAGGTGGCGCCCAAGGCTGAAGACACTTCGCACATCCATGCAGTGGGCGTGCCTCCACTTGTTGAAAATTAAAGGAGAAGGTAGTGTTGCATGGGCCCGTGAGCTTGTGGTCGCACGGCCCTTAATTCACAGCCCAATACCTCTTATGATAAATCGTTAAATTTCTACACAAGTATGGGGTATTTCGGTTTCATGGTTTCCATGGAAATCGACTAATATCCCATTATTCAATTTGCCTCATGTACAAGTATGTGACCAAAGCTCTCGTGTGGAGAAAAATTTTCGACGGAGCGGCATGGTGATAAAATTCATTTCCTCCTTGCCGAATCACTCAAAGACGAGATGTGCATGGTCCTCATGCACAGTTCAACTTCTCAAGATTTTATTCTTAAATTTGGCATGCGTGTTCCTAATGCATGTTCGAATTTCCATCAATCAATCAAAGTCCAAAGACTTCCCTCGTTGCACGATTGGTCGGTCCAATAGATAAAAGAAAATGTGGCCATTGCATATTTGAGGGTTGTTGGAATTTTCGGATGCCACAATTCTCCCCTCCTTAGAGAATTTCATCCTCGAAATTGAACATTATTTACGTCTCACTAAACAAATGAGGGTACATTTCCCTTATTTCTTTCTCACTTTCCCATGTGGCCTCTTCCATATCATGATGTCGCCACAATACCTTAACTAGAGGAATTTTCTTGGTTCGAAGGACTTGTTCCTTTTGATCCAATACTCGTATCGGCTCTTCCAGGTACCTCACTTTCTCATCCACTTTGATGGCTTCATGATCGAGTATGTGTCCAAGATCCGGCTGGTACTTCCTCAGCATCGACACATGGAACACATCATGTAAATTTTCCAGTTTAGGAGGTAGTTCCAATCGATAAGCTACATTTCCTATCCTCTCAAGTATCTCAAAGGGTCCAACAAATCTGGGACTTAACTTACCATTTATTCCAAATCGTGATATTCCTTTCATAGGAGATACCTTAAGGAATACATGGTCTCCAACATTAAATTCCAAAGGTCTTCTACGCCTATCTGCGTAGTCTTTTTGTCAGCTTTGGGCTGTCTTGAGTCTTTTCCTTATGATCTCAACAGCCTCTGTAGTAACTTGTACCAACTCAGGCCTTGTCAGTTTCCTTTCACCTACTTCATTCCAACAGACAGGGGTCCTACATCTTCTTCCATATAATGCTTCATAGGGAGCCATGTCTATACTTTTCTGAAAACTATTGTTATAGGCGAATTCTACCAAATGTAATTTTTCATCCCAACTTCCTTTAAAATCAATGATGCAAGCTCTTAACATGTCCTCTAATGTCTGAATCACTCCTTCTGTTTTTCCGTCGGTCTGTGGATGAAAAGTAGTACTAAACTGGAGATTAGTCCCTAAGGCAATTTGAAGACCTCACCAAAAGTTTGAAGTAAATCTTGGGTCTCGATCTGACATAATAGTTACAGGAACACCATGTAAGCGTACTACATGGCTTACATATATCTCAGCATATTTATCCATCAATAGTCTATGCAGACTGCTAGGAAATGAGCAGACTTAGTTAAGCGATCCACTATCACTTAGATAGAGGCGTGACCACTTGATATCCTTGGTAATCCTTGCACAAAATCCATCGTCACATGCTGCCATTTCCATTCCGGTATATCTAATGGTCTCAATAGTCCTGCGGGTTTGCGGTGTTTGGCTTTCACTTGCTGACATGTTAAACATTGAGAGACATGCTTAGCTATATCTATTTTCATGCCATTCCACTAGTACTGTTGGCGTAAATTTCTATACATCTTCGTACTACCCGAATGAATACTATAGTTACTCCTATGTGCTTCTGATAGGATTTCTCTCTTCACTTCCTCATTATTAGGAACACAGAGTCGTCCTTAGCATCTTACCACTCCATCTTCAGAGACTTGAAATTTTGGTCTTTTTCCTAAAGACACAGCATTTCGTACTTTCACTATTTCCGAGTCAGATTCTTGCAGAATCTTAATTTTCTAGATAATCTTTGGTTTAATCCTCAATGCAGTAAGCATGCTGGTAAGGTGATCTACTTCCAATTTAAACTCTAAGTCTACTACTGACTTTAACAAGTTCCATTATGTTATTATCATATTAGCCATATCCATAGTCGACTTACGACTAAGAGCATCTACCACTTTATTTGCCTTTCCAAGATGGTACCGTATTTCACAATCATAATCCTTTAACAACTCCATCCACCTCCTTGGTCTCATGTTCAGTTCTTTCTATGAAAACAAATATTTTAAACTTTTATGATCTGTATAGATTTCGAACTTCTCTCAATACAGATAATGTCTCCATATTTTCAAAGCAAAAATTATAGCTGCCAATTCTAGGTCATGGGTTGGGTAGTTCGATTCATGAGGTTTCAACTATCTCAATGCATAGGCTATGACCTTGTCATGCTGCATCAAAACGCATCACAGTCCTTTGTAAGATGCATCACTATATATCGTGAACCCATTAGATCTAGATGGTATAGTTAGAATTGGAGGCGTAGTCAATCTTCTTTCGAGCTCCTGAAAACTCCTTTCACATTCTCCCTTCCACTCAAATCTTACGTTCTTTCGAGTCAAAAAACGTCAGCTCTCTACCCCTCACGTGGCCATCACACCCACCCTGGTGCGTCGAGCAGTGGTGGCGGCAACATCCCCCGAATCACTCCATCTCGGCGGACGTGAACCGACAGAAACTCCTGTATAACCAGGCCCTCAGCCAGGCCCACATCGTACATGACCAGCACGCGAACTCATAGATACGTCAACCCAGGGATAGTAATGCAATCTATCTCCGAACACTCTACCTCCACGTTAGATAGGAGGCCATAGAAGGTACCCTGTGTGACAGTAGGGAGCGACATCTTTCTAATCTGAAATGTTGGTCCCCGAATGGGTGAGTATAGCCACTCAGCAGGTAAAAGATCCAATAAACCACTAAATGCATCACACAATACAATCATAACAATCATAGTATAGTACATGTCATTCATGCATCCAAGCATAACTTACCTTGCAGCCATGCATATGTCATCATACCATATGTACATACATCCTCATGTACGCATCACTATCATGTCATACATCTACCATGCCATAGGTGCACACACAACCATGCACTCACCATCATCGTATCATGCATGTACCATCATATCATAGGTGCACACACAACCATGCACTCACCATCATCATATCATACATGTACCATCATATCATAGGTGCACACACAACCATGCACTCATCATCATCATATCATAGGTGCACACACAACCATGCACTCACCATCATCATATCATATTGTACCATCATGCCATAGGTGCACACACAACCATGCACTCATCATCATCATATCATAGCCATGCATATGCAATCATACCATATGTGCATGATTCAATTTCCACTTTTTATCTTTCAATTTGATCACCACATTTCTCTTTCCCGGGACTAGTAATTGCATCCCACATTTTATCACTCGCACCCCAATCCAGGCATCACGAGAAACCTCTGGCACACACCACTAGGCATTCGGCACCCCCACATTTCGGGCATCTCGCATCCTAACTGGCATCACGAGACATCCCCCCGGGCACAAACCTCCGAGGCTTCCGGCACCCAACCATTCCGGGCTTCTCGAAACTCCCGAGGACATCCGGGCATGTATCTCAATACAACCGAGCATCCAGCACCCCCCCATCCCAAACATCCTGACACTTTCAGGGCATTATCGGCCACCTCCAACAGTTTCCTCATTCATCATAATTCATATTCACCAATTTATATCTCACAATCAACATGGCACATGATGTAATGGCAACAAAATCAAATTCAGCATTTGATTCTATATGCAATGCCAAATATCATCACATGCTCAGCAAGATTCAATCACCTCAATCATTACAATTCATGGGGCTCATCCAAAACAGAAAAATCATAAATTCCAGCATTTGAAATTCGCACAGTCCAGCTTGCACAGTTTTAGAAAATATTTCCATTAAATATGCAAGTGGTCTTTAAAAATTATGAAATTCGAACATGTAATATTCAAGACATAATGGCAGATATTTCATAAAGGACACTGCACCAAAAGACCCTCATACAATTTGATATAGATCATGCATCATAGCATTTCTATTTTATCAACACAGCTTGCACAGATTTTAAAATATTTTTGGTTAAATAGGCAAATGAACTTCAAAAATTACTAAATTTGATTATGTTACAGGGAAGACATAAAGAAGGATACTTTTTGAAGAACACTTTTCCGAAAGAGCTTCATACAAAATGATAAGACCCATGCATTGAAACTGACTAAACCCGAACGCGTTAGATTACTCGGTTTTTTGAAATATTTCCGATTAAATACTGTAATGACCTTCAAAAATTATGAAGTTTGAATATGTGGTAGTCAAGACCCTAAAGTATATTTTTCATGAAGACATCGAAGTCAGATTCGTCCTAGATAATTAATTATGGACGATTTAAGTCCCTGTTCCTAGCACCGAACATTCCAGGTTTAGCTGTCTCCGAAAAATCACGATTTCACCTTCTCATCTTCCTTCTTTTCCTCTGAATTTTTGATATGTTTTGCCTCAAGAGGTCTACTACAACTTTCATTGAGGGATCAAGGTGATATTTTCAAATGAAAGTTACTTTATAGTCCACGAAGTCACTGGAGTTTAGTATAACATTTCCAGATCTAATGTCTTCAAAAGAAAAATCGTTTCACTAGGCTATACTTGTTCGTTTTACCTCAAATTTGATTATGTATTCTTCAAGATGTTCTCTACAAATTTTGTGAAGGGATCAAAGTGAAATTTTCAGTAAAATGTTACATGCAACACACAAAATCACCAAGAGGTCAAAGCAGCTTCAGATCTAACATTTTCGTAGAGGGAGAGTTTCACCCCTCAAAACTCAGCCATTTTGTGTCAAATTTTAGTATGTTATACTTTAGGATGTTATATACAACTTTCATGAAGAAGTCGAAGCCAAAATCCAACTCAAACATCGCATGCAAGCTACTACAACATTCTGGGTCAGGCTGTTTACTCGAGAACAGATTACTACTTCAAAACAACACCCTTAAAACTTCGGTTTTTCACACCCTAGACATCCGAAATTCATCACCCTTCAACAAAACATTCTAGACACAACATGCAAGAGCAGATCAAAGGATCTAACTTGCCTCTATACCGAGCTACGGCAAGCACGAGGGCGGCGGGACACGGCGGCAACGAGCGATGGATGAGCAGCTTCTTCTTCGCACAGCCTCTTCCTCCTCTCTCTCAATTCCCTCACTCTCTCGACAGCTTTCTCTCTCTCCCTCTCTCAAAAACAGTCACTCCCTCTCTCTCTATTTCCTTTTATTCAATCATTTGTAATCATTAGGAGTTGCCCAAGGTGGCCAATGGGTGTAACTCCCCTTTTTGCCACTTGGCAAACCCCATGCACATAATAAGCTTGAAGATGGGCCGGCTTCTCCCCCTCCTTGGTCAACGGCAGCCCTTCATGGGCTTCATGGGCCGGCCTTTTGGCCCACTTTAGGTCCAATACTCTTGGGCCTAAAGTCCAAACTTAAATAGCCCATGTTTACTATTAACAATTCAACTTAATTCCCTCTTTTATAAATTCCAAATTTACAATTTCATATGGCCATATAACTTGTATCCTTAAACTATAAGAATCAAATCTATGAGGTGCATAGCCAAGAACAAATTCTTCTTATCAAATTATCCTATAATACTAATTTTCATAACCCATGAACACAAGATACATTTCCATCCACATAATACTCGGTCTTAAAAGAAAATCAATAGCTAAAGCATAAACCAAAGGCAATTTCACTACCTAATCATAGACTTTAATACATCTAGAGGTTGCCTTATATTTTGGGATGCCACACTCGATTATAAGGCCAAACTGTTATGACACGTCCCATTCCATGCCATACAATTTAGTCCTATAACCAGACCACACGCACACTTAATAGAATCATCAATTTTAATATTCAAAAGGTTTTATCCCCTAGAGGACCAACATTTGCATCCTTCTGGGATTCTGCACCCAACCCTGGCGTCGCGGAAGCCTCTGGCATTCAGCCACTTAAGGCCATCGGCCATCCAGATTTACGTACCGACAAGCATACAACCGGGCATCTCGATGCTCCCGAGGAAAAACTTCCGGCATTCAACCACTTAGGGCCACTGAGCATCCACAAGGCATTGTCTCACTTGATCCTTTGGGCATCCCTACTCTCGAGGTATCGTTGACCCGAGGGTCCAACGGAAACAATTAACATCTTAATTTCCAAAAACATGTTCAATGCTATAACATTGGAAATCACATGAGTTTCATTGAAATATTTGGTGCTGAATGATATGCCAAAATCCATCACGTCCAATAACAACTCAAGATGCATTCACCTTTTGGAATAAGCTGGCAAAAATCGGAGTAAAACAGTTTAAAAACCAAAATGCACAGTTTTAATAAAAATTTCGGAATAACCCCTAAATGAACTCAGAAAATTCTAAAATTTTGATATATTATAGATGAGATCCAAGGGAAGAAATTTTGTGAAAAACACTAAGTCATATTCGTTGTGTATAAAGGGTAATATCTTGTTGTTTCCTTCAAAATTCTGCAGTAACTTTTAGATTTAGTACCTACAGAAGAAAATTCGTTTCACCGCCTACATCTAAGGATGTGTCATACAACTTTAATTTAGGATTCAAAGTCCAATTATCTCTATAAAATTACAAAAAATTCGTGGAATCATCAAAGATCAAGCTGTACTCTACAAAACAGTATACTGATTTCAATAGATTCACTTCTATCTTCATGTTTTTACATTCATATGGCTATAACTAGATGTCTAACTCAATCTAATGGGCGTTCTATTATGTGAAATGGTTCCTTTCCTTATCTTCATCATTATAAATCAAAGCGACACAATTAAAAAGACTTTCTATCTAAATTTCTCTAAAACAGAATCGGTATATACGGTTTTCTTCATTTCTAGTTCAATCAAACCATTTGTTTCTCTACCAATCTATCTTACAACACTTCAAGACTCTTCCACAGCATCTAAGAGCACTTTCAATAGGTTTTTCTCAACAAGGAAACCTCCACAGCTCGGCTCAAAGCATATATTCATCCATAAGCTCACTCATCACAACATACACTTCATTTCTTCACTTGGCAAGCATCACTTCACTTTGCTCAATCAAAACAGCCAACTTTCACCAAATTTTCGAGATATGCAAGACTCAAAAGCAATATGCAATGAATTCTAACTTCAATCTAGTACTCATCAAGCTCATATCAATACAAAACAACAATAATACATTTAATCCTCCTCTGATCAGCACTCAATCTTCATCTTAATCATCCAAAAACCCAACATGCAGTTTCCATTCAGCATTTTCTCAAATCTATCAGCACTTCACCAGATAATCACAGCATGCATAATATAGATTAATGAACTTCTACTTGCCTCACTCCTAAGCTCAATCGACAAACCGAACGGGAAGCTCGTGGGTCTTCGAACGCAGCTCAACGACGGCGAAGACAGGTGGCGTCAACGGCGGCAAAACCTTACTCGACAGAAGGGCAACCTCCTTCTTCCTCACACCGTGCACCCGCTTGCTGCTCGCACTTCTCTCACTCACGGCCCTCTCAATCGCTCTCTCTCTCTCTCTCTCTCTTTGTCTCTCTCTCTCTCTCTCTCTCTCAACTAATCTGCCCCTTTTTACCTCAATTAATTTCTCTAACTAATCATTTGCATGCAAGTTAAGGTGGCGTCCAAGGCTGAGACACTTCGAAAATTAAAGGAGAAGGTAGTGTTGTATGGGCCCGTGGGCTTGTGGTCGCACGGCCCTTAATTCATGGCCCAATACCTCTTATGATAAATCCTTAAATTTCTGCACAAGTATGGGGTATTTTCGGTTTCATGGTTTCCATGGAAATCGACTAATATCCCTTTATTCAATTTGCCTCATGTACAAGTATGTGACCAAAGCTCTCGCGTGGAGAAAAATTTTCGACAGAGCAGCATGGTGATAAAAATTCATCTCCTCCTTGCCGAATCGCTCAAAGAAGAGACGTGCATGGTCCTCATGCACGGTTCAACTTCTCAAAATTTTATTCTTAAATTCGACATGCGTGTTCCTCATGCATGGCCAAATTTCCATCAATTGATCAAAATCCAAAGACTTCCCTTGTTGCACGATTGGTTGGTCCAATAGATAAAAGAAAACGTGGCCATTGCATATTTGAGGGTCGTTGGAATTTTCGGATGCCACATCACCCCTCATCATTACGTCTGATGGTGTGTTGTCCCTCCTCGAACTGAAGTGGCCATGAGTCGATTCGAGCTCGAGCCATGGCAAATGCAAGAGGAAAGAAAAGAGAAGTAGAGAGAGAAAATGGGGAGAGAGAGTCGTGGGCAAAAACGGAGGGAAGGAAAGAGAGTAAATGTGAGAGATGGAGCGTTAACGGAGAGAATGGGGCAAAAATTTTGCTGGTTAAACTGACAAGGGGGCTCGAATTTGCCACATGTCAATCAATATATGGTTTATTGTATGATCCTACATGGCATATTAAATGCACATGATATTTTCTCCATTAATTTAAGCAGCCAAGTGTGACTTTTCTTATTATCGGGGAGATAATTTTGTTAATCATCTTTTAATGAGATAGATTTGGAGCGTTGCCAAGATGGAAGACTTTTCAGGATTCTTTGTCGTGGATCCCATTAAGCACATTAGAATTGAGATATTTATTCCTTTCCTTACCCATTTAAAGTAGTTCCTTGTTGTGTTGGATCCTTTTCAATTTTGCCTCGACCAAAATCGTTTGAATTCTTCCTCTTTCACACTACTTTAAAAATCCGTGCCACATCTTTGCTTATTGCCACATATATTCACTAGGGTGATCAAGTCAAGGGTGGTAGGTTTCAAACTTGGACCCTATACCCAACCATGTTGTAACCAGTTCTCGTTTTTGGATCTTGTATCTAACCCTGTTTACATTAGACCCTATTTTGGAACCATCTTTTCTTCCAATCTGATTTTAGGGTCAATCCTATTTTCACTATAATCTGTTTTACAACCTCCCAATATCCTATACGGTTTTGAATTTAATATTAATATGCGAGAAAACAACGTGATCTTCCTAATTTGTATTGAAACATTAGGCACCAAATAATGTGGTTTTGGAACCATATTATCAGCAACATGGAAATCAACACGCCATCATTTTATGTGTCCTCTAGTGCATGCAGTTGTAACAATGTCCAAATGCTCTGTTTGTGCTGACCAATAAAGCAAGACAATCCCAGGGTCCAACAAAGTTATGAAAGATCATACCAAGATTTTAATTCTGAGACCTCACAAGTTGAATTATCTGACGCATGATTTGGAACTTGCAGCAATCATCTTTGCTCTGAAGATTTGGAGACATTACTCATGCGGAGAAAAGTTCCAGATTTTTTTATGGACCATCAGAGTCTAAAGTATTTGTTCTCTCAGAAGGAGTTGAACATAAGACAGCGTTGTTGGATGGAACTTCTCAAGGATTACGACTACGATATCCTGTATCATCCTGGTAAAGCCAATAAGGTCGTGGATGCATTGAGTCGGAAGTCGTCGATTGTGCAAATGATGGTTCAAGAGTAGATTCTACTCGAAGGAGTTTGAGATTCGGATTTTAAATTTGAGGTAGGCCACCTTTCAAGTCTCATGGCTACCCTCATAATTGAACCGAAAATGCAGATAAGGATCAAAACATTATAGTTGACAGACCTTGAGATCTAGAAAATTTTGTAAGAAGATGCAAAAAAGAGAAAATCTGACTTTCAAGTTACTGAGGATGGAGTGCTAAGGTTTCGTGGGCGATTGTGTGTACCTGACAATGTGGAGCTTAAGGAAGAGATCTTGTCAGAAGTCCATCATAATAGTTACAACATTCATCCAGGTAGTACAAAGATGTATCAGAATCTGCGTCAACACTATTGGTGGACTGGTATGAAGGCAGATATTGCCAAACACATCGCCAAGTGTTTGACATACCAACAAGTGAAAGCACATCATTGCAAGCTTGGAGGACTTTTGCAACCTCTCGAGATTCCCAAGTGAAAGTGAGAGCATATCACAATGGATTTTGTGATGGGATTACCGAGAACTCAGCGAGGTAATGATTCCATATGGGCTATAGTCCACAGATTGACGAAGTCTGCTCATTTCATCACCATATGAAAGGACTTTGCAATGGATAGATATGCAGAATTGTACGTGCGACAAATAGTTCGTCTTCATGGAGTGCCAGCGACAATCACGTCAGATCGAGACCCAAAGTTCATAGTAGCTTTTTGGAAAAGTTCACAAACTGCCTTGGGAACAAAGTTGCAGTACAGCACGGTCTATCATCCACAAATGGATGGCCAGTCTGAGAGGACTATTCAAACCCTCAAGGACATGCTGTGAACTTGCGTATTTGTGGCATCTTGAAATTCTTTGCCAGTCAATAGGGGTGCTCCAATTAATGTCTTGTATTGAGATCCATGGCCGAGTTTAAATGGATAAATCTTGGAAGAGGATGACTTATCTTTGGCCATATGTATCGTGAATTAGAATCTATGGATTTGTGATTTTAAGTGTTTAGTTATTTAATTTTACCCTATAGTACTTTAGTCCAATAAGGATTTAATTAGTATTTAAAAGGAAGGTTAAAATTTGATTTTGATTAGGTTTGGGCCTTAGGCCCAATAGCTTGGACTCTTGGTGGGCCAAATGGCCGGCCCATTGAAGCCCAAGGAGAGGTGGCCGTCGACCAAGGAGGGGAGGAGTGGCCGGCCCACTTCTTCCAAGCTCAAGCCCATCTTGCATGCTTTGCCAAGTGGCAAAAAGAAAGTCCCATGCATTGGCCGTTGTGGGTGGCCCTTAATCATTGCTAATGATGGAGTTTAGGGGAAACAAAAGGGGGAGAGAGAGTGGCCGGTTGAGGGATTCGGCCAAGCCAAAGAGAGGGAGAGAGTTGCGAGAGAGAAGGGGAAGCCGAGAGAGGAGGAAGAAGGAGCTGTCGACGTCTGTTCACCGTCCGTTCGCCGTCCGTGTGTGCCGTCTGTGTGCCGTCGTCCACTTCATCTTAGAGGCAAGTTAGGATCAATTTCTACTCTTGCATGTGTGTCTTGCATGTGTGGTTGAAATTGTGTTGAATCTTGGGTGTTTAGAGGTAAGGAACCGAAGCTAGTGTGACTTGTTCTTGAAAAAGCTTGCTGATTTCGTGTAAACTGCCTGACTCAGAAACTTGTGGAGGCTTGCATGCATGTTTCCTGTTGGATTTTGACTTCGACTCCTTCATTAAAGTTGTATATAACATCTCAAAGTATAACATAATAAAATTTGGGACATAACGGTTGATTTTTAAGGGGCAAAACCCTCCTCCTACGAAGACACTAGATCTGGAACTGTTTTGCTGACCTTTTGGTAGTTTTGTGGGTTGCATATTGCTTTTTACCGAGAATTTCCCTTCTACTTCTTCATGAAGCTTGTATAGAACATCCTAAAGACTAACATACTCAAATTTGAGGAAAAATGAGCAAGTGTAGCCTAGTGAATCGACCTTCTCTTGAAGACGGTAAATCTGGTAATACGGTACTGGACACCCGAGACTTCTTGGACCCATATAGTGACTATTCTTTGGAAATTTCACTTAGATCCCTTAATGAAAGTTGTAGGGGACCTCTTGAGCCACAACATATCAAAATTTCAGAGGAAACGAAGAAGGATAAGTAGGTGAAAATTTGATATTTCGGAGATAGCTATACTTGATATTTCGGTGCTAGAAACACGAGTTTCGGACGCCTATAGAAAATTATCTAGAACGAATCTGGCCTAGATTCCTTCATTAAAAATCTACTATAGGGTCTTAAATATAACCTGGTAAAATTTCATAATTTTCGGAGGTCGTTCAGGTATTTTAATTGAAATATTTCAAAAACTGCGCAATCTGTTTCTATCCGAAATTACATGCTGTATTTGTGTGAATTATATCTTCTTGTGTGAAACTCTTTTGGGCATGTGATCTTCATGAAATTGTTACCTTATTGTCTTGACTATCACATGTCCTGATTTCATGATTTTTGGGAATCATATGGATTTTTAATTTAAATGTTTTCTAAAATGGTACAAGCTGGAATTTAATAAACTTCAAAAAGGCATGATATATGGACTATTCTAAATTGTATGGACTCCATGAATTGTATTGTTATGAAGGATCGTGTCTTGCTACATGCATGATGATGATTGGAAATGCATATGTGAATCGAAGGATGCAAATGATCTTGTTTGCCATCACATCGTATGCCATGTTAAAGTTGAACTATAATTGAAGATGTGAATTAAGATAAGTGAGAAGGCCGTCGGAGGTGTGAGCCGACGATGCCCCGGGAGTGTCGGGATGCCTGGCTAGAAGGGTACGGCCGGTTGCCTGGTGGCCTTGAATGGCCGGATGCCGGAGGGTCCTCGGCAGTTTCGAGATGCCTAGAGAGTGGGGGAGCCGGAAGCTCCGCAGGTATTGTGCCGAGGAATGCCTCGTGATGCCAGTTGGGGTACAAGATGCCTGGTAGGTATTGTGCCGGATGCCCGGCAGGTATTGTGCCAGATGGTTCTCGCGATGCCAGGTGGGGTGCGAGTGATAAATGTGGGATACAAACATTGGTCCCGAGAAAGAGAAATGTGGCGCCCCAAAATGAAAGGATGAAATTGGGAAATTGAAATCGATCATGCATGATGGTATATGTATGACATGATGATGATGAGTGCATGTGATATGATGATGATAAGTGCATGGATGCATGATAATGATGAGTGCATAGATGCATGATAATGGTGTGTGCATGGATATATGTGCACCTATGACATTATGGTACATGTGATATGATGATGATGAGTGCATGGATGCATGATGATGGTGAGTGCATGGATGTATGTGCACCTATGGCATGATGGTACATGTGACATGATGATGGTAAGTGAATGACATGATGATGATGACTATATGATGATGTATGTACATGAGGTGTGATGACATGTGCATGATATCAAGGTAAATTGTGCATGGATGCTTTAATGACATGTGATGCTATGATTGTGATGATTGTATTGCATGACACATTGAGTGGTTTATTGGTCCTTTACCTGCTGAGTGGTTGTACTCACCCCTTCGGAGACCAACATTTCAAATTAGAAAGATGCCGCTTCCTACCGTCACGCGGGGCACCTTCTATGGCCTCCCATCGGATGTAGAGGTAGAGTGTACGGAGATCAACTGTGTCCTCGTCCTTGGACTAACTTTTGTGGGAGTGCGGGTGCTGGTTATGTACAATGTAGGCCTGGCTGAGGGCCCTGTTATTCAGGAGTTTCTGTCAGTTCATGTCTGCCGAGATGGAGTGTTTAGGGGGATGTTACCGCCACCACCGCCTAACGCACCAGGATGGGTGTGATGGCCGCGTGAGGGGTAAAGAGCTGGTGTTTCTTTTTGGGAGTAGCCGCCACTGTTAGATGGAGGATGTCATGTGATCATTTTAGGGGTCGTAGTATCTTTTGGGATGTGGCCAAGTGTAGATGAAAATCTTGGCTTTCTTTTGTTGTATCGACCTGAAAAAAATCCATCATGAAAATATTTAAATAAAAGTGGCATGGCTTTATCTTTTCCTATGGTACTTAGTGGTGTGCATTGTATCATGATTGTTGGAGGGAAAGATGGCGATATTAAATTATGCTTCCGCTAAGGAGTCGTGCTAGGACCGTTTTCAAAATATATATATATATATGTCTATGAACTGCGACGCTTCTTCTAAGAGATGTAATTAGTGTCCATTAGGTGTAGCAATAGGTGCATGTGGCAACCTAAGGTGTTTCGGGGTGCCACAATATTAGACTTCAAAAGAAGCTGGGAGGAATAGCTTCATCTAGTTGAGTTCGCCTACAACAACAGCTATCAGTAAAGTATCCAAATGGCACCGTTTGAAGCATTGTATGGCAAAGCCTACAGGACTCCTGTTTGTTGGAACGGAGTTGGAGAACGTAAGATTACGGGCCCTGAGTTGGTTCAACAATCAGTTGAAGCCATCAAAGTCATTCGAGAAAGACTCAAGACTGCTCAAAGTCGTCAGAAATGTTATGCAGATAAGCGGCATAGACCATTAGAATTCCAAGTAGGTGAACACGTATTTCTGAAAGTGTCACTGATGAGGGGTACTTTGTGTTTTGGCAAGAAAGAGAAGCCAAGCCCAAGGTACGTCGGTCCCTTTGAAATTTTACATTGCCACCGAGACTTGCTCAAGTGCATGACATCTTTCACTTGTCGATGTTGAGGAAGTACTAACTTGATCCAACCCACATGCTGAATTTTGAGGAAATAGACATAGACGAGAGAGTGTCCTACATGGAGAGGCCGGTACATATAGTGGATTGAAAAGAGCAAGTGCTACGCAGTAAGATGATTCCCTTGGTTAAAGTGGTTTGGCAACACCACGGAACGGAGGGAGCCACGTGGGAAAGCGAGGAGTCGATGAGACTTCAATACCCCCACCTTTTGAAGAAGGATTGTAATGATTTAAATTTCGATGACAAAATTTTTATAAGAGGGGAAGAATTGTGACATCCTGAAATTCGGCCCCTGATTCAGATATGTGAAATGGTTGTTTCGTTGATGCGCTTATGGTCATTTTACTCGGAGCTAGCTACTCACGAATTAACTAATCTATTAAGTGAAGCCATTAACGGATATAAACGCGACAGACTAGAGAATTCAATCAAAAATCGACCGCTTGACCATAATAATCAGCAAGGGTCAATATGACACCATTATAAATCAATTAGCGAACAGATATAGGTCGATCCGATGGAATCACGTAGTCGAATTGTAGGTGGTTCCACACGATTGCAATATTCACATCCAACGGCAATAATATGATTTTCTATCGATATTATATTTAGGACACGTTTGTCCAACGGCAATAATATGATTTTCCTCTCGATTTTATGACAACCAAGAGTCATCTATGATTCGGAGATGCACAAACGTGGATCAAAAAATATCGACGACGGGTCAAACGCGCTACAATCCCTAAAAGCTACTTGATATGTTAGGTCGTACTAAAATCACGTTCGGTCGATTTTAACCACGAAATTGAATTCAGTTTCGGGAATCGACGTTCAAGTGTGTCACAATTTATTTATAAGACATCTTCTCATCTTTCAAAGAAATTTCATTGAATCCGAAATTTTGTGGAAAAATAGTTTTCAGACAAAAAGAAAATTAAAGGAAATTATGATCAAGAGGAAAAAGGGGGAAATTGCTGCCCAAAAAGGATTTATTTGTGGAAATTAGAGCTAATTTTGTGATTGGGTGGGCATTTGACCTTGGTGGCATGAAGACTTTAGGGGTTTGTGATGATGGGCTTGATATTTTGCTAATGTTTTCATTGGTTGTTCAATGAACTCCTTGGTTTTCTCTCTCTCTCTCCAATTTCCCTCTCTCCCTCTCTCATGCGTGCACCCCCCTTCTCAGCTGACCAACCCCTTCTTCCCCCACACTTCTCTTCCTTTCCCTTCTGCCATTCCCTCCATTCCTCCTCAGCACCCCTCAACTCCTTTCTCTTTTAGCCGCCAGCCCCCTCACGCATTCACCCCAACGTTTCCATCACCACTGTCTCACTCACCAACAACTCCACCCCTACCCGCCAATAAACCAACGCCACAACCACCACCACAACACCAGCTCGCCTCCACATTCCTACCAACCATCACCGCACCACTTCACACCTGCCCCCAGCGACCAGTAGCTCCACGCACAGCTGCCTCACCGCCAACAGTCACTGCCCTAGCTTCTCCACATCCAGCCAGGTCTAGCCAACCAGCCGCTGTCCCGGCCACAACAGTACCTGCAGCTCCACCGTCCAACCAAGTACCTCTATTGAGACCGACCAACCCCAAGTAACCGCATCCCCTCCCTTTGGCCGAGAGTTCATAAGGCCGTCGCCGTCGCCGCAAGCTCACCGCCGTCGTAATCCCGTGAGTTAACTCCCTAATCTTTTATTAGGCCATTAATTACACTTAGGGTGGTTAGATTAGTTTAGTTAACCCTAGGTTAGTGGTAACTAGCTTGGTTAGGTTTGATTAGGTTAGTTAACCATGGTTAGGTTAAATAATCATGGTTAGGTTAATTAAGTCGATTAGCTTAATTAATCACAATTTATTTAATTAATCGTAATTAGTGACGGATTAGCCCTTTCGTAGACTTTTACACTTGTTTTCGTGGATGGAATTATGCATGTTTTTGATGGCTTATATGTGCTATGATGTGAAATTGATTGCTTCTTGGTAATTATTGATTTTTAGTAGAAAACTCAGTTTTATGGACTTTTAAATGGAAAAAATGCCGAGTGTTGGTTTTCGACGCCAATTTTTATGTACTATATAAAACCGTGAAATTTTAAAATAAGAGTGTAACAAGTTTGATGGTTCGCTTTTAAATACATGACCATGCACGATTATTTTACCGGGATTTTTAATACAAAGAAAAAATGGCCAAGTTCATTATTTGAAAACGAGGTATTTGAGCACAAAGCATGGTGTTCTTGGCTAAGTATGTGCTCGTGTGGTCACTTATTAGACCCCGCCCTAATATGTTTACATGGGACGATGCTCCTTTGTGGAATGACGTCTTGACGGAGGATGCTAGACGTTGCCATTCACGGATGGATTTCGGAACGAAGCTCCTTTGTGGAATGCCCTCTAAGCGAAGGATGCTAGACATTACCATACCCGACGGAGCGAGACGATGCCCGGTTACACTGGATGACCGCCGACTGTTGAGTTGGCCGTGACTGATGGGTCATAATAATCAAAACACGCCTAAATGGTTGTGCAACTGTTTTCGATTATGGGGCAAAATTGTTTGGCATGGTATGGGACATGTCAAAACAGTTTTTTCCTTATAATCGGGACCCATGTGAATGTTTGAAGGATGAGAATCATGTGTTCCAATTATTAATTATGCTTGTTGTATTTATAATGACATATGTGGTGCGCTAACATGCAAGGATGTGCCGAGGCGAGGTGAGTTTGTTTGTTGTGCCTATTTAGGCCACCTCTAGGATGAATTTGCGTCCTAATCAGGATTTAGGATTTTGATTTATCTCACCCTGTTGTGGTTACCTTTTTCAAGTCCTTAGTATGGAGATACGTCCAGTTCGTTTTGGGGTTCCGTGGGACATGGAATCAGAGTCTACCTTCTTCCCTATCTCCGGGACCACCCGGACTCGCGAGTTAGTGGTGACTACGATTTGGGTCGATGAGGGCCTCCTTCATTTGGTGCCTCATTGCTTCAAGGCGTGGTTCATTAACGAGCACAACGGTGCTCGGGAGGGTCCCCTGCAGGGTTTTGACGGATCGCCCATCGAAATGGAGGATTGGGAGGTAGGTCGCCCCATGGACATTGACATCCCAAATGGTGTTGTGGTGGACCCAGAGCCTGAGTCGAAGGGGTCCAGTGTATGGGTTGCCTAGTAGTTCTTTTTGTGACAAACTTGTAAATATGAACTCGTAGGCTTAACTTGCTATGTTTATAAAGTGTAGTTTGTGAAAAATCACTAGCATGTTTTTACTATCCCTATGTTTGTTTGTTGGCCGGGTGTTTATTTAATTCACTTCCACATGTGCTTAATTGAAAAATAAAAAGAATGGGTCGTCGACGCGTCCTGGGACGTCGCATTTTTAATTGACCGTCAAGGGATGTGTGCGTACCCGGGGTTTTGGGCGTGACAAATTTGGTCCTAAATATAATTAATTTTGGAAATGACACTCTATTCTTTCCCCTACAAATGATGGATTTGGGGCATGATAGATTCTATTAGTGACCCAACCAAGATAAAATCATGATCCAAGCCAAAATGGACATTCAACTTACATTTGCTTTTGATTGCATAGTATCCTATTCAAGCTTGTTCTCTTGCGTAAGGGCAAAAGCAAGAATGGGAGAGTTCATCAAATTGAAGATCGAATTTTCAGTCTCAATTAATCAATTCGTGTGTTCGTTTCCTTTCAATAGGGACAATCCATGAACACCCATTGCTAAAACAGTTTCTTTGTGCGGCAATTTTTTGAATGAATGCTCAAAACTATGTTTTTCATGAAAAAAAAATTTGAGTATGGTAACTTGTTTATTCTAAAAGTTTTTCATGCTTAAAGTTGCTCTGCACTTTCGAAAAGAGAATTTACATGGTGATTTTACCCGTTTAACTTGCCTTCATGTGGAGATTTTCAAGACAAACCAATTCAATGGAGTGGATTGAGCATGCTAAATGAGATATATCAAGATGATGGAAGGTAGACCCTATCCTATACACAATCCCCTGCCAATACACTTATGAGATGAGTGTAGGAAGTTTCATATCCGCAAGTTAAAGAGCTCTCTTGTGAAAGATACAATGATTGAAATGATGAGGGGCAATTCATTTCTCTATTCCAACACTATGTGGGATCCATTACTTAATCCCTTTGAGCCCCATACACTGAAGCATATTTTGTTGAAATTACCCCTGTCAAGAATCACCTCACATTGGGGCAAATTGAAGGTAAGTCGGCATCAAGTGGTGAGAAAAATACATAGAAATTTTCTTGCTTTCAGTTGCATCAATCTTCAAGTATTGCTACTACATTTGAATTTACATGGTAATTTAAGTGCCTAAGGATGATGAAGAGAGGTTCTTTCTCTATACTACACACTTATCCATTGCGTAGCCCACTTAAGCCTGCAATTTCATTTCTTTAAACTCAATTATTGATCATCCCCTATACTAGGGCAAGGCAAAATGCAATTGTTCAAGAAGCATTAGCTAGAGCACCTATAGAAGACGAAGATCCTTGAAAGTCCAAGCGTTGTGTCATCTAAACAATAATTGCTTGATGTATGCATTATGCGTAAAAATCGAAATCAAAATAGAATTAGGGGGCATGAAAAAGTATTGTGCCTAGCAAAAACAATGCTGATGCACATAGATATAAGATGAATGAATATTAAGGGCTTGAAAAAGTAGTGTGCCTAGTAAAGGTAAGGCCTATGCCAATAGAAGTAAATGAAAAAATGTGTCAAATAGATGACTATCAATTATAAAAAAATTATATCCCCAATGGAGCAGTATTCAAAGAACATAAATACCGAGTTTTCATAGTCAATGGAGCACATTATGAAGACAATCCCCAATGGTGAGGAAGAAGACTGGTGGTAATGTCACGATGATAACCAATTCTCATCCATCCACACTCATTTTGAGCTTGATGATCCTTTTGTTTCCCAACTTGTGAACCTAGCCTACGTTACATCCCTTGCAAAGTTTTTTCGAATTAGGGCACTTGAATCAACGTATGAGTATATGTTTATAAGCATTGCTCGAAAAAGTGCAGGCAAGATCAATTCTTTCTCATTTTGCAAGGTTCCTAACTTGTTAACCCAGAGATGATCATGGAATATCATTTCTTTCAATAGCCTTCACTCAAAAAGTCCTTTTTGCTAAGCCATTGACCAAGCCCACTTTATGGTCCCTGTTAAAGACCTCTCAAATTAGTAAGGTTGTACTGCTTGCGAGAATACTTGAACCATTGTTGATATGATGATAGTGAAATGAAGTGACTCTCACAAAATAGCCCTTTTGAATAAGAGTGAGTAGAAGTCCTTTCTAACTGAAAGTCTCTCATTTAGTATTCTTAAAAGATCCATATCATGAGTGAAAATTGTTTTGAACGACAATTCTCTTCGGTGGAAATTTTGGTGATGTAAATATGGTAAAATCATTATGTATAAACCTTGATTGAATTGATAAAAACTTTAGTGAACTTTGAAGCGTGCATTCTAAAATAGCCTTAATTGCTTATTTCTTTGATGAATACATGTATTTGTTGCTCTAATCATGTCTGACAGGTAATGTTTTCTCGAAGACCCAAGAGCTCTTGACATTCAAGTTACTTTCAAGAGCCTCATGATACATCCAAAATACCAAGAGGTGAAAAACCTGCATGAACATTCAAGGTACGTCCTTGGTGTTCCAAATTTCTTTTCTACCAAAATGTGAAAAACCTTCACGAATGTTTAAGGTATATCCTCAATATTCCAATATCTTTCTACCAGGAGGCGAGAGACTTTCACAAATATCTAAGGCACGCCCTAGATATTTCAAAATTTCTTTCTACCAGGAGGTGAGATACCTTCACGGATATCTAAAGTATGTCCTCAATATTCTAATTTCTTTTTACCAGGAGGTGAGAGATCTTTACAACTATCTAAGGTACATCCTCAATATTCCAAAATCCCCTTTTATCAGGAGATGAGAGACCTTCAATATTCCAAAAACCCTTTTTACTAAGAGGTGAGAAACCTTCATGAATATCCGAGGTATATCCTTGATATTCCAAAATTCCTTTTACTAGGAGGTGAGAGACTTTCACAAACATCCCAAGTTCATCCTAGGTATTCCCATGATTCTTTTTTCTAGAAGGTAAGAGACCTTCCCCATTATCCAATTTACCTCATTTTCAAATATTCAAGTGATCATGCCTTTTAAAGGTCTGGAACAAAATCCAGATGCTTGTAGGTGCCTTGTATCTCAAGCTTACTTCACTGCATCCATAGGTAAGTAGTTAAAGGTACATTTTCTATTTCTACATTAGCATCATATCATATCGCATTGAAAAATGGGACTCATAATCTTGCCAAAAATATCATTCATTTCATGTGTATAGTCAAAATTTAGGTCTCAATTTGTCTTTGAATGCAACCTCTGTGACTTATAAATTTTAGCGACCCAATCATTTATTGTGATGCCCCCTCGACAGCCCCCGATCTGTTAGGGTTGCCACACCTCTGTCCTTATCCTAGATGTCCTTTATTCAGACACCCTTGGATTTCAACAAATCTGCGAGTTTTTTTTTAGGCGAGGGGGGGGGGGTTTCTATCACATTTTTCATTGGTCCTTACACGATTCTATTGCGGAAGCAGATCCATCAACTCCATTCCTAAACTTTGAAATGATGCACACTAGATATATACATATGAACCGGGCACTTTTTATTTACATATATTTTGTTAGACAATGTTTGTCGGGACATCAAAAGCCAAAGTTTTATATATTGGCTATAACCAAAAATTGACCGACTTTTCCATTAGCCATTTACAACTGTGGCACCCCTCGACGCCCCCACTCCGTTAGGGTCGCCACAAATCTCTTGTCACCCATCCTACTACATACCAATAAGGTAACCTTTTAATTTAAGTGAAACCATAGTTCATGGAGGGGTTGATCAGTAAAATACTTTTCCATTTTTTTTTTTAAAGAAAGGTCCTAGCACAGTTCATCAGCGGAAGCATAAACAAGTCTCACCATCTCTCCCTCCAATAACCATAATGCAATGCACACCAACTACGCACCAAAAGAAAAGATAAAGCCAATCCACTTTTATTTATATTTTCATGATGGACATTTCAGGTCGATACAAAAAGGCCAAGATTTTTTTTTAACTATACTTGGCTATCCCAAAAAGAGAACTTGACCCTATACGAAACATGTACATCCCTCCATCAACAAGTGTCGGCTATCCCCAAAAAGAAAGCATCAGCTCCCACCAGTCCTACATGCCATCACACCCACCTCGGTGCATCAGGCGGCGGCGGCATCCCTAGCATCACCCCACTGCGTCGAACGTGAACGGACAAAAACTCTTGGACGATAGGGCCATCAGCTAATCCCACGTCGTACATCACCAATACTCAAACTTGGACATACTCTAGACCAGGTATACTAATACAGGAATGCCCAGTGCACTCCACCTTGACATCAGTAGGTATGCCATAGAAGCTACCATGCACAATTGGTGAAAGAGGCATCTTTCTAATCTGAAATATTAATCCCCAAAAGGGGTGAGTACAACCACTCAGCAATAAAGATCCGCCACACTACATAGTGCATCAAACAGACAATCAAGATATCATGAATAAAACACATATCATTCATGCATTCAAGCATACCTTACCTTGCAACCATGCATATATCACCATGCCATATGTGCATATACCACCATGCACTCATCATTAAACAGTCATGCATATATCACCATGCCATATGTACACATACCACCATGCACTTATCATCAAATAGTCATGCATATATCACCATGCCATATATACACATTCATGCCCATGATACAGTCTCAATTTTTATCTTTCCAGGGACCAATGTTTGCATTCCTCAATTTATCGCTCACATCCAACCTGGCATCACAAGGAACCTCCGGCACACACCTCCGGGCATCCGGCACACACACTCCGGGCATCTCGTACCCCAACTAGCATCACGAGGTATTCCCCCGACACACACCTCCGAGGCTTCCAACACACACCTCCGTGCATCCTGAAACTCCCGAGGACATCCGGCACAAACACTACGGGCATCTCGAAACTCTCGAGGTATTGTCGGCTCACACCTCCAACGGTCTTGTTATTATTTCAATTTATATCCACACAAGTATTTCAATTTCAACATGGTACTTGATACAACAATATCAGGGTCTCAACCAACTTTTTGATGCCACATAACATGCCATATGTCATCACATATGCAGTAAAGCCAACCACTCAAAGCATTGCATCACATGGAAAATTCATTTAGTTTAATAACACATCAATTTTTAGAAAAAACAGAATACACTCCTTTGGTTAAAACTCTAGGAAAATTAGTAAATGGTATAAATAGACAAGACCTAAAGGCAGATATCTCATGAAGAACACCATACCAAAAGAATCTCACACAAAACAGTATGGTCCATGCATCACAGTCTTCAAAATTTTAACACTTCAGCTTGCACAGTTTCGGAAGTAATTTAAACTAAATATCCAAATGAACTCCAAAAATTCTGAAATTTTGATATGTTATAGAAAAGTCCTAAAGGTAAATATCTCATGAAAAAATCAAACCCCAAATCGTTTTAGATTAACAGATATAGACGATTAATTCCCCTGTTCTCGGTGTCGTTTTTCCAGATTATCTTCTTTCGAAGGAAACTCGTTTCACCAATCTTCATATGTCCGTTTCTTCTAATTTTTCAGTATGTTGTACCTCAGAATATTAACTAAAACTTCATTAAGGACATACAATCAAATTTTAATTTTATGATTTTATAAAAATCAAAGAATCATACTAAGTCGAGGTAGCATTTTCCCAGATCCAGTTTCTTCAAAAGACAATGATTTCACCGACCTATTTTTGTTCATTTCCTCTAAATGTTTGATATTTTTTACCTCAAGAAGTACACTACAACTTTTATTCAGAACTCAAAGTGAGATTTTCGCAAGAAAGCTACTTTACAGGCCACGAATTCACTGAAGGTCAGCACAACAAATTCCAGATCTAATGTCTCCAAAAGAAAATCATTTCACCAGGAAATCATTGTCCATTTTGTCTCAAATTTTAGTATGTTATTCCTCAAGATGTTCTCTACAACTTTTGTGAAGAGATCGAAGTAAGATTTCAACTAAAAAGTCACATGCAGCTCACAAACTTGTGAAGGGTCGGACTGGTTTTTCCAGAAAACAGCATGCTAGGCCAACGAATTCCTCCCCATGGCTTCGACCTTTCATCACATCTACCACAACCAAAATTCACCATCTTCTACATACACAACACGGCAAGCAAAGGGTAGGTTTTAGGACTCTACTTGCCTCGAATTTAAGCACAAAACAGCGACAAACGGCGAGCAAAGCGGTGAACGAACGGCGGCAAGCTAGGCGGACGATCAGCGGACAGACCTCCCTCCTTCCTCTCGCACGCACGGCCTCTCCTTTCTCTCTTCCTCTCTTCCTTTCCTTTCTCTCTTTCTCTCCTCTCTATCTCGGACGATTCTCTCTCTCTCTCTATCTCGGACGATTCTCTCTCTTCCTCTCCTCTTTCTCTCGCTTAATATGCCCCCCTCACTCTCTAATTTCTTCCCCCTCATCATTAGCCATCATGATCTTTGCATGCCGGTGCCACTTGGCAATTGCCATGCAAGATGGGCTTGAATCAGGCTGGGCTTGGGCCAGCTTGGTTGACGGCAACTCCTCCTCTCCCTTTGGGCTTTGCAGGCCAAGCCCATGTGGCCGAATGGTGGGTGATCTTGGGCTGGTCTTGGCCTAAGAGTCTTGGCCCACTCTCCTCTAATTTAATCTACTAATATCTTCTACTTAAATAAAATCCTAACTTACAAAAATAATATGGCCATAAGACTTGAAGTCATAAGTCCATAAATTCCAATTTATAACTCACATGGCCAATGATAGAATTTTCTTTCCTATCAAACTAATTATCCACAAAAAGTTTGGCCATAAATCTCATTGCAAATTATAAATCAAATAGCTACAATATAACTTGATGGTACTTCCATCACCTATTCATAGACTTTAATGCTTCTAGAGATTGCCATGAATTTTGGGGTGCCACAACAACGCCGTCTATCTTCAAGTGCCAGTGTCCCAAAAAATTTCTGTTGTTTTCCTGTCTTCCACTAATCTACCCCACTCGAACCTCCATCATCGTCCTCTGGCAGCGGTGGCAGCGGCCCCATGGTGTGTCCGTCCCTCTGGACATACAGGATCCCCAAACTCCTGATACACGGGACTCAAGGGAAGGCCGGTGTCAACCGTCAGTATCACCCATATCCAGATGAAAGTGAGTCCTAGCAGATCAAGTTTAGGATGATCTGATTGTTCCCATCGCAAATCGACGGGAATGCCATAGAAGGTACCGGAAGACGCAAGCAGCAGTGGCATCTTTATCACTATATAATATGTTAGGCCCACGAGGGGGAGTACAACTACTCAGCAGTCAAAGTTCTACTAAACTATATTACGTAAAACTATCATCACCCAATTCCACACTATCCAAATTAAAGCACATGATGGTAATATATGTATCAATTTAGAAGACTAACATGTCAAAACGGCATATCAGAAACAATGAGAATTTAGAAACTCATTTTATTTCAATCCACTACCACCATCTTCCGAAGGAACAGTGTTTGCATCCCTCTAGGCATATCGCACCCTACCTGGCATCACGAAGGCCTCCGTTTCCATATTTCAGTCACCGGGCATCCGGATAATGTTATGCCACACCTCCAGGCATCCCACACCCCACCTGGCATCATGAGGAACCTTCGGGGCTCACCATGTCAATGATGTCCCCAAGCATCCGGAATGTGTTACATCACACTTCCAGGCATCCTGCCTTCCAAGTAACCTCCGGGGCTCACCAGTCCCCAGACTTCCAAAGACATTGTCATCACGATCCTCTAGGCAACCGAACACCCGGGAAATCGTCGTGCCAGGGATCCAACGGCATCAATAATGTTGCAACCATGGTATAGTAGTCAAACCATTTTAAATGCCAAAAATCTTTCGTGTGGTCAATGCACGAGAATTACATCAATTTCAAAATCCTCAATTCATAAGACAAACCTTAGTGCACCAAGTCTTTAAAAATATGTCAAGCTCATATAGATGAAATCAACTCATAAAATCGAAAGCATGATACCAAATCCATAAAATCCATTTTCAAGGTTAAACCTTAAATTTTTCGAAATTCACGTGTATAGACTCAAGACGTACTTGTCACACCCCGACCCTCAAGCACGTGTCCATCCCTTGGTGGTCGATAAATTTGCGACGTCCTAGTTAGCATCGTCAACACATTCATTACACATACGAAAGTGAAACAAAACCTCTAACAACAACAGCTTGGGATAGGAAAGCAGGAAACAATTCACAACCAAAACAAACCTTTTACAAACACATTGGTTTATATACAATACTAGGTTGTCTACAAAAGACTGGCTCAACAAAAAAGGAACTGTCCTATGACCAGCTAGTCAAACATATTCGCCAATCCTTCGGTCTCCATAGGCTTCGGTGGCGTCGGGTCCTCCACAGCACCATCAAGAGGGTCAGCTGCACTCTCGCCTAGAGCGGCATCTACTACCACAGCGGGGATATCAAAACCCATGAGGGGACCCACACATAATCCATTAAAACCATAGCGAAACCAAGCTCCAAATCGATGAAGTACCCTCTGAGGTAGACCCCATCAACCCAAACGGTGGTCACCACGAGTTCATGGACCCATTGGCCCCTTAGGGCATGGTGGTCAAAACTTCGCTCGGTAACTCTCATCGGCCAACCAAAACGTTCCTAATGAACCGCCATCTAAGGACCTGAAAATGTTGAGCCCACAATGGGGTGAGACAATGTCTCAGCAAGTTCACCACTTAAATTCTGACTAGGAAGGAAATACACTTAGCAGCCTAACCACATAAGTCATAAGACTTACCTCACCTCAGTTCGTTCCTGCACGTCAGTACAATTTAAACACTCAATTAATCAATCATCAGCTTGCACAACCTAATAAATGGATCTTACTCTCACAAGCTGATAAACGATCATTGCTCTCACAAGCTGACATACAATGCTCACACAAGCTGACAACGATGCTCACACTAGCTGACAACGATGCTCACACAAGCTGAAAATTCAATGCTCACACAAGCTGCTATGGTACTTAAAAACCACTTATGGTGTCAAAACTCGACACCCGGTATTTTCTGATTAAAATATCTATATTTCACAATCATCACTCAATTTCATAAAATAGCATTCAATTATAGAAACTAAACACACTACTGCGATCAATACGAAATTCTAACGATCGGCCATCCCGGCATAATTTTAGGAAAATATTAATTAATTAATTAATTAATTCCAAAATTAAATTAAATTAATATAAAAATAAATAAAATAAATAATTAAAAGTCTAATCATGCTTACACTAATCTAATTGTCATGCTTACACTAATCTAATTGCATAATTAGACTAATTAATCCATCCATTAAACTAATCATTCATCTAATCTAATTAATATTTAACTAAGCTAATCTAACCACCTAAACCATACTTACCATAATCTAAACACCCCTTAAGCATAACTAACAACCTAAGCAGAATTTAGTGAGTAAACTCAACGGATTAGCGTTCCGATGAATCCACGGCGATGGCAATGCCAAGGCGAGCGACAAACCTCCTAGCAGCGACACCAACGGAGGCCGAGAAGGGCTTGAAAATGGGCCACGAAGACCGAAAGCCCTTACTAGCCTCAGTTTCTGCACAAGGCCAAGAAAGGCTGCTCAGCTCGAGGAAAGGGGCTCGGTGAGCGGCTTGGGGGTAACAGCGGTCTAGGCGGGGTCGAGGAGGGCTGGATGGAGACAGAGGATGTCCAACGTGTTGGAGAAATCTTCCTGGAGTATTTTGAAGCTAACAAAATGTTTCAATCAGTCTAGTCTGAAGATTTGCAGATTCTACTATTTAAAGTCTGAAGACCTCCGGACTGCCAGACTCAAAACTCAAAGTCTATTCTCATTGACAGTTCTAATCCGTCGAAGAAGGGCCATCCAGAACTGGGTCTTTCATTAGAGATTTGACTTTATCGATCAGAGAATATCTCTTGGCTAGATATGACATAACGGAATCCTTTATTTGATCATGATTGATTCAGAGAATAAGGATCTAATGATTGGCGAAGTATACTTGGAAGGTTCTACTTATGGAAACCGAGATCCTGATTGTATGGGCGAGCAGGATTGATGGGCTATCGACATGTTCCTTAAATATCTCGAATGATCTTCCTAATTGATTCCGTCCAACGGGTAGATTGGAGGAATTCCTTTGGTAAGTGCCAACGGGTATGATGGCATAAAGGAGTATATAAGGAAGACGTTCTAGTTGTTTTAAGTGTGTGCGCGATAGAAGAATTCCAAAGTCTGAAGCTCTTTGTTCTTAGTCAATTCATTTGTTGAGCGAAATCTTATACGCAAAAGAGAGTCTATATCTTTGAGAAACCTTGAGGAAGTGTGGTAGAGTATCTACACTGTGGAATCAAGGGAGAGCTTTGCTGTAACAACTCTTTTGTTCATAGTGAAATCCAGCCAGTGGGCTGTTAGTGCGGAAGAGTGGACGTAGGTTTGGAATAAGCCGAACCACTATAATCTCTGTGTTCATTTTCTCTTCCTTACTCTTTTTACTTTGATCATAATTTGTTTTTGCTAACAAAAGACAAACTTCATTTCTATTGTCTATTTCGTATTGTTCACTTATCACGAGAAATTATTATACACCTATTCACCTCCCTCTAGGTGCTTATACTAGCTATCTCAATTGGTATCAAAGCCTGTGTACTCACTTATTTTGAAGTGTTTTACTTCAGAGTTAAAGATCCATGGCTAGTATGTTGGTTCCAGGGCTGGTAGAAGGGCAAAACAATACCAGACCGCCTTACTTTGATGGAAAGGATTACAACATATAGAAAAACAAGATGAAGGAGTTCCTAAGATCAAATGATCCTCTGGAATGGGACGTTGTAGACAAATGAATCATTCCCAAAGCTACACCTGTCTTAGAGAGAGGAAAAGATGTTGAGTCTAGTGAAATGACTCGGGAAGAGATAACCAAAAGACAAGCTCTTGATGCAAAAGCAATTTATTCTTTATATTGTGCTTTGTCACCTACTGAATATAGCAGAATATTTTCTTGTGTTATAGCAAAAGAAGTTTGGGATAGATTACATATCACCTATGAAGGAACCGATCGAGTGAAAGAAACCTGAATCAATATTATCCTCGGTCAATATGAAGCCTTCAAAATGAAATCAGGAGAATCTATTACTGACATGTTTAGTCATTTTACAGAAATCGTGAATGGTCTTGAAAATCAAGGTCAACTAATTTTTGATCCCATGAAAGTAAACAAACTACTGCGTGGACTATCCAAGGATTGGAATCACATAAAGACCTCAATAAGGGAGATACAAAGGATTATGCCACTTTCAGTTGATGAATTGCTTGGGACTCTTCAGTCTTATGAAGTGGAGCAAATCAACGAAGATGAAGATCCTAAAGGTAAGAAATCCATTGCATTAAAATCTAATGATGATTATGATGTAACAGATTCTGAAGATGATATGAATGACGAAGAGCTTGCTCTCATGATAAGAAGATTCAGAAAGCTGAACAAAAAATGAAGAAGATTCAATTCAAAGAAACAGAATTTTCAAAAGCAACAGAGTAGGTCTATTGAAGATGATGAATCCAATAAAGATGTAGTCTGCTTCAAATGTAAGAAAAAGGGACACATCATACCCAATTGTCCTCTTCTGAGGAAGAAGAAAGGAAAAGCTGAAAAGTATCGAAAGGCTCTTAAAGCAGAAACCTAGAGTGATACAGAGTGTGAAGAAAGTGATGATGATTCTGACAATATATGTTTGATGGCACAATCGGATTCAGATTCAAACTCCGAGATAGACTCAGATTCAGACAATGAATTTGAGGTGAGTAACTTCAAAATTCCTATTAAAGTTTCTAAATACATTGATGAGTTGTGTTTTAGTCTTAAGACTTCTCTTAAAAGGATTTTCGAACTCAAAAAGGAAAACTCTGCACTGAAACAATAAGAAAATGTCTTGAAAGAAAAAGTGAAATGTTTAGACATGAATGTTTCTACTCTTAAAGAAAGTGAAGATAATCTTGTGAAAGAAAATGTACTTTTAAAAAATGACATATCAAATATTTCCAAAAGATTTTCAATAGGATCTGAGAAACTTGAAAAAATTCTTTCTGTTCAAAGACCTTATTTCAATAAATCTGGTTTGGGAATGACTGGAGAAACCATTCCTTTAATTGATTTTCCTAAAGTGAAGGAAAGAATTAAGCAAAGACCCACTAGAGATGCTTACAAAAATCATTTTAATAAGATCTTTGTAAAACCAGTAGGTCGCAATGCTCTTAAAAGTTGTAAATGCAATAGCTCAGACCATTTTGAAAAAGAATGTCTTATGGTTTGGAAACCCATTAAGAAAGTATGGGCAAAGACTGTATATAATGCTAACACCAATGGACCCAAGAAAATATGGATACCAAAGAAAGCTTGAGTCTCTTTTCTAAATGCAAGTCACTATCAAGAAAAATGTTAAATGGTATCTAGATAGTGGATGCTCAAGACATATGACAGGAGATTCAAGTTGCTTCATAAAACTCATACAAGTAAATGGTGGAAAAGTCTCATTTGGAGGGAATAGCAAAGGAAGCATTGTGGGATTCGGAACTGTAAAGATTGGAAATCTCACAATCAGCAATGTTTCCTTAGTGGAAGGACTTAATTACAATCTGTTCGCATCGCTTAGCGTGTGATACCGGTTTCAAAATCAACTTTCAAGAGGGAATATGTTCAGAACCAAAGAAAGATTCTACTCAATCATTCATGGGTTGAAGACATGGAAATATCTACCTCTTGGATGTGAAACCAGATGAATCGCAATGTCTAATCTCAATTCAAGACGAAGCAAACTTATGGCACAGAAAGCTTGGGCACATCAATATGAAGTAGATAGCCAAAATTTCAGCAAAGAAGCTTGTTCGTGGTTTACCCAATCTATCATACCAAAAGTCTGATCTATGTACACCATGCATATTGGGAAAGCAGGTAAGAAATTCCTTTAAACTAATAAATCAAGTTTCCACTAATTGTGTACTGCAGCTTCTGCATATGGATCTCTTTGGACCAACCAGAACTCAGAGCATTGGAGGTAAGAAATATTGCCTAGTAATTGTGGATGACTACTCACGATTTACTTGGGTATATTTCCTAGCAAGTAAGTTTGAAACATTTTCTTACTTTGAAAAGTTTGCTAAAAAGGTCCCAAATGAAAAAGGGTATGTTATTTCAAGTATAAAAATAGACCATGGAGGTAAATTTTAAAATCAAGATTTTATAAAATTTTGTGATGAATCTGGTTTTCAGCATTTGTTCTCCTCTCCATATACTCCAGAGCAAAACGGAGTTATGGAAAGAAAGAATAAATCGCTTCAAGAAATGGCTAGAACTCTTTTAATTGAAAGTAACATCTCTTCACGTTTTTGGGCTGAAGCAGTTTCTACAACATGTTATATTATTAATAAAGTTTTTCTAAGGCCTATTCTAGAAAAAACCTCTTATGAGTTATTCAAAGAAAAGAAGCCTATTGTTTCATATTTTCATGTGTTTGGATGTAAATGCTTTATATTGAAAAATGCAAATGATCGAGTTGGCAAGTTTGAAGAAAAATCAGACGAATGCATCTTCCTTGGATATTCAACCACAAGCAAAACGTATAGAGTCTACAACAAGAAGACTCAATCTGTAGAGGAATCAATGAATGTCAGATTCCAAGATTCTATGCAAAATGAATCTATTCAGACTCATCTTGAAGAATCTGAACCTATTTCAGACTCTACAAAGTCTAAATCTCAGGAAGCAGCTCAAACTTCGAAAGACCAGAAACAAATGATTGTTGAAGATTCAAATGAAGGAAGTGATCATCAACCTGACAAATCAACCAGCAACTGGAAGCATAAGTCCAATCATCCCAAAGATCTTATTATTGGCGACATTAATGAAGGAATTCTCACAAGATCCAAAAGGCGCGAAGAGTTTAGTGTTGTTGCTCTTATTTCTTAAATAGAACCCAAAAGCATATAAGAAGCTTTATCTGATGAAAGCTGGATTAAAGCTATGCAAGAAGAACTCGTGCAATTCAGTAATAATGATGTATGGGAATTAACTCCTAAACCAAAAGGTAAATCTATTATTGGAACTAAATGGGTTTTCGTGAACAAGATGAACGAGAAAGGAAAGGTCGTAAGAAACAAAGCAAGACTCGTGGCCAAGGGATATACGCAAGAAGAAGGGATAGACTATAATGAGACTTACGCACCAATAGCGAGGTTAGAAGCAAAAAGATTATTACTTGCTTTTGCTTGTCATAAGAATTTCAGGTTATTCCAAATGGACGTCAAAAGTGCTTTCCTGAATGGATTTATCCAAGAGGAAGTCTATGTGGAACCCGGTTTTGAAGACCCAAGGAAATCAAACTCTGTATTCAGACTCAAAAAGGCTTTATATGGTCTAAAGCAAACACCTCGAGCTTGGTACGATAGGCTGAGTAAGTTTTTAATTCGAAATGGGTTTGTCAAAGGTAAAGTAGACACTACTCTTGTTTATCAAAAAAGAAAGTAAAAGTTTTATGCTTGTTCAAATATATGTTGATGATATTATTTTTGGATCTCCTAATGAAAGTCTGTGGCAAGAAATTCTCTAAGTCTATGCAGGATGAATTTGAAATGAGCGATGGGTGAGTTAATCTTCTTTCTCGGGCTTCAAGTGAAACAACTAAAGGAAGGAACTTTTATTCATCAAGAAAAATATGCTAATGATCTTGTCAAAAAGTTTGGACTGGAAAATTGTAAAAAGGCTGATATACCAATGTCAAGTTCCTTGAAGATAGACAAAGATGAAGGAGGAAAGAAAGTTGATCAGAAGTTATACAGGAGTATCATTGGTTCACTTATATATCTTACTGCTTCTAGACCTAACATTTTGTTTAGTGTTTGCATTTGTGCCAGATTTCAAGCAGACCCTAAAGAATCTCATCTAAATGCTACAAAGCGTATTATCAAATATATTGCATCAACTTCAAACTTTGGTCTTTGGTATCATAAAAAGGGAGACTTTACTCTTCTTGGATACTCAGACGCAGACCTAGCTGGATGCAGAGTTGATAGAAAGAGCACCTCAGGTACCTGTCAACTACTTGGAAGCAGGACAGTATCTTAGTTTTCAAGGAAGCAAAGTACAGTAGCTCTCTCTACAGCAGAAGCAGAATATGTAGCTCTTGGGAGTTGTTGTTCACAAATTCTGTGGATAAAACAACAACTAAGACACTTTGGAATTGAAGATTCATGCACGGAAATCAAGTGTGACAACACCAACGCAATCAATCTCACTAAGAGTCCAATTCTTCACTCAAGAGCAAAACATATAGAGATTTGACATCACTTCATTAGAGATCATGTTCAAAATGGAGAAGTTTCGATTCAGTTTGTTGACTCAAAGAACCAACTGGTGGATATTTTTACAAAACCTTTGGAGAAAAATCAATTTAAAGCTATTCGTTCCAAACTCAAAATCTTAAAGTCGAGAAAATTCAGACTCGGATCGAAAGTCTAAAGATACCCAAACTCAGGCGATCAAGTTTTTCTTTCGTAAGTTATTTTACTTTATTATCTCTCGAATCTCATCTTAAAAAGGTACGATCATCAACCATGTTTGATTATTGCTATATCTAATTGACGTGATTATTGTAATGTTTCCTTTTCGAAAAAAGAGTTATTTTTTAAATGACAATTATCTAATTTTTTAAAAAGGCAGTTATTTTTTTAAAGGGCATCTTTTTACTTTCTTTTATGACGTTCCGTATGCCTCTCTTTGACTGTCTTATATACTGTTGTTTCTTCTTCGCTTTACTCTCAAAAACCCTAAGAGAACACCGATCTTCCATTTCTGTCTTCTTCTCTTGTTTAATCTTCGAAAAGTTGTCACCTTTCTTGGGAAAGTCTAGTTTGGAATCTTTCAAAGACTGTGAAAGATGTCGTCTCAAAGGAAGTCTTCGAGGATCGCAAATAGGAGATCGCAGCGAATGCGTGAGGGACCTACGCACTTTGATCTCACCGAGGAAGAAGAGTTTCCTAGTCAGCAGTAAAGCCCACAACATTCTCAGCAGCATCCATCTACTCCATCTAGACCACAGGATGTTGCTTGTTGAGAAGAGGAAGAAATAATTGAAGATGCACAACCCGTAAGATCTTCTAAGCCCTCTTTTATCTATAAGCTTTATCGTGCTTTGAAAAGGGGTGGAACTCCTTTGAACCACATTAATGAATTTCTGAAAGACAAAAGGTACAAAAATGAAACCTTCTTTTTACGCACAATGGAACGTTTGGGAATTGCCCCTGCTAGATCGGCAGAAGAAGCAATGGCAAATATTCCAATTGATCCTCATGTTGAAGGGCTGAATCAGATAAATGGGAATGATGATGACAAGTTGTACAGTCAGTTTCAACTGAGAATGGGTGTTGCGGCAAAAATTCGGGGAAAAAGGACAGACTTATTTCGATCTAAGGAACAAAAGCATCTATACTCTAAATTGTTGAAGATGGGGTGATAAACCCTAGAAGTGTGGCTTTTGATTTCCTTGACGCTGTGAATGTTAATTTGAGGGAAAAATCCAGTCTTCTTCAACTTGAACAGTTCTATTCTGACTCTACAAAAGCCTATGCTAAACTCACTACATATTTCTATTCGAATCTCAATTTCTTGGATGCGAATAGATTCTCTTTTAGTGTTCGAGATCAGGACTATGTGGTGGATGTAGATATGTTGGCTGATGTCATTAGGGTTGAGAAAGGGAGATATTAACCTATCAATGTTTCCATTGCTCGTGCTACGTTGGAACTTGTTAAGGATAGAAGGACAGAGGTAAAGGTTTCCTACTCGAGGATGAGTGCGTTCAACATTCTGCTTCACAAGATTGTGATTAATTGCCTCAGACCAAAATCTACTTCTAAGACTGATGTTTCAAACTTAGAGGCAAAGCTGATGTATGCCATCAAGGCTGGGAAAAAGCTGATGTATGCCATCAAACTTAGAGGCAAAGCTGATGTATGCCATCAACTTCCTTATCCAGCTCTTATGACAAAGTTATTCAGACATTTGAATGTTCAGCCTCCACAAATTCTTTGTGTTCGATCTTGTGATCAAATGGTGGTGGGACTGAAAATGGTGTCTAAAATGCATCTGAAGGAACTCAACAAGGCGTTGGAGAAATTCAAGGAGAAAACCCCTGTCAAAACTCATCAAATCTCTTCGGTTGCAAAGAGAAAAGGGAAGGAGCCCATGGTTGCTTCATCTAAGAAAAGAAGAGCTCTCATCGTTGAGGATGAAGAAGATGAGGAAGACATCACCATTTCTGCTATGGCATTGAAGAACCTGAGTCGTTCTATTCCAGAATCAACGGAACGATAAAAGAAAGACTCAAAACAGAGGACTGAAGAAAGAGAGTTCCTCATGCTCTCCTTCCTCTTGATTTCCTCTTTCCTCTTCTTCTTTTTCTTCTTCATGAGAAAATAGGAATGTCCTCATATCCTGCTACCAATGAAGGAGTCAGCCGCTCTCTAGTAGATCCAGAGGACATCTATACCTCTCAATTTCCTGAGGAGGGACATGATGTTTCATCGCCCAATCTGCGTGACTATGCTGATTTGCCATCGTCTGCCTTTACTCCATCTGATCATATAGAAGCCAGTACGCAGACTGATAATTCAGCAGATTTTCGCAGAATTCTTGATGTTCTCTTGAACATGCGGGGTCAGATATATGCTTTGGGATGCGAAGTTCAGAATTTGCAGACTGCAGGTCAAGCTTTTTCAATTTCTTTGAATGATCAGATCCAAGCCCTTTCTCTTCAGACTCAGGCAAATGCTAAGGGTGTAGATGTGGCACAACTGAAAGAGGACTTGAAAAAGCTATAAGGCATTGTCCAGTCAATGGGAGATTTCCAGCTTGTTCGTGTTCCCAAACATTCTTGATTTCATTCTCTTCCCATCTAAACCTTTTTTTATGATGACAAAAAGAGGGAGAGATGTGATTTGAAACTTTGAACCTTAAACTTTTTGAACTTTTGGTTTGTTTTGATGTTTGACTTGACTTTTGTGTCTGGCTGTGGACTGAATTTGGGATTTGGATTTGACTGTTTATATTAAGTACTATTGATATCTTATGAATGGCTTTACTCATATGCAAGACTAACCTATTTTATGTGGTTGCAGATTTTAGTGTTATCATTAAATAATATATCTTTATGAGATATCCATATTTGCTTGAATAAAGTTTTGCAAGTCAAAGTTATCCAAATCTAAAGGAAAAGTTTTGTCACCACCAAAAAGGGGAGATTGTTGGAGAAATCTTCCTGGAGTATTTTGAAGCTGACAAAACGTGTCCATCAGTCTAGTCTGAAGATTTGCGGACTCTACTATTTAAAGTCTGAAGACCTCCGAACTGCCAGACTCAAGACTCAAAGTCTATTCTCATTGACAATTCTAATCCGTCGAAGAAAGGCTATCCAGAACTGGGTGTTTCATTAGATATTTGACCTTATCGACTGGAGAAGATCTCTTGGCTGAATATGACATAACGGAATCCTTTATTTGATCATGATTGATTCAGAGAATAAGGATCTGATGATTGGCGAAGTATACTTGGAAGGTTCTACTTATGGAAACCGAGATCCTGATTGTATGGGCGAGCAGGATTGATGAGCTATCGACATGTTCCTTAAATAGCTTGAATGATCTTCCTAATTGATTCCGTCCAACGGGTAGATTAGAGGAATTCCTTTGGTAAGTGCCAACGGGTATGATGGCATAAAGGAGTATATAAGGAAGACGTTCTAGTTGTTTTAAGTGTGTGCACGATAGAAAAATTCCAAAGTCTGAAGCTCTTTGTTCCTAGTCAATTCATTTGTTGAGCAAAATCTTGTACGCAAAAGAGAGTCTATATCTTTGAGAAACCTTGAGGAAGTGTGGTAGAGTATCTACACTGTGGAATCAAGGGAGAGCTTTGCTGTAACAACTCTTTTGTTCATAGTGAAATCCAGCTAGTGGGCTGTCAGTGCGGAAGAGTGGGCGTAGGCTTGGAATAAGCCGAACCACTATAATCTTTGTGTTCATTTTCTCTTCCTTACTCTTTTTACTTTGATCATAATTCGTTTTTGCTAACAAAAGGCGAACTTCCTTTCTATTGTCTATTTCGTATTGCTCACTTATCACGAGAAATCATTATACACCTATTCACCTCCTTCTAGGTGCTTATACTAGCTATCTCACAACGGAGCTGTGACGCAACTCGAGCAGCTCAAGGATGGCGAGATAAAGGTGGATAAGCAGGTAAGAGGCAGACGCGGCTCACAAGGCTCACAGTTGGTGTGACGACGAGCGACGATGTGCAGTGACTCCCGACGGGCGGCAGAGGGCTTTAGCTGGCTACTGCTAGCTTTCCTTTGGTTTCTCAAGCTCTCTCAACACCTCAACAATGGAGAAAGGAGGGGGAAAGAGGAAGAAGAAGGCTGCTGAAGAGAAGGGGACCCCAAATGGCTTCTTAGGCCTTCAACACTTGGCCAACACACTCAAATGGCTGCCCCACCACTTGCTCAACCATCCATAGCCCATTTCTCTCTCCCCAAACTTCCTCAAGAAGCCTTCCAACTGGTCCAAAAGTTACTGCCCCCATGGCATACGAATTTAGGACATTGCTAATGAATTCCATTCAATTCCCTTTCAATTCTCATCCAATTGGATTCAATTTGATGTCCATAAATCCAACCAATGTGATATCATCCCAATCAACATTTTTCCTCATCAATAGAATCAACTTGATGGCCAAAAGTGCACTCAAAAACAGTCCCTTGAACTTCCCGATCCAAAAAAAAAACCTTACTTTGATTTTTTTGTCGAAAATCTCAGTTTGCATAAAAATCTTTAGAGGATGAGTCGACATTCCTAAAATGACTTGTGACATGACAGAACTTCCATTTTTTGGAATCAGGTTCAATTTCGTGGTTAATTTCAATCTGGCGTGATTTTAACGCGTCCTAACCTACGGGGTAGCTTTTAGAAATTTTTCGTGCAATTGACCCGTAGTTGATTATTTTCAAGCCACAATGTACATCTTCGACACATTGGCGACTCTCGATTGTCATGAAAATCTCAAGGTTTCAAATGCGGACACATAGTACCAAAACGACAGAGAAATCGGTTTAGTGCCGATCGACAAGAATTTTGCAATTAGATGGAATCACCCACACTTAATCACATGGCTCTGTCAAATTGACCTATCTTCAGTCTCTAATCAGTCTGTGCCATAATAACCCTTGCAGATTAGCACGGTCGAGCAATCGATTCCTGGTCAAATTCTCAAGTCTATTGCGTTAAATTCCTTAAGGGCTTCACCTAATAGGCTAGTTATCTCGTGAGTGGCCAACTCAGAGAAAAGAACTATAGGTACATCGATGAAAAGCCCAACTCATTCAATTGAAAATAGAATTGGAAAATCAGGATGTCGCAACTCTTCCCCTCTTATAAAAATTTTGTTCTCAAAATTTAAACCATTACAATTCTTTAAACAAAAAGGTGGGGGTACAATCGTCTCATCAACTCTTCACTCTCCCAGACCACTTTGACCAACAGGATGGTCTTGGTGCGCAGAACCTGTTCTTTCCAATCCACAATTTGAATCGGGCTATCCATGTATGACACTCTGTCATCCACGTCTAAATCCTCAAAATTCAGCATGTGGGTTGGGCCAGGCTTGTAACATCCTGAAATTCGAGCCCTCTGAGGAATGAATGAATGTGAATTTCTTTCAATACAAATCTTACTTTTACCAAAAAAAAAAATGAATGTGAATTTTGTCAATGCATTGTTGGTTGATCTCACTCGGAATTGATCACTCCTGAGATACTGACCTTATAGGGAAAGGCTAATGAGGACAGAACTCGTACGACTAAAATACTCGACCTAGAAAACGACTTGACCATGAGAGTGAGGATGATCCTGTAGATAGGCAGGTCGATTCTGAGGATGACTAGAAGTCGATTCGCGAACAGAATATAATGGAACGACAGGTGATTCCGTTTACTATTATCGAATCCATGAACGACCCTATGTCGATTCTCAATAATCGTGTACTTTGAAATAAGAATCTATTCTCCGTAATTTCATGTAGTGAAGGACGTCCGTGCGTCGAGATGTCTTGAACGTGATTTGACACGAGTCGACTACACGGGAATCCTTGGAGATGCCCGTCAGTCTAAGTTGTACCTAAAATGGCATTGGGCGAAATTGACATGATATTAGAACTAAAGATTGGGCTTCGAATTATCGGGAATGTCCAAGACAAACTTTGGATGAAGCTACACGGGAATCCTTGCTAGTATGAGTACCTAGAGGGGGGTGAATAGGAATACAACGAATTTTCTTGAAGATTGCACAATACTTTAGACAGTTAAAGAATTTGCAATAATTAAATATCAATCGAGAGACTGAGTAAGGGAAAGAGAGAATTGAACACTCGGTTTATAGTGGTTCGGCTTGATTCAAGCCTACGTCCACTCTTTTCTCGCACCGACAAGATTGGCTGGATTCCACTATAATCAAAGAGCTGTTACGTGTTGATCTTCCTTGAATTCTAGGTGTAGATGATCTACCACACTCACTCAAGGTCTCGCCAAGTACAAACACTCTCGTATACAATTTCGCTCGAATGCAGTCTCGACTAATAATCAAGGGTCTTCGACTGGAATTTTTCTATCAATCACACACTTAAAACAACTAGAACGTCTTCCTTTTATACTCCTTCATGCCATCATAGCCGTTGGCACTTACCAAAGGAATTCCTCCAATCTACCCGTTGGACGGAATCAATCAAGAAGATCATCCGAGCTATTTAAGGAATCGATGATAGCCCATCAATCTCGCTCGCCCATACAATCGGGATCTTGGTTTCCAAGAATAGAACATTCCAAGAATACTTCGACGACCATCGGATCTTCAATCGAGAATTAAAGAATCCGAAATGATTATCCAACCAAAGAATCTTTTCCGGAGGATAGGATCGAATCCTCAACCATAGACCTCGGCTTTGGATTTCCTTCACACGGATTGGAAAGAGCGTCGGTGAGAACAGACTTAAGTCTTGAGTCTTGAGTCTTAAGTCTTGAGTCTTGAGTCTTGAATCTTGGATCTTGAGTCTCGAGAATACAAAGTCTTCAGACTTTAAACTGTCGGTCTCCGAACATCCAGACTTAGACTGATAGAAACGTTTTGTCAGCTTCAAAATATTCTGGAAAGATTTCTCCAACAATCTCCCCCTTTTTGATGGTGACAAAACTTTCTTGTAGATTTGAACAACTTTGACTGCAAAAAACATTTCTCAAGCAATATGGCTAACTCAAAAAGATTAATAAAGCAACCGCACTCGCATCCACAGAAAATTGGTTAGACTTTCATGAGAAACACCATATAACAACACTTGAATAAATGCAACCAGTCAAGCATCACAATCCATAATCAATTCATCAAATTCACACCCAAGTTCAAGTTCTCAAGTCATACTCAAAAATAAACATAACCACTAAAAAGTTTTTAAAAGATGTTGGTTCAAATTGGTTCTCCCCCTTTTGTCGCATTGAAAAGGGTGAGAAAGGAGTCATGTCCGCTTGGGAATGCGCACGATCCGGAAATCCCCAATGGATGGACTACTCCTTCGAGCTTCTTCGTGTCTTCTCTCGGATGAGCTACCTCTTCTCCCTAAGCATTGGCTTGAAGTTGCGGAGCGAGGTCTTTGAATTTATCCTCCAGAGACCGAAGATGCTTGTCCAAAGCATTCTTCAAAGCTTGGATTTCACGATCCGTAACATATATATCGGTTACGCATTTCCGTAAGAACATTCATGATGCTACGAAAATCTGCGTAATCATCCGTCGTGTACCGGCATGAGCTTTCTCTGATTGAGTAAATGCAGACGATGGCGCTTCAGTATAGTCTGGCAGATTTGGAATCGACGTATCACCTTCTTCAAGCATTTGAGAGACCTGAACTTCTTCTGGGTCTTCTGGAGATTGTCTTAGATCTTCACTGACAGCAGCATGAGGTGTAGACCTCTCTTGCTCGCTAACTCCCCCTGTCTCTAGGACATCGAAAGGGGAAGAGTGATGATCATGCTCTTCATTTTCCTTCTCTCCAGATTTGTCAGCAGACTTTTCTTTTTCTCCTTCTTCTTCTTCTTCAACTTCTTTCTCCTTCTCTCTCGTTCTTCCTCTTCTCGATCTGCTTTTCTTCTTCTCTACTCGCTGAAGCATCTTGTCGGATGAGACACGAACGTCTTGTTCTTGTCGGCGCTTGGATAGTAGGATCTTCATCATCTTCATCTTCATCCTCAAGGATGAGAGTTCTTTCTTCTTCTTCGATGGGGCACCCATGGCCTCCTTTCCTTTCCTTTTTGAAACATTTGGATGGAGATTTCACTTTGAATTTCTCCATTGCCTTGGAGAGTTCTTGCGTACGCATCTTCATTAACATTTTCAACCCTACCACCATCTTATCACACGGTCGAACACAAAATGTATGTGGCAGATCAATGTTCAGATGTCTGAAGATCTTGGTCACCAGACCAGGATAAGGCAATTGTCCTTTGTCTTTTGACACTGCTCTGTACATATGGAAGAGAATAGTGTGCGGGAGAGAAAACTTCCGTCCTGAGTTAATCGCATACATCAACTTTGCTTCAGAAAGAGACACAGAAGTCTTTGATGTAGACTTCGGTCTTAGACAGTTGATCACAATCTTATGAAGCACAATGTTGATGGCATTCATCCTGGAATAGGTAATTTTCTTCTCTACGTCCCTATCTTTGACAAGATCCAGGAGCGACGAGCGATGAGACTTTGATTGGAAGATAACGTCCTCGTTCAACTCCAACTATGTCCGCCAACATATTCACATCTACCATGTAGACTTGGTCTCGAACACCGAATGAAATTCTATTCGCATCCAAAAAGCTAAGATTTGAATAGAAATAAGCGGTCGATTGAGCATACTCGTCCGTAGAGTCAGAGCAAAAAGTCTCAAGTTGAAGCAAATTCAACTTTTCTCTTAAGTTCACGTTGATGGTGTCCAGGAAGTCAAAATCGACACTTCTAGGGTTTATCACCCCTCTTTTCAACAGCCTGAAATACGCTTTTTCCTGATCCTTGGATTTAAACAAATCCATCCGATTTCCTTTCACCTTTGCTGCCACACCCATTCTAGGTTTAAATTCAAGGAACATTTTGTCATCATCGTTCCCGTCAATCAGATTTTGTCCTGGCATACGAGGATCACTGGGAATGTTCGCTAGAGCCTCCTCTGCCCTTCCTTGAGGAGCAATTCCCAAATCCTCCATTTTCCGCAGAAAAAGATACTCATTCCCATAATTTTTGTCCTTAAGGAAGTCATCTATATACTTTAATGAAGTACCAGTGCTTTTCAACGCACGATAAAGTTTATAGATAACGTAGGGTTTTTGGACTCTTACTCGGGTCGGCATCCTCGATTATATCTTCTTCCGAGATGTTGACTTCCACCTTGTGGGGCGGAGACGATGAATGACGTGGAGGAGAGCGAATCGGACTTTGTCGCCGACTTGATAAGTCTTCTTCTTCTTGAAGATCGAAGTGAGTCGGTCCCTTCTCCATTCTTTGTGGTCCCCTGTTTGCGATTCTTGATGATTTCCTCGAAGACGACATCTTTCTTTGTCTATTGGAAGATTCCTTCACTTGCTTTTCCCAAGAAAAATGACCACTTTCTCGACGATGAACAAGAAATAGAAACAGTATCGGGAGGAGAGTGCCTTTTAGGGTTTTGAAAATTGGGCGAAGAAAAAACTGTATATATATATATACCTCGGATTTGAAAAGAGAAGTTTAATCGGTGCAAGGAAAGTGTACGAACACTTCTTTTCAAAATCAATAACTGCCAAAATTAATTCCTTGAAAAAAGACAAGTTTTCAAATTTGCACACGAATTATATCTGAGTGAAAGAACGTACCTTTTCGAGATAAAATAGCAACTTACGTCTTTAGCCAAGAATGTTGAGTCTCATGATTTAAAGTCTCGAGAGATCGAGTCTTAGAGTTGGTGAGTCTCTAGACTTTAACTTCTTCAAGCTTCAAAATGTTGAGTCTTGAGCGAATAAAGTCGAATTGATTTTTCTCCAAAGGCTTTGTGAATATATCATAGTTGACTCTTCGAATCAACAAATTGAATCGAGATTTCTCCATTTTGAATATGATCTCTAATGAAGTGATGTCGAATCTCAATATGCTTTGCTCTTGAATGAAGAATTGGATTTTTGGTGAGATTGATCGCGCATTTGGTGTTGTCACATCTCGATTTCGTGCATGAGTCTTCAATGCCAAAGTCTTGTAGCCGTTGTTTTATCCATAGAATTTGCGAACAGCAGCTTCCAAGAGCTACATACTCGCAATCGTTGAGAGAGCTACAGTGCTTTGCTTTCTTGAGAACCAAGACACTGTCCTGTTTCCAAGCAGTTGACAAGTTCCAGAAGTGCTCTTTCTATCGACTCTGCAACCGGCCAGATCTGCATCTGAGTATCCTAGAAGATTAAAGTCTCCCCTCTTTGGATACCAAAGACCGATGCTTGAAGATGAGGCAACGTATTTGATAATACGTTTCACGGCAATGAGATGTGATTCTCTAGGGTCTCGATTGAAACCTAGCACGGATGCAAACACTCAACAAAATATCAGGTCTAGAAGCGATAAGATAAAGAAGTGAACCGATCATGCTCCCGTATGACTTTTGATCTACTTTCTTCCCTTCTTCATCTTTGTCTATCTTCTGAGAACATGACATTGGTATGTCGGTCTTTTTGCACCTTTCCAATCCAAATCTTTTGACAAGATCATTAGCATATTTTTCTTGGAAGATAAAAGTTCCTTCCTTCAATTGCTTTATTTGAAGGCCAAGAAAGAATGTTAATTCTCCCATCATACTCATTTCAAATTCGTCTTGCATAGACTTAGAAAATTTCTTGCAAAGACTTTCATTAGAAGATCCAAAAATAATGTCATCAACATATATTTGAACGAGTAAGAAACTTTTGTTTTCCTTTTTGATGAACAGAGTAGTATCTACTTTACCTTTGACAAATCCGTTACGTAATAAGAACTTACTTAGTCCTGCCGTACCAAGCTCGAGGTGCTTGCTTTAGACCATACGAGCCTTTTTCAGTCGAAGACCGAGTCGCTTCTTTGGGTCTTCAAATCCAGGCGGTTGTTCCACATAAACTTCCTCTTGGATAAATCCATTCAGGAAAGCACTTTTGACGTCCATTTGGAATAACCTGAAATTTTTGTAACAAGCAAAAGCAAGTAATAGACGAATAGCTTCTAACCTTGCAACTGGTGCGTAAGTCTCGTCATAGTCTATTCCTTCTTCTTGCGTGTATCCCTTGGCCACGAGTCTTGCTTTATTGCGTACGACTTTTCCTTCTTCATTCATCTTGTTTCTTGAACACCCATTTGGCTCCAATAACAGTTTTACCTTTCGGTTTAGATGTCAATTCCCAGACATCGTTAATGTTGAACTGTCTGAGCTCCTCTTGCATAGCTTCAATCCAGCTTTCATCAGATAAAGCTTCTTCTATGCTTTTTGGTTCAATTTCAGAAATGAGAGCAACAGCACTAGACTCTTCACGTCTTTTTGATCTGGTGCAGATTCCTTCATTGATTTCGCCAATTATGAGGTCTTTAGGATGACTGGATTTGTGTTTCCAGTTACTGGTTGATTTGCTTGATTGATGATCTCTTTCTTTATTTGAATCTTCATGAGCTTCTTGATGTTGAACTTCCAGAGTCTGAGATGCTTCTTGAGTTGAAGACTTTGGAAGGTCTAGAGTGACTTCAAACTCTTCATATTGAGTCTAGCTGGATTCATCTTGCGCTGAGTCTTGGAATTTGACATTCATTGATTCTTCCACAGACTGGCTTTTCTTGTTATAGACTCTGTAGGCTTTGCTTGATGTAGAATATCCAAGGAAGATGCCTTCATCGATCTTTCTTCAAACTTACCAACACGATCGCTTGCATTTTTCAAAATAAAGCATTTGCAACCAAACACATGAAAGTATGAAACAATAGGTTTTTTACCTTTGAATAGTTCATAAGGGTTTTCTCAAGAATAGGTCTTAGGAAGACTCTATTGATGATATAGCATGCTGTTGAAACAGGCTTCAGCCCAAAACCGTGAAGAAATTTTGCTTTCAATTAAAAGAGTTCTAGCCATTTCTTGAAGAGATCTATTCTTTCTTTCCACAACTCCATTTTGCTTTGAGGAGTGTATGGAGAGGAAAATACATGTTTAAAACCAGATTCATCACACAATTTTGTGAAATCTTGATTTTCAAATTCACCTCCATGATCTGTTCTTATACTTGAAATAGCACATCCTTTTTCATTTTGAACCTTTTTAGCAAACTTCTCAAAGTACGAAAAGGTTTCGACTTACTTGCAAGAAAATATACCCGGTAAAGCGAGAGTAATCGTCTACAATTACTAGACAATACTTCTTACCTCCAATGCTCTGGTTCTTGTTGGTCCGAAGAGATCCATATGAAGCAACTGTAGTTCATGATTAGTAGATACATGATTTGTTTGCTTAAATGAATTTCTTACCTGCTTTCCCGCATGCATGGAGTGCATGAATCGAGACTTTTGGTATGGTAATTTGGGTAGTCCTCGAACAAGCCGCTTTGATGAGATTTTGGCTAATTGCTTCATATTGACATGGCCAAGCTTTCTGTGCCATATGCTTGCTTCATCTTGGATTGAAATTAGACATTGAGCTTTATTCAATTTCATGTCTAAGAGGTAGATGTTTCCATGTCTTCGACCCATGAAAGACTCGAGAATCTTTACTAATTCCATAGCAAATTCCTTCTTGAAAGGAGATCTTGAAACCGGTATCACACAATTGGCTAATGCCGAGAAGGTTATAGTTGAGTCCTTCTACTAGAGAAACATTGCTTATTGTGAGATTTCCAATTTTCACATTCCAAACCCCACGATGCTTCCTTTGCCGTTTCCTCCAAATGAAACATTTCCGCCGTTTACTTGAACAAGCTTTATGAAGCACTTTGAGTCTCCCCGTCATGTGTCTTGAGCATCCGCTGTCAAGATACCATTTTATCTTTCTCTTGACGGAGACCTGCATTCAAGTGAAAGTCTCAAGCTTTCTTTGGTACCCAAATTTTCTTGGGTCCTTTGGAGTTAGTAGGATAAGCATTATTGGGCCATGCTTTCTTAACAAGTTTCCAAACCATAGGACAGTCTTTTTCAAAATGATCTAGACTGTTACACTTTGAACACCTTAGAGCATTTCGACCAACGAGACTTTACGAAAACTTTCTTGAAATGATTTTTGTAAGCTTCTCTTGACGGTCTTTTCTTAATTCTTTCTTTAACTTTAGGAAAATCAATCAAGGGAATTGTTTCCGCTGTCATGCCTAACCCGATTTATTGAAATAGGGTCTTTGAACTGAAAGCACTTTTTCAAGCTTTTCGATCCTATCGAAAACTTCTTTGAGATATTTGATAAGTCCGTTTTTAAGAAAACATTTTCTTTCAAAAGAGCATCTTCTTTTTCTTTAAGAGCGTAAACATTTAGGTCTAGACTTTTAACTCTTTCTTCTAAAATGACTTCCTTTTGTTTTAGAGCTGAGTTTTCTTTTTAAGTTCGGAAATTCTTTTGAGAGAAGTCTTAAGACCGAAACACGGTTCATCAATATATTTAGAGACTTTGACAGAATTTTAAAATCACTTACCTCGAATTCACATAAGTCGATCCGACCGAGTGAAGTCGAATGTGCCATCAAACATATGTTGGCATATTCATTATCACTCTCTTCACATTCTGTATCACTCCAGGTTTCGGCTTTGAGAGCCTTTCGAAACTTCTCAGCTTTTCCTCTTTTCTTTTTCAGAAGAGGACAGTTGGGTCTGATGTGTCCCTTCTTTTTACATTCGAAGCAAACTACATATTTGTTTGGTTCCTCATCATCAACAGACTTAGTCTGCTGTCTCTGAAAACTTTGTTTCCTTGGGATGAACCTTCTGCCTTTTCTATTCAGTTTTCTGAATCTTCTTATCATGAGAGCGAGCTCCTCATCATCCATATCATCTTCAGAATCTGCATCATCAGAATCGTCATTTGATTTTAGTGCAATAGATTTCTTACCTCTTGGATCTTCGTCTTCATTAATTCGTTCCACTTCGTAAGATCAAGAGTTCCAATCAGCTAAATCTACGATAATGGCATGATTCTTTGCGTCTCTCTTATTGAAGTCTTTATATGATTCCAATCCTTGGAGAGTCCACGCGAAGCTTGTTCACCTTCATGGGATCAGAAATTTTTTGTCCTTGGTTCTCAAGACCATTGACAATGTCTCGTAAACGACTAAACATGTCGTTATAGATTCTCCTGGTTTCATTTTGAAGGCTTCATATTGACCAAGGAGAATGTTAATTCTGGTCTCCTTCACTCGATCTGTCCCTTCATAGGTGATGTGTAATCTATCCCATACTTCTTTTGCTGTAACACAAGAAGATATTCTATTATATTCAGTTGGAGATAAAGCACAATATAAGGAGTAAATTGCTTTTGCATCAAGTGCTTGTCTCTTGTTTATCTCTTCCCGAGACATTCCGCCGGTTTCAATAGTATCTTTCCCTCTTTCGTAGATTGATGCAGCGACGGGAGTGATTCCTCTTTCCACAACGTCCCATTCCGAGAGGATCCTTTGATCGAAGGAAAGCTTTCATCTTGTTCTTCCGGATGTTGTAATCCTTTCCATCAAGTAGGAGGTCTCGGTATTGCTTTGCCCTTCCATCGCCCCGGTGCTAGCATACTAGCCATGGATCTTTTACTCGAAGTAAAACACTTCAAACAAAGTGAGAACACGGGCTCGATACCAATTGATATTGCTAGTATGAGTACCTAGAGGGGGTGAATAGGAATACAATGAATTTTTCTTGAAGATTGCACAATACTTTAGACAGTTAAAGAATTTGCAATAATTAAATATCAATCGAGAGACCGAGTAAGGGAAAGAGAGAATTGAACACTCGGTTTATAGTGGTTCGGCTTGATTCAAGCCTACGTCCACTCTTACGCGACAGCCGATTGGCTGGATTCCACTATAATCAAAGAGCTGTTACGAGTGTTGATCTTCCTTGAATTCTAGGTGTAGATGATCTACCACACTCACTCAAGGTCTCGCCAAGTACAAACACTCTCTCGTATACAATTTCGCTCGAACAATCTCGACTAATAATCAAGGGTCTTCGTACTCTGGAATTTTTCTATCAATCACACACTTAAAACAACTAGAACGTCTTCCTTTTATACTCCTTCATGCCATCATAGCCGTTGGCACTTACCAAAGGAATTCCTCCAATCTACCCGTTGGACGGAATCAATCAAGAAGATCATCCGAGCTATTTAAGGAATCGATGATAGCCCATCAATCTGTTCGCCCATACAATCGGGATCTTGGTTTCCAAGAATAGAACATTCCAAGAATACTTCGACGACCATCGGATCTTCAATCGAGAATTAAAGAATCCGAAATGATTATCCAACCAAAGAATCTTTTCCAGAGGATAGGATCGAATCCTCAACCATAGACCTCGGCTTTGGATTTCCTTCGTCACTGGATTGGAAAGACTGTCAGTGAGAACAGACTTAAGTCTTGAGTCTTGAGTCTTAAGTCTTGAGTCTTGAATCTTGGATCTTGAGTCTTGGATCTTGAGTCTCGAGAATACAAAGTCTTCAGACTTTAAACTGTCGGTCTCCGAACATCCAGACTTAGACTGATAGAAACGTTTTGTCAGCTTCAAAATATTCTGGAAAGATTTCTCCAACACTTCTTTGGGATACCGTCCGAACAGGAGTTCGAGACGTAGCCGTGCCCGACAAGGCAGGACGAAGCCTGATTTTCATCAGTAGCCCAGCGGGAGTCGGATGATCATTGATTGAAAAGTAGCCCAGCCATAAGAATTGGAAACGTGTGAGGGTTGTGTGGTGCGGTATGGGACGTGTCATAATTGTGGCATCTGGAAAATTTGACGACCCTCGAATAAGTAACAGCTCGTCACGGGTCAACGGGAGTATCGACAGACTGCGTCATTGGCACCATTTACGAACACCGTTTTGTTATCGTCGTTAGACCGATGCATTACGTTTAGTAATGGTCCGATCGTCGAATGAATTATAGTCTTGTCAAAAAATTTCCCTACGTACCATCACTAACGAGACCGAGGTTTATTCCATAAGATGTATCGACAAGTTACCTATCATTCGAACTTTAGCCGTTTCCCATTGAGTATGTACCCTAGGCGAAGGAGTCGAGAGACTTCAGTTTTGCCCATGCATTAAGGGTCAATCTTTGGGAGAAATTGGATCATGCATGAAAGACCATGCATGTCCCTCCATTTGATGATCAACAAGAGTGAATGTATTGACCCATGCAGCACATGCGCCCATCGAATGAGGAATCGACCAAGGTAGGGGTTGACCGAGAGGCGCCCATCATCGGCCACGTCCGTGCATGGGGAGGCAAGTGTCGGTCCGCTCCTCCCCCAGCTGTCGATGCCCCTAGTTGCCACATCCTTAGTTGACTAGGAAAGTCAACAAATGAAGCCACCATGGACGCGTGGAAGTGATGCAACCAGCGAAGCCGTGGAGCTCAACTAAGCGAAAGCCACGCCCTCCCAATCTATCTTCATCTCGCACAGCCACCGAAAAAACCTGCATGCATTGACTAAGTTAGTCAATTAAGTGAAGAACAAAATGCTCGTAAATGTGAGCAAGAGAGAGAAAGAACCGAGCAAAAAATTAGGCAGAGAGAGAGAGAGAGTGAGTGAGAGTGAGAACAGCAAGCGAAAGTGAGAGGGAAAAGAGGAGGTCGGCCCTCAGTCCGTGTGTGCACTGCCACCGTCGACGCCTCTCGCATTTGCCATCGCCGAACCATGTCTGTGACTCGCAAGCTTCCTGTTTTACTTCCTGTCGACGCTGTAGGACTTGAGGCAAGTTGAAGTCTACTAATCTATATAGTGTAGTGCTGTTGTTGTCTGAGGAAGTGCATTGCTAGACTGGATTGTTTGAATTTGGTGCTGAATGGTGGTTGAGGAGATGATTGAAACTGTTTGGGGCTGGATGGTTGAAGAAAACCTTGTATTTTCATGATTGCATGCGATTTTGAACTCCAACGGTACATCAATTTTAGCATTGGCAAAGCTTTGAAAATTCTGTTTGGAAACGGTTTTAGAAAAAACCTCCTGATTTGTATTGAAAATCTTATGTACCGAGGCGCCGCTCACCAATGTTTCAAAAGGAAAAGTAAAATGTTTGGTGCCCTCGAGATTTTAAATTTTTATATGAACTAATTTTAAAAACCTCGAAGTCGGGAGTGAGATTTAGACTTGCCAATGTGCCGATTTCAAATTACTTACATTTTGATAACTCCTTTCGATTTTGGCCGTAAGGCGCAAGTGTAGCCTGAGAATTTACAGCTGGATTTTCGAAATACATTGAAGAGTTAACCGTGGAAGTGAACTTATGGATTTGATATTATGCTGCTGAGTTTTGTGAATTGATTTCATTGACTTGAAAATGGCATTTGTTTTAAAGTCTGCTGTTGTTGCATTGACATGCCTTTGACAATCTCAATTTACATTACTTGATATTATATAAGGGAGATTTTCAAGAACCCAAAAGGATTTCAAATGTCGTTGTTTTGAAAATGGTTTAGCATTGAAATGATTTGATTGATATACCATGGCTGAGATGTGATTGATGCAGTCGGACCCCCGGGTCGACGATGTCCCGGGAGTCGGGACGCCCAACAGATCGCAAGGGTCGATGCCCTTTGGATGCCTGGGATCTGCAATGCCCCAGAGGTACCCCGGGCGTGTCAGGATGCCCGGTTGTATTATGAATACATGCCCGGAGGGTAGGGGTAACCATTTTCATGGCGAGCCCTAGAGATTCCTCGTGATGCCAAATGGGGTGCGAGATGCCTAGAGGTGTGACGCAACACACTCTGGATGCCCAGTGACTGAATACCAGAGGCTTTCACGATACCAGGTTGGGTGTGAATGCCCAAAGGGACGTAAACACCGGTCCTTTGGGATAGACTTAGGGAAATGAAAATAAACTGAGTTCTAAAACTGATGACGTTGCTGGTAACTGCGTCTAGTTATGTGACAAAATTATGTGGCATGGTATGGGACTAATCATAACAGTTTGGCCCTATAATTGGGACCCGTGTGACTTAAACGATGCATTTTGGTTTTGAAACTACATTTGCTACTATTTTGAAAAGTTCTATTGCTTCGATGCATACTCATTTCCTTGATTACATGTTTTGTCTATCCTGCATGGAATTAGATAGTGATGGCTTGCACGATATAGTTTAGTAGATCTTTAGTTGCTGGGTGGTTGTACTCACCCCTTTTGGAGACTAACATTTCAGACTAGACAAAATGCCTCTGCTGCCCGCACCTCCCGATACATTCTATGGATTCCCGATCGACTTACAATGGGGTGAGAGTCATTATGGTGTTTAATACCGATCTTCCCACTGGCCTTGTACTCCAAGAGTACATCATCGTAATTGTCTGTTGGTATGGACGAACGCTGGGGCCACTGCCGCTGCCACCAACAAATGAACCGAGTGGATAGATATGATCATGAGATGGGGTCAGTAGAGGAAGGAATTTTTGGATGACGACATTGATCGATGGACTTTACATATATGATTGTTGGAAATGTCAAGTGTCTTTTGAAGTATGGCCGAGTATAGAAAACTACGACATTTTGGTGTACCAACGAATGATGTCCATCTAGTTTATGTAAATAAAAGTGTTCGGCTTTTACCTATAAAAATGTTTAGTTGGTGTGCATCATTTCTGAATATAGGAAAGGGAGTCGTTGGATATGCTTCCGCCATATTTCTGTGCAGGGACCAATGGAAAAGATATAGACACGCAAAATTCATGGATTTATCGAAATCCTATGGTATCAAAGTAACAGACTTTCAGGTTGAGAGAAAGTTGGTGATATGCGGCAACCCTAACGGATTGGGGGCCGCCCAGGGGTGCCACAATGATTTTACCTTATAATCGGGACTCGTGTGATCGATTGGTGCATAATAGGTGGTGCACTAGAGTGCAAGAACATGTGTGAATCATGACATCATTGATTATGAATGTGCATGAGTTGAGCATATTGTTTATGGCACGCACGCATGAATTAACAACATGCAGGGTGTGGCAATGGCCAGGTGAGATCACTTATGATGCGACTCGTGTGTGATAGATGAACTACATCATCTAATGGCCATGTGCTTTGTGTGTATCATGCTGAGTGATATCGTGCAAGGTATGGCATACCAGATAAGGTTGTATGCGAATTGACTATTAACTATTGCTTATTAGTGGGGCGGTTCTAGAGAGATACCTTGAGTTGAGTTGGTGTTCTAATCGGGGGCCTAAGGGAGGACTCGCTGAGATTTATATCTCACTGGTTATTGTATAACCACTTTCAAGTCTTTAAGATGGCACTTTCGCCAATGAGATTTGGTATCCCTAATGACTGGGATATTATCATGACGCAGCACCATTTCTCGATTCGAGCATCTTTGTTCATCTTTGTATAAGAAGTATCTCACCACCATCTAGGTGAATGAGAGACTAAGGCAATGGATACCCCATAGGTTCCTAGCGTGGTTCATCCATAATGGCAACATGCTGATAAGTCCTCTGAGAGGTGTTGATGAGCCGCCCGTTAGGGGCCCTGAGGACGCTGACTAGGATCCCATGGAGCTGGACCCTCCTGATGGTGCTGTGGAGGACGCTACCCCTACTCCGCTAGAGATCGCCCCATTCGCCTTCGACTACGACTCGATGGGATATGAGTCCTCTAGGTTTGAGTGACTGTAGTGTTGAACCCAAAGTTTCTTTTTGGTGTACAGTTGGGTTAGCCTAAACTAGTCTCTTTTTGGTCTGGCTTAGAGGATGGATCGACCCTTCTGCTGGGCTTGTAAATCGGAAACAATCCTCCGTAGGTTAATCCAATATGAAAATTTAAAATTTGTATATATGAGTAGATGTTGTGTTTCTGTTGTTCATCTTACTATCCATGTTTTCTTGCTTGATTGTTTGTTGATGGGGAGATGGTTCGTTTTCCGCTTGCACATAATGAAAGATTAAAATGAAGGGTCGGCGATGCGTCTTAGGACGTCGCAATTATTTTTAGTCGACCACCGAGGGATGTGTGCGCACTCGAGGTTCAGGGCGTGACAAGGCTCATACTTCCTCAACATTGACATGTAAAAGACGTTATACACTTGCGCCAACCTCGGCGATAATGGAAGATTATACGCTAGGATCCCAATTCTTTCTAGAATCTCAAATGGACCTACGTACCTTGGATCCAGCTTTCCCTTCTTACCAAAGCACGAAGTACCCCTCATTGATGACACCTTCCGAAAAACGTGATCACCAACTTGGAATTCCAATGGCCTTAAACACTTATTAGCATAACTTTTATGGCGGCTCTAAGCAGTCTTTAATCTGTCCCTAATGACAGCAACTGCATCCACTTACTGCTGAACTAACTCTAGGCCCATGATCTTTCGTTCCCCAACCTCATCCCAACACACTGGGGTTCTGCAGGCCCTGCCATACAACGCTTCAAAAGGAGCCATCTGAATGCTCTGCTAGTAACTATTGTTGTAGGCAAACTCGACAAGATGAAGTTGTTCCTTCCAGCTTCCCTTGAAATCCAATACACAAGCTCGCAACATGTCTTCAAGATTTCAATTGTCCTCTCAGACTAGCCATCCATTTGAGGATGATAAGTCGTATTGTATTGTAGCTTCGTTCCTAAAGCAGTTTGTAAACTCTTCCAAAAGGCGGTTGTAAACCTCGGGTCTCAGTCTAAAGTAATTGTCACTAGCACTCCATGCAGACGAACTATCCAACGCACATACAACTCTACGTGACTATCCAAATCAAGGTCCTTACGTACTGCAATGAAGTGAGCCGACTTCGTCAGTCTGTCGACTACTACCCAAATTGAATCATTACCCCTATGACTCCTTGGTAGGCCTATCACAAAATCCATTGTGATGTGCTCCCATTTCCACTCAAGAATCTCGAGAGGTATCAAAAGTCCTCCCGACTTACAGTGCTATGCCTTCACTTGCTGACACGTCAGACACTTGGCGACATGCTTGGCGATGTCCGCCTTCATACCGGACCACCAATAGTGTTGACGCAAATTCTGATACATCTTCATACTGCCAGGATGAATGTTGTAACTGCTACAATGAGCTTCTCATAAGATCTCTTCCTTAAGCGCTGCATCATCAGGTACACACAATCGTCCTCGAAACCTTAGTGTTCCGTCTTCAGAAACCTAAAAGACAGGATTCTTCCTTTTGGTATTCTCTTGCAGGATTTTATGAATCTCTAGATATGTCCACTGAAGCGTCTTGATTCTGATTTGTACCTCCAGCTCAATTCTAAGGGTGGCCATAAGATTCAAAAGGTAGCCTACCTCAAGTTTGAAAATCGAATATCGAGCTCTCTCAAGTAAAATCCATTCCTTAACCATCATATGCGCAACTGAAGACTTCTGACTCAAAGCATCGGCGACTTTATTCACCTTTCTAGGGTGATATAGAATATCACAATCATAGTCCTTCAGGAGTTCCATCCAGCGATGCTGTCTCATATTCAACTCCTTCTGAGAGAATAAGTACTTAAGACTTTTATGGTCAATGAAGATTTAGAATCTTTCTCTACACAAGTAGTGTCTCCAAATCTTCAGAGTGAAAATGATTGCTACGAGTTCCAAGTCATGCGTCAGGTAATTCAGCTCGTGAGATCTTAACTAACGGGACGCGTATGCAACAACCCTACCATGTTGCATCAGCATGCAACCTAGTCCTCTAAACAACACATCACTGTAGATCTCGTATCCTCCAGGACCAGATGGAATGGTCAGCACAGGTGTGATAGTTAGCTTCTGCTTAAGCTTTCGAAAACTACGCTCGCACTTGTCTATCCACACAAACTTCTCTTCCTTCTTCACTAGTTGAGTCAATGGCGACGCTAATGCTGAAAACCCCTCTACAAACTGCCTATAATACCCCGCTAAACCCAAGAAACTTCTAATCTCTATCACGATTGTCGATCTTGGCCAGTTGATAATTGCCTCAATCTTAGCGGGGTCCACAGAGATTCCTTCGCCTGAAATCACGTGACCTAGGAACGCCACACGAGTTAACCAAAACTCGCACTTACTAAACTTGGCATACAGCTCATGATCACGTAAAGTCTGAAGCACTATCCTTAAGTGCCTTTCATGCTCCTTAGGACTTCTCAAATACACCAGGATATCGTTGATGAACATGATCACGAACTGATCCAGATACTCTTTAAACACTCGATTCATCATATCCATGAAAGCAGCTGGAGTGTTCGTCAAACCAAACGGCATTACAATAAACTCATAATGGTCGTATCGAGGCGAAACGCTGACTTCGGCGTATCTTCTTTCTTGGTCCTCAGTTGATGATACCTTATCCTCAAGTCGATCTTTGAAAATATCGACACTCCTTGTAGTTGATCAAACAAGTCATTGATCCTCAACAGTGGATACTTATTCTTGATCGTCACCTGATTGAGTTGACAATAGTCGATGCACAGACACACTAGGATGTATAAATCCCTTATCCAACAACTCTTGCATTTGCAGCTTCAGTTCCTTCAACTCCGACAACGCCATCTGGTAAGGAGCCTTAGAGATTGGCTCTATCCCAAGTGTTAACTCAATCACAAACTCGATCTCTCTCTCCGGCAGCAGACTTGGTAATTCTTTCAGAAACACGTCTGGAAACTCTTGGACTACAACGATGTCCTCCATCTTCACTTCCTTAACTATCGTGTCCATGACAATCGCCAGGTAACCTTGGTGACCCCCGTCTAACAAACGGGTTGCTTCAAGTGATGAGATTAGGATAATCGAGGGTCCTCCTCAACTCCCAACAAACTCAAAACTTTCACCCACCAACAAGTTAAACTAAATCACTTTACGATAACAGTCCATCTTAGCTTGTTGCTTGGTGAGCCAGTCCATGCCAATTTTCACATCGAAATCATACATGGCTAGGACTATCAAATCTATCCTCCCCTCTCACTCACTAATCACTAACTTGCAACCAGGACAACCCACTACAGCTAACACATTATCCTTCAATGGTATAGATATGCTAACCACTGACTCTAATAACTCAAGACTCAATCCTACCAACTTAACAAATTGCTCAGCTATAAAGGACTGAGTGGCGCCAGGGTCAAATAAAGCATAAGCAACATGGTTGTTTAGTGAAACTGTACTTGTAATCACATTAGGCAAGTCCTCAGCCTGTCCTCACGTGATAGTATACGTCCTTCCCTGAGCTGGAGGTCTGTTCAATCCACCCTGCTGTGCAATCTGCGGCACAAACCCTCTATTCTGACCCAATGGTGGCAACGGTGGTAACTGCTGTGGTCCCCTCGACTTTCTAGGATAAACTCTGGCCAAGTGACCCTGTTGGCCACACTTAAAGCAAGCACTCGTCCTTAAAGGGCACGGGGCTGAACCATGTCGCCTTCCACAAACGCGACACACACCATTCTAACTCGACGTTGACTTGCCTACTCCACCTTTCCTGTTGGGCGGGACATGGTACCTTCCTCCAGTCATGGGCTTTTTCCTGAACCAGTTTCCATCCCTATTCAAACTGAACTTTGAACCAGACATAGCAATCTGTTTACTCAAGTCTCTCTCTATTAGCTGGGCACAACCATAAACCTTGTTGTAATCCTTCAGGTCTAATGGCACAAGTGGACTCCTCAGCTCTAGTCGAAGGCCGTTCCAGAACCTCTGAGCTTTATCTTCGGGATCTTCCACCAGTCTTTGCGCTTACTGAGACAGCTCAGCAAATTTAGCCTCATACTCGTCCACGGTCATCATCCCTTGACGGAGGCATTGGAATTCCTCCATCTTCCACTCTCGAGTGCTACTAGAATAATACTTGTCGTTAAAGGCTCTAAGGAAGGCATTCCACACCGAAACTATGCCTTATGGGAAAACTATGCCTCCGGTGGCTCTGTGACATCTTGATTTCTCAATTTCTGGTTTTGATTGGATAAGTTAGGACTTTCATCGACGCGCCTATAATGCTTTTCTCTGAGATGGCCACTCGTGAGATAACTAGACTATCTGGGGAAGTCATTAAAAGATTTTAATACAATAGACTTGAGGATTTGACTAGGAATCGGCTACTCGACCATGCTCATCTGCAGAGATCATTTCGGCACAATAAGATTGATTAGAAATCAGAGATAAGTCAATTCGATTGAGATATGCGCTTAAACGTGGGTGATCCCACTAAATTGCAAAATACTCATCGATCGGCACTAGATTGATTTTTCTATCGTTTTGGTACCCTGTGTCCATAATTGAAATCTCGAGATTTTCACGACCACCGAGAGTCGCCAATGTGTCGAAGAAATTCATTGTGGTTCAAAGAAAATCGACCACAACTCATTTGCACTAAAAAATTCTAAAAACTACTCGATAGCCTAGGTTACGCTAAAATCACGCCATATTGAAATTAACCATGAATTTGAATCCAATTTCAGAAATTTAAAGTTTTGTAATGTCACAAGTCATTTTAGGAATGTCGACTCAGTCTCCAAAGATTTTTTTGCAAACCGAGACTTTTTGGGAAAAAGTCAAGATATGGTCGTTTTTATCCAAAAAATGTCAGGGACCTTTTTTCATCGCGCAATTGAGAGGCAAGTGGATTCAATTGGTGAGGAAAAATACCAATTTGATTATTGACTCGACATTGGAATTTTTAAGAGCCAAATTGGATGGATTCAAAGAGGAATCAAAGTCCAATTGGAGGAAAACTTGTACAAATTCATAGCCCCCCATGCCCTCAACCTTTGGACCATCCCCAAGACTTCCTAAGCAAGCTAAGGGGCTGGAAAATTGCTGAGGAAGCCAGCCAAGTGGTGGGAGGAAGCCAGCCAAGTGGTGGGGCATGGTGAAGGGGACAAATGGGTGAGGATAGAGCAAGAGGGACCCTCCACAAGCTTTATTGCCTTCTATCTTCCTCCCTCAACCTTGATTTCCCCATTGTTAGCCTTTTGAAGCTCTGAAAATTCCAGAGAAACCACAGTTCCCTTCCCCCTAGCCCGTTGATGCCTGCCAAGGCCACTGGAGCCCGCTATTCCGTGTTCATCTAGCCGCCTACCTGAGTCGTCGAGCCCCCTCAGGTCACCTGGAAGCTGCGCCATCGTCACCGTCCAGCCGATGTCGCCCCAACTCGCCCATCTAACCGTGTCTCTCTATTTCCAGCAAGCCGAGGCACTAATTCAACCTCTGCAGTTCCATAATAGAAGCCGAAGAACCAGCAAGTGGTGAAGCTTTGTGGGGCATTTCCGAGCCCTTCTGGACCTCGCTTGGTGTCAATGTGGGCTAGTTTATCGCTCACCTTCACGTCCTCATCGCGGTGAACTCATCGGAATGCAAATCTAGTGAGTTTACTCACTAAACCTTACTTAGTATGTTAATTATGCTTAAGGGTTGTTTAGATTAGCTTAAGTATAGATTACTGATCATCTAGGATGGTTAGATTAGCCTTAGAATAGATTAGTGTTAATTTAATTAGTGCGATTTGCACCATGGATGATGGATTAGTAAAACCCAGTGGAATTCCTGCAGTTTGGATTTCTGGAACCTCGATGTTTGCCATTTTTGTATATCGAAATGGGTTACAATTTTGAGGTTGATGTCTTCTGGATAAATGTTTTAACTACAACATATATTTTTCTCAAGATTTTTAGGGATCTAAAAGAATGAGATATCAGCTCCATCATTTTCAAACAGAACCTCAGTTTTCGCTAGAACTAGAGACCTTTTAGGATTCTAGAGGTTTTTATCAACTCTTAGGGTTTGAATTTCAAAATGGTTTCTTCACAAAAGTTATTTTTCATATCTTCTAGTTTAACATAGTCAAATTTCAAATCAAATGGACATGTCTTAGAGCTCGAACCAAACTGATTTTGGAGAACTTACTTTCTAGAAACAAACCCAGTTTTGTTGCTGGATTGAGTGATTTACTAGGCCGGATAAAGAAGGATATGGGTTAAGGTGTCTTCATAAAAAAAAATGTTCATTTATGTGTTCTTTACAACATACTAAAATTTGGGAATTTTTCAAACTCATTTGATTTGGTTTCTGGATTAAACTTGGAGACATGTGAGTGGGCCTATTTTGTCAGTTAGGGCCAGTTATGATTTTGTAATGGTTCTTGATGCGTTGGTGCTAGAAATTGCACATTTGCTAATATATGATTGGTTTGTGATATGCCTAGAGTTTATGCTTAATGATCGTGTAAAATTTAAGAGAATCCGTCCCCAACGTGTGTTGGTGGACGTTAATAGTTAAGAGAATTCATCACCATTGTGTGTTGGTGGACATTAATAATTATTATTCTTCCCCGGCATGTGTCGGTGGATTTTACTCTTTCCCGGCATGTGTCGGTAGTTATTATCTTTCCCGGCGTGTGTCAGTAGATATTATTTAACCCCGGCATGTGTCGGTGGATATTACCTAACCCCGGCATGTGTCGATGGATATTACCTAACCCCGGCGTGTATCAGTGGATATTACTTAACCCGTAGTTTTTATTCTAACCCCAGTGTGTGTCGGTAGTTATTATTTTTCCCCGGCATGTGTCGGTAGTTATTATTCTTCCCCGGCATGTGTCAGATAAAACTACTCTTGTGGGTAGTAATAGTTCATTAATTGGAACGCGTGTTGAGTTGAATTGATGGATCAACGTGTGTCGGTGATTCTTGCTTTGATGTGTATTGGTAGTTCTTGCTCATGTGAGCAATTATTTAATTATAATTCTTGTTTTTATGTGTATCGGTAGTTCTTACTCGTGTGAGCAGTGATTAAATTGTGATTCTTGCTCGTGTGAGTAATGATTAGTTTGGACGTTCTAAATTGGTGTGTGGATTTGCTATATACACATGATTGTGATATGAATTATGCTGACCTGCATGAAGGAACTGAGGCCAACGTAAGCCTCTGTGATTGTATGACTGTGTGATTAAGACGTCTTAGGCGTATTACCCTCATAATCAGGGTTTAGCGAGTGAATTCACTGAGATTTATATCTCACCCCGTCATGGGCTTCATTTTTCAGGACCGTAGAGTGGAAGACCTAGAGCCGAGTTGATGGGCTCTGAAGTGTGGGTTAGATAGGACAGTTTCTTTTTAAGAGACAATCATTTGAAGTCTTATGGCTGCAGACTTTTGTATTTGACTCGATGTGTATTTAAAAGCATGTTTATTTGAAAATATGTTGTCCTGTTTTTCTATCCCGAGATGGTAACTATCAGGGGATTGGTTATTCGCTTCAGGATGTGCAATAAAATGAAAGGGTCGACGACTCGTCCTAGGAAGTCACAAAATTTTATCGACCACTGAGGGATGGGCACGCGCTCGAGAATCGAGGTGTGACAGGCTCTCCACCACGTATTCGTATTACTCTACAGTTGGTAGACTGCAAGGACAACCTTCTCCTCCTCAATGCACATCAGAAGTGCAAAGGCTTTCTCCAGATCTTGGATCCAGAGCGATGCAGCTTCAGGATCTCCTACGCCATTGAACCTCGGCGGGTTCAACTTCAAGAATTGATCCACGAGCTTATGAATAGGCCTCTCTCTTTGTACAACCACGTTCTCATATGGAACTTTGACAGGTGTAGCAGAGGTTGTGGCCTTAGCAACGGAGGCAACAACAGCAGTAGCAGTAGTTGTAGCAACGGCAACTTGATTCTAGGCATGCTGCCTCATCAAATTCCCAAGTGTCTCAAGCGCCTGCATAATCCCTTTGATCTTAGGTACACCAGGGGCTACTACCCCAGGACCAATAGGAGGCGGTGCTACTCCACTTATGCTGGCCTTGGCCTGCGTTCTACCACAGCCACCTCGGGTACTGACCATGGTCGGCGTACTACCCCAAGTCACTGGACCCATGGTCCTCTTTCTAGGAGTCCTCTGCTCCTGAGCAATCTATAGGATCTTTATAGACCTGTTTTCCAATTCCAAAATCATATTAGAATTTGAGTGATCCACACCAAACAATTTACTAATCAACTATCAATCACATGCACTAGCATGAAATAAAGGTTGTTCCTACTAACTATCCCAAGAACCTATCGCACATTATCATTCCAACTATCGACCAGCTCTGATACCACTCCGGGCGGGGATGTCACACCCCAACCCTCAAGCGCATGCCCATCCCTTGGTGGTCGATAAATTTACGACGTCCCAGGACGCGTCGCCGACCCATTCATTTTAATACACATGCGAAAGCGAAACAACACCCCTGACAACAATAGCTTGGGATAGAAAAGAAGGAAACAATTCACAACCAAAACAAGCATTTTATGAACACACAGGTTTATATACAATACTAGGCTCTCTACTAAAGACCGGCTCAACAAAAAGGGAACTGTCCTATGACTAGCTAGTCAGACACGTTTGCCGATCCTTCAATCTCCACAAGCTCTGGTGGTGTCGAGTCCTCTACAACACCATCAGAAGGGTTAGCTACACTCTCACCTAGAGAAGCATCTACTACCACAGCAGGGATATCAAAACCCATGAGAGGACCCACACGAAATCCATTGAAACCGTAACGAAACCAAGCTCTGAATCGATGAGGTAGCCTCTGAGGTAGGCCTTCATCAACCCAGACGATGGTCACCATGAGTTCATAGACCCATTGGCCCCCTAGGGCATGGTAGTCAAAACTCCGCTTGGTAACTCTCATCGGCCGACCAAAACGTTCCGGAGGAACCGCCATCTAAGGACCTAAAAATGTTGAGCTCACGATAGGGTGAGACAATGTCTCACAAGTTCACCCCCATAAATTCCGACTAGGAAGGAAATATGCCTAGAGGCCTAACCACATAAGACAGAAGACTTACCTCGCCTCAATTCCTTTCTACACGCCAGTACAATTTAAACACTCAATTAATAAATCATTGCTCGCACAAGCATACACTACCAACACACCTCAGTTCATCAATTCTATCAATCCAATTAATACCATATGATTGACACCATCTATCAATTCAGACCATCTATTAAACCATACCATCTATTCATCCATCAATACAATCACTGCTCACACAAGCTGAAATGGATGCAATGCTCTCACAAGCTAATATAGATGGTAGCCCGCACAAGCTAATATATATATATATATATATATATATATATATGGTAGCTCACACAATCTGATAGATAGATGATAGCTCGCACAAGCTGATAAATAGATCGTTGCTCTCACAAGCTAATAAACGATCATTGCTCTCACAAGCTGACATACAATGCTCACACAAGCTGACAATGATGCTCACACAAGCTGACAACGATGCTCGCACAAGCTGAAAATTCAATGCTCGCACAAGTTGCTATGGTACTTAAAAACCACTTATGGTGTCAAAACCCGACACCCAATATTTTCTGATTAAAATACCTATATTTCACAATCATCACTCAATTTCATAAAATAGCATTCAATTACAGAAACTAAACACACCACTACGATCGGTACAAAATTCTAACGATCGGCCATCCCAATATAATTTTCAGAAAATATTAATTAATTAATTAAATTTCGAAAATTAAATTAAATTAATATAAAATAATATAATTAAATAATATGTAATTTAAATAATTAAATAATTAAAAATCTAATCATGCTTACACTAATCTAATTGCATAATTAGACTAATTAATCAATCCACTAAACTAGTCATTCATCTAATCTAATTAATATTTAACTAAGCTAATCTAACCACCTAAACCATACTTAGCATAATCTAAACACCATTTAAGCATAATTAACTCTCTTAGCAGAGTTTAGTGAGTAAACTCATTGGATTAGCGTTCCGATGAGTCCATGGTGATGGCAATGCCAAGGCGAGCAACAAACCTCCTAGTGGCGACACCAACGGAGGCCGGGAAGGGCTTAAAAAGGGGCCACGAAGACCGAAAGCCCTTGCTAGCTTTGGTTTTTGCATAAGGCCAAGAAAGGCTGCTCGGCTCGATGAAAGGGGCTCGACGGACGACTAAGGGGTTATAGCGGTCTAAGTGGGGTCGGGGAAGGTTGGACGAAGACGAAGGAGGTCCAGTGGAGCTGTGATGCGGCTCTAACAGCTCAAGGACGGCGAGATAGAGGCGGACAAGCGGGCAGGAGGCGAACACGGCTCGCGGGGCTCACGGTTGGTGCGACGGCGAGCGACGATGTGTAGCGGCTCTCAATGGGCAGCAGGGGGCTTCAACTAGTTGCTGCTGGCTTTCCTCTAGTTTCTCAAGCTCTCTCAACACCTCAACAATAGAGAAAGGAGGGGGAAAGAAGAAGAAGAAGAAGGCTACTGAAGAGAGGGGGACCCCAAATGGCTTCCTAGGCCTTCAACACTTGGCCAACACACTTAAGTGGCTGCCCCACCACTTGCTCAGCCATCCACAGCCCATTTCTCTCTCCCCAAGCTTTCTCAAGAAGCCTCTCAAGTGGTCCAAAAGTTACTCCCCTCATGGCATACGAATTTTGGACATTTGCTCATCAATTCCATTCAATTCCCCTTCAATTCTCATCCAATTGGATCCAATTTTGAACCAATGTTCCATCATCCCAATCAACATTTTTCCTCATCAATAGAACCAACTTGATGGCCAAAAGTGCACTCAAAAACGGTCCCTCGAACTTCCCGGTCCCAAATAACCTTACTTTGATTTTTTTGCCGAAAATCTCAGTTTGTGGAAAAATCTTCAGATGATGAGTTAACATTCCTAAAATGACTCATGACATAAAAGAACTTCCAATTTCTGAAATCGGGTTCAATTTCGCAATTAATTTCAATCTAACGCGATTTTAGCGCATCCTAACATATCGGGTAGTTTTTAGGAATTTTTTGTGCAATTGACCCGTGGTTGATTATTTTCAAGCCAAAAGGTACATCTTTAACACATTGGCAACTCTCGGTTGTCATGAAAATCTCAAGGTTTCAAATGCGGACACAATGTATCAAAACAACAGAGAAATTAATTTAATGTCGATCGACAAAAATTTTGCAATTAGATGAAATCACCCACACTTAATCACATGGCTCTGTCAAATCGACCTATCTCCGGTCTCTAATCGGTCTGTGCCGTAATGACCCTTTTAGATTAGCACGGTCAAGCAGTCGATTCCTGGTTGAATTCTTAAGTCTAATGCGTTTAGATTCCTTAATGGCTTTATCCGATAAGTTAGTTATCTCGTGAGTGGCCAACTCAGAGAAAAGAACTATAGGCGTGTCAATGACAAGCTCGACTCATTCAATTGAAAACTGAATTGTAAAATCAAGATGTCACAGTACTCGTGCCTCAAGACTAAAATTTTCATCAAAATCATAAACATTTCTTAAAATATTGGAATTGGCACGTCAGCGGTCGATAATCTCAAATTCGACCCTAAAATTTTCAAAGTAGTTCACAACATAAAATCTTAGAGCTTTGAAATATCGGAAATCAGCACATACGTGGTCTCCAATTCGGAATCAACCACAGTATAGTTCACAATTCAACGCGAGTATACTAAAATAATCTTAACATACAGGACGGTTTCACCAAGCAACGACAACATCCACGTCTTATAGGTTAGTAGATATCGACTTGCCTTTGATTTGGTGGTGTCGACTGCAAACGGACCATGAATTGCGACTGCAAGCACAACTAGCAACGGGGATTATGCAGCGGCGGATGGAGGCACGGCTGATGGCATGCGGTGAGACGGCGAGGAGATCGGTGACGCGGTGGTCGACAAAGCATGGGGAAGCAGCAAAGTACAAGTGAGAGGGTGGAGAAATTCTGAGTCTTCTTCAATACAAGCGCTGCTGGAAATGGAGAGAGAGAGATAAATCGAAAATTTGGGCGCCGAGTGAGAAAAAGAAAGGGAGAGAGTGTGGTCTTCTGCTTGCTTCGTTCCCTCCGCCGGTTGACTTCTTTAGTCAACAATCTACCTCATTCGGTGGCAGCAAGAATCATCGACAGCATCAAGGACCGCTCATGCAAGGAGACACCTTGCATTTCTCATGCAAGGCGTGTCTCTCTACATGCGTTGGTTGGCCACGAAGGAGGGAGGAAACGTGGCCGTATATGGCTACTCTCAGTCAACTTCTCCTTTGGTTGACAATTGGGGGCACATGGCTTGGACGTTGCTTCAATCACCGCATGGAGGAGGGAAATTTTAAGTGGCTGCATGGCCAAAAAAAAAAATGTGGCCATTGGTGAGACTGTCTAAGGAGAGGGACGGTGGTGGCGGGGCGCACGAAATTGGGGTCTTCGACTCCATTAGTTGGCAAGACAACTCGGGGTTGACGTTTATCTTCCTAGCCGATCGCGTTAAGCAAGAAACTTTAGATAAGATGACATTGCGAAACATGATGATAGACAATGTCTCGGTCCGATGATAATAGTATCGAAACGGTGTTTAGAAATGGCATCAACGACATGGTCCAACGACAAATTCGTCGACCATCTCTAATCATTACATACTCGAGGTCCGGCAAAAACCCGGATATCACAATTCTCCCCTCCTTAGAGAATTTCGTCCTCAAAATTGAATGTCTCTTACATCTCGTTAAACAAATGAGGATATCTTTGCCTCGTTTCTTTTTCGCTTTCCTAGGTAGCCTCTTCCATGTCATGGTGTCACCACAAGACCTTGACTAGCGGAATTTTCTTCGTTCGAAGAACTTGCTCCTTCTGATCCCGTACCTAGATCAGCTCTTCCATGTACTTCACTTGCTCATCCACTTTAATGGCTTCATTATCAAGTATATGACTAGGATTGGGCTAATACTTTCTCAGCATCAACATATGGAACACATCGTGTAGATTTGCCACCCCGAACCCTGAGCGTACGCACATCCCGCTGTGGTCGATTAGATATGCGACGTTCCCAGGTAATCGTCATTGACCCATTCATTTTAAATGCACATGCGGAAGTATATTATAAAACCCCTGACAAATAAATACGGGATAGGAAAGCAGGAACCAACTCAATCACAACCAAACATACTTTCATATATATACATACCCACCAGAGTATATATACATCAAAAGTCAGCCCATAAAAAGATTAGTCCACCCAAAAAGAACGATCCTAAGACTACTAGTCAAACTCGTTCGCCGATCCCACTTCTGACTCATCAACCTCCAGAGACGTTGGGTCCTCTATCACGCCATCGGGAGGGTCAAACACATCCTCTCCTAGAATGGCTTCAACAACAGCAGGTGGAATATCAAAACCTCTAAGAGAACCAATCCTAAAACCATTGGGTCCAAAGCAGAACCATGCTCCGTATTGATGAGGCACCCCCACATAGATTTCCTTGTCGACCCAGACAGTGGTCCTTATAAGCTCATAAATCCAATGACCTCCAGGGTTGGGGTATCTAGCAAACTACTCAGTAATCCTCACAGGAAGACCATAATGCTCCGGGGGTTCCGCCATCTACGGACCTGAAAATATTTGGCCCACAACGGGGTGAGACAATGTCTCAGCAAGTCCACTCCTAAACCCCTATTAGAAAGGAAATACACCCTAGGATGGCCTAGCCACACCATCACAAACAATGAGACTCACCTTTGCCTCAGTTCCTTCCTGCAGATTAGCACAATTCATATTACTCAAACATATACAGTAATAGAATTCAAACAACTGGAACACCATTACTTTCACATACGAAACAACTATAGGGGTCCTGATTATAAGACTAAATCATTATGACACGTCACATACCATGTCACACAATTCCATCCCATAATCTGACACATCAACAACACTCAGCATGCGTTCCAATTGTTATTCACTGCCACACAAGGACATAGCCTACTCGCGGTTCGACTATCTACTGGAATTTAGCCAAACATCGTCTCCCCCCTTGGATAACGGCTTCATCACTACGTCAACGGCATTCCCGAAGGAGCATAGGTCGAGTTGGTTCAACCACTACAGCAACCTAAGCCCATTGTGTGGGGCCTTCTATATAAGGGCATATCCAACTTAAAAGCTCAGGACGGTTTCCTCTTAACCAACACACGACAATTCCAATTCGACCCGGAATATCTTGCATTCTACTCAATGCCATTCATTCAAATAGTAATCCCGACCTCTTTTCTTCATTTTAAAATCATTCAAGAAATTAGCCACATGTGTGGATACCCGTCAAATTCAAACCAGGAAAATAGAAACCATCCTTTTTCAAACTCCGCTATTTGATATAATACTCCAAATCCGTTTTTGGTGTTAAAACCCAACACCCAGGATTTTCTTAATAAAATCCATACTTTTCACAACCAACACTCAATTTGCAACATCCAGCAATCAATTGCATAATCTAACCACATCACAACAGTTAGCACAGAATTATAACGAACGGTTCTCCCGGTATAATTCCCGAGGAATAATAAATAGTTAAATTTATTCCAAAAATTAAATAAATTATTATATTAATTTAATTTAATAAAATAATATTTATAAATTCGAAATAACTAATTCAAATAATTAATTAAGGCTTAATTTAGATTACACTAATCTAAACATCTCATTAGCCATAATTAAGTATACACTAAACTAATCACGCCTCTTAATCCAATCCACACTTAACTAAACTAATCTAACCACCTAATTACATTTAACATAATCTAAACATCCCTTAAGCATGATTAACCTCCTAAGCAAGGTTTAGAGGATAAACTCACCAGAATTGCTTTCTGATGAGTCCATGACGACGGCAACAGTGAGGTGAGCGACAAACCTCCTAGAAGCGACACCAACAGAGATCCAAAAGGCACCTTAAACGGGCCTTGAAGTTCCAGAACTTACTGGAACTCTAGCTACTGATCACGGCCGGAAGGAGGTGCGCTGATTGCTGGTTGAGGCCAAAGACAGCAAGGAGAAGCAGCTGCTGTAGCAGCTGGTCCAAATGGTTCAAGACGGCAGCTCTGGCGGTCCTAGCTGGCTCCGACGATGGCTGGTGACCAGGGGCGTTGATGTTGGGCACACGTACAACCGAGGCGACGGCCAAGGAAGCTCGGCTCAGCAGCAAGCGTGCAGGCAACAGTGGAGCAGCTCCGGCAGGCTTGCTAGTTTAGATGAAGGAGAAGGGAGGTTAGACGGTCAAGTGGCTGGGGTTCTCTGGTTTTTCCAAGCTTTTTTTCCTCCTCAACTATGGAGAAAGCCAAGAAAAGAGGAAGAAGATGATCAGCTAAAGAGGGGCCCTTTGGTGAGCCTTTAAGCCTTCTACACTTGTCAAAACCTCATCACTCTTGCCCCCACATGACATCACATGACCTCAGCCCTTTCTCTCTCGTTAAGCTTTCTCCACAAGCTTGGCAATGGGTGCAAAATGTCCCTAGGCCCTTGGCATACGAATTTGGAGTATTTGTACATCAAATTCCTTCAATTTCATTCAATTCCCTTCCAATTGAGTTAAATTGAAGTCCATAAAATAATCCAATGTAATCACACTTGATTCCACATTTTTCCCTAACCTTAGGACTACCTTGGATCCCAAAAGTATGACCAAAAGCGGGCCTTTTCATTTTCCTAATCCAAATTAACCATACTTTGATTTTTCGCCAAACAACTCGATTTGCAAAAAAATCGTCTAAAGATGAGTCAACGTTCCTAAAATGATTTGTAACACTGTAAGACTTCCAATTTCTGAATTCCATTTCAATTTCACGGTTAATTTCATTTTAGCGTGTTTCTAGCGCGTCCTAATCTACCGGGTAGCTTTTAGGAATTTTCGTGCATTTGACCTATGGTTGATTATTTTCAAGCCACAATGTACATCTTCGACACATTGGCGACTCTCGGTTGTCGTGAAAATCTCAAGGTTTCAAATGCGGACACAGGGTACCAAAACGACAAAAGAATCAGTCTAGTGCTGGTCGACAAGAATTGTGCAATTAGGTGGAATCACCCACTTTGCCGAGTCGACCTATCTCCGATCTCTAATCGATTTTTTAACTGTGTCGGAATGACCCTTGCAGATTAGCTCAGTCGAGCAGTTGTTTTCTGGTCGAATTCTCAAGTCTAATGCGCAAAGATGGAAATGAGCTATAAGCGCAACTCAGAGAAATGAGCTATAAGCGCAAAGATGGAATGCCTGACTCATTCTAATGAAAATATAAATGGAAAATCAGGATGTCACAATGCCAGTCTATAGGCTACATCCCCTATCCTCTCAAGGATTTCAAAAGGTCCAACAAACCTAGGGTTTAATTTACCTTTTATCCCGAATCGCGATATTCCTTTCATCAGGGATACCTTTAGGAATACGTGATTTCCTACGCCAAATTCTAAGAGTCTTTTACGCTTATCCGCATAGCTTTTCTTTCACCCACTTCATTCCAACAAACGGGAGTTTTACAAGCCTCACTATACTTCCGCCACGCCAGTCTGATAAAATTATCCCAGAAACACAACCCTTTCTATTCAATTAATAGTTCGGTTCATTCCTTCCCCCTTTTGCCATCCTAGAAGCCTGCCAGGAGTCGCTCCTAGCTCAAGCCCTATGGTCTCGGCATCCACTCCCCACCCTCATCAGACCAGGTCGCTATAGGTCCACCAGCTTTCGCTCGGTTCAAACCCAAGCTACACCTCTATTGGAGGGGTCTCGTTTTGATAAGGACTAACTCACAAAGGTATTATTCGCTTTGGCTTATCCCATACTAAGCCTCACGGTTTTATTCTTTAGCGCATGGGTAAGTACTATCCCTGGAGATCATCCATCCTAGTCCATTGCTTACAGAGCCAGTCCATTTTTACGATGACGTCAAAGTCATACATAACTATCACTACTAAATCCATTTCCAGATCTCATCCCCCTATGGTTATCTTACATGTCCCACATACTAACGCGGACAACACCAAGTTCTTCAGCAGTGTAGAAATACGAAAAGGCATATCTAAAGATTTGGTTCCTATTTCACCCAATCATCTATACCTTTCAGACACAAAAGAATGCGTAGCACCCGTATCAAATAACACATATGCCTTTTTGCCATTGATAGAAATCATACCTGTGATAACATTTTTGGAAGCTTCCGCTTCCTCTTAGGTGATCATGTACACCCTTCTTTGTGTTGGTGGTCTCTGTGATTTTCCTTGTGAAGGGGGTCCACCTACACATTGTTGCGCTTGTCACACCGAGTTGATATTCGGTTGCGATCCTTCTTGTGGACAATTTCTCTTGAAGTGTCCTCTCTGCCCACAACCAAAATACCTTGGTTGATCATTACAGGGTCCTGGTCCATGTTGTCTTTTGATACGACACTTTTCCTTGGAGCCTGACCACTCTTGGTCTTTTCGAAATTTCCAAAATTTCACTTTTTCCTAGAATCCCAATACGGCTCTTGGGCTGGATAGGGTCTCTTATGTTGTCGGGCATCACTCAATGTCAATTGCCTCCCTAATTCCATTCACTCCCTTATCACTTCCTGTTCCACAAGTTGCGCCATTTCATATATCTCAATGTAATCTCTTATATTCAGGGGCACTAGTTGCTTCCCAATATTTGTCCTCAAGCCCTTCAAAAATCCTTTAGCCCTTTCCTCTTGATCCTCTAACAATCTAGGGGCATACCTAGATAGTTCAGAAAATTTCGCTTCATATTAGTCTACCGTCAACTCTTTTTATTCTAATTGAACAAATTCTACTATATTCTTATCCCTAACACAGTCAGAGAAATGTTTTCTATTGAAAGCTCTAACAAACTCATCCCAGTTTATAGCAGTACCGAGTGGAAAGATCGTATTTCTAAAAGCTCTCCACCAAAATTTGGCATTTTCTTCTAGTTGATGTTCTGTCAAGGTCATCTTTTCGGTGTGTGCAGTTCAACAACCGAAAGATCCTTTCTATCCCATCAATCCATTGTTCCGCCTCCTCAAGACTTCCCATTCTAGTAAACTTAGGCGGTTTCAACTTCAAGAATTGTTCCACTAATCCCTGAGCACAACGTTCTGCTCTTGGTTGTTGCTATTGTGCTTGTCTCTCCATCAAATTTCCTATGTTGGCCAGCACTTGCAGGATATCTTCCATCGGAGGTTATGCCCTCAAAGCGGAGGCTTCAACCCTTGATGGGTGAGAACTTCCTATTTGTACCATGGTTTTCCTATAGGTCATCAAGTATTTACCTTAGGAACAATTATTGACTTAGTGTCACTAATTAACTAAGAAATAAAATAACATAAGAGCGCTACTAGAGTCACATAATAATATAAAATGTTACTCACGCGCACAAGTAACTTACAATCGTTATCGGTATTTTACGAGGGAACTCATTCACCCGTTATTCAAAGTTAGTTAACTACCCCCAGCTAGTGCCTTATTGTGTGCATCATTATACCCTCCTTTCCAACTAAGGCACCTTATCACTCTAACTACCCCCCCCGACGGCCCCCGATCTGTTAGGGTTGCCACACCTCTATCGTTATCTTGGATGTCCTTTATTCGGATATCCTTACATTTCGGCGAATCCGCAAGTTTAGGGGGGTCTATCACATTTTTCATTGGTCCCTACGATTCTATTGCGGAAGCAGATTAATCAACTCCATTCCTAAACTTTGAAATGATGCACACTAGATATATACATATCAACCAGGCACTTTTTACTTACATATATTTTGTTAGACGATGTTCGTTGGTACATCAAAAGCCAAAGTTTTCTATATTGGCTATATCCAAAAAATGACCGACTTTTCCATTAGCCATTTACAATGCCGTCTATCTTCAAGTGCCGGTGTCCCAAAAAATTTCTGCTATCTTCCCGTCTTCCACTACTCTACCCCACTCGAGCCTCCATCATCGTCCTCTGGCAGCGGTGGCAGCAGTCCCATGGTGTGGCCGTGCCTCCGAACATATAGGACCACAAACTCCTGATACATGGGACTCGAGGGAAGGCCGGTGTCAACCGTCAATATCACCCGTATCAAGATGAAAGTGAGTCCTAGCATATCAGGGTTAGGATGCTCAAATTGTTCCCATCACAAATTGATGGGAATGCCATAGAAGGTACCAAAAGACGCAAGCAACAGCGACATCTTTATCACTATGTAATATGTTAGCCCCACGAGGAGTGAGTACAACTACTCAGCAGTCAAAGTTCTACTAAACTATATTACGTAAAACTATCATCACCCAATTCCACACTATCCAAATTAAAGCACATGATGGTAATAATAGATATGTATCAATTTAGAAGACTAACAAGTCAAAACGGCATATTAGAAACAATGAGAATTTAGAAACTCATTTTATGTCAATCCACTACCACCATCTTCCGAAGGACCAGTGTTTGCATCCCTCCAGGCATATCACACCCTACCTGGCATCACGAAGGCCTTCGGTTCCATATTTCAGTCACCGGGCATCTGAAGCATGTTAAACCACACCTCCAGGCATCCCACGCCCCCACCTAGCATCACGAGGAACCTCCGAGGCTCACCATGTCAATGATGTACCCAGGCATCCGAAACATGTTACGTCACACTTCCAAGCATCTCGCCTTCCGAGGAACCTCCAGGGCTCACCAATCCCCAAACTTCCAAGCCCATTGCAATCACGATCCTCTAGGCAACCCAACACCCAGGGCATCGTCGACCCAAGGGTCTGATGGCATCAATAACGTTGCAACCATGGTGTAGTAGTCAAACCATTTTAAATGCCAAAAATCTTTCGTGTGGTCAATGCACGAGAATTACATCGATTTCAAAATCCTCAATTCATAAGATGAACCTTAGTGCAAAAAGTCTTTAAAAATATGTCAAGCTCATATAGATGAAATCAACTCATAAAATCGAAAGCATGATACCAAATCCATAAAATCCATTTTCACGGTTAAACCTCAAATGTTTTCGAAATTCATGTGTATAGACTCAAGACGTACTCATGCCTCAAGACTTAGCATTCATACACAATAAATTTCATCAAAATCGTAAACATTTCTCAAAATATTGGAATTGGCACGTCGGCAATTGATAATCTCAATTTCAACCCTGAAATTTTCAAAGTAGTTCACAACATAAAATCTTAGAGCTTCAAAATATCGGAAATCAGCACGTACGTGGTCTCCAATTCGAACTCGACCACAACAATTAGGAAATCCTTTCCCATATAGCTCAAAATCAAGCCGATAACTTTTGAGTTCACAATTCAGTGCGAGTATACTAAAATAATCTTAACATACAGGACGGTTTCACCAAGCAACGACAACATCCACATCTTATAGGCTAGTAGATATCGACTTGCCTTTGATTTGGTGGCGTCGACTGCAAACGGACCGTGAATTGCAACTGTGAGCACGGCTGGTGACGGGATGACGTAGCGGCAGATGGAGGCATGGCTAGTGGCGTGCGGTGAGATGGTGAGGAGATCGATGGCCCGGTGGTCGACAAAGCACGGGTGAAGCAGCAAAGTACAAGTGAGAGGGTGGAGAAATTCTGAGTCTTCTTCAATACAAGCGCTGCTGAAAATGGAGAGAGAGAGAGATCGAAAATTTGGACGCCGAGAGAGAAAAAGAAAGGGAGAGAGAGTGTGGTCTTCTGCTTGCTTCGTTCCCCCCGCCGGTTGACTTCTTTAGTCAACAATCTACCTCATTCGGTGGCAGCAAGAATCATCGACAGCATCAAGGACCGCTCATGCAAGGAGACACCTTGCATATCTCATGCAAGGCGTGTCTCTCTGCATGCGTTGGTCGGCCACGAAGGAGAGAGGAAACGTGGCCGTATATGGCTGCCTCTCAGTCAACTTCTCCTTTGGTTGACAATTGGGGGCACATGGCTTGGACGTTGCTTCAATCGCCGCATGGAGGAGGGAAAATTTACATGGCTGCATGGCCGAAGAAAAAAAATGTGGCCATCGGTGAGACCGTCTAAGGAGAGGGACGGTGGTGGCAGGGCGCACGAAATTGGGGTCTTTGACTCAGTTAGTTGGCGAGACGACTCGGGGTTGACATTTGTCTTCCTAGCCGATCGCGTTAAGCGAGAAACTTTAGACAAGATGGCATTGCAAAACGTGACAATACACAATGTCTCGGTCCGATGATAATAGTATCGAAACGGCGTTTATAAATGGCGTCAACGGCGTGGTCCGACGACAAATTCGTCGACCATCTCTGACTGTTACATACTCGAGGTCCGGCAAAAATCCGGATATCACATTTATTCATTGCATATAAAATTATGGATCGACCCCAACCCCTAACAAAAATATTAATTGCATAGCATGTAGTTTTAAGAGCATTTATTTTTTATTGTTTTTATAATTGCGTTTACATTGGACTGGCGACGCATGGGTTTAACTTGATGGTTCTTCGCTTTCATTTAGCGAGTTGGACTAAGTCCATGATAAGAGAGAATTTGTCCAAGCCCATCATTCTTTGATGGCTGAAAATTAACTTATGAGAAATGACAAGTTGGAAGTTAATATATTTAAGAGAAAATTTGTATCATTCTTCCAATATTCTCTTAATCTTTCATATAATATACATATGTTGGGAATGTCGATTCCCAAAAACCGGATTGACACTAAATCGAACCCCTAAAACAAATGCGGAAGACAAGCCCGGGAAAAACATATATCACCGATCCTAAAGCACACCACGAAATCAAGCGTACCTTGTTAGCCACAGATTAAACACCAATACTGAAGATTGAGGAAGAGAAACCGATCCCGTTCGATCTGATGACGTTGATTGACCTTGAAAGGAGGACGGCGTCGCCTCTTGCGCATTGTTTTTTTCTTTTTGGAGGGAGAGAGGGAAAGGAACGTACGTTATGCCAAGGGTTTGTTCCTCCCTCTCTCTTTCTCCTTTTATATGTCCCTCCAACAGAAAGGAATGTACCCCCTTCATCCATGGGCCCTAATCTTGTGGACCGGGCTTTTAGGCTCAACATGGGCGGACGGGCTTTAAGCCCATCACATAAAACCATCATCTCCCACTCGCACATGTTGGGCCGAACAGGATTCTCTTTACCTCTCTTCAACATTCATACCGGTGAATAATCCGTGCGACCAGCATACTTTGAGAGCTCGTTGTTATACATTTGTTATGAATATATAGCAACTCATAATGGGCATCACACTCTGAGTAGATTTAGTATGCAGTACCCTAGATCGAACGATCACATTTATATCTCTCTTGATCTCTTTTAAACAATGATATATATATATATATATATATATATATATATATATATATATATATATATATATATATATATATATATATATATTGCATTCACAATTATGATTATCCCAAAGACAGTCATAATTGGTTAACTGGTGAATACAAAACTACAATGTGATTCTCCAAATCCGATCTTCCTCTTTCCTTCAAACTCTCAATTTCAGTTTAGCTTGCTTTTCTAGAAATGTCACATTAGATCGAATCAACTCATGACCATTGGCAACATACGTATTTTAAGCTTGAGCTCTCGATTATCACCTAGATAATAAGCTTAAAAACAGTCTCATCTCTATTTATCACACAGTAGATAGAGGCGATTACCCGTGTGAATGGACTAATCTTATATCTGTCCGACATACTTTCTCAACTTAAAGTAATGCACTGAGCATTAAAATGCATAAAGATCAAACAAAGATTCATAGGCATTAATGATGAAAACACACAAATTCATCAAATGTAAACACTTAGGGAAATTACAATATTCAGTATATCAGCTTCTTCGCAATCCTAGAGATTTCATATGGCCACAAAACACATCTCTAGGTATTGACTTTATCATAGGATCTGCTACCATTCTATGCGTAGTATGTACTTTAAGTTCACATCTTTTCGTGCAACCATATCTTTGATAAAAGTTATACTTGGTATCTATAGGTTTGGTCTTGCCATGATATTTTGGATCTTTGGTGTATACTTTTGCTGCTTGGCTACCACAATTAACCAACAATGAATTTGCAGCACTTCCAATAACACCTAAATGATCCAAAAAATCTCGTAAGCCAAACATCTTCTTATATTGCTGCTGATAATGCCACGAACTCAGTTTCCATCATAGACAAGATTATACATGTTTGTTTCTTACTGCTCCAACATATGGTGCCATTATTCGGTAAGAAAACAAACCCAGAGGTAGATTTCCTTTCATTTAAATCTCCTCTCCAATCAGCATCTAAATAGCCTTAGAGTTGCAGATCCTTTCCTTAATAATTCAGTGTATAATCAGCAGTTCCCTTTAGATACCTCAGCATTCTCTTAACGGCTTTCCATTGTGCTGGACTTGGATTGGATTGGTATCTACTCACCATTCAACTGCAAAACATATGTCAGGTCTTGTACACATTATAGCGTACATCAAGCTCCCAACAGCACTAGCATAAGGAACGTGTTTCATTTGTTCCTTCTCTTGTGGAGTCCTTGGACACAATCTATGGCTCAATTCTTCACCTTTTGCAATAGGAGTGTCTATGGATTTACAATCTTGCATACGAAATCATTTAAGAACCTTATTTATATATGTTTCTTGTGAAAGAGACAACGATCTCTTCGAACGATCTCTTGAAATCTTCACTCTAAGAATGTATGCAGCCTCACCCACATCCTTCATCTCAAAGTTGGAAGACAACCAACTCTTGACAGTATTAACAAACTTCATATTGCTTCCGGCAATTAGTATATCATCAACATATAATGATATGATCACATATTGATCTTTGGATCTTTTGATATATACACAATGATCATCATCAATCATTGTAAAGTCATATGCCATTATGGCATTATGAAAACGTATATACTATTGTCTTGATGACTGCTTGAGGCCATATATCGATCTCAAAAGTCGACATATCTTTTCTTCTTGGCCTTTCACTATGAAACCAGCAGGTTGTTCCATATATATTTCTTCCTCTAATTCTCCATTGAGGAAATCAGTCTTTATATCCATTTGATGTAACTCAAGATCCATACTAGCCACTATTGCCAGAATAATGCGAATCGAGGTAAATCTCACTATAGGAGAAAATGTATCTTCATAATCAATTCCTTCCTATTGATTATACCCCTTCGGCACAAGGCGAACCTTATGCCTTTTTATCAAGCCATCAGCCTTTCGCTTTATTTTGACAACCCATTTGTTCCCAATAGTCTTGTGTCCTTTTGGAAGATCAACCAGTTCCCAAACATGGTTTGACTTCATTGATTCCATTTCCTCTTCCATTGCATGAATCCGTTTATCTTTACTAGGGCAATTCAGAGCCTCATTAATATTTCTTGGCTTATCCTCATCTTGTGAAGCAACCATAAAAGTTTCCCCTTCAATGTCAAAACGTCGACGGGGAATACTTTGGCGACTTGTTCACCGTATGGGAGATTGTATACTTAGCACATCATTCCCCATTATGCTTCCACTAGGATTAGATAATGATGATGTGGTCTCATTATGTGGTTGCAATTGAGAATGAATTCAATTCAATTCATCACTTCTCATATTACTCCCACTTGGACGAATTTCACTAATATCATTATCTTGATCCAAGATTACAAATAGGGAGTAATCTTCCCCTATTTCACCCTTCTTAGGAAATTCATCCTCTAAGAATGTGACATCCCATGATTCAAAATCAGTTATACTCCCACTTTCCTACTCGCCTATGAACACATACCCTTTCGAGTGTTCGGAGTATCTCATGAAAATACTCTTATTTCCTTTGGGACCCAATTTCCCAAATTTGTGAGAGGAGTTATGAGTATAGGCAGCACAGCCCCATGGCTTAAGAAAACTTCAGTCCAATTTTCTACATGTCCATAACTCATATGGAGTGAAAGTAACTAATTTGGAAGGCACCCGGTTAAGTATATAGGCAGCAGTTAACAACGCATCACTCCCAAAAGTAATAGGTAAGTTAGCATGCGCCATCATGGACCTAACCATTTCCAGTAGGGTTCTGTTTCTTCTCTCCGCAACACCATTTTGTTGAGAAGTATATGGAATAGACAACTGTCTTTCCATTCCTTTTTCGTCACATTATTTTCTGAACTCATCAGATAAATATTCTCGACCTCGATCGGATCTTAATGCTTTTATTTTCTTGTCTAATTGATTTTCTACCAGGTTCATAAACCTTTTGAAACAACTCAATGCTTCATATTTATGAGAAATCAAATAGACATATCCGAATCGAGTATAATCATCTATAAAAGTGATGAAATAAACAGCCCCATGCCTTCCTGTCACATTCATTGGACCACAGACATCAGAATGGATTAAATGCAGAGGAAATTCAGCTCTTTTACCTTTTCCAAATAGTTTCCTTGTCGTTTTCCCAACAAGCCCTCTTTGGCTAGTTTATTCATACGTTGTTGGCCAATATGACCAAGTTTAGCATGCCACATAATCACATCATTATCATATGAAGTAGAAGACGTGAAAAGGGAATAATAAATATTGACATCACCACAGTCAACACTTAGTACAATAAAACCATCCAGAAAAATGACCACAACCATAGTAGTTTGTATCCATATACAAATCTACACCTCTATTATGGAAGTTCACACTAAAACCAAGCTTAACCAACACCAAAACAGACACTTAAATTTCAACGAATCTCCGAAGCATATAGAACATCATGTAGGAACAAAGTGCGTCCATCACGCATGTTCAGTTGGCAGGTGCCAATTCCATTTAACTTCAGCTCTGAAGTTGTTTCCCACATAGATTCACTTAGTTCTAGTTGGTACTCATCGAAATTCCACGAAGGATTCTCTATCCTTCGCTACATGGTCTGTTGCTCCTGAATTTATATTCCACAAAGGATTGGATTCAGCCAATAATATAGAACTTGACACATAAGCAAAGTTCTCAAATGTACAAGAGGTGTATACCTTTTTTGGCTCACGACAGTCGCAAGCATAGTGACCCTTCTTGTCACAATTGTAACACCTCACCCTAGACATTTTCTTCACTTGAGGACGTTTTCCTCTCTTGTGTTGGTTAACTCTTGATTTCTTACAATAAGGACTTGATCATTTGCATTCCCACATATTGAACGAATCAATACGCTTGCACTTAGAGCTCAAAACCCTTTCTGAGCTAGAACCAGCATTGAAAATATATATTTTCGGCTCAAATGCCGTTAAGCGGTCCTCAGCTAGCTCAAGGTGGCGCATGGCATCATCAAGATCTTCCATAACATGGTCAAGAGCTTCTAGTGCTTCTTACTTTTCTAGCACATATTGAATCTTCATATTCAATATTTCACAATTGTTGCCGTTCATATCAGCAATTACGTTCTTAATTGTTGAAACCATCGATCTGAACACATCAGACATACATGCACGAATAATTAATGCCTATCATTTATGCATCCACTTTGCACAGACCCATCATATCAATGAACAATTTTAAGTAAGGTTTCAGAATCAAAAGGTCACTATGTTTCCAATCATCCTCCAAAAATCCTAACTCAAAATTATTATTAATATAATTGTCTTATACAAAATAAATTCTATGAAGTTTCTAAAACTTCTACGAACTACCCACAACAGTCAACAATAATAGAAAGCAAATAATATTCGACATCCAAAAGAATAATAATGCTTTCACATAATACAACTATCCATTACACTAAGCAATATATACAGAGAAAAAATATCAATATAGAAAGAGATATTCACACACAAAAATATCTCAGACTATTCTAAGAAATAAATAGGGAATGTCCCTTCTAATCTATCAATGAAAAAATCTGAGAAATTTGAAGGCACATTTGCCAACCATGGATAAACTTTTGGAGAGCTTTCATGTCGCCTCCAAGGTGCATTCACTCTGCGCCATGTGGTGTTCAATCTAAAGGTTGAAGTTTTGGTTAACGCAATCCTATAGTACTCTCTTACAAAAGCTACCACTAGCCTCCTATAACCCGGGACCACGTTGACCTCCCATAGCCGATCTAACACTGCTTGCCATTCAGGTGAAAGAGTGTTCATCAAAGCCGGCACCTTCTCAAAATCCGGCATAAGATAACCATTCCAGATGATTTCATGTATCATCTGATTGACCTTGACCACATGTGATACTAAATCACTGACATGCAACCGATAATTAGCTAATTCTATCATCGGACTTTTTAAGTCTTGCATTTCCCTAAATCCGTTCTCGGGATTGCAGATATCCTTGCATAACGCATCATAGTTCCTGCAACAAATGCATAACTAAAAATGGATTACTTATAATCCATAATGTACACAAGGGAAAATACATAATTTTCCATGATTCATGCAACAAATGCAGAATAAATAATGGATTACTTATAACCCACATAGGCATGATTGAAAAAGAAACATATTCCCCCCCTTTTTTTCTTTGGGTCAATGGTCAACGATCAACGGTCGGTCAACGGTCAACAGTCAACGGTCGGTCAACGGGTGCGCGGGTCGGGCCGGTCGGGCCGGGTCAGACGAACTGATCGGCACGTGCCACGCGCGTGCGCGGGCTAACGTCATGCGAACATCATCCGGCACGTGCGCGGCACGCGCCAGGCTTCCGCGCATGTCGGGTCGGGTCAGGTCACTGGTCGGGTCGCGGGTCGCCGGTCGGGTCGCCGGCCGGCCAACGGTCGTCGGCGATGACGTCATTGGTGACGTCATCCCAGCGGTTAACGACCGTTAGGTGACGTCACGGTGACATCAGCACGCGCCGGTTCATCGACCGACGCGTGCCGGTTCGTCGGCCGGCAGCGCGCACGTGCCGGTTCGCCATCGGCGCGTGGCGCCCACGAGCAGCGGCTTCTAGCCGCACGTGTGAGCACGTGCGGCGTCTCCCGGTGGCGCACGACACATCGTCGAACTCATCTCGACGAGATCTTTCACCCTATGCCTTCAAAAATTGATTTCGACTTATAGAAAATCGAAAAAACGGATGAACAATGCTCGGGTGTCAGGATTTCTCGTCCCAATCCGTGTCGGCTAAATATTTTCGCGAAAAATCAATAATAAAACATCAAAGGGGTCGGGAAAACATGAACTAGGGCTCTGATACCAATGTTGGGAATGTCGGATTCCTAAAAACCGAATGCGACCCTAAATCAAACCCCTAAAACGAATGCGGAAGACAAGCCCGGGAAAAACATGTATCACCGATCCTAAAGCACACCACGGAATCGAGCGTACCTTGTTAGCCACAGATTAAATACCAATGTTGAAGATTGAGGAAGAGAAACCGATCCCGTTCGATCTGATGACGTTGATTGACCTTGAAAGGAGGACGGCGTCGCCTTTTGCGCACTGTTTTTTCTTTTTGGAGGGAGAGAGGGAAAGGAACGTATGTTATGCCAATGGTTGTGTTCCTCCCTCTCTCTTTCTCCTTTTATACGTCCCTCCAACAGAAAGGAACGTACCCCTTCATCCATGGGCCCTAATCTTGTGGGCCGGGCTTTTAGGCCCAATATGGGCGGACGGGCCTTAAGCCCATCACATAAAACCATCAACATATATATGTATATTGAGGGGTATAATTTTGGATAGAAAGAAAAGTCATAAGAATTAGAAAGAAATCATGGTGGGTGGTCGGTGAGACAAGTGAATATTACATGTAAGATTTCAAGAGAATATTCATGCAATGCAATAGAAGGAAATAAAGGCTACGACAAGCCTAGTCCTCTCACCCATAAAAAGGTTACTTCACTACGGAGAGGGGCGAGGGGAGAACGTGAGAGGGAGAGAGAAAGGAAAGGTCTCTTGGTTAGAATAGAGAGGCCTTCTCTCTTCTTTCTCTGGCACAAACATAGAGAATACTCAAGAGAGAAAGAGGGGTCTTGCTTTGCTGCTCTTGTTCTCTTGCCCCGACGATCCTGCGATACACTTGCCTCACTCCAGGCGCTATTTTCTTTGCACCCATGACTAGATGCTACTTTCTTCGTGCCCGCGACCAACCGCTGCTTTCTTTCTGTAAGTTTTGTGCTGACACCGTCCCTACGGAGTCGCTTGCCCATGATTGCCGAATCGCACCGACGACGATGCCAACTACTGCCCCCTCGTCATGCCGCCTTGTGTCTTGTTTGTCACTCCCTTTGCCAAGCTGTAGCTGAGCTCGCGACCTGTAGTTGTCCGTACCTTCAACGCCAACTACTATCATCTCACCATTGTTGTTGTCGTTGCGTTGCCCATGACCTGCAACGATGCTAGCCACTCACTATCGTTCTATGGAGCTAAGAAGTTGCTGCCTTGCCAAAAACCATTGAACAACTTCTATTGCAACCCATTCATAAGTCATACGTGAAGATATAGAGAGAAAAAACATGTATGGCGGTGTTCCTGTTCTACAAGTTGTCACGCCCCAATCCTCTGAGCACATGGCTATCCCTCGGTGGTCAATAAATATGCGACATCCCAGGATGCGTCGCTGACCCATTCATTTTATGACGCTTGCGGAAGCGAAACAATACTCCTGACAACAAAAGCTTGGGATAGAAAAGCAGGCAACAAATCACAACCACAACAAGCCTTTTATAAACACATAGGTTTATATACAACACTGGGCTATCTACAAAAAGACCGGCTCAACAAAAAGGGGAACTATCCTAGGACTAAATAGTGTGACATTTCCACCAACCCTTCAGTCTCCACCTCCCCAAGCTCCGGGGCTTCGGGTCCTCCACGATCGTCATCTAAGGACCTGAAAATGTTGAGCTCACAACAAGGTGAGACAATGTCTCAGCAAGTTCATCCCCTAAACTCTGACTAGGAAGGAAATACGCCTAAAGGCAATCTATGCACACAATGCAAAGGACTTACCTTGCCTCAGTCCTTCCTGCACGTCAGTACTATTCAAATTCAATCATTGCTCGCACAAGCATGCACTACCGACACACATCAGTCCATCCATTCAATCAACCTAATCAATTAATCAATCAATCAATCACTGCTCACACAAGCTGAGATACACTAATGCTCACACAAGCTGACTTCTAACAATGCTCACACAAGCTGACTTCTATCTAAGCTCACACAAGCTGACGTCTATTAATGCTTCACAAGCTTACTGATTCTTAGCTCACACAAGCTGTCAATTCAACAATACTCACACAAGCTGCTATAGTACTTAAAAACCACATTCAATATCACAACCCAACACCCAATATTTACGAGTTAAATACCAAAACTTCACTAACATCACACAATTGTACCATTTAACAATCAATTTGCACAAACTAACCACACTTTATTACGATCAAGCGAAATTCTAACGATCGGCCATCCTGGCATAATTTCTAGAAAATATTAATTAATTAATAATTAAATTAATTCCAATAATTAAATTAATTTAATTATAAATTAATATAATTTAAATACTATTTAATAATATTTAATTTAAATAATTAATTAAATAAATAAAATGATTAATTAAAAGTCTAATCATGCTTACCTTAATATAATTGCATAATCAGACTAATTAATCCATCCACTAAGCATTCATCTAATCTAATTAACATTTAAATAAACTAATTTAACCACCTAAACATTCTTAGACTAATCTAATCACTCCTTAAGCATAATTAACTCCCTAAGCAGAGATTAGTGAGTAAACTCACCGGTTTTGCATTCCGATGAGTCCAAGACCACGGCGATGTGGAGGCAGCTGACAATCCTCCTAGGGGCGACACCAGCAAAGGTCGGGAAGGGCTCGGAAACGGGCTTTGAAGCTTCCAAAACCTTGCTGTCTTTTGCTTCTGTTCTTGCTAAACCAAAGAGAGAGAATCAATAGCTGGTTTGGCAAGAAAGGGCTGATGGAGCTCCAGCGAGCGGGTGGTCGACAACTGGCGGCACCCAAGGGTCAAGGGGGACTTGCTGGTGGTTGGTATGGGTGGAGGTAGGGTCGAAATGGGGAGAAAATGGCTGAAAATCGCGAAACAGGTGAAACAGGTGAAATAGTGCACTCGGGTGGCTTCTAGACGGTCCGGCGACCGATTTCTTCTCACCGGCGTACAGGTCGGCTGACAACTCGTTCCAACGAGCGGCAGGGTCCAAGCGAACAGTTTGGATGTGCTGAGCATGGTGGTGGGTGGCACGGGAGCTGATTCGCACAGGAATACAACTTTTAACTCAAATCTTTAGAGAAAGGTCAGCTAGAACAGAAATTGGAACGAGGAGAAAACAAAGGGGGAAAATGGTCCGGTGGTTGTGTGACAATGGAGGGGCTATTGCTGCTTGGTTTCCTAGTTCTTTGAAGCTCAAGATGGACAACAACAATGGATAAAGCAAAGCCAAAGGAAGAAGAAGAAATGGCTGAAGAGAAGGGTCCCATTGGTGGCTTCTAAGGGCTCAACACTTGCCCAATTCTCCTCACACTTGCCCCCACCACCCATGGCCCTCATCCTCTGCCATTTGCAGTCACCAATCTTCCTAAACACACTTCCCAAGTGGTGCAAAATGTTGTGTACTCCATGGCCTACGAATTTTGGACATTTGTACATCAATTCCCCTTCAATTCCATTCAATTCCTCTTTAATCTATCCAATTGAAGCTCAAATAATTCGGCCAAGGTGTCCTTGTCCCTCTTATGATTTTTTTCCCATCAATTGATCCAACTTGACGGTCAAAGATGCAATCAAAAACGGCCCTCTGACTTTCCCGATCAAAAACGGCCTTACTTTGATATTCCACCAAAAATTTCGGTTTGTAGAAAAATCTTCTAAGAATGATTCAACATTCCTAAAATGAATTGTGATATGACAGAACTTTCAATTTCTGAAATTGGGTTTAAATTCATGGTTAATTTCAATCTGGCGCGATTTTAGTGCGTCCTAATCTATAAGGTAGCTTTTAGGAATTTTCAGTACAATTGACCTATGGTTGATTATTTTCAAGCCATGACATAAATCTTCGACACATTGGCAACTCTCGGTTGTTGTGAAAATCTCGATGTTTCAAACACGAACACAGGGTACCCAAAACGATAGAAAAATCGATCTAGTGCTGATCGACGAGAATATTGAAATCAGGTGGAATCACCCACACTACAATCACATATCTCAATAAAATCGACCTATCTCTAATCTCTATTCGATTCTGACAATGTCGTAATGACCCTTGCAGATTAACAAGGTCGACCAGCCGATTCATGGTCTAATTCTCAAGTCTATTGCGTTTAGATTCCTTAATGGCTTTACCTGATAGACTAGTTATCTCGTGAGTAATCAGCTCAGAGAATATAGCTAAAGGTGCGTCAATGAAAAACCCGACTTATATAATTGAAAACAGAATTAGAAATTTGGGATGTCACATAAGTCGTCTTCAACAACACCCCTTCATAGTCAAAGTCTGAAAATCAAAGAGGTTCGTCACAAGACTTTCAAAATTCGTGCAAAGAGCTTGAGAGTTAGCCAAGTTTATCATTGATCAAAGTTTCCTTGACGTCCTTTGCTGCCTTGCTGAGAAGCACCACCACTCATTACAAGCGAAGGACTCTACAGCACCATTGAGCCTTCATCGTTGGACTTGCAACAACTGTCCAACAACTCTCGATGTCCTTGCCCAGTTGTTCTTTCCTGAGCCTTTGACGGAAAACATCAACCATGAGTTGGCCACCACCAGGCCATCCTTGCCCCAACGGTCCCCTCATTGCACCATCTGTGACTCGTGACGACTTGCCGCCACGTCAGTCATTTGCCAACTCGATTCCATCGAAGTCCGAATTTGGCAATATAATTTTTGAAATTAGGTAAAGATCTCATCCGAATTTGATTTGAATATTTTATTGCTTAAATATATGCATTTTGATATCCAACGTGCATATTTGAGTGATAAGTAATATCCATTAGGATTTGTTTCCTAATCCACAACTGCACACCGATTTTTTTTTATTCCATCTATAAGGCCTTAGATGGAATAATTAATCATGTAGGAATAAAATTGATATTTTGATCTTTAAGGCTTAAGATCAATTTATCAATTTTATCTACGAAATAATCAAGTTGATTAGATATTGTCTCCTAATTTGAACAATGGATTGATATCTTTGATGATCCCGAGTGATTTGGTGCTTTATCTTGCTTTAACTGCTTTATTTATGATGAAAATACAAAAAAATTGCATATCATGTAGGTTAGAATTGATTTCCTAGAGAGAATCGCATGATAGAAGAGTTTAGCTACCCTTTCTTATTAAATTAGAATGTATCTTTAGCTAATATCTAGATTAAATAGCATCTTTGAATTGATTTGCTTGTTAAGATAAGTTTCCTAGCTTAGAATAGATTATATCTCACTTTAGGTAGATTTTTATTTATGAATTTTAATAAAAAAATGTAAAAATATCATGTGCATGTTATATAGAATTGGGTTCATAAATGCATGTCATTTAATGATAGTTGCTAGGTATCACGCCCCGATCCTCGAGCGCATGCCCATCCCTCGGTGGTCGATAAATTTGCGACGTCCCAGGACGCGTTACCGACCCATACATTTTAATACACATGCGGAAGCGAATAAATAAATCCCCTAACAACAAAAAGCTTGGGATAGAAAAGCAGGCAACAATTCACAACCAAAACAAGTCTTTTATAAACACACAGGTTTATATACAATACTAGACTATCTACAAAAGACCAGCTCAACGAAAAGGGAACTGTTCTATGACCGGCTAGTTAGACACGTTCATCAATCCTTCGGTCTCCACCTCCCTAGACTTCAGGGCTTCGGGTCCTCCATGACCACCATCTAAGGACCTAAAAATGTTAAGCCCATGACAAGGTGAGACAATGTCTCAACAAGTTCACCCCCTAAACTCTGACTAGGAAAGAAATGCACTCAAAGGTGGCATAGCCACACAATACAGAGGACTTACCTTGCCTCTGTTACATTCTACACGTCAGTACAGTTCATAATCTCAACTAATCAAGTCAGTCCAATCAATTCAATACCATCGATACCATCTACCATTCAATCCAATCAATAATATCTATCGGTCCATACTATCCAATTCAATACCAAATATCAAATCACTTCGTTGATATGATAACTGCTCACCCAAGCTAATATAGATAGATAGTAGCTCACCTAAGTTAATATAGATAAATAGTAGCTCACCAAAACTAATATATATAATTGTTCACCAAAGCTGATTAATGCTCACCAAAGCTGATATATATATATAATTGCTCACCAAAACTGATTAATGATCACCAAAGCTGATTAATATATATAATTGCTCACCAAAGCTATTAAGGTACTCAAAAACCACTAATGGTGTCACAACCCGACACTCGGTATTTTCCAATTAAAATACTTATATATCACAATCATCACTCAAATTCACAATTTAGAGATCAGTAGCAAAAACTAACCACACCACTTTTGTCAGTACAAAATTCTATCGAGCTCTCCTAAGTATAATTTCCGAAAAATATTAATTAATTGAATTCCGAAAATTAAATTTATTTAAATATAAAATAATATAATTAAATAATATTTAATTTAAATAATTAATTAATTAAAAGTCTAATCATGCTTACACTAATCTAATTGCATAATTAAACTAATTAAACCATCCACTAATCAAATCCATCACATAATCTAATCAGCCCTTAATTAAGCTAATCTAACCACTGAAACATGCTTAGCCTAATCTAAACACCCCTTAAGCATAATTAATTCCCTAAGTAGAGTTTAGTGAGTAAACTCACCGGTTTAGCGTTCCGGTAAGTCCACGGCGATGGCAATGCCAAGGCGGGCAATAAACCTCCTAGCGACGACACCAAACGAGGCTAGGAAGGGCTCGGAAACCGGCCACGAAGTCCCAAAGTCTTGCTAATTTCTCGACTTCTGTTCTTGGCTGAATGGTGAGGAAGGGGACCGACGGAGCTGCTGCAGCCTAGGCGAAGCTAAGCGGGGCATCCGACGGCTTCAAGCGGCAACATATGGTGGCCAGGCGACTAGACGATGCTGGATGGAGACGGACAAGGCTCGAGACAGCTAGGGGACTCGCAGGCTTGGGTGCGCAAACAAGCTAGGCAAGTGAGCAACTAGCGGGCTTGACGGACCAAGCGAACCGCTCCGAGGACTAGATGGCGGTGGTGCAACTTCGACGGCATCCAAGAAGGCTCAGGGGACATGGCTGGATGTGGGAGGGAGTGCGGAAAAGCAAGGACATGCGGTGACAAGCTCGGGCATGCGCAAGCAGCTTCAATGCCCGAGTGGCACTGAACAGCGGTAAGGAGGGCATACGACGGTGGGGCTGGCTCAGCTGGCTCTCCCCTGGTTCTCTCAAGCTTTTCCTAAGCCTCAACAATGAAGAAAGCCAAACTTCAAGGAGGAAGAAGGGCTGCTGAAGAGAGGGGACCCCAAATGGCCTCCTAAGCTTCCAACACTTGGCCAAACACTTGAGAGCTTGCCCCCACCACTTGGGCTGTCATCCTCAGCCAAAAGCAGCAGCCAAGCTTCCCTTAGAGGCTTCCCAAGTGGTCCAAATGTTCTCTCCCCCATGGCCTACGAATTTTGTACACCTTCCCCTCCAATTCCATCAATTTCCCTTCAATTCTCATCCAATTGAGTTCAATTTGTTGTCCATAAATCCAACCAAGGTGCCATCATCCTAACCAACATTTTTCCTTGTCCAAAGATCCCACTTGACGGTCAAAAGTGCACTCAAAAACGGTCCCTCAAAGTTCCCGATCCAAAACGGTTCCAATTTCTGAAATTTGGTTCAATTCCGCAGTTAATTTTAATCTAGTGCGATTTTAGTGCGTCCTAATCTATCGAGTAGCTTTTAGGAACTCTTAACACTTTTAACCCGTGGTCGATTATTTTTGAGCCACAAAGTGCATCTTCAATACATTGGCGACTCTCAGTTATCGTAGAAATCTCAAGGTTTCAAATACAAACACAAGGTACCAAAACGATAGAAAAATCAGTCTAGTGCCTATCGACAAAAATTTTGCAATTAGGTAGAATCACCCACACTTAATTACATGACTCTGTCGAATCGATCTATCTCTGGTCTCTAATTAGTCTATGTTGTAATGACTATTGCAGATTAGCATGGTCAAGCAATCGATTCCTGGTCGAATTATCAAGTCTATTGCGTTTAGATTCCTTAACAATTTCACCTGACAAGCTAGTTATCTTGTGAGTGGCCAACTCAGAGAAAAGAGCTATAGGCGCATCGATGAAAAGCCCGACTCATTCAATTGAAAACATAATTAGAAAATCAGGATGTCACACTAGGTCCATTTAATTAAAAATTGTTTGTCCTTAGAATTAGGTTTTTTGGTTAAATTGCATTGCATGTAGATTAGGTTTCATTAAACAAGAGAAAATCCTAAAAAAGATTGAGTGATTGTGTTAATTAGAAGTCACATCTAGGGCTATTGATGTGAATTCTAAGCTAACATTGCAGATGCTTTAGTTGCTATAAGATAAGTCCTATAATTTATTTACTGCTTTCTTGGGTGTTAAATTGGCTGTTTATGCACCAGCATGATCATCTCACATGTTAAGAAAGTAAATTAAAATCAATTCAAGTTGCCTACAAAATATTTTTTTTTTAGAATAAAAGAGAAAAAGTATAGAAATAACGTTAGAAAAATCTAGCGTAATCAAGTCTCGAACTCATAATCTCTAGTTCGCAAGAGTAAAGTAAATCTCCCGTTACTTTACTTGGGTTTCTAATGACCCACCAAAAAACATATTAGTGTTTACTCCTAATTGAAAAATAATTTGCATGTTAAAAACTTAAACCCTAAGTCGCGAATTGGTATCGGCTTGAGAGGGCATGAGCTAAGTTTAGACTTATTAATTCATTAGCCAAACCCTAGGTGGTCCACCTGAGGATAGGTTGCAGCAATTATTATTAACCTTAATCCTAAGCGTAACCACCATCCTAATCAAGGGTTATGAAGTTACTCACGGGATCAATTTTTCGAGCTTTGACGGTGAGCGGCAATGATGACAATGTCGGCACAATGATTCACAACCTTGGATGGTGGGGACAATGGTAAGGGTGCATGGCAAAGGGGATCACGTGAAACGGCAGTGAGGGTGGCACTGCAAAGGGGATAGCGGTGGTGGTGATGAAGGTCCACCGAATGACGTGTCATGGTTTGGCAAGGTGCGGATCATGGCATTAGGTGGTGACAAGCAAGATGGCGGACGGCATCATGACGATAGCAACAATGGACGATGCTGGACAGAGGATGGCAAGGTGGCACGACACCGTGAGATGGTGGTCGGTGGTGAGGCGGCAACGGCAAAGGGAAGCAATGGATTGTGGGGTGACCAAGAGAGAAAGAAAGAGAGGGAGAGATGAACCGAGAGAAAGGGGGCTTTGGTGATGAGGATGAGAGAGAGAGAGAGAGAGAGATGAGGGAATGAGTTTCATCCGAGTTTTCCCCATCTAAGCATTAATGAGCTTGGTACAAATTTCCCTAATTCACTTTTGGCCAAGTCATTTACATGGCTACAAATGCTTCTTAAAATCTTCCTATCCAGGTTTCATTAAATGCGAGATTTCATGCATGTGCCATAATTGGAATTAAACTAAGGAAACAAAAGGTTGGACTCCCCCTTTTCTCTTCAACTATGCGCCTCTCTCCTCTTTGGATGACTATAAATTATTAGGCCAACTGGCTTCTAGTAAAGGCAAATTAGGGATTTAATTAAATTATAATCCAAAACACTATTCATGCACATGGATATTTTAATGTGCAAGCTTTCAAAAGACCATGGTGGGTGTAAATGGCTTGATGGGCACCCTTGCCACCCATGATGGGCAGCCCATTGGGCTCGTTCATGACCCTCTTGGCTCATTGTTCGTGGTCCGTTTCCACTTTTTTGAAAATTTACAGTCCGCCAATGAAAATTGAAGTTTTATCTTTAGGTGACCATCCCTTGCTTTTCCATGCTTCGTCAATTATCATCGTAATTTTATTTCGAAGATAGGGGTTGTATTGAGGATGTTGCAACAGCCCCCTTAAAGAAACTTCATCATCGAAATTTGTAGAATTACTCATGCCTTCAAATAAATGAGGATATCGACGTCTCATTACATCCTCACTTTCCCAAGTTGCTCCATCGGTACCACGATGTACCAAACAACCTTGACTAAATGAATGACCTTGCTACACAGCACTTGCCCTTTTCTGTTAATGATCCGAACTGGTTGTTCAATGTACGACACTCTATCATCGATTTCAATTTCCTCAAAACTGAGCACATGTGCTAAGTCCTATTCATATTTCCTTAGCATGGATATGTGATACACATTATGAACATAAGCAAGTATGGGTGGCAACGCTAATTAATAAGCCAAGGTCTCTATTCATTCTAGAATCTCGAAGGGTCCAACATACCTCGAGCTCAACTTCCCTTACTTGCCAAAGCATGATGTTCCTCTCATCGGTGACACCTTAAGGAAGACGTGATCACCTACTTGGAATTCCAAAGGCCTTCATCGTTTACTCGCATAGCTTTTTTGGTAGCTCTGGGTTATCTTTAGCCCGTCTCTAATAATCTTAACAGCATTCGCGAATTGTTGAACTAGCTCAGGGCCAATATTCCTTCTTTCTCCAACCTCATCCTAACATATGGGTGTTTTGCAGGCACGACCATATAGTGCCTTAAACAGCGCCATTCCAATGCTCTATTGGTAGCTGTTGTTGTACATAAACTCGACAAAGTGTAATTGCTCTTCCCATCCTCCTTTAAAATCCACAACGCAAGCTCGCAACATATCCTCAAGTGTCTAAATGGTCCTCTTGGATTGACCCTCTATTTGCTTATGATAAGCTTTGCTAAATTACAACTCCGTTCCCATGGCAATCTATAGATTTTTCCAAAATGCTGCTGTGAACTTGGGGTCCTAATCCAAAGTGATCATCATGGGCACTCCACGTAGATGAATTATTTGCCGCACATATGGTTTGGCATACTTGTCTGTGGCGAAGTCTTTTCATACTGTAATAAAATGTGCTGACTTGGTTAGATTGTCAACTATGACCCAAATAGAATCGTTACCTCTCTAACTAATCGGTAGTCCCATCACAAAATCCATTGTGTGTGCTCCCATTTTCACTTTGGAATTTCTAGTGGTCACAATAGTCCATCAGGTTTGCAGTGTTGCACTTTTACTTGTTGACGTGTTAGGCACTTGGCCACATGCTTAGCGACGTCTGTTTTCATGCCATTTCACTAATAATACTGCCAAAGGTTTCGATACATCTTTGTGCTTCCTAGATGTATGCTATAGTTGCTTTTATGAGCTTTTGCCAGAATCTCTTCCTTGAGTTCTGCATTGTTGGGCACTCATAATCGTCCTCTAAATTTCAATATCCCATCTTCTGCTAATTTAAAATCTGGTTTCCTCTTTTTCTCTTTCTTTTGCAAAATTCTTTGGATTGATAGATCCATCAACTGTAGTACTTTAATCTTGGTCTGCAGTTTGAGTTCAATTTGTAGGGTAGCCATAAAACTAGAAAGATGGTTTACCTCAAATCTGAAATCTAAATCTCGCACTCCTTAGAGAAGGAACCATTCTCGAACCATTATTTGTGCAATTGTTGACTTTAGACTGAGCGTCTGCTATCTTGTTGGCCTTTCTAAGATGATATAGGATATCATAGTTGTTGTCCTTGAGAAGTTCCATCCAATGGTCTCATGTTCAATTCCTTCTGAGAAAATAGATACTTCATACTTTGATGGTCGGTGTAGATCGTGAAATTATTTCCACACAAGTAGTGCCTCCAAATCTTCAAAGTGAAAACGATTGCTACCAATTCAAGCCGTGCATCGGATAGTTCTGCTCATGAGGCCTTAATTATCTAAATGCATAGACCACCACTCTTCCATGTTGCATCAGGACCCAACCTAGTCCCTTATATAAAGCATCTCTGTAAATCTCGTAACCTCCAGGACCAAATGATATCATTAATACTAGGACAGTAGTCAACTTGTGCTTGAGCTCTTGAAAACTCTTCTCGCACTTATCCGTCCAATCGAACTTTACTTCTTTCTTTAGCAGCTGCATCAAGAGCGTAACTGTTGACACCTAAATTTCGGCGATCTAGTCATTTATTTATTACGTTAAAAAATTAGGGGTTAATTTTATCCCTGGAAAAATATTAATTGCATAGCATATAGATTTAGATGCATTTACTTTAATTTGCATTTATTTATTGGACCGGTGACGGATGGGTTCAAATTAGTTGGACCAAGCCCACAAAACGAGCAAGTTGGCCCAAGCCCATGTTTTTTATTGATCGAAAATTATCTCGTGGGAAAATAGATATTTTGAAAAAAAAATTTCGGGATATGAATTTTTTTTTGGAAAGGGTAAATGTGTGAAAAGCAAATATTGCGAATATTGCGTTTGGATATGGATTTGGAAAGATTAAAACCCTAACTTGTGGCCTATAAATAGGTTAAATGCATAGGGTTTTCAGGGGGCCACTCAATAGAATACGCGGCCATTGACAAAAACGCATCAAGGGCTACACACGTGAGAGAGAAGGTTGGCGGAGCCTCCCCACAATCCATTGATCCCCTTTGCCGTCCGTTGATCGTGACGCCCACCATTGCGCCGGTGCTGCCTTTTTTGATGATATCCATCAACGACTTTGCTTGATAGTCAACACCTCTGTGCATCGCATCGTGAAGCGGAAGCATCAATCCACTGCACCTCACCAGCTGAGGTCACACAATTGATACAGGTTGAGGGGCCTCAAGACGAACGAACAGACGGCCACATTGAGTCGGCAAAAGGAGGGGTTGGAGAGCAACATAGACAAAAATCACACGCCTCCAATTCTTCATCAATGTCTCACGTCTAGATCTCCTTATTTTATTCCGGAGGATGCACACACGTGGGGAGTCTATGTAGAAATCCCTTCCATTCGCAGCAACACCTGGAGGATATTCACGTCCCCATCATACATAACATCTCGAGAGAGAAATGCAGGATGTTAAAAAGCGAGCTCCTACCCGACACATTCACCGAGTCCGGACCGAGAGCCCCATGACGCGACCAACGTTGATCGCAACCTCCGTCGCAGCCCAATCCATCACCGAGGGCGTTCCTTTCACGGCCACCCAAGATTCCTAAGCCGTTGTTCTGGCCATCGCTAGTGAATTACTCCAACAGACTTAAATCCCAACGAAGCAATACCGCCGCAAGCACTAAACCGCAAACATCAACGAGTTGTGTCGGTAATCCTTGCCGAGTTACTATCGTCAAGCAGCCGAGCACCACCGCATTGCATCGCAAGTAGGCGTTTGAGGATCGGAATCCGGAAGAGGTGAAAATCTTATCTATTTTGATTTCCGAAAATTCCATTTCCTTATTTGAAATATTCGTTGAAGCACGTGATTGAAATTTCCGATATGCTGAGATATCCTTGATCTTGAGTAGTCAACATGCATATGATTGACAGTCCGATTTTCGCGCCCGAAATCCGACTCGTAATCTCTTACAAAAATCGACAATCCAATCTCAAGCCCGAGATTCGATTCGCGATTTAATTTAAAATTGGCCAACCCGATCTCATGCGCGAGATATGGTTCGCTAATTTTTGGATATCAATCTTATCTTGTTTGATTTGCCATCGTCAAGTTAGTTGAGTCAATCTTATTTTCGTAAAAGAAAAATCCAAAAAATACTTGAGTTAGGAATAGATTTGCTTTAGAATATTCCTAGTCTTAGGTTTAAAATCGCAATCTTATTTCGAATTTTTAAATAAAAAATCCAAAAAAAGAAAGTGCAATCATTTAGGTTGTTAGTTTTGCATGTTAGTTTTAATTTCGAATTTCTTAAAGAAAAACACAAAAAAAACCATTGTGCATATTAGATTAGAATTGCATGTTTCATTTTAAATTTAGATCATTTTTCTTAGATAAATTGCATTTTAGATTTAGATAATGTCTTAGTTTAAATTAGGATTTAATATGACTTAATCCCTAGTTTAAATTAGATAGAATCTTAATCTAGCTAGATCATTTCAAATTTCATAAAATTTGTCTTAGGATAAATTAGTTGCAATTTCTAGGGTAGATTGCATTTTTAAAATAAAAAATGTCATTTGCATGTCATATAGAATTAGGTTCATGAAATGCATGTCATTTTAGTGATTATTGTTAGGTTCATTTCTAATTAGAAATTGTCCGTCATTAGATTAGGTCATTTAATAAATGTCGCGTGACATATAGCTCGTGATATTGAATTATATGTCGCATGTCATTTTAGTTGAAATAATTACGTCATTGCATTGCATTGCACGTCATTAGAATTAAGTCATTTTGGTTAATTTAAATTGCATATTTAACAATTGCATGTTCATTAAGAGATCATAAAATTTTTATTCATATGTTTAGGACATGTTGCCATGCCATATCATTTTATATTAGATTAAAAGCATTGCATTGCATATGGATTATAGTCTCGTTTAATAAGTGAAAACAAAAAGAAAGAAATTGCTTGTTAATTAGAAACCATATCTAGGGCTGTTGATGTGGATTTTAATTTAACAATGCAGATGCTTTCGTTGCTTTGAGGTAAGTTTTGCGTCATTTAATTGCTTTCTTGGGTGTTAAATTGGTGATTTACGCACCTGCATGAACACCTCACATGTTAGGGAAATAGATTTAAAATCAATCCAAATTGCTTGCCAAACATTTTTCAAAAATAAAAACAAAGGTACCGAAAGAGCGTTAGAGAAATCTAACGTAACCAAGTCCCCGTACCCTTAGTCTCTGGTTCGTAGGAGTAAAGTAAAACTCCTGTTACTTTACTAGGGTTTCTAATCGACCTACCAAAAATAGATTAGTGGCGACTCCTAGTTAAAATTTAATTGCATGTTAACAATTCAAACCTAAGTCGCGAATTGGTATGGGCTTGGGAGAGCCCGAGTTAAGTCTAGGCTTAACAATCCATTAGCCAAACCCTAGGTGGTCCAAACCCAGAAAAATTGGTCGCGACAGTAACTATTTCGGAGAATCTTTTCATGAATCGCCAGTAGTAGCTAGCCAATACCATAAAATTTCGATCTTCAGTCACTATTGCTGATCTTGGCCAATTCATGACTGCCTCAATCTTTGTTGGCTCCACGAAAATTCCTTCGCCAGATATTACGTGATAAAGAAAAGCTACCCGATTGAACTAGAACTCACAATTATTAAACTTGGCGTAAAGGGCGTGTTCTCGAAGGGTTAGCAATATCATCCTCAAATGCTTTTCATGCTCCTTTGGGTTCTTCAAGAATATCGGTATGTCGTTGATGAATACTATGATGAATTGATCCAAGTACACCTTGAATACTCGGTCATTAGGTCCATGAAAGCAGCTGAGGTATTGGTTAACCCAACAGCATTAGCGTAAACTCATAGTGACCATATCATGTTTGAAATGTTGTCTTCAAGATATCTTCCTTCTTCATCCTCAAATAATGATAGCCCGTCCTCAAGTCTACCTTGGAGAATACCAAAGCTCCTTGAAATTGATCAAACAAGTCATCACTCCTTGGTAGTGGATACTTATTCTTGATCGTCACTTGATTGAGTTGTTGATAGTCTATGCATAGACACAACAACCCATCCTTCTTCTTCACAAACAGGACTAGTGTTCCCCTAGCGATACACTAGAGCAAATGAATCCCTTACTAAGCAACTCTTGCATTTGCACTTTCAATTCCTTCAGTTTTAACAATGATATTCGATAAGGTGCCTTGGAGATCGGTTTCGTTCTGGGGGCTAACTCAACAACAAATTCTATCTCCCTTTCTAGGGGTAATCTTGATAATTCCACAGAAAAGACATCTGCGAAGTCTCACACCATGGCGATATCTTCCAACTTCGGTTTTTCCATTAGCATATCTACCACTATTGCCAGATAGCTCTGACAACCCTCCTCTAGTAGTCGTGTTATCTCGAACAATGTAATCAATGGTATCGAAGGTCCTCCCCCGTTCCCTATGAACTCATAGCGAGAACAACCAAATGGGTTGAATTGTATTATCTTACTATAACAATTCATTGTGGCTCGTTGTTTCTTAAGCGAATCCATTCTGATAATGACATCAAAGTCATACATGACCGAAATAGCTAGGCCTATCAATTCCTTCCAACCCACTAATAATTATCTCACATCCTTGACAGCCTAAAACAGATAGCACCTTATCCTTCATAAAGGTGGAGATGCTAAGGACCGTTTCCAATGGCTTTAGTTCTAAACTAGCTAATCTAACGAACTACTTTGCTATGAACGAATGTGTAGCTCCCATATCAAATAGCATAAACAGCACGCTGGTGTAAGGAGACTGTATCTATGATTAGGCCCGAGAGCCCTTCGCCTCCTCTCTAGTCACCACATACACTCTTCCTTGAGTTAGGGGTCGATCAAGGTTTTTTTGCGGTATAGTCCCAAATTACTGTCCCACGTGCAACTGTTGGGGTTACATCTTGACTAGTTGGCATGAGCAATTTTGTACCTGATGTCCATGTTGGCCACACCCAAAGCACACTCTCATCTTGGTAGGGCCTGGTGTTGTTTCATGTTGCTTGCCACAAAGTTGACACCCGCTATTAAGATTGCGTGCTAACTTCCCAATGCCATTCTTCTTGTTGGGAGGGATGGAGTGTTTTCTCCTATCATCAGCCTCTTCCCAAACCAATGGTGGTCTCAATTAGAGTCATATAAAGATCCAGATGCAACTGCTTGTTTGGACATATCCCTTTCAATCAACTGGGCTCTTTCATATAACTTGTCATATTCTTTCAAGTTTAGGGGCACCAAATGGCTGCGGATTTCCGGCTTCAAGCCATCCCGGAATCTCCTCGCTTTTTCTACTAAGTCCTCAATCATCGTCGGCGCGTACTTTGACATCATTCCGAAATTCGTTCATAAAAGGCATCTCGTTGATATGGAGGCATCCAAAATCATCACGTATTGTCCCTCGTAATCATATGAGTACGAAACCATTTATGTGATCACATAAGCACATCAACCACTAAAGCCAATTTTCATCTTTCAAATTAGCTAATGCTAAAATGTTTAATGCTCACACGTTATACACTAAAAAAAATTTTACACACAAAAATGCCATGAAAATTATCCACCAAAATAATCATACATTAATCTCATGGCACATAATATCACATCATGAGTTCACTTATCAACATATCTTATCACTTTTCAAAACAATACATCATAAGTACTATTCAATTTTCAAAATAAATTATCACAACTACTTATTACTATTTAGGATAGGCTATCACAAGCACTTATCACCTTTTAAGATAAGCTATCACAAGCATTTATCATTATTTAAGATAAGCTATCATATACACTTATCACTATTTAAGATAAGTTATCACAAGCAATTATCACTATTTAAGATAAGCTATTACATGCACTTATCACTATCTAAAATAAGCTATCACCTTTGCTTATCACTTATCAAGATAAGCTAACATATTTGCTTATAGCTTATCAAGATAAGCTATCACATTTGCTTATCACTTATCAAGATAAGCTATCACCCAATTCACTTATTTCTTAATCTTAATTCTGACCCTAATCCTAAGCATAACCATCATCCTAATCAAAGGTTAGGAAGTTACTCACGCACCCGACTTTTTTACTTTAGACGGCGAGCAGCGACGGCGGCAACAAAAAAGCAATTCATGGCCTTGGATGGTGGGGATAGTGGTGAGGGTGCATGCCAAAGGAGACGGCGTGAGACAGCGGTGAGGGCGGCATGACAAATGGGATAGCGATGGTGGCTGTGAAGGCGCAGCTCATGGCCTTGGGTAGTGGCAAGCAAGACGGCGGACGGCATTATGGCAATGGCAGCGGTGGACGATGTTGGACAAAGGATGGCGGGTGGCATGGCACGGTGAGACGACGAACGACAGCAAGGAAGCAACGACAAAGGCAAGCGGTGGACGGTGGGGTTGACCGAGAGAGAAAGAAAGAGATGGAGAGATGAATTGAGAAGGTAAGAGAGAGAGAAACCGAGAGATGGGGATTTAGTGATGAGGATGAGAGAGAGAGAATGAGTGAAGGAATGAGTTTCATCCAAGTTTTTCCCATCCAAGCATTAATGAGCTTATTACAAATTTCCCTAATTCACTCTTGGACAAGTCATTTACATGGCCACAACTGCTTCTTGAAATTTTCCTATTCAAACTTCATTAAATGCAAGATTTCATGCATGTGCCATAATTGGAATTAAACTAAGGAAACAAACTAGGTTGGACTCCCCCTTTCCTCTTCAACTGGGCGCCTCTCTCCTCTTTGGATGACCACAAATTTTGTCTCATTAGGCCAACTAGCTTTTAGAATGGGCAAATTTGGGATTTAATTAAATTATAGTCCAAAACACTATTCGTGCACATGGCTTAGATGGTTTGATGGGAAGGACCTCTAGATTAATTAACCACGTCAAGTTTCTTGTGTCTTGGTTTTTCTCTTACTTCAATTGACACTTTGTACTCATTTGAATTTGGATTCTCACTAATGGTCACGCGAGGAATCAAACTCCCACTCTTTTGTTTGTTATTCTTGTAAGCTCTTTCTTTGTGGTGTGATTCTTGCAGTATTGTCAATGTCCTTTCATTGCATTCATCGATACTATATTTATTTCAAAAATAATTATATAAACCTATTTATTGAAATATGGGTTAAATCCTAACAATTGCACTTGCAATTTTTCTTTATTCCAATTTGATCATGTTCAAGAAGAAAATCTGTGTTTGCTAATATGATTTCTTACCAAGGCTATAGCATGAAATTTAGATTTCAAGGACCTTTGGATTAATTAACTACATCAAGTTTCTTGTACTTTAGTTTTTCTCTTACTTCAATTGACACTTTGTTCTCATTCTAATTTGGTTCTTCAGTAATGTTCGCATGAGGAATCAAACTCCCACTCTTTTATTTGTTATTCTTTTAAGCTCTTTCTCTTTCTCTATGGTGTGATTTTTTCAATCTTGTCCATGTCCTCTCACCACATGCATTTAATACTTTATTTATTTTCAAAAGTAATTTTATAAAAATATTATTGAAATATGGGTTAAATCCTAGTGATTGGACTTGAATTTTTTCTTTATACTACGCAAGAGTGAATAAGCGAGATCAAGTTGCATATTTTCAGCGGAATCGTATAATGTTTGGACTTAAAATTCTAATTGGTATGTTACATGAGATATCATTGGGAATATAAATTTAGAATCACTTCAAAAGTTAAATTATGTTTGCCTAAGTACAATAATGTTTTTTTATTATAATTGTACAATAGATTCTTTGATTGAGGCGTTTTGCCTTTTTATTTAATTTGTGTCCATTATTTTCGTAAATATTTTATTTATTTATGTTATGTTGACACCTAAATGTTGACTAATCATTTAGGAAATTTATTACATATAAAATTAGAGAAACTACATACAACACAATTTAATTGCATGACAATTTTGAAACAAAGAAATTATCAGAAGACTTAGACCAAAAAAAAATTACAAGAAGACAGGTTAATAAGGCTCCAAATTTGACTAGTTGTGCTACGAGTTCCAACCTGCACGCTCGATGCCTTCGGGTTCGTTTCTCCATAACCGTGCACCCAAATTACACGAAATTAGAGGCCTTACAGCCATAACTTGATAAAGTATCCAATCATATTCACCAATCTTCCAGATTTCAGCGAGGAAATTCGCAGTATTTTTTTTTTTTTTTAACTTTTACGTTCTGCCTTTATTGTTTGTATTGTCCAATTTTTTAGAGAAGAGTGTTTTTTTTTCCATCTCCCCCGACTACCAGATGTTGGGTCGGCCATTTCATCTTGTTAGTTCATTTGATTTGGAAAAAAAAGACTAAAAAGAAAAACGATTTAATCCTGTTCAAGAAGAAAGTTTATATTTTGCTTATCAGGTTTCTTACCGTGAGTATAGCACGGAGTTTAGATTTTTGTATTTTGATTTTTCTCGTACATCAGTTGACACTATGTACTCATTTGAATTTGGTTCCTCTGTAATATTCGTGTGAGGAATCAAACTCCCACTTTTTCGTTCATTGTTCTCTTAAGCACTTTCTCTTTCTCTGTCGTGTGACCTTTTGCTGTCTTGTCCATATCCTCTCACAGCATCCATTGATACTATCTTTATGTTCAAAAGTAATTATATAAATTTATTTATTGAAATATGGGTTAAATCCAAGCAATTGCACTTGCATTTTTTACTTATTACGATTAGACCCTATTCGAGAAGAAAATGTGTATTTGCTAATCTAGTTTCCTACCGAGGCTATAGCATGAAATTTAGATTTTAAGGACCTCTAGATTAATTAACCACGCCAAATTTTTTGTACTTTGATTTTCTCTTACATCAATTGACACTTTGTACTCATTCGAATTCGGTTCCTTACTAATGTTCATGTGAGGAATCGAACTCCCACTCTTTTGTTTTTTTTTGGTAAAGTTTTTTTTTTTTTATAAAGACTCCAATTTTTTTTTTGGTGACCCAGGGAACCCCGCACGGCCGGCAGCCGGAAGTAAACCGCTGGGGGCAACACATGCTAGCCACCACACACGTGCCACCGGGTAAGTCGCCAAGAGTCTCAAGCTAGCCTTCCTGCAACTTGAGTTGCAAGAGCTTCGAACACTAGACCTCCTCGATGGAAATCTAGCGCCTACCCAGCTGAGCCACCGCGGCGGGTGGTGACTCCAACTCTTTTGTTCATTATTCTTTTAAGCACTTTCTCTTTCTCTATGGTATGATCTTTTGCGGCCTTGTCCATGTCCTCTCATTGCATGCATTGATACCATATACATTTTCAAAAGTAATTGTATTAACCTATTTATTGAAATATGGGTAAAATCCTAGCAATTGCACTTACATATTTTCCTCATTAGGGACTACACGACAGTAAATAAGTGAGATTATGCTGCATATTTTCCAATGTAATCATGTAATGTTTGGCACTTAAGTTCTAATTGGCATGTTACATGAGATATGATTGAGAATATAAATTTAGAATCACTTCAAAAGTTAAAATATGTTAGCCTGAGTACAATATCATTTTTTATTATAATCGTACAATACGTTTTTTAATTGAGGCATTTTCCTTTTTATTTAATTTGGCGTCTGCTATTTTTTTAAAAATCTTATTTAGTTATAATATGTTGACATCTAAATTTTGACTAATCATTTAAGAAATTAATTTCATAGTAAATTAGGGAAGCTACATACAACGTAATTTGATTGCATAACAATCTTAAAACAGAGAAATTGTCGTTACACCCAAAAAAAAAAAAAAAAAAAAAGACCAGAAGACAGGTTAATAAGGCTCAAACTTGACTAGTGGTGCTACGAGTTCCAACGTTTACGCTGGACGCCTTCGAGCTCGTTTCTCCCTAACCGGGCAACCAAATTACACAAAATTAGTTGCATTACAGCCATAACTTGATAAGGAATCCAATCATATTCACCAATTTTCCAGATTTCAGCGAGGAAATTTGCATTAATTTTTTTTTGTTTTACTTTTGCATTCCGCCTATATTGTTTGTGTTGTCCAATTTGAGAGAGAGAGTGAGAGAGGTTTTTTCCATGTCCGCCCAACTGTCATATGTTGGGTCGCCCATTTCATCTTGTTAGTTCATTTGATTAGATAAAAGCAATAAAAAGAAAAACGATTTAATCCTGTTCAAGAAGAAAATTTCTATTTGTTAATCCGATTTCTTACTGAGGGTATAGCATGAAATTCAGATTTGAAGGACTTCTGAACTAATTAACCACATTAAGTTTCTTGTACTTTAGTTTTTCTCTTACATCAATTGACACTCTATACTCATTCGAAATTTAGTTCCTCATTGATGTTCGAATGAGAAATCAAACTCCCACTTTTTTGTTTGTTTTTCTTTTAATCTCTCTCTTTCTCTGTGATGTGAATTAGTCTTGTCCATGTCCTCTCACAACATCCATTCATTCTATATTTATTTTCAAAAGTAATCATATAAACCTTTTATTGAAATATGGGTTAAATCCTAGTAATTGCATTTGCATTTTTTTCCTTACTATGATTTTATGTTGTTCAAGAAGAAACTTCCATATTTGCTAATGATTAATTAACCACATCAAGGTTTATGTACATTGATTTTTCTCTTACATCAATTGACACTATGTAGTCATTCAAGTTTGGTTCCTCGATGATGTTTGCATGAGGAATCAAACTCCCACCCTTTTGTTCATTATCCTTTAAAGCTCTTTCTCTCTCTATGGTGTGATTTTTTGCAATATTGTCCATGTCCTCTCATCCCATTTATTGATACTTTATTTATTTTCAAAAGTAATTATGTAAATCTATTTATTAAAATATGGGTTAAATCCTAGCAATTCCACTTGCATTTTTTCCTTATTACGATTTGATCCTGTTCAGGAAGAAACGTTGTATTTGCTAATCCGGTTTCTTACCAAGGCATGGCAAAATTTAGATTTTAAGGATCCCTATATTAATTAACCACATCAAGTTTCTCGAACTTTGATTTTTCTGTTACATCAATTAACACTTTGTCCTCATTCGAGTTTGGTTCCTTGTTGATGTTCCATGAGGAATCAAACTCCCACTCTTTTGTTTGTTATTCTTTTAAGCTCTTTCTCTTTCTCTATGATGTGATTTTTTGCAGTATTGTCCATATCCTCTCACTTTGCATTCATGATACTATATTTATTTTTAAAAGTAATCCTCCCACTGATATAAACCTATTTATTGAAATATGGGTTAAATCTAGCATTTGCACTTGCATTTTTGCCTTATTATGATTTGATCCTGTTCAAGAAGAAACTTATGTATTTGCTAATCCGGTTTCTTACCGAGGTTATAGCATGAAATTTAGATTTCAAGGACCTCAGAATTAATTAACCACAACAAATTTCTTGTACTTTGGTTTCTCTCTTACATCAATTGACACTTTGTGCTCATTCGAATTTGGTTCCTCACTAATGTTCGTGTGAGGAATCAAACTCCCACTCTTTCGTTATTCTTTTAAGCACTTTCTCTTTCTCTATGGTGTGATCTTTTGCAGCCTTGTTCATATCTTCTCACTGTATACATTGATGCTATATTTATTTTCAAAATAATTATATAAACCTGTTTATTGAAATATGGGTTAAATCCTAGCAATTGCACTTGCAATTTTTCCTCATTACGATTTGATCCTGTTCAAGAACAAAATTTGTATTTGCTAATCCGGTTTCTTACCAACGCTATAGCATGAAATTTAGATTTCAAGGACCTTGGGATTAATTAACCATGACAAGTTTCTTGTAATTTGATTTTTCTCTTACATCAATTGACATTTTATACTCATTCGATTTTGGTTCCTCACTAATGTTCATGTGAGGAATCAAACTCCCACTCTTTTGTTTGTTATTTTTTAAGCACTTTCTCTTTCTCTAAGGTGTGATCTTTTGTAGTCTTGTCAATGTCGTCTCACCGCATGCATTGATACTATATTTATTTTCAAAAGTAATTATGCAAACCTATTTATTGAAATATGGGTTAAATCCTAGCAATTGCACTTGCTTTTTTTTTCCTTATCATGATTTGATCCTATTCAAGAAGAAATTTTTTATTTGCTAATTTGGTTTCTTGCCAAGGCTTAGCGTGAAATTTAGATTTCAAAGACCTTTGGATTGATTAATCACGTGAAGTTTCTTGTACTTTGGTTTATTTCTTACTTTATTTGATACTTTGTACTCATTCGACTTTGGTTTCTCACTAATGTTCGCATGATGAATCAAACTCCCACTCCTTTGTTCATTATTATTTTAAGCTCTTTCTCTTTCTCTGTGGTGTGATTTTTGCATTGATACTATCTTTATCTTCAAAAATAATTAGATAAACCTGCGTAATTGTGTAATGTTTTGGCATGTAAGTTCTAAATTGGCGTGTTACATGAGATATGATTGGGAATATAAATTTAGAATCACTTCAAAAGTAAATTATGTTTGCCTGTACAATATCATTTTTTATCGTGATTGTACAACACATTTTTATATTGGAGAATTTTCCCTTTATACTTAATTTGTGTCTATTATTTTCTTAAATATCTTATTTAGTTATATTATGTTGATATCTAAATTTTGATTAATCATTTAGGAACTTAATTACATCGAACATCAGGAACTATTCTTTAGCCCCTAAACAAAAATTGTCATAATTAGATTGCATAGCATAAGGTTTTTGGGAGTATTCATCATTAATTGCATTTGCACTGGATCGGCTGTGGTGAATGAACCTGAATTAATCATGCGGATTGGAGCTGATACTTAGCAAAATTCTTCCAAGCAAGGGAGTAGTGACCGAAATTTCCAAGCCAAAATTAGAGTATTTGAGCTTTAATTGAGTTAGGTTTGACCCGCTAAATTTAAAGGTTTTGAGCTTAATATAGTTTCTTCACTCAAGTTAAGTCTAGGAACAATAAATTTCTTTTCTTTTCTTTTTTTGTGTATAATTCTCTCATGTTAAATGGAGCTTTTATTTACTTCTGTATTTTTTTATTTTTTTATAGCCAAAAAACTTTTATTGTGTATTCAATAAAGAACCAATTTAAATTTTGATTAATCATTCAGGAACTTAATTTTAGCATCAAATATTTTTTAATATAAAATCCATAATTTTGCAAAGTGCTGCTTTTAGATATAAAATAATCAAATAATCATCTTCCATCTTTCTTCTGAACAAAAATTATTTATAAAATAAAAATAAGAAAAAAATAATATAATTAAAAATAAAAAAAATTCTCAAAATCGAAACTCTTGCACAATGATCTCCCATATTATAGCATTATAAATTTGATATAATCAATTAGGCATGACAATATACAACTTAATGTCTCAAAGCCTTTGGCCATAACCATCTGAATAAAGAAAACTATCTGTAATTTTCACGCAAAATGGGTAACATTCATGTTCCCAACTGAATTATTCAGGTGGACGGGCTCCGGCGAAGGTTTTGATTACTTCTCTTTAATGCAAACCGGACGTCGAGTGAAGTTAAATGGTTCCCTTCAGAGCATCCAGAAGCAAAGGACAAGCAATGCTAATGAGCACTGGAAAGTGGTCTCGTATCCTCAGCATTATCACCTTGGAGGTGCCGTTCCCAATTTATGCGATGAAAGACCGATGCCGGACGACGACGTCCTTTCGGGATTGAACGACGGAGCGCGGAACCAGCACTTCCAGCAGAGCCCATTTCAGATCACTCAGGATTTCAGCTACGCTTACCGCAATTTCAGGCTCTATTCGTCCCAAGCTGTGCTCAAACTCCGTCAGCGCACTCATGTTATTCTGCTATTGCTGTTGGAGCGAAATTATGGACTCACCCCAAGTGGTTCGCACGCATTCATCGGAGTATCGAGTCGATCGCCGGTTCATTGAAGCCTCCGGTGTATCCTGGAGTTCACAGACATATATTAATATTATGATGTTAAACGATCAAGAATCATATCCGCTTTTATGCAACGCTCAAACTAGTTGCCAAGAGACACGTGCAGTTATAAAATATGGGCACGCCTAATTCCATCCAATCTTTGCCAAAAAGATAAATTTGCCCTTGACTATTTAATTGCAATTTAAACTGGTTACCTCAAATTTATTTACTTTCCTTCCTTTTTTAGCTTTTATATTTTTTTTTACGTAGGATCTGGTTACCATGATTAAGAATTTTAATTTTTTTAATTTTTGTTTGTTGTGGCCATTTCATGCATGCCAACGGCACTATGCTTTTTTTTTTTTTTTTTTTTTTTAAGATTCTACTTCATGGAAATTAGTTTTGTCAATAAAAGAAATTTCCGAGAAACCTAATTATTTTCTTCATTGTTGAGCAAATTTGTGAATTGGTTGTGAAGTAAAATCCAGAAATATTCTAACAATTTTAACATGGTCACTTGTTTATAAACTTTCGCTTTTGTTGTGCGTAAGAAACGGTTTGATTTCCTTACCCAAAAAAAAAAAAAGAAACGGTTTGATTGGAATATGCTTAACAAAAAGTAGAAGTTCATAAACATATATTGCTCTAAAAAAAACTGTCTATGTTAAAAGTTTTCTAGATTTTACTTAAAATTAATCTATAAATCTCCTTGACAACAAATTAAGTTTTTGGGAATTTCCCCTTTTCAACAAACTTATTTTGACGGAAGTAAAATCTAAAAATAGAAAAGAAAATATTGTGACTTTAATATGGGTTAAGATACATCATAAATAAAAAAAATAAAAAAAAAACATGTGAAATCCTTAGTTTTGGAAACTAGATCCTATATAGAAATAGAAGAAGTAGAAAAGAAGGAAGGTAAAAAAATTTGAAGCCATCACATTAAATTGCAATTAAATTATTGAGGTAATTTGTCTTTCTAGTGTAAAATGGGATGGATTTAGTTATGTAAGAAGTGGAATTAGCGCCATCCTTAAACAAATTGAACTCAAGATGACCGATGTCGTGCACTTAACAGAATCGTTTTTTCCCCTAACTTAGCCTATGAGGCAAAATGATAATTCTTTAAACTCTAAAAAGTTATTGGGAATATGGTGTTTGTTTACGTGTGCATGTGAATCTACAGAAAATATATCTGGCTGCAGTATATGCATTATATGAAGTACAACTCAGCAAAAATGCATGGGAAAAGCTTGGTCAACAGAGAAGAAAGGAAAATGAGTGAGAGAGAGAGAGAGAGACTACCTGGGAGATCCACTGAGCAGCACAAGGTGTTTAAAGAGGTCGGGCCTGCGTATTGCTGCCAAGCACCCGACCACGGCTGACATCGAGTGACCGACGCAAATGCTCCTCTTCAGCTTCAGCTCGTCCAGAATGCGCACCCAGTCTTCAGCGTAACCCCCCAGGTCCGAGTACGTGCTTGCGGCTGTGCCGTACATGCCCGGACTGATGGACGAAGGCCAAGTCGTAGACCACCACTTCCGAAGAAGCACGCAAAGAACGGCATGACGTCGTGCCAAACGGTCCGGTCGGCAGTGAAGCCGTGTGACGGGACCAGAGTCTGCGTCCCGTTGCCGTGGACGCGGCCGTGCGGGGCTTGGAAGATGCCTCCGCTGCTGCATCGTGATTCGCTCATTGTTTTATGGTCTTTCTGCCTCTTTGCCAATGTAACAGTTGTTCTCTACTGAAAGTTTTTAATAAACACAAGAAGGTGAATGTAGTGTCCGGTAAGGGTGCCGTCTGGGCTTGGAGTGGGTAAATATGGAGCAATTTCATGTGCGCCTCTCGTTTTTTTTTCTTGTTCTTTTTATTTTTTCAAAAATGATGTTTCGGCTTCTCTAGTTTATTTCTGGAAAAATTATCCAAAAAATCATAATATTATCGCATTTTTGTTAATTACGTCCTTAATTTTTATTTTTATCAATTGAGTCATAAAATTTTTAACAATTTATTAGATGAGTCCATTCGACCAATTTTGGCTGGAAATTACTAACATTGAGAGTTTTACTAATATTTTAATAATTTTTAAAAATGTTATTATTAGTTTTTTTCTTTGTTTTTTTCCCCTTTTCTTTGCTTTTCTTTTGGCTTTTAAGTTGGGGCAGACCACTCACGCCAATCACTAGTAAGGGCTAATGGACCCTCACCAGCTTTGTGTGAGAGCGTGCAAGCCCCCACCTAGATCTGACAATGTTCACGACTCCCTCACTGAATTTGGCTAAGCAAGGGTCGCCAAGGATGTGCAAAAGAACTAGGATCCCCAACCGCTTGGAACATCAGAACAATTTATAAGAACCGATGGGTATCGGTCCGGTTCCCAATTCCATGGGCGGATCCATCCACCCGCCCACCCAAACCAAACTGATTAATTTTTAATATTAAAAAATGAAATTATTAATTAATAAACACAGCATCAAAAGGATCAACAAAGTTCTGAGATCCACCATCTCTATCACATTGCTAGTTGGGGTTGGTGTGTTATCATGAAACTTCCCACCATCAGCAGCTTGTGTCCGTCTACTCTGCTGTAAAGATTCATTTACTTCTTTTTCAAAGGATTCATCAACATTTGAATCTCAACTCCTGCCTTTAATTTTAAAGAGTAGCATTGTATCCATCATCTCGAATAGCTCGGTGTCGATGTCATCAACATACACTGTTGTCTACTTGTTACTCCTCTCATCTTCAAATTATGAATCCTACCTCCGGTGGTTCTTCTTTTCCCTAATTCCACTGAGAAGCAAAAGGTCACTTTCATCCTCCTCCAAGTTAACCACATTCAGTGATTTCTTTTCCTTTGACCATGAGTTTACTAGAAACTTTCTAGTATATTACTCGATATGAAGAATTCTCATTATGGGATTTAGAAAGTGATATTATTATTATAGTGAGACCAGTTCCATGGATCCACCCGGGAACCGAACCAGACCGGCAGTCAGGTTCCTGGGTGGATCCATGCAACAAATGGATGGATCCTAGTTCTAATTTTTCAAAACTAGTCCTTAACGGGCAGTTCCCAGTTCTAGGTCGGGAACCACCCACCCGAACCATACACACCCCTATTACTGGCCAAGCCATGACACCCTCCCGAACCATGCACACCCCTATTACTGGCCAAGCCATGACACCCTCCCCCAAAGCCAACGAGGGTTGCTGGCCCTTACTCAAAAACACAAAGAAAAAAAAAAGGTAAAGAAAAAGAAAACACAAAAAAACCATAAAAATTTCAAAAAAATATTCAAATATTGTTTTAAAAAATGATCACGTCAATATTTGACGTGCCATCTAGGATTATCAACGTCCACGTCAACAATTTCTAGCCAAAATTGACCGAATGAATTCAATTAACAAATTATCAAATTGTTTAGAATTATTGGCAAAATTGAAAAGTTTAGAACTAATTTTGATAAAAGTGCAATAGATTTTGGAATTTTTGGATAATTTTATCCTTTGTTTTGTGTTCATGTCCTAACATATGTGTGCATGCTTATTAGTGAGGCTCAAATAAGTTTTACACAGGCTGACGAGGATCTCCAATCCCATATGATATCCCTTGATGTCTCTATGAATAAAACAAGCAAACTTAACCGAGAATTCAACGGAACCAAATCATGAAAAATATTAAAGAAACGTCGTTTCCATAGAGTACAACGAAACCATGGGCCATTTGCTTCTCTGTCGTAAAATCTGTTAAATTTTGATTATCATTTGATTATCTCTTAAATATGATAATGACGGAATTTGCTAAACCGTTAAGCGGACGCCACATAGTCTTGTGAATCCCGCGGGTATCTCCAACTCCATGGGTACTCGACGAAAGCCCGCTTTAAACTCACCCTATGTGAGGACGGTTTGACCGCCGCATCGAGCCTTAAGGATGGTTTGACCGCCGCATGTTAAGATATGTTACACTTTTCATATATCACCACTTATCGTAACCGGCCAACACCTGTCAGGCAGTCACAAGAGGCCATTGCTTGTCAATGGTCACCCATCAGGCAAATGAAATTAAACTAAAAACAATATGATAATCAAGATAAAGTCTCAAGACTGGATTTCATACTTACCATCAATTTGGAACAGAACTCTCAAGTTGCCATTATCTTCCCTGATTTACTTACCACAACCTTGCTTGACCCAGGAATGACATTTTTTTCCACGTCAGTTTTCAGGTCCAGAGTATACGAACGCAAGATCTGGTTGCAGGAACGCTTTTTATCAGCCCAATTGAACTACCGATAATCGCCAGCATCTTTTGCCGTAAGCAAATTTCAGATTAACGTACGTGGATACTGGAACGGATCCTTTTATACTTCCTATGGAGCGTGATACCATAAGCTTTGCCGACAACCAGCAATCGCACAATTCCGTCCTTCGACAATATTACTACATTGTGCATTGGGAGGATCCTACCAATCATCAACACAGAGAAGCAAACGACCCGTTTATCCCAAAAACAAGAGAATCGCCGTCCTTCCTAGTATGTCATCCTGGATTTCCTGACAAGGAATCCTGGGAGAGTGTCGAAATCACTGTAAGGTGAAAGGGAGGCTCAGCGATTCCACTTGAGAACCGACACATCTGAACAGGAGTTTGCAAGTCTTTAGGAGATCTGTCTTTTGACAGAAAAAGAACTTGAAAGTGGTCCGCCTGAATCCTGGAGGAGCAAACATGGTCAAGTGCAAGATCTGTACGTGATGAATAGTGCATAGGATGGAAAGAACGAGATTGAATTCCCCCTATCAGATGGACGGCAATGTTCCTTGGAATGAATGATGAATACTCTCTAGGCACAACAAAAGAACCAAAGTTTCATTTCGTCCACCGCCCCTTTCAGGAATAAGTAGTCTGCATCCTAATCGATGGAATGAGAACGAGATCTTTTCAGCATTCATACATAACAAACATATAAGCCAACACATTTAAGTCTCTAAATGCTCAAAAGAGTTGCAAACCCTGAACATATTTCCCATAGTTCTTATCCCCAATGTCCTTAAAATAGTGGGATCTATTCTTACAAGCCCCGAGGACACAAGATTGTCAAATGGAGTAATAGAACTCCTTATGACTTTCCATTGTGCAACATCAAAGGTCTCAGAACAGCACTCAATCACCTACGAAACAGAACACAGCGTGTATAGCACTTTCTGTATTTTCTTCCCAGCATTAATACACAGCAAAACTTTTGCTGCACCTTACGTTAAGAAGTTGGAGATAGCAGAATCTCAAGATAAGAAACTCACTCTTCGACTCACAAAATATCACATTTCAGAAACAGTTTGTTGTTCTATCCCCCTGTTTAAGATAGCAAGAGATTAACAATGATTATAGAACCTCTACAGAAGCACACTGAGAGAAATGCCAAACAAATGGGGTGATGGACCTAAGTTTAAAATGGGCACAGCTCGATGACAAAAATACATTCACGAGGATAACCATGTCTTGCACTGCTCTTCCATTACTTCCCACAACGCTTAATGTGTGTTGCAGAAACTAAAAGATTTAAACAGAGTGAAAAGCAAGCAAGAATAATTTAACAGAGTAAAGGCCGAGAACTCTTAAAAGAGTTAGATGCAGCTTGGCTAACATCCATTCTTCAGATCACGGGACGTAAAGTATATTTCGGATACAGATATGTCAAACCTTCATTTTGCAATCTCAAATGATGCACACAAAAGATCAGGCAAATGATTTCCTTGAAGTTTTTAAACATATGAAACCAAAGGAACATACATAACTTTGAAGACTGACGGTAGAGTTCACCTAATTTTCCAAACTTTTAGCTAATAATGGACATCACATCATGTACTTTGAAAGGATGTCGAATTCTTCTATATATATTTATAAAAGAAGGCAATCTCCCAAACAATATATTTTGAGTTCAAGAAAATCGAGATTATTCCCAGAGCTAACTTTACCTATAATCAGTTTCAGAATAAAACTCAACAGAATGAAAATGTAAATATGAGTCAAAACAACATTACACTACATCATGCTACTGAGCAGATCCTAATTTTAAATCAATATGAAATATTCCTCAAAATATCTCTTAGTGCATTATATCTAACAAATAAGGTATTCCTTATCTGGCGGCAGATGCATAAAAGCTATTATCCCAATGGCAAACAACCTATTCAGGCTTTTCTGTTCCAATGTCACCATCTAAAATGGCATGCCTAGTCAGAACAACCTCTTTCACGAGATTCCTATAAGTAAACGGCCTAACTGCTGCTCGCAGAAATAGTTCTGGAGGAATCTTGCTCTTCCTAATTCTCTTCCTCCATGGGCCAATTCCAATGGTCTTCCATTCTTCTGGACTGACTTTTGGTTTTGCGCCCCTCATTGTGGTTTCATCTCCATCTTTCATTTCCTTTGCACCCCTCATTGCGGTTTCATCTCCATCTTTCATTTCCTTCAATTGCTTCTTATAGTGCTCCGTTGTTACTTCAACACTCCGCTTTGCTAACATTTCCATTCGTTCAGAGTTGTTTGCTGCTTTATTAAATTCCTCTTGCCAATACTTCTCCTCCTCTTCTTCATCGGTGTTGTCGTCTTCTATACCCGATTCATCATCTCCACCATCTTCCAACTCCATGACTGTATCATCTTGATCACCCTCCTCCCCCTCCTCCTCCTCCTCAGCATCATCATCATCATCCTCTATCCAATCTACAATCTCATTATCACTTCTACTACCACTCCAATCATCTTCATCGTCAGGAGCATCACAACCCAATTCCATCTCCTCCAACTTAGCTTTCCACTCCTTTGTATATGGATGCAACAACTCAGCAGGATGATTTGTCAGCAAAAACTCCAAACACTCATTTTTCTTCTCATCGCTCGACTTCTCATAAGCCTTAATCACATCATCTACAAAGGCCTTGGGATTCGCCCTGAGAATCTTGCACAAGCCATTGAAATAAGTACACAATTGGACCGTCCCATCATCATTTTTCACCTCGAAAATAAAGTCCTTCTCTGTCCTGGGATCGAGGAAAGGCGTCAGCAACCGGAAGAAATCGTCCTGAGGCTCAAACCTACATTGATACACTGGTTTCTTAACATAGATAATGTCAGGCCTCATCCATGCCGCACACTGGGTAATCAGCTTCCGAGCCTTATTCCCGAGCCTACCCATCAAGTTCCACTTATCCAATCTCTGCTTCCCAGCTTCCAACACCACCTCGGCCACCAAAGTCCACTGTTGCCATGGCGCTTCCCTAACCCTCCACTTCGGGTGTCTAACGAACACCCAAAAGTACCTAAACCCCACGCTCTTATCCATTTCCTTCAACCGCTTCCCGAAATCCGCCGCCATGTCGAACTGCTCAATCTTCTCCCACTCCTCATGATCTCGGACCTCGCTAATCAAGGTCACTTGCTCGTCCGAGAACCTGCCCCGAATCGGGTCGCCCACCACCACCCCTCTCCAAGAATACGGACCGAACTCGCCGTACTTGTACCAATCGTAAGGGTGCCGCAGATTCGGGTCGTCCTTCTCCATGAACCTGACCATCCTATCGTACCCCAGCCCAATCGCCTCCAGCTCCTCCTCGGAGAAGTTGTCGGCGTGGTTCTTGCTGGGCTTCTTGAGACGGTAGAAGAGGGACTCGGCGAGCTTCCGGCTCTTCCTCCGGGCGTTCCACTTCGCCTGGCGCCGCACCTCGGCGCCGCCCTCGATGCGGCCCGGCGACGGGCCCCCGCCCTTCTTCTTGCTCCTGCCGGCGAACGCCCGGGCATCGCGGCGGCGGCTGCGGCTGCGGCGCGGCGGGGAGTCGCTCCGGCGAGATAACTGGGGCGAGGAGAGGCAGAGGGGTCTCTGCAACCGGGGCTCCGGCTTGAGAAACAGGGTCTTCTTGGAGGTGATGGGGTTGGGGCAGGGGAGGTGCAGGGGAGATATCAGGGGGTTCAGGGTTTTAGAGAAGGAGAGGCACAGCAGATCTTGGTTCCACATTTTGGAGCAGAGCAACCTTTGCTTGGCTATCAAATCTTTAAATATTTAAGGAGGGACACGACCGAGTTTTAATAAGGTCAAAAGTTTAATATTATTTAAAATATTTTTGTGTGCATTTTTATAACTACCATATATTTTCGAAAATCTGAACAAAAAAACATATTCAAGAAAATTGTTGAAACTCAATTAAACTCGATTTAATTTCAGACCTGAATATGAATAAGTCCAAATATTAACAGTTATTATGCTAAATTTGAAATAACTCTTATAAAAGTTCTCACATGGAAAATCAAATGGTGAGTTGATTTTAACAGATCGAAATCAAATTTTATGAACTCTGATGTGGGGGTTTTGATAATATAAGCGTGAGGGGCAAGAAATATAAATTTGAAACATTAGCTTTGGGTGTGCATGGTTGCACTTTTATTTTTTGTTCATTAAAGATTTTATGTTTTTTTGTTTTCGGGAACAAAAAAAGAACAGAAATGTGTTTGTTTGTATTTTTGTTCCAACTATGTTTTTTTGTTCTAGGAAACAAAATTAGAATAGAAACAAGAAAAAAAAAAAAAAAAACTTGTTTCTTGTTTTTGGAATAATTTTTAAGAACAATTTTTCTCTCTCCTTTCTTTTTTTCTTCTTTTTTTTTTTTCGGCCGGTCATGGCCGGCAACTAGCCGTCAAGGGCCGACGGACTCGCCAGAGCATCGACGCCCGGTGAGCCTCATCGTGGCCGGGCAAGACCGCCGGCCCTCGTCGGTTGATTGTCGGCCATGGCCGAGGCCAATGACCGCCAAAAGAAAAAAAAAAAAAAAAAGAAAAATAAAATTAAAAGAAACAAAAAAAAAAAAGAACATAAATTTACCAAACATATTTCTATTTTTTTTTATTCCCGAAAAATTTACCAAATGTTTTTCTAATCAAAAATTATTCCTCGGAACAGAAATAATTTTTTCTATTTCTGTTCCCTAGAACACTTTTTTAACAGAAATACAAACAAACGCTTCCTTTGCTTTTTGCTAATAAAAGCACTTCACACCATTTTGACTTGCAACCATGATATATAGATGTGTACATATATAGTAATTTGAATCGTGAATGTAATCAACATTTAACTCTAGGTTTTGAAGGGTCATTCAAATTGTTAGAAGATAATTGTAATATAATTATGAGATATGTTCAACAGAAGTCCTAAAACTTGTCAAACAAGTGCAATTGAGTCCTAAAAATTACAAAAAGTGCAATTAAGTCATAAAATTTGTCAAGTTGGTTCAATTCGGTCCTAAAGTTAAAACCATCAAAAACGTTAATGGAATTGCTTTGACGTGATGCCGACGTGGCGCCGACATAATTTTTAAAATGAATTTTTTATTATATATGGCTTTTTAAAATCATTTTTATTCAAAATATTTAAAAATAAGATAAAAAACTAAAAAGAAAAAGCTAAATTTATTTAAAAAATAAAACTATTAAAAAAAATGGCTGCCAAGTGGAGCTTTTGCTGCCGCCCGTCACCCGGAGGGGCCGGCGACGCCGCCCGATGGGCGTGATCGTCGCCGGCCCTAGGCGGGTGGCCGGTCTTCGCCCACCCTCGGACGAGGCCTCGCCGGCCCTCGCACGGGTTGGTGATGCTCGCCCAGATCTGGGCGCCGAGCAACCGAACCTCATGGTCCTCCTCCTCCTCAGCCTCGCCATTCTCGTCGTCGTCGGTAGCGGGGGCGGCGTCGTCCTCGTCGGCAGAGCTGGTGGAGCGGGCGACGGCCTCGAGCTCCTCCTCGTCCTCCTTGTTGGCCGGCTCGTCAAGCTGCGGCTGCTCCTCCCCCTCGGACCCGTCCGACAGCGCCTCGTCAGACGACGCCTGCTCGCACAGATCTGCGCGAGCATCGCCGACCCCCCGCGAGGCCTCGCCAGCCCTCGCGGGGGGCGTCGTGCCCAGATCTGGGAGTCCTCGCCCGACCTGGCGGGGGTGGCCGGCCCTCACCTGGGGCCGACGAGACCTCGCCCGGGCGAGGGCCAGCCACCCCACCCAGGGCTAGCGACCATCGCCGTCCCCTCCGGCGGCCGTCGCTAGCCCCTCCGGCGATGGGTGGCCGCGGAAGCTCCACCGGCAGCCTTTTTTTATTTTTATTTTTATTTTTAATAGTTTTCTTTTTTTCAAATAAATTTAGCTTTTCCTTTTTAATTTTTTATTTTATTTTTAAAGATTTTGAATAAAAACAATTTTAAAAAGTCATATATATAATAAAAAATTCATTTAAAATATTATGTCGGCGCCACGTCGCGAATTCCGTTAACTTTTTTTACGGTGTTAACTTTAGAAACGAATTGAACCAACTTAACAAGTTTTAGGACTTGATTGCATTTTCTGTAAGTTTTAGGACTCAATTGCACTTTCTTGACAAGTTTTAAGACTTCGTTGAACATATCCCTATAATTATTATTAAACAACTTAACAAGACAGTCGGGTAATCAAATCTGGAGAAGTTAAGAGCAAAAGAATTGATGGCTGTCTGCACAATCTATGTATTATTTTCGTTAATTCAAAGCACTTAACATATGCACACAACCTAAATTCATAAGAAAGATTAATACATTCCATGACACGCATATGTTGAAAAGGGGTAAAAGAAATAAAAAATTAATGAAGAAAAATTGACACTATTAAAATGAAGAGGGAACATTACAAGAAGTTTTGTTGACATCTTTAAAAGTACAATGAGCACTATTGAACTCGGTACTGATTTTGCCAAATCCCTTTTAAATGATTTACTTTCCACGTTTCACCGGTGTTCCGATTTATGTTTTGCAAGAAACACGTAAAATCCTTCAAATGCAAAGCAAGTACGATCAATGCTTTTCAATCTCCAAGGTCAAATCCTTAAAATGCATAGCAAAGTACCCTGCACATCAACTTGAGAAACCTACTCCACTTCCAAACATTATCGGACACATCTTAAATAACAAAAGAATCACCACAAAAAAGTGTGTCCACTAGACCCCGCAGGGACTCTGTCAAAACGGTATTGTGCATACAATCAATTCGACCTGTCTCCAATCGTAATGCCTCTCACGTACGAAAGATTAGTATCGCCTCTCCATGCGTGAGAACAAAGCACTTTTATTGAAGAGGCCTGCAGCCAGAAACATCATGATTCATCTTCTGTAAATTCACTTGGAAAGGTATGTAGCCAGAAAGAAGAAAGTAAAGGTCTTTGTCATCATATATACAGCACAAATGTACAAACCGCCGCGCCTCTAATGCTCCAGCAAAACAAACGAACTGTATAATTTACCCATATAGGCAAACTTAGTGGCCCACGACATCATCCTGGTAAGAGAATTGGAGTTCACAAAGCTTCAATGTAGCAAAATTCTCCACCCTCGCGTAGTATTGATATGGTCTTTGATCTGAGTTTGTAACTTCCCATGTTATGCTTGGGCATCTCAGATAACACTTCATCACTTAATGCAGACTGTGCTGCTGCAAACACGGTGCCTTTGGCATATTCTGCAGCTTGACAGAATCTTTCCATGGATAAAGCATGGAGCAAATATGTATCCACAGCTCGACCTAAAGAAACTTGCAATGTCGGGGACTAATTCAAAGCATAATGAACCCGTTCGAGGAGTTGCACAACCTGATTGACCGGAATAGGAGAAAATGGTACTGAACTCAATTTGACCGTGTCTGGTGCACAAAGAGGTAGTGATAGTATGGCCTCCTGTTGCATGCTTGTAAGCTCCAAAAACTGAGAGAGCAGGTCACCATCTAGAACCTTAGGTATCCCACCCTTCAACAAAAGAATCCAGGAGAAACCTTAAGACAGAGGTAAGAAGGATGAAACAAATGCAGATAAAGTCATTGTGCCCAGGCTCTTCTTTCAGTTACAAAGACTTTCTAAATTCAATGGAGACAAGGGGTGGCAGAGGGTTAACAGCACAACAATAAACACAGAGGAGTTGAAAATTATGAAGAAACCTAATTGATAGGAAGAGCATAGAGTAATCAATTCACATTCTAACATATAGTTTTTCACATACTACTGAACTTTTTCCGCCTGTTTGTGAAATCTTTACATTGCACCAAAGCAGGGTTACCAAAGCAGAGTTCACTTGCCCTGTGTCATAATTCTTCTGCGTCTCTCCATTGAGGGGGTTATTATGTACAAGTAGCCACTGGACCAAGTAACCAAATCCATGCACGATTTAAGTCATATTCTGATGACAGAAACTCCTTTATATCTTCATCAAGCTTTGTGTTTCCCCAATTTTCTCCTAAGGATGTGTTAGACTCAGAGCTTCTCTCATCAATTTTACTCACATGGCATATAAACCCCTCAATCAGTAAATAGCACCGTCAGCCCAAAGTGCACTTCCCCTTTCTCCAATAATATTATGCCATTAGACAACAGGATAGATGGAAGTTGTTCTGGTTCAAGTTATAGCGGTAGTCTGGGATTCTTTATAAAGATTTTAAAATACTAGAAGGACATCATTTCCAACAAGAAGGCTTTCTGCCCCAAGCAAAGGTGGGTCATTCACAGGTTCACAAAATTGTACCCCTCACCAGCTGGCACAGGCCCCACACCCCAACCCCCAAGAAGCTTTCTTAAGACTGATGCCAAGCTTTGAACAGAAGATATTTTCCATTAAGACTGTCATTAGTAACTATGTATGCCTGCTCTTACACAACAGAGAGCACTCGCAAATAAAATGATCAAATAGCAGGACCACATTACTAATTTGAAGTAGGACAATCTCTGTATCTGAAAATGAAATTGTGAAATCACATGTGCTTGAAAAACTGAAACAAAATTTCAACTCCACCAAGGGCTCCACTAATGCAAGGTAAAATTGGCATCGTGGTGATGCACACACATCTGTCCAGAAAGGCAGAAGTTACGTATTTAATCACCACAATGTTCAAAAAGGAAAAACATTTCAATGACTCTCAAGTACAGAAAAGGAGATAATAACTGAAGTGCTAATTTCATAGTTCAAAAAAAATTTCATATCTGCAGTATATAGATAACCACAACAAGAGAGTACATCAGTCCTGACCAGATTTTCACGACTACGGAACTCATTATGATCATTTCCTAAAACTGGGGCAGTCAATGGATGAACGGCAAGTTTAGCCTGCACTGCTTCTAGGAGTTCATACTCATCCCTGCAGGCATGGCAATTTTAAGCATTACATTAGGTTGAATAATAATCAATAACAAGAGGATGATCACAAAATCACCATTTGCTTCAATAGGCTGCAACAATTTTCACACTGAAAGAGCATCGACACTTTGGTCCAACCTCCACATTCAAGCAAATGCTTCCCCACACATGATGCAGTTGAATGCATCTAACAGAATGATCAGAATATGCATTACATTCACAACGGCCTTCCACGGCATTAAAGCAACATGCTGCATAAATATGAAAAGAAAGTGTCCTATGCTTGGCAACAATATTTAACAAATTCATGCTACGGATGTATGGTGTAACAAGGGAATCATATTAAAGAAAAAGGCAAAAAGAAATCTCCATATACAGATTGGATCTGAAACAAATAGTCACTTTTGATGCCTCGAGTTTCGGTGTAAATGCTTTCATTGACCTATTGGACTCCTTATCTTTTATATAGTTTTTGTACATGGGAAGGTATACCCTTGTTGCCCTCTAAATGAAATACCCTTTACTTTTAAAAAATAAATAAATAAATAAATAAATAAATAAATAAATAAATAAATAATAATAATAATAATAATAATAATAATAATAATAATAAAGTAAAGAACTAATAAAGATGATAAAATAGATTATTAGCCAGATTTAAAGCTATATTTCTAGATATCTTAGGTCTCCACTAATTTAGATGCCTAAACAAGAGTGCAATTATGCCAAGCACAGTTACTGACCCATAGCCAATGTCATTGTGTGTTGAACTTATCAGTATCAAACAAGTTTACAAGGTTGTATTTTTCTTCATTTCATACTCCAAATTCTTTAACTATCAGATTCTTCAATAAAGTGAACCAATAAATAAAAAGAGCTTGGATTTCATGAGGCAGGATACGAGCAATATAAGACTTTTCTGGGCACCATAACCTAGTGCCACCAATAAAGGGATTATTTTTTGGGCTTTGCTTCACTTCTCACATACAAGCTAAAACTACAGCCCAAAGTGTCTCTCCTCTTTAGTTCTTCACTCTCTTTAATTTGTTTATCAAAAGTGATCCCCTCTTCAAAGAAAGGAAGGAAAACCCCACTAACACCTTAGCCAAAGAAGTCTATTAGCGGTACTTAGCATGCCAATTGTCAGCACAGAACAGTACCAAACACAACTAAAACTTGGAAATTTCTTTTGCATGTATAAATAATCAAGTCTAGCCACAACATGACAGCCACACTAACATACAGAAATGATCTTTCGATGGCAACTAAAAGAGGCATCCCAAAACCTATAAAACACCTTGCTTTCTTAACTAAATTGTGGTGCTGTAAAACTTAAAACCTCAGATCTTCAACCTCAACATTCTCCTGATACAATTCCATAGCAAAAGCCTCATCACTAGCACATATTATGGAGAAATTTGACAATGACAAAGCGGGTTGTCCCCAATTAATATGTGGTAAAGGTAACTTGACAGAACATTGATTCCAGCATATTATCTACAGTATTAGAAGTCATCAAGGTGTGAGGAATATCATAAATTGACTGGTTGTTGCTAAAGAGAAGACCAAGGAAGGTGGCACATCATTCAGTTCTCTCAGCTGTTGAAGATTGAGAATCAGCTAAATTGGGACTTCAACATACCAGGAATGAAAGGAAATGAGGGGGTTTTACACTAGAAGCTTCTCATGAGAACAATTTATGATGTAAAGAGGATGTAAAATACCATGAAAGAGTTTTCTGTACCGCCAAATATAATTCAATAAAGTATTCACCTCACAAAGAAAATCTCAGACAGAAACTACCATGCTAAGCTACCAATTATAAAGAAAATCATATGTAGACACAGTGCCTCATGGGGCAACCTAGTTCTACTTTTAAAATACCCAAAATGATCATTCTCAAGTGAACAACTCAATATCCCTACCACCAAACATACTATGAATCAATCATGACAAATCACTGTCAAAGACAGAAGACATAGAGGACTAAATTCCATGAGGCCTTCTCTTATCTAAATTCACTGATATAAGGTGAAGATGTCTGTGAGTAGCCAAACATTGATCCTAACAGCTAAGGTATTCCCAAAGTGCGTGATAAAAACAACATGTAAAGCTACAAAAGGTGGCTCTTGCCTTCATAAATTTATTAAAGCATGAAAATGATTTTTTCTTGGACATCATCTCCAACTCCTAAATAAGTTTCCAAACCTTCCCCAGGCAGAGAAGATGTGCAAAGCTAGGACTTAAAGCAGCAAAAACCAAAACCATTAATGCTTCTGACATAAAAATCACTCCTTTCATATCCCAAAAGCTTCCTGCACTTCTTATACAAACTTCAGGGGAATATCAGTATGGCATCTTTCAGTAAATCATCGCTTTTGCAATTTGGAAACAGAAGTCTTAACTTGCTGTTATCTTCCTTACTTGATCAACATCAACCTTGAATGACACAGGCAAGGCACCCCAGAAAAATCTTCCACACAAGTTGAAGACAAGTATCTACTTGAATGTATGCTACAGCTATGCATACTAACTCAAATCTCTGCCCATGAAGGAAGTAAATTCTGAAATAGCCATACCTTGATATTGGAATAAAGACTGTTATACTTCCTAGTAATGTGCTGACAATGATAATCTTGTGGGCCAAGTCAACATTCAAAATTGGGTTATCAGATGCCTTCAACACGTCATCAGCTGGGAGCTTATAAGAGAAGGATCCCTGCAAATAAAATATAGTTCACATCATCAGAGACAGAGGACAATAACATCCTAATATGAAACAGATCATCAGCACCAACTTAAGCCCAACCATAGAGCACGCCTAGCAATAAGATGAACAACATGCTGCCAGAAAGGAAGCTCCCAAATGTACCAACAATTAACACATTCAACTAATTGATATTATCAACAACAATTGAAAGTGAAAGAAATAATCTAGCAAAATTAGCAACTCTAAAAGAGAATTTCAGTAAGTGAAAATCGAATTAATTTCACTCATTCAAATCTTCAGTCATTTCTTGCCAAAACCTTTTAAGTCATACCTAATTTCACTTTCAAGGTTTGGATTGAATGCTTAGGAAATCTTAACAAATCAATTTGAGCTCTCAACTGCATTGAATGTCATGCTCCAATCTTATCAATGTTAGAATGGTTCTACTTTCTAGTTTTATACTCAAACAATGTCATCAATAAGTTCCCAAACCTTCCACAAGCAGAAGCAAATGCTTGTAAACTTTCTGCTCTGCACGTATAGACAACTAAACAAATTGAAAGCCAAATGCTTGTAAACTTACTGTACAACAGCTACATGCCAATAACAAGAATTACCTTCTTGATGCTCATCCCAATCTCTCCCATATAATAGGCACAACTTAATGTCAAGTTGCTCTCTGGACTTGCATTATCTGATAAGGAGAATAAATTGACAGAAATCAAAAGGGAAAACAAACTTGGTCGAGGAAATAAAGGGATCAACAGCATAGACAAAGCAACATCTATTCTTCAAACAACAATCACAAAACGAAAATTCAATAAACACTCATTCAACTTAGTGGAGTTGGCTATATGTTCTCCTATCAAAGGCCAAACAACAGTTCACCCTCTTTGACAAACACCATGCTATCTCGAAGAACCATTTCTTTAATGGGATAATGACACAAATAGTCCTTGAACTTTGGCCTAATGTGCAATGTAGTCCCTGAAATTTTAATTTGTTCAATATACTCCTTAAACTTTAGCCCAATGTGCAATGTTGTCCCTAAGCTTTTAACTATGGTAGCAATTCTTAGTGAAGTATTGTTTTATAGTAAATCAAGGTTAGTAAAAAAGATAAAACTGTGGCTCCATAAGAATCATAAGTAATCCTCTAACCTGTCTAGATGCTCCAGTCTAGTAATAAGATACTTCTATCTTCATTAGCCTTCTAATGTTATTAATTGCAAATGCTCACATCGCTATGACAGTGCCTATACAGATATAGTGCACATGACAAAGTATAAGTTTCACATCAGTTCACATCCAGAGTTATTTCCCGATGTACAGTGGTTGAAGAATTAATAACCTTCAGTACGATCAGGAGAAGATAAGACAGCAATACTCCCTTTCCTGTCTGAAACAACAGCTGTGTCGACATCCACAAGAGTACAATCAGCAACTAATCTTTGGGATGGATCAGAGTAATCTTGCTCTAGTTTTCTGCCTTCCTGGCATCAAAAGAAGTTTCCTAATGAACATTCCTGAACCAAAGAATAAGCAGGAAAAACGTAGTTTCCAGAACTAAGGAAATGCTACAGACCTCATGATAAGAGTAGAAAAGTATACCATCACGGCAATCACCAACAGCAATTCTGGTAAAATGCGACGTCAAAGAAGTAATCATAAAACGAGTCCTTCCCACAGCAAGCCTTTTTACCTTTTGTGGATTGTCATTCATAAAACCACATACATAAAACTGGAAAAAAAGACACCAACAATATGATCAGTAGAGCCGAAAAATATCCTGTCCTTTCATGGACTAAAATAGCAAAAGATATGGTAATGAAGATTACAGTATTGCCAGCTGATGCCAAAAAAAGATGATCCAGATAAGGACAAACGGCAAGCACCATTCCTGTCCATGTCGTTGCATAAGCCAACCGAAACTGCCATACTTCACTTTCTTCAAGTTTGATTCCTTCACAATTAATATCATCTTCACTGCTGCAGAAACTACTACTTGATAGCTGCTCAGATGCATATCCAACACTCTCACGAAATGGCGAACTGCGTTGAGAAAATGAAGCCGCCTTTCTGAAGAATGCCATTGGACCACCATATGAATTCTGTGTTCGCTCAAGGCACAGCACAATCAGACGGCCTTTGGTACTGTCGAAAACCATCCAGTTAGCAAAAATGTCATCAGGGTAAAAAGAGAAGGATGAGTCAACAGTGCCACAAGTAGATCTCTGAGATTTTATAATTAAAGGTACTGAATGAACTGGTAATAGAGATAAATTCCAGAAAGCAACAGAATCAAATACAAAATGACATGGCATCTTTATTTCATGACAGACCAAATCTAATTAAAATTTAATACTAACAGAAATAGTAGGACATTAGCAAGAAGGTATACCTCTCGGCTTCACCACTGGGCATTATAGCAGGACCAGAAGATAGACTGGTCCCAATCACAACTACCTGTTCTCTCCCAACCCTTACTAACTCCATGCATTTTCCAGTTTCTTCAGGTTCAAGTTTAAAAGTTGACAACACTGAGCCACTGTAAGGATCCACGCAACATATGTCTGACGTGCATGTATCAGCACTTAATTCAGTCCTCATCACAAGTAGCAGCTTGCTATCGCTATGATACAAGACCTTTCGTGGAGTACCTTCAATCTGAAACTTCTGTACGTTAAGCCTCTTGCTATGCACCATTTCCACCTTGCAAAATATGGAACATCATGGTGATATCCTTAATAAATGTATGTTACTGTGTCAACAACATTCCTTTTTAAAAGAAAGTAATTTTGGAAGGACACAGTGGGGCTTTAGAAATGAATGCAATATGTATGACATGAAACATCATTAACTCTGAAGTCCACGATTACTACCATCTTTGGTGGAAGGGAAGGTATTGAACAGCACAGGGATGATGCATCATCAGCACCACCCACAAATAGCTTGCTAACAACACCTATGCAGCCTTGGAATAAAATAAAGAAATAAATCAAAATCAAAATAAAGATCTTTCGAGTAAGCAGTTCTGCCTCATAGTTTTTCACAATTCTGTGAAAATGTCTCAGTACAAGCATCTTTGAATCACAATATCCCAGGCATTGGCCAGCACTTTTGACCAGCAGCTTAAGCATCAAGTTCACAACAGTTCTTCTCATACATACTTCCATCTAACATCTGTTCTTGGACAACTAAACTTCCCTGAAAGCATTCTTATCTTGGCACACCCGTTTAGTAACCAATGGCAATCCCCACAAAGCACTTTGGTTAGCCAATTAAGCATGCCTTCTATGTTGAAAACTCCAGACTATGTCAAAATTTGCGTAGCCTTCATAGTGAGAAATTCTAGATCACCGGTATCAGAGTGCATGTATTCTCATTTTCAGTTATTTTAATGTGAGCTCTCTGTGTAACTAAAAGAGTATACCTAATGTTTTCCTAGCATCATGTGTTTCAGCCAAGTATTAATAAAAGGTTCCACTCTACTTGGCAACATTGGGCACAACTACTGAATGAAGTTAATGAAAGTGCGATGACTAGTTAAACATGGTAACCTGCATATGCTAATGCAGAGAGTCTGCATCATTTGGTAAAACTGCAAAGAAAAAGCACCATGTTTTTCTCTTAATACTCCAGGAAATTGATCACATAAGCACTCAAGAAAGTTTGAGCCGCAATGATTGGCAATGAACTCATGGCCCACTAGAAGAGTAGTTTGCATGCTTGCATATATCTTAATACTCTTTTAATTTGGAACTGTCAAAGGGGTTGCACAACTGGTTGGCTTTTATTTTACTGATCCCAGAAAAGGGACTTGCTTTGATGTATGGAAGGAGTGTTGTCTCAAAAATACATTAACAGTAAAAGGGATTTGCTATGATGTATGGAAGGAGTTTTGTCTCAAAAATATATTAATTAAACTACAAGCTTCTTCAAGTTCTCATCATATCACAATTTACAATTAATAGAGCACTTAGCCTTTCAAGTTCCTAATCTTTATTATTCATGGGTGAAATAGCCAAAAATATTAGTGAACTGTCCATATAGAGTTCCCAAAAGAAGGTTGAGTTTGGCTACTTCAGTCAATCAAATGGAAGTTGCAATCCAAAATAATAAGAGATCTATAGAAAAAGGTATTTTTACCCTTTTCAACCAAAAACTTTCACTTGACAGACAAAAGGCAGGAACCAAATAACAATTTCATAAGCTGACTAATCAAGGAAGTGAACCTATGGTAAAGCTACTTATCCCTGGAGGACCATTTAAGGGTGGCAGACAGCTTAAAGCGCAATTGTCTTTTACCTAAGAAGCAGCAATAGATAACATTCTTATAGCTCATGAAGTCAAGAAAAAAAGACCTCTGATTGCCTGTAGATCTTTTTCCATGATGCTAAATATCATTATCTGCTACCGTGCTAAACAACAATAATAGCTCTTTTCTCAACACATGGACTGGATTGAGCAGGGCAACAGTTGGAAGGAACACAACAGGTGTACAAGCAAGGTTATTTAGGATGTCAATCGCACTGGCATGTGGAGCAGAAACACAGAATGTAGAACGTCCTTTGCTGATATTGTGTGCTTGAACTAAGACACAAATATTCAGTTCTTTTTAGGACTGTGTCAACAGTATTATGTTTGATGCATAGTTAAAAGACTCCATTGTTTACTAAAGTTGGACATTCGTAGCTTAAATACAAGCCTAAGATTAGGATTATAATAATCAAAACAGGTCGTATGTACGTATGATGCTTAATATACAGCTCAGGAACGATTATTTAGTGGTCAAAATTGCCAGTACAGCATAAAAGGAATAGTGCTTCCATTGTGGATTGATTGTGAAATGTCAATTATGTTATCCAGCAACTCTGCCTAGAGCCCAACAGTTGTTTGTTTGGAAATGTAGAATACAAAACTTTAATCTGGATTTTCATTCAGGGACGAATGGAGGATTTTTGAAGAGTATTAACTTTTTTCTTCTTCACTCCAGTTGTTCTGGGAGTCGACACAATGCATTAAAACTGCAACCAATATAGATTTTCTAAATCTTTTTAAATGGGTATTTAGACATATTTTCTTCATCGATCTAGTTCAAATAAATCACCATAGAGGACAGTTCCCAGTGCTTTTGTAAGTACAAATTTCTCCTTAGCCCAAAAAGAAAAAAATTAGGACTTAAAAAAAGAAGTCATAACAAATCAGTACTGCACATATTTAGAGGTCATGGCTGATGTAAAGGACAGTTGCGCTATCAAACTGCTGATTTTGAATGACACTGAAGTGCTTCAAACGCAATGAAAATAAAGAGCAATCTAACAAGAGCAAGCCACCAGAACTATAGGAATAAGATCAATACTCACCAAATGTAGACTGTTTTCGGCAACAAATAGAACTCCCTGGGTGCACTCAGCCGAACAAACTGGAGTTACATGAGTTGAAGGTTGAAAAGAAATCGATGTAAAAGATAGGCTATGCTTCGCTGTTTGCAACAGCCAGGGTCTATCACTGAGAGCAATCATGTCGGAGTCCAAAGCATCGCTCAAGGGCACCAAAAAAACAGGAGTTATGCCAATTCGACGAGTGGCTATTAATTGAAGATCAATAGGAAAGCTATCTCCAAACTTCCCAGATGAAGCAGTAGACATTCCTCGGCTGAAATAATTTGCCTTTATCTCTGACATTGCTGCATATGCATTTCCACAATAAGAACTACCAGAATAATTCTGACATAGTAACTCTGAAGAATTCATCCATGAGGCTGTAGGCCACTCAAAACGGAGGAGCATTCCATTCCTCAAACCAGAAAGAACATATAATTTGTCAACTAATACAAGCCTTACATCCTGGGGGATACAGCCGCTGACTACAGTGCCCATGGTACTTGTTAAGGATATGGTCCCTGATGCAATCACCCGAAGGCCTTGATCAGGAATGATAGACACAACTTCTACAGAAGGCCTATGCGTGCCGATAACAATGATATTACCAATATGAACACCTCGAGGAAGAGATTCAGCATGCTTAATGTCCCTTCCATTGACATAGGAACAGGACTGTTCTTGTTCAAAGTAATTCTGAGGTACAGCAATGCATGAAATTTCACTTTGAAATCTAAGATGGTGCACTTCAAATAATTCATATTGATATGTAGAAAGCACTTTAATCCCTAGAACTATTAGAAGGCAAGGATTAGAAGTAGAAACCACCACAAAATGATGTCCCACTGCACCCATACTGATACCAACATTACTGGGAGACCAAGTTGCACATATTGGTGAGGATGAAGGAATGCCTTCTGAGTGGGCAGCCTTGGTGGGCAAACAAAGCCTCACTGCACTCCGGTGTATCTGGATTAGCCAACCATCTCCTACAAGGCCAGAGGCCGAAGTACAGACATCAGGCTGGAAACCTACTCCATCAGTCACATCTGTAAAGCTTAGTCCAACAGATAATACCCTTGTTTCTTCGACAAATGATAGTACAAGGAAAGAATGGTAAGAGTCTGTCACTTTCATCTTCATTGTCCAAATACCAGTTATGCCTTGATAAATGGAAGCAGTTTTCAACAGCTTCTCAACATTGATGCCACTTCGAATAATTCTGAGTGATCCTTCGGGTGCCACTCCACAACAAACAAACATCTGATCTTGTTTTTCATCATGAAAATCTGCTAGTGACATATCCAAGATAGGACAATTACTTTGGATAGGATTTGTATATGTTAGCTTTCCATTTTCAAATTTCAGGATCTTCCCATCTCCCATCTCAACAATTGCAGCCAAGTATCCACCTTCTACCCACAGAAGAGCCTTGCAAGGTCGATCTCTAAATAGACATTCAGGATAAATTAACTTTAAGACCATTAAAATCAGATGAAACTTCAATTATGAAAAATTCTCCTGTATCTACACAAAATATCATCCTCTGATTTCTGGAGTTTCCAGGTTCCCAACTCCATGAGCAGACATATCTGGAGCTCAATTTAGTATTGCAGTCTTCTTCATCTATACACATGGGGTCATGATCCCTCAGCTTCAACAAAGCACAGGCAGCATCGTTTGACCCTTCATCATCCATGCTGAAGTCATGTACACTACATGTTTCTTCCACCACATCAATCTCCTCCACTGAAGGAGTTAAAGAATTCAAACTTGTCCTATAAACACAGCAGGGATTGCAAGCATCTCGAAGATCCATCAAGAGGATATCACCAAGCCTCATCAAAAAGGCAAATCCATGAAGATGAGGAACTTCAATGAGGTTATGCGCCAACGGTCCAGCTTCAACGTACTGAGAAATAAAATGCAAGTCGTGCTCTCTAACATTCCATCCAAATAACAACAGCTCATTCAGACTCGCGCCCTTCCTGAAGAACTGATAAATCAGCTTGACGTGTTGTCAGAGCACCAAAACAAATACAAAACTAGAATAGGAAGTAAGATTCATCCAATAGCTGTGTGAACAACTATAAAAATGTGTATTACAAGTTTCCTAGTACCACATAATACCCATAATTCATACCTATTTAGAAGAATGGCTAACACGGCATCATGCTCCTTACTTGGATGATTTGATAGAAAACACATGCTCCATATAGTTCCAGATATATAAGGCTTCTGGAAACTTCTTCCAGCAATTGTGTCTCCATTGTCAGGGGGATAAAAAATCCTCTGAAATTGCAGCACAATGAAATTAATTGGGCACTGAGAACATCAATAAAAATTAAAGATCTAACAGACTGCTTATTCCAGAAACATGTACAAAGAAATATAATCTTGCATCAGACCTGATCAATGGTATAGCTTCCAACAGAAACTGAAACCGAGAAAAGAGCAAATCGGTCCTCATATGCGCTAACAGCTACAAAACCACCTCTGGACAGAGAAAAGCATAGAGGAAGCATAAGATCTTGAAATTATTCTCAATCATAAATGTTTCTTAAGTTAAATTTGAAGCACATGTGTCGGTACACGAGCTGGGACAAAAAGAGTGGATATTGAACACGAAGGATATGATGGCTACAGAGTAGCATACAACTCTCCACCACTTTGTACATGACCACAACAAAGACATTCCCTTGTTATTCATAAAAAGAGAATGACATTTAAAACCTATGGATGCCATTGTCCCAAGCATATAACCTGTTTCACAAAGCTAGCTCCTGTATGCCTTGTGGTAGATTTGGATAGAATGCAACAAAAGATTTTAAAGGAACTGAGACCCAAATACTTTGGTCTTTGTTGATATGATTCTTGATATCATCCATATGGTAGTTTTGAACTCCAGAGACTACTTTCTCATGATCTGAAGAAACAAAAGTTATAGTTCCAGTTGATGCAACTGCCAAGAACTTTAATGATTTTCAATTACTTATTGCATAAACATCACATCCGATTCCTAACAACGCAGTACCTAATGTTCATATAACTTAGAATTGCTTAGTCATTTCCAAAAATGTCAATCACAAATTTTACTTCCAATTGTCCTACTTATTCCTCACACGTATACTCAGCTTCAAGAGACACAAGCTTATGCTTCAAAAATTATTCTATGTATGAAACTCAATTACTGCTAACTAGGAAGCAATTTGCTGCAGCGTAAGACAAAGAAGCCTATCAATTCTATGGACATGCAAAATAAATATGACTCCAGCACAAACAAAATATAATCACACTAGCAAACTGGAATCATCAGATTTAGTTGTGTTTTCTGAATCTCATAACTACATATGTCACTTACACTGAATCAACAGCTAACATTCTACCAAGCTGATTTCTTGAGTTTCCAGGATTGGACAGTTGCACACTTGTCACTGGCAAAAACCTGAGTCAATGAACAAATAGCCATTGTTCCCAGATAAGAAAACTTGTCACTCTCTTTAATAAGGATCGCACAAACCACATAATCTTCCAGACTCGAATTTGATACAGGAAGAGATAAAAAGGAAATGAAATGACCTGTTCATTTCTCCGCAAAATGTGAGAAATGAAAGCTTTCCAGAATCAGATATGACAACCAAAAGATCCTTCCCCTTCATCTTCATAAGATTACAAAAGAAATAACATTCAGAATGACCGACATGTGCATTGTAATTTGCAAAAGAAATTTCATTCATGACATCCCAAAAAAAATTCTTCCATGGAAGATAAGAAATGATAAAATATCTCCAATAAGAAGGTTGTGTAAAAGTACATATATTGATAGACCTGAATGTTATGTGCATCAAACTTCTCATTCCAGGGCAGAATTGCGAGATCCTTAATTGTTCCAAACACAGACTGCTCGCAGATGGACTGCACAACCCCATCAGCACCAATGAATGCCAGCTCTATGGATGTCTCCTGTTATAAAATATCCATGGATCACATTTAGAGGAGACAATATCATTATGAGTAAATAACTGCCTTCACATGAAAACGCAAGATGTGGGAAGATATCAGGCAAAACTGGAAATGTCCAAATTAGACAAGGGGCACATTTGTAGCCGGAACCTAAATTCTCGAAATTGGATAGGTAGATTTTGTGACAGGCAGTCTTAATAGAACCATAAAATAATTTATCACAGCTGGTTTTGCAATTCTATCCTAACAACCTGCAGGCTCCATGAAACTAAAGAGCTGCACTTGTGCTTACCACCCACAACCAAGGATGAAAATCCCCTGCTTGATTAGGGTGGCACCAATTCTGAAAGTAATGTATGTTCCTTATTTTCCTACCAATTCAATTTCATTTGTAACTGTTAAAAAGGAATACTAAGCACATGCCAAAAAGTATGGAAGGCTCATATGCAACTAACTGTCAAGAATAAACCCGAAGAACTTAAATGCAAATGTAGGATTCCAGGGACAGATACAATAAATGGGAAAAAAAGAATATCAGAACATGTCTTCATATGGAAACTCTAACTCCACAGATTTAAAACAATATGTCCGCCAACTGACTTGCTTTCAGTTCTTCTTTGTATATTATCATGTACAACCATACTTACTGACAACATAATACTAGATATAAATTGCTTATACAGAAGACAAGCACACAAGCCCATGTCAAATAACAATTTCCGGGGATTTCTCATAATAAACCACCCCCACCAGCAATGAGACATGGTGGATGGAGAATTCCACGCCACCTGTGGTGCAATTCCTTTTAATTTCTCAACAGTTAAACCTTCCCAAAAGATAGTTCATCACTGGACAACACACTGAGTCAGTACACTACAGTGCCTTGTTCAGTTCCACTTCCGAACTCTTGATGAACCAACCAAACAAATCGCAAGAGCAAGTAGTGAAAAAGAGTGACATCCAAGCAATCTCCAAATAATTACACTCCACATTGCGGACCCTCAAATTCTACAGAACTGATCAAAATTATAGCCAAAGCCTTCAAGGTGGATATATGTCAAACAAGTCCACAATAAAGAAGCTTCAATCAGTGAACCAAGCCAGGCTTATGTACTGTCGATGCACAAATCAAACTGAATCATACAAGTTCCCCACGAATCGAGCATGATTTCGCGAACTCTCCATCCGACTCCAACAACACACCAAATTGCGTAACTCAATTTCAAACCCCCCCCCCACCCCCTAGAGGCGCATTTGTTGATTGGCACGTACTAATAACGGATTAGAGAGAGAGAGAGAGAGAGAGAGAGGGGGGCTAAGGGGGGCAAAAAGAAGGAACCTTGCCGAAGACGACGTCCGGGAAGACGGGGAGCGGAGGCGGCCGTAGGCGACGTGGAGGACGGCGCTGCCGCGGACGACGCACTTGGCCAGGTAGTGAGTGTTGCGCGACGTGGAGGCGGACGCCCCGGACCTCGCCGTCGAGCACTCTTCCTCCGACACCGCCATCTCTCTCTCTCCCCCAACGGCACCCCGACGAAAAACGATCGATCAAGGAATCCTCCGGCGCGGGCCGCGAACGCTAGGGCTTGGCCCTTCCCCTTCCCGCTGCTGCTGCTTCTTCTTCTTCTTATTCTATTTACTTCACCCTTGCTGCTTCCAGCACCGGAGAGGGCAGAGAACTCGGATGGGGAGTGAAGGGGTTTTCTCGATCGAGCTCGGCCCGGATTGATTAATGGATGGATGGATCGATCGATGCGAGTGCGAACGGTGGAGTTTGCGATTTTTTGGGGGGGGGTTTTGGTGGATTTTGGTGATGAAAGCGGAGAACGGGGGACGTGTATGAACTAGTTACTTGGGCGAGACAGCGATTCGAATCGAATCGAATATTGGTCTTTTCTAGGCCTTGGCCCGAGCTCCGACTCGAATCTTGATTTTCGTTCTTTCTTTCTTTTCTTAATGATGGTCCCGACGACTGACTCCTTTTAAATGGGGGCGAGTATGACAGTAGGGGCCAAATTAGGAACTCTATTGGGCAATTCTCCCTAAATTCTGAGGGAGGAAGAGAAGAACATAAAAGGAAAAAGAATATATATATATTTCAAAAAGATATTGATTGTCTAGATTAATATTAGCCTTGTCACGTAAGTCAATCAAATCCATTTAACAATATCTGACTAAATTGATACTAATGCAAAGTGTTTTGAACTTTTTTTGACACTTTCCCTTGTTTTTCCATACAAAGAGCATGTATTGGATCTTTGATTAACATGTTTGTTTCTTGTGAGCCTCTTGTTGTAGACATTCCTTAATCTTTTTGCACTCTCGAGGAGGAGCATCGATGTCTATCTCATTGCATAGTCATTTGATCATCACTAAGTGATTGATTTTATCAAACTATACATGTTCAGTCCAATTTCTAATTCCTAAATAGATTGAAGGGACTCAATCACCCCTAGTTTCAAATAAGCCATCACATTTTTGCCCCCGCCAATGAGAACACGTGCCATCTTTTCATGGCAAAGCCAGCGACATTATCATTATTTTTTTACTTCCTTATTTTCTTCCCTCCTCTCTCTCTCTCTCTCTCTCTCTCACTAAAGTCACGATCGGGGGTCGGTGAGGGGTGAGGAACTTGAAGGTGTCGATGTTGTTGAAGGAAACGTCGCGGATGTGCTTGTTGAACGGTCTCGTTCTGCGCACGGGACGTCGCCAATCATCTCATGCCGTGCGTCTCGCCCATTGCCACTCTCCATCTCGCCGATCCGTAGGCAGAGTCTCGTTCGTACATCGATTTGTCAGCTTTCGTTAGAGGAATTCATTGTCAACTATGAGCGCCGTGATTCGAAATGAATTTCAATAACATTGTACCATTTGAAAAAAAGAACTAAAAAAGACAGTGACATAAACAATTTTTGAATTTTAGCCTAACTTGCGATGTTCCACTGAATTTTAATTTGTTCGATATAATTCGTCACCTATCAATAAATGTTTATTCTATCCAAACTATATAAAAATACTTAATACCGTCCTTGTGTTGATTTAAGTAAATGAGAGCTGCTCACGTGTCCTTCAATTCTTTAATTTTGAGCCATGGATGACAAAAAAATTATTGGTGAATTATACAAGTGAGATATTAATTTTATTGTTATTCTTTAATTTTGAGCCATGGATGACAAAAAAAAATTATGGGTGAATTATACAAGTGAGATAATAATTTTATATAATAAAATAAAACGATAGATATTTTAAGGCCTTAATTAATTTTTCTTTTTCATAGTAAATGGATAAAAGGTGGACATGATGACTAGTTATTTGTAAATATCCAATTCAACTTGTAATAATCTAATGTCATCAAACAATGCTTAATTTGTCATTTGAAATATTTTATTGAATATTTATCAATAATTCATTGATCATATTATATTGAATAAACTTAAAAGCTCAAAAACAACATTTCACTTTAAATCAAAATTCATGTACGAACCGTGTCGATTTTCCTAAATTGGAATATGTTCGATTCTTTTCTTTGGGTAGAAAATATAGTTTATATTGAATAAATAAAACAAATTCTTTTTTTTTCCTCATCTTTATTCGACAGTTACTGCGCTTTGCTTCTTCTTCAATCATCATCACATCACCGATCCGACCAAAATCTGTCAGGCTAATTCTCTCCCTGCGCGAATCCGACAATGGCTTGACGAGCCCCGACCCCGACCCGACCCCGACCCGACCCCCCGACCCGACCATGGCTCGGCGGAGCCACACCACCGACCTCGGCTGCATCGCCTGCGACGACCTCGCCGACGTCGGCGCCGGCAAGGAGGGCTGGCTCGCCGACAACCCCAACCTCCTCTGCGCGCTCGACACCCACGCCCTCGCCCTCGCCGACCGCTCCGTCGTCCTCGTCATCGGGTGGTCCGACCCCGATTCCCCCCGGATCAAGATCCGGCCGGAGCTCTCCCCGATCCACGCCGAGTTCATCAGCGCCGTCGAGTGGCTGGTCTTCGACGAGATCCGGGTCGTCGCCGTCGGCACCTCGCGCGGCCACCTGCTGATCTACTCGCTGAACGGCGATTTGATCCACAAGCAGGTAAATCTTCGCTGGATGGCGTCGCCCTGTTCCTTTTCCCTGCTGCTGGGTTCTTTTCATTCTCTTCTGTGGGAATTGGGGATGAAGATTACTCCTTTGGGTGCGTTTACAGCCACTGGGTAGTTCCTGTCTTCCTGATTGTCATGATCGTGATATGAATTCCATTACCCATGTCCTGCTGTTGTATCTGTAAGAATTCGGGTGAATCTGTTTGATCGTCTCTTTCTCGATTGTAAGTTCGCCCCCTCAAGCATTCAAAATCATATCTTTAGATCGTCTAAGCCGGTATGGATCATTCCAAGACGCACCACCCAGCTATTAGACTGGTGGATCCCGATAATGGGGACTCAATTCCCGGAGGGCTGCACTATCATGTGGTGCATTTTGAAAAAAAAAAAAAAAAAAAAAAAAAAAAAACCCAAGACAAGATTGTTTTGAAGGTTCAAAATCTTGGTTGCTTCATTTATTTGGCTTCGGTCTTCTTGCTTGGATGGAGTAGCCTTGAGATGCTTTTCTTTTGTTTGCTTGTCTCTCCCTCTCTCTCTGTCCTAATACATTTCTGATGTACTTGAACTTTTCAACTCCTTTATTATCTATTAAAAAATAACCACAAAAATTGTTAGGGACCTCCGGAGATTCTGTTTGATTGTCACTTTTTTATCAGCAGTTATAATGGAAAATCTGTTGGCAATTAGCTGTTAACCACACCAAACGGGTAGGGAGGAACTTGCAGGCAATTAGGAATCAGTGTGTTCCTTTTCAGGCGTTCTTCAAAAATATCTTTGACCATAGTCATTTCCTTCGACTGCAGACTGGAAATGAAGGTCTAGATCCCTTTGGCCCTTTTGGCTTTCACGCCTTTCCGTTTTTTGCTCAAAATCCTTGCATTTACTGAGGGAGCCTTCCATTTTAGTTTTTAAGTCAATGCTTTTCTACGTGGCAAAAACAAAAGACTCATGGTTAACCTACCATGTCCTTAGAGCCTCTAGTTATATTGACAATGTATGTTAATTGGTTGGCTGGTTTCGCACCATTATTTTTTGTGTTCCATTCTTTTCATCTCTTCCTTATTACGTCTTTAATTGGAAGAAATAACTAACTTACTGATCAAAATGAGTTCTGTGCGGAAAACTAAGTCTACTGAGTGATATAGGTAGAATTTTGATGGAACATGCCTTTCCTTATCTGTGTTGGGGGACCACATTGTCAATCTAGAATAGGTTCACTCATTTGAATGGGGATATTAACAATTTTGTTGTGCAAGCATTATCTTATAACATGAATGCACGGCTGAATATATGTTATCACAGATAATACATACTGCCCGGATATTAAGATTGAGAGTTCGGGGAACTAAGAAAGACCTGACGACAGACACTTGTGCAGAGGAGGTTTGTGCTATAATGCCAGGTGTTATCGCTCGTTTTGATGGATCTGATATACAGGTGAATTTTCCTACCGACTGATTAATATGTTCTTCTGAATTTCATTGAATGTTTTATGTCAAGCAATGAAATTATGGCCTTTTCTTAACAAGGAAAATGTTAAAGATCATTCATTTTTTTTATAGTTAGTGTTTATTAAAACTGTTGCAATATAAGCTTGATTTCAAAATATAAAGATGATGTTTTAGTTGTTTTCACTTTTGTTGTCTCTTTTGATTTGAGGAAACGAACGCAAGACAGTGGAATGTAGCTCCTAATTGGCTGTTATATTTTAACTGTTAAATGAGGAAATTTTTAATATATTTAGAACAATTGTAATTATCTTTGTGAAATCTTCCTGTGCACTTTCGTCTTCAAAATTTGTATAAAAGCAAATTTTCATGTACTTCCAACCACCCACCCCCCAAAAAAAAAAAAAAAAAAAAAAACAAGAGAGAGAGAGAGAAGAAGACCATAAATTTCCTAGTAGACTTTCAAATGAGCACTAAAATTTCCTAGTTCTTTCGATACTTCACTATTCAGTTCCTTAAGCTCTTAATCCGGACACTGCTACACATCTTCCTTTTGCAATGTAGAGCATGCTGTCTAGATGGTCTCAAGAAACAAATTCTAAGTTTTGGGATGAAATGGAAAGACGAAAGTCTGGTTTTCCGGGAAGCACTTTTGAACAATTACCCTACCAGTTATGGAATGTCAACAAGTACGGTGCATGTGCTGATGCGGCAATCACTGGGATAATGCCCCCTCCTTTGATGGAAGTTCAGGTTGGCCACATCCACTGCTTTTCTTGCCTAATTTGCCAAAAGACATTTATTCTCCTATGTAATGGTTAAGCTGAGCTTGTATGGTATTTCTCTGTATAGCCTATGTTTTTTCCTCATAAAATAAGGGAAGATTTCATTTTTGCTGTCTAGATTAATGGATCCTGCAGTTAGTTCTTCTGTCTACTTTTGGGAAACTATCTGTAGATATACTGATATTTGAAGTCAGCTGCCTTTATTGTTAGGCAGTCAAGTCAACGGTATTACCGTGCAATTACCATTGGTGAGGATGCCGTAATTTCAGCATTCAGGTTAGGGCTTGCAATCTGATGTCATTATATTCCAGTTTTTCTGGTTATTTGGTGGTTTTTGCCACTTTCCCCTATTTCTGTTCCCTATTGATTGTGAATACCTTTTTAAGTTCAATTTCATGCTTTTGAAGACTTTCGGAAGATAGAAATAGATCCATAGTTGGAGCAATTCTCTCCAAGGTTGTGCCTGCGACATTTTCAACAATAGCTTCTTTCTCCAAAATGATATGGCGAAGTGACCAAGCATCAACGCAAAAATCAGAAGTGAAACCTCAATCCTTTGCCCGAGGTAATATTTTATTGTGTATATTTTGGTGATAATGATACCACAACTGACATAATTTACTCTGAAAAATAGTCACAGGTGTCGCCGAGTCCTTGGCCAGTTTGTTTCCCTGTTGTTTAAGTGCCAAGCATGCATCTCTATTCACATCGATATTTTACTGGTCTGGTTTCCAGGGTCCTAGCTGTTCCGTCATCATTTTAAGTACTAACAAGTGGGTGGTTCTCAATTGCAGCTTCTCCATTGACATGTTTGAAGGATCATCCTAGGAAGGGTGAAAAACTCACATTATCGCCCAGTGGTACACTGGCTGCAATAACAGATTCACTTGGCCGTGTTTTGCTATTAGATACTCAGGCCCTGGTGGTAGTGCGTCTGTGGAAGGTTTCTCTTCAAATTTAATCCTATTATTTTATTAGTATGTTGTATCTTTCACCCCTTCCTGATAATGGGCTTCTGCTGCTATCCAGGGATACCGTGATGCTAGCTGTCTGTTCATGGAGATGCTAGTGAACAATAGTTTGTCTTCAAGTTCTTCTCACCATGAAGCAACTAAGAGTGACTACTGCCTCTGCCTTGCTATTCATGCACCTAGAAAGGGAATCATTGAGGTGCACTCTCTCTCTCTCTCTCTCTCTCTCTCTCTCTCTCTCTCTCTGTGGGATTCATGTGCACACATGCATGTTTACACACATGACGTGTTTTATTCTTCTTAAGAATCCAAACTTGTAATTGCTAAGTCCAGTCACGGCTCTGTTAAGTGGGGTTGTGTTGCTTTGGCCATCTTTTCTTCATCTTTCTGTTGAACAAGGAAGAGTACTGGATCTAGGACCAGTTTCCATCCAAGTCAATGCAATATATCTGAGCCTATATTAGATGTGAACTCAAGACCATTTGAGGATTCTGGATGTTACATATCATCACCATACTATATGCATCTACACATTTGTGATCGCCATTTTGAACACATTTTGATTGAATTTCCTCATCATCTAGTTTGAGTGAACTTAAAATGTTTCGTCCATGATTCACTATCTAAAGTCTTGTTCAGATACCGCATGATAGTCCTTTCCATTGAATATGCCATTGATCGAAAACTCGATGCAGGTGTGGCAGATGAGAACCGGACCTCGTCTTCTGGCTATTTCATGCGCCAAAGGAAGCAAAATGCTGCAGCCCACATACAGATTTGGAATGTCAGTTTCCTCTCCATATGTCCCATTGGAAGTTTTCCTGTTAAATGGTGATTCAGGTCAAATCTCAGTTATCAATAGATATTCACAGCTAAAACTTTGATTTTAGCGGACCATTCTTGTTTCCTCTAAACTAAAGAAACGCATAATTGTATTCTCACTGCTTGTGTCAAGAAATATATCCCTCCCGTTTGTTTTTTTCCTTTCTATGCAAGTGTCAGATGAATGGTCGAAGAATTCCACTCGCCTGCGACCACCGTCGCCGTGGAGGTTTCTGGATCTGCTTCTTTCCATGTTTTGTGTCTTTTGCTAGAGTTGAGAGACCACCTTGACCACCTTCGCAGTGGCTGCGTCACGGACAAGATCTCATCCTGCTCTCTCTGTCGCTGTGATCTCGCACGACTACTGCAATAGACTCGAATTGACCACCACCACAGTGGTTGTTGTGGGGCCATGATGGTGGTGGTCACTGTCGAGCAGGCAGGATCACTGCGGTGGCGGTGGTTGCCTCCGTTGTCTAGATTTTTTTCTCTAATAACACTAAACTTTTAATTACATCAACAACAAATTACTAAATAAAATTGCCACATGTGTTTTCCGATTGCCACCTTAACTTTTCGATAGCCAACTCAGCAATAGGATGATGGTCAATCCGGTCCCAATGGAATTAGTCATTTTTAGGTTTTTGGCCCTACTTAATGTCATTTGTTCTGAAAATGGAATTGTGTTATTTGCTACCTTTTTAGAAAAAGATCTTGAGTAAAGGACCCTAACTATGTGTTCATATATTTTCGACAATGAACAGAAATTAAAAAGTAGATTTATAAACAAAAAAAGGGGGAAGAGACCAAATTTATACATTTTACTGTACATCAAACCAACTAAAGAGTGCTTGTGCACAGTGAGAAAGTGACAAATTCAAAGATATTGATAGAAGTGATGATAAGTGAAGAGATGATGAGTAAAATGTCATTGTCTGCAACTTGTGGGGCCACTAGATAGGATTGTGTTTAGTTTACATTTTAATAATTTTTTTGAAGAAATAATAATACAAAAGTATATGTAGTCAATCCAATTTGGTTTTTTCTTAGAATTGAGAACCGAACTATTTGGACACCAATTTCACTTTTAGGAACTAGGAATTGGACTAACATTATTGGAAGCCAAATCCAATTGGCAAGTTCGATTTGGTCCAAGTATTTGTTGGTTTTGGCAATTCATTTTGCATATCTTTACTTAGCACTATAATGGCAAAATTTATAATTTAATTTATGAATTAAATAGTAAGTCTTTTTAAAACGTAAAAGGATCACTTTTGGAAAAAAAAAAAAAAAGCAAGACTCTTTTGAATTTTAGGCAAAAGTAAAGGACTACTAGTTCCATTTTACCTATTCTCTTTCAATTGATTAACTAGATATAAGGTCTAGAGAATTAGCAAGATAAATCTTATTGCTAAAGGTAGAGATAAATAAGTATATAGCACTTGCATGCCACGCACCCCCAATTCCCCTTGTATAGGTCTTTCTTAAGAGGAGGGATATCCTGCATTCAACGGTCAAGATAATTCATAATTCTGCATTTGATGCCTGCTCAAAATATGATAAAATCATGTACAACAAGGATTCTATAAGGGATGTGTGATAAAAGTAGATAAGAATTTCCAAGTGACAAACTTCTTAAATTAATAAAATTAAAATTATATTTCAATGTAAATAATATTTGTACTCTAATATAAGAAATTCAATAACAAAAAGGGTTAATATTCTAAAAAAGCCCCAAATTGGTACATATGTGACAAATTTACCCCAAACTAATTTTTGACCACCAAAACTCAAAACTACTACTCATTTGACACATTACTCCAAATTTGTATACTTGTGATAAATTTATATTTTGTTAGTTTCCGTTAATTTTAATGTTAAATTATTAAGTTGAATGATATGTGATAGGTTGGCTAGTATACTAGTTTGAGATTTTATTTTCCATTTGTTATAGTTATTTTTTATGATATTAGTCCAAATTTAAGAGATAATATATTTATCAAAATGTATTAATTTTGGGTTTTTGACGATCGTATAAAGTAATTTGTAGTAAATTTGTCACAAGTATACAAATTTGAGGTTTTTTATTATTAGTTGGAATAAATTTGTCACGAGTGTACCAATTTGAGGTTTTTTATGATTAAAAATATAATTTGAGGTAAATTTGTCACACTTATACCAATTTAAGATTTTTAACAAAAAATAACAACAATTTAGTTTTTTAATTTAATCTTATTTTTATTTATATATTTGAATATAATTTATCTTGTAATATAAATTCAATATATTTATATTTATTACATATATTTTAGTATTTTAGGTATATTAGTACAGTTCATTATTTAATAAAATTTAAAATTAAAGAATGATGAAAAGGGTAAAAAAATAAAAAGAAAATATTTATAAAAAAAAGATAGATTTAAAAAAAAAGCAAATAAAAATGAAGTAGGGAAGATTGTGGTGAGAGATTTTTACCATTTATGTTTGTGTAACTTTTTAATTTATTAACACTAATGTGACGTTTATACCAAACAAAGTACATGATATATTGTGAATATATTTGAATTTATTACTGTAATTCATCAAATAATAGATAGGATATAATAAAATTCCAAAATGTCATATCATATCCTATTAAGTTGTATCTTGATAATCCAAATGACTAAATGTGCATGTTTTACATCTCGATAGTCCCGGGATCTGAACAAAGACCGAGATGAAGCTTTTTAAGGATTATCTTAGGTCCATTTTAGCTTCTCTCTTTTTAATTGATTAACTAGATATAAGATATGGAGAATTAGCCAGACAAACCTTATTGCTACGGGACAAATATAAAGAAGTACATAGAGCCCAGCTCGTCACTTTCAAAAAGAGTACTCGACAAGCCAATTTCTTTCACCTTGGCATCATGGCTTAAGTTCATTCTACCACATCGAATGAGCCACGCATTAGAATATGATAAGATCCAATGAATCCGTTGGAAAATACCCATTTGATCACTTAGAAGCAGATTCCTCAGCTAAATAAGTATTTACCATAATTTGATTCGCGGTCTACAAATTTTTTTCTCTTAATTTGACTCATCACATGATTGCTATTTTCCTAATAAAAGAGTTGTCTCATCCTATCGTCTGTGCATGACAATGCTGGCGGTGATCAATGACAACGATGACGGTGCATTTGAATGTCACATTCTTCACAAAGTCTTTTTGAAAAACCGTTGAAACAACCGCTTTGCCTGTCTTTCTTTCCTCCACACTTATCGCCCTCTCCCTCTGTCCCTCTCCCCCTCTCTCGGATTTATTTCCGTTGGTCATCTCTGTCTTCTTCTTCTTCTTCTACCACCTTGGACTTGTTCCCTTTTTCATCGTCTCTCTCCCTCTCTAAACCTAACGTTGGAGCAGTCTCATCAATGGTGATCTAACTTTTTCTCTCGTTAAGGTACAATAATCCTCCTCCTCCTCCTGCTCTAGATTCATGATTTTTTTTTTTAATTCGGGGCGACAAGGTTTGAGGAATAAAAGTATTTCTCCGCCGATGATTTTTGTCATGAGAGCACCGTTGCGTTCCCACAAATCTAACCTCGAGCTTCTGGTTATGCATGCGACATGGAAAACAAAGCTTTCGCGATTTGATGGAGATTAGTCTCATGTTTATTTGAGTTCCCGTGCCTGGTTTCATATCCAATTGACAGGAGAAAATGACCCTTTTCTGCATTTGTATCTTGATGACCTCTTTCGGACACAGTTGCATTGCCGCCACTCTATGTAAAAGGCGAGGGTGACCCCAGCAATCCATCGGGTTTCCACGGTTGACGTACGGGATCCAACATGGCGAAATCATATGCTTCGAGAAAGATTGCATCTCCCGTCTACAGTGCGAAGGAAATAGAGACCACGCTTTGCTTTAGCTCGCCTTCATTGGACAGGGAAAGGAAAGCGCTTCTTGGGTCGACAAGCTTGCGGATTAGATACAAAGAAGAGCACTCACGGGAATCGGATGGTTTACATGGCAAGCGTTCGTACCTTCCGTTGTCCGAGCCCGCAAGTTCAAGAAGCAAGGCTGCCGCGACAAAGTTGCAGACGGTCTACCGTAGTTTCCGGACCAGAAGACAGCTAGCTGATTGCGCGGTTGTCGTGGAACAGAGATGGTTGGTCTTGCTCTCTAGATGCATTCTCTATCCATAGATTGAGAGCCCTAAGAGACACAGCAAATTAACTTGTCTTCTGTCTGTATAATGTAAATAGCATGGAGAGGTTTTGTGTCTATTTTCTTGAACTTTGGTCTTTCACATGGAAGCAACATTTTCTTTCTGATGGCATACTCTTTTGAAGGTGGAAATTGCTGGATTTCGCTGAACTAAAGAGGAGCTCCATATCTTTCTTCGACATCGAGAAACCCGAGACTGCCATTTCACGTTGGTCAAGAGCAAGGACTAGAGCTGCTAAGGTACGTACATCCAGGATAATTTCACTCACCTTCATTGGGATATCTGACATTACTCTATTGATTATAATAGTTCTCAACTGTAATAGGTTGGAAAGGGCTCGTCCAAGGATGAAAAAGCTAGAAAACTCGCTTTGCAGCATTGGCTCGAGGCGGTGAGTCTTACTTTTGCATAACCGATATAGCAATGGAGATGCCACAGCATTTGTCTTGCTTCATGTTCTTTTTTATGACAGATTGATCCCAGGCACAGATATGGCCATAATCTTCAGTTTTACTATGTCACGTGGCTCCACTGCAGGAGCAAAGAGCCCTTCTTCTATTGGTAAGTCGACGGACTAAGTCGAAGCAGATTAATTTAGTGCCTGCGAGAATATGACCGACAATACCGGGACGATTACTGGGAATTGCAGGCTTGACATAGGTGAAGGAAAAGAGGTCAACATCGATAGATGCCCTCGAGCAAAGCTTCAGCAGCAGTGCATCAAGTATCTCGGACCGGTGAGGCTTTTTCCCACAACCAGTTATGGATTTAACAATCAGATTCCAATGCCTGGATCGATTAAGAAATACATTAGAACATTTTCTGCAAGAGATATATGTCCCACCGCCACCTCCTATGTGTGTTCTGTTCTTCTGCAGACTGAGAGGATGGCTTTTGAGGTCGTAATAGAGAGCGGGAAGTTCTCCTACAAGCAAAGCGGTGAGATCCTTGACACGAGAGGAGGGCCCAAAGATGCTAAGTGGATCTTCGTGCTTAGCACATCCAAGGACTTATACGTCGGGAAGAAGAGCAAGGGCATGTTTCAGCATTCGAGCTTTTTGGCTGGCGGGGCCACATTATCTGCCGGCAGGTTAGAGGTGGAAGATGGTATACTAAAGGTAACAGTACATTCTTCATCATCTGGAAATCCTTTTTCAATAAACAGTTTGGCTCGACCACGGGGGAGCTTTGGATTTCATAGCGCTGATCTTTTATTGTCTTAGGCGGTTTGGCCCCACAGCGGGCATTATCTGCCGACTGAAGAGAACTTCGAGGCTTTGGTGTCATTCCTCAAGGAGATGAATGTGGATCTTACCTATGTCAAGGTAAGAAAGATGAGCTTGACGGTGTCCTATTTGAAGGCATTGGCATTTGACGTGAACTCTTGTTTTGATATAATCATGGTAAAACAGCAAGTGGAATTTGGATGGGAACAGGAGAATCAGAAGCTCTATTTGCAAGCGACAAATTTCATTGATTTGTGATTCAAAAAGTTATCCTAGAGCAAATCTGTCTTCATAGTTTCTCATCTTGTCGAGTTAAATTCTCAGTGGCTTATAGTATTTGGTCCGATGTTATAAGAAGCTTATAGCTCTTCCATATTTGTGATATGCAGAAATGCCCTACCGAGGAAGAAGAGGCAGTCCTTGCGAGAAATGGCAAAAGCCTCCCAAGCAATCCCTCTGAGGTCGATCTGGTACAATTCCACAAAGAATTGCGTGATGTGAAATCAGCTGACGAGGAACCTAACTTACAGGTGCGCTGTGGCCATGCGGTCAGCGACTCCGATCCTCAAACGACCACTTGGTCGCGGCGAGTAGGCTCAAGCATAACCAAGCTCGAAATACCGCAAAGGCCTAATGTGTTCCACACGTCTGGAGAAGAAGCGCTTCCCTGTGGGCTGAGCCGTTGGACCCAGTTCGCCGGTAGTCCTTCGGAGGACGACGGGTACGAAACCCCGGAAGAATCGTTCCTCAGTGAAGAGGACTTCATGGTCCCTAAACTGAACATGTTCGACGAGGAAGAGGCGGACGTGGAATGCCCGGTTCCGAGGGAGAAGATCTTGCAAAGAATAGATTCGCACAGGTGGTCGAGATCATATCAGTTGGGTCGCCAGTTGTCCTTCAAATGGACAACCGGGGCCGGCCCGCGCATTGGCTGCATGAGGGATTACCCCATGGAGCTCCAGTCCCACGTGTTGGAGCTCGCAAACTTGTCCCCGAGAGCATCGAGCACGCACTCCTCGCCATCCGGCTCGTCCCGGCTCAGCCCGAAGGTGCTGACACCGACGTCTCTATGTAGAGACGCCACGATGAGCAGAAGCCGCTTCGTCCAGGAACGGGTCATGACGTCCCAGACAGCCACGCCGTAGTGTTATGTATACACACATGCCGGATCAGGAGGCATTTTTTTTGCTTTGCATTGTTTGATTGCTTTGATAGGAAACCCCCCCTTCTCGTCGGGGGGAAAAGCTTGTTTGGAACACTTTGGCAAATGCCATTGGTGCATATATACAATGAGATCCTCGGTAACCAGCACCTGTTGCAGTAGATGGAAGATGGATGATTGCTGGTACTCGTCTAGGCCATTGCCAATCATTCCAGCCAAATTCAACCAATCTAACCAATTTAATCACTACCAAAAAAAAAAAAAAAGAAGATAATTTCTTTCTTACTACTAACATAAGCAACATTTGTGTTTTAAAAAGCAAGCGGCATGACGTCACGTCGAGCGTCCGTATGGACAGCAGTGTACAATCATGGCATATATAATGGATGGATTTGAACGTCGAAAAGAAAAAATTTAAGAGACCGTTGGTAAAATTATCTCAATTTATGAAGTGAGCAAGCTATAGTATTGACTATCTTGTTCTCTAAACCACGATAGTGTATAATTTATTTGAGTCAAACTTTTTCGGCCATCGAGTTCTCCAACTTGATGCAATCTTGCAATCAATATTTTTCACCATTCCTCCCGTATTAATTTCATGAACTCGTTGATGTGATGTTGCTAATGTGATCATTAACATATCATGAAATAATGACGTGACACTCCATTGCTAAGGAAAATTATTATATTAGTCTTAAGTCCAAACGAACGTCAATTATTTTTAAACTTTTCAATTTTATCAATGTAATTTTAAACATTTGCGTGTAACTCCAATATAATCTTTTCAATAAATTGTTGGAAATTGATGTGATGTGACAGTCTATAAATTGTCAACGTCAACATGGCATTAAAATGTCTGATGCATGAGATAAAATCATGTAAAATTTTTATCTCCCCTTTTAAGTCGCCATCCTCTATCGTTCATCTCCACCATCCATAAAATATAAAAAGGAGAAGATTATCGATTTCTAATAAATTAACTTCCCCCTTAATGACATTTTTGTCCTTTTACCTTTTTTCGAATTTTTTCTTTCTTTTTTCTTGTCTCTTTCTTCTTCTCCAATGGCTGATCTCAAGCAATGGCAACCACTAGCGATGCCTGGAGAGGGCTAGGCAAGCATGGGCCTTACTAGGGTGAGGCCGCCCTTGCCAGATTAGGGTGACAGTTGCCTTGCCAGTGACTAGTGAGGGAGAGCCTTGCCTTAGCAAGGTGGCCATCCCCTTAAGTGAGGCTGTCCTCGAATTCCAAAGGCAAGGGTCGCTTGCCCTCGCTAGAAAGGGAAAAAAATGAAAAGAAAAAGAGAAAATGAAAAATAAAAAATAATTTAAAATTAAAATTGTCTTTTGACAAAAATGCCCTTAAATCAGTCGATGACTAGTAAGGTCAAACATTTAGTTGAAACTACTATGACTACTACTTCAAGTTTTTATTCAAGACTAACATGACAACTTTATGCTCTTATTTGACACAATGTTCATTTTAGGTTATTATTTGGAATTTTCCCTAATAAGGCTAAGAGCATTCATGACAATCATTCTATTTTTGTTCCAAAACAATTTTTGTTTCTAGAACGAGATCCATTTGGTGACATAATTTCATTTTTCTATTTTTAGAATAAATTTTTAGTCTAGAAATATGTTAGAAATAAAAATGAGAAGTAAACATTTTTTACTTCTCTATTTCTAGAATATAAAGAGAAATAAAACTCTCATCATTGCTTGTCTTCTCTACTCATTGGCCATTCACTTGCCGCTATCGCCCGTTGGGCACCATTGATTGCTAATCACTGGTCGTTGCTCGTTGTTGTCTACTGCCGTTGCCACGGTTGCTTGCCGCCCCTAGAAAGAAGAAAATTTGAAAGTTCTATTCTGAAGAGAGAAATTATGTATCGTTATCAAACATGAATTTTTGTTTAGAAACTCATTCAGAAATAAAAATAAAAAATTCTATTTTTCTTTTAAAAATCAATTTCTAACCAAAATAGTTATCATTTGGGTTTTAAGACAAAAACTATTGTATATTAGTAGAGAAATAGGGTTGTAGTAAAATTGATATCTAGAAAGTGAGATGAAATAGTATTTTGACATAATAATATAAATAATTTATACCTTGAAAACCCAAATGTTTCTAGGGTTAATTAAGCTTAAAATAACCGTTTTAAATTTGGACAAATAAGAGTCTGTTTGTTAACTTGTCTAATAGTGATTGATTCTATTATTTTATTTTCGAGAATGAAGAAGAACATAAATTCGTTTAGTAAATTTTTTGTTACTAGGTATAAATTTAGAATAGAATCAAGAAATAAAAATAATTACTTTTTTTTTTTATTTTCAAGAACAATTCTAAAATCAAGCCCAACTTTTTTTTTTTCTTTTTCTTTTTTTTTTTTTCTTTTCTCCTTCTCTCTTCTTCTTCCTCCTAGCCAATCACTAGCCATCGCTCCCAACAATCGGCCACAAAGAAGGAGGAAGAAGAAGAGAAAAGAGAAAAAATAAAAAGGAAAATATAATAAAAGTATTGAAAAATTAAAAGAAGCAAAAAAAATAAATTTAAGAATCCTACCTAATGAATTTCTATTATGGGAATAAAAATTTTGGACCGTTACCAAATATCTTCAAATACTCATAAATTATTCTCAAAAACAAAATAAAAGATTATTTTTTAATAGAAATTATTTTCAAAAATAGAATAATTAATAAGGGCGCGCTTGGTAACGATTTTGTTCCTAAGAGTAGATTCGATCGAAATTTTTTTTTTTATTCTTTCTCGAGAACGATTTTAAGCATTTTAAGCCGTTTGGTAATCGTCCAAAATTTCTAATTCGGAATAGAATTGCGTTTGGTACCGTGCTCATTAATTTTGTTCCAAATCAATTTCTTTTAATTTTTAAATAAATATTTTACTTTTTTTTTCATTTTTTCTTTTATTTTTTTATTTTTTTTAATTTTTAATTTTTTTTATTTTATTTTTCCTTTTTTTCCTTTTTTTTTTTTTTTTTTTTTTCATTTTTCTCATCATCTTCTTCTTCTTGTGGCTGGTCGCCGGTCCGGTGACCGACCAGACAAGGGCTGGCGACCTCACCGGAGTGTCGTCGGCCCTCAGCAAGGCTCGCCCAGCCTCGCCGGTGGCTAGGCCGGCCTTGCCGGGGCTGGGCGAGGCCTGCCAAGCCACCGGCGGGGCTGGGCGAGACTTGCCTGGCCACCGGTAGGACTGGGCATCACGAGGCTTACCCGGCCCCGCCTAGCCTCACCGGTGGCTAGGCTTGCCTCCGGCGAGCTCGCGGGACCGGCGGTCGGTGGCGGCGAACGGTGGACAGTGGCGAGCGGTGGTGGACGGTGGTCGCGAGATGGCCAAAGGAAAGAAAAAGAGTTATTAATTTTGATTTTCAAATTCGTTCATAAAACAAGAATCAACTTTTTTTTTTTTTGTTATTGATTCTATTCCCAATTTGTTCCCGGGAACAAAAATTTTACCAAACGCGATTCTAGGCCCAAACTGATTCTGAGAACAAAGAATTAGAATTTGGCCATATTTGGATAGTTACCAAACATGGCCTGAACGTACCGTAAAAGGACCCATTACAAAAAATTGAATTCTCTTTAATTTTTCCTCCTTTTTTTGGGTTTTGACCCCTGGAGTCTAAAGGCCCACGATATGACAACTATACCCCTGACCCCTAAAGGCAGAATAAGCCCATGGGCCGCTCAAGAATGGATGGGCAATATGGTCATCTCATAGATACAACTCCCATATAAATACTACCCTCACTAGGGTTTTGTTCGCCCTCGCTGAAGATTTTCAGAAGCTCAAGCTTTCGGCCGCTTCCTCTCTTCCTCGCCTCTCCTTCGTCTCTCCCCATCTCAGGTTTTTCCCGATTCCTCTCTCGATCTCGCGTTCTGTTTAATCCACGAACGCTATGCGTACCCGAGTTCCGTCGATACGTTCTCGATGGGTTTTTCGCGGTGGCTTTTGCCTGGATTGGGTTGCTTCTGTTTCTTGATTTTCTGACCCTGATAGTGCTGCAGCAGCAGCAGCTATTCTCTTCCGATTGCTTTGCTCTCTTTGTGATGTGATGCGCGCGACGTTGTTCCCCTTTATGTGCTTTGTAGTCTGGGTTCTCGTTTGGATTCTGGGTTGAGTTTGTTTGAGCTGGGGAAAACGCTTCATGACCTTTTTTTTTTCTTTTCTGGGAAGATGAGAGGAGGACGGATGAAAACGGGTTGTTATCTGTCTGAGGGGGGAGCGTGCGGAGGCTTCGTGCGATATTGAATTGCCTGTTCTGTTTTGAATTTGAAGATGTAGTGGGCGTATGTTTGACAATCTAGGCCCCCTTTGATGAAGGGGTTAGCTCTTTTATTTGCATCGTATATGTAGTATTGGGTAAGTCCTACTGTATTGGGTAATTCCTACTGTAATGTGCGGATTTTGTGTGTGGATGTGAGAATTGGGAAGTTAAATTGTGTTTATGAAGGGAAATCGAATGTGGGTTTTTCTGATGATGGGTTGTGTTGGCTCTTCCGAATATCTGTGTGCGGCTGGTGATCGATTTTTCAATGGCGGCGTGATCTTTATGTTCGGTTTGTCTGGTTTGTGGCCTTTGTGCAGAATGGATTCTCAGATCAAACATGCTGTTGTGGTGAAAGTCATGGGCCGAACTGGGTCAAGAGGGCAGGTGACTCAGGTGAGAGTCAAGTTCTTGGACGACATGAACCGGTTCATCATGAGGAACGTGAAGGGACCGGTGAGGGAGGGAGATGTCCTCACCCTTCTGGAGTCCGAGAGAGAAGCAAGGAGGCTCCGTTGAGCAAATCATTATTTTTATGTTTCCCCTGAGTTTTGGTAATGACTATAGTGGGGTTTCTGCTGCTGCTGGTGGTGGATTGAATGTGAGTGTTTTAACTTTATTTTCAGTTCACATTTTGGTCACTTTGTGTCAAACATTTGAACTTGAGCATGAATGAATTGTAGGAAGTATCTTACGTTTAGTGACGTGTTATGGATCTCCATTTATTGGTGCGTGAGATATGATGTCAATTTCAGCTTCACCTTTGTGTTTCTGAGATGTTTGGCTGTATGCGCGCTTGGTTTATTATTATTTCTTTCGATCAAACAGCTAATTGAACTCTAGGGGATCTTGCGGAGAGCGTGTTCTAAATGAGGTTTTTATCTGGTTATTACTTGGCTTTGTTGATGCTGTGAGCTTTTGAGATATAGAAAGGGGATAGGGATTCTGCTGGAACTGATGACTTTGGCCATCCTTCTTATCACACTATATGGTTAAAACGGCGTCGACTGGGTGCTTTCCCTAATTCGAATTCCTTGGATATTCCATTTCTCATGTTGATATATATCCATCTGGTGGAGGCTATTAATACAAATTATACCAATGATTATAAAATGGCCGAGTTTATACCTGTTATTTTGTTTGGTTTTTAAAGTTCTGTTTGAAATTGTGGTCCGGGTGCAAAAATTGAGTTTTACATCTGTCATACAGTGTATTCTCACCGTCAACAATAATTCTAAAGGGAGAACATTCTCAGTTTTCAAAAGGGTTGGGTTTGCCATCGAGTTAAATTCGACGTGGTTTTTTTCTCTCCTTTTTATGGTGTTCTTCCTGATGTACGATTTCTCTTGTCTTGGCGTCTCGCGGTGTCATGAGCTGACTGCTAAATTAAGACACTGGTCCGGTCAAAACAGATCATACGTGCCGAGAGAAAGGGGATTCGCATGGATAATCATGTCATGACCCGACTCCTTAAAAATGATGCCGAGCCAAGATTAAATTCGATGCCTGTGTTCTTCCAAGGTGAAAATTTTCATTTTAAGTTGCCAACTTGATTACATAACCTGCCTCTCCTTCTGTAGATAGTTCGGTTCGAATTAAGGTCCATTTGTTTGGCGCAAATTCTTTATCAGAAAATGTTTTTCATTTTGAGCATTTAAATTGTTTAAGAAAATAAGTCAAGGAAAACTCTATGTTTAAATTGATGGAGGTGATTTTCTCTTTTAAAAGGAGGATATCATTTTTCAAAACACGATTAAATATTGATGCTTAAATTGGAAACCTTGAAATTTGAGCTCTAGGAACTTGGGCTCCCGTGCTTGGGGATTCTCATGGTTAGGTAGGTCCATAAATACTAGACTCGAGTCTCTTGAGAATGGGCAAGGCTTAGAACACAAATACTTAAGCTGGGTCCTTGATGATTATGCCTAGGTACCCCATTCATGTGCCCAACTTACTAGTGCAAGCCCCAACCTATCAAGGCATCCTCATCGGTTCGGGTACACAGAGGCTAGGCCTTGGTCTCTAAAGGTTGGACCCAAGATCTCGGTTCATGTGTGTGCGATACTGGTGATTGGCCTGAGAAATCCAATTGGCAACTAGGTTTAGGAGGGGGACCCTAGCCCCTAATGCCTGCGCTAGGGTCCTTGACACTTGAGTCCAAGACCCCTTATGGTAGAGTTGGAGTCCCTTAAGGTTAAGCCTAGACCTCGATGCTCATGCTTTGGTGTTCCCCAACCGTGCCCAAGTTCCCAAGACCCTCATGACTGGACTTGCATCCTCTGTGGCTTGGTCTAAGGCCCCAGCACTTGAGCTTGAGTATTGCAAAGTTGGACTTGGGACCTAAGCACCTATGCCTAGGTTAAATAAGAGGGAAAAATAAATTGTGTACGATCCATGATCAATGAAAGTGCTTTTGTCTTGAAAACTTGCATGGGTAGTTCTTAGAACACGCAAACAATGCGTGTCTTTTTAGAAAAATAAAAGCAAATTTTGCCTCCTAAAGACGAAAAATAATTTTCAACTCAGTTTAAGATTAAGCTAAATATTTGAAAAGGTTTCCATTGGTTGAGAAATAACCTCATGAATAATGTTATCTAGAAATTTTAATTTCTCGCAAAAACAACGGAGCATAACTCTGTTTTTCATATCTATCGTTAGTATTGAAGGTGGAAAAAGTTTTCCGGGGGAATTTTCCATGAGAGCTAGATAACATCGCCAATATGGTCGCTAACATTTGTGTAATGTGCTAAAATACTCGAATATATCTTATTTTGAAATAAAAAAAGAAGAAAATAATCTCATTAGACGTGGGTTCTCTTGGGCCTTTCTAACGCCCGTTTCCTTTTGTTTCTTTTGTTTTGTTTTTTGTATAGGATCCGTTTCCTTTTGTTTTACCTCGCTTTCTGTTATCCATATATCGTTTTGTTTAGCACGGTCTTGTATTTAGTCACGGCAGGGAGAAAAAAAATTGTAAAAAAAGAAAATCACGTTTAAAAAAAAAAAGCCATAAAAAATCCTAAATCATACCCACTATAACATATTTACTTTAAAATTTATTTAAAATTTATACTCAAGTGACACATTTAATCTCCATTTAAATTCTATCAAGTGAAATAAAAATGATGTTATTTTTATTAAAAAATTATCTGATGAAATCTTGATGAACAATAAATGGGTTTTTTATGTCACAATAAAAATCGCAGGATGAACGTATCCCATTAGAAATAATTTAAAGTGATTTTTTTCTCTTAAAAAAAAAAAGAATTCCTTTCTAGCCATTTTCGCATTACCCCTCGCCGCGGGCCTCGTTCCAAAGCCTTTTCCAAGCCCGCAGCCCAACTACCCCCACAGCAAAAATTCCGTCTTCCCAAGAATTCGCGATCTCGAAACTGCCGTGCCGTACAGGTTCCGAGTTTTGCCCCGTCGACTCAGTCGAGAGTTCGAGTCGTTGCGCGGAGTCAGCTCAGCTCTCACTCTCTCTCTCTCTCTCTCGGCGTGTCGAAACGCTGTTGACGCGCAGGAATCGCCGACCACCCGAGAAATGCGATCCAACATTGTCACCGAGGTGAGCCGAAGTCCGATCCGCACCTTCTCGCTCCGTTCTCCCCGATTCCCGGTCTCCGATCCTCGTTTCGCTGCCGCCCTGTCTCGCCGGCCGCTCGCCGGAAGCGAATCGTCGGCGGACTGGGGTCGGGGCTGGCTCGTCCGACGCTCGGGAATGGACGCGGGGAGCGAGGTTCTAGCTAGGGTTTTTGTTCGGTGCTCTGCGGCAATGTTTAGAGAGCCGCGGCGCGCGGAATGGGATATGCTTGAGGAGCTCTCGTGTTCTCGATTTTTGTTTGTTATCTGAAGATTCGAAGGTTCTTGCATTGAAAAGATGGGTAGATCTTTCGTTTTGGTTTGTGCTGGAGATGGGGTTTTTGCCGCGAGGAGAGGAAATTTCTGATTTTGTCATGTCGATTTGGTCCTTTCGTCGGCCGCGGGGTGAAGTCGTGTGGATTCGAACTGTCGTATGGCCTAAGATTCTGAGGTTAATTGGCATCGAGTGAAGTCCTGGATCTTAAGAATTTGCGTGGAGTATAAGTTTGGTATATAAAGACAGGTTTTTCAAATTCCAAACCTTGTATGTACCTCCCGATGGTCGGACGAGCGTAGGTCTTGACTGTGGGCACTAACGGTGGAAGCTGGCTAGATTCGTGTATTTAAGTCGGATAATCTTGTCACTATATTTCTCCTACTTAATTAAGTTTTACTAGCTCTTTGCTTATAGTAACTGAGGAAACATGACTACTAATAGCTGATCGAGCCTGCTGTCTGCTCGCAGTTTGGCATTTCAGTGTAAAATACCTTTTGCAGTTTGTTCTTGTTTGAATGAGGTGGTTGCTTCGGCTGGTGGATAAGATTTTGTGGTGATGGCTGTAGTGATGTATGTGATTATGTCCACCAAGATTTGGTTTTCTCTACCCAGAAGCTGCCTTGTTGTTCTTTTTACTTCCTGGTTGCTTTGAATTCATATTACTTAGGCCTTGTGTTGCATTATTGTGTTAAGAATGGAGATCCCATGTGCTGATTAGATTGTTCAACTTCCTCGGTTTTAATAATTGTTTGCTCATTGAAATCTGACATGTGCATGTGGTGGTAATCATTAAAAGTAATTTATTCGAATACTAGATTTTTGGAAGCTTCACAAAGTATATATTTATTGTTTTAAGATGTCAGCTTTACACATTATACAGGCTGGATTGCCTACTCGGTTGGGACATTGGTGGGAAGGGATTCCATTTCTTACTTCTGCTGTTGTCATCACGTGTGGGACCATATACTTGATATGCCTTCTGACGGGATATGACTCCTTTCTTGAAATATGTTTCTCGCCTGCAGATGTCATATCACGGTTCCAAGGTATGCTTTTTAGAACTATGTTCTGAGAAATGGAATGTTACATCTTGAAGGTCAAAATAACGGGCAAACCAATCCCCATATGGTTATGCAAGCGGATGATTTATTGCCAAGCCAATGTCTCTTCTTTTCATAGTTACCTCTCCTCATCATCACCTTCCACATTCCTATGCAGCACTTCCTTTCTGGCACTGTTGATCAGTAGGATAGTTCTCTTCGGAAGTTCACTGGTTTTGATTGCCCTTGTAAGTAAGTGTCACTGGTCAACTAGAGAGAAAAAGATGGAGGTTGGGTGAGGAATGGTACTTGAAAATCTTTTTGAGCAGATGCAATTTTCAATGAATAACTGTTAGATGATGGCCTTTCTTCACAACAGAGAATATTAATCTGATATGACTCTGTGACCAAGGCTAACATATCCTGGCTTGTGTTGTAAGCTGAGGCTGACTTGTCTACTTTAGACTTCCATGCAACAATGATTGGTTAAATAACTCAATCTTTTAGAATATTTCCCCAGCACATCATCTTTGAGCTTGAGCAGATATGATTGATATTTTTGGTTGGTATTCATGAATTACAAGATGGTTCTAGTTGTTACATTAAACTGATTGGCAAACTTTGTTTGTATTGTTTCAGTGTACAGGATATATACGTCAATTGTTTTCCATGGTTCACTGCTACATGTTTTCTTCAACATGCTGGCTTTGGTTCCTTTAGGCTCAGAGCTGGAGAGACTTATGGGATCTGTTCGACTGTTGTACATAATAGTTCTCTTGGCCACAAGCAATGCTATTTTCCATCTTTTCATCGCCCTTTTGGTAGCTCATAATCCTTTTCATCCTTTTCAATACCTGATGGCTGAGTGTTCAATTGGGTTTTCTGGGATTTTATTCTCCATGATTGTGATAGAGACGAGTCTGAGTGGAATTCAATCAAGAAGGTATGTGATTACCCCGAGGCTTGATAGAAATGTTTCTTCTTGCCTAATTGCTACTTCAGTTTACCCTATCAAATACTACAGTTTTAGGCTCTTATTCAAAACTCATGATTTCTTTGGAAACTTTATCCTACAATGAATATAATCACAGTTGTGTGTTGGAAAAGGAATAATAGTAATGATCACAGTTTTTTTTTCCTAATCTGTGGTGTATGCATTGATTTTAACAGATCTGGAACTTTTGACTCTTATTTTGCAGTGTGTTTGGACTCTTCAACGTGCCTGCTAAATGGTATAGGGATTGACATGGCTTTAGAGTCCTTCAGTTTATTCTTAATTTCACTCTCTGCTATGTTTCACTGAAGTAATGTCATTCTGTAAATCATGAACCAGGTATGTCTGGATCTTGCTGGTTGCCTTCCAGCTTCTTATGTCAAATGTGTCGTTACTTGGACACCTTTGTGGAATTCTGTCGGGTTTTGCATGTCAGTGATTCTCCTTTTATCTCCTTTCTTCTTGCGCTCTAACAATCAAGTTACCAGTTTGATGAAATTTTTCTGGTGTGCCGGCCCTTTCCAGATACTTATGGCCTCTTCAACTATCTCATACCTGGGACATCCTTCTATTCTACCATAGAGGCCTCCTCATTACTGGTAAATTTCATACATTTTTGTTGCTTGAAGTTGAACTACAATTAATTTAGTTGTCTTTGTTGGATCAATCTATTAAGTCTATGTCTTAAAAAGCCTGAGGTTGTAGAATATGCTTTCCATGGGATTATTACTGATAGCATTTAATGTTACTATGTTTTTTAAACCTTCTATATTTATTGGATTAATAGGGTCTTACATGAATCTATAGGATTATTATGGTGGTAATATTGAATGGTTCCATGTGTTGGGAATTTTACACAAGTGGGGCCTGTCTCTTATCTTGGAGCCATTTTAACTGTAAAAGTAACGGTATAGTCAACATTATCTCTTAGGAGAGATGCACTCACCTTTCCATGGACAAAATGAAATTAAACCCCTAGGGACATTTGGTTGGATATGGAATCTAGAATAAATACAGAAAAGGAGTTCAAAAAGCTGTTTTGGTTTTGGATGGCCTGCCTTGTTCAAGTCTTTAGGTTTCCTTCATCTGTCCTATCCACATGTAGATGCCTAGGCAGATTGGAGCTGTTTAGTCACTTAAGTGCAGTGCTCATCGAGACAGTCCATTGGTACTGTAACACAAATTTCCGCTTTACCTGAAGGTGTGCAAACTTGTGGCTGAAAAAAAAGAAGAAAGAACCGTGGAGATTGTCTTATTCAACGTTTTTTGATTAAACTAAAGAGCGCTTGAAAGCATCACCTTATGCCATCAGCCCAGTGGACTATATTTGTTCCATGACCAATAATTTAGGTCTTTTTCTAGTTGTGCCTGTCTATGTTTTCTAGATGACTGGTGTCCATATATCCTGGAGAGATGTAATTGTAATTTGCTGTATCGGTACTTGAAATAGGTTTTTGTTGTACGCACAGGACATACCAAATTGCACATTTCAAACATGTCTTGATGTGAGTTATTTAGATGTTAAAATGATATGTTTGGCTTTTCACATCTTATTGCTTAGTACGATGTAGAGAGCCACTAGCTTGATTGATGCGACTTCCTTGTTTGCCTCCCTGATGTGTATTGGATAGAGTCATTTTGACTTGTTCAGATGCATCTCTGATCCCAATATAGCCAGCACTGGCTTGTGCACATATGGTGCACAATGAAGAGCCAGTGTTTTGCAAGCTTCAACTTTTAGTAGTGCAATTTGCAAAAGATTATTGCTGCAAATGGTATGAACTGTAGAATTATATGAATAAAATTGCTGGCCCAGCGACAGTGAAAATTGGCCCTCCTTTTTTGTTTGTTTGCGGAAGCGGAGTGAGTCATATATTGTCTGCACATGTCTTCATGTTTAAGGCTGTTGCAGTTATGAGGATGCTGACTCTTGGAGTCCCCTTGACAGTTTTTGACTAGTGCTATCTTGTGTCAATTCCATACAATCACCGGATGACATTATTTGGCATTAGTTTCTATAAATAGCACACAACTTTGTTTAGTTTGACATGCTCATTTCCACCTGGTTTATTTTATTTCTCATTTGCATGTATTTAGTCAAATTGTTAAATTAAGTTTTGCAATGTCAAAATGGGTGCCTTCAATCAGGTGATGAATTTTTGGGGAAAAAAAGAAACAGAAGCTATGAGCTTATTCGTTAAGTAGGTAGATCAGATATCTGGCAGCAAGCTCAGTCCATGTACCATTACATTTTGCCATTCAGTCTATGTTCTTTTGTGCATGTTAATATATGTAGGAGCACCCGATCTCTTACTTGCTGGCTTTTCTGCAATTTCTTTATTCATATTTTTGAATTGCTTAACACAGAACTTTAATTTTTTTTTTGGGGTCAAAACTTGTTTTTGTGGGTGTGATACTGCAGGATCTTGATCATAATGATGGATTGCAAATGGGATTACATAAATTTCTTTTGTTTTCAGTTTGATATGCATAATCTAATTAAATGTGGTACCCCTGAAATTGTCTTCAGTCAACTTGTGTAAGACGGCCAAAATTTATCATGTCCACGGGGGAATGCTATGGGCTACATCCCTACATATTCAAATCAAAATGCACCATCCAGGTAAACTGTGGTTTTGCTTCTTAATTTGGTCTTTGCATAACCGGGAGACTTAACTGTTTTTTGTTTTGAATACTTAAATAGTGGATTGATCTCTGGAAATTTGTGGAGAAATTTGTCTGCCTGGATGCCACGGCGGGAAACTTCTGTTCAGGTATTGGGCACAGGTTAAGTGCTGAGAAACATTCATCATTTTTTGTTGAAGATTATTTATATCTGAAATGCTGATTTAATCGAAATATGATTATCCGTGGGAACCTAGTTCCATGAGGATATTATCCAATTAGTTCGAAATCAATGGCTGTTGTCATTAAATTGTAGCTTTCAGAGAAATTAGGTAAAGAATATTTTGGTTCTCTGATGGATTCAGATTTTGTTAACCTAAATGTCTAAGAATTTGTTTTGACCTTCTTCTGTTGATTGATGCAGTCAACACAAGACAGTAGCTTTCCTGGTAGAGGAAGAATGCTAGGATCCGAAAGAGGTCAAATGGTTTCTTCTCAAAATTCTGATTACAATTTACAAGCTAGGCTCCTGGATAACAATGGTCCTGAACATTCACCAGGCATCGGGCCTGTAGTTTCTGGGCAGCAGTTGCCGGATGGAAGGTACTAGAAAAATGAAATATTTCTTCTCTTCGCCCCCCTCCCCCCCTCCTCTTTTTCTTTCTCTTCTGTCCCTTGTCTTTTCTGCTCGTTGGTCATTTATGTGGATACAATCTTTGACATTATAATCTTCTATGGAATTGAGGTTGTAGTGATTGTGTCTTTCTTCAACTGCTACTTCAACTTGTGTCTTTTTCCATCTTTCTTCAATGCATGAAAATTAGCTGCTATGACCAGCATTATTGCCAATGGAGAATCCTGAAATTAGCCTTGTTTCAGGTTAACTGTCCTGAAAGTGTTTTAGAGATCGGAACAATGAGATACCCTTTTTCATTTAACACTCTCCGCATGCTGTACTGGTGGCATCATTTAAAAAAATCCTTCATGTTGCTGTGTCTGGTTTTTACCTGTCATTTTCTCCTCTACTCCAGGAACCTGGAAAATGCATTGCCTGTGACTTTAGAAAGCCATCTACACAATCAGGTTTCTTTCTACTTGTGATTCAAAAAGCCGATTTGCTTCCTACCTCTGGAGGTCATTTGTCATGTTGGGTTCATTCATTTGTCAATGCAGGCATCAGTTGTTTCTGATGAAGAAGTCCAAAAACTTGTATCCATGGGCTTTGATAGGGTAAATTGCAGCTTCCATTGTCTACATTTGATTTCATGATTGTTCATTGGGATCCTTTAACCTGTAGCTTTCACCTTTTAAAATTCTTGAAAATTTGGATCCACTATCCCTGAAGAACTGAATTGCTTGGTCAATAGTCATCTTCTTTGGAGCAGCAATTCCCTGGCTAGTCTTCACTGTGTTGATGATCAATCAATCACATGTTATGAGAATGGACAGATGTTTAAGTGCTTTTTTACCCAAGCCAATCTCAGCATGTGAAGTGTTATCTTAGATGGAAGATAAGGAAATCCATACTATCCACTACAGTCAATGATTAGGGCCGAAAAGAAAATTATGCCCCAGGAGCACCTAAGAATTTCTCATTCCTTTTCTTTTTCTATGTGTAAAATTCTAGAATACATTCTGGAAGCCAGTCTTCATGGTTCTTTTAAGGGACTCGATTCTATAATGAGAAGAAAATGACCTCGCATTGATGCATTTGATGGAAGAAAGAGATTAACCATTTGGCATTTCACCATTTTCTTTTATGATTTTTCATTGTAGACCCCTGTTCATCAAAGTTTAACCTCGACTCTTCACATTATCACCTATGTCTCATGACTAACTCCTCTGCTGTGTTTCAGACACAAGTTGAAGTAGCAGTTGCCGCCGCAGACGGGGATCTTAATGTAGCAGTAGAGATTCTAATGAGCCAACTGGTAGTTCCTTGAAACCTGAAACATCAGTAGGATTCTCATTGTGCTGCTGGTTCTAATTTGCAAATGTGCTGTGCGTGCTGCAGGGGTGAAGCTGTGGCAAAGCTTTTCCACATTATTCCTCGTTAGCTCCTCCATTGCGATTGATCTTCTGTGCTCAATTTCAGCTGATTATCCATTCTCATTCTGTATATAACTTACTCTTAGTTACTCACTTTAACATGGTTTGATAATGTTTCGGAAGAGGCAAAATGGGAAAGAAGATATTGTACTTACAAAGTCACTAACAGGATTTGAAAGAGAACTTGGAAAGAGTTTTCCTAGGTATTTCACCTAAAGCATAATACTTGAGAATGGTATGGGATCCTTCTATCTCTGAGGCAAAGAAAGCATTGTTGAGAATTCGAGAACCTTAAATTTTCCTCCGCATGAGATTGGCTGTAACTGTATCTCCAGGGCAAATAAAGATTTTCCAAAAATTTGAGAAGCTTCATTTTACCTCTGCATGGGATAGGGGTGTAATTGAGTCGAGTTGAACCTATTTGGTGCCGAGCTTTAGTTCAACTCGATTTGCATGCTTGGCTTTCCAAACTTGATTGGAGATTGATGGAACTTTATGCTGGGTAGCTCGAGGTTGATCTTGATCTTATACTTTCCACCTATTTTGATAGGTGTCGACATGTAACTGTTTTGAAACAATAATGAAAGCTTGATCACGTTTGCGAGCTTCTCGAGTTGATCTCATCAAAGCCCAAATGGACAAGATACTCTAGTAGCTTGAGTTAAAGCTCTGGCAGGAAATTAGGCCCTCTTGTGAAAATATTGAATAAGTTTGTCTTGTCATGTAAGTCATGAATGACTTCATTTATTGATTGTCACGTGTTTATAATGAGCCCGTTTGTCAGATTTTTCTTTTTTTCCCTTCATCTCACTTCTGTTACTTTTTTCTCATCTTGCCTTTTGCAACAATGGCATCTCTCTTTCCTCCTCTCCCTATCGCTCCTCTCTCCTTCTCCCTTTGCTCCTCTCTCTTACATGCACGCCTTTTGTCTCTTGCTCGAAAAACCAATTTGGTCATCTTCTCCTTTGAGCCTGTCCTCCCAGCCTCCCCCATTGTTGCCACCAATGGGGTCGCCGGCATCGACCGAGCCGACTAGATTTGGCCGAATGACACTGACGACAGCTATGGATGAGCATTGGCATCACGCGCGAGCCGCTCATACAGAGCTGGTCTTGTCCATCTCAGTCTCCAACTGCCGACCAAATTTGGTCGGACAATGACGTTGACGGCCACGGATAGGCGTTGCTTGCGAGCCTAGCTCGTCTATTATGATCAGTGACGTTGTTCATGGCTAGCCTAGCTTGTCTATGATTGGTGATGCTGTTGTCCAGTCACGAGCCATCGTCGTCCATTGCCTCAAAAGGCAAATAGGCAAACTGAAAATCGAAAAGTTTGTCGTCCGTCGCCTCAAAAAGGTAAAGCGGAGAAAACAGTGATGGAAGAGAGTAACGATGGAAAGAGAAATTTTAAAACGTGAAAACCATTCAAATACATGGCGATGAATGGGTGAAATGATGCATGACCTTTGTACCAAGAGAGGCCTATTTAACATTTTCTTTTCAATCTTAATGATGCATGACCTACGTACCAAGACAGGCCTATTTAATATTTTTCTTGTCAATCTCGAGCTTGTTACTCTGAAGTTGCTCGACTCATTGATAGAGTTCCTCGAATTCAGTCTCTGAAATCATCGATAGAGTTCCTCGAATTCAGTCTCTGAAACTTCGGGAAGCCCTAAGACATCTCTCCTTTATCAAATAGTTCTTTGCAGGATCTTGGCATCATTTAAACCCCACGCGGATACGGTGTGCTAGATCTTGTTACCAGGAATACTTTTGCATATCGTTGAGTATAATTAGGTTAAACTTTCGTGTCTCTAGGTATATGTTTACGAAATAATCTGGTCTTTTACCCCGCACTTCTGATCACGAGCGCATATCGGACAAGATTCGGTCCCATTCATCATCAGAGGGTGCCATATCTATTTCAAAAAAGCTGCCGTTGGACAAGAAACTATACCCATTTTATTATTATACACGTTAGACAACATACATGCTTATTCGCATCCATCGATCTTCCATCGGCAAACCAACCGCCGCTTGATCTCTCTCGCCGATCTCCCTCATTGCTTGCTCGCTTCTTTTGGGGGCTTCACGATCAGGATGGGGCACTTCGCGTGATGCGCGCAGTAGTCGCTCACGCTCCCTAAGAATGCCCTGCAATTTACCAGAAAGACCGTCAATTCGACGATGAACACGCCTCGCGGTATGCTGGATTGCCAGAGAAACTTCAGTGGAGATATCCGTACGAGAGTAGAACTTAAAAGACTCGACAATGTCATAAACGTACATGGGTCTCACACTAATCTAAAAGTCATGGAAAGAGGACTGCATCAGCCAGTAAATCGATACTAAACCGATACTGGTAAGAGGCTGTTTCCATGCTTGTGCTCAAATTAAAGGGCTTGCTCTCACTCAATAGTCATGATCATCACCTTTTGATCTTACCGAGCCCGCGGCTGCCTACGACGAGGAGATCTGTGTGCATTTGCTCTGTTGCCTGGCAGATCATGTCTTTGGGGTCCCCAGTCAGAATCAAGGTCTCTGCCTTAACCTGCAAACATCGTCGAGTTTATATAATTCAACTGATGCTCAACTCAACATCTGTCAAACATGATTGCGAATTCTCCTCCTTCGTTTCTGTTTCTAGCATTTGCTTTCTCATTACTGTACATGGAATATCTAGCGAAAGAAGTGGTAGGGAAATCAGTTGAATCACCATCGATTCTTTGCACATGTGCAGAGCACGGGAGAGTATGAGGGCCGAGTTCTCCTCTTGGGCTTTCCTCACTGATTCCACCACCGATGACGCCGCATAGAACGCTGCAACAACCGGGCATCCCCGAACAGATCCATGTAATGTTAGTACAAGCTCTATGTCAGGCTTTGCCATTCTTGCAGATTACATGTTTTGATGGCTAGAGAGCCTATTTTAGATAGCTAAAACCTGACTGACGACATGCGTCGGGATCTCATGAACCATCAGCGACCATCGGTTTGTGTAGAACTAAACGAATTTCAGACGGAGAGAGAAACCTGCTCCGCCAGGGCCGGCGGGGAACGCGTAGTGCTGAAAGGGCTGCTGAACGTGAACGAGCGTGATCATCTCCACCTCGTCGCAGTCCGCCGCCAGAGCCGGGGTGCTCCTCCGGAGCAGATGGTCCAGCGTCCACCGCAGCGCGTAGAAACTCCCTTCGCTCTCGTCCACCGCCACCATCACTTTCATCTTCAACTTCGTCTCCGCTGCCACCGGCTCCTGCATCACCATCCCCACCACCGTGCTCTCCTCCACTGGTCCACCCGCCGGGAGCGGGGCCGCGCCCGTCGCTGTCGTCGCGTCCATCGCCGGATGTCGCCTGGGGCTTGACTGGGGATCCGGCGAAGTTGTCTGGCTATTTAAGCTCTCTCCATTGAGAGGAGTGAGAGAAACGGGCAAACGTGGTGGCGATGGCTGAAGGAGGAAGGACAACATGGACGCGTGGCGCCCATGCAAATGCTTACGGCCAAACTTTTCATGCAGAAACGAACTCACTCCTTATCTTCCAGAGGCATTATGTAATTATATTGAAATTTTGATTAATTTATGATAAAAATGATTACGTAACAGTTTTTAATTTGTTGTTGGAATAACAATCTCTTTTAGATTACAAAATAATTATAAATTATTATGAGATCAACTCTTTTAAAAATTTGTGGATCATAACAAATTGTTGTTCTCACAGTAACTCAAAAATTATTATACTAACAAAGCCCTTCAACAATCAAAAACTATTATGCTAGTATAACCTTTCATACAATTGCATCAAAACAAGTAGTGGAGAGAATTAATAGGGAACCATTTCAAAATTGAGGTTTTAATATAGTTCTAACATTATTCCTTTTATCCCCTAATCATTTTGTAATGCTGCTGCAGCAGCAGCAGCAGCACGCAGCACGTAGAAAGGCATAGCTGTCTGTCAACAGCTTGACCAGGGGTAGGGATGCAACCCAAGCGATGGAGGGCTTTAGAGACTCAAATACCAAGTGCCCAAAGCTGAGATCATCATTTGCCTCGCGCTGAGATGAAAGCATCCTCGTCACAATTGCCAGCATCGCCTCCAGGACTTTGTTCTGCTCTTTAAGCTGTCAAAAGAGCCAGAAATATCGCTCTAAGCAACCGTTAAACGAGTGTTGAGTTTGTTTTGTGATGCTGAAATTAGATTACATTTAGGCAGTTATTCAGTCCTATGAAAGTACAAAAACTCCCACCAAGATTTCAATTTTAAAATTAGTCCTCGATTCTCAGTCACCACATCAGATTTTCTATCACAGTAAAATGACGTAGAATCATCATGTGGCCAAAGAAAAAGTGGAAAATAAGCTGATTAGTGCAACCTAGAGTCTTGACTAACCAGCTCAACAGCAGAAGCAAGCTCCTCTGCAGCTCGTTGCAATGGAATATTAGTTGCTGCAGCAGCCTCCCCACAATCAAGTTCCAAGTCTGCAAGAAAATTAGGATCGTGTACTCTTCCCTCCGATGTGAACAAATCCTGAAGCAACTTGACATCTTCAGCATCCATGCTTTCCCTTGACTGTAAATGCCAAATGAGAGAGTGTAAATAGATTGGTCAATTTATTTTTATGAGAAGTCTGGTAAACCTTAACCTTATCCGTAACTTTTTCACACGATTCATCTTTGGATGGGAAGGATGTCCTCAGTGTCTTAGCATGTTTATCTTTGGTACTGTGGACACGTGGTGATGCTTTTATGTGCTTTGCCCTGAAGAAATGATAGAATAATTGGAATTAGAAAGCACGCGTGGCATCCCCAACCGCACGGCACACATTAACTAAGACAGGATAAATAGTTGATGATTCAGAACTTAAAAAGCTCAAGGTGCAAATTCTCTATCTCGTAGATATTGTGTTAATGTCCATTTCAATTAGTTGATCAAAAAAGAACTTATCTACTCATGGGTAGGTTGCTTCCTGGTCAATATGCCTGGGAGCTCATAGGTGATTTTTCTGAAACATTTTCTTTTTTCTCATTGTATTCCTAATGGACATTGACATCAGAATAAGAACATACCCTGCCCTAGATTAGTTTGACTTTGAACTTACATACCTGGCACCAAACCTGAGGGTTGACAGAGTTTCTGAAGCATTTGAAGGACTGGGTGAACAGCAACATAGTAATGCCATTTGAGAGTTCCCTCCCTGTGAGACGACCACATTGTTTATGTTCTGCATAACATGCTAGCAGGATAATGGAAGGGCTAATATGCGGCAGTCTCACAAGAGAATCTTGCAATATTCGAGTAAGTTTGGAGTTGCGATATGGAATATGGTTTCCTTTTCCGTTTGGACCACATGTCAAGGCATGTACTACATTTCCAAGTGCTGACAGGGACTTATTGATGGTTTTAGCTTCTTCAAGAACCCTGCCCTCTGCTCCCGTTTTCTCAACTTTCTCAGAGCCAGCCAGGTCCACAAGAATTAGCTTTCCAAATGTTCTGATCATGCTCAAGACACGAAATTTATATGAGAAACGAAAAAAATTGCCGATAAATTGCAATCCCATAAGAGACCAACCATACCTCTTCTGTATGGTTGATTCTTGGTGCACTGAGAATATGTAAATACAATGGCTTCTGCTGCTGCCCACGTTCATTTCTGTTTCAGCTTAAGTTTGAAACTTGATGAATAATTAGGGAAGGTGGCAGATATTTTTAAGAAAGTTCTGATATGGCTATGCAAGATGAAGAACAAGTACAAGCCAAAACAGAAAGGAGAAAGGATACGGGTCTCTCCAACTGCTCTGTTGCATATTCCACTCTGGAGTTCAGAGGATGGAACTAGAAGATCAACCCAGGGAAGATTGGAATACAGTCAAATGAAAAGGAGCTTGTATCTTACGGATAAACTTTGTAACGCTTCAGCAATGTCTGATAGAGATATCTGGAGGGAAGGAGAAAACATCAAGGGGGTCCCACAGAAAGAAAGCATAAGATAATATATAAGTGTAGATGGTTTTAACCCAATAAGCTATCCAGTTATGCATATACAACAAAGGATAGGTAGATTTATGTTAGTCGAGCAGCAAACTAATTTCTAGTCATTCCACTTGTGGTATTGTCGGAAACACTATTGGAGTCTAAAGACCAAGATAACATCTTTTTCTCAGAAACATTTTATGAATGTTCGTGAGCCACATAAGCATCTTAAGATGCATTCTTCGGGCCCACAGCACATTAAAAACCAGCGATTTAAACCACCTAGCTACTATCTGCATGTTAGTGGATTGAAAGCAGTTGCTGAGCTGGTAAGTCACCTCTGTAACTTCAGGTAAGGATATTCCTTGCGATTTGGTCTTTTTAATTTGCATGTTATCCTTTGAAAGATCTAAAAGGTCCCTGGAAGAAGGAAAATAAATGATGTCCATGAGGTTTTATTTATGAAACTTCCTGGGATTCTTGAATGAGATTCAGGAGAATGACATACAGCATGCAATAATTAAACTGAAGAAAAGCCATTATCTCAACATGAATGTCTTCAAATGCAGTCATCGAAATCTATACCTTACTTTCTCCATGTAGATCTCTACCTGGAAAAGTTGGAAAACGTTAAAATTAGAGCATTGCAAACTAAGTGAAGCACCAAGTAGCAGCTCACATAGGCGCACCATGGACAATTTGATTGTATACTTGATTGAATCAGCAGAACTGATTTCTCTGAAAATTCCAGCAACCACTCTTGCAAGGAGACCTTTCTTGGCATCATCACATTCAAGGATGCTTCGTCCCTGATTCATAAATATTGTCACTGAACTAGTATATATCAACAACCATCTACTAACGCTGTTCGGTGGGCAGACTGATCACCTCCATGCTATATGTCTTTCCAGCTCCAGTCTGTTCCAGAAATAAATTGAGTTTGTTGTTAGAAAAGAGAAAATGATTGGTCTAATTTATTTAGCATATCCAGGAAATAAGTCGTGTAAAGTATCATAGATGCAGTTCTAGTTCTGCGACGATTGGAGCTATGATCGTAACATCTAGTTAGAACAAGGACAGGGCATTCCTCTATATGGAGATGCGATACAAAATGTCAAACTGGAAAACTTCAAAAGATTTCTAAACCGAAAGAGGTTTTCGAGACTTACTATGGCACTAATCGTAGGATTACTTCTACTCCATTCATTTGTAAAGCACCTATAAGCATCCTCTCCTCCACATTTACACATGCATGCATCTAATCATGCCACTCTACCTCATAACAAATCTACTTTGTTCAAGTGATGCATCAAGGTAAATAGTTAAGGAATCAATAGACAACAGAAACCTCGTATCATTTGTTGCAGCATAATGTCTCACCTGTCCATAGGTAATGATCGTCCCATTTATTGCATTCACCACATCTGTTACATTTAAAAGCAACACATACAAACTAAAAAATTAATAAACTAGGAAGTGAACCAAATAGTGCGTGCTGTGCTAATATTACATTCTCACGACGAATACGCCTACTAACAGAAGAAAGCAGTGGATCTGGATGTAATTAATTCATTCATCTCAATCATCAATTAAAGGATGAGAAAGCAGCAGATTCGTATGAAAATACTTGATTAATCTCATGTGCATGTCGACACAAGCACCTAATGCTGTGATCTATGATTCTCGCTCTATGGTAGCGAATGAACTTCACATCTACGAATGAACACGAACGAGCTGACATCATGATTGACGTCACATCTAATCAGGTACCGTGGCGATGCTAGATATACCTCGAACAATAGGACGAGCCAGGAACGAATACACATCATCTTGCTTCGAGTCGTCGTAGAACACCTTGTCGAAGCTGAACTTCATCTCTCCTTCCTTCTCATCCTAACAACCACCGACGTCGAGACAACCACAGCTTAATCAATCGAAACCACCACGATCTCAGCCAATACGAGAGGAGAATTCACAAGACCTCGCTCGAAAGCACAAACGCCGCAACTCGACGCAATCGATGAGAATTAACTTAATCAACCGCGACTACCGTTGCTTCCAGTACGCACACAGCCTCATCGGACCGGATTTTTCTCAAGTCCAACTGCAGAAGTAGTAGAAAAATGAGGCTCGTCAAAGCACCTTGAGAGAGAAGGCCTCGTCGTCGATCCGCTCGACGCAGACGGAATCGCCGTGATCGCGCCTCTCTTTCGAACTCAAAGGCCGGAACCGCGCGCAGACGGTGATACTGGCCATCATCTTCGCGCTCGCACTGCCGAAGAAGGCTGAAGAGAAGGCCGAGTCGAGCTGAGAGATTTGACGGAGTACCTGCGGAAAATGCAGAGAGAATCTGAAAGATCGAAGGAGAAAAGCGAGCCAGAAGAGAGGAGCAAGAGGAGGAGGAGGTCCTCCCCTTTTATAGGGACGGAAAATGGAGGGAAAAGAGGAAGTACGAGAGCGAGGCTATTTTCAATTTTCTATCGTTTTTTTAAGACTCGACGACACTTTCTTTTCCGATCAAACATTGGAAATTGAAAAAAAATGGTTATTTTTAGATTCCAAAAACAAATTAAAAAGAGGGGCACGTACCTACATATTTCCATTATACTATATGAACTCCTAAAATTCATGAAAAATATGATAAATGCTAAAAAAATTAATTAAATCCATCCCAACACATAAAATCTCTAAAAAAATGTAACCCCGCTGACATGTATGAGGAGATTGTTTGCTCTCTCCACATCATTCAGTGATATTGACACGTGGCAACTAGTTTTTATTTTGATATATGGTAATACACAGTTGCAGTTCCATTTTATATATAGTAATATCAATTAGGATAGAAATTAAAAAAAATTTCTTTAAGGACTCGAATTATAAAAATAGGTGTTGATTGATCCTATTTTATATGCATAGAATTTGATTTCGATTGGTCAAAATCAAATCACCATTCGACATTTGGTATAAGAACATTCTATAAGAATCTGGGTATTTCAAATTTAGCAAAGTGAAGATCCATAAACTTTTGATATTCGGACTTATTGATACTCAGCTCGTGGAATCAAATCAAATTCAATCGAGCTTCAACTAGATTTTCAAAAATATATTTTTTTTATTTGGATTTTCGAAAATATTTGATACTTTGGGCTGACGGTGCTATTTACCGATGGAGGTGTTTATATGCCACGTGAGTAAAACGAAGAGAATAGCTCTGAGTCTAACACGTCCTCAGGAGAAAATTGGGGAAGCACGAAACTTGATGAAGATATAAAGGAGTTTCTGTCTTCAGAATATGACTAAAAATCGTGCATGGATTTGGTGACTTGGTCCAGTGACCACATGTAGCCATACATAACGAACCCCTCAACGGAGAGATGCGGAAGAACTATGACACATGGCAAGCGAACTCTGCTTTGGTAACCCTGCTTCAGTGCAATGTAAATATGCCACAAACTGTTGGAAAAATTCAGTAGTAAGTGAAAAACTGAATGTTAGAATGTGTGAATTGACTGCTCCATGCTCTTCCTATCAACTTGTTTTCTTCATAATTTTCAACTCCTCTGTGTTTATTGTTGTGCTGTTTACTCTTTCCCGCTCCTTGTCTCCAAGAGAGTTATTAAATTTAGAAAGTCCTTCTGACTGAAAGAAGAGCCTCGGCACAATGACATTATTTGCATTCATTTGGTCCTTCTTACCTGTGTTCTCAAGGTTGCTCTTGATTCTTTTGTTGAAGAAAGGGATACCTAGGGTTCTAGATGGTGACCTATGTAAGAGTTTTTCTAATGTGGACTAAATTAATTGATATTGTAATTTACTGTTTTTACGATTACCGTAAAATAGGGTTGGTCTAAGGTGAGATAGAAGGTTTCTTAATTAGTCTAATATGGGTTGGCTAGTGTGGGCCGAGTTGAGCCTGACCCGTAATGAGAGGGACTGGCTGGAAACTTTATAAATAGTGCTCAAGTCTCTCCTCTAACCCTAATTCTCACATGTATCCTCACCTAAGGGGCGTTTACCTAACGCTAAATGTGAGGGGGGCCGTCTCATTGAGCCAGTGATACGGAGGGCAATAGAGGAAAATGACTTGATGCGTGGATCCCCTTGATATATGTGGGTAATCATTTTTTTTCTGCTTCCGCTCTATGTTCGATGGATCCAGGTGCGTTAATCTTTCTACTCAATTATGCATGTTCTTGTTCTGGTTATGGAGATCTTGGGTTACGCAATTTGCGTTTAACATGTGGTATTAGAGCAACCATAACCCTAGAACTTGAACGCATAAAGGTTTTGCTCTAATTTGTGATTTTCGAGACTTTTTGTTCAATAAAAATAAAATTAAATCACAAATTCGGATTGGGCTCGACGAGATGAGCAAGACGGTCGGCGGCGCGTCGCCAGGGGATGCCGCATGCACCCCCACGCGCGGCCATGCGCCGCCTGGGCGTCGAACGCGCGCCGCGTGTAAGCCCCACGCGCCGCGCACGCAGGAGGCGCGTGCGGGCGCGTGGGGGCTTATTTTGGCGTGTGGTTGGCGGCGTTGGACTCGTATGGTGATTTCCTATCTTGTGGTATATTTATTTTATATGTTTGATGATTTTATTGATGTGAAATTGCATATGGAATCTTAAATACGTGAATTTTTAGTGTATTTTAGCGTATTTTTCTTGTATTTTCTTTGATTTTGGAAATACAGGTGATGGGTTACTAGTATGTTATCACATAATAAAAATGTGTGATTCATTAATAAAAATCAAACTTTATTGTGAACTGAAACTGGCTTAATGAGATACAATTCGTATGAGATTGTATTTAAGCGATGTATTGAGCTGATGAGAAACAATAAAGATTATGAAATTTTTGTATACTCCTTTACACACTGGTAATCTTTGAATGATAGACGACTTAAGGACCCGTGACCAAACTGATGTACTAATTAACACATCTGCTGAATGTGGGTAATGCATGTCAATTAAGTTACTGCATATTGTACATGAACTCATCTGGTTACTTGTTAATGTCTATCAAGTTGAATATTTTTTATGGTTAAGAAGTATAATAACATTTATGCAGAGGAATAGTATCTACTGTTAAATTTTAGATATTTGGTTCTCTAGTTTGACTCAATTAATAGGCCACTGGTTGAAGTAATGATTATTTGTTACCTAAAATTGATTAATAAATCAGTTGTTGGCCTTGGAGTCATTTTTGCCTTATGAATTCATGAGTGATAATGGATCAGCTGTCAAGCTTGTCAATTTGGTGCACCCCGTATTACTATTGATGTTAATTTGTGAGAGATATTATATATCAGCATTCTTCTATGTTGTTCTGGTAATATGTAATTGGGGTGCATAAGAGATGTTTTATTCTCTGTTATGAGAAGTTTCTTGTGTTACTGTGATCAATATATATGATTAATTTTTATTAATGAATAAAGCAATGTAATTAGCATGATATGTGATTTTGGTGATATGATGCCCCTATCACTAAAGTTACAATCACATATATATGGTGTATGTGAGGAGTAAAGCTTATATCCCTGGTATGAGAGAATTTCAATGATTCAATTGAGTAGTGACTGCCAAAGTGGCACGCTTGATTGGGTTTGAGAAATTTCGGTCTCGTATGATGATTGTGATGTCTCCTGGTCTAATGCGTAATTATACTCCCAAAGGAGGTGATTGTGTATTAGTTCATGGAGGGATACATGATAGTGTGGTGGAGGAGGGACTGATTCTAGTGATTCATATGCCCAAAGGTGATGAATTCACGACGAATTGGAACATATTCTCATAACCCTTATCATGTGGGGAGTGTACAATTGCATGTCATGTATTCTGCCCAAAGGTGATTATGTGACTTTGCATGTAACTCTCTGGATGTGTATTTGTACGTCAAGTTACATAATGCTCACATGATGCTAATTATATACTGCTTGTTTTTCAGTCACCTTTTCTGTAAATGGTAATTCCGTCATCATTGAGGTTTTTTACTGCTTCAAATTTTAAGTTGTGGACATATGATTTGTTGCTTGAAAAAAGAGCAATTGAATTTGCTTATTGTCCATGAAGCGTTCCATTCTGGAAAACTTGAAAAGAGGTTTGCCTGCGGACTACACTGCTATAAGATGAAGGAAGCCTTAGTTGCTTGAAATTATGTCTTGTCTGATATTGAAATTAGGACACATCTGCAAAAATTGTGTTTAAGTCCTAATGACATATACATCTCGTATATGATTAAAAAGTTGTCAGGTTTAACAGTGGCAATGAGTATTTTGGCAAGTATGACAATGCGAAATAGCTTAAAGGGTCATTTGTCAAATACTTGGTAGATTCTGAGGTGATAATTTAATTACTATACCTGAAAATTCTGACAAAAAGATTTGGGCGAAAGGTATAAATGCACCATATTGAACATGGTGATGAGTATGATTAGTAAGACTAATTTATCTGGTCTTTTGTGGGCTGATATTATGAAAGCAATTTTTTCATATACAAAAAAGGGGTATTGATTTTATGACCCTAAAAAAGGTACAAGAATTATGGAATCACATACTCTAAAGTTTCTAAATATTGACGTAATTGTAGAGGATAGCTGTTATCAGATTATTAAAGATAATAGTATGATGGAGTTTACTATGTTTTTGTCTTTACCTATACAGATAATTATGGAATCTCCTGTATCATAGACTAAATTTGTTGAGGTTCAAGGTACTATTCTTGATATAGTTTATAATGAAATTTCTTAAACCTTTCAAGTGCAGAATGAAGTGGTTGCAGCTTTATTAAGGAGATTTGTTAAGGAAAGACGATCAGTTATACCATCAGACTATATAGTCTATTTGTGAGAGTATGATTACAATATCCACTATATGGTTGATGTGATGACATATTTATTAATGTCGTTTCTTATTCTCAATTAAGTATGTGATTAGATGCCATAAAAGGCGATATACAATCTATGAAACATGTTTGGAAACTTACTAACTTGTCTAAAGATCACAAGTTTATTAATTGCAAATTGGTGTACAAAACTAAAAGAATTTCAAACAAATATTGTGGAATTTAAAGCCAAATTTGTAACTAATGTTTTAACTCTGAAAGAAGGGTGGATTGTTTATAGTGAAGAAATAATTATTTCTTTAAATGTTCTTTCAGAGTGAACGTGGCATTAATAATTTATTTTGATATAAAATTACGCCAAATAGATACAAAATCTATATTGTGCAACTGGATGATTTTGCAGCAGATTCAAGTAAACTTGTGTGTAGATTGAAAAGTTCTAATTCATGGTTTTAAGCAAGTTTCCAGACAATATTATTAAAGTTTCATAGTGTTGTTATTTTGTTCAATTGGGAACAAAGTAATTCAATATACTGCAAGGTCGGTGGGAGGAAATTTATTTTTTCTCATACTTTATATACATGATATTTTGCTTACAAGTTGTGACCTTGAGACATCTCATGTCCTTTGTGCGAAGGTCTGTAAGGATTGTTTTTGTCATATTATATTATATTTTCTCGGAGGACATTTGCTGATTGTATATTTGAAATATTCAATATACATCATTGCAAGCTAGGAATTGCTCCTGTTGTTAAGGGTGATGGATTAAATCTATCACATTGTCCTTATTTAAATATTGAGAAAATCTAATTAAATGGTGTATCTTGTGTCAGTGCACTTAAAAGTATAATGTATGCTCAAATTTGCACTAGACTAAATGTTGTCTTTGTGACGGGACTTCTAGGCAGATATCGGTCAAATCCAGGACATGATCACTGGGTTGCTGTCAAGAAGGTTTTAAGGTACTTAAAGAAGACAAGAGATTATATGCTAATTTATAACCATGTTCAATTCTTGCAGTTAGTAGGGTATTTAGATGTAAACTTTGCTGGCTGTTCTGATGACATGCAATCAATAACAAAATACATATTTATGTTAATAGTAGGAAGTGCAGTAAATAAAGTTCTTTGTTATCTTCTACTATGTATGCAATATTAGTAATATTTCTTTTAGGTTGTTACTTGGGCTATTAGGCTCCAAAACCTCATGACGGAATTGATCGTTTTAACTTGATGGATAGACTCATACGGTTGTATTGAGATAACAAATTTGTAGTATTATTTATTTACTACAGAGGTCTCAAGGGGTCTAAATATATGGTGGTCAGATATTTTTTACCATAAAGAAACGGTACAGAAAGGTGACTTATAATATAATATATTTTCACAGATGATGTGGTTACAGATTCACTAACTAAAGACCTACGCCCATGTGTATTTGAGTGACATGTCATTAGCATGGGCCTAGGAGTACCTTCGGATACTGTTGTTTAGTGGGAGCTATTTTGGCTTTACTCTGATAAAGTTTACATCTGTGGTTCGTTACACTTAATAACTGTTTGATATGTATCAACTTTTGCATTTAATAAAATATTTTGAATGTGTTATTATTATGTTGAATACATATTGATAAAGTCTCAAGGGATTGTATAGACCTTGAGTGAAGGCTAGGGGCATCCGGTTATTAGCCTTGTGCATATGTCTTGTGATACATAAAGAAAGGTTAACCATAAGGACAAGACATATGTGGGTTCATTGGAACCATAAAGCATTCTCTAGTGGCACAAGTTTTTTTGTGACACCTAATGTAAGAGAATGGTAACTGACAAATGAGATCTCTCTATAAGAGACGTTATCCATTTGACACACTACCATATTGAACCAATATCAATAAAGTTGAGAACATTCGTGACCATGGAAGGCTCTGTGTGTATACATGCAGTTACCGCCATGATTCGGTGTTTAAGACTTTATGGGATAGGATTGACTATTAAGAATTATCTCTGAACCAAATGTGCGCACATACAGTACGATTTCAATTAATATAGTCCAAGTGGGAGAATGTAAGAGTTTTTCTAATGTGGACTAAATTAATTGATATTGTAATTTACTGTTTTTACGATTACCGTAAAATAGGGTTGGTCTAAGGTGAGATAGAAGGTTTCTTAATTAGTCTAATATGGGCTGGCTAGTGTGAGCCGAGTTGAGTCTGGCCTGTAATGAGAGGGACTGGCTGGAAACTCTATAAATAGTGTTCAAGTCTCTCCTCTAACCCTAATTCTCACATGTATCCTCACCTAAGGGGCGTTTACCTAACGCTAAACGTGAGGGGGGCCGCCTCATTGAGCTAGTAATACGGAGGGCAATAGAGGAGAAAGACTTGATGCGTGGATCCCCTTGATATATGTGGGTAATCATTTTTTTCTACTTCCACTCTATGTTTGATGGATCCAGGTGCGTTAATCTTTCTACTCAATTATGCATGTTCTTGTTCTGGTTATGGAGATCTTGAGGTTACGCAATTTGCGTCTAACAACCTGCTCTCTCAATTTTTAGAGCTTACAAGCATGCAACAGGAGGCCGTACTATCACTACCTCTTTGTGCACCAGACACGGTCAAATTGAGTTCAGTACCATTTTTTCCTATCCCGGTCAGTCAGGTCGTGCAACTCCTCGAACGGGTTCATTATGCTTTGAATTAGTCCCCGACATTGCAAGTTTCTTTATGTCGAGCTGTGGATGCATATTTGCTGCATGCTTTATCCGTGGAAGGATTCTGTCAAGCTGCAGAATATGCCGAAGGCACTGTGTTTGCGGCAGCACGGGTTTGCATTAAGCAATGAAGGGTCATCTGAGATGCCCAAGAATAACGTGAAGTTACAAACTCTAATCGAAGACCATATCACCACTACCTGAGGGTGGAGAATTTTGCTATATTGAAGCTTTGTCAACTCCAATTCTCTTACCTCGACGAAGTCATGGGCCATTAAGTTTGCCTATATGGGTAAAATATACTGTTCGTTCGTTTTGCTTGAGCCTTAGAGGTGCAACGGTTTGTACATTAGTACTGGCATGAAAAGATTGATTCGGTTGTATTATCAAATGGTTTCAAACATAATAGTGTTGATAAGTGTATTTATTCTAAATTCACTAAAGACTATGGTGTTTTTGTCAAACCCCAAATTTTATAAGATTACGGGAAATGACATGGCCGTCTTGTACCAAAGGACATAGGCTTAAAAAAAAAAAATACAAACCTGCTATCAATGTATATACACCCACATATATACGTCTATATTTGATAAAAGAGGGAGGATTGGAGTTGTTAAAATCTGTCAAGAATTACTATGGTGACAAAATTTAAGATTACACTAATTTAGTTGTTAGTGTAAGTATAGTTTTGAAACTACTGGGGTTTGCCTTATTGGCCACAGTTATAACATGGAAAGGGGAGATGGAGGGTTCGAATCTTCATCTTTTTGGGGGATTGGGGTTACATATCGGTGATATTAGATGCGTTTCAGCCAAGGACAACCACTGAGCTTTACTAAATGCGTTTCATTGATAAAGCATGGACATTCATTGCGTTTAATACCTAAGAAAAGGGAATGCCTTACAAAATGTTATACAAAAATAAAAGTAGAAAGGGAATGCCAATAAAACTATGGTGGCAATCCATGTTAGCGGATCGTGTTCGTGTTCGTGTCGACATAAGGGTATTGTGCAAAGCAAGTCAACTCAAATACAATTATCGTGTTGATTCTCTTCGACACAAATTTGACCAAAAAATTAACCAATTGACACAACACTGATTCATGCAACATGATTGAATATCAGGTTGATGAGTCAACATAACTACATGACCTGTCATGACATGAGATGAACTCGGTCACACGAAATCAACCCACCAACGTGACACAAAATATACTCAAATTTTCACAAAATCTATTTACACATTGCAATAATCCATCAATAAATTATCATCATATCAAATTAAAAAAAAGGGGGGGGGGGGAATAGCCAAGGGAATTCATCATTTTAAAATCTTAATAGTGAAGAGGGTGGAAGAATATCATCTTATCTCGTGGTTGACTTGAAATTGACCTTTAAGCCCAATTAGTCTCGATCCATAACTGCTAATTTTGTTAGAGATAATTTAGGAAATATACCTGTATTAGAGATAATAAGGTTATTTCCATTGATTTTCTATATCTCTTGTCATCATGCATATATCTAGGATATTCTCCATATCTACATATCATTGATTGATTATCTTGTTACTTACATGATTTCTAAAATAACCTATTTGGTACATACAAAAACATAGGGAAAAATACCAAAAAAATTCTAAATTTATTGTAACGGCATCAATTTAATCCAAAATTCTTTAATTGAACTAATATAATGTTAAAAATTTTCACATTGATACCAATTGAGTCCATTTGATCAATTTATATAGGAATTTATTGACCTGGATGCAGGTCATCCTACATGGCACTACTAGCGGCTACTTGTGGATATTTTTAAATTTTTTATTAAATTTAATTTTTTTTTTTCTCATTTCCATCTTTTTTTGTTCCTTATACCTTTTTTTTTTTCCTTTTTCCCCTCCATCGCTTGCCACCCTTCGTGATGCGGATGCCCTCGCCAACCTTTGGCAAGGGTTAGATGAGGTCGCCCATGTTGGATTTGTCGAGGGTCGCTGCGAGGATTGGAATTCCTAATGTGGTATCTTGGCTTTCATGGACGCATAATTTTGAAATGTCTATGGATATTTCCACCAAATATTCAAGCAGAATCTCAAATGCTTTCATTTTGTTTTATTTCTTGAATGAATAATTCCTCATAAGAGGTACAATTTATAATTTTCATATAACCAAGGAATTTTATAATAAAAGGAAATACGAATAATGCAAATTGACACCACCCATTGTTGCAGCGTGGATGGTAGGGTTGCTGGACTCCAACGCAGGAAGTCCCAGTTTCGAAGCCCCTGCGAAGCAGGGAGGCTAAAGCGCTGCGTGGTGTCTTGCCTGGGGTGCGTGAGTGGTGGTTTCTTGCGTGCCTCCCCGGGTGCGTGGGTGGTGGTTTCTTGCGTGCCTCCCGGGGTTTACTCTTCGGCTGCCGACCGTGCAATGGGTTCCACTGGGTCACCAAAAAAAAAAACCAAAAAAAAATAATAATAATAATGCAAATTGACTCGGGAATAATGATAATTGATCCATCTACTAATTTTCTTCCATTTTAAGCTTCCCTTGATTCTTGCTTCCATCCCAAGAAATCATCCTCTCTTCAATTTTGGCCCCAAAATCTTCATTCTCTGTCCCAGATTCCATTTTAAGCTTCCCTTGATTCTTACTTCCATCTCAATAAACCATCCTCCCTTCAATTTTGGTCCGAAATTCTTCATTCTCTGTACTGGATTCTTGCTTTCCACTTTGGATATGTATCTTGACCGTGACATCTTCCTCCTCGCCAAAATTGTCCTTGTCCTCGGGACGAAAATGTGCAGCAATTGGCCCAAGATTGTGTCATAGTCTTCCCTTGTTATGTTAGCTTCGTCCAATCCCTTCCATTGAATGCGAACTTCTTTTCGACCTCGATGGATCCTATCGAAAATCACGAACTCGGGCTCAACTTGCAGCAGTCCGTCAGTCCATCTTTGGCCTCCGTGTTTGGTAACTCGGCTTTAAGCTTGTCGTGTGCTCCAAGGTGCGGCTTCAATGCGGAGACATTAAAAATGGAACGGATTCGCGCATTTGGAGGAAGCTTGAGGTAGCATGCAACCAAGTCAATGCGACCAATGACTTCAAACAGACCATAAAATCGAGGCGATAGCTTGTGGCGTTTATCGATTCAAGCTGTCATTTGGCGATAAGGTTGTAAGCGAACAAAAACTTTATCCCCGACCTGGAATTCCAACTCACGGTGTCCAAGGTCATATTGGACTTTCATCCGTGCTTATGCGTCTGCAATCTGCCACCGAAGGTCCGTGAGCAGCTAGTTACGGGCTTCCAAATCACTGGCAACGGTGGCGCTTTGTGTCATCCGGGTACGTAGGTAAGGAGGTTTGGTACGAGCCTCCCATGCACCAACTCGAATGTGGTTTTACGGATGGTGGTGTGGGTATTAGTGTTATTGGGAATAACGGATCCCCGAAAACTGGATTCGACACCGAATCGAACCCCTAAATCAATGCGGAAGACGAAGCCCAAGAAAACACGCATCACCGATCGTAAAGCACACCACAGATTCGAGCGTACCTTGTTAGCCACAGATTAAACACCGTCGTTAATGGAGGAAGAGAATCCGGTCGATGAAGCCTTGAAGGGAAGAAATTGGAAGCCGTATGCCTTCTGTTCTTCGGGAGAGAAAACGCGCGGGAGAGAAGCGTACGTTGATTGTGCCAAAGGGTGCGTTTCTCTCTCTCTCTCCTCCCTTTTATACCTTCCCCCTCCACGGGCCCTATTCCCGTGGGCCGGGCCCTTTTGGGCCCAACTTGAGCGGATAGGCCTTGAGCCCATCTTATAGGCCTTGAGCCCATCTTATAAATCCATCATCTCCCACTCGCACATGGTGGTACAAAACCAACATGGGCGGACAGGCCCTACTCAGCCCCATCAGAGAAAAATCCAGCATAGACTCTCACTTAACATGGTGGGCCGAACATAATCCTCTTTTCCTCTCTTCAACATTCATACCGGTGAATAATCCGTGCGACCAGCATACTTTGAGAGCTCGTTGCCATACATCTGTTAGGAATATATAGCAGCTCATAATGGGCATCACACTCCGAGTAGATTTAGTATGCAGTACCCTAGATCGATCGATCACATTTATATCTCTCTTGATCTCTTTCAAACAATGATATATTTATTGTATTCACAATTATGATTATCACAAAGACAGTCATAATTGGTTAACCGGTGAATACAAAACTATAATGTGATTCTCCAAAATCGATCTTCCTCTTTCCTTCAAGCTCTCAATTTCAGTCCAGCTTGCTTTTCTAGAAATGCCCCATTAGATCGAATCAAACTCATGACCATTGGCAACATCCTAAGATAGCAAACACTAAATAGAAATCTAGAAAATAAGTAAGAGTCATGAGGGGACTAAGAAATTGAGGAACTCTCTTCCTCAAGAGTCTCACACGACATAAAAGTTGAGATCAAACTTTTGTCACTCTTATTGGTCGTCTCATGCATACGTAGTATGAAATACGTATTACGGTATTAACTCCTTTCCCATGGAGCGTATGTCTACACCTTTCTATACCGTACGGATGATAGTTCGGACATACCCAATGTCTAACTTGAGTTCACGTATCTACTCATTCACAAAATTCATCGAACTCACATCTGGCATCTTAGACAGATAAAGTAAAACATGTGGGGTATTTTTACTTTCGGACATAGTAAGTATTATATCCTCATCTTAACACCTAGTTAAGGCGACATACGTGTTTTAAGCTTGAGCTCTCGATTATCACCTAGATAATAAGCTTAAAAAACAGTCTCATCTCTATTTATCACACAAGTAAATAGGCGATTACCCGTGTGAGTGGGCTAATCTTATATCTGTCCGACATACTTCTCATCTTAAAGTAATGCACTAAGCATTAAGATGCATAAGGATTAAACAAAGATTCATAGGCATTAATGATGAAAACACAAATTCATCAAATTGTGAACATTTAGGGAAATTACAATATTCAGTACATCAGTCTCTACGCAATCCTAGAGATTTCATATGGCCACAAAACACATCTCTAGGTATTGGCTTTGTCATAGGATCTGCTACCATTCCATGCGTAGTATGTACTTTAAGTTCACATCTTTTCGTGCAACCATATCCTTAACAAGATTATACTTGGTATCAATAGGTTTGGTCTTGCCATGATATTTTGGATCTTTGGTATACGCTTTTGCTGCTTGGCTACCACAGTTAACCAACAATAAATTTGCAGCACTTCTAATAACACCTAAATGATCCAAAAATCTCTTAAGCCAAACACTCTCTTACACTGCTACTGATAATGCCACGAACTCAACTTACATCGTGGACAAGGCTATACACTTTTGTTTCTTACTGCTCCAACATATGGTGCCATCATTCGGTAAGAAAACAAATCCAGAGGTAGATTTTCTTTCATTTAAATCTCCTCTCCAATCAGTATCACAATAGCCTTTGAGTTGCAGATCCTTTTCTTTAATAACTCAGCGTATAATCAGCAGTCCCCTTTAGATACCTTAGTATTCTCTTCACGGCTTTCCAGTGTGCTTGACTTGGATTGGATTGGTATCTGCTCACTATTCCGACTGCAAAGCATATGTCGAGTGTTGTACACATCATAGCATACATTAAGCTCCCAACAGCACTAGCATAAGGAACATGTTTCATTTGTTCCTTCTCTTGTGGAGTCCTTGGACACAGACTATGGCTCAATGCTTCACCTTTTTGCAATAGGAGTGTCTATGGGTTTACAGTCCCATATCCTTCAACTCAAAGTTAGAAGACAACTATCTCTTGATAGTATTAACCAACTCCATATTGCTTCTGGCAATTAGTATATCATCAACATATAATGATATGATCACAAATTGATCATTGGATCTATTGATATATACACAATGATTCTCGTCAATCATTGTAAAATCATATGCCACTATGGCATTATGAAAAATGTATATACCTTTGTCTCGATGACTGCTTAAGGCTATATATCGACCCCCAAAGTCGACATACATTTTCTTGGCCTTTCATTATGAAACCAGCAGGTTGTTCCATATATGTTCCTTCCTCTAATTCTCCATTGAGGAAAGCAGTCTTTACATCCATTTGATGTAACTCAAGATCCAGACTAGCTACTATTCCCAGAATAATGCGAATCAAAGTAAATCTTACTACAGGAGAAAATGTATTTTCATAATCAATTTCTTCCTGTTGATTATACCCCTTCGCCACAAGGCGAGCCTTATGCCTTTCTATTGAGCCATCAGCCTTTCGCTTTATTTAGAGAACCTACTTGTTCCTATAACTCTGCGTCCTTTTGGAAGATCAACCAGTTCCCAGACTTGGTTTGATTTCATTGACTCCATTTCCTCTTTCATTGCATGAATCCATTTTTTTTTTCTTATTAGGGCAGGTCAGAGCCTCATTAATATTTCTTGGCTCATCCTCATCTTGTGGAGCAACCATAAAAGTTTCCCTTTCAATGTCAAAACATCGACGGGGAATACTTTGGCGACTTGTTCACCGTATGGGAGATTGTACACTTAACACATCATTCCCCATCATGCTCCCACTTGGATTAGGTAATGATGATGTCGTCACATCAGGTGGTTGCATTGAGAACGAGTTGAATTCAATTCATTACATCTCATATTACTCCCACTTGAACGAACTCCACTGACATCATTATCTTGATCCAAGGTTTCAAATAGGGAGTTATTTTCCCTTATTTCGCCCCTCTTAGAAAATTCATCCACTAAAGATGTGACATCCCGTGATTCAAATTCAGTTATACTCCTACTTTCCTGCTCACCTATGAACACATACCTTTTTTAGTGTTCGCGAGATCTCATGAAAATACTCTTATTTTCTTTGGGACCCAATTTCCCAAAACTTGTGAGAGGACTCATAAGTATAGTCAGCACAACCCCATGGCTTAAGAAAAACTTAAGTCCGGTGTTCTAACTGTCCATAACTCATATGAAGTGGAAATAACCGATTTGGAAGGCACCCGGTTAAGTATATAGGCAGCAGTTAACAACACATCACTCCAAAAAGTGATAGGTAAGTTAGCATGCGCCATCTTGGACCTAACAATTCCAGTAGGGTTCTGTTTCTTCTCTCCGCAACACCATTTTGTTGAGGAGTATATGGAATAGACAACTATCTTTCTATTCCATTTTCATCACATAATTTTCTGAACTTATCAGACAAATATTCTCAACCTCGATCGGATCTCAATACCTTTATTTTCCTGTCTAATTGATTTTCTATCAGGTTCATAAACCTTCTAAAACAACTTATGCTTCAGATTTATGAGAAATCAAATAGACATATCCGAATCAAGTAGAATTATCTATTAAAGTGATGAAACAAACAGCCCATTGCCTTCCTCTCACATTCATTGAACCACAGATGTCCAAATGGATTAAATGCCGAGGAAATTCAGCTCTTTTACCTTTTCCAAATGGTCTCCTTGTCATTTTCCCTACTAGGCAATGCTCACATATGGACAAATCAACTTTTTCAATATTGCCCAACAAGCCCTTTTTGGCTAGTCTTTTCATATGTTGTTGGCCCATATGACCAAGTCTAGCATGCCATCATATTCACATCATTATCATATAAGATAGAAGACGTGAAACGAGGGGATAACATATTGACATCACCACAGTCAACATTTAGCACAATAAAACCATCTAGAAAGTGACCACAACCATAGTAGTTTGTATCTAAACACAAATTTACACATTTATTATGGAAGTTCATACCAAAAACAAGCTTAACCAACACTAAGACAAACACTAAATTTCAACGAATCTCCAGAGCATATAGAACATCAAAGATGCGTCCACCTCTCATGTTCTATTGGTCGGTGCAAATTCCTTTACATCAGCTCTAGAGTTGTTTCCAATATAGATCCACTTAGTTCCAATTGGTATCGTCGGAATTCCACGAAGGATCCTCTATCCTTTGCTACATGGTCTGTCGCTCATGAATCTACATTCCACAAAGGATTAGATTCAGCCTATAATGCAGAACTTAACACATAAGCAAAGTTCTCAAATGTACAAGAGGTGTATAGCTTCTTTGGCTCACGACAGTCGCGAGCATAGTGACCTCTCTTGTCACAATTTTAACACATCACTCTTGACATTTTCTTCACTTGAGGACGTTTTCCTCTCTTGTGTTGGTTAACTCTTGATTTCTTGCAATAAGGACTTGATCCTTTGCATTCCCACATATTGAACAAATCAATACGCTTGTGCTTAGAGCACAAAGCCCTTTCTGAGCTAGAACTAGCATAGCAAATGTCTATTTACGGCTCAAATACCGTTAGGCGGTCCTCTACTAGCTCAAGGTGGTGCACGACACCCTCAATATCTTCCATAATGTGGTCAAGAACTTCTAGTGCTTCTTGCTTTTCCAGCACATATTGAATCTACATATTCAATATTTCACAATTATTGCCGTTCATATCAGCAATTACATTCTTAGTTGCCGAACTATCGTTCTGAACACATCAGACATACATGCACGAATAATTAATGCCTATCATTTATGCATCCCTATTTGCATAGACCCATCATATTAATAAATAATTTCAAGTAAGGCTTCGAGAATCAAAAGGTCACTATGTTTCCAATCATCCTCCAAAAATCCTAACTTAAAATTATTATTAATATAATTATCTTATGCAAATAAATTCTATGAAGTTACAAAAACTTCTATTACTACCCACAGCTAATTACCCACAGCAACCAGCAATAGCAGAAAACAAATAAAAAAATAATAACCAATAAAATAACAATGCTTTCACATGATACGACTAACATATCAATTGTTACATCAACAACAATCAGGTAGTAAATATTACATAATCAATCAAAGAAATAAATAGGGAATGTCCCTTCTAATCTATCAGTCAAAACATCTGAGAAAACCGAAGGCACATTTGCCAACCATGGAAAAACTTTTGAAGAGCTTTCATGTCGCCTCCAAGGCGCATTCACTCGGCGCCATGTGGCGCTCAATCTAAGGGTTGAAGTTTTGGTCAACTCAATCCTATAGTGCTCTCTCACAAAAGCTTCCACCAGCCTCCTATAACCCGGGACCACGTTGACCTCCCATAGCCGATCCAACACTGCTTGCCATTCAGGTGGAAGAGTGTTCATCAAAGCCGGCACCTTTTGAAAATCTGGCATAAGATAACCATTCCAGATGATTTCCTGTATCATCTGATTGACCTTGACCACATGTGATACTAAATCACCATCATGCCATCGATAATCAGCTAATTCTGTCATCAGCCTATTAAGTCTTGCATTTCCCTCGTCCGTTCTCGGGATTGCAGGTATCCCAGCATAACGCATCATAGTTCCTGCAACAAATGCAGAATTAAAAATGGATCACTTATAATCCATAATTAATATAAGAGAAAATACATAATTTTCCAAAATTCATGCAACAAATGCAGAATTAAAAAATGGATTACTTATAACCCATATAGGCATGACTTAAAAAGAAAACAAATTCCTTTTTTTTTTTTTTTAAGGTCAACGGTCAAAGTCAACGGTCAACGTTCGGTCAACGGTCACGGTCAGTCAACGGTCGTCGCGGGTCAACGCTCGTCGGTCGTCGGACCGGACGGACCGGTCGGGCCGGTCGGACCGCTCGCGCGGACCGACCGCACGTGCCTCGTGCGTGCGGGGGATGACGTCACGCAGACGTCATCCGGCACGTGCGGTGCGCGTGACTCGTCCGCGAGTCGGGTCGGTCGCCGGCGGTGACCGTCCGGCGAAACGTCGTCGGTGATGACGTCATCCGTGGCGTCACGCGGCGTCATCACGTGGCGTCATCGGTGACGTCATCGGTGGCGTCATCCGAACGGTTACCGACCGTTGGATGACGTCACGGCGACGTCATCACGTGACGCCGGCACGCGTCGGTCCGCGGACCGGCACGTGCGGTTCGCCGGCGGCGTGCACGCGCGCCGGTTCGCCGACCCGGCGCGTGCGCGCACGCGGCTGGCGAAGCCAGCGCTTCCGGCGCGTCGCGCCCACGCGCCCGGCTTCCGGCCGCGCGTGTGGGCGCGTCGATGTCGTCGGCGGCGTGCGACCACTCCCCGGACTCGTCTCGACGTCGCCTTTCTCCCCGTGCCTTCATAATTTTATTTCGACTTACGAAAACTCAGAAAAATGGCCGAACAACGCTCGGGTGTCGGGATTTTCGCCCGGTTCCGTACGGCCGAAGTAATTTCGCAAGAAATCAAGCAATAACATCAGAATTGATCGGGAAAAACGTGAACTAGGGCTCTGATACCAATATTGGGAATAACGGATCCCCGAAAACTGGATTCGACACCGAATCGAACCCCTAAATCAATGCGGAAGACGAAGCCCAAGAAAACACGCATCACCGATCGTAAAGCACACCACAGATTCGAGCGTACCTTGTTAGCCACGTTAAACACCGTCGTTAATGGAGGAAGAGAATCCGGTCGATGAAGCCTTGAAGGGAAGAAATTGGAAGCCGTATGCCTTCTGTTCTTCGGGAGAGAAAAACGCGGGAGAGAAGCGTACGTTGATTGTGCCAAAGGGTGCGTTTCTCTCTCTCTCTCCTCCCTTTTATACCTTCCCCCTCCACGGGCCCTATTCCCGTGGGCCGGGCCCTTTTGGGCCCAACTTGAGCGGATAGGCCTTGAGCCCATCTTATAGGCCTTGAGCCCATCTTATAAATCCATCAAGTGTTGAAGCAAAACTCCGCCCATTGCAACCATTGTACTCAACGTCTTGGATGATCTCCGGTAAAGCATCACAGATACATTTCAAGGACCCAGATGATCGCTTCGGTTTGTCCATCCATTTGTGGGTAGTAAGCCAAACTCATGTTGAATTTAGTCCCTTGTAGTTCAAATAATTCCCTCCAAAAGGCACTTATGAAAGTGGGATCCCAGTCAAAAATAATCGATTTAGGCATCCCATGGAGTTGGAAGATAGTTTCGAAAAATGCCTTTGCCACCGTTAGGGTCGTGTAGGGATGGCTAGGTGCGGTGAAGTGAGCCGTCTTTGATAAACGGTCAACGACGACGGATATAACAGTCTTACTGTTGGAAGCCGGTAATCTCTCTATGAAGTCCATCGAAATGTTCGCCCAAATTTGCTTCGGAATTGGTAATGGGTGGAGCAATTCCGCAATTTTGCAAGGCTCCGCTTTATTTCGTTGGTAAACTTTACATTTTCGGATGCATTCCCGCAATGTTGCTCTCATGCCTTTCCAATAGAAATTTGACTTTAGATGTTGAAAGGTTTTGTGGAATCCCTCATGCCCGGTGTCATGTGTCTCTTTGGTGATGATGGGAATTAATTTCGAGTCTTGTCCAATACAAATCCAATCCTTATAGAATAGCACGTCGTCTTTTTTTTTTTAGTCCCACGGACCGAATTTTCCCCTGATAGAAGCAGCTCATGCAGCCGGTGTAACTCGGCCAACCGTCCATTCTCCTCTTTGATTGTGTCTAGCCATTGCAGAATTGACCGAGAGATAGCGGATATAGTTACTCTGGTTTTGCGAGATAAGGCGTTAGCCGCACCTTCTCCTTTCCATTTTTATATTCAATGAGAAGGTCGTACCCCATCAACTTTACGAGTCATCTTTGTTGCTCGTCTGTGTTAATCTATTGCTCCCAAAGATATTTGAGACTACGGTGGTTGGTGTGCATTATGAATCGTCTTTCCAAAAGAATATGCTCGCCATTTTTGCACTGCCAATATGAGGGCCATGGTTTCTTTTTCGTAGGTAGATTTTGCGAGTTGTGCACCGGATCATGGTTTGCTAAAGTACGCTAAGGGACGCCCTTGTTGCATCATACTGCTCCCGCGCCAACCCTGGAGGCGTCGCATTCGATTATAAACTGTTGGAAAAAATTGGATAAACCGAGAACCGTTGCTTGGGTCATAGCAAGTTGGAAATTTTCAAAGGCTTGATTAGGGGCTTCCCCCTACTTGAAGGCATCCTTTTTGAGCAAGGCTGTAAGAGCCGCTGTGATTTGCGTGTATGCCTTGATGAATTTGCAGTAATAGCTAGTGAAACCCAAAAATCCACGGACTGATTTGACATTCGTGGGGTGAGGCTAATCAAGGATGGCCTTGACCTTGTCTTGCTCCATGCTAACCCCATTTCGGTCTATGATGGCTTAAATAATTTATTTGAGGTTGCCCGAAAATGCACTTGATGTGCTTGATGTGCAGCCTGTGTTTTTTTTAGTAGATCGAACACGATTTTCACGTGCTTGGTGTGGGTTGCTGCATCTTTACTATAGATCAAAATGCCGTCAAAAAAGACAGAACAAATTGATATAAGTATGGTCGAAAAATACTATTAGCTTGAAAGGTGGACGGAATATTAGAAAGTCCGAATGGCAAATGGAGGAATTCGTAATGTCTATGATGTTTCCGGAAAGCCGTCTTTGCTACGTCTTGGGTGGTCATTTGGATTTGATGATATCCGGACCTTAAGTCCGATTTTGTGAAGATCTTTGCATCAAACAACTCGTTGATAAGTTCATTAATGAAGGTTATCGAGAATTTGTTTTTTTACAGTGACTTTGTTCATGGCGCAATAGTCAACGCAAAACCACCACATCCCATCCTTTTTTTTTTCCTTTACAAGAATCATGGGAGAAGTGTGACATCCCGATTTTTCTAATTCTATTTTCAGCTGATTGAGTCGGGCATTTCATCTGTGCATATAGTACATCTCTCTGAGTTGGCCACTCATGAGAGGACTAGCCTATTGGACGAAGCAATTAAGGGATTTTAACGCGTCAAACTTGGGGACTGATCACCCTTAGGTCGGATGCAAGAAAATTTCCTTGAAAGCTACCCGGTAGGTTAGGCGTGCTGAAATTGCACTAGATTGAATTCAACCGTAAAAATTGGGATTAAATTTAGAAGTTGGAAGCCCGGTTATGTCACACATCTTATTAGGATCATGGGATAATTTTTGTGGATTTTAATTGGATTCAGTTAGAAGAGAATTGATGGGAATTGAAGAAATTGGATGGACAAGATTTTAGGCCCCGGCGGAAAATGAAATTGGACTCATTGAAGAATGTTGTGGGAGAAGATATAGTGGAAGATGACATGGGAAGATGTCATGGTGGGCCATTTAGTTGGATTAAAGAAAGAGGAAAAAGAAAAAGAAATGCCCCCCCTCATTCTCTCTCCTCCCTCTCTTCTTCCTCTCTCCCGTGCGATTCCTCCATGGGCATTTTTTCATCTTCTTCTTCCTCGGACGCCACCAGTAGCTCGACGCCTCGCTTCATCCGCCCGTCCAACCGCCGGCAGCTTTGCCCGTTGCCGCTCCGCCTTGGCCGCACGCCCTTCGTCTTCCCCCTTTCCTCTCCCGTCACCTCTCTCCTCCATTGTTGTTATGCAAAGATCAGAAAAATGGTAGAGAAGAAGCTGGAGTAGCCATGGCCGTCCGCCCCCTTCGTCGTTCGCTCGTCGCCGCCAGCTTCCCGCCGGAGCCGCCGCGGTCATCGCCGTCGCCGTGCGTCCGCGCAAGGCCGCGCGCCAGCTCGCCGGCCGGCTCGCGCTCAGCCCGCGCCTCCAGCTTGTCGACCAGGCCGTCCCGAGCTGTTGCCGCCGCCGCCGAAGGGTCGCCGGAGTTGCCACCTCACCCGCATGAGCTGCTGCCGCCCTCCTCCGCCCATTCCGGCGCCGGATCCGCCCTTCTCGGCCCCAAATCAGTGGCTGGAAAAATGGGTATTCTAGCTCGGTCTTGGCCCGTTTTCGGCCGCCTTCCCGAGCCCGGATGCTTGGCCCGCTTTGAGGAAAGTCGATCCTCGCGTCGTCCTCGTCGTTTTGGTTCGCTCGGCTCGCTAATCCAGTGAGTTTAACTCACTAAACCTTAATTAGAGGGTTAATAATGCTTTAGGTATGCTTAGTTTATGTTAAGTGTTATTAGGTGGTTAGTTTAATTTATTTAAGTGTAGATTATATTAATGTGCTTAATTAACTTAAAGTGTGTTTGATTTAAGGCTAAATGAATGTTTACATTGATATAAACCTTGATGGGACTTAAAAGGAATTTACTTTTGATTTATTAAGTATTCCGAAATTATTAAATAATTTAATAATATATTATTATTCGAAATTATTAAAATATTATTATTTAATTATTTTCGGAATAAATTTAATTATTTATTAAATTCCGAAAATTTCGTCGGGACCTTATTTGCTTAGAATTTCATGCTGATCACTGCTGTGTATTTAGATTATGAATTTGATGATTGGATAATGCAAATTGAGTGTTGAATGTAAAAATTATGGATTTTATTTAGAAAATCCCAAGTGTCGGGTTTGGTATTGAATTTGGATTTTTAATGGTTAATATCGTAATTGGATTGTGTGAGTGAATTGTAAAGTATCCAGGGATTGGTATTGAATTGTTGTGTGCTGATTGAAAGGCTTGGGTCACAGTAGTGGCGGGACTGACTGGATCTTTATTCTTCTAGAAATGCAGTCGATAGAATGACGTGGCTTGGTCATAGTAGTGGCGGGACCGACTGGACCTTTATTCTTCTAGAAATGCCGTCGATAGAATGACGTGGCTTGGTCGCAGTAGTGGCGAGACCGACTGGACCTTTATTCTTCTAGAAATGCCGTCGATAGAATGACATGGCTTGGTCGCAGTAGTGACGAGACTGACTGGACCTTTATTCTTCTAGAAATGCCGTCGATAGAATAACGTGGCTTGATCACAGTAGTGGCGGGACCAACTGGACCTTTATTCTTATAGAAATGCCGTAATGTTAGTAGATAGCTGACCTGCGAGTCGGCTATGCCTTTGTGTGGCAGTGAATAATAATTGGAATGCATGTTGAGTGTTGTTGATGTGTCGGATTATGGGACGGAATTGTGTGGCATGGAATGGGGCGTGTCATAACAATTTAGTCTTATAATCAGGACCCTCGCGATTGTTGGTTATATGAAAGTGAATGCGTTCCGGTTGTTTAAGTTCCTATTACTATTTGTGATTGAGTGTTTTGAATTGTGCTAACCTGCAGGAAGGAATGGAGGCGAGGTAAGTTCTCTGTTGATGTGGCTAGGCCACCCTTGGGCGTATTTTTTTTTTCTAATAGGGGTTTAGGGGGTTGAACTTGCTGAGACATTGTCTCATCCCAGTTTGGGGATTAAAATTTTAGGTCCCTGGTGGTCGGAGTGGCTAGATAGCTTTGGTTGATCTTGAGGAGTTGTAGAGGTGAAGTCATGAGGATTGGAGAACGTGTCCGACTTGTAGCTCGTAGGACAGTTCATTTTTAAGAGTCGGTCTTTTGTAGACTTTTGGCTGTAGGCCTTCGTTTGTAACTTCGTTGGTCTATGTAAGTGATTGGTTGTGAATTTGCTTCCTGCTTTTCTATCCCGCATTTCATTGTCAGGGGTTTTATAATACGTTCCGCTTGCGCAATAATAAATGAATGGGGTTGGCGATACTACCTGGGAATGTTGCATTTTCATGACCATGGTGCGATGTTGGTGCGCTCGAGGTTCGGGGCATGACAAGAAGAGTAGGGGTTGTTGCTTGGTTGAATTATTCCGCTTCTTAGCATTCCCTTGACTTATCTTTCGATCTCTTGTTTTTGATAAAAAGGATAGCGGTAAGGGCGCACATAGACGGGACCCTTTCATTCCGTAATGGTAATGCGGTAATCTTGGTTTTGCGGCAGTGGTAGCCCCTCGAGTTCCATGAAAACCGTTGAATACTCCTTCTCAAGTCATTCCCAATTTTGTCCTAGTTTTGGGTCGGTCTCACTGGTGGGTTTTTTGTCCACTACAACTCTCGAATCAGCCTCCATCCAAAGCAAAAAACCATGCACCTTCGATTGCCCGATTTGTCGGCTTAAGTTTTCGGCCTTGATCTTCTTTGCTTCTTCCTGCTCCATCCCAATTAATCTCACATTCTTCCTGTGACACCGTAATCGCATCTCCGTAGTCTTGAAATCCCATAAAATCGGGCAAAGATCTCGAAGACATGATGCCCCAAGTACTGCATCACATCTATAAAGAGAGATAGCCTGAAAATTAATTGTAAATATTGTATCTTGGATGGTCATTTCCGTACAACTCCCCAAGCAAGCCTCACGCCGTTAGCCACCACCACACTCAAATTACGTCCGTTCTCTATGGTCAAGCCCAACTTGCATGCCATCGCGGTATTGAGGAAATCGTGTGTGCTCCCGGTGTCGATGAGCACACCAAGAGGTTGTTTCTTTACCGTGTCCCGGATTCACAAGGCCTGTTTGCGTGCAGCGAGATTCTGGGGATGTCTTCCCCCTCTACGTCTACTGCTTTGCGTGGCTCCTTGAAGGCCTCTGCTTCCTCTTCTTCGGATTCTTCCTCCCCAACCTCAATTAAGAAGAGCCGCTTGCAATTGTATCCGGGGGTAAAAATCTCGTCACAATTGTAGCATAATCCCCGGTTCCGCCGTTCTTGAGCCTCCGCTGATGTTAAGCGCTTGATGGGTTGCTCAAGATATGGTGGGGTTGGGTTTTCCCATGCTATTCATTGCTCGGTTATCCTGTGGGGCCTCAGTTGGCCCCATGTTGGGGCCGTAGCGGGATTAAGCAGTAGTTGTGGCCTTTCGTAAAACATTGCTCCTTTCGTCGAAAATTCGAGCCAAGCTAATTGCGTTCAAAAGAGTCCTTGGGCCCGTAGCACATACATCTTATATTACAGGTTCTTTAAGGTCATTAACAAAACAGTTTACTTCTTTCGTGGGATAGAAATTAGAATCGCACGCCGCATCGCACAAGCAGCCACTTGAACTGGATTCGGTAATCCTTGAGAGTTTCAGTTTGTGTTAATTTTGTCGACTCCCCGAAGAAATCGTTGAACTGAGTGGGGCTGAACCTTTCCAAAAATATGAAGCGAAAATGCTCCCATGGCAGATAATCATCTGCCCGTAGTGATTTGACCTATAATTAGACTTCCCCTTCAAGTTGTATGGATGCGAGGATGAACTTCTCATCTTCCGGAGTTTGATTATATCGAAATATTCATTCTACTCTCCCTATCCAGGCTGTTGCATCGGTGGTTTCGTCAAATCAAAGAATATCGGGACGATACCCTCGATTGGGATGGGCCATTCGCCCCTGACCTTTCTCTGGTTCCTCCTGGTCCTGCAGGTTCTGGTTTATGGACCCCCCACATCGAGCCTTGGCTCCCGCCTTGTCTCCTGTCTTGGCTTTGGCCTCCGCCGCGCCCCTGGTACCCTTCTAGCATCATGAGACGTTGCTGAATGTCTTACAAGGCTGCCAACACCTGCAGTTGTAAGTCTTAGGATTGGTCTCTTGCGCTATTGATTCCGGCTCTGATACCAAGCTATTAGGATCAGAATTCCTAATGTGGTTTCTTCGTCTATGCGGACAATGTCTATAAGATGTTTTTACTAAAAATTCAAGCGGGACGCTTTGATTTTGTTTTATTTTTGAATGAATAATTCCTCGTAGGAGGTACAATTTATAGTTTTCATACAATCAATGAATTTTATTATAAAAGGAAATACTAGTAATGCAAATTGACCTAGCAAAAATGATAATTGATCTAGCTATTAAGGGTGCGTTTGGTAACGTTTCTGTTTCGGGAAACAATTTTTGAACAAAAATAATCTTTTTTTTAAATTTCTATTATAGGGAATAATTTCTGAGTATAAGAATGCGCTTGGTAATTGCAAAAAATTTATACTCCAGGAACTAAAATGCGTTTGGTAAACTTGTATATGTTTTTTTTTCCTTTTAATTTTTCAATATTTTTATTATATTTTTTTTCTTCTTTCTTTCTTTTGGCCGGTCGTTGGCGACCTCGAGCCTTGTTGGTGGCTGGGCGAGCTCGAGCTCGCCCAGGCCAGGGTAAGGTTGAGCCTTGTCAGTGACCTCGCTTGGCCACCAAGGCCACTGGTGAGGCTTGGCCTTGCCCAGGTGGCGCGAGGCTTGGCCTCGTCGGGGGTTGGCGATGCAAGGCTCGGCCTCGCTGGGGGCCGGCAATGCTCCGACAAGGTTGCCGGCCCTCGACGGCTGGTCGCCGGCCATGGTTGAGGCCGACGACCGGCCAAAAGGAAGAAAAAAGAAAAACAAAAGAAGAAAAAAGGAGAAGAAAAATGAGAAAAAAAGTGTTTCTTGGAAGTGTTTTCGGGAACAAGAAACAAGTTTTTTCTTTTCTTGTTTCGGGAACATATTTGGAATAGAAACAAAAAGTATTGGAATAGAAACAAGAAGTAAAAAAAAAAATTATTTTTTGTTCCGGGAACACTTCCGAGAAACACAATAGATTTTTTGTTCCCGAGAATAAAAGTATAAATAAACGCGTTTTTGTTATTTTTTTGGTTTCCTGGAACAAAAGAACAAAAATTTGTGTTCTGGGGAACATAAACACATTTTGCCAAACACACTCTAATTCTCTTCTATTTTAAGCTTTCCTTGATTCTTGCTTCCTTCCCAAGAAATCATCCTTCTTTCATTTTTGGCCTAAAAATCTTCATTCTTTGTGCCATATTCCATTTTTAAACTTCCCTTGATTCTTGCTTCCATCCCAAGAAATCATCATTCCTTCAATTTTGGCTAAAAAATCTTCCTTCTTTATCCCAAAATTCTTGCTTTCAACTTTGGATTTATATCTTGATCGTGACAGTTGCCTGCTGCGAAAGCGTCACCCAAGCTAATGAGGGGTCACCCTTTCACAACCCTCACCATTGCCGGCGTGACGACCTCCATGATCATCATCAAAGCCGGCAATTGGCGGAGGGAAATAAGGAAAAAATAAAAAAATGAGAAAGGAAAAAAAGAAAAAAACAAAGGAACAAAAGGAAGGAAAAAAGAAGGAAAATAGAAGAAAAAGAAAAGAAAAAATAAAATAATAAAAAATTATTTAAAATTAAATAAAATGTCCAATTTAGTGCGATCCCATGCTGGTGTCCAAATTTGCAATCTCCGACTTAAGTTGGCTAATGGACTCAATTAGTACCAATATAAAAATATTTATGACTGAATTAGTAAAAATGAAAGTATAATAGGGATATAACTTTTTAAATACTTTTCCCTAAAAATATATAGATATTACACAATTATTTTTTCACTATAATCTTATCTTGGTATTTTTGTGGAATCGTATTAAAGTGTCGCATTAGATTTTTTCACTCAAATAAAACTCGTCGACTTTCGCTATACCAACGAAAAGTGCGAATGATACGCTGTTTTCCTCTGAACCCGAATAAGCCACTTCCGATTTTACTTCTTTTTCACTTCACAGTGAAGTTTTTTTAGCGAAGGGTTTCCTTCTATTAAAGCCCGAGAATTGCGACATACGGTCACCTTGAAGTCCAAGAGTCAACAACGTTCGACACAGGTACTTATGTGCAGTACCGCATAAATTTCCCAACTCCTGTAATGTAAGAAGCTCTCCTTTTCCTCCTTGGCAATTTGAGTGTCGTCTGAGAAGTAAAGTCCGTCTTGTTTGCGAAAGTTGATCGTGCAGAAGTAGCAGTCCAATGAAAAGAAATGGATGCACAAAATGATTTTAATCGGGGAGAATTCATGTGGAAAATCAGCTACTTCACTGAGCAGGATGCAAATAAGCTTTACTCTGAAGCATTCACAGTTTCTGGCTGTAAATGGTATTTCAATTTTTTTTTTTCTATTTTTGCGTTGTTTCTTGATAATCGCATGTTCATCATGTTGTCAAGTGATTCTTGCGTCTTCCGATACTTTTTGAGCAGGAGAATTCTGGTATACCCCAAAGGGAGCAGTTCGGGCTATTTGTCGCTTTTCCTTGGCGTCCCTGATTCTGCGACGTTGCCATTCGGATGGACCAGAGATGCCAAGTTCAGCTTGGGTGTAATCGATCAAATCAATGATGTTCTTTCTATTAGAAAGGGTTTGTTCTTGAATTCGATTGATTTTTTTTTTTTTTTGTAAATCTCTTTTTTATAATGTGAGTGTCTGATAGGTTTCTCTCCAATTGATTGTGCACATTTACATTTTAAAAGAATTGGTTGTTATGACATGAATAAGAAGAAGGTTTAGATGATAAAAGAATAGGCGAAAAGAAGTGCAAAGACAGATATGGAGCTGAGGGAGAAAATAGCTTTTCTGTATCTCATTCGTTAAACCTCTCAATGGTGGTTGTTATTGATTGAGGAATTTGGCAAGTTGAGTTTGTAAGCCACTGGTCCAGTAGATGGAGGAGTTGGGATTGGAGGAGTTGGGATTTGACTGCATCTAATATGATCTATATGTTGGTCCAGAAAAAAAGGGAGGAGCCACAAATTAACTTCTAGGATGGTCACGTCTGGAGGTCTTAAAACTGTCGCACATTGCCAGTTTCATTTTTGTATGAATTTGGTTGCTTAAGCTGATCATGGGGAGGTGTTTGCTTCTTCCGTTGCTAGTAGTTTGCTTGACGACCAATACAAAATTCTAGTTCTTGATGGTCTCCAATGTTTCTTACACCTCATGCTCTGGTGTTGTAAGTAAGTTTTTGAATTCGCCACTCCGTCTCCTGAATTCTGCAGAGGGGCAAAATGTTTTCACCGCAAGAGACAAAGAATGGGGTTTCAAAAGTTTCATTCCGTTGACTGAGCTTCATAACCGTACCAGGGGATACCTAGCAAATGACACTTTGGTGATTAAAGCCGAAGTTTGTGTCTTAACAGTTACTCCTCCGGTGAGCATTCAGCCAGCTAGACCAACTGATAAGTTCGACTCCCATTTTACTGGTATGGAGGAATTTATCAATGGTGCTGAGACTCATGGTGATAGCGTAGGATCAATTTCGTGCCACCATGATGGTGCTTTGACGGCTGAAATTCCTAGCTTAGAAGAAGTCGAGAAGGCTAAGCAGTCGTTGAAGGAATGCCTTTCAGATCTCTTTAAATTGAATATGAAAGAGAGGCTATCTGAGGCACTATTAACTTTAAGCTCAGCCAGAGTTGGATTATCCTCAGAGCAACAAATAGCAATTGAGACATTTCAGGCTAATTTCAATGATTTCACTTCCGACTTCTTAGCATTTGAGCAGGACAATGCTGAGTTTGAGCTGCATAAACTAAAAAAGGATCAAAGCTTCACTACTATGAAGAAGAGCCAGAAGACTCACATCTTGTATAAGCAGTTAATGGAGGACATTGTCAAGGAAGAGGAAGAGCTCAAGGGAAAGATGGTGGAAGTGAAGTCTAGGAAGGACAAGCTTCTCTCAGACTGGGAGATCTTGCTGGTCCAGTCTGAAGAAGCAAAGTCGGCCTATAAAGATGAGCAGAAGAAAGTAGAAGAGGCTGCGGAAAAGAAGAGAATAGCAGAGGAAAGAATGACTAGATCAACCACTGCTTGGTCAAATTTGAAGGCCCAATTCTGTTAAAACTTTAAGGTTATAAATAGGCTATGAGCAGTTGTTCACTTAAGTATGGAAACTGCGTTTTAGCTTGACTTTTTGTTGGCCAATTTTTGGTGGAACAACTGCTTAGAGCGGGTTACGTGGTTATATATATATATATATATATATAATCGCTTTGTTCCTTCACATAAAACCTTCTTGATATGACTCCACATTGGGTGGCTCTAGTGATATATACACTTCTCATGAGGCGGAGCCTATGGATTTTGATTATGGTCTCAGGGATTTGTATTAGGAGAGTTTACCCTGTCGTAAGTAAGGGATTGTCCCCTTGCAATTGAGTTTGGAATCAAAAAACAAGGATACTAACTGATAATTAGGAGTGTTCATACAACGAGAGAGCCACAACAAGTGTTGGGGATGTTATCGGTAATTAGAGAAGAAAAACAATTGACGCTTTCGATTTCTCCAAACGAACAGCAATGAAAGACATTTTAGTTTTGGTTGTGAGGTACAGAACATAATGCTACATCCATAGTTCTCTGGAAAAAAGGGCTTTTCCATGGTTTTTCTTTTAGGTGTTTTTGGGCATAAAACAATTGTTGGGTTAGGAACTTTCGAGTTTGGAACTGCATATAATTAAATGCAGTTGGGCTCTCACTTCATTGGGCGATGTTTACTTTGTTTGGCGAGGATAATGAATGACCTAAAACACAATCTTGTTCTATGGGGCCTCTTATTCTTAGAGGTTTTGGCCAAAGTAAACTTTTGTGTCCAAGCTAGAAGTAGACTTGAGTCATAAATTCATATCCAATGTAAAATCATAGTACGTATAACACTGGCATCCGACCAGTGATGCAAACCGACGACAACATGGAGTCTGTTTTGAATGAACTTTTATTATGAGGACTTCTAAGGAAGGTGAGAACTTTCTTGTAACATATGCTTGTAAAATTGTAAAACTAAGAGAAGTAGATGGTTGGAAAGATGATCCGGAGCTATTAGTATGAAACCATCATGTCTTTCAGGTTTTGAAGAAATTCTCACAGAAGACAATTTTTACTATTTGGAAGCCCTTGACAGGTAAGAGTTTTCTTTGACAGCCATGGCTTGGCTCTTTCTAAGAGATTAAATCCATTAATTCATATTAAGTGTCACGCCCCGATCCTTAGGCATGCGCACATCTCTTACTTTTGGTCGATTTTAAAATGTGATATCCCAGAACTACATATCGCCGACCCTTTTCTTTTATATATGCACATGCGGAAACAATTATAAATCCCCAGACAATAAAACAATGGGATAGAAAAGCATGCCATATTTTTCATACTGAAAATTTACAATCACATATTTTTACACGCATCTCATAGTATTCTACAATACTATATATATGTAAGTCTGATCTAACATCTATTCACATGCAGACAAGGTCTGACAAGACAGGACGGGATCTCAATCCTCATCCGGGTCGTACTCGGGATCATTCTCGGGGTCTTTATCCACGTACTTCTTTCGGGTTCCTCATCAGGGATCTCCTCGTCAAATTCCTCCTCCTTAGGCTCCTCATCCGGGTCCTGAAATGGTTATTTAATAACCACTGAGACAACATCTCAGCAAGTTCTATCCTCTAAGACCCAATTAATAAACTAATACACCTTAGGGCTACCTATGCACAATATGAGTCAGAGGATTTACCTTGGTCTCAGATTTCACTTGCATATTAGCACAGATCAAATAGGCACCAAAGCAATCACATCACTGACCGAAGCATCGATCAAATCGACCTAATCGATTACATGCCAACAAGACCACTCACGGTCATTTCCATTTAGTCAATCGATTCACAACATCAGATCAAATTAATAATCAATCGACCTAGTTGATTATATGTCAGTCAGACCATATTTCCGGTCATTTTAATTACTCCATCTCAATTCCCACTTACGAATCAAGGTCCTTAGGACACAACTTAAGTATAGGTGGAAGACACAGTCCCACTCGGTAACTTTTAATATTCAATGGATTTACGGTCCCATTCAACCACTCTTTAAGGGCGCGTTTGGTAACATTTACGTTCAAAAATTGTTCTAGGGAATAGAAATAGAAAAAAGTGTTTCTTCTAGGGAACAATTTTTGACTAGAAAGAAGTGTTTGGTAAACTTGTTCTGGAAATAAAAATGAATAGAAACAAGTTTGGTAAATTTATTCTTTTTTTTATTTCTTTTAATTTTTTAATTTTTTTCCTTTATTTTTTATTTTTTTTCTTCTTTCGGCTGGTCTCTAGCCTCCGTGACCGGCCGACGGGCCGGCAGCCTCACCCGGGCTCGCTGGCCCCTAGTGAGCGAGCCTCGCTGTGATTGGGCGAGCTCGGCGGTCGCTAGCCATGGCCGAGGCGGTGGCGGCCAAAGAAAAAAGAAGAAGAAAAGAAGAAGAAAAGATAAGAGAGAAAGTGTTTCTTCAAAAGTGTTTCTGGAACAAAAACAACTTTTTTTGTTTTGTTTTTCATTTCCGTTCTTTTTTTGTTCCGGCAACAAAAAAAAGATTTTGAACAAAAACGCAAACAAACGCGTTTCTGTTCTTTTTTTATTCCCGGGAACAAAAAAAAAATTTATGTTCATAAACAAAAACAAAGAACATTACCATGCAGCCCCTAAGTGGCAAATTACGGCCCAATGGACGCAACCTTTAATAGGTGACAGATTACGGTCTTATCAGGCGCAACCTCTATTGGGTGGCAATTTACGGCCCAACGGGCGCGACCTCTGTGAGATGGCAATTTACAGCCCAACGGGCGCGACTGATTCCAAATTTGGTGGCAAAACTCGGCCCACTGGCACAACCATACTTTGGCAGCTTTTGAGGTTTTACTCACAACCTTTTTTTTTTTTTTTTGTAACCCGGGAACCCCCGTACAGCCGTTAGCCGGCGAGGTAAACCTGGGGTGACGCTAGCGGAGGACCCACCACCCCGATGTTATGCTTAAGATCCCGTGCAGCCAGTGGGATTCGAGCTCTTCTCCTCTTTGCAAAGGGTTATGGGAGCCTTATCCAACTGGGTCACCGTAGGCGGTGGTAGTTCTACTCACAACCTTTCATAGTCAAATTCTAATTGAATACCAACATTGATCAATTTTAGGATAAATCCTCATATACTCATCAACTCACTAAATTTCCACAAATGAGTGCTCAATTAAATAAACAAAAAGCCCCACTGCAATCAGCCCAAAATTCCGGTCACCAGCCATCCCGGTTGAATTTCCAGGATTTACCCGGTGTGAGATATCACATTGTTCGAGAGAAAAGAAATAATTAAATAATTAATTTAAAAAATCAATATTTAATTCCTAAAAATTCCATTTAGGTCCAAATTGCCTAATTAACATCCGATAAGGGTTGGAAAAATCCCAAGAAGTATTCAATAAATAGTATTACATGTTTACTCGCTAATTGCACAATCCAATTAATTAACATGCATCACAATTATCTAATAATCACTAATCTACTCTAATCTAACCACTTAATTGCACTTAATTAAATCTAATCAAACTTTAGGTATAATTAGCAACCTAAGAAGGCATTAGTGAGTAAAACTCACTTGACCAAGTGAAGACCGGAACACCGCGATGGCGACGCGACAGCGGTCGAATCCCAAAATTTTGATGGCATCGATGGACCCTTGGATCGGGCCCAAAGATCTTGTCTTGCGGGCCTAGGTTTCAAAGGAACTTGCTGGACTTCATTGGACTATGGGCTGAATTTGCTTGAAGATGGGCTGCTGAAATTGAAGTTTCACGAGTTGGGCTGCTAAAAAGAGTGCAAGCTGGGCTTGAAGACTACTAAAGGTGGGCCGATTTTGGCTTGACTTGCGGCCCCAAGAGGCTGAATCTGTGCGGCTGTCTTCGAATGGCCCAAATGCATGGACTGGGCTGCTTCTGGGCCAAGGATATGTTGCTGGAGAAGACCACGCTGGGGATGCCGGGCAGTAGCAACGTGGGCTGGCGTGGCCCACGAAGGAAGCAGCAGCTGCTTCGGTCAACAAATTGAATGAGAGAGCAGCTGGCGTTCGCTGGCAGAGGGGGAGAGATCACAGGATGGCTTCGGTCTCTACTGGGGAGACACCGCAACATGGATGGCAGCTGGGGTTGACTGATGAAGGTGGAAAACAACATATGTCCTTGCTGGGTGGGGCGCTGCAATGGACCGAAGAAGCTGAGCAGATGGGCTTCGGTTGACTTGGTGAAGTGATCTAGGGGTGAGCAGCGGTCAAGGGTTAACCCTGGACCGGCCCTGGACCGGCCCAACCCTGCCGGTCCTAGTCCGGTTCCCAAGGGGACTGGGTCGGTCCTCGGTCCTGAAATTCCAAGACCAACATTGTGCGGGTTGGTCCTCGGTCCTAAGAGTTTTGGGTCGGTCCAACCCTGGACCAACCCTATATATTATATTATATTATGTATAATTCTTTTATATATTCAAACCTAAAAAAAAATGTCTGTTATATTATATTATATTGAAATGTTCTATCAATAATACTAATAGTAATTTCAATTTAAAACTTTTGTTGAGTATTAATTATGTGTCGTTTGTTTTGTTTTCGGGTGTTTAGAAGTTCAAGTGAATTAACAATATGTGAAGTTATATATTCATGATTTATATTAAGTATTTTGAACTTTTTATAGTTTAATTGTATTTTACTAATAAATTTCAGCTGCACTTTGCTTTTCAATTTGTGTCAAATGGTGTAGTATTGCAGTTGCTACGGTGATTTGCTAGTCAAGTGGTGTGAATCTCATTTTTTGGTTGAGTGGACTCTACATGATCAAATGTAGGAAAACGCTTTTGCATATGAGGTTATGAATATTAAAGATAGATGATTACAAGAACTTTCCATCCTGTCCCATATCTCGATGAGCGGTTAGCAAGTACGAAATTTCTATTGTGTCGTCTTAAATTTGCTAAATATGTATTGGTATTTATAATTTAGTTATACAATGCCCCATTGTCAATGGATGTGTAATTTGAATTTGTAGGTTTGCTTTTTTAGGGAGTATAAAAATAAGACAAAAAAAATTGTCGATTGGTCCCGGGTTGACCCTGGAACCGGACCGAACCCATTGGGTCGGTCCGGTCTTTGGTCCCAGGCTCAATAGGGTCGGTCCTCGGTCCTAAAAATTGAGGACCGACACTGTACGGGTTGGTCCTAGGGTTAGGGGGTGGCCCGGACCAACCCGGACCATGCTCACCCCTAAAGTGATCTGGCGTTGGGGTTGAAGACGCGAGAGATGGCAGCTGGCGAAAGGAAGAATCGGTGGAGCTTTGCTTTAGATGAGTGGCTGAGGAGTCAACAAAACCGGCTCTGCTTGAGAGAAACTGCTGAAGGTTGACTCAACGTGGCTGCGACTTCCATCGTGTTAAAATTATGACTCGAGTTTTCGCTAGAAAAGAGGAAATATAAAATAAAATAAATTGAAGGAAAATTTCTTCTTTCGAAAGCTTGCGGAATCAAAAGGCGTGGAGATAAAGTCCCTGTACGAAGAGGTCTCTCTCTCTTTTGCGTGAGGAACAAGTCCACGCGTGAAGCTCTTCGCCGAAATCTTTTATGGATAAAGCCTTCTGCTTCGCCGAATCAAAAGAGGAAAGTGTGGGGCCCAAGGTCAAACCTTTGACCTTGGGCACACACTCACACCCACGCATATAAAAGGGAAAGGTTTTATGTTCGTGCGTTGGCCTGCCAAAAGAAAACCTACGAAGCCGCCGAAGTGATATTGCCGCCGAAGCCATACGTACGTGAGAAGCTGCGCACGTCCACACCGCTTGAAGAAGATCCCAAGATCTTGAAGCCTTGCGAAGCCGTACGTAGAGAGTTTTGTAGCGCGGTAATTTGTGCCGTGAGTTTATTCCCAATTGAGTTGTTATTTATACACTTAGGGTTTGGGGTTAAATCTAGGTGCGGGAAACACTTGAGCGATTGAGCGATTGTAAATTCTGATTCTTCGATTTTAGTGGATTATTTGCTGCTGGCTCTCTCCGTGGACGTAGGTACCGATACTCGGACCGAACCACGTAAATTTCTGGTGTCCTGATTTTCTCGTTTAATTCTCTGGCGATTTCGCGTTGACGTAATTTGCAAGATCCTATCGTTTCCGCGTATTATATCCCAACAGATCGAAAGGAAAAGCAGCAAACTAGAGCAAAACGTGGACGAAGCTGGCTGGCGCAGGGTCAACAAACGGTTTTGCTGGGCTGACATTTCGATGGAGGTGTGGCAGTGAGATGTGCGAATGAAGGGAACCAATGATGCTGGCGTCGATTGGTGGCTTTGCTGGTGGACATCAACGGCCGAAGATGAAGAACAAAAGGAAGAAGGGCAGAGGCGGTTCTGTCCCCAAGGGAACCGATCGAGCAAGGAAAAGAAAAATTAAAGTGAAAGTAGAGGATAGCAGGGATGAAGCTGGCGTGCTCGACGTGGAGAGGAAGCCACCGATGGGAGAGAAGAAAAGTCCAAACCAAATATCTATAATCATCATTAGAATGCCCCAAAAGTCCACATGATTATCCTCTCATGTCCCATAATACTTTCTTGCATTTTTATTCACAAATAAATCAATTTAATACCAAAAGTTGCACCCCCACAAGCCTAGTCCGAATTCCTTCAATTTTGGACTTTAGTTTCCTCACCAATTAGGAAATTTGGTGTCCAATTTTTGTTGTAGAAATAATCCACACAATTTCTACAAATCCCCATCACCAAATGACTTGGTAATGAGGCCAAAAATCCATTCAATTTGGTCAATCTAAATTTCCGTTCATTTCCGAACCATTCGAAGTGATTTTCCATAAAAATCCCTAACTCGACGGAACCTCTCCGAAAGACAAGACGACATCTTATAAATGAATTGTGACATGCTCGAACGTCCAATTTCCGAAACCGAATTCTATTTTGTGGTTAAAATCGATCGAACATGATTTTAGTCCGATCCGACCTACCGGATAGCTTTTAGGGATTTTACCGCGGTTATATCCTTTAACGGCTTCACCCAATAGATTGGTTAACTTATGAGTGATTAGCTCAGAGAAAAGGGACCATAGACGCGTCGGTTAGATGCCCATTTCATATATTCGGGACGGTGTTGAAATTCAGGATATCACATTAAGAGGATTCAAAACTAGGGCCACGAAAGTCCCATATTGTATAAGCAGTTGATGGAGGATATTGACAGGAAATGTGGAGTAATGTATTTTGTATTCTCATTAATCTGTCCATTGTACAAGCCTAATGCTGTATATTTAATACAAGAAAAAAAAGAAGGAAAGAATACACGTAATATTGTCTTCCTTGAAATATTCCATGCCCTTGATCTGCTATATCATCTACGAGATCAGAATTGCAATTAGGAATCAATCAAGGATAAAAAATAAATTCTTTCTCCAACACTCCCCCTCAAGCTAGCGGCTTATATATGTCAAAGGCGCCTAGCTTGCTTAATAAGTATGTGTGTTGTCTTTAACGTAACGGTTTAGTAAAAATGTCTGTAGGCTGCTCCACTGTTCTGATTCCTCTAGTCATAATAATCCCTGCTTGAATTTTTTCTCGAGTAAAATGGCAATCAACTTCTATGTGCTTTGTTCTTTCATGAAAAATTGGATTGGCTGCTAATTTAAGTGCGGCATCATTGTCGCAAAATAGTTCACTCACACCATCAACTTGCACACCAAGATCTAGTAGCAATCCTCGTATCCAAACTATTTCACAAACAGTTTTTGCCATTGCTTGATATTCTGATTCTGCTGATGATAATGAAACTGTTGATTGTTTCTTTGTCTTCCACAAAATCAAGGATTTTCCCAATTTGATGCAAAAACAAGTAATGGACCTCCTCGTCATCGGGCATGTAGCATAATCCATATCAATATAGGCCGTTATCTTCATGTTGCAGTCATGGGATAAAAGAATTCCAAGTCTTGGACATCCTTTTAAATATTTTACAACCTTCAACGCTATGTTCATATGAGATTGCTTCGGGTTGTGCATGAATTGACTAAGTATTTGTACTGCATACCATATATTAGGTCTAGTCATGGTGAGATAGATTAATTTTCTAACAAATCGCTGATATCCTGATGGATCCTTGAGCAATGGATCTTCATTGGCTGATGGAGAATCTGTATCATACTCGAATGTCGTCAATTTAACATTATGCTCAATAGGCATCGCAGCTGGTTTATATCCTGACAATCCCGCTTCGATATAATTTCTAGGACAAATTTTCGCTGACTGAGGAAAATTCCTTTTTCGGATCGAGCTATCTCAATACTAAGAAAATATTTGGGAGGTCCCAAATCTTTAATATGTAAAGTTGAATGCAAATATTTCTTAAAATGTTGAATTGCGACGTCATCATTTCCCATTATCAGTATATCATCCACATAAATCAGTAGATAGATTGATGAAGTACCTTTGGTCCATGTGAATAGAGCATAATCATGCTTGGAATGATGGAAGCTTGCGCTTGTGAGAGTAGCGGTGAATTTTGCATACCATTGTTGAGAGGCTTGTTTGACTCTATATAGGGATTTATGAAGACGACATACTCGAGACTCCCCCTATCTGCATGAACCCTGTGGAAGCTCTATGTATATTTCTTCGTCAAGGTCACCATGAAGGAAGGCATTGTTGACATCCATTTGATGTAGTTTCCAATTACGAAAGGCAGCCACATACAAGAAAGATCGAACAGTGACTTCCTTAGCAACAAGAGAAAATGTTTAATGATAATCAAAGCCTTCACACTATGTGAATCCCTTAGTGACAAGGTGGGCCTTGTAACGCTCCATAAAACCATCTGCCTTGTACTTGATTTTATAAACCCATTTGCAGCCAATGGGCTTTCTATGAATAGGCAAAGGAACAATATCCCAAGTATTATTTTCTATAAGAGCAAATAATTCATTTGCCATAGCCCTTTGCCAGCGTCTATCACGTGCTGCGTCCTCATAAGAGGTGGGTTCCATTCTTCAGAAATTCAACTAATGCAGCAATTATGTTGTGATGATAGTCGACTAAAAGAAACATATGAAGACACAGGATATTGTGTATTCGGAGTATCCAAGGGAGGACAAATATAATCTTTGTCCATGTTGGGGGATGAATTTGTCGTCCCGATCGTCTAGGCTTGTTAATAGGCATCAATTCGACAATTGGCGATGAGGACCCACTAACGCATGGCTGTGACGATGAATTGTTCATATCATAGGAAGAGACATGAGATTTAGCCAAAGTGACAGAAGATCTAGGATCTGGCGATGTAGGAGATAAGGTGGACAATGGCTGCTCAGATGACAATCTCTCAGGTGCAATTAGAGCATATTGCGGTGTCATGGAAATATCCTCTATTGATAAGAATTGCCGATGATTTGACGTAGATGTCGATGGCTCATGTGAAGACCTCGTTTCTTGGAAGGGGAATATATCCTCATGGAAGATAACATCCCGGCTAACAAAAAAATGACTTGTAGATATCTCCATAACCCAGTAACCCTTCTATAGAGTAGGATATCCCATAAAAACACATTGAAGAGCTCTGGGGTCCAATTTATCTTTATGGCCAACATTTGTCACAGGAAATGTGGAGTAATGTATTTTGTATTCTCATTAATCTGTCCATTGCACAAGCCTAATGCTGTATATATAATACAAGAAATAAAAGAAGGAAATAATACACGTAATATTGTCTTCCTTGAAATATTCCATGCCCCTGATTTGCTGTATCATCTACGAGATTGGAATCACAATTAAAACAAATTAAAAATAGTGGCAAGTAGTAAGGCGGTGCATGGTAACGTTTCTATTCCTTCGAATTTTTATTCCCAAAAAAAAAAGAAGAACATAAATCCGTTTAGTAATGCAAATTTATTTTTCTATTCTCTGGAATAAAAAGTTAGTCCGGGAATAGATTTTGAGTAGAAACGAGAAAAAAAAAAGTTGTTTTTTATTCCCGGGAATAATTTCTAGAACTAAGCCAATTTTCTTTTTTATTCTTCTTTTATTCCTCTCTCTTGCCACAACCATCTCCAACCGCTCGGAGCCACCGTTGGCCGCCGCCCCCCTGCCACCGCCACTGCCTGTCGCTGGCGGGTGGCGACGGGTGGCGGTTGACGATCAGCGATCCATGAGCAAGAATAAAAAATGAATAAATACAAAAAATAAACTATTGCGTTACCAAACCCATTTCTATTCCTTTTCCTTTTCTATTCCAAGAGTAGAAATTTTGTGTAATTACCAAACACGTTTTTTTACTTTGAAATTGTTCCCCGGAATAGAAATATAAAAGAACTATTTCTGAAAAAAAAAATCTTCCTTAGCCAAGAAGCGTTGTCATGTGAGTGCCTATATATTTCCAAAATATTATATGAACTCCTAAAATTAATGAAAAATATGGTCAATGCTAAAAAAAAGAAGATTGATTAAATTCATCCCGACACATAGAATCTCTTAAAGTTGTAATCCCACTAACATGGATAAGGCAATTGTTTACTCTCTCCACGTCATTCAGTGACGTTGACACGTGGCAACTAGTTTTTATTTTGAAACTCATGTGTTCTAACAAAAGAAAATATAATAAATTGTGGTTCCATTTCATATATGGTAATATCAATCAGGATAGAAATTGAATATTTTTCTTTAAGAGGTTGAATTATAAAAATAGGTGTTGATCAATCCTGTTTTATATGCATAGAATCTGATTTCGATCGGTCAAAATCAACTCACCATTCGACGATTGGTATAAGAACGTTTCACAAGAATTGAGGTATTTCAGATGTAGCAAAGTGAAGATCCATAAACTTTTGATATTCAGACTTATTGATACTCAGCTCGTGGAAACAAATCGAGTTTAGTCGAGCTTCAACTAGTTTTTCAAAAATATATTTTTTTGGTTTGATTTTCGAAAATATTTGATACTTTGGGCTGACGGTGTTATTTACCGATGGGGGTGTTTATATGCCACGTGAGTAAAACGAAGAGAATAGCTCTGAGTCTAACACGTCCTCAGGAGAAATTGGGGAAGCACGAAACTTGATGAAGATATAAAGGAGTTTCTGTCATCAGAATATGACTAAAAATCGTGCATGGATTTGGCGACTTTGGTCCAGTGACCACATGTAGCCATACATAACGAACCCCTCAACGGAGAGATGCAGAAGAACTATGACACATGGCAAGCGAACTCTGCTTTGGTAACCCTGCTTCAGTGCAATGTAAATATGCCACAGACTGTTGGGAAAATTCAGTAGTTAGTGAAAAACTGTTATGTTAGAATGTGTGAATTGACTACTTCATGGTCTTCCTATCAACTTGTTTTCTTCATAATTTTCAACTCCTCTGTCTCCATTGTTGTGCTGTTAACTCTTTCCCGCTCCTTGTCCCCAAGAGAGTTATTGAATTTAGACAGTCCTTGTGACTGAAAGAAGAGCCTCGGCACAACGACATTATCTGCGCTCGTTTCGTCCTTCTTACCTGTGTTCTCAGGGTTGCTCCTGATTCTTTTGTTGAAGATCGGGATACCTAAGGTTCTAGATGGTGACCTGCTCTCTCTATTTTTGGAGCTTACAAGCATGCAGCAGGAGGCCGTACTATCACTACCTTTTTGTGCTCCAGACACGGTCAAATTGAGTTCATTACCATTTTCTCCCATTCCAGTCAATCAGTCGTGCAACTCCTCGAACGGGTTCATTATGCTTTGAATTAGTCCCCGACATTGCAAGTTTCTTTATGTCGAGCTGTGGATACATATTTGCTGCATGCTTTATCCGTGGAAGGATTCTGTCAAGCTGCAGAATGTGCCAAAAGCACCGTGTTTATGGCAGCACAGTTCGCATTAAGCAATGAAGTGCCATCTCAGATGTGCAAGCATAACATGGGAAGCTACAAACTCAGATCAAAGACCTTATTACTACTACCTGAGGGTGGAGAATTTTGCTACATCGAAGCTTTGTGAACTCCAATTCTCTTAATATTGTGGGGCACTAAAGGTCTGTTTGGTAATGCTTTTTATTTCAGTGAATAATTTTTTTTAGAAATATATATATTTTTCTATTTTTATTCTCGGAAACAATTTTTCAATAAAAGAATGCGTTTGGTAACTACATAAAATTTCTATTCTTGGAATGAAAAAATAATATAAATGTGTTTGATATGATTCACAATGTATAATTTCTTTTAAACTTTTTCTTATTTTTCTTTATTGTTGCCACCGCTGACCATTACGGTCCACCACCAATTTTTGCCGTCACCGACCGTTGCTGCTAGCCACTGATAACCGTTGACGACGGACCGCCGCCCACCGCCACCAACTGCCGCGGTTGGTGGCGACGGGTGGCGGTCCAGGCTAGCCCCGATTGGTAGTTTACCGCGGCAGTTGGTGGCAATGGGCAGCGGTCCGTCATTAGTGGTCATTAGTGGCTGGCGGCCACAGTCGCTGATGGCAGAGGTTGGCGATAGTCATTAGCAAGCGACGATGATGGTCGTCGGTGCTAATCGGTCAGTTGGCAAGTCGGCGGGCAACAGCGTCAACCATCGTTGGTGGTGGGTGCGGTAGCCGACGGTGGCGATGGCGGCCGGTAGTGGCAACGGCGGTCGGCTATTGGCCAGTTGGCAAGCGGTGGCCTTAATGGTCATCAGCAGTGGGCCATGGCGGGGGACAGCGGCGGCAACGGCAGCTAGTCGACGTCGATTGGTGGGTGGGTGATGGGAGGTGGTCGGTTGATGGGTGGCGGGCAGCGGGCAGCGGTCCATCGGTAGCTGAGGAAAGAATGTCCAGATCTGCCGCTGCCTGGTCACGTAGAGGGTTTACTTTGTTGAAACTTTTAGTGACTATTCGCTTTTCAAGTATATGAAACTGCGTATTGGCATTCTAGATTATGTAAATTTGAACAGGAGTTAGGCCAAATATCCGCATAAGTAGTTAGTTTCTAATTATCTTTTGATGATTTGCGTTGTGGTTACTGTTGGGAAAATATGGCTTCATATTGGGTAGAACAATGAAATCAGATCATTAGAGTACTCAAGTCGGACTTTGAGGCGTGATATCACTTTATTTATTTGTCCCACAACGTTGCTAATGGTCACCGGCAAAAATCCTCCAGGATACAACAAAGTCTCGGATGAGAATACTAGATAGCAATTCTAGTACTTCTCCAGGGTCTCTCATGAGAAACAATTAAAAACAATGGCTATAGTTTCTCTCAAAAGAAAATAAAAAAAAAAATGGAAGAAGATGTGTGTTTGATCTCAAAACATAAGTACTTATCTTTGTCTTTCGAATAGAGGCAACCCTTCAAAAGGTTGCAAAAGAACAAAGACAACCTTTCGTAAAAAAGTACGTCTCAAAGGTTACGTTGAAAAGATATAAAAATTCGGAATTAAATAAATAATAAAAAAAATAATTGTAACTTTTCATGAACAGTCGCACTGTTTCAACAAGATTTTGTAGTTAATATTTTATATAAATAAATCAGAATTTTCTCAATAAATAAAATAATGATCGTTGGTTAATGCCAAATCTCGTCCACGTACGCACTCACATCTTTTCGATGTGGGACAAGGCACCTCTCAATTTGTTTTATAAACAAATTACCAACAATCCCCCACTTTTGTTTATAAAACAAAAAACAATAAATAAAACATTAGAAATATACAACCAAAATTTCCGTAAGATTAATATACATACATAAAGGTCTCTTTCGAGTTAAATCTTAACTTAGTGCAAGCATCTCAAAGCTCTATCGAAAGTGACAAGTAGCTCGGCTTTAAACTTGTACTTTTATATAATAGAACCGGACATATCGCACATACACTAACCTCTTGTTTTAGCGAGAAGTTCTATATTACTCCGCACTATTATGGCCTTGTGCTTGATCCTGTTTCATGAGCTCTCCAGAAAGCAACCCTAACTTTCGTAAGAAGCGGCACCACTTCTAAGCTCATATAGGTGAAGTATCTACCATGTGTTTCTGTTACTATCAACACATTACATATTTGTATAATACTTCATTAAGCATTCAATTCAGCCTACAAAACGTAACAGACAATATTGACTTCTCATATCAGGGCTACGTCAATATCAAACAATCACATTCAATAATTTGTTTTTACCCATTAAACCTTGTAACTAGTGATGTTCTAGAAAAAGGTCGGGTTACCATTATTGGTAATTTCAATTAAAGGGTTTCAGCCCCGTTTCTTATGAAGTCATTATTACCATATGTCTTGATAAAGCCTTCGTCAAAGGATCGGCAAGATTATTACTTGACCTCATGTAAACAATTGTTATGGTACCATCTTTAATCAATTGTCTCATATACTCATGTCTTAGACTAATATGTCTAAGACTTACCATTATAGATATTATTATAGGCTCTTGCCAAAGTAGCCTAACTATCACAATGGATAGAAATAGGAGGCATAGGACTAGGCCACAATTTGATATTCAATAACAAATTCATAGTCCATTCAGCCTATTTCCCAAATTCTACTAAAGTAACGATTCAAATTTCATAGTTGAGTGAATTATGCACATTTGTTTCTTGCTCGCCCAAGAAACCACACATTCATGTAATGTGAAAATCCATCTAGTAATGGATCTTTTATTTCTCATACTTGTAACCTAACTAACATCGGCATATCCCTTTTTTTATACCTGGATGATTACTATAGAACAATCCCAAATTTTAGTTCTCAATAATAATCAAATTTTCGGGTAATAACTTTCCGATGTTCTATACTTGGATTACAAATATTTACTCAACTTGCATATACAAAAAGTAATATTAGGTCTAGTATAATGTATCACATAAAGACCCATAGCACTCACATTAAAAATTCTCCACCAGGAATCAAATGGAGTACTTATATATTTGAAAACAAGATGTTTAAATTTATACATCATCTTCTCCATGTAATCATTTTAGCTCAAAGAATAATCCCCATTATTTTTAAATTTTAACACCCAATAAGGTATCTACTTCACTCAAATCTTTCATTTTAAAATGAAAGTCAGATACCTTTTGTCTCAATGACTCCAATCACATTAGCTCCATAGTCCCCTTCAAATACCCCACTTCAAGACTATTTTAAGAGGCATCCAAGATCTATATCGACTCCGCCTTTCCCATTGGGGATGAAGCACCCCATGATGTGAAGAAGAATGGAGTCAGGTCGTGCAACATATTTATTCCTCTTCAATGAAAATCCACAACAAAAGATTCAACCCGCTCAAAGTGTGTGCAAACTTATAAATAGGATGTTCACATGGTTAATTTCCATCAAGCTATTAACCATTGATCATGGCACATTTAATACCTAAAGAATTTGGCATGCAAGACTGCATCATTTCGCCATAACATGGAGCCAACGTAGACATCCTAAAGTGCCTCAGGTTAACTACATTAGTTTTGATGTTCTTCACTGATCACAGAATTATGTCAAATCTGTTGCACTAAATATCAATGAATGTTTATGCAGAAACTGCCAAGTTCTAGTGCCATAAAATTCGATGCCACTACAATGACCATTACCACTCTCATAAACCAATAGATTTATAACTTCACGAGACCATAAGAAGACATTCTTTCAATCTTTGCAACTTCTCGACACGCATGCACTCTAGAAAGCAATGCAACACTATTAGGCATTACAAGGCATAAAGCGAGACATATCCGACACTATATAAGCTGTCTGAACAAATGCAGCCACTTCAAGAGGCCAAACCGTCAAAGGTATCAGCAAATGATAATTGAACATGCAAAATTGAGGAATGTACAAATGAATATACATACTTCAACAGTAGTCAGAGGAACTTACGCACAATCCAGACATAAAGTTGGACTTGACATTTTGAAGTTCAAATGAATCAAATACATTATGCATCATTCACATTCAGAGCCACCTAGACAAATTCAAGGTTGCTGGCTAGAGGGAAACAAACACTATTCCCAAACAATGGGATTCAACTTTTAAGTAAGCATAGCTCTTTCATTTGCAACTGAACAAGTATGACAAAATTTGACGAGTCAAAAGATTTTAATCATTTTTTTTTAAAACGAATTCATTATTTGATCATGTTCTCAGGATTCATTTCTTCACTTTAGTTTCCTCATACAGCTCCTACCTTCAAACTTGTTCATGTTTACAAACTGACTACGATTTTTCATCAAATATACTAAAACAGCATATTCTTAGTGAATTTTAAATAAATATACTTATCTGTATCAATGGAAGAATCTATTGCTGATAGTAGGAAATATCTGACCAACTAATTGGTGGTATTTGAAATGTCAATCCTCGATCCACTCTCATCTTGAGCCTGACAGGAACCACAAAAGCCTTGTCGTCCAAGACCGCAGATTCTTGAGACAGACAAGAAGGCAAACCCAGCAACACTCTCGGCCCCCACGTCTCTCCCAAGGCCGTCAATTGCACCACGCACATCCACAGCAGCACCGTGGTGGTGGCGCGGATCATCCACACCTTCATACGAAGGTTTTTTTTTTTTTTTTTTTGAAGCGGAGGCTCTGACTTCGCTTGATATCTCGTGTGGAGGAGCATTATTGGCCAAATATCTGCCAATTATCGTTCCCACATGGTTCCGAGGCCTTTCCTACGTGTTGATATGTTCCATGAGGGCATGATCCGGCTTCGGTTATCATTGACAATCGGAGTCACGGTCAACGGAAAGATCTCGATCAAGATCCAGTCGCCTCAGGTTCTCATGCAACGAGCGATGATCATTGGCATCCATGTAAGCCATCCAATAACAGACCTTGCTTCTTGCGTCTAAATCTACGGCCACGTGTGCCTCGAGATGTCATAATTGACGTTGGCAAGAGACTCGGTTATGTCATCTATGTCATCCTCGCTACTGTTGTCGTAGATGAATGCACTCGAATTCAGGCATGATAAACGACTCATTCCCCGATGAACCACCGTTTCCCCATCAAAAAAGATATCCCCAACTGGAGTGATTCCCTGTGTTAATCGTGCTGCCTATGATGATGATGCGGCTTGTGGAAGGATCCCTTGCAGTCTTGCGAGACGCTCCAGGACAGGGACGGGTTTGCGTTAGGGAGCGACTTCATGTATTGCCTCCAATCATCGAGCGGAATCTTGAGATTGTGGATCTTGTTGTCGAGGCCGAGACTGCAATTGGCGTGCATCATGCAGACCAGATTCAAGTCCCTGCTCGGCTGGCAGAATCCCCGAAATACGCCGTATCCAGGAACTTCATCCGGAGCCCGATTTCGTCAAGGAAGTGGTTCATCTTGATCTCGTTCAACACGTCCTGGTCATGCTTCCCGGGATTCCGATGAAACGTTGTAGTGTTCCCACTCGGTGCTGAATATATCGTTGCCATCAAATAATATAATATTAAGATCTCTAAAAGCGCACTGATAATGAGAGCAGAGAAGGCAGTGAAAATGATCCATTGGCCCCGGTGACTGATTCCCACATGCTGGTCAACGCATGCCACATTGTGAATAGCTTCACCAGCATCTTCACCTCTCTTCCTCGTGCGGTCTAGTTTCACCGTATCTTAATTCATGATTTGATCGACTCTAACTTCATTGTAGCAAAAATAAATCCTTAAAATTGTTGGGAAAATATGGCTTCATATTGGGTAGAACAATGAAATCGGATCATTAGAGTACTCAAGTCGGACTTTGAAGCGTGATATCACTTTATTTATTTGCCCCACAACGTTGCTAATGGTCACCGGCAAAAATTCTCCAGCATACAACAAAGTCTCGGATGCGAATACTAGATAGCAATTATAGTATTTCTCCAGGGTCTCTCATGAGAAATAATTAGAAACAATGGCTGTAGTTTCTCTCAAAAGAAAATGAAAAAATGGAAGAAGATTTTTGTTTGATCTCAAAACAAACGTATTTATCTTTTTCTTTCGAATAGAGGCAACTCTTCAAAAGGTTGCTAAAGAACAAAGACAACATTTCGTGAAAAAGTACGTCTCAAAGGTTACGTTGAAAATATATAAAAATTCGAAATTAAATAAATAAAAAATAAAAAAATGATTGTAACTTTTCATGAACAGTTGCACTATTTCAACAAGATTTTGTAATTAATATTTTATATAAATAAATCCGAATTTTCTTAATAAATAAAATAATGATCGTTGGTTAATGTCAAATCTCGTCCACGTGCGCACTCACATCTTTTCGATGTGGGACAAGGCACCTCTCAATTTGTTTTATAAACAAATTACCAACAGTTACAATTTCTTGCTCTCGGAACTTGGGAACACAGTGCTCTGTTTCTATAGGTTTCAGAGTTTTGGAACTTGGGAACAGAGTACTTTGTTTTTTTTGGGCGAGTGTTTTGCCACAGAGAGAGAGAGAGAGAGAGAGAGAGAGATGTGAATGTTTTAAAGGTGGTGGCGGATCCGACGATAAGAGAAGGAAATGAATATGTTGCAACTGAGCAGCAAGTTACCGTTGGCGGGACACTTGGCAAGCTTATCAAGCCTTTAATCATCAATTTGTGCATGTAAACACACAATTCTTTTTTTTTTTTTTTGAAGAAAACCTCGACATGGTGCATCTCTCTCCCTTCTCAGCGGTCGCCAGACTCGCCATGGCCACCGCCGTTCCACCCATCATCGACGTCATGCCACAACCACCATTGGGGAGGCTCTTCACTTGGACAGCGATTAACCGCTACCCGACTGCACAACATTCTTGCCAAATGATTCCATATCTGTAAATTTAACATAAAGGGAGTCGGAGCAGAGGAACCAAGAGCAACTTAGTATGCATGGAGGAAAACAATGCGATAAAAAATGGTTTGAGAACTACATTGTTAGATGACGCAAGTAGATATATCAAACATATACCTAATTTGTATAATTTAATTGTAAGACTGATACTAGTGTATAATTCCGACAGTAATTCATCATAAATTTGTCATAACCTCCCAAGAAACGAATTCTAATCTTACTTTTGATTGTTATATACATTGTGATAGTGAATCTCTGTTCCACGAATTGTCTTTATCACCAGTCAAAAATGAATCTGCCTTACAAAATGCCAGTTGAAATTCAGCTAGTGACCCAAATATATTTGCATTTGCTGGTATGAGTTTGTAGTATGCCCCTAATTCACAACATAAGTCCATTCCTAAATCGCCAAGCTAATCCTATTGAGTAACATAGGTAATTATTGTGTAAAACATATCTAAACATTACAAAACCTAATCTAAGATAAAGAAAAGGTAGAAAAGCATTTTTCTGTTAACCTGCTGGCCACTCCCAAGGAAAGAACATCCCTTTCATCCAGTTGTTACCAAGATATCGTCATAGCAACCCACGAAAGGAAGATAGTGTGTTCTTTTTTGTCTCCACCAAATGGCCTGTATCAATTTTCTCATCACTCAGCATGGCTGAATCACTCCTTTTCAGCATTACAGAGGGTGTGAGGGAGTGCTGGGGCAAGATAGCATCACCGGCGCTCCAAGAAGCCATCTCAATTTACAGCATTGAAAATCAGATTCACAAGCTTAGAGAGACGTCAAATGCCATTAAGGTAGTGTTGTTAGATGCTGAGGAGCAGCAAGCAAAGAACTACCATCTGCAAGTGTGTTTCGATCAGCTTCAACATGTATTTTAATATGCGGAGGATGTGCTTGATGAAGTTTAAGTGTGAACACTTACAAAAGCTGGTAATTAGTCGGTAGCAGCGTGTCCGATAGATGGTACATCGCTTCTTTTCCCTCTCTAATCCACTAATACTCTATGAAAAATTAGTCATGGAGTCAAAGGAGATTAGGAAGACATTATCGGGAAAATTGTCCAAGAAGTCATAAACCTATTGCACTTTTGCCAATTTAGTATCAAATCTTTCAGTTTTGTCAATTGAATTCTAAACATTTTCAAGTTTCACCAATTGTTACCATCCGGCCAAGTTAACCGAAAAATCGTCAACATTTCCTATGTGGCACGACCGGCACTAATGTAGACTATTTTTATAATTTTTTTTTCACTCATTCTTTTCCATTTTTTCCTTCCTAACCGACGAGGGTCATCAGCCAACTGGCCAACCCTTGTTGGTCACATGCGGGGTCAGCTGCCCCTCACGTAGTGGCAGGTGAGGGTCAATCAGCTATGATTGGCGAGGGTTGGCTGGTCCTCACTTGTGATTGGTGAGGGTTTGTTGGTGACCCTCACCAGCTAGGAAGGAAAAAATGGAAAAGAAAGAAAGACAAAAAGAAAAGAAAAACTAAAAGGAAAGAAAAGAGAAAAGAAAAATTAAAATTTCAAATAAAAAAATAAAAAATTATTCATGTTGGTGCTAGGCGTCTTGTGTAGCACTACTGAGATCCAAGTTAGTAATTTCTGGTTAAAATTGGTTGGATAGACTTAATTGATAAAATGTGAAAATGTTTATGATTTAAATGACACAATTAAAATGTTTATGGTTGAATTGGCAAAATCGTAATAGGTTTGGGACTTTTTGGACTATTTTCCCTAATGTTATTTGAAATCTTCATTGAATGAATCAACACACCGCACATTAAGATCAAATTGCGTTGATCCTTAATGGAGAAGGAAGAAAGTGTGTTGTTACTGAAGCTCCTCTCATCCAAGAGCTTGTTGTCAACATCTAGATTTTGACGACTTATTTATTCATTTATTGCATATAAAACTTAGGGATTGATCATGATTCCTAAACAACGATATTTTACCAGCATTTTAATTGGACTGGAGCTCATGGACTCAAGTAAAGAGGCTTGGAAATTAAGGGCCTGTTTCTTAACTTGCCCAACAGTGAAAATTACTATTCTTTTGTTCCTAGGAGTAGATTTGAAATAGAAATGTGTTTGGTAAAATTTTTGTTTCCGGGAACAAATTTCTATTTTTTGTTTTGTTTTCAGAAGTAGATTTGGAAAAGAATCGAGAAATAAAAAAAAATTGATTCTTTGTACCCGGGAACAATTTTAGAATCAAGCACCTATTTTCTCTCTTTTCTTTTCTTTTTTCTTGTTCTTCTTCCCTCTTTCTTCTTCTTCAATTGTCCCTACCGTTGCCTTTGTTGTCCACCGCCATCCACCATCCGCCACCCATCACCGATCGGTTTGGTGAGTTCGTCGGAGGCTCACCCAGCTACTGACGAGGCTCAGCCCAGTTATGGTTGGGCGAGGCTCGACCTCGCCCAGTCAAGGCTCGACCGATGAGGCATGGCCTTGTCGAGGGCCGGCGACGCTTTGATGAGGTTGCCAGCCCTCATCTAGTTGATTGCCAGTCATCCCAAGGCCGGCGACCGGCCACCTTGAAGAAGAAGAAGAAGAAGGGGAAAAAGAAAGGAAAAAAAAAGAAGAAAAAAAAGGGAAAAATAATAAAACCATTTATAAAATAAAAAAAATGATTTGAAGTAGAAATTTTGAGGACGGTACCTAACGCAATTCTATTACGGGAACTGAAATTTTGGATAGTTACTAAACGACTTAAAATGCTTAAAAATTGTTCTTGAGAACGGAAGCGTTACCAAACGTGCCCTAAGGATGTGAATGGTAACACTTCTATTTTGGGAAACAATTTCTTTTCAGAAATAGTTCTTTTGCATTTTTACCTCCTATAATATTTCTGAGTAAAATAACGTGTATGGTAACTTTACAAAATTTCTATTTTTGGAATTAAAAAAAAACTAGGAATGCATTTGGTACGATTCATAAATTTTTGTATTTATTCATTTTTTCTTCTTGCTTACCGACCGCTGACCGCTAATCGCCAACCTCCTCTCGCCACCGCACGACTGTTGACCGTTGTTGTTGCCCGTTGCCCATCGCCGTTGCCACATGACCACCACCCACAGCCACCGGTCGTTGCCCCCTCTTGCGGCCGTCGATGGGCTGTGGGCGACGGGCAGCGGTGATGGTTGGTGGTCATGCGGCGGTGGGAGGAGGTCGGTCAGTCGTTGACTAGTGGTGGGTGGGTGGGCTGCGGCGATGGTTGAGCAGTGATGGCTAGGTAGCAAGTGGAGTCAATTGCCGGTCGGGCGAAGGGGGCAGTGGCAATGGCAATCAGTGGTGGCCACGGGCGGCAGCCACAGCAAGGAAGAAGAACAAAATAAAATTACAAAAGATAAAATGGCTTATTTCTAGAAATTAATCCCAGGAATAAGACGTTACTTTTTTTTTTTTTTTCATTTTTGCTCCAAATCTATTCCTTGGTTACTTTTTTTATTTCGGGGAATAGAAAAATAAGTTGGTATTATCAAACGAATTTATATTCTTTTTTTGTTTTGGGGAACAAAAGAACAAAAATCGGGAGAAATAGAAACGTTACCATAGGGGTCCTAATTATCTTGACAAAGCACGTTGGGGCACAGATTAGCAAGCCTATTGAGAGCTATGGGGCCTGAAAATATCACAGAGGGAGGCACATGGGAATCTGTAGACATATTTCATTATACAATGAGGTTTGGAGAAGACAAAGGTGTGTATTATCTTTGAAAATTGCAATTATGGGAAAAGATAAATTTTTTTCACAAGATTTGACACTAGTCAACGGTTGTTATTTTTAATTTTTTCAAATTTATAATTTTACATAACCGTTATTAGGTGACTTTTTTTTGGTCAGAGTTATTAGGTGACTTATAACCTTTGAAAGGTTGTATCTTTTTAGAAGTTATAAAATTCAAAAGAAAAAAATACAAAAACGATTATTTCTTTTTATAGGAATTTACGGTTACCTTTTGAAACAGTTGGTTTATTCACCAAAAAGGGGATCCCGTATTATAGCTACAATATTTAAGAGGAAATGTTGTATCTGTTCTAAAACGCTGCTATAAATTCATCGTTTCCCTCTTAATATTTTACTTACCAATTTTCCTTTTCCTAAAAAATACAACCATTATTTTATATTGTTCCTTTTTTGAGAGTTCTTGGAGAAATACTAGAGTTGTTATCTAGCCTTGTTTGAGATTTTGTTGTCCATGATGATTTTTGCTAGTAACCATCAATAATATCGCGGGGCAAATAATTCCTTAAGACATGTATTCACGCCTCAAAGTCTAATTCCAATCTTCCCAATCCTATTTCTTACCAACAATTTGAAGGAATTATTTTTGCAACAATAGAGTCAAAGTCCATAAAAGTCATGAATCAAGACATGATTACAATGACCTGTTTTGATGGTAAGGATTTTGCTTGTTGGAGAGACAAGATAATGTTTCTTCTCACTACTTTGAGGATTTCCTACATTATGGATCCCAATCTAATGCCTATAGAGAATCCAGAGCCCACCATTGAAGGAGGACAATCACTGTAGAAGCCATTGAAAGGGTCAATAAGGAGGAGAAGAAAAAATGTGAAGAGGATTAATTGCTTTGTTGTTGGCATATTCTAAACATGTTGTCTAGTTGTTTTAATGATTTATTCACCAAGATAAAATCTGTCAAAAACATATGGAATGTACTCGAATTCAAATACAAGGTAGATGAGCAAGGTACCAATAGGTATTTGTTGATATTAAACCCTTGTTGGAACAAGTCCATGAATTACAAGTGCTTGTCAATGAAATTTGTGCCCTCAAGATTGATATTCCAGAATCCTTTCAAGTTGAAGTAATTATTGAAAAATTGCCTTCAAGTTCGAATGATTATGGGAAAAGGATGTTACATATGTCAAAGGACATCACTTGGATGGAATTCTGAACCATCTTCAAATTTTTACGTTTATGTAATAATTCTCTAATTGAAGGCTAAATGCGGCCAAGGGATATAGACAAAAAGAAAACAATAGAATTTTTTATTATAAGCATGCTATTGTAGCATGGATAACATCTATTCAAATTCATTTTGTTTTAACATCCAGTTATGCTCTTCGTGTTCATCAAATTGATGTCAAAATTGCTTTTTTAAAAATAGAATGTTTTGTTCTTCTTGCAAATGAAATATATATATAAATTGGTCAAATCTCTTTATGGGCTTAGGCAAGCACCTAAATAGTGGTATGAAAAATTTGATTCAGTTATATTATCAAATGGTTTAAAAAAATTAATAGTCTTGATAAATGTATTTATTCTAAATTCACTAAAGATTATGGTGCTTTTTTCACATCCCAAATTTTACAAGATTATGGGAAATGACATGGCGGTCCTATACCAAAGGACATAAGCTAAAACGATAAAAAAAACTAATACAAACTTGCTATCAATGTATACACACACATACATACATCTATATATTTGATAAAAGAGGGAGTTGGTTATAGGATTGGAGTTTTTAAAATCCGTCAAGAATTACTATGGTAACAGAATTTAAGATGACACTAATTTTGTTGTTAGTACAAATACATTTTCGAAAACGTCCTTAAATTTGTATCACTACATATCGAGAATATTAGATGTGTTTCAGCCAAGGATAACTACATATCGAAAATTTGTATCACTAAATGCGTTTCACTGATAAAGCACTGACATTCATTGCATTTAATACCTAAGCAAAGGGAATGCCTTACAACATTTTATACATAAATAAAAGTAGAAAGGGAATGCTAATTAAACTATGGTGGCAATCCATGTTAGTGGATTGTGTTCGTGTTCGTGTCGACATAAGGGTATTATGCAAAGCAAGTCAACTCAAATACAATTATCGTGTTGATCTCTTTGACACGAGCTTGACCAAAAAGTTAACCAGTTGACACAACACCGGCTCATGCAACGTGATTAAATATCAGGTTGACGAGTCAACACAAGTACATGACCTGTCATGACATGAGATAAACTCATTCAAACGAAATCAACCACCAAAATGACACAAGATATCCTCAAATTTTCACAAAATCTATTTATAAATTGCAATAATCCATCAATAAATTATTATCACATCAAATTAAAAAAAAGGAAATAGCTAATGAAATTCATCATTTAAAATCTTAATAGTGAAGAGGGTGGAGGAATGTCATTTTAGTTAATCGTGTCTAAATGAGTCACATACAGTTCATAAACCGTGTCTCGTGGTTGACTTGAAATTGGCTCTTGGCACAATTAGTCTTGATCCATAGTCTTGATCCTTGCTAATTTTGTTAGATATGATTTAAGAAATATCCCTATATTATAGATAATTATTTTATTTCCATTAATTTTCTATATCTCTAGTCATCATGCATATATCTAGGATATTCTTTGTATCTTTTTTCGCTTGTACATATCCTTGATTGATTATCTTGTTACCTAAATGATTTCTAAAATAACCTATTCATGTACTGCATCATTATGAGACATAGCAAAATATAGGGAGAAATACCAAAAAAAAAAAATAAAAAATCTAAGCTTATTGTAATAGTATTAATTCAATCCTAATTTTTTTAATTGAACTAATTTAATGCTAAACATTTTCACAATGATACCAATTGAATCCATTTTGCCAATTTAGATAAGAATTTATTGACAAGAATGCAAGTCATCCTATGTGGCACTATTAGCATTGACATGGATGTTTTTAAATTTAATTATTTATATTCATTTTTAAAATTTTTTTTTTTTTTCCTTTTTTCTTCTCTTTTCCTTTATTCTTTTTCCTCTCTTTCTCTCTCTCTCTCTCTTTCATTTTCCCCCTTCGTCAGTTGCCAACCTTTGTGATGTGGTTACCCTTACCAAAGGTTGGCAATGGTACCTTTGGCAATGGTAACCACTGGGATTCTTTTCCAACATGGACGGAGGAGGTGGGGGGTTTGAATCCCAACATTCTTAGGTGGAATGGGATGGGGACGATTTAATTTCAAATGTGGGTTTCAACTCCCATACTCTGCAAGAGGTAGGGCAAAAGTCTGAGAGTGAGAGTTAGAGTGGAAGTATAGTAAGATAGACAAAAAAAAAAAAAAAACCTTTGTCGAGGGCTAGATGAGGTCGCTCGCACTAGATCCGTTGAGGGTTGCCTTGAGGAGGAAGGTTGATGAGGGGTCGCCTTGCCCAACCCTAGCCATTGCTGGCGATCGACAAACTTCATGGCCATCATCAAAGCCAACAACTTGGCGGAGGGAAATAAGGAAAAAGGAAAAAAGAGAAAGGGAAAAAAAAAGAACAAGGAAGGAAAATAGAAGAAAAAGAAAAGGAAATAGAAAATAATAAAAAAATGCGAAAAATTATTTGAAAATTAAATAAAATGTCCATTTTGGCACTGGCTGTCCCATATGAGACGACCGGCATCCAAGATAGCAATTTCCGGCTTAAATTGACTAATTGACTCAATTGGTACAAATATAAATAATGTTTAAGGTTAAATTAGTCAAATTGAAAATTTATGATTATATTAGTATCAATATAACAGTTTTTTGACTTTTCAAATAATTTTCCTTTAAAATCTATAGATATTACACAATTATTTTTTCCACCATAATCTTATCTTGGTATTTTTTGGAATCGTATTGAAGTGTGAATAAACCTTAATTGCTTTCGATATCCCAACGGAAAGTGCGAATGATACGCCTTTTTCCTCTGAATCTGAATAAACCATTCCCGATTTTTCTTCTCTTTAACTTCACGGGGAAGATTTTCTAGTGAAGGGTTTCCTTCTATTTAAGCCCGAGACTTGCGACATACCGTCACCTTGAAGTCCAGGAGTCAACAACGTTCGACACAGGTACTCATGTGGAGTACCGCATAAATTTCCCAACTCCTGTAATGCAAGAAGCTCTCCTCCTCCTCCTTCTTGGCAATTTGAGTGTCGTCTAAGTAACGTCCGTGTTGTTTGCGAAAGTTGATCGTGCAGAAGTAGCAGTCCAATGAAAAAAATGGATGCACAAATTGATGTTAATCAGGGAGAATTCACGTGGAAAATCAGCTACTTCACTGAGCAGGATGCAAAAAAGCTTTGCTCTGAAGCATTCACAGTTTCTGGTTGTCAATGGTATTTCAATTTTTTTCACTTTTTATTTTTCTGTTTTTGCGTTGTTTCTTGATGATCGCATGTTCATCGTGTTGCCAAGTGATTCTTGCGTTTTCCGATATTTTCTGAGCAGGAGAATTCTGGTATTCCCCAAAGGGAATGGCTCGGACCATTTGTCGCTTTTCCTCGGTGTCCCTGATTCTGCGACGTTGCCATACGGATGGACCAAAGACGTCAAGTTCAGCTTGGGTGTGATTGATCAAATCAATGATGTTCGCTCTATTAGAAAGGGTTTGTTCTTGAATTCGATTGAATTTTTTGGAATCTCTTCTTTTTAATGTGAGTGTCTGATGGGTTTCTCTCTGATTGATTGTGCGCATTTAGATTTCAAAAGAATTCGGTGTTGTGACATGAATAAGAAGAAGGGTTTAGATGATAAAAAGAATAAGGGAGAAGAACTGCAAGGAGAGATATGGAGCTGAGGGAGAAAATAGCTTTTCCGTATCTCATTCGTTAATTCTATCAATGGTGGTTGTTACTGACTAAGGAATTTAGCAAGTTAAGTTGTAAGCCACTGGTCCAGTAGATGGAGGAGTTGGGATTTGACTGCATCTAATATGTTCTATATGTTGGTCCGGAAAAAAGGGAGGAGCCACAATTTAACTTCTAGGATGGTCACGTTTGGAGGTCGTAACATAACACTGTCGCGTTTTGTCAGTTTCATTTTTGTATGAATTGGGCTGCTTAAGCTGATCATGGGGATGTGTTTGCTTCTTCTGTTGCTAATATTTTGCTTGACGAACAATACAAAATTCTAGTTCTTGATGGTCTCCAATGTTTCTTCCACATATCTTGCTTGTAAATAAGTTTTTAAATTCGTCACTCTGTCTCCTGAATTCTGCAGGGTGGCAAAGTGTTTTCACTGCGAGACAGAAAGAATGGGGTTTCCCAAAGTTCATTCCCTTGACTGAGCTTCATAACCGTACCAGGGGATACCTAGCAAATGACACTTTGGTGATTAAAGCCAAAGTTTGCATCTTAACAGTTACTCCTCTGATGAACATTCAGCCAGCTAGACCAACTGATAAGTTTGACTCCTATTTCACTGCTCTGGAGGAATTTGTCAATGGTGATGAGACTCATGGCGTTAGAGTAGGATCAAGTTCGTGCTGCCAAGATGGTGCTTTGACGGCTGAAATTCCTAGCTTAGAAGAAGTTGAGAAGGCTATTCAGTCGTTGACGGAATGCCTTTCGGATCTCTTTAAATTGAATATAAAAGAGAGGCTATCTGAGGCACTATCAATTTTAAGCTCAGCCAGAATTGGATTATTGTCAGAAAAAAAGATAGCAATTGAGAAATTTCAGGCCAATTTCAATGATTTCATTTCTGACTTCTTAGCATTTGAGCAGGACAATGCTGAGAAACTTCAAAAGGATCAAAGGTTCTCTGTTATGAAGAAGAGCCAGGACACTCACATCTTGTATAAGCAGTTAATGGGTGACCTCATCACGGAAGAGGAAAAGCTCAAGAGAAAGACGGGGGAAGTGAAGTCTAGGAAGGACAAGCTTCTCTCAGACTGGGAGATTTTGCTGGTTGAGGCTGAAGAAGCGAAGTTGGGCTATAAAGATGAGCAGAAGAAAGTAGCAGAGGCTGAGGAAAAGAAGAGAATAGCAGAGGAAAGAATGTCTAGATCAACCACTGCTTGGTCAAATTTGAAGGCCCAATTCTGTTTAAGCTTTAAGATTACAAATAGGCCATGAGCAGTTGGTCACTTAAGAAAGGAAACTGCGTTTTAGCTTGACTTTTTGTTGGTCAATTTGTGGCTTATGTGGTTGATCTCCTATCTTGTTCGTATAGTCAAGTATATATATAGTCAGTTCTTGATGTCTTGATATGAATTGCATTGTTATCATTCTATCGGTTATGTGGATAATCACTTTGTTCCTTCACATAAAACCTTCTTGATATGACTCCGCATTTGGTGGCTCTAGTAATAAGGATGTTCTTATACACTTTTCCTGAGGCAGAGCCTTTAGATTTTAATTATAGTCTCGGGGATTTGTATTAGGAGAGTTTACCCTGTCCTAAGTAAGGGATTGTCCCCTTGCAATTGAGTTTGGAATCACAAAACAAGGACACTAACTGATAATTAGGAGTGTTCATACAAGGAGGGAGCCACAACAAGTCTTGGGGATGCTATCGGTAATTACAGGAGAAAAACAATTGACGCTTTCAATTTCTCCAAACGAACAGCAATGAAAGACATTTTAGTTTTGGTTGCGAGGTACAGAACATAATGATATATCCATAGTTCTTTCCATGGTTTTTCTTTTAGGTGTTTTTGGGCACAAAACAATTGTTGGGTTAGGAACTTTCGAGTTTGAAACTGCATATAATCAAATGCACTTGGGCTCTCGTTTCATTGGGCAATGTTCACTTTGTTTAGTGAGGATGATGAATGACCTAAAACACAATCTTGTTTTATGGGGCCTCTTATTCTTAGGCTGCATTTGGAATTGGCTTTGCAAAGGGACTTTGAGCCTCTAAAGATACTTAGCTCAAAGTTTGGGTGTTTGGGAACTACTTTGCAATTCCCATTAGGCCAAAGTTGGCCTTCCGAAGGCTGAAAGCCCAAGGCAGGTGCAAGGGTGCCTTGGGCTTTCAGCTTTCTCGGCATACAAGTTGCACTGTTCATCATTTTATTTTTTTTCAAAACCATCATATTCTACTGTTCATCGTCTTCTCTGTGTTGAAGGACCTGTTGCTCGAAGCTCCGCCGACAGCTCGGCATGGTCGTGGTGGCCCAGGAGACCGTCGCCGGGGAGGGGTGCGACCGTCGCCGGGGAGTGGTGCGTGTCTGGGGCGCGGCGATCGCCATGGGTCGCGCGACCTCGCCGCCCTCGGATCTGGGTCGACGAGGTCGCGCGGGAGGTCCCGCGACCTGGCCGACCCAGATCCGGGGACGGTGAGGTCGCGCGACCTCGCCACGACCCAGATCCGGAGGCGACGAGGTCCTCCCGTGACCTCACTGCCCCAGATCTGGGTCGTGGCGGTCGCCGGAGGTCGCGCGACCTCGCCGTGACCCAGATCCAGGGGCGGCGAGGTCGCGGGACCTCGCCGCCCTAGATATGGGTCGCGGCGTGGTCGCCCGACGTCCGGCAGCCTCCCGCCGAGATCGCGCGACCTCGCCGCCCCAGATTTGGGTCGCGGCGTGGTCGCTCGACGTCCGGCAGCCTCCCGCCGAGGTCGCGCGACCTCGCCGCCCCTGATCCGGGTCGCGGCGGGTCGCGCGACGTCCGGCAGCCCTTGTCGGGGGTCGCCCGACGTCTGGCTTGCCTCGCCGGGGGTCGCCCGACGTCCGGCAGCCCTCGTCGGGGTTCGCCCGACGTCTGGCTTCCCTTGCCGTGGGTCACCCGACGTCCGGCAGCCCTCGCCGGGGTTCGCCCCACGTCCAGCGACCCTCGCCGGGGTTCTCCCGACTTTGCCCTTGCCAATTAATTTTTTATATTTTTTTTATAATTTTTTTATCACAAAAGTCCTTTGTAAGTATAATTTTCCCAAACATCATTTTGCTCAAAGATTCTTCACAATGGACTTTTAAATTGTAATTTACCAAACACAATTTGCATTCTGAAAAGTCCCCTCAACCTAAAGTCCTTTGCATTTTCCTAATGGCTTTCCCCAAAAGTCTAACCAAACGCACCCTTAGAGGTTTTGGCCAAAGTAAACTTTTGTGTCCAAGCTAGAAGTAGACTCAAGCCATAAATTCATATCCAATGTAAAATCGTACTACACATAACAGTGGCATGCGACCAGTGATGCAAACTGATGACAACATGAAGTCTATTGTAAATGAACTTTTATTATGAGGAGGACTTCTAAGGAAGAAGAGAACTTTCTTGTAACATATGCTCGTAAGATTGTAAAACTAAGAGAAGTAGAAGGTTGGAAAGATGATACTGGGCAATTAATATGAAACCATCATGTCTTTCGAGTTTTGAAGAATGAGACAAGGAATTCTCACACAAGACATTTTTTATTACTTGGAAGCCCTTGACAGGTAAGAGTTTTCTTTAACAGCCATGGTTCGGCTCTTTCTGAGAGATTAAATCCGTTAATTCATATTAAGAGGATTCAAAAGTAGGGCCACGGAACTCCCATCTTGTATAAGCAATTGATGGAGGATATCACCAAGGAAGAAAGAGAGAGCTCACAAGGAAGATGGAGAAAGTGAAGTGTAGAGAGGACAAGCTCCCATCGGACTAGGGGGATTTTGTTGGTCGAGTCGGAAGAAGCAAAGTCGGGCTATGACAAGAAGCAGAAAATAGTAGCGGGGGCTGAGGAAAAGAAGAGAGTAGCCGAGGAACGAAAGTCCAGATCAACCATTGCTCGGTCTGACTTGAAAGCTTTATTCTGCTAAATTTCAGTAGTCATTTGTTTTGAAGTATAAAAAACTGTGTTCCGGCAAAATTATTGCCGGACTATGTTAATTCAAACAGAATATTAGGCCAAATATCTGCATTTATAGTCAGTTTCTAATTATCTTTAGATGAAATGCGTGGTGGTTATAAATTTTTTGCTGTTGGAACTTGGGAACGGAGTGATCTGTTTCTATAGGTGTTAGTGTTTTGGAACTTCAGAACAGAGTGCTTTGTTTCATTGGTGTTGGATTAATCTAATCAAATTATTGTATATGCTCTCTTATTTTAATGGGTTCCAAAGTCATTTGATCTATTGATTGTAGTAAGGAGGTAATACTTACCGACATATATGCTAAAAGATCATTAAAAATGGATATTTAACCTCATAATTAAATGACAAAGTTCTCCCATTTCCATTAAAATTTATTGATTAAAGAGTGAAATTTCAAACGCCTTTTTGTTTTATTGCATTTAGGTTAGATGTATCTCATTGGTTACATTATTTTGTATAATGTTTTGCTGATGGTATATATAATACTGAAAAAAAGATGCTTATTAACATTGACTCCAAAATGGTCTCCATCTTCTGGGAAAATCTTCTTTTTTGTTCATAGATTACTAAATTGTATTTGATAATGGATAGAGTTAGGATAACGATAGCACTTTCTTAACATATTTTGAGAGTTGATTATATTTTTTTAATGTCTTACGACTCAGATACACTTTCATGACAAGTTTTAGAATTATATAGCACTTATTTTTCTTTGTTTTTTGCTTTTGCTTTTCCATCATTCCTCCTATAAAAGAACGACAATTCCAACATACCATCACCTTGTAGTCGAAGGGTAACAACGTTCGACACAAGTGCTCCTGTGGGGGGTACCTCTTAATTTTTCCATCTTCTGTAATGAAAGATACTGAAGCGACATATCGGGAATAAAAAAAGGGCATATTATAGTGCGGAATCTTTAACAAATCCACTTGGAAATAACATATCAATCAGAGCTGATCATTTGGCGATTCTTTTCTAATTTGTTTTTATTCAATTTCCATGTGGATCACATTTCAAATTGTTATTTTTATCTTTAACGTTTCTTTTGACTCAGTTCTCTGTTTTCTTGGTGGGTTACTCTCCTCCTCCTCCTTCACAATTGGAGTGTCGTCTAAGAAGAAAGATCAGCCTTGTTTGCGAAAGATGTTTGAGCAGAAGCAACAGCCAAATAAAAAATTAAAAATGGAAATCGCTGACGTGCAAAATGACGTCAATCAGGGAGAATTCACTTGGATAATCAGCAACTTCACTCGGCAGAGTGCGAAGCTTTACTCTGAAGCATTCACAGTTTCTGGTTGTCAATGGTACTTCAATGTCTTTTCTATTTTTTTTTTTTGTTATACTTATTTTTCTATTTGTCCGGTTGTTTCTTGGTGATCGCACGTTCATCGTGTTGCCAAGTGATTCTTACGTCGTCTGATCCTTTTTGTTCAGGAAAATTGTTGCATACCCCAAGGGGAATAACACGTACCATTTGTCACTGTACCTCGAAATCCCTGATTCTGCGACGTTTCCGGACGGGTGGACTAGAAAAGCCAAGTGCAGCTTCAGTGTGATCGATCGAACCAATAATGCTCACTCTATTACCAGAGGTTTGTTCTTGAATTGGATTAATTTTTGTTGGAATCTTTTGCTTTTGATCTAAGTGAATGATAGGATTCTCTCTACGTGATCATGCATCTAGATCTTGACAAACCAGTGTCACCACTTGAAAAAAGAGTACCAGTCTAGATGAGAAAAGAATGAGTGAGAAGAAATAGAAAGAGATACATTGAGTTGAGAGAATATGTTTTCTGTGTTTCCTTTGATAAACCTCTCAAAAGTAGGTAAGCTTCTAGCATGCGCGCACAACGATGCTGAGGTTACTGATTAAGGAATTTAGCTAAGTTAAGTTTGTGAGCAGCTGGTGCAGTGGACGGAGGAGTTGGGGCTCTGACTGCGCCTATATGATCCAAATGTTGGTCAAGTAAAAAAGAGAAGCCACAATATAAGTTTAAGATAATTACATCTGGTGGTCTTAAAAATGTTGTGCATTGTCAGTTTACCAGACTTTTTTACGAATTAGATTGCTGAAGCTGATCATGTGGAGGTGTTCACTTCTTCTGGACAATATGACATTCTGGTTCATGGTCTCCAATCTTTCTTCCATTGATCATGCTCTGGTGTTGCAAACAAGTTTTTGAATTCGTCATTGTCTCCTGAATTCTGCAGAAATGCAACATGATTTCAATGCCAGAGAGAGTGACTGGGGTTTCAAAAAGTTCATTAAATTGAGCAAGCTTCGTACTCACACTATGGGATACATTGCAAATGACTCTTTGATGATTAAAGCCAAAGTTTGCGTCTTAAAAGTTACTCCTCCAGTGAATCTTCAGCCAGCTAAACCTACTGATAAGTTTGACTCCTATTTTACTGGTCTGGAGGAACTCGTCAATACTGCCGAGACTCATGCTGTTAATGTAGGATCAACTTCAAGCCACCATGATGGTGCTTTGAAGGCTGAAATGCCTAGCCTAGAAGAAGTTGAGAAGGCTAAGCAGTCTTTGAAGAATTGCCTCTCGGATCTATTTAAATCCAATATGAAAGAGAGGCTATCTGAGGCACTATCAACTTTAAGCTCAGCCAGAATTGGATTATCATCGGAGCAACAAATAGCAATTGAGACATTTCGGGCCAATTTCAATGATTTCACTTCCGACTTCTTAACATTTGAGCATGACAATGCCGAGTTGGAGCTGCATAAACTACTAAAGGATCAAAGGTACTCTGCTATGAAGAAGTGTCACGAGACTCACATCTTGAATAAGCAGTTAATGGATGACCTCATCAAGAAAGAGGAGGAAGTGAAGTCTAAGAGGGACAAGCTTCTGTCTGACTGGGAGGTCTTGCTGGTCCAGTCCGAAGAAGCGGAGTCGGGCTATAAAGATGAGCAGAAGAAAGTAGCAGAGGCTGAAGAAAAGAAGAGAATAAGCGAGGAAAGACTGTCTAGATCAACCACTGCCTGGTCAAATTTGAAGGCTCAATTCTGTTAAAACTTAAAGGTATCAAATAGGCTAGGATGCTATTGTTCACTTAAAGTATAAAAACTGTGTCTGAGCTTGACTATTTTTTGGCCAATTTCCAGCAGAACCATTGCTTAGAGGGGCATATATGTTTGATCCTCTATCATCTTAGTTTGGTCAGCATATGAGGCTAATATATACATTCATATGTCTATGGAGTTAGTTTCTTATGTCCTCATATGAATTGCATGGTTATCGCGCATTTTGCTCTTGGAGCTTGGAGATTCTAACTATTTTAATGCACTTTTCTTGACTGTTTTTATGTGAATATGTGATGCTCAAGTTGTTTCTTCACGTATAGCCTTCTTGATATGACACCACGCTCGGTGGCTCCAATAATGAGGGTGCTCTTGTATCCACGTCTTGTGAGACAGAGCTTATGGATTTCATTACTATAGTTGAGATAGTGAGAGGAGAAGAGAGAAATGAGGAAGATTGTGATCGTGGAGTCTAGTGAGAATGAGGGATACATTACATAGGGCAAGAGTGAACAGTAAATCATAGCAAACATAAATCCTAATATAATATTAAATATTAACTAACAACTCATGGGATTTATGTTAGGAGCGTTTACCCTGTCCAATGTAAGGGATTTTGTCCCCTTGCAATTGAGTGCCACTACCAGTGGCTCTAATGTTAAGGAGGTTATCAGTAATTACAGAAGAAATATAATTGACGCTTTCAATTTGTCCAAGTAAGTAGCGATGGATAACATCTCAGGTTTTTGGTTGTGAGAATATAATGTTATGCCCGCACTTATAGGGCTTTTTGCTACATGGATTTTCATCATATCCTTAGAAGATCCGTGGTTTTCTTTTTGTGTTTTGGGCACAACACGTTGGTTGGGTTAGGAATTTTGAGTCTTGGCACTGCATGATCGAATGCAATCCAGCTCTCGTTTGGTTTTGTGATATTTACTTTAGTTTAACAAGGTAATAACAAGATCTACAACGCAATCTTGTTCTATGGGACCTTTTAATGTTAGAGATGTTGACCAAAGCAATAGGCTTGAGTCATAAATTCATACCTGGCATAAATTCGTAGTACATCTAACACTGGCAACCGACAAATACTGTAAAATGATGACAACTCATGTAAAGAAAAATAACTTGTGACATTTGATTTATGTGAGAAGACAATTTTGTGATAGACTTGTTTGGTAAAGTTCACATATTTAGTCTATTTCTCATGTAAAGAAAAATAACTTGTGACATTTGATTTATGTGAGAAGACAATTTTGTGATAGACTTGTTTGGTAAAGTTCACATATTTAGTCTATTTCTCATGTAAAGAAAAATAACTTGTGACATTTGATTTATGTGAGAAGACAATTTTGTGATAGACTTGTTTGGTAAAGTTCACATATTTAGGCTGCGTTTGGTTCAGCATTTACAAGGGGCTTTGAGTCCAATGCAAATGCTGAAAGCCCAAAGCTACTTTGGAAAATGTAATTGTGTGTGGTAAATAATTTCAGCATTTAGCAGAATGTTGAAAGCCCAAAGCTAGTCCCTACTAGCTTTGGGCTTTCAGCATTTTAAAGGCAAGATAAAACCTGAAAGCCGATTTCAAAGCTAAACTAAACAGTCCAGCATTTCCCCAAGGGGCTTTCAGGCCTGAAAGCCCCTTGGAAATGCTGAACCAAACGCAGCCTTAGTCTATTTCTCATGTAGCTTTTATTATGCGAAAGACTTGCGAGGAGGATGAGATTTCTCTTTTAACGCATGCTATAAAGTTGTACAACTAGGAAATGTAGATGGTTGTGGCCCAGTTCATCAGGCTCCAATCCAGTCGAGCCCGCTTCTTAATTAGAGGCACGGCGTCACTAGGCCATCTAAGACGCGCATGACAAAATTTCTGCTTTTCCATTTCTTTATTTCTCTGTTCTCCGAATAGGTTTGGAATAGAAATCCGTTTGGTAACGCAATTTGATTTTTCTATTTTTAGAACATATTTTTATTCTAGAAATAGATTTAAAGAAAAAATCATAAACTAAATTTTTTAACTTCTCAATTTTTGAAATAGAAATTGAGAAATCAATTTCAGGCCAGAAATTAATTTCTATTCCAAAAATTTTGTCATGCACACCTCTAGCGACCGCATGCCATGTTTTTTAAAAATTAATAATTTTACCCGTTGACCAATTTTGATTGGATATTACTTTTCTTTATTAGAATATCTAAACCGGATAAATAATTATATAATTAAAAAAGCTAATTACAATCAGAGACAAATTGTTGTGATTGATTTTTTAATAATTGTTTAGAAATTTAGTTGATTTAGTTTTCTCCCATTTTATACTTTTTTTTAACGACAGTTAAAGGTAAAAGAGAGTTTTTCTATAAAAAAATTAAGATAAAAATACATATTCACGCCTTAAATAGTCATTTGCAATGCATACATGAAATGTATATCCCTCTCCTCATATTCTTATCTTCCAATCATATCATACATAAAACGTCATATTTCCATTCATTTTTAGTCTCAGGAAATTCTGATTGGTGAATTATATATTATAAATATAATCCACATGCAAACTTTATTATAAACTAGCAAGATACACATGCTTTACATTACTCTTAGACTATATTTGTTATATTATTCTAAATTTTTGGTGTAAATGAGTATTTTCACAAGATATTAGAATATATAGAAAAATATAACAAAATAAGGATTCACATCAATCAAACCCAGTCATTTAGGTTTCGTCATCCGATTAAAAAAAAACATGAAACATAAAATTACAATAATATTGAATTTTAATTAATTACATGCAATATTTCAAGCACTTGAAATAATAGGAATCTCAGATCAAAAAATAATAATAATAGGAATAGATAAGAACTTTGAAAGCATAAAGAAATCGATAACTTTCCTCACTACTCGCAATCTTCACCTTTTTTGCTCATCGACTTGGCATGAAAAAGACGAGTAAGTTAATTTTGTAAAATCTGTTGGATATTTCAGTTTCCTTTTCCAGATATATGCTTCATTCTCTTTAGGATCCCTTTTTTTTTTTTTTTTTTTGGGGGGGGGGGGGGGGGGGGGGTTATGAAAATCTCATCATCCATGGAATGTATCACAAAAAGAATAGTTGGATTATTTGCATAAATATACAAATTCAATTTCTAGTTTTAAGAAAATTCGCAATATTTCTTTACCCAAAAGTTTATAGTTTCTAAATTTATTTTCAGAATAAGAATATTCCCGCGAGGTATCGAGCGAGGTGGACTACGGTGGGATTGGAAAATGAAAGATTAGGTGAGCTAGTGCCGATTTAGTTTGGGGGAAAGTATATTTGACGGTCAAACTTTGACCCCACAATTCTTGATATTCTATCTATAAAAGAAATATTTTTGGACAAATTCTCTGAAAGCCTCGAGGAAGGAAAGTTTATCACAATGCTTCAATTAGATAATTAAATTCTGTTTTTTCAGTGGTGCAAGAGAGATTATTAACTCTTTCAATCCACGACTGTTTCCATTGTAATAACATTCTTGTGTTATCTTGTCTCCTCGTACTCCTTGTCTCTCTCATGAAAACATTCTCGAAATAATGTCAGAGATATAAAATATAATTTAGAAAATTAATTTAGCATTGCTAGGAGCAAGACTAGCAAGGTGCTTGAATATGACCCGCTATTTTATGATATGGAGTTATATCTTACGAAGTAAATTTGTAAATTGGTGTTTCCTCCCTACAAAATTACTCTCTTATTTCTAATTTTTCTCCTCTTTTTCCAAAAGTTCTTTGACAACTTTTTCTTGAAAAGAAATGCAACGCAATCACAAATTTTGTTATGTTTCACTGGTCATATCTTAAATTTGAGAAAATGACCTAATTAGCCCTAAACATATTATATAGATATCAATTCAATCTTAAAATTTTCAATTTTACCAATTTAATCCTAAACCTTTGCTTAAAATTCCAATACAATCATTTTGGGCAATTTTCATTGAAAATTGCCAACGTGACAATTAAGTTATTGTTGGCCATTTTATGTGGCACTTCGCCATGCTAGCCATTTCCTGTGAAAATTGGCAAGAATGATTATATTGGAAATTTGCGCAAAATTTTAGAACTAAATTGGTGAATTTGAAAAGTTTAAGACTAAATTAACATACATACAATAGGTTTAGAATTGATTAGACAATTTCCCCTCTTAAATTTTCGTACTCTATTTAGATCAGAACAATTTTACATTGTACTCACTAGCCAAATGGAATCTATTTGGGTGGAATTTCGCATATGGAATGACGATTGTCTACACTAAAGACTGGCCAGAAGATGAGAATCTTCTTCAACATATGTGCATCGTGAAATTGTAAGTAGATGCTTCGAAAGTTGATATCCGTGGGCAATTCATCATTTTATCCCCTCCACATCATTTTTATACAATTGACTCTTTGCTTAGTAATTGTTTAGTTTAAAATACCACCACATTGGGATTTTATCGAATCTCTTTTCAAGTGTTTTCTACATCTTTGTTTTCGTTGGCTTCTTGCGAATTTCATAATTTGACTTTTATTTACTGGGAATTTCATAATTTGACATTTGTAGCTTCTCCAACCTTCAGGACTTCCTTACCCGATCAAGAGGATTAATATCTAGATGTAGAGAGAATGATAACTAAAGCATGAGTTACTACCTAGAGGAAAAAATGACAAATGGAGGGCTATTCAGAGCGTAAATTTAACTCAAACGGGAAATGTTTCCAAACGCATAAATTTGCTAGAAAATAGAGGATTGTGGCCCAGGTCCATTGGGCCCCAATTCAGCTGACCTCAAACGACCACGTGTCAGCCCAATTGATCGCTGTGAACGCCAACATGGCGCTGACCCAACACCTAGCTGGCACTGGGACTACCACATAGCAAGCACCCATTGGATGCGCCTCAGCCAGAAGCAATCACGCGCCACACGGAATTTTTTCTTTTAAAGTTAAATATTTGTACTAGGTAGATTTTTATCCAAACTTAACCGAATTTTATTCAGACATCACTTTTCTTTATTAGAATATCTAAAACACGATAACTAATTATAGAAAAAAAAATTAAGAAAAAAACAAAGAGTTGTAATTATTAACTTTTTTGCTATTTTTTTTCATTATTATAGTTAATTTAGCATTTTAGTTAATTTTTTTCTCCCATATTCCATATTTTTCATTTTTACAACAATCAGAAATAAAAGTGAGTTTTCCTCAAGAGATAAAAGCACATTTTACACCTCAAAAGTCAAAAAGTCATGTGCATTGCACTTGCTAACAAAAAAGTTCAGAAAAATGGAATATAGTGAATATTGATTTACACCATGCATACAAGGATAGAGGAAGCTTTTGATTTAGGAGAGATTATGCAAATCAATCACGACAAAAATGTCTCACTATAGGAAAATTGGGAAACTTCTAATAGCTTTCTAAAGGAATATAGAATGGTCACAAAGAAAGGAAATTCAGTTATTTACATTTAGGATTAGTCCAAATTGCTTTAAAATCCCCAACAGAGATTGAAATTAAACACTTACATTGGTTGTGTCTAAAGGATTGTAGGCACGATAAATTCACACACTCTTGCCAGAGATTGTAGAATCCATGAACCTATATATTTCAATTGCTACCCAAATTTTACCATTTGGATGAAAGATCCAAATGTTATGAGAAAAATGGTCAATATAAAACCTCAATATCCTTCATAATTGAAGGATCTCAGAATCTAGATTAATATATAAAATCTTTTACAAGGCCATGCCACTAACAATTGATCCAAGAACACATAAGTTAGATTATGGAAGATGAGAAACCATTTCAATATGTGCAAATGCTGAAGAAAAGAACTTAGTACTTTAGTAGTATCAATAACAATTAGACAGAAGGACATTCAACTTCCAAGAAAAATGGATTTTTCAATTAGAAAATGTTCAAAGACCTGCAAAATAATGAAGAAGTTGACAAGATTATTGAATATGAAGATGGAGAAATAGATAATAAGTTCAATAAGAGTAGAAAGATGAAAAAAAATGAATATTGTAGAATTGAATGAAGGAAAAATACCTACAACTATTTCATGTAAAATATCTTTTAGGTCATCATGCTCATCTTCCTAGAAACAAATCATGAGAGAATAGCTTGTGATAGAATTAGGAAATTGAAGACCAAGTAATATATCCTTCTTACATATTGATCCTATATTGCAGGAAAAAGAATCCACAACTATGCATCTTAGCAAAGGCAATTTGCCTCCAAGGCTAATTGCGCCTGCGTTTTTCAGATTTCGAAATGAACATATACGTTTCTTTAGAATAGACCACAAAAGTAAACAGAATATTTTGTTTAAAAAATTATGAGGGGAAAAAGAATATGATTTGCAGAAACATGCATTCCAAGAAAAGGAAGGTTTTCAAGAACTGTGGTTTGCAGAATTAAGAGAAAGAAAGCGAATCTAAAATCTTTGATTGGTTTCTAACCAGAGTACAATTTGGAAGCATAAATAACATAGAAAATTCTGACAAAAACCATAACAAAGAAAATCATTATGCAACTTATACTACGGTAGATGGAAAACCAAAAACGCCAATCCATCCTCTTTTGTTTGGATTAGAACTGGGAGAGAATACTAAAGAATCGCCATAGAACACTACATTAAAAAAAAAAAAAAATGCTATTTGGCAGTGCTTTTTCAAGCGTGCATCCTGTCATCATGAGGTTGTTCAAATTACGGTTTTCAAAGGGTATCACTATCAGTATTGGTAGAGCGACATAATTCAAGACCACTGATTTAGTTGTCAGTACATATATATTTTTGGAAATGTTTTAACTTTTAATGACTCTATATTGGTAATGTTTTAACAGATTCCACTTTAGGAAAAGTTCATTGACAAAAGCCGACTGGCACTAGAACTAATATAAGCCTCTATAAAATCAGAAGCAATAAAAATCAGTCCTATATCGCTGAACAATCAAAAACCCGAAATCACAAAATGTCAGGATTTAAGAGATTAAGAAGATAAAGAGGATGCAAAGAGGAATGTAGAGAAGAGGAGAAGAAAGGAAATTAAAAAATCAAGAGGATGATTTCACTCCATTACATATGTGAAAGCAAGAAACATATTGTTGCCTCCTGAAATTTGCAAAACTTGAAACAAAGGAAAATAGAATGAAAATCTATGTAGCATCGACACGGACACACGACACGTGACACGACATGACATGACACGCCGACACGTTATTTCTCAAAAATAGAGAATTTCGACACGTTTCAACACGTTATATATCAAATATATATATATATATATATATATATATATATATATATATATATATGCATAAATAAATAATTAATAATACAAAGATTATATAATTAATTTATACTAAAAATATTAATCCAACATTTGTTAATATCATCTATTGTTTTAATTTGATAGAGATTGAATGAGAAATTCAAAAATTGCAAATACAAAAGAGTAAATTTGAAGGAACATGTCCTATTTTCTTACATTTGTCAGAAATTAATGAGATTTCTTATAGTCCTAGACCGAGTTTGGAGTTCATGATATAGATTGGCTTGAGCTCCTCTGCAAAACAAGGTTCGAGAAAAATAAAAATCCAAGACAAGAACTCTCAACATACGATCAAAAGAAAAGGAAATAATTAAATTCGACATGAAAAATGTGAGAGATAACTCGCAAGCGACACCTGCGAGAGATGAAAAGAAGCAAAAAAAAAAAAAAATCACAACTTTAATTCTGTAGGGGTAGAGGAGCAACACGGCGAGAAGAGAGGCGTTTCATCGTCACTCACGGGAAGGTGAAAACTTATAAGTGAGAAGTTTGAGAGTGAAAATTTTATTTTTTCCCCTTTATTTTTTTTTATTTTCATTATTTTTTCATATATTTATTTTTTGACCTCTCAAGTATTGAAAATTTTTAAAATTAACCCACTACGTGTCGAGTCGCGTATCGAAATTTCAAACTTGCGTGTCGAAGCGTGTCGGGAAGAGTTGATCACATGTCGGATTTTCCGACACTCGTTGACCACATGTCGGAACGTGTCGGAGCGCGTCGGACACATGTTGGAGTGTCGGACACGCTCCCGGAGAGTATCGGTACTTCTTAGATGAAAATAGGGATTGCAGCAATTATAGTGCCAAAGGGCCTTCTCAATCCTTGGCAAGCGCTCGAGGCCCAATATAAGCATCTCTCCACGGAGCCCACCAGCCCATCATTCCGACCGATGAGTCTGTCCAACTCCCTTCCCTTTGAGCTGAGGAATAAACTCTGGAAATAGTTGGTCAATGTAATCATAATCCAGGTTTAACCATTGGACTAGGAACTGAAAACCAGCTTGGCCTACTCAATTTTCTATTATCCAATGTCCTTTTTCAACAGAGACATGAAATAGATGATGAATTTGAGCTGTTGCTGGCAAAGTCAAGCGATATGCAACCTTTCCCACTCCTCTCAAATAGAAAAGGGCCGCAGCACTTAGGGATGAGCTTTTGAGATTCCCGGGGTCTCTGCTAGTAGCGTTGTGTATTTAACTAGACCGTTTCCCCTTCTACCAAAGACCTCTCCACCCTTTTCTTTTCTGCATAATGCCTCATTCGGCTTAGTGAAGCTTCTTTTAGGAGCTAGCCACTGCGTTGAGAGGTGCCAACACATGAATGTCAAGCCCCAGAGTTAGTGGCGAAGAAGCATACAAAGTCTGAAATGTAGTTGTCCGGATTCTAGTGCCAAAGGTGGTATTGCACCACCATCCAGCCTAGGATAACCATCGATTCCATCTGTTTCGCTGAGCTTAACGCATACACCTCAAGTAAGTCTCCAAATAACGATTGACTCTCTCGATTTTCCCATTTGACTGAGGTTATTTGCTGTCGATAGATGCAGCTGCGTTATCATCAGCTTGAAGGTTTCTTGCCAAACTAAACTAGTAAATATCTTGTCTCTACATATTACAATGCTTAGAGGTGGCCCATGCAACTCATAAATATTGTTCAGGAACAACTTGGCAGCTTCTAGTGCTGTAAACTGATGAGACAAGGCCATAAAGGGAGCATAGTTGACGTGCTGAAGCGTCAAGCAGTAAACACCATCTAATGCACCTACAGGAGTTTCACTGGTAAAGCACCGACCGTCCTAGCACAAATACCTGAACAAAGGGTCTGCCGATAGAAATTTCAAACAATTTTTTTTTTTTAAAAAATGGAAAAGGAATGCTACTAATTAGGTGGCAATTCGTGTTCGTGTTGTGTTGACATAAGAGTATACTACAAAACAAGTCAACTCGAATACAATACAACTAAATTATTGTGTCAATCTACTAGACACAAATTGACACTAACTTGACCCAAAAATTAAGCGGTTGACACTAACACGACCTGCGTAACATGATTAAGTATTGTATTGACGAGTCATTGGAGTGTGTGACTCGCTAGCACAAAATCAACCCTCCAATGGGACATGAAATATCCTCGACTTTTCATAAAATATATTTAGAAATTGCAATAATCCATCAACACAATATCATCGGATCAAATTGAAAAACATGGTCACAGCCAATGGAATATCATCAATTTGGCATCTTATTAATGAAGAGCATGAAGAAAAATATTTTAATTAATTGTGTCTAAACAGATCATACGAGTCAATTTCGTATGTGTTGGTTAAGCAGGAACATGATCGTTATTAATCATGTCTTGAGGCTGACATGAAATTGACTTGGATACGATTAGTCTCAATTCAAACTTGCTAATTTTGTTAGAAATGTTTATGATATTTTCATAAATTAGAGAAAATTATGATATCTATCTTGATTTTTGTGCATATATTTATGAAATTCTCCTTTTCTCTCTTTAATTGTGCATTTGATTATCTTATCATGTTAGATTGTCATTCGATAAGAATAACAATTCTCTTTTTCGCTTTGTTCTTATCTTGAAATTTTTTTAGAGTCATATTAAAGTGCCGTTTTAGAATTTTTCATTCCAATAAAGCTTGCGAGATTGAGAAATAGTAACCGATCGGCTTTCAATATGCCAATCAAAAGTGCGAATAATACGCATTTTTTCTCTGAACCCGTATAAACCACTCCCGATCTTTCTTCTTTAACTTCATGGGAAGATGTCGCGTTTTCTGTGTTTCTTTTTAATTGCTTTTCCCCGTTCCTCCTTCCATAAAAGCCCGAGATATGCAACATTCCGTCAGCTTGAAGTCGAAGAGCCAACAACGTACTCATGAGCAGTACCGCATAAATTTCCCAACTCCTGTACTGTAAGAAACTCTCCTCCTTCTCCTCCTTCGCAGTTGAGGTGTCGTCTAAGAAGAAAAATCTGTGTTGTTTGCGAAAGTTGATCGTCCAGAAGTAGCAGTCCAAATAAATAAATAAATAAAATGGATGCGCAAAATGATGTTAGTCGGGGAGGATTCGCGTGGAAAATCAGCTACTTCACTGAGCAGGATGCAAAAATGCTTTGCTCTGAAGCATTTGCAGTTTCTGGTTGTAAATGGTGAGTCGATTCTTTTTTTCTTGTTTTTGCGGTGTTTCTTGATGATCGCATGTTCATCTTGTTGCCAAGTGATTCTTGCGTCTTCCGATACTTTTTGAACAGGAGAATTATGGTATACCCCAAAGGGAATGGCTCAGACCATTTGTTCCTTTTTGTCGGTGTCCCAGATTTTGCGACGTTGCCGTAGGGGTGGACCAGAGACGCCAAGTTCAGCTTGGGTGTGATTCATCAAATCAATGATGTTCGCTCTATTAGAGAGCGTTTGTTCTTGAATTCGATTGATTTTTTTTTTTGGAATTTTTTTTTAAGGATTTATACCCTAAAAAACCTAAACTATATGTGATAAATTTATCCAAAACTAATTTTTTTATCACAAAAAATCCTAAATTGGAACACCTTTAACAAATTTACTATAAACTGGTATACTTATAACAAATTTAGCCTATGTTAATTTTCGTTAAATTTTACTATCAAATTATTAAGTTTGATGACATGTAACAGTGGACTAATGTACTAGTTTGAGATTTAACTATAAGATTTTACTATATGTTTATCACAATTGTATCATTTTTGTGGGTTTTTGTGTTATTAATCCAAATTTAACAAATGGTATATTTGTCACAAATATACCAGTTTGAGGTTTGTGGTACTTGAAGAAATTAGTTTGGGATAAATTTGTCATAAATATACTAGTTTGAGATTTTTTGTAGTTATTTAGGGTAAATTTGTCATAAATGTACCACTTTGGGGGTTTTTTTATGGTTAAAAAATTAATTTGAAGTAAATTTGTTACATATGTTTTTTGATTTTTCAAGGTATTAACTATTTTTTTTTAATGTGAGTGTTTGATAGGTTTCTCTTTGATTGATTGTGCGCAGGCTACGTTTGGTCGTTTGGATTTCTAATCAGGATAGGATTGGATAGGATTGGATAGGAAATCTTGGGATTTTTTTATATCCTGTCAATTGTTTGGTGAATCGCAATATTAAAGTCGGATATGTTCACATCATATCATTTACATTTTTTTATTATATATAAACGTCATATTATTATAAATGAACCTAAATGTTCATAAATGGAGATGGTGAAAATCTCTCGTAATACTATTCCTTAATTTATTTATATTTATATTTTATTTTTTCCCTCTTTTTTATATTATTTTCATTATTATTTCTTTTCTCTTTTATCATTTTTAATAAAATTTTATCAAATAGTAAACCGTACTAACATACCTAAAATACAAAAATACCTAAAATATATAATAAATATAAATATTTAATTTATAGATTGAATGGTTATTATAAGATAGCATTAAAGTTGAATATATAAATTAAAATAAGATTAATCAAAAATAATTTTTTATTTTTTATTTTTAATTTCTTAAATTAGAATTCAAATATTATTTATATTGAAATATAATTTCAATTTTGTTAATTTAATAAGTTTGTTATTCAAGAAAAATAACTTTCATATTATGGATATTAGAAATCATATCCATCTTTATCCTGTCTATATCTCCCTTATATCCAACTTTATCCTATCTTGAGCGAGCACCAAATGTAGGATAAGATAAATTATATCCTATCTTGAATTTTATTCCGATTGCCAAACGCAGCCTTAGATTTTAAAAAGGTTCGGTGCTATGACATGAATAAGAAGAAGGGTTTAGATGATAAAAGAATGGACAAGAAGAAGTGCAAAGAGATATATTGTGCTGAGGGAGAAAATAGCATTTCTATATATCATTCGTTAAACCTCTCAAAGGTGGTTGTTATTGATTAAGGAACATAGCACTTTAAGTTTGTAAGAAACTGGTCCTGTGGATGGAGGAGTTGGGGCTTGACTACATCCGATATGATCTATATGTTGGTCCGGAAAAAAGAGAGCCACAACTCAACTTCTAGGATGGTTACGTCTCGAGGTCTTAAAACTGTGGCGCATTGTCAGTTTCATTTTTGCATAAATTTGGTTGCTTAAGCTGATCATGGGGAGGTGTTTGCTTCTTCTGTTGCTAATATTTTCCTTGACGAACAATACAAAACTCTAGTTCTTGATGTTCTCCAATATTTCTTCCACATGTCATGCTCAGGTGTTGTATATAAGTTTTTGAATTCGTCACTGTCTCCTGAATTCTGCAGGCGGGAAAAATGTTTTCACTGCAAGAGAGAGACTGGGGGTTTCCCAAGTTTCATTCCGTTGACTGAGCTTCATAACCGTACTAGGGGATACCTAGCAAATAACACTTTGGTGATTAAAGCCGAAGTTTGCGTCTTAACAGTTACTCCTCCGGTGAACATTCAGCCAGCTAGACCAACTGATAAGTTTGACTCCTATTTTACTAGTCTGGAGGAGTTCGTCAGTGCTGCTGAGACTAATGGTGATAGTGTAGGATCAACTTCGTGCCGCCATGATAGTGCTTTGAAGGCTGAAATTCCTAGCTTAGAAGAAGTTGGGAAGGCTAAGCAGTCTTTGAAGGAATGCCTTTCAGATCGCTTTAAATTGAATATGAAAGAGAGGCTATCTGAGGCACTATGAACTTCAACTCAGCCTGAACTGGATTATCATCGGAGCAACAAATAGAAATCAAGATGTTTCAGGCCAATTTCAATGGCGTCACTTCCGACTTCTTAACATTTGAGCAGGTCAATGCTGAGTTTGAGCTGCATAAACTACAAACGGATCAAAGTTTCTCTGCTGTGAAGGAGAGCCAAGAGACTCACATCTTGTATAAGCAGTTAATGGATGACCTCGCCAAGGAAGAGGAAAAGCTCAAGAAAACGATGGAGGAAGTAGAGTGTAGGATGGACAAGCTCCTTGTGGACTGGGAAATCTTGCTGGTTGAGTCTGAAGAAGCGAAGTCTGGCTATAAAGATGAGCAGAAGAAAATGGCAGAGGCTAAGAAAAGGAAGAGAATAGCTGAGGTAAGAATGTCTAGATCAACCACTGCTTGGTCAAATTTAAAGGATCAATTCTGTTAAAACTTTTTCAGGTTTCAAATAGGCTATGAGGCAATTGTTCCCTTAAAAGTATGAAAACTGGCTTCTAGCTTGACCAGTCTTTTTGGCCAATTTTCAGCAGAACAATTGTTTAGAGGGGCTTATGGGGTCTATCGAACATCATGTTAGCATAGTCAGCATGTGGGTCAAATATATACATGCAAATTGATGTCTTTAGAACCAGTTTTGATGTCTTCATACAAATTGTGTGACCATGGTGCTTTTGGCTCTTGGAACTTGGAAATTTTCAGAAATCTGATGCGGTCCTGACTATTGTTCTGTCAGTATGTGATGATCGAGTTGTGCCTTCGTATAAAACCTTCTTGAAATGACTCCGCATTGAGTGGCTTTGGTGATCAGGGTGCTCCTGTTTCCACATCTCATGAGGCAGAGCGCATGGATTTCTTTGTAGTCTTTGGGATTGGTAGTAGGACGGTTGACCCCATCCTAAGATATCTCCCCTTGCAGCGGAGTTGGAATGACAAAAACAAGGATACTGTCTTATGGTTAGGAGAGAGCCACAAGCAGTGGTTCTTGTGCTAGGTTTTGGTCCTGAGGACTAGAAACAATGTAATATTCCTGGTTATCTGGAAAAAGGGCTTTCTGCTACGTGGATTCTCATCATGTTTTTCAGCACAAAACAATCGCTGGGTTAGGAACTTTGGAGTTTGGAACTGAATAATCAAATGCAATCCACCTCTCAATTAGTTTTGTAATGTTTACTTTGTTTAACAGGGATAAATGAAATGACCTACAACACAATCTTGCTCTCAATTGGTCATAAATTCACGGGAAAATTCTAAATAAGGGCCTTTTAAGTGCCCTATTTTTATTTTTTTATTTTTAAAGAGGGCCTTGAGTGAATATTTTTTTAAGCAAGGGCTCGAAGTTGCTAATTGATCTCCAATGGAAAAAATACAATTCCTAAAAATTTTAAAATCGTTTCCCAATCTTTGAGCGCATCCTCTCGAAGCTCAATCCCCTTAAACTCAGCAATTTCGACGCCCTCTTCCACCTCGGTAGCCACACTATTGCCGCCACAATTTGACGCCTCCTCAGAAGCCCTGCACCTTCTCGTCCTCGTCCCGTACACTTCTTTAGAAGCCCCACGCCTTCACCTTCCTCCTCTTGTATCGAGCGCAATCAATTGATTCCTCCTCTTGTATCGAGCGCGATCAATTTAGTTTCAGTCGCTTTGGAATTTATTTGCTGTTTGTTTCCCAAGGATTCGTGCTGTGGTCGTCACCAGGGAGAGCTGAGCATAATTTCGCCCGCGATGAGTGGCGGCGGAGGATTGCGTCGGATAAGACTGAGAGGGTTCACCTCTTCAGACGAAATGATTTTTATGTCCATGAGGGTAGGTATCTCCTAGAGAGAGTGTGAGCTCTACTGAATTCTGTTGCACATTTTTTCACGAAGAAAATAATTAAAACGGCATGTTCTGGACTAGAATCAAATCAGTCCTATTCAAGTTTACATCAGTGACTGTAGACATTTTGAAAAGATTTCGTATAGATTTGATCTCCACTCCAAACTTATTATGCCTTTGTTTCACTCCTCAATCAAATGCCTGTGACTTGTTCGAAGACATGCTTAGCAGCATGACCGAAAAATGATCCATGACATTTTGCAGACTTGAAAGTATGTCGACATAAATTGCTTGTTTTCAATTGATTTGTTAATAGAATCGGGAGTAATGATTCATGTTCATAGGTAGTGTTCATGTCATGTCAACATTATGGCATATTGCAAAATAGGTTATATAGTACGAAATAAGTGAGTCATTTAGGTTATATCGTGTGAAATAAGTGAGTCATTTTTTTGAGGGAAAGAGAAAGAATGGAAATCAGCTGAATGGATCCCCATTCTTTTATAAGTAGAGTTCCAAACCCATCATTCCAGCCTATTATTGATAGGGATTGTCATAAAGAAAATTGGATCCTTAAGAAAAATTCATTCATGCGTTGGAACAGAAGGTTAGGGCATATCTCCAAGAAAAAAATTCAAAGGTTAGTAGGATTACGAAGTATTCTTTATCTCACTCTAACTTTGAAGTGTGCTGCGTGACAAATGCGACCTGAAATTAACAGATTAACATGACACAACCCATGTAACATGATTAAATATTAGGTTAACAAATTAACATAACTGCATGACTCGTTATGACATAAAATTAATCTACTAACACAAAATAAACTCAAAAGACAACCGTGACATGAAATATCCTTAAATTTTTTGGATATCAATTCATGAATTTCAATAATTCCTACCTAAAATATTATCAAATCAAATTAAAAGATACTGTTATAATCTATGATATATCATCAATTAAAAATTAACAAGGAAGACATTGGAAAGAATAGTCTTTGAGTTCATTGCGTTTAAATAGATCATATGCAAATCTTGTCAACAATAACCCACTAATTTCAATGGGTTATACAGGTTAATTTCGTGTTTGGTGAGATGGATTTGAACATAACACAATCATTAGCCTTGTCTCATGGGATGACATGAAACTAACTTGAACACAATTAGCCTCAATCTGAAGTTGCTAACTCAGTATTGTGTTCAAATCATATTATTATGTCGTATGAGAAATTTGTCACCCCTAAATAAAACTTGTGACTCTACGAGATGGGAAAACATTCAGTGATTTGTTATAACCAGATCGGTATCCTACGTGGCACGTATTTTTTCACAAATCCATGTTAGCAGCTGATGGAATCTAGGTAATTTTTTTTTTTAAAATTCACCTCTCAACTCCCTCTCTTTTTCGAACAAAAAAAGAAAAGAAAAGAAAAAACTCTCTTCTTCCTCCTCGGTCCATTAGCGCCCTACCTCCGTTCCTCCCCGCCGTCAACACCAGCAGAATCGCTGGCACCGTGACCAAGCTGACCACCTTTGCATCCAAGTAAGCATGGGCGATTCCCTCTGTTTTCTCCATCTCGAGATCTGCCCGTCAATGACTAAAATCGCTGGCATGGTTTATCCATGGTTGAACGTGTTTATGTGTCGTCTCTGTCATTCATCCATGGTCGACCACGAGCCTATTGCAATGGATGACATATCTCGATATCTGAGCTCTGTCCATCCCTTTAAGACCTCGACCTCACCCGTCGCCATGGCTGACCATGAGCCGACTGCAAGAAGACGGCTTTGTTTATATTTTTCTTGATATTTGAGCTCCGTCCATGTCCTTCGAGACCTCGACCTTGCCCATCGCCATGGACGAGACTAGGAGGCGCAACTGCGATTCAGATTTCAATTGAAAACAAATTAACATAATGACACCGAGCCCCTGTTGCAGCCCCTGTTAATGAATTAGCCGCTTCATTCTTGGTACCACCAATTAAAAACTATTTTCTACTATTGGCTGCATCAAAAAATAAATCACAAGCTTTTGACAAAAATCGAGTAGTTTTTGTAAGATTTATAATATAAATACCTTTAAGGTGTGGTCCTAAGATTCCATTTCCTAGTACTATGATCAAAATGAACTCTCACTTCCATATTCTCTTCCAAATTAATATTCCAAAATCTTCTTGTCATTTCTTCTTCCACCCCCCCCCCACACACCCCAAAATAGCGACCGAGGGGTGGCTCGGCCGTCGATGGGCCCATCACGAGCCAAGTCGACTGCAAGGGACGACATAGCTAGCTGCGAGCGATGACATGATGGGGATGACCAAGAGCACAACTGAGGGAAGCTTCCATGGCCGAATAGATACAGATTTTCTTTTGCTTTACTTTTATTCAACGTCAGTAAACACGTGTCAATTTGTGATTATATTTGAGTAAAAAACACATGCCACCTCAGCAGCCCCGTGATAGTGGCAAACCACTACTACTCAATATTTTTCTCCTGTAGAATAGTACTCGTTGGCTTTCACTATGCTAGCCACAAGACAGGATGATATGATGATATGTGTTGACACTTAAATTTTTACATAATTTTTGGATTAATATTTACTAAAATAAAAAATAAAAATCACATGGCATATAGTTTAGAAGCGTTTATATTATTTTTTTGTTTTGTTTTATTTTATTTTTAGACCATTGATGAGAGCAAGATTTTTCACATATTCCGTTGAAGGTAACATACGCTAATGGACGTATTTGAGTAGAAAGGAAATTTCAGATGGAATATTTCAAAAAATATAAAAGAAAATATTGCGCGAGGTGCAACGATATATTCAGGGATTATGCACAAGTAAAATTGGAAATGAAATATGCCATAAAAATCTAAATTTTTCCATTATAAAAGGTGTTGTTCGTGTACGGACAATGGGGGTGGAGGCTTTCGAAATTTTTTAGAGAAAATACGTGAGGAAGTTTTAGGGTTTTTGAGGTTTGAAGCTGTTCAAAAAAAATCTTTTCGGTGGGGTGAACCCACGTCCGAAAAGCAGGAGAGAGAGACAAGACTGGTGAGTGACGTGAGAAAAGAAAAAAGAGAGAAAAAAAAAAGAAAGAAAAGGGGCGCGACTGTTCATCTTCCTTGCGGGGCTGCCCCTGCCCGCGCCGGCACCGCCTCCACCAGCTACCTCCGCGTTTCCGCCTCTGTCGCTCCACCACCGCCGCTCTGCCGGCGTCCTGCCAGTCGTCGGAGATCCCCCTCACCCACGAGCTTGCGCCGGCCCGCTACGTCTCAGCAACCCTCGACTCAGCAACCCGCGACCCAGCGACCCACCTGCAGATCCCGAGTCGCCGGTCGCTACCGCCGCGCCCCGCCTGCGAGCCTCTGCGACGCCGCTGCTACCGCCAGATCTGACTCGCCTGCAACCAGAAGCCAGAAGCCACTGTTCCTGCCGCGACTCCGTCCTCAGGCTGTCCGATTGTAGCTGCCGGTTGCTGGGCTTCCGACTCTGACCCACGACGCTGCTGCTGCTGTCTCCGCCTCTGCTCCGACGACCCGACGCCAACGGCAGCGACACCTGACGCCGCTGCCCCGGAGACCAGTGACCGACGTCCCTGCTCAACCCAACGCCCTGCTGCCCGGAGCCGAAGCCCTGCGACCCGACGTCCCTGACCGCCGCACTTCACGCCCGGACGTTGCCCCCGGTGCCCGACAGCAAGCTTCGCGCCCCGCGACACCCCTCGCCGGTGCCCTGCCACGCCGGAGTCCCTCGCCGGTGTCAACCCCGCCGCCCCGCGCCGGACGTGCTGCTTGCCGTGCCCTCGCCGGAAACCCTCGTCAGAGCTCCGAACCGGCGGTCAAGAAAAAAAAAGAAAAAAAGAAAAATCGAATTAGGTATTGTTGCTTTATTTTATTAGGCAAGTTTATGTTATTTTATTTTTTATTATCATATTTTTATGTCTTGTTTTCTTTGTTTGAAATACTTTTCTATCCATAATTGAAAATCCCAATATATCACTTAATTTGCAATTGCGCTAGCCTTTTTTATTTCATCTATAAAGCTTTAGATGAAATAATTAATCAAGTGAGAATAAAATTAATATTTTAATTTTTAAGGTTTAAGATCAATTTATCGATTTTACTAACGAAATATTATCCATTGATCTGAACGATGTGTGATTTTTTTGATGATTTTGAATGACTTGTCTTGTCTTTATTGCTTTATATATCTTGAAATATGTTTGAATTATAATATTGCATGCTTTAGGGTTATCTTCCATGTTTAGGGTAGGAACTTTATTATTTCGAATTTTTAAAAATGGAAAATACCAAAAACATAAATTTAGAATGTTAGATTTTCGTTTTATTGAATTAAATTGCATGTTTAATTATTTGCTAATTTTGATTTCGAATTTTTATTAGAAGAAAAAATAACAAAAATAACAAAAAAAAAAAAAGAAAAAAAATTAGAATTAGGCATTCTTTGCACGTCATTGCATATTAGGATAGTTTAATTTTAGTAATATTTTATAAGTTTAGATGAATTACATCTTAACTTAGAGATTGCTAAGTTAAGATAATATCTTAGTTTAAATTAGGATTTAGTTTGACCTAATCCTTTAATATAAGTTAGATAGAATCTTAATTTAGCTAAGTAATTTTCACATTTTCCTAATTTCGAATTTCATAAAAAATACAAAAAATGCCTTAGGATAAGTTAATTCCAAGATTGCACATTTATTAAAAAAAAGAAAAAGAAAAAACGTCATGTGCATGTCATTAGGATTAGATTCATGAAATGCATGCCATTTAGTGATTGTTGTTAGGTCAATTTAATTAGAAATTGAGAAATATGTCATTTAGTTAATATTGTATTACATATTGCATGATTTTTATTAATTAAGTGAAAACAAATAAAAGAAATTGCAAACACCGCCTGCGGTGGTTTAGTTGGATAAGAGGAGGAATTCGAATCCTGTAGGTCGCACGGGGATCTTAAGCGCGATGTCGGGTGGTGGGTTTTCCGCTAGCGTCGCTCCAGGATTTATCCGCTAGCTGCTGGCTATATGGGGTTCTCTGGATATAAAAAAAAAAAAAAAAAAAAAAAAAAAAAGAAATTACATGTTAATTAGAAATTATATTTATGGTTGTTGATCTGAATTAATTTAACATTGCAGATTTATTTATTATTTATCTGGGTGTTAAATTGGTAGTTTGTGCAACCGCATGATCGCCTTACATGTTAGGGAAATAGATTTAAAATTAATTTAAGTTGCCTGCAAAAAATATTTTTGAAAATAAAAGAATAGTACCGAATCTAGTGTAACTAAGTTCCCATATCCATAGTCTTTGGTTCGTAGGGGTAAATAAACTTAAGAATTTGAATATAAATTTGAACATAAATCGCGAATTGGTATGGGTTTGGGAGAGCCCGAATTAAGTCTAGGTTTAATAATCAATTAGTCAAATTTTAGGTGGTTCACCCGAAAAATTGGTTGCAATAATATGCCTTTTTCCTTTAAACCTGAATGGATGAGTCCTGACTTTTCCTCCACTTTAACTTCACGGGGAAGTTCTCTTGCTCTCTTTTCGTTTCTTTTGCTTTTCCCCCAGCCTGTGGGACAATACTCATCCTCCGCCTTCTTTGCAATCAGAGCGTTGGTTAAGAAGAGACGTTTGTGTTTCCGAAACTTGATCTGCAGAAGCAGCAGCCAAATTTAAAGAAAGAAATGGATGCAGAGAATGATGTTAATAGGGGAGAATTCACGTGGAAAATCAGCAACTTCTCCAAGCAAAATGCGAGGAGGGTTTACTCTGAAGTATTCAGAGTTTCTGGTTGCAGATGGTACTTCAACATTCTTTTTATGTTACTCTCTCTCTACTTTTTTATTTTCTTGATGATCGCATGTTCATCGTGTTGCCAAGTGATTAATATGTTGTCCCTGATCCTTTTTGAGCAGGAGAATTCTGGTATGCCCCAAGGGGAATAAGAACAGCACGGACTATTTGTCATTGTACATCGATGTCCCTGACTCTTCCATGTTGCTGAACGGGTGGTCGAGAAAAGCCAAGTTCAGCTTGAGTGTGATCGATCAAATCAATGATGTTCGCTCTATTAGAAAGGGTTTGTTCTTGAATTGAAATAATTTTTCTTGGAATCTCTTCTTTTTAATTTGAGTGTATGATCGGTTTCTCTTTGATTGATTCTACATCTAGATTTTGAGAAATTGGTGTCATGACTTGAATAAGAAGAGTTCAGATGATAAAAGAATAGGTGAGAAGCAGTGGAAATAGAGATATTGGGCTGAGAGAAGAAATGGGTTTTCTGTATCTCATTTGTTAAACCTCTCAAAGGCGGGTGAGCTTCTAACATGCGCGTACAACAACCCAACGTTACTGATTAAGGAATTCAACTAGTTAGTTTGCAAGCAACTGGTCCAGTGGATGGAGAAGTTGGGGCTCGACTGCATCTATATGACCATATGTCGGTCCAGCAAATTAAGTTTAAGATGGTTACGTCTGTTGGTGTTGAAAATGTCATGTATTGTCGGCTTCTTTTTTGCATGAATTTGGTTGTCTAAGCTGATCATGGGAAGGTGTTTTCTTCTTCTGTTGTTAATATTTTGCTTGTCGTACAATACAACATATCATGATCTGGTGCTAGTAAAGAAGTTTTCAAAAATGTGACCCTGTCTCCTGAGTTCTGCAGATACGCAACATGATTACAATGCAAGAGAGAGTGACTGGGGTTTCACAAGTTTCATTCCGTTGACTGAGCTTCATGATCGTACTGGGGGATACCTAGTAAATGACACTTTGGTGATTAAAGCTGAAGTTTGCCTCTTAGCAGTTACTCCTATTAAGCCAGTTAGACCAGCTGACTTTGACTCCTATTTTACTGGTCTGAAGGAACTCATTAATGCTGATGAGACTCACGGTGCTAGCGTAGGATCAAGTTCGTGCCACCGAGATGGTGCTTTGACAGCTGAAGTTCCTAGTTTAGAAGAAGTTGAGAAGGCTAAGCAGTCTTTGAAGGAGTGCCTTTCGGATCTCTTTAAATTGAATATGAAAGAGAGGCTATCTGAGGCACTATCAACTTTAAGCGTGGCCAGAACTGGAGTATCGTCGGAGCAACAAATAACAATTGAGACATTTCGGGCAAATTTCGATGATTTCACTTCCGATTTCTTAACATTTGAGCAGGACAATGCTGAGTTTGAGCTGCAAAATTTGCAAAAGGATCAATTGTTCTCTGCTATGAAGAAATGCCATGAGACTCACCTCTTGTATAAGCAGTTAATGGAGGACCTAACCAAGGAAGACGAAGAGCTCAAGAGAAAGGCAGCAGAAGTTAAGTCTAAGAGGGACAAGCTCCTCTCAGACTGGGAGATCTTGTGGGATGAATCTGAAGAAGCGAAGTCGGGCTATGAAGATAAGCAGAAGAAAGTAGCAGAGGCTGAGGAAAAGAAGAGAATAGCTGAGGAAAGAATGTCTAGATCAACCACTGCTTGGTCAAATTTGAAAGCCCAATTCTGTTAGAACTCTAAGGTTTCAAATAGGCTATGAGCAATGGTTCACTCTAGTATGAAACTGTGTTTCAGCCTGACTATTTGTTGGCCAATCTTCGGCAGAACAATTGCTCGGTGTGGCTTATGTAGAGTCAGTTTTTTATGTCCTTGTATGAATTACGTTGTCTTAGTGTTTTTTGTTAAATTATGTCTCGACGTTGAGCATTTGCAAAACGCAATTCATTTGGATAAAATTTTTATTATTTGATTGTGCAGATATTTTTTTGATGAAAGATAATATTCAAGATTACGCACAAGAAAAGAAATTCGAATTTTTTTTTGAGTCTTGGATGTTTTCAATCAACAGAAGAAGCTTTGTTGGCTCCTTAAAGGTTTACAAAAAAAAGAAGATATGTTTTGTTAAAAAAAAAAAGGGCACACTATATTTTATATTATCTATTTATCTTTAAGAGGGATAGAAAAAAGATGAAAACTCTCTTTAAAGAAGAAGAGTCATTGTCTATGTAGCACGGACACTCTCCGGAAGCATTCGTGTCGTGTCCCGACACGCTCCGACACGCGGTCAACGGGTGTCGAAAAATCCGACACGTGGTCAACTCTCTCCGACACGCTTTGACACGCGAGTCCAGAATTTTGACACGCACGGGGTCAATTTTAAAAATTTATAATACTTGAGAGGTCAAAATATAAATATACACAAAAAAAAAAGTAATAAAGGAAGTAATAAAATTGCTATAAATATACACGCACGGGGTAAACTTTTTTTTTCATTTTTATTTTTTTAGAATTGTTTTAATTTTTTTAAAAGTCTTTTACTATGAAAGAAGTAATAAAAAAAATGCTATATATGATAAATAAATAAATTTAAAAATATTATTTCAGCATTTTTCTTTAAACAATGTTTTTTTCCTCTATGTTTTGTGTATTATTGTAACAAATTAAAATAATGAATGATATTATTTAATATTTTTGGTGTAAATTAATTCTAGGCTATTTTTATTGTTATTTATTTATGTATTTATATATAAAAATATATTTAATATATAACGTGTCGGAACGTGTCGAAATTTTTTATTTTTAAAAAATGACGTGTCAGCGTGTCGTGTCGTGTCGTGTCGTGTCGTGTGTTCGTGTTGGTGCTACATAGGTCCTTGTAGGCACAGCTTTCATTAAAGTAGTGGGGCCCAAGGTCAAATTTTTGACCTTAGGCACAGACAATATAAAATGTGCTCTTAAACAGAAAAGAAGTGTAGCCCTACGAGAGAAAAAAGGAGCCGTTGAAGCCCTATAGGGAAGAAAGAGCCGCATAAAAGGAACATCTAGAAGAGAATTGCATGATCAACAAAAAAGAATGCAAATTTGTATGTACGCGAACCAAAAGACGAATGCTAGAGTTCTTATTTTGGTCTACGTAAAGCGATTTATTTCAAGCTTGAATACGCGGTAATTTTGTGCAGTGAGTTTATATTTAAGTGAGTTGTTTATTTATAAATACTTTGATTTGAGGTTAAATCTGAGCGTGTGAGCGATTATAAACTCTGATTCTTTGATTGTAGTGGATTATTTGTTGCCGACTCTCTTCGTGGATGTAGCTACCGATACTTGGACCGAACCACGTGGTTCCTTATTATTTTTATTTTATTTCTCTAGAGTTTGTGCGTTGACGTAAATTATAAGATTTTGTCGTTTCCGCATATTATATTCCAACACTTTTTGCTCTTGGAGCTTGGAACTTCTCACAATTCTGATGCACTTTCCTGACTATTGTTTTGTCAATATGTGATGATTGAGTTGTCACTTCACATAGAAACTTCTTAATATGACTCCACATTGGGTGGCTCTAGTGATAAGGATGTTCCAGTATCCACAACTCATTAGGTGGAGCCTATGGATTTCATTACAATCTTGGAGATCTGTATAGAGAGAGTTTACCCGGTCCTAAGTAGGGAATTTTCCCCTTGTAATTGAATTAGGAATGACAAAAAGAGGATACTTTTGATGGTTAGAAGTGTTCATGCACGAAAAGAGACACAAGCAAGTGGCTCCTAGTGTTGGGAAGGTTATCACTAATTACAAATGAAAAACAATTGAGCTAGTCTCACCCTCTCCTCTTTCTTTTGTTGATTTTGTTTATGTGTTATTGTTCTTTTCTTTTTCTTCCCTTTCGATTTAGATTTGGGAGCTTTCTTCTCCCAATCTAATTCTTGATTTGAGAGTTTGAAGTCTCTTGATCTAATTCTAGATTTGGATGTTATCTTCTCCAATTTACATTTGAGAGTTTAATAAATATGCTTTTGGGGATTTGATGCCCCTTTGCTTTGTTCGTGTATAGATTCTCTACCTCTAGTCTCCATAATGATCGCACGAGTTTTGACGTCTCATTGAATTACAACGATTTGCTCCTCCACATGTTATATCTATATTGTTTAACCTATTATGGTTGTTTTCATATGATAATGGTGTAGAGGAAGCCGAACCTATGCGTATACCACCAATTGGCAACGTCATAATAATTGAAGAAGGAATTTCCAGCGTGTGCTTATTATTGACAAAGACATGAAATCCAATGATTGATTGCTGATTTTGTCTGATAGATTTATTTATGTGGAACGAGTTTGTACTTAACTTTGTAAATGCCCCATCAATCCTCCTTGTGTTCTAGATTTGATTTTGTTTTTAATATTCATGATTTGTTTCAATTTGTTTTGTCACGAAGACTATGTACTTTTGCATCCTTTTGAGTAATAAATATGATTTTCTTTCGACCAATAACAAATTCGTGCAAACAAATGGCAATGACGAACATTTTGAGTTATGATAAAATTCAAGGCAAGATAAAATTATTCTATTCCATGTTTAGCACTTGCAAGGCAAATATAAGAGAGATATAATCCAGATAAAATTATCTCATGGGGGATGAGATAAAGGCGGATATGATTTTTTATATCCATAATAGGAAAATTATTTTTCTTGAATAACAAATTTCTTAAATTAATAAAATAAAAATTAAATTTCAATATAAATTTATTTGAATTCTAATATAAGAAATTCAAAATAACAAAAATAAAAATTTATTTTTAATTTAATTTGTTTTTATTTATATAGTCGAATTTAATTCAATATTATAAAATAAATTCAATATAAAATTTATTTATATTTATATTTATATTTATTATATATTTTAGGTATTTTATCATTTTAGGTATATTAGTAGAGGTTACTATTTAATAGGATTTTGAAAGGGAAAAAAAGTATAAAAAGAGAGAAAAATTCTAAAAAAAACAAATAAAAATAAAGTAGATAAGAATGTTGTGAGAGATTTTTACTATTTCTGTTTATGAACTTTTACGTTTATTTACACTGATTTGCCATTTACACTAGACAATGTAAATAATATAATGTGAATATATCTAACTTTATTACTGCAATTTATCAAACAATGGATAAGATATAGCAAAATCTTTAAATTTTATGTCATATCTTATCTAGTCATATCCTGGTTAGAAATCAAGATGATCAAACGTCCCTTTAGGGTTTGGTTGTGGGGTACAAAACATAATGATATATCCGTAGTTCTCTCGAAAGGGCTTTTGCTATTTGGCTTTTCATCAAGTCCCTAATTGATCCATGTGGTTTTTCTTTTTCGTGTTTTTCGGCACAACACAATCGTTGGGTTGGGAACTTTGGAGTTTAGAACTGCATAATCAAATGCAATCGGGTTCTCATTTCGTTTTATGATATTTACTTTGTTTAACAAGGAAAATGAAGGACCTAAACACAATCTTTAACTATGGGGCCTTTTAGAGGTTTTGTCCAAAGTAAACTTTTGTGTCCAAGCTAGAAATAGTCTTGAGTCATAAATTTATACCTAATGCAAAACCGTAGTAACCATAACAGCGGCATTCAACGAGGGCCGCAAATTGATGACGATATGGAGTCTATTTGAATGAACTTTTATGATGAAGACTTTTGAGGAGGATGAGAACTTTCTTATAACATAAAATTGTAAAATTGTACAACTAAGAAAACTAGATTGTTTGAGTGATGATCCTGGGCAATTAAAATGAAACCGTAATATTTTACGAGTTTTGAAGAGTGAGAAAAGAAAGATACAAGGAATTCTGAAACAGGTGTTTTGTGATTATTTGGAAGCTCTTGACAGGTAAGAACTTTCTTGAACAGCCATGGCAAGACTCTTTTGGAGAGATCAAATCCGTTGATTCATAAGAGGATTTAAAAATAGGGTAGCGAAACTCCCATCTTGTGTAAGCAGTTGATGGAGGACATCACCAAGAGAGAGAGAGAGAGAGAGAGAGAGAGAGAGAGAGAGAGAGAGAGATAGAGCTCACAACAAAGATGGTGAAAGCGAACTGTAGGAAGGACAAGCTCCTCTCGGATTGGGAGATTTCGTCGGTCGAGTTGGAAGAAGCAAAGCTAGTCTATTACATGGAGCAGAAGATAGTATCGAAGGTTGAACAAAAGATGGGAGTAGCCGAGAAAAGAATCTCCAGACCAACCACAGCTCGGTCTGACTTGAGGGCTCTATTTTGTTAAAAAATTTTAGTGGTCATTCGTTTTCAAGTGGATGAAACTGTGTTCTGACAAAATTATTACTGGATTATGTTAATTTGAATAGGATATTAGACCAAATATCTGCTTCGTTAGTCAGTTTCTAATTATCTTTAGATGAATTGCGGGGTCCGTGCAAATATTTTGCTCTTGTGAACAGAGTGCTCTATTTCTTTAGGTATTAATGTTTAGGAACCTGGGAACATAGTGCTCTATTTCTTTGGGTGTTAACGTTATGGAACTTCATCATTGGGGTCAGATTCATCTAATCAAATTATCATATATGCTCCTCTTATTTTAATGGGTTTCAAACTCATTTGATCAACTAATTGTAGTAAAGTGGTAATAGTTACCGATATATTTGCTAAAAGATGATTTAATTGGATATATAACCCATTAATAAAAGGTTAATACCATGAAAAATCCCAAAGTGGTACATCCGAGACAAATTTTTTAAAAATTAATTTTTTGACCAAAAAAAAACCAAACTAGTACATATGTGATAAATTTACCTCCATTAATTTATGTTAAATTGGATTAATATACCAACCATAAGTTAGTATGCCTGTGACAAGTTGAGGGTAAAACTCAAAACTGGTATACACGTCAATTATCTTGTCTCATCTAACTCAACAATTTACCAGTTAAATTAACGGATGTACTAGTTTAGAATTTTTGATGATAAAAATTTTGGATAAATTTGTCAAAAATATATTAATTTGGGATTTTTCATGATATTAACCCATAATTAGATGAAAAGTTCTCCCGTTTTCGTTATAATTTATGGATTAAAGTGCGAAAAATCCAATGCCTTTTTGCTTTGTTGCATTTAGGTTAGATGTATCTTTTTGGTTACCTTATTTTGTAAAATGTTTTGCAGATTGAATGAATAATACAGGATAAAAGATGCTCTTACATGGGAATTTCTTAATTTCTTGGCAATAAACCACGAAAGGTTAAAGGGCCTCCATCTTCGGGGAAAATTTTCTTTTATATTAATAGATTACTAGATTTGATTTGATAATTGACTGAGTTAGGATAACGAGCCATAGCTAGCAAATGCTGCACTAGAAAGTCCCACCTTTTTCAAATATAAAATATACTGAAATTGATCGATGGCAACAGGATTTATTTATTATCAAATAGAAATAAACCAATTTAATACTCCATTCGTGTCCATTGAAGATACAATAAGGAAAATTCTAATTTTTGCCTCTGTATTTTCACATTTTTTATAATCAAGTCCCTATACTTTTTAATTTGTTCAATCAAGTCTCTTCGACATTGAATCCAACTAAATCTAGTTGACGAGGTCATCGAACAATTATGTGGACATGAGAGGAAACTTTACCATGCCGGCTGAATTTGTCTGGATTTGAAACCGATGGAATTTGATTAGAAAATTTGCAAAAATATAGGGATTTGGTTGAAAATGTGTTGGTAGTTTGTTTGTAAAACAAACAAATAGGTACCTTAGAGCTGGCAAAATGGGTCATATATGGGTTAAGTAAAAATTAAATATGGGTCATAAATGGGTCTGAGAAAATAAGACACAAAAATAAATGGGTGTAAATGGATTATTAAGAAAGCCACTTTAAACCCATGGCCTTTTTTTAACATTATAAAAATGTTTTTTTAAATAAAAAATCGAAATTATAATTATTTTTCATATTTCAATTTTTTTTTCTAATATTTTTTCTTTTTCTTCCTTCCTTAGTTGGCGGCCGTTAGGGCGACAGCCGGCCGGTGACAGACCTCGCCGGATTTGGTGAGACTCGAGCTCGTTGGCGTTGGGCGAGGCCGAGCCTTGCTAGATCTGGTGAGACTCAAGGCCTCGCTGGCAAGATTGAGCCTCGCCCAATGCCGGCAAGCTCAAGTCTCACCAGATTCGACAAGGCTCGATCTCGTTGACGATTGGCGAGGCTCGAGCCTTGCGGGATCTAGTGAGACTCGAGCTCGTTGGCATCGGGTGGGGCGTCGGCCTTGCCAGATTGGTGAGATCGAGCCTCGCTCGACACTGGTGAGCTCAAGTCTCATTGACGACTGGCAAGGCTCGAGCTCGCCAATGTTGGGTGGGGCCTCAACCTTGCCGGATTGGTGAGATCGAGCCTCGCTCGACGTTGGCGAGCTCGATCTAGCCTGTGGTCGGTTGCTGGTCGATCTCACCCGTGGCCGGCCGCGATCGATCTCGCTTGTGGTCGGTCACCGACCGCCGTCATGGCTGACGGCTAGTTGAAGAAGAAGAAAAAAGAAAAGAGAAAAGAGAGAAAAAATAATTATAAAAATAAAAAATTATATTTTTAAAAATAAAAAAATTAAAAATTATATTTAAAAAAAATTAAAAATTCGATTTTTTTAAAATATTTGAAAATGTTATAAAAATTTTGTATTAAATTTGTATTGCGTAAAAAATGTTAAAAAATTTGTATTGCATAAAAATGTTTTAACAATACTTTTTTTTATTTATAAAGAACATAAAAATGAGCTTTTTTAGGTTTAGTTAAAATTATTTCATATTACAATTTTTAGTTATTCAATGGTTTGTTCACTTCAAATAAGAGAAGCATGTGCATAGTTTAATTTTTTTAATAAATATTTCAATTTATAGGTCTTTTTAAATTTTTTTTATTATATTTACTATTTTTAATTTAATTTGAAGTTTTAATCCAATTAGCATATAGTAGAAGTGGGTTTTCCTAGAATATTAATAGGTTTTGGCAATACGGGTCAGGTTAGGTATGGGTTGGGTACGGGTCGGGTCAAGTATGGGTCACTTGATTTACACTATAATAATATAGGTCAAAACAGATTAAATTGGTCAACTATGGGTCGACCCATTTTCGACTCGACCCATACTCGATCCGACCCACCTATTTGCCACCTAGTTGTTCCACAATGAAAAGATATGAGTGATTATGGACAAGAATTGCCACTAGTCAACGGTTGTAATTTTTAATTTTTTTAAATTTTTTGAATTTATAAGTTCTTAGGCGTCTTATGACCTTTGAAAGGATGTATTTTTCTAGAAGTTATAAAATTCAAAACAAAAAATAAAAATGATTATTTCTTTTTGTCCAAATTTACACTTATGCCTTTTGAAATAGTATGTTTGTTCACACAAAAAGGGATCTTGTATAATAATCACAACATTTCAGAGGAAATGTTGTATCTGTTTTAAAACGCTGCTATAAATTCGTCGTTTCCCTCTGAATATTTTACTTCTCAATTTTCTTATTTTTTAAAAGAAGAGCACAATCATTATTTTCAATCATTTCTCTTTTCAGAGTTCTTGGGGGAAATACTAAAGTTGTTATTTGGTTTTTTTGAGATTTTGCTATATCTTGGATGATTTTTGCTAATAACCATCAACAACATTGCGCAACAAATAATTCCTCAAAGATAGTAGATTCATGCCTCAAGTGTAATTCCAATCTTCCCAATTCTCTTTCTTACTAACAATTTTAAGGAATTATTTGTTCAACGATAAAGTCAGAGTCCATCAAAGTTATAAATCAAGACATGATTACAATGGCCTGTTTTGATGGTAACGACTTTGCTTGTTGGATAGACAAGATAATGTTTTTTCTCACTGCCTTGAAGATTTCTTACATTATGGATCCTAATTTGATAGAGGATCCAAAGCCTACCATTGAAGGATGATAATCCAATGTAGTAGCCATTGAAAGGGTCAATAAGGGGAAGAAAAAAATGTGAAGAGGTTGAATTGGTTTGTTGGAGGCATATTCTAAACACATTGTCTGATCATTTGTATGAGTTATTCACTGAGATAAAAACTGTCAAAGACATTTGGAATGCACTCGAATTCAAATACAAGATAGATAAGCAAGGTACCAATGAATATTTGTTGATACTAAACCCTTGTTAGAACTAAGTCCATGAATTGCTGGTGCTTGTCAATGAAATTTGAGCCCTCAAGATTGGCATATGAGAATCCTTTCAAGTTGAAGTAGTTATTGTAAATTTGCCTCCAATTTGGAATAATTGGGAAAGGATGCTGCACATGTCAAAGGACATCACTTTGGATGGAAGTTTGAAACATCTTCAATGAGGAAAAGTCACATCCACGCGATAATTCTGATTGAAGGCTAAATGTGGCCAAAGGGTATAAACAAAAAGAAAATATAGATTATTTTGATACATATGTTCTTGTAGCATGCATAACATCTATTCAAATTCATTTTTTTTAGCATCCATTTATGATCTTTGTGTTCATCAAATTGATGTCAAAACTTCATTTTTAAAAGGAGATTTAAATGATAAAATTTACATCGAACAATCAAAGTGTTTTGTTCTTCTTGCAAATGAAAGGAAAATATGTAAATTGGTCAAATCGCTTTATGAGCTTAAGCAAGCATCTAAGTAGTGGCATGAAAAATACAACTCAATTATATTATCAAATGGTTTCAAACATAATAGTATTAATAATTGTATTTATTCTAACTTCACTAAAGACTATGGTGTTTTTGTCGCATCCCGAATTTTACAAGTTTAGGGAAAATGACATGGCCGTCATATACCAAAGGACATAGGCTAAAACCAAAAAAACCAACACAAAGTTGCTATCAATATAGATACACACACATCTATATTTCTATTAAGAAAGGGAGTCGGTTGTAGGATTAGAGTTTTTAAAATCCATCAAGAATTACCGTGGCGATAAAATTTAAGATTACACTAATTTAGTTGTCAGTACACAAATATTTTCGAAAATGTTGTTAAATTTGTATCACTGCATATCGGCAACATTAGATGCGTTTCGGCCAAGGATAACCACTAAGATTAACTAAATGCGTTTCACAGATAAAGCGTCGACATTCATTGCATTTAACGCCTAAGCAAAAAGAATGCCGTACAAAATTTTATACTAAAATAAATGTAGAAAGGGAATGCTACTAGAACTATGGTGGCAATCCATGTAAGCTGATCATGTTTGCGTTGTGTCGACACAAGGGTATACTGCAAAGCCAGTCAACTTAAATACAATTATTGTCTCAATCTCTTTGACACAAACTTGATCAAAAGATTAACCAGTTGACACAACACTAACTCATGTTGCATGATTAAATAACAGGTTGATGAGTCAACACAAGTATATGACCTGTCATGGCATGAGATGAACTCACTCACATGAAATCAACCCACCAACATGACACAAAATATCCTCAAATTTTCACAGAATCTATTTGCATATTGCAATGATCCATCATAAATTATCATCATATCAAATTAAAAAACGTGGAAATAGCCAATGGAATTCATTGTTTTAAAATTTTGATTGTGAAGAGTGTGAAGGAATATTATTTTAGTTAATCGTGTCTAAATGAGTCACATACAATTCATTTAAACTCCACCAACCCGTTAATTTGAATGGCTATAGGGGTCAATTGCATTGTTTGGTGGGTTGGGCACAATTAGTCTCGATCCACACTTGCTAATTTTGTTAGAGATAACAAGGAAATATCCCTATATTAGAGATAATTAAGTTATTTTCATTGATTTTCTATATCTTTCGTCATCATGCATATATCTAGGATATTCTCCATGTTTTTTTTTTTTTTACTATGCATATCTTTAATTGATTATCTTGTTACTTAGATGTTATTCTAATAAAATCTATTCGTGTGCTGCATCATTATGAGACATGCAAAAATATAGGAAAAATTATTAAAAAAATTCTAAACTTATTGTATTAATACTAGTTTAATCCTAAATTTTTGATTCAATTAGACCAATTTAATCATAATCTTTTTCATTGATACCAATTGAGTTGTCTGGCCAATTTAGGTAGGAATTTATTGACGCGGATGCTGGTCATCTTATATGGCAATTCTAGCATTGTGGATATTTTTAAATTTTATTTATTTATTAATTATTAATTATTTTTTCTTTTTCTTTTTTCTTTTTTTGTTTTTTCCTTTCTGCCCTTCGTCAGTTTCCAGCCTCGTTGATTCAAATCACCCAGCCAACCTTTGGCAAGGGCTAGATGAGGTCGCCCACAATAGATCAGTTGTCGTGTTGCCAAGGCCTCGCCCAAGGCTGATGAGTGGTCACCTTCGCTTGCCATCATCGGCAGACAGCGACCTCCATAGCCATCACCAAAGTTGGCAATTGGCAGAGGGAAATAAGGAAAAAATAAGGAGGAGAAAGGAAAGAAAAAAAAAAAGGAACAAAAAGAAGAAAAAAGAGAAGAAAAAGAAAATGAGAAAGAAAATAATAAAATAATGAAAATTTCGAAAAAATTATTAAAAAATAATAAAGTGTCCATTTCAACACTAGCTATCCTATGTGAGATAGTCAACATTCAAGTTAGCAATTTTTAGCTTAAATTGGTCGGTGGACTTAATTTGCACAAATATGAAAATGTTTAAGATTAATTTAGCTAAATTGAAAGTTTAGAATTATATTGATACCAATATAATAGGTTTATGATTTTTGTTATACTTTTCCCTAAAACTATACAAGTATTATACAATTAATTTTTCCATAATAGTCTTATCTTGATATTTTTTGGAATCGTATTAAAGTGTAGCGTTAGATTTTTTCATCAAATAAAACTCATTGGCTTTTGATATGCCAACGAAAAGTGCGAATTGATGGATTTATGAGGTGGGCTTAAGGCCCATCCGCTCAAGTTGGGCCCAAAAAGGCCCGGCCCACGGGAATAGGGCCCGTGGATGGGGGAAGGTATAAAAGGGAGGAGAGAGAGAGAGAAGACAACCATTGGAAAAACAAACGTACGCTTCCTCTCTCCCGCGCATTCTCTCTCAAAAACAAAAAGAAGAAAAACGCTTAAGGCGTCCCGTCTTCCCTTCAAGGCAAATTGGCATCATCGGATCAGAATTTCTTCCTCAATCTTCGGCATTGGTGTTTAATCTGTGGCCAACAAGGTATACTAGAATCTGTAGTGTGCTTTATGATCGGTGATACGTGTTTTCCCGGGCCTCGTCTTCCGCATTGATTTAGGGGTTCGATTTAGTGTCGAATCCGGTTTTTGGAGATCCGTTATTCCCAACATTGGTATCAGAGCCCTAGTTCACGTTTTCCTGATCAATTTGATGTTTTTTGATTGATTTTTCGCAAAAACCATTCGGTCGTACGGATCGGGGCAAAAATCCCGACACCCGAGCGCTTTTCGGCCATTTTTCCGAGTTTTCGTAAGTCGAAATCGTTTTCTGAACACATGGGGAGAAAGGCGACGTCGAGACAAGTCCGACGACATGTCGCACGCCGCCGTACGACGCCGCACGCGCCCACACGCGCGGCCAGAAGGCGCTGCGCGTGGGCGCGACATGCCCGGAGGCGTTGGATCGCCAAGCGCGTGCGGCACACGCGCCGGTCGGCGAACCGGCGCGTACACGCCGTCGGCGGGCGAATCGGCACGCGCCGGTCCGCGGACCGACACGTGCTGACGTCACGCGATGACGTCATCGTGACGTCATCCAACGGTCGGTAACCACTCGGATGACGTCACGGATGACGTCATCGACGACGACGTTTCGCCGGTCGGTCACCGGCCAGTGACCCGACTTGACTCGCGGACGCAGGCAAGCGCTCGGCACGTGCCGGATGACGTCTGCGTGATGTCATCACCCGCACGCGAGAGGCACGTGCGGTCGGTCCGCGCGAGCGGCCCGACCGGCCCGTCCGGTCTGACCGGTTCGACCGTCGCGACCGGTCCGATCGGTCCTCCAACCCGCACGCCCGTTGACCCGACCTGTTGACCCGTTGACTGTTGACCGACCGTTGGCCGTTGACTTTGACCGTTGACCGTTGACCCCAAAAAAAAAAAGGAATTTTTTTTCTTTTTTCAGTCATGCCTATGTGGGTTATAAGTAATCTATTTTTAATTCTGCATTTGTTGCATGAATTTTTGGAAAATTATGTATTTTCCTTTATATTTATTATGGATTATAAGTGATCCATTTTTAGTTCTGCATTTGTTGCAGGAACTATGATGCATTATGCAAGGATACTGCAATCCCGAGAACGGACGAGGGAAATGCAAGACTTAAAATGCTGATGTCAGAATTAGCTAATTATCGGTGGCATGATGGTGATTTAGTATCACATATGGTCAGGGTCAATCAGATGATACAGGAAATTATATGGAATTGTTATCTTATGCCGGATTTTGAGAAGGTGCCGGTTTTGATGAACACTCTTCCACCTGAATGGCAAGCAGTGTTGGATCGGCTATGGGAGGTCAACGTGGTCCCGGGTTATAGGAGGCTGGTGGAAGCTTTTGTAAGAGAGCACTATAGGATTGAGTTGGCCAAAACTTCAACCCTTAGATTGAGCGCCATATGGTGCCGAGTGAATGCGCCTTGGAGGCGACATGAAAGCTCCCCAAAAGTTTTTCCATGGTTGGCAAATGTGCCTTCAAATTTCTCAGATATTATGGTTGATAGATTAGAAGGGACATTCCCTATTTATTTCTTTGATTAATTATGTAATGTTTACTACCTAATTGTGTTAATTGAAAGCATTATTGTTTTTTTTTTAATTGTATGTCAATTATCTATTACTTTCTGTTATTGCTGGTTGCTGTGGGTAATTAGCTGTGGGTAGTTTTTAGAAGTCTTTTGTAGCTTCATAGAATAGATTTTGCATATGACAATCATATTAATGATAGTTTTAAGTTAGGATTTTTTGGAGGATGATTGGAAATGTAGTGACCTTTTGATTCTGAAGCCTTACTTGAAATTATTCATTAATATGATGGGTCTATGTAAAAAGGGATGCATAAATAATAGTCATTAATTATTCGTGCATGTATGTCTGATGTGTTCAGAACGATGGTTCAGCAACTAAGAATGTAATTGCTGATATGAATGGCAACAATTGTGAAATATTGAATATGAAGATTCAATATGTGCTGGAAAAGCAAGAAGCACTAAAAGCTCTTGACCATGTTATGGAAGATCTTAAGGATGCCATGCGCCACCTTGAGCTGGTAGAGGACCACTTGACGGCATGTAAGCCGAAAATATATATTTGCAATGCTGGTTCTAGCTCAGAAAGGGCTTTGTGCTCTAAGCGCAAGCGTATTGATTCGTTCAATATGTGGGAATGCAAAGGATCAAGTCCTTATTGCAAGAAATCAAGAATTAACCAACAAGAGAGAGGAAAACGTCCTCAAGTGAAGAAAATGTCAAGGGTGAGATGTTACAATTGTGACAAGAGAGGTCACTATGCTCGCGACTGTCGTGAGCCAAAGAAGCTATACACCTCTTGTACATTTGAGAACTTTGCTTATGTGTCAAGTTCTGCATTATAGGCTGAATCCAATCCTTTGTGGAATGTAGATTCATGAGCGATAGACCATGTAGCAAAGGATAGAGGATCCTTCGTGGAATTCCGACGATACCAACTGGAACTAAGTGGATCTATATTGGAAATTACTCCAGAGCTGAAGTTAAAGGGATTGGCACCTGCCAATTGAAAATGCATGGTGGACGCACCTTGATGTTCTATATGCTCTGGAGATTCGTCGAAATTTAGTGTCTGTCTTAGTGTTGGTTAAGCTTGGTTTTGGTATGAACTTCCATAATAAAGGTGTAGATTTGTGTTTAGATACAAACTACTATGGTTGTGGTCACTTACTGAATGGTTTTATTGTACTAAATGTTGATTATAGTGATGTCAATATTTGTTATTCCCTTGTTTCACGTCTTCTTCTTTATATGACAATGCTGTGATTGTGTGGCATGCTAGACTTGGTCATATGGGCCAACAACATATAAATAGACTAGCCAAAGAGGGCTTGTTGGGCAATATTGAAAAAGTCGATTTGTCCATATGTGAGCATTGCCTAGTAGGGAAAATGACAAGGAAACCATTTGGAAAAGGTAAAAGAGCTAAATTTCCTCTGCATTTAATCCATTTGGGCGTCTGTGGTTCAATGAATGTGAAAGGAAGGTAATGGGCTGTTTATTTCATCACTTTTTATAGATGATTATACTCGAGTCGGATATGTTTATTTGATTTCTCATGAATCTGAAGCATAAGTTGTTTAAGAAGGTTTATGAACCTGGCAGAAAATCAATTAGACAAGAAAATAAAGGTATTTAGATCCGATCGAGGTTGAGAAATTTATCTGATAAGTTCAGAAAATTATGTGATGAAAAAGGAATAGAAAGATAGTTGTCTATTCCATATACTCCTCAACAAAATGGTGTTGCGGAGAGAAGAAACAGAACCCTACTGGAATGGTTAGGTCCATGATGGTGCATGCTAACTTACCTATCACTTTTTGGGGTGATGTGTTGTTAACTGCTGCCTATATACTTAACCGGGTGCCTTCCAAATCAGTTATTTTCACTTCATATGGGTTATGGACAGTAAGAAAACCAGACTTAAGTTTTCTTAAGCCATGGGGTTGTATTGCCTATACTCATGAGTCCTCTCACAAGTTTGGGAAATTGGGTCCCGAAGGAAAGAAGAGTATTTGAATGAGATACTTAGAACACTCAAAAAGGTATGTGTTCATAGGTGAGCAGGAAAGTGGGAGTATAACTGAATTTGAATCACGGGATGTCACATTCTTAGTAGATGAATTTCCTAAGAGGGGCGAAATAAGGGAAAATAACTCCCTATTTGAGATCTTGGATTAAGATAATGATGTCAGTGGAGTTTGTCCAAGTGGGAGTAATATGAGATATAATGAATTGAATTCAACTCATTCTCAATTGCAACCACCTGATGTGACGACATCATCATTACCTAATCCAAGTGGGAGCATGATGGGGAATGATGTGCTAAGTGTACAATCTCCCATACGGTGAACAAGTCGCTAAAGTATTCCCCGTCGACATTTTGACATTGAAGGGGGAACTTTTATAATTGTTCCACGAGATAAGGATGAGCCAAGAAATATTAATGAGGCTCTGAATTGCCCTAATAAGGAAAAATGGATTCATGCAATGAAAGAGGAAATGGAGTCAATGAAATCAAATCAAGTCTGGGAACTGGTTGATCTTCCAAAAAGGACGCAGAGCTATTGGGAACAAGTGGGTTCTCAAAATAAAGCGAAAGATTGATGGCTCGATAAAAAGGCATAATGCTCGCATTGTGGCGAAGGAATATAATCAACAGGAAGAAATTGATTATGAAGATACATTTTCTCCTGTAGTGAGATTTACCTTGATTTGCATTATTCTGGCAATAGTGACTAGTATGGATCTTGAGTTACATTAGATGGATGTAAAGACTGCTTTCCTCAATGGATAATTAGATGAAGAAACATATATGGAACAACATACTGGTTTCATAGTGAAAGGCCAAGAAGAAAATGTATGTCGACTTTGGGGGTCGATATATGACCTTAAGCAGTCGTCAAGGCAATGGTATATATGTTTTCATAATGCCATAATGGCATATGACTTTACAATGATAGATGAGGATCATTTTGTATATATCAAAATATCCAATGATCAATTTGTGATCATATTATTATATGTTGATGATATACTAATTGCCGGAAGTAATATGGAGTTTGTTAATACTGTGAAGAATTCGTTGTCTTCCAACTTTGAGATGAAAGACATGGGTGATGTTGCATACATTCTTGGAGTTAAGATTTCAAGATTGTAAACCCATAGACACTCCTATTGCAAAAGGTGAAGGATTGAGCCACAGACTGTGTCCAGGGACTCCACAAGAGAAGGAACAAATGAAACATGTTCCTTATGCTAGTGCTGTTAGAAGCTTTATGTACGCTATGGTGTGTACAAGACCTGACATATGTTTTGCAGTTGAAATGGTGAGTAGTTACCAATCCAATCCAGGTCAAGCACATTGGAAAGCCGTTAAGAGAATACTAAGGTATCTAAAGGGGACTACTGATTATACGTTGAGTTATTAAAAAAAGGATATGCAACTCAAAGGCTATTCTAATACTGATTGGGGAGGAGATTTAGATGAAATAAAATCTACCTCTGGGTTTGTTTTCTTACCGAATAATGGCACCATATGTTGGAGCAGTAAGAAACAAAAGTGTATAGCATTGTCCATGATGTAAGTTGAGTTCGTGGCATTATCAACAGCAGTGTAAGAAAGTGTTTGGCTTAAGAATTTTTTTTTTTGGATCATTTAGGTGTTATTGGAAGTGTTGCAGATTAATTGTTGGTTAACTGTGATAGCCAAGCGGCAAAAGCGTACACGAAAGATCCAAAATATCATGGCAAGACCAAACATATAGATACAAAGTATAATCTTGTCAAGGATATGGTTGCACAAAAAGATGTGAACTTAGAGCACATACTACGCATAGAATGGTAGCAGATCCTATGATAAAGCCAATACCTAGAGATGTGTTTTGTGGTCATATGAAATCTCTAGGATTGCGTAGAGGTTAATGTACTGAATATTGTAATTTCCCTAAGTGTTCACTTTTGATGAATTTGTGTTTTCATCATTAATGCCTATGAATCTTTGTTTGATCTTTATGCATCTTAATGCTTAGTGCATTACTTTAAGTTGAGAAGTATGTCGGACAGATATAAAATTAGCCCACTCACACGGGTAATCGCCTCTATTTACTGTGTGATAAATAGAGATGAGACTGTTTTTAAGCTTATTATCTAGTTGATAATCGAGAGCTCAAGCTTAAAACACGTATGTCGCCTTAACTAGGTGTTAAGATGAGGATATAATACTTACTATGTCCGAAAATAAAATACCCCACATATTTTACTTTATCTGTCTAAGATGCCAGATGTGAGTTCTGATGAATTTTGTGAATGAGTAGATACGTGAACTCAAGTTAGACATTGGGTATGTCTGAACTATCATCTGTACGGTATTGAAAGGTATAGACATACGCTCCATGGGAAAGGAGTTAATACCGTACTACGTATTTCATACTACGTATGCATGAGACGACCAATAAGAATGACAAAAGTTTGATCTCAACTTTTATGTCGTGTGAGACTCTTGAGGAAGAGAGTTCCTCAATTTCTTAGTCCCCTCATGACTCTTACTTATTCTCAAGATTTCTATTTAGTGTTTGCTATCTTAGGATGTTGCCAATGGTCATGAGTGATTCGATCTAATGGGGCATTTCTAGAAAAGCAAGCTGGACTGAAATTGAGAGTTTGAAGGAAAGAGGAAGATCGATTTTGGAAAATCACATTGTAGTTTTGTATTCACCGGTTAACCAATTATGACTGTCTTTGTGATAATCATAATTGTGAATACAATATATATATATATATATATATATATATATATATATATATATATATATATCATTGTTTAAAAGAGATCAAGAGAGATATAAATGTGATCGATCGATCTAGGGTACTGCATACTAAATCTACTCGGAGTGTGATGCCCATTATGAGCTGCTATATATTCCTAACAAATGTATGGCAACGAGCTCTCAAAATATGCTGGTCGTACGGATTATTCACCGGTATGAATGTTGAAGAGAGGAAAAGAGGATTCTGTTCGGCCCACCATGTTAAGTGAGAGTCTATGATGGATTTTTCTCTGATGGGGATGAGTAGGGCCTGTTCGCCCATGTTGGTTTTGGACCACCATGTGCGAGTGGGAGATGATGGATTTATTAGGTGGGCTTAAGGCCCATCCGCTCAAGTTGGGCCCAAAAAGGCCCGGCCCACGGGAATAGGACCCGTGGATGGGGGAAGGTATAAAAGGGAGGAGAGAGAGAGAGAAGACAACCGTTGGAAAAACAAACGTACACTTCCTCTCTCCCGCGCATTCTCTCTCAAAAACAAAAAGAAGAAAAACGCTTAAGGCGTCCCGTCTTCCCTTCAAGGCAAATTGGCATCATCGGATCAGAATTTCTTCCTCGATCTTTGGCATTGGTGTTTAATCTGTGGCCAACAAGGTACGCTCGAATCCGTGGTGTGCTTTATGATCGGTGATACGTGTTTTCCCGGACCTCGTCTTCCGCATTGATTTAGGGGTTCGATTTAGTGTCGAATCCGGTTTTTGGGGATCCGTTATTCCCAACACGAATGATACGCTTTTTTCCTCTGAAGCTGAGTAAACCAGTCCCGATTTTTCTTCTTTTTAACTTTACGGTTTCTAGTGAAGAAGGGTTTCCTTCTATTAAAGCCTGAGACCTGCGACATATCGTCACCTTGAAGTGAAGTCCAAGAGTCAACAACGTTCGACACAGGTACTCATGTGGAGTACCGCATAAATCCCAACTCCTGCAATGTAAGAAGCTCTCCTCCTTCTCCTCCTTCGCAATTTGAGTGTTGTCTAAGAAGTAACGTCCGTGTTGTTTGCGAAAGTTGATCGTGCAGAAGTAGCAGTCCAATGTGATGGTTTTATGTGATGGGCTTAAGGCCCGTCTGCCCATATTGGGCCTAAAAGCCCGGCCCACAGGATTAGGGCCCATGGATAAAGGGGTATGTTCCTTTTTGTTGGAGGAACGTATATAAGGGAGGAAAGAGAGAGAGGAACACACCTGTTGGCATTTTGACATACGTTACTCTCCCTCTCTCCCTCCAAAACAAAAATGAGCGCAAACGGCGATGCCATCTTCCCTTCAAGGCCAATTGACGTCATCGGATCGAATTGGATTGTTTTTCTTTTCCTCTTATCGGCATTGGTGTTTAATCTGTGGCTAACAAGGTACGCTCGATTCTGTGGTGTGCTTTAGGATCGGTGATACATGTTTTTCTCGGGCTTGGTCTTCCGCATTCGTTTTAGGGGTTCGATTTAGTGTCGAATCCGGTTTTTGGAGATCCGATATTCCCAACATTGGTGTCAGAGCCCTAGTTCATGTTTTCCCGACCCCTTTGATGTTTTTTGATTGAATTTTTGCGAAAATAATCGGCCGACACGGATCGGGGCGAGAAATCCCGACACCCGAGCATTGTTCATCCATTTTTTCGAGTTTCCGTAAGTCGAAATCAATTTCTGAAAGCATAGGGTGAAAGAGCTTGTCGAGACGAGTCCGTCGACATGTCGTGCGTCGCCGGACGCGCCCACACGCACGGCCAGAAGCCGCTGCGCGTGGGCGCCATGCGCCGGTCGGCGAATTGGCGCGTGTCGACGTCATCGTGACGTCACGGTAACCGCCGGGATGACGTCATTAGTGACGTAATCGCTAACGACCGTTGGCCGGCGACCCGAGCCGACGGAGACTAGACCCGACCCGAACCGACCCGCGTAGAAGCCAGGCGCATGCCGTGCACGTGTCGGCTGACGTTTGCATAACGTCGGCCCGCGCACACGCGCAGCATGTGCCGGTCGGTTCGTCCGATCCGGCTCTACCGGTCCGACCGGTCCAACGACCCAGCGACCTGACCGTTGACCGTTAACTGTTGACCAAAAAAAAAAGAAAGGAAAGGAATGTGTTTCTTTTTCAATTAAGTCTATGTGGATTATATGTAATTCCTTATTTGTTCTGCATTTGTTACATGAACAATGCCTCCCCTGAAGTTGCGCACACCTATTCGCGCAATTACCGATGAACAAAAGGAAAGGCTGTCTAAGTTGATAGCTGAGCTGAATGATCATCGATAGGAGAGTGGTGACTTAATTGATCACGTCCTTGAAGTCAATGGAAAAAATTCAAAAGGTCATATGGAATAGTCGTCCTATGCCACAGTCAGAGATGGTGCGATTTTTTATGAACACTCTTCCACCTGAATGGCAAGATGTGTTGAATCACATATGGGATGTCAACGGAGCTGCTTCACATATGGAATATTATTGGATTGTTACAAGGAAAAGATCAAGAAATTGAACAAAAGAGGATCTTTCCCGGTTCATGTGCTGACTTGGTGTTAGATGTATTAGCTAATCTTAGTTGAGTGTGCTTTGTGGACATCTTATGTAATGTTTACTACCTGATTGTTGTTGATGTAGCAACTGATATGTTATTTGTATTATATGAGAGCATTATTATTGTATGTCAAATATTATTTGTTTTCTGTTATTGTTGGTTGCTGTGGGTAGTTTTAGAAGTTTTTGTAGTTTCATAGAATTGATTTTGCATATGACAATCATATTAATGATAGTTTTAAGTTAGGATTTTTGGAGGATGATTGGAAACATAATGACCTTTTGATTCTAAAACCTTACTTGAAATTGTTCATTAATATGATGGGTCTGTAAAAAAGGGATGCATAAATGATAGGCATTAATAATTCGTGAATATATGTCTGATGTGTTCAGATCAATGGCTTCAGCCACAAAGAGCATAGTTGCTGAGCTGAACAAAGGTGAAAAGCTCAATGGTGACAACTATGAAATTTGGCACATGAAAATCCAGTATGTGCTGGAAGAGCAAGAGGCACTTGAAGCTCTTAACCTTACCATGGTAGAACCTGAAGAAGGAAACACTGCACAGCACAAAAGAGATAAAGAAGCTTTTGCTGCATGGAAAAGAAAGAACTCTCTTGCTCGCATTACGTTGCTGAGCAGCATGGATAATGACGTCATGCGAGAGTTTAGGCGTTTTGACAATGCCAAGGAAATGTGGGAAGCATTGGCAGTAAGATTTGGTCATACTTCGGTGACCAGACTGAGGCAGCTCACTATTAGGTTTGACTCTTATAAGAAGCCTCATGGTCAGACCATGAAGCAACATCTTAGAAAGATGTCAAACATGATAAATGAGCTGAAAGATGCTGGCCATGTCCTGATAGATGAGCAGCAAGTGTAAACAGTGATTCGTTCCTTGCCTCAGAGTTGGGAGCATATGAAGATGCACCTGACTCATAATGAAAATATCAAAACCTTTGAGGATGCTATGCGTCATTTTGAGCTGGAAGAGGACCGCCTCTTGGCGGCTAAGCCAGAAGTTGAACTCTATCATGCTAGTTCTAGCTCACATGGAGCTTCGAGTTCCAAGCGCAAACGTCCTAACTGGTTTGATAAAGGGAAATGCAAGGAAGTGGGTCCTTCAGGGAAGAAACCCAAGCTTAACCAACATGAAAGAGGAAAGCGTCCTCGAATGAAGAAGGTTACAAAGGTGAAGTGTTACAACTGTGACAAGAAGGGTCACTATGCTCGTGATTGTCGTGAGCCAAAGAAGGTAAACACCCCTTGTACTTTTCAGAACTTTACTTATGTGTCGAGTTCTGTATTCTTGATTGAGTCTAATCCTTTGTGGACTATAGATTCAGGAGCGATAGACCATGTAGCGAAGGATAGAGGATCCTTTGTGGAATTTCGATGAGTACCAACTGGAACTAAGTGGGTCTATATGGGAAACAACTCCAGAGTTGAAGTAAAAGGAATTGACACATGCCAACTAAACATGCGTGGTGGACGCACTTTATTCCTACATGATGTATTGTATGCTCCGGAGATTCGTCGGAATTTAATGTCTGTTTTAGTATTGGTTAAACTAGGTTTTAATATGAACTTCAATAATAGAGGTGTGGATTTGTATTTAGATAGAAACTACTATGGTTGTGGTTATTTTCTGGATGATTTCATTGTATTAGATGTTGACTATGTTAATGCAAATGTGTGTTATTCCCTTCTCACGTCTCCTAATTTGTATAATAATGATGTGAATGTGTGGCATGCTAGACTTGGTCATATTTGCCAACAACGTATGAATAGACTAGCCAAAGAGGGCTTGTTGGGCAACATTGAAAAAATCGATTTGTCCATATGTAAGCATTACCTAGAAGAGAAAACGACAAGGAAACCATTTGGAAAATGTAAAAGAGTTGAATTTCCTCTGCATTTAATCCATTCTGATGTCTGTGGTCCAATGAATGTGAGAGGAAGGCATGTGGCTGTTTATTTCATCACTTTTATAGATGATTATATTCGATTTGGATATGTCTATTTGATTTCTCATAAATCTGAAGTAATAAGTTGTTTCAAAAGGTTTATGAACCTGGTAGAAAATCAATTAGACAAGAAAATAAAAACATTGAGATTCGATCGAGGTTGAGAATATTTATCTGATGAGTTTAGAAAATTATGTGATGAAAAAGGAATAGAAAGACAGTTGTCTATTCCGTATACTCCTCAACAAAATGGTGTTGCGGAGAGAAGAAACAGAACCCTACTGGAAATGGTTAGGTCCATGATGGCGCATGCTAACTTACCTATTACTTTTTGGAGTGATGCGTTGTAACTGCTGTCTATATACTTAACTGGGTGCCTTCCAAATCAGTTACTTCCACTCCATATGAGTTATGGATAGGTAGAAAACTGGACTTAAGTTTTCTTAAGCCATGAGGTTGTGTTGCCTATACACATGAGTCCTCTCGTAAGTTTGGGAAATTGGGTCATAGAGGAAAGAAGAGTATTTTCATAAGATACTCCGAACACTCGAAAGGGTATGTGTTCATAGGTGAGCAGGAAAGTGAGAGTATAACTGAATTTGAATCACAGAATGTCACATTCTTAGAGGATGAATTTCCTAAGAAGGGCAAAATAGGTGAAGATTACTCCCTATTTGAGACCTTGGATCAAGATAATGATATTAGTGGAGTTCGTCCAAGTGGGAGTAATATGAGAAGTGATGAATTGAATTCAACTCATTCTCAATTGCAACCACATGATGAGATGACATCATCATTATCTAATCCAAGTGGGAGCATAATGGGGAATGATGTGCAAAGTGTACAATCTCCCATACGGCGAACAAGTCGCCAAAGTATTCTCCGTCGACGTTTTGACATTGAAGGGGAAACTTTTATGGTTGCTCCACAATATGAGGATAAGCCAAGAAATATTAATGAGGCTCTGAATTGCCCTAGTAAGAAAAAATGGATTCATGCAATGGAAGAGGAAATGGAGTCAATGAAATCAAACAAAGTTTGGGAATTGGTTGATCTTCCAAAAGGACGCAGAGCTATTGGGAACAAGTGGGTTCTCAAAATAAAGCGAAATGTTGATGGCTCGATGGAAAGGCATAAGGCTCACCTTGTGGCGAAGGGGTATAATTAACAGGAAGGAATTGATTATGAAGATACATTTTCTCCTGTAGTGAGATTTACCTCGATTCGCATTATTCTGGTAATAGTAGCTAGTATGGATCTCGAGTTATATCAGATAGATGTAAAGACTGCTTTCCTTAATGGAAAATTAGAGGAAAAAATATATATGGAACAACCTGCTGGTTTCATAGTGAAAGGCCAAGAAGAAAAGGTATGTTGACTTTTGAGATCGATATATGGCCTCAAGCAGTCATCAAGACAATGGTATATACGTTTTTATAATGCCATAATGGCATATGACTTTACAATGATTGATGAGGATTATTGTGTATATATCAAAAGATTCAAGGATCAATTTGTGATCATATCATTATATGTTGATAATATATTGATTGCCGGAAGCAATATGGAGTTTGTTAATACTGTTAAGAGTTGGTTGTCTTCCAACTTTGAGATGAAAGATATGGGTAAGGCTGCATACATTCTTGGAGTTAAGATTTCGAGAGATCGTTCAAAGAGATCGTTGTCTCTTTCGCAAGAAACATATATAAATAAGGTTCTTGAACGATTTCGTATGCAAGATTGTAAATCCATAGACACTCCTATTGCAAAAGGTGAAGGATTGAGTTATAGACTGTGTCTAGGGACTCCACAAGAGAAGGAACAAATAAAATATGATCCTTATGCTAGTGCTGTTGGGAGCTTGATGTACACTATGATGTGTACAAGACCTAACATATGTTTTGCAATTGGAATGGTGAGAAGATACCAATCCAATTCGGGTCAAGCACATTGGAAAGCTGTTAAGAGAATACTGAGGTATCTAAAGGGAACTGCTGATTATACGCTGATTTATTAAGGAAAGGATCTGCAACTCAAAGGCTATTCTGATACTGATTGGGGAGGAGATTTAGATGAAAGAAAATCTACCTCTGGGTCTGTTTTCTTACCGAATAATGGCACCATATGTTGGAGCAGTAAGAAACAAACGTGTATAGCCTTGTCAACGATAGAAGTTGAGTTCGTGGTATTATCAGCAGTAGTATAAGAAGGTGTTTGGCTTAAGAGATTTTTTGGATCATTTAGGTTTCATTGAGGAAGCTGCAAGTCCATTATTGGTTAACTGTGATAGCCAAGCAGCGAAAGCGTACACCAAAGATCCAAAATATCATAGCAAGATCGAACACATAAATACCAAGTATAATTTTGTAAAGGATATGGTTGCACGAAAAGACGTGAACTTAGAGTACATGCTATGCATAGAATGGTAGCAGATCCTATGACAAAACCAATACCTGGAGATGTGTTTTGTGGCCATATGAAATCTCTAGGATTGCGTAGAGGCTGATGTACTGAATATTGTAATTTCCCTAAGTGTTCACATTTGATGAATTTGTGTTTTCATCATTAATGCCTATGAACCTTTGTTTGATCTTTATACATCTTAATGCTCAGTGCATTACTTTAAGTTAAGAAAGTATGTCGGACAGATAAAAGATTAGCCCACTCACACGAGTAATCGCCTCTATTTACTGTGTGATAAATAGAGATGAGACTATTTTTAAGCTTATTATCTATGTGATAATCGAGAGCTCAAGCTTAAAATACGTATGTTGCATTAACCGAGTGTTAAGATGAGGACATAATATTTACTATGTCCGAAAGTAAAATAACCTACATATTTTACTTTATCTGTCTAAGATGCCAGATGTGAGTTCTGATGAATTTAGTAAATGAGTAGATACGTGAACTCAAGTTAGACATTGGGTATGTCTGAACTATCATCTGTACGGTATTGAAAGGTATAGACATACGCTCCATGGGAAAGGAGTTAATACCGTAATACGTATTTCATACTACGTATGCATGAGACGACCAATAAGAATGACAAAAGTTTGATCTCAACTTTTATGTCGTGTGAGACTCTTGAGGAAGAGAGTTCCTCAATTTCTTAGTCCCCTCATGACTCTTACTTATTCTCAAGATTTCTATTTAGTGTTTGCTATCTTAGGATGTTGCCAATGATCATGAGTTTGATTCGATCTAATGGGACATTTCTAGAAAAGCAAGTTGAACTGAAATTGAGAGTTTGAAGGAAAGAGGAAGATCGAATTTGGAGAATCACATTGTAGTTTTGTATTTACTGGTTAACCAATTATGGCTGTCTTTGGGATAATCATAATTGTGAATACAATATATATATATCAATGTTTAAAAGAGATCAAGAGAAATATAAATGTGATTGTTCGATCTAGGGAACTGCATACTAAATCTACTTAGGATGTGATGCCCACTATGAGTTGCTATATATTCCTAACAGATGTATGGCAACGAGCTCTCAAAGTATGCTGGTCGCACGGATTATTCACCGGTATGAATGTTGAAGAGAGGTAAAGAGAATCCTGTTCAGTCCACCATGTGCGAGTGGGAGATGATGGTTTTATGTGATGGGCTTAAGGCCCGTCCGCCCATGTTGGGCCTGAAAGCCTGGCCCACAGGATTATGGCCCATGGATGAAGGGGTACGTTCCTTTCTGTTGGAGGAACGTATATAAGGGATGAAAGAGAGAGAGGAACACACTTGTTGGCATTTTGACGTACGTTACTCTCCCTCTCTCCCTCCAAAACAAAAACGAGCACAAACGGCGACGCCATCTTCCCTTCAAGGCCAATCGACGTCATCGGATCGAATTGGATCATTTTTCTCTTCCTCTTATCGGCATTGGTGTTTAATCTATGGCTAATAAGGTACGCTCGATTCCATGGTGTGCTTTAGGATCGGTGATACATGTTTTTCCCAGGCTTCGTCTTCCGCATTTGTTTTAGGGGTTCAATTTAGTGTCGAATCCGGTTTTCGAGGATCTGATATTCTAACACAATGAAAACAATGGATGCACAAAATGATGTTAATTGGGGAGAATTCACGTGGAAAATCAGCTACTTCACTGAGCAGGATGCGAAAATGCTTTACTCTGAAGCATTCGTAGTTTCTAGTTGTAAATGGTATTTCAATTTTTTTACTTTTTTATTTTTCTGTTTTTGCGTTGTTTCAAGTGATTCTTGCGTCTTCCGATACTTTTTGAGCAGGAGAATTCTGGTATCCCCCAAAGGGAATGGCTCGGACCATTTGTTGCTTTTTCTCGGTGTCCCTGATTCTGCGACGTTGCCGTGCGGGTGGACCAAAGCTGCCAAGTTCACCTTGGGTGTGATTGATCAAGTCAACGATGTTCGCTCTATTAGAAGGGGTTTGTTCTTGAATTCGATTGATTTTTTTTTTTAAATTTTATTTTGGAATCTCTCTCTCTCTCTCTCTCTCTCTCTCTCTCTCTCTCTCTCTCTCTTAATGTGATATATGGATTTTTCCGTAGTTCGAATTTCTTCGACATTGCTTGTTCATAACATAAGTTCCTCTCCGATACTCTCCATGGGTTGTGTATATTTTGTATTTACCAAGTTATTTGAGTAAGAACTTTTGTATTCGGTTGATTATATTGTTGAATGTGCATTTAGTTTGTTCTCTAGAAAACATCAATGGCTGTAATTTTTTAACATATGTTTTCTACTTCATTATATAATTTTCGATGCTTGATCTTAATGTTTAGATTTTAAATTTAGTTAACCCTCACCTCTAAAACTACAAGTGAGAAAAGAGAAATCATGACAAATATTGGCTTTTGTTTTCTATATATATATTTATATATATTTTTTTATCTTTGGGATTTGTCTCATACAAGTGAGAAAGATCGCTATAGATTTCTTTAAATATGCTTGTCCTTTGTTGTGATAATTTTCTATGTGGATTCTTCCCAAGAGCCCCCCTGCAGCTGTTTCTCCATTTTCAAAACTGTAAGTTGGTGAAAGTGTATGTTAATTTGGAATTTCGGAAATATGATCATAAGGATGAGAGAGTTGATTAGCTAATTGACCAATGTATAACAAGAGTCTCGCATTAGTTGCAAAATATTAGGTTTGAGTTACAACTACTCAACATCACTTGAGATCTTGAAAACGACCTTGTCAACAACCCCACTGACGTGTCAATAGTTCCTCTCCACACAAGGTAGCAGTGCCCATGAGCATAAATTCGTCATAGGTGCGATCATGACATAGTGAGAACTTGTGATTTTTAAACCAAAAGATGACCATGAGACCACCAACACAACACATGTTCGATGTCTTTTCCCATTACCTGTCCACGTTTTTAAAAGATTATTTTTTCCTCATGGGCTAGAAGAGATCCTTGAGCTTTCCCTTCCGACCTAAACACTTTGATTCGATTCGTTAAATTGCCCCTAAATAATGTGATAAATTTCACATCCTATACTGACTTTCTTCTAAGATACATGACAACCGAGTTTCTTTGTTTTTTTCCATCAAAGGAGAGTGCGACATACGAAATTATATTTTCCGTCTTTTGACAATTACACACAACAAAATCCTGATATTCTTCTTGAAGTAGTAACACACCTAAGAAAATCTAGATAGAACTAATTTACATCGATTCACTCCACATGAGTGGCTGCAAGTCCGAAAACGAGATTATGTCTGCGGACCCAATAGAATCCCAACGCGTACTCGTCTCCCTCTTCTCATGAGTATGTCCATGCCTAATGGCGGGATTCTCCAGCTTTCTAATTCTCTCCAGTTCACTAGCCACTTCTCTCATTGTAGGTCGCATCTTCCCATGTAAGTTCAGGCACCCTCTTGCGATGTTGGCAAAGGCGACGATCCCTTCTTCCTTGCCTTGCTTCAGAACTTGAGGGTCGACTATGTCGAACAGGCAGTTCTCGTCCATCGATAGGAGAAAATAGCTTGCAAGGCTTCTCTCGTCCTCATCTCCAAGAAGCGAGACTGGCTTTTGCCCTGTCAATAGTTCAACGAGAACCACACCAAAACTATACACATCACTCTTTTCTGTGAACTGGCATGATTGAAAATACTCAGGATCTAAGTACCCAAATGTCCCTTGGACTACTGTAGTCACGTGAGTTTGATAGAGGGAAAGGGATTTGGAAGTGCCAAAATCAGCCACTTTTGCACGATACCTATCGTCCAAGAGAATATTAGTAGACTTGATGTCCCGATGATAGATTGGGATTGTTGCCGATGAATGTAAATAGGACAAGGCTCCTGCCACATCGGTGGCAATTTGAAGGCGTGTCCCCCATGATACAAGAGAGTTCTCCAAATCCTTGAAATTGAACAATTTATTCTTGTCAACATTGGTCACGGATGAACGCAGTTGTTGCTGCAACAAGAGACCCCCATTCTGTTTGAAGTACCTCTCTTTGAGCTTGATTTCTTTCCTTCTCTTAATGAAATTGTACAACAGCCATAATAAAAGAAGCAAGAGTAGTACGCCTAGGCCTGCTCCGATACCTGGTTTATTAAAATAGTACAAGGATTACCAAAAGCAAGCATCAAGGATTTGTGCTGTAAAATAACACTGAAGCTAACAAATTATGCAATTTTATTCTAACGCATGAAGAAGAAATTACTAGAGAAATCAACAAGTAAGATCAAGATATTACTACACAGGGAAAGCAGATTGCTAAAAAATCTATTATAAATCTTGATAACATAGAATTTATAATCGTTCAAGTGTTTCCTAGTCCTAAATTACCCCTAAAGCAAAACTTACAAGTATTATTTCACAATTTCTCACAGACTCACTCACAAGCTCCTAGAAAGAGAACCCTAACAACCCATTGTCTATGTGCATAATAACCAAGTAGAATTATATACATATATATATATATATATATATATATATATATATATATGTATGTATATTTATATCCAAAATAGGAAATCTCTTTTAATAAGCCTACTCAAATTAATAAAAACTACTCAAGCCTAGAAACCTATTTAGATCGAGTTTTCCTTATGGGTTCAAACTTAAGACATATTCTTGATAATCTCCACATTGGCTCCATGTTTACAGTCAAGTCATAGTGCTCATCATCTATATAGCTCTTACGACGCCCCATGGGCACTCAACCAGTAAAGATGTCTATCAAACCTAAATTGAGCTTGGACTCATCTAGATGAACGAAGTTGATCCATATGTCTCCAATATTCTCCATCACAACAAGCTTCTTCATGATTACATCCTCTCTTGAAATGCTATATCTAATGCGAAATTTTTTGTCACCAACGAACTTGATTCTCCAATGATGTCTATGACTTTCATGAACATTGCATCAACCCAATGTCATATGGGCATTAACCAAGTCGTTAGATAGCACCACCTCTTCAACTTCTTTTGTTGTCATAATGTTTTTAGCTTAAATTGCCAACAAAATTATCATGTGTCTCAATGATGCCTTCCAATTGGCAACAAAATCGATGGAAGAAATTGCATAACTGCTAATAAATCGACCATCCTCGAGGTTCCTTGCATGACCCAGGTTAGTAAACTCAGTTATTGCCACACTATTAGAACTATATATCCTAAGGCACAAGTTTGATGTTGTTGCTAGGATCAAGTAGTTGAGAGCCTTGATTGACAATGAGACTAGCAAGGTGATTAAGCTATAATAAAGAAGGCATACTGAGATACTACACTAGTGCCACTAACCATAATAGGTTGTAGAGTTAATGAGATGAATATTACTAAATATGAGCCATAAAATGCTCTCTAGTTTTAGTATGGTTAGGAAATCTCAAGGGAATGTGCTTAATGCGGCAAGCAATCTGCTGAATAGGTCCCATCAAGTGTGATTGGATGCTAGAGTCCTAAAGAATCGTGGCTAGGTAAGTTGTTGTTTATTATGTGCTTAGAATATTTGGTTCCTATGTTATGTTCAAGTGATTGGTGGTATGCTTGATGGGAGGGAAAGAAGTGTGTTCTTAGGTTATGCACAAAGTGAGCGGGATTATTGATTATGATGCCCGAAATTAAATTCACCTATTATCAGTGGAGAGGTTACATTTGACAAGTCTCAAATACTTTTTCTAGGAGTGTTTGTGGTAATGTTATACGGATTTTGATGTTGTTTAGCTCAAGATGGAATTACGATTAGAAACTCCTAAGATAACGAGTACTTGTGTAGTATTCACATAAATGGTGTATGTTACAAGATGGAGCCTATAAATCCAATGATTGCTATAACTACCAAGTTTAGCAAGATGTTTGTAGAATCTCCTAACAATTATGGATGCAATGTTGGTTTTGCTTTATCAATGATTGAGGAGGTATTTTTAGAAAATCCTTGTGCAGAAATTAAAGGTGCAAGTAGAATTTATGTTTTGATGAAGTTCCACGATTATGGCGAAGTCCAATCGTGTCATTGGGGTTAAGTCCACGCCGGGTAGTGGGAGAGTAGTGATGAAGTTTGGATTCATCGAAATGATTGTGACTTGACTTAAATGTCATGCCACGATGGACATTGTTGATGATATGTCTTCAATTTGAGCTTGATAAGGAAATTTTCCTAATTTGAATACTTTTTCTAGTTGGAGTTGATTTCCTATTTGAGTGGTTACCTAGCGTGAGTAGGTTTCCAGTTTTGGATCCAGCTTTTATCTATATATAAAAGGTAGTAAGAGGAGCTAGTGCTCATGAAGTAGTGAAAAATTTGTGTTGAGATTTGTATAATTCTTTTGTGAGATCAAGAGATTATTTTGTGAGGAATTGTGGGGGCTAAATAATGTGTGAGTTATTGAATGTAATTGGGCTGAAAAATATTGAGAGTATATGAGTATTTCGAGTGCGGTTGTAATTTGTATTGTATTACTTGATCTACAATGGAATTTTGTGTTACTTTTCCTATGTACATAGGCCACATTGACTAAATTGCGTATATATGTTATTCAATTTTGTTTTTTTTGTTTTTTCTACTTTGTTGTTTGATTTCGTGTATTCCACAGCAATTACTAGAGAAATCCATGAGAAACGATAAATATACTAGAGACTCACGTGGTTCAGTGTGATTGTTGATACCTACTTCGTGAGGAAAGCCAGCCGCCAAAATGGTAATGTGATTGGGGAAAAATTCTCCTTGTGAAAATTTAGCATATAACAGAACAGCCATCTAATCAGTCGAGCAGCAGCCAAAGAAAAAAAAGCAGAGTTCTTATTGGTAGATCGGGATTAAGTATTAAGGGCAAAAAGGTAAAAACCTGGTGTAAGGTTTGACGTACTGTATTTGTTGTTGAGTCAACCAAGTTAAAGACTATAAACTATTTAGGCTACAATTGGAGGAAAAAATACGTGCCCAAATCAAACAGCAAACTTGAATTCCAAAGAGCTATTTAGAAACAACAAACATCCAATCCACTGAAAATGCATCAGGCTATATAACATTTTCTAAATTGTGGGCTTTATCACTTATAGACTCCACGTTGCCGTTATTTAATGATAGCATGGGATATTTGCGAATCTGGGTGCACAAAAGATGGATAATCCTTGTTCATGATCATGACAGAATGAAGAAATTTACTTACCTACGAGGAGAAATTTGACTGTCTTGCTTCCTTCGACACATTCAAAGGAACCACGTCGATTCACGCACTTTCTTCCAGGGCACCGATTGGTAAGATCTTTGCATTCATCGACATCTGAACACGAGATGACAATCAAAATTCGTAGAGTTTCGTCTCTTTATTGGGTGTTTAGGATTGCATGTAAAGCTACTTCAGCCTCCAAAGAGCTACTTCTCTTTATTAGTACAGTGTTTCGATGTTGTGTTTCCAATGATTGGTGTGATAATATGTAACTGGTCTTACCGTCGCATCCATCTTTAATATAGGGGTTACCGGTGAAGCCCTCACGGCAAAAACACTGCAGAAACGGCATCACCTTGCGATATGCTAAATTGAAGCTGACGCTGCTGCAGTTATAGGAATCGCCAGAGATGAGGCCATTTTTGTAAATCTCTAACGCAGCTCGGGAGGAATTAGCTATCCCCCATTCTAGCACCGCTGGGAACCGCCCGCTCTCCTTCAACTTATCGAAGTCTGTAGTTGAAGGTGCGAAGAGCGACCTATCTCCCAAGAAGGCATACTCGCACTTCTTCTTTGCTGAATTCTTGTCAGGCCGGAAAGTGACGTTGAAAGCTCGAAGATCCGAGGTAATCATGGTCTGGCAGCATCCGTCGTTGCCCGAACAATTCTTCCTACTGACGTTGTTATCTTTTCTGCAAACGGACTTGCATCCTATGATCGCAGACTTTGTGTCATCCACTAGGGCACATACGTCACAACCAACTGCGGCAAAGACGTTCTTCGTCTCTGAAAAGATGAACTGGCTTCCTTTCAAGCTCACAGGCGTGAAGCTTTCATTTCCCCCGCAGTTCACTTTTGACGAGTAGATTATAGGAAGACTGACACTTAGCATGCCGTTCCTTTCGCCATGGATATGGGGTAGCGAAATGTTGAGCACCGTCAAGTTGGGCTTGTTCAGTATTGGGACGCCACGATCGCTGCTTTCCTGGCAGACAATCTCGTACCACTCATCCAGGAAACACCCAGTTCCAATCCCGAAGGGGAAGGGAATGGTGACGCCACCACATGTTTGCTGGCAATTTCCCTTCACCAGGGGAGCTGCTAGCGAGGCTTGTTCATGAAGCAAAAGCGACCCTAGGAGCAGAAGAATCTGAAACATTCTTGTTCCCGCTTCTTTTCTCAGGAAATCGTGGACCTGTTCGAGGAATGAACGGAGGGCGCAGCTACTTATACGCCTCTTTCTTCTGTTGTCGTGGACGCCATCATATCCGAGGATACTTTCTTGAGCAGAACTGTCAAAACTTCAGGGTTCTGCTTTGATGGCAATCACGATTATTATATTTCAGTCTCAGCTGAATATAAAAAAGGAAGAAATTAACCAAATAAACACAGAGATATTAACAGTGATGAGATTTGGAGATATTTTCTTTTGTTCCCCGTTGAAATGTCTCCTTTCAGATAGGCTCTAAGTCATTTTCAGATTGGACGTCTTTGAAGGCTCCTCCTTTGTCCTGGATCCACATGAGGACAAGGCTTGAAAGGTGCCGTGAAATGGGGTATTTCGGAAGTATCCGTGCATGTCCTCGTCGCCTGTCCCACGGTATTATTATTTCGCCAACGATGGCAACAGTGAAACCGAAGCAATATAAGGGCTCATGCCTAATAAGTAACTATGTATACTGCAGCAACTAAATGGTGAATATAATAAAAAAATGTCACATCAGCATTGTTTTCCTTATTAAATTTTCAAGTTCTATTTTTTTTTTTTTGTTGATGTGGTGCTTGTCTTGGTTGAGTGATCTGTAGTAGCAAATACCTCGTGCCACTCACACATAATTTTATATACTACGGCAACGTATTGGTGAAAATATTTTTTTAAAAAAGGTCAAGTTTCGGCATATTTCTTTTTTCTCTTATTAATTTTCAAATTCTTTTTTGATGTGGCGCTTGGTGGACACCACATTGGTGCCATGTGTTTTTAGAACATAATTAAAAAAAAATAAAATGACGCCACGTTAGTATGTTTTGTTGGCCAAATTGAATGGAGTTAACGGAGAGATTTTATTGTATCAACTTAATAAGCTTTAGGATTTGATTGAATTATTTAAAAGTTTTAAAATTCTATTGTACTTTGCACTTGTCCGAAACAAATAAGCACATTGACCTTGTAGACAGCCTTTTTTTTTTTTGGAGAATTGAAATATTGAATGGCTCGAAATTCTTAGGTCTGATCGAGCTCATGTAAAAACCTTCCTCCATGTCATTCCTCCATGGAGATATGATCTTTTAATTCCATGCACTTTTTTGGAGTCACGACTATTATAAGAAAGGAAAAAACCTCGGAATCACCGGAAGATCTCTAACTATCAAATGGGTATTGGCAATATTTAGAATTTGAAAAGTTGGACCTCTGAATGAACATATGTATGCATTCATGCCATGACACAAGCACCCATACATTGCCGCATATTATGAACGATATTTCATTTTAAATATGGCTGAGATTATATATATTTCATTTTAAATGTGGCTGAAATTATATATATATATGAGGTGGATTTTGTTGGTTTTTGGCCACTAGTGAGTGGGAGGAGAGTTTTTGGCCGTAACAATTAATTGTGCGGTGCACTCTTCAATTATATCCCAAGGAAATTGCAAGTGTTTTGTAACGTGACAAAGTCTTGTGGTAAGAATTTATGTATTCTATAAGAGATTGTTTTGCAAAAAATTGAATGGGCTAAAACACTATAAGTTATTGGCATAACTAGGTCTAAGAAGCACTAAAGAGGGTTGTGACTTGAGTGTGATTATAATCTTTATTATATATCCTCTATTTATCATGCAACCTTGTGCTATTCTCCTAGTGGAGTTGGTTACATTGGCCAAACCACGTAAATATGATGTTCAATTAATTGCCTTAATCTATTTTAAACTTTTCGATCATTTTTTTTTTTTTTTATAAAAAAAGTTGGTATAAAAGATAGTTAGGCTGAGTTGAAGTAGATTGATGGCTACAAAAGAAGGAAATGTAAAAATCAACAAATTTGATGGGAAGGACTTTGATTTTCAAAGATGCATATTAAGGATAATATGTACCGGAGGAATCTGTGCTTACCTTTGTCTAGGGAGAGCCAAAGTCAATTAAGCAAGCTAATTGGGATGTAATGGATAGACATGCATTGGGTGTTACTTGATTGTCACATTCAACATTGTGGAAGAGAAGACCATACAAATCTAATGAATATCTATAAAAAATGTACGAGAAGCCCTCTACAATCAATAATGTCTATTCAATATGACTTCATTTCACTTAGAAGATGGGCGAATGTACATCGTAACTGAGCATATCAGTGAATTCAATTGGAGATTGACTTTTCTAATCATGTATGTACTTTGATTTTATTATCTCAATAGGTTGATAGTTGGAATATTAAAATTCCTCTACGTATATAATAAAGTTATACATGCTCGATGAAAGGCGCAATTTTTGTACAATTACACTTATTTTTTATTTCGCATTTTGTGTGTGTGTGTGTTTTTTTTTTTTTTCTTTTACTTTCAATTTCTACTAATTCTGCAAATTGAGCTTGACAGTTGAAACACAGAGTTCAACATGATTTTCACGTTTTGTGTGCGTATATAGACCTATTACTACGGAGAAAAAGAGAATATTGACAGGGACCTTGATAGTGTTATTTACGTGAAAGAAGGGATTGAAATTTGCTGTACTTTACGCATTATGTCATTACACAGCTCTGTTACTTCCTGGTATCTGCTTGGGATGCTTCCTTGATGAGAGAAAGATCAAAGCCGCAAAGGTAGACGACGCCAATTTAGGCAGCCGAACGCGACTGTTCCCACTGTCGTGGCCAGAACTTTGTCCTCATCTTTTTTCATGAGTAAAGACTAGGAGCATTATCAAATGAATTGAAACGATTTATTGTGAGTGGACTTAGACTTTTGATGGCCCCACTCTGGTAATCCTAGTACTTTCTTTATCCTTATCGAAAAAGAAAACCATTTTCCACAACAAGGATGCTTTTCTAAATGTCGAAATCACTCAATTGAGACTACGACGACCAAGACGTCTTTTCTCTCTCTCTCTCTCTCTCTCTCTCGACAAATGAAATGGCTGGGCATCTTTTCGATCTGCAAAGGTGAAACCAAAAATCACTTTACTAAAGCAAAAGTGATTTCCTCTTTAACTTCTTTAATTGTAGTCCTCATCATTTTTATGATGTGGTGCTTGTCCTAGTCGAGTGATCTGTAGTTGCAAACACCTCGTGCCACTCATACATAATTGTATATGCTACGGCAACATATTGGTGAAAATATTTTTTAGAAAAAGGTCAAGTTTCGGCATAATTCTTTTTTCTCTTATTAATTTTCAAGTTCTTTTTTTATGTGATGCTTGGTGGACACCACATCGGTCCCATGTGTTTTTAGAAAATAATTAAAAAAATGAAACCACGTTAGTATGTTCTGTTGGCCAAATTGAATGGAGTTAACGGAGAGATTTTATTGTATCAACTTAATAAGTTTTAGGATTTGATTGAATTATTTAAAAGTTTAAAAGTTCTATTGTACTTTGCACTTGTCCGAAACAAATAAGTACACTAACCTTGTAGACAGCCTTTTTCTTTTTACTTTTTTTGGAGAATTGAAATATTTACTGGCTCAACTTCTTAATTCTGATCAAGCTCATGTAAAAACCTTCCTCCATGTCATTCCTCCAATGGAGATAGGATCTTTTAATTCCATGCACTTTTTTGGAGTCACGATTATTATAAGAAAAGAAGAAACCTCGGAATCACCAGAAGATCTCTAGCTATCAAATGGGTATTGGCAATATTTAGAATTTGAAAAGTTGGACCTCTGAATGAACATATGTATGCATTCATGCCATGACACAAGCACCCATACATTGCCGCATATTACGAACAATATTTCATTTTAAATATGGCTGAGATTATATATATTTCATTTTAAATGTGGCTGAGAATATATGTTAAGAGGTGGATTTTGTTGGTTTTTGGCCACTAGTGAGTGGGAGGAGAGTTTTTGGCCGTAACAATTAATTGTGCGGCACACTCTTCAATTATATCCCAAAGAAATTGCAAGTGTTTTGTAACGTGACAAAGTCTTGTGGTAATAATTTATGTATTCTATAAGAGATTGTTTTGCAAAAAATTGAATGGGCTAAACACTATAAGTTATTGGCATAACTAGGTCTAAGAAGCACTAAAGAGGGTTGTGACTTGAGTGTGATTATAATCTTTATTATATCTCCTCTATCTATCATGCAACCTTGTGCTGTTCTCCCAATGGAGTTGGTTACACCGACTAAACCGCGTAAATATGATGTTCAATTAGTTGCCTTAATCTATTTATTAAACTTTTCAATAACTTGTTTTTTTAAAAAAAAAGATTGGTATAAAAGATAGGCTGAGTTGAAGTAGATTGATGGCTACAAAAGAAGGAAATGTAAAAATCAACAAATTTGATGGGAAGGACTTTGATTTTCAAAGATGCATATTAAGGATAATATGTACTGGAGGAATCTATGCTTACCTTTGTCTAGGGAGAGCCAAAGTCAATTAAGCAAGCTAATTGGGATGTAATGGATAGACATGCATTGGGTGTTACTTGATTGTCACATTCAACATTGTGGAAGAGAAGACCATACAAATTTAATGAATATCTATCAAAAATGTACGATAAGCCCTCTACAATCAACAATGTCTATTCAATATGACTTCGTTTCACTTAGAAGATGGGAGAAGGTACATCGTAACTGAGCATATTAGTGAATTCAATTGGAGATTGACTTTTCTAATCATGTATGTGCTTTGATTCTATTATCTCAATAGCTTGATAGTTGGAATACTAAAATTCTTATACGTATATAATAAAGTTATACATGCTCGTTGAAAGGCGCAATTTTTGTACAATTACGCTTATTTTTTATTTCGCATTTTGTGTGTGTGGTTTTCTCTTTTACTTTCAATTTCTACTAATTCTGCAAATTGAGCTGACAGTTGAAACACAGAGTTCGACATGATTTTCACGTTTTGTGTGCGTATAGACCTAACACTACGGAGAAAAAGGGAATATTGACAGGGACCTTGATAGTGTTATTTACGTGAAAGAAGGGATTGAAATTTCCTGTACCGTACACATTATGTCATTACACAGCTCTGTTACTTCCTGGTATCTGCTTGGGATGCTTCCTTGATGAGAGAAAGATCAAAGCTCCAAAGGAGACGACGCCAATTTAGGCAGCCGAGCGCGACTGTTCCCACTGTCGTGGCCAGAACTTTGTCCTCATCTTTTTTCATGAGAAAAGACTAGGAGCATTATCAAATGAATTGAAATGAATTATTGAGAGTGGACTTAGACTTTTGATGGCCCCACTCTGGTATTCCTAGTACTTTCTTTATCCTTATCGAAAAAGAAAACCATTTTCCACAACAAGGATGCCTTTCTACATGTCGAAATCACTCAATTTAGACTACGACGACCAAGACGTTTTTTTTTTTCTCTCGACAAATGAAATGGCTGGGCATCTTTTCGATCTGCAAAGGTGAAACCAACAATCACTTTACTAAAGCAAAAGTGATTTCCTCTTTAACTTCTTTAATTGTATTGCGACGTGCGTGTACCACGGTCTCTCCCCTCCTCCCCCACAAAGAGGAAAAAAGATGTATGTGAATCACGAGAGTTCTTTTGCTTCCACAATGACAGAGATTCCACCCATCATGCACTTGAATTGAATAAAGCTAAATGCGATTCTTGCTTTAAACTAGTCTTATTAATTCGCTAATGCTGTTGATCATGCTGCGAAAAGTATTCTGAACTATTGGCACAATTTTTTTTTTCAGTAAAAATAAAAACAAAAACTATTTATGGTACCGACGAGAGGACAGAGACTATAGAGCCGATTGTTTTGAAAAAAAAAAAACAGTTAGGTCCAAATAAATCGCTACACCAATATCCAAAATATGTTCAGTCAGAAAAAGTCATGCATTTTGATCATGAGTAATCTTCCCCAAAGGAAGGACATTATCAATGGGGCATCGCGTGTTAATATCTAATTGACTTAGAGTCTGGGATTTGCTGGTCACTTCATACATAGGAAGAGAATTTGAAACACCGAGTGAGTTCGATATGATTATCCCGTTCCGCCTAAACCTATGGAGAAAGGAAGCAGGGTTTGAGTCCCCTAATCCTGTTGATTAAATGGAAGAAGGGAAGAATCTTTCGTGTGATGTACTTGCAGCTGGAATTTTGGATCATGCATCTGTTCATAGATGCATAACTTGAGATATGCTCGAGCTTGATTACTTTAATAAAGTTGGCTCCGTCATGTTTCTGAAATTGAAATTAAATCAGCTCTTTTCAGCACCGAAAACTAACCGGCGAATCGAGCTGGCCAAAGGTTGATACAAGCAGGATGCTTACTACATAAGAGTACAAGTGCAACTCTAACGTATTCCTTACAAAAAACTGCAACACTCTCATGATAAATGAACGGAAAACAAAAATCCATCTTGTTGACTAGTCAGAAACGGCATGTTCCCCCAACTTCTTGTTTGGGCCACGGGGTTTCTTCCCCCCTTCTTTCCTCAGCAAAGAGATTGGGCTTTGTACCGTTAAGAGTTCAACAAGGACCACTGCAAAACTATACACATTGGTGGGATTCAGCACACAATCACTAGGATAAAAAAGCGTAAAAGTGAGAAAGAAAATTTAAGACACAAGATTTTAGGTTGGTTCATTTTAAACTAGGGTGATGTCTATAGAATTCCGTTATAATTAGCATATTGCATGTCTTTGTTATGTCTTTTTTTTTTTCGAGTAGGACACTTAAGTGCCACCTCCCCGACCCTTGCCGGAAATCCTACGTGGCAATATTTTATTATTATTTTTTGCCTACGTGGCTCGCCGGAGCTCCAAATCGCATAAAAATTAAAAAAAAATTTAAAAAAGAAAATTTTAAAAATTTTAATTTTAAAAAATTTTAAAAAAGGAAATTTTAAAAATTAAAAAAATTAAAAAAATAAGAAAATTTTTAATTTTTTTTTAAAATAAGAAAATTTAAAAAAATTTAAAATTTAAAAAATTTAAAATTTAAAAATTTAAAAAAAAAGGGGGGAGGTCGAACAGGGCGGCTGAGGGCCGAGCCCTCGCCGCGCCGCCTCCCCGCCGTCGCCGGAAGGGCCGGACGGAGGGGGAGGGTCGGCGGGGTCGGGGCCCCGGCCGACCGACGGCGAGGGCTACGAGCCTTGGCCGGATAGCGGCGAGGGCCGCGACCCGCCCCGGATCGGGCGAGGGCTCGCGGGCCCTCGCCGCCGCGCCCCTCGCCGGCCCCGGCGGGCCCGGCGACCCCGGCCGACCCTCCCCACTCCGTCGCCGACCCTTCCCGGCGGCGGTGAGGAGGTGGCGAGGGCTCACGAGCCCTCGTCGGATCTGGGTGAGGGTCACGGCCCACGCCCAGATCTAGGGCGAGGGTCACGGCCCTCGCCCAGATCCGGTGAGGGCTCGCGGGCCCTCGCCGCCTCCCTGCCACCGCCGGGAAGGGCCGGCGACGGAGTGGGGAGGGTCAGCCGGGGTCGCCGGGCCCTGGGCAGGAGTCGGCGAGGCCGGCCGACGGCGGGCGGGGCCCGCGAGCCCTCGCCCGATCTGGGGCGAGGGCCGCGATCCGGCGAGGGCTCGCAGCCCTCACCGTCGGTCGGCCGGGGGCCGGCGACCCCGGCCGACCCTCCCCCCTCCGTCGCCGGCCCTTCCCGGCGACGGCGGCGAGGGCTCAGCCCTCGCCGCCCGTTCGACCTCCCCCTCTTTTTTTCTTAATTTTTTAAAACTTTTAAATTTTTCTTAATTTTTGTAATTTTTGTAATTTTTTTTTAAATTTTTTGAATACTTTATAATTTAATTAATTTTTATATTATTATTTACACGTAGACACGAAACGGCGTCGTTTTTGCGTTTTCTCCGCCACGTCAGCATACAAAATGACGCCGTTTTGGACTAAACTCGCCGGAAAATTGCCACGTCAGCCATTTGGCCAGATTTTCGCCGGAGTGGCACTTAAGTGTCCCATTTTACTCCGATGATGGCACTTAAGTGTACCATTTTAAAGTTATGGCACTTAAGTGTCCCGGCGTGCCAAGTTATGGCACTCAAGGTGTCCTCACCTCCAAGATTTTATCTTGGTTCATTTTAAACTAGGGCGATGTCTATAGAATTCCGTTATAATTAGCATATTGCATGTCTTTGTTATATCTCTCAATTACAAGAGAAAGAGTAGAACCCACGTGACCGGACCTGGGTTTGGTCTGATTGGGAAGCGGCCTATCGGCCCACACGAAAAAGGCTAGGCCCAACCAGGCTGGTTGGGCCTGCGCTCAATTAGGGGTTGGGCCCAATGGATGGGCCTAACCCCCATTTTGCCACATGGGCCTCCATAAGCCTAAAATAAAAAAACATGTCGGCCTAAAGACCAAAAGTCAGATGGCCCAAATTATCCAAAAACCCTACCCGAGAATGGTACCCGGCACGACTCACGTAACTCTAATTCTGGAGCCCTCCACTCTGGCGATCCGCGACGCCGGGGGTTTGTTGGAGCATCGCTAGTCAAGGCTTCGACGACAGTTTCGTGGCGGATGGAAGTGTCGTGGTGGATGAAGGCAACATCAACCTAGCAAGTGAGGACCTCAGCAAGTTGTTGGGGACGGCATCACTAACGGCGAAGGTGTCGGACCTAGTGACTGCTATTGTGACGGCAATGGCGGAGATCTTGGTGCAGTGACGGCGTCAGGAGGAACAACGGCGTAGCCTAAGGCGGCTAGTCTAGGGTTCGGTAGCGGTGACAGCGTCGAAGGATGGAACAGTGGTAACCAGACATGATCTATCGATGTCGTTGGTGGTCGAACGGCAAAATCCGATGCAACGATAGCGTTGGGGGTGGTCGGGACAGCATGGTTGCAGGGGTTCGACTCATCGGGCGTTAGTGACGCGGTGGAAGTCCAGCACAACAACCGCGAGTCTCCCCCCTCCAGATTTGGTGTTCGGAGGTAGTAGTGGCATCGCAGCTTCGGGTTGTAGGGACGGCGTCGATTTGAGGTGGTGAGGAAGGCAATGGCGGTGTCGTAGCTTCAACCGCAGGGGGCGGTGTTTGAAGGGTAGCGGTGTGAATGGCGTCGAGCAGTGCCGCCGCTACCCTCCTCCCCTCCGTTCCTTCTCCTCTTCTCTTGTCTCCCTCTACTTTCTGGTTGCTGCTATTTTCTCATGCTTTCTCCCCGGTTCCTTTGTGTTGCCCGCTCTCTCCTTTCTCTTATGTCCGTTCTCCACTCTCTCCTCTGTTCTCTCTCTATCTCCCTATTTCTGTGCTTGGTCCTCCCCGCTTTTTCCTAGGGTTTCCTACATGAAGATGGGGGAGGGAGAAAGTGGTATGGGCCGAGCCAAGGCAAGATTCGGCCCGGCCCCTTCCACGCTTTTTTCTTTTTTCTCTTTTTTTGTTTGTTTTTTTAGTGACTAATTCCTAATTTTGTACATAATTAAGTCATAAATAAAATTATAAAATTTAGGTGTCAATAGCTTCCCCTATTTGAATGGGAACTTGAAGAGGTTCCATTCAAAGACAAAAGACACCTAAATTATTTTGGCGATAGAGAGACCCTAGGTGCACAAGCACGAGTCAGGTCGATGGAAAGGACTCATAGTTATGGAAGCGTGTCTTGTCAATAAGAGGAAGAAAGACCTCGGGCTACTAAAGCACGCCGTGTCATAAGAAGAAGGAAAGACCCTGGGCTATAGAAGCACACTGTGTCATAAGAGGAAAGAAGGACTCCAGGCTACAAAGCTCTCCGGGCTACAAAAGCTCTCCGGGTCGTAGGAAGAAAGAGAGGGACTTTGGGTTACAGAAGCTCACTAAGTCATAAAAAGAAGAGAGGAAGACTCCAGGCTAGAAGACTCTGGGCTACAGAAGCCCACTAGGTCATAAGAAGAGAAAAAGACTCCGGGCTATAGAAGCCCACCGAGTCATAAGAAGAGGAAAAGACTCCGGGTTACAAAAGTCCATCAGGTCATAAAAAGATAGGAAGACTTCGGGCTACAGAAGCCCACAGGGTCATAAGAAGAAGAGAGGAAGACTCTTGACTAAGAAACCCATCGGGTCATAAGAAGAGAGGAAGACTCCATGCTATAGAAACCCACTGGGTCATAAGAAGAATGAGAGGAAGACTCTAGGCTATAAAAGCCCACTGGGTCATAAGAAGAGGAGAAATGAGGTCTCATCGTGTAACAACGGGTTTCAACCGGGTTGAAAATGCATGATTTGAGGAAAACTAATGAACTTTTGTGGATGACATTGTTTAAGGTTAACCATGAACTTTTTGGAAAATCACAGTTTAAAGATAGACTCACAAACATTTTGAAAGCATGATTTAAGGATGACCCATGAACCCCATGGTTTAAGGATGACCCACCAACCTTGTGGTTTAAGGATGGACCTACAAACCCTATGGTTTAGATTAGAAAAAAGGTCTCACCATGTAAAAACGGGTTTCAATCGGATATGATAGTCTCACTGTGTACGAACAAGTTTCAACTAAGAGGAAGATCTCACCATGTACGAACGGGTTTCGACTAGGAGGAAGGTCTCACCGTGTATGAATGGGTTTCGACCGGGTGTGATAGTCTTACTGTGTACGAACAGGTTCTAACTAGGAGGAAGGTCTCACCATGTACAAATGGGTTTTGACTGGATATGATAGTCTCACTGTGTACGAATGGGTTTCAACTAGGAGGAAGGTCTCACCGTGTACGAATGGGTTTCGACCGGGTATGATAGTCTCACCGTATACGAATGGGTTTCGATTGGGTACGATAGCCTCATCGTGTACGAACAGGTTTCGATTAGGAGCGGACAAACATGGTTTATGGAAGAAACCACAAGCCGTGTGGTTTAGGAAAAGCCACCAATTCCTTAGTTTAAGGATAAACCCACCAACCTTGGAAATGGCATGGTTTAAGGCCAACCATAAACCTTTTGAAATGACATAGTTTAAGGTTAACCATGAACCTTGTAGATGACGTGGTTTGATGCTGACCAAGAATCTTTGTTTTTTAGGGAAGTATCCGCTAACCCTTTGAAAACCGCGTGGCTTCACTAAGGAATCTTGTCAAACTCAACTTGAGCAAATGTCATTAGAGACATCATCAAGAGACGCATTGGCAATATTACAGCATTAATTGAATAAGCTAATCAAGCTAAGTCCGACTACTTTAGAAAAACACTCGATGTCAATTAGCATCACGTGGCTTTAAATTGTCATCTTGCTTGGGGATGTATCATTAATCATCAAATTTCCTAAGAGTCAAGTTCTTATCAGAATGGCTATGACTTGTGAATAAGGCTCATTAAGCATGCCAAACTAGAGTTTCTTAGTCAAAAAGGACTTCTCACACACTCTCGATAAAATGGCTGCTTGATCCCATCCATTCGTGTGGGAAGTAATAGATTGCTAAGGGTATCTCACATAACCCATGTCAAAGGCTTTCAGAAACATTCGTGATGAGCACAATATGATTGATCAAAAAGGTCTTTTGGAAAGACTGTAATATAGGCTCAATTAGGGCTTACACAAAGGAATTATTGATTTGAGGCCGATAAATGAACATTTGTTACTATCTTCAACGGGTTTACAAGTTAAGAACTTGGAAGATAAGAGAAGATAAAATTACTTCCACTCCTTCAAGTAGTAGCTTCTTGGTGGTATTCCCATTTTCACTCAAACTATCCCAATCAAAAGAGACTTTAAAAGAGGGTTGTAATGTTGGCTCGGGAGAGGCTCAAAAGGCTTAAAATTTTTAATAGGGTTTTTAAGAGTCGGTGATCATCATGGCATTGTGACCAGGTCACTCGATCTTTTAAAATTATTTGACTTTTGAAACACATCACATCTCGAAAGTCCCTTGACTAATCATTTCCGCATGGGAGCTTTGCTCCTTTTTTTTTCTAATTTCCTTTGCACTGGCGATGATTTTTTATGCAAGCACTTGGACTTTGATAATTTTTTTTTCACATAAGATGTAGCCTTTTGACTCTTTTTCTTGATGGGTATTCGCATTACTTTTACCAGGCACACTGCTTTTTCATGCCCTCTTGTTTGTCGAACTTTTTGCTTTGTGAACTTTTGTAGCTCTTATGACTTTTGAGATCCTTTTCCCATTTTCTTGTAATTGTCGATTGTATTTGGTTAAGTCTTATGCCTTGCCCCAGTGAAGGGAGATGATCATTGCTCGGGGTTCATAAATGAAAAATCAGGCCCAAATTGGTTAAAGCAACGGATATCAGTGTTTGGGTAGAGAAAGAAATGCTCTTCTTCACCTTGGGATGAGTCAAGCTCTAACGAGAATTCCTCTGAAGCTATCACTAGAAAATTGATGCAAGTGAAAGTAATAGAATCTTTCTCAATCTTTCGTTCTACTACACGACCGTAACCTTCTATGCTTCCCCATAGTAGGGTCGTTCTCAATAAGGGTACTTTGAAGGATCATCTTTATTCAGCCCAAAAAGGTGACAAGATGTCAGCTTAGTGCTTGGGATTGATGAAGAAAACACCTTTATCATTTCGATCTTTGTGCTCAATGCGAATGAATCCTTTGTCCTAAGAGAAGGTCACCTTTCACTCAACTCTCAAAAGTGTTTGAAGGATGTGTTTGGAAATGGCTCGCCTTTCCTCATCCTAAGTATCCTCTGCTTGGCATGATTAACGTCTCCATTTCACTCTGCTGAGATCGTTTGAGTAGATTAATCTCCATAGGGAAATTTGATTCAAAATGAATAATCCACAAAACAATTTTGAGATAAAAAAGGATGTAATTTTTTTTTCTCAATTATTTATTTCATTTTCATTTTTTTTACTTGTCTCTAGGAAAGTGCGAAAGGTTCTCTTTTGTAATGGAAATTCTCTCTCTCTCTCTCTCTCTTTTTTTTACTTAAAAAAATTGAGAAGAAGGGTACTTACTTGTGGTATGGTGACCCGGTAACTCTATAAAGAATGTAAAAGAATATGTTAGTGCAAAAATCTTTAGGGATTGAAATGTTGGAAACGATACATTATTACCCTTCATTCGCTTTCATCCATTGGGCCCTAACATCTCTTGGATTCACCCTCGTGGATATTTGGTAACTTGACATTACCCTTCATTTGCATTTGCCTTTAAGTGTTTGATGTCTTCCCTTCACGTGTTTTCGTTCTTCAGGTATGAACTTTGCTTGAAGTCGCTAGGATTGATTGAAAAATGGCTATGTGACCCCGATTTTATCCATGAAAAGCACTTCTTTATTGTATACAACAATTAACAAAGTTCAATTCTTGCTTTTTCAAATGCTCTTTTTGAATAGACGTTTAGCTGACAAGGAGCTTGAAAATTTTATATATAGATCATGAGACGTGTTTTTCAAGATCTTGCTTTGAAAGGAGAGTGGATGCTCCCTATTTCCACACTTGGGACATTGTTCTTTAGATGCTTTGCCCCATTTATTGCACCAAATGGATGGTCAAGTCTTGTCCTATTGGAGAGAGATATTCCCCTTATAAGAATACTCCTTCGCTTTTGTTGGAACGATATATAACTTGGCGCCTACAATGTATCCTTGATAATGGAAAAGAAAATCATGTCAGATTTGGTGTCAGAAATTGATAATTAGAATCGATACAGTTTACTCTTTTCTTCAATTTTGCCTTTTTGGATGCTTGGTAACTCCCTTCATTTGTCTCATCATGTAGAGTGAACAAAATCGATGGGCTATTTTGTCTCCTAATGTAAGAATTATTGTGGCCAATATTATGTGATTTATTATATGGTTTAATAATGATTGAAATGCTATAAATAATTATTGGTTATGAGAATGTACGACTCTAATAAAACGAAATGGTATATCGCTTTGATGGAAGGCACCCTTTCAACGAACGTATATATAGAGTCCGGTCCTCTCTCCACCCACATACGAACAACAACAATAGAAAGAAGTTTGGTATTCTCTCCTCCATCAATTGAATACATTAAGGTTTAGTGGGTTAAGGGAGAGAAATCGGATTTCTCCTTTTGGTTCAAGATAATTGGGTTTTCTACAACGATCATCATCAAGCGTAGCGCTATGGACAAAGGTTTGTCTGAATCTATTTGTGAAAATCATGAAGATCAAAGATCATTGATTTGTTATGAATTTCCACATCAAGTTTTATATGAATTATATTCTAACAGTTGGTATCAGAGCATTTGGTTTATGATCTCATGATTTTTCCGTTTAAAGAAATATTATGATTTATGCATGATGATTTGTTGAATGATCCTATTCGTAGCATTTGTTGTTGTTGAAATGTTTTGGAAGGTTCTGTTAAAGAAAATCCGAATGATGGAACGTTTTTCATGGACTAAAATGGTGAAGAAAAGTTACTGTGTGTGCACGAGTGGAAATGGACGAAAATGGAAAAATTCGGAATTTTGAGGGCAAGTAAGAAACTCGCCGGTTCCGGGAAAATCCGGCAACCCACCGCTTGATTTCGGACCCACACCGTCGCAATATCATGAGGAACATTAGCCATGAGTTTTTCCGGCATATCGGTGTTCGCCGGAGGCTAATCGAGCGGCGGAAGCGGCGGTGGTGGAGGTTTTGTGTTCTGAGAATTTTTCGTTTGTTTTGGGGCCAATTTCTTGGTTATTTTCGCCGAAACTTGGACCTATGTGATCATGCCGACATGCTCTTCAAAACCCATTATTTATTTGTGTTTGGGATGGGCTGCCGGAGAAGAAACGGGCGGCGAAACGGCGGTGGAACGGCGAAAAACCGGCGAAAAATCGCGTTTGTGCGCGAGGAAGAAGGCGTGTGGGCTCCACGCGCGCGCTGCAGTTGCAGGCGCGTGGAACCCACGCGCCACATGCCGTCACGCGTGCGGGGCTTCCTATGCGGTTGCAGGCGCGTGCACGTGCGGGGCACGCGCCCGCGACGGATGAAGGTGTGTGCTCGGCACGCGCCTAACGTCCCCGCGCGCCCTTTTTTTTTTACGTTTTTGCCCCTATGTCATTTTTAAAATTCCCATTTTGTCCTTCTCGCAATTTATTTACTGTTCTGCCCTTGTTTAATTAATAATTACAGTTCTGCCATTGCTGATTATTTACCATTTTGCCCCTGGATTATAACTTTATGATTATGCCCTTATGGAAGTAGGATTTTACAATTTTACCCTTATGCTTTGATTAATTTTTTGTCATTGTGTGCAAATTTAGTAAATGTTTGTATTTTACAATATTAAAAATTCATATTATGAATGGTTTGTTAGTCACCAAAGTGGCCGAACCTTGAAGTTTTTTGAATTTTTTGATATTGTAAATTATTTTATTCAATTACCCATGATTAATTGATGCTATGTATGAAATTGATATGTTTTGGAGTTATGGGTATATTGAAGTTCATTTATTATAAGAACTTGGGGATTAACCCAAAGGTTAATTATTTTCTTATAATTCATGAACATGATAGTTGATAATTAATATGACTTGTTAAATTTGTTTGTATATCCAAAGATAACAAATAAATTTTAATAAGATATATTTACAATTATCAAATAAAAGTTATTAGCATCATTATGGTATATATATATATATATATATATATATATATATATATATATATATATTTGTATATCATAGGATCGCCCAAAGGAGAACTATGATGTACATGTGTAGTTAAGTTTGAATCTGATTAGGTGATATTCTCAAAGCATTAATGTATAAGTATTTTCTTGCACATTTGCAGTATCGTACTGTTTCACTCCGCCGCATGCCTCATCTCGTTCCCTTATTCAATGGGATAAATTTTCCGATTGGAGTGAACAAGTCCAGCTTCACTTAGGTGTCCCGGATCTTGATTTAGCGCTTCAAGCCGATAAACCAACTGCTATTACTGATGAAAGTAGCAATGATGAAAAGTCTTTCCATAAAGCTTGGGAAAGATCGAACAGACTGAGCTTAATGTTCATGCGGATGACAGTTGCAAACAACTTAAAGACTTCTCTTCCCAAGATTAACAATGCTAAGGAATTTATGAAATTTGTGGAAGAGCGTTTTCAAACTGTTGATAAGTCACTTGCTGGTACACTGATGAGCACACTGACCACCATGAAATATGATGGTTCGCATACTATGCATGAGCATATACTTGAGATGACCAATTTAGCAGCAAAACTTTGGGAATGAATGTGGATGAGTACTTTTTAGTACAATTTATACTTAATTTCTTGCCTCATGAGCAATATGGGCCATTTCAAATGAATTACAACACTATAAAGGATAAGTGGAATGTAAATGAATTGGCCAGTATGCTGGTTCAAGAGGAAACAAGGATAAAGAATCAAAATGCTCATTATGTTCATCTCTCAAGTCATCAAGAAGTTCGAAAGAATTTTAAGAGGAAAGGTGGAAGGAGTAAGAAGAAAGGACTACCGTCCTGAATGACTCTTCAAAGGTTTCTCAAATCCACAAGAAGGAACACAATCTTATTAAGTGTTATTTTTGCAACAAAATTGGACACTTGAAGAAAGATTGTCTGAAATGTAAGGCTTAGTTCGAAAAGAAAGGTAAGCCTTGTGCTTTAGTATGTTTTGAATCAAACTTTACTGAAGTTCCTTATAATACTTAGTGGATTGATTCTGGTGCCACCACTCATGTGTCAAATACGATGCAGGGATTTCTTACGATCAAAACTATAAAGCCAAATGAAAGTTATGTGATTACGGGGAACAGAGACAAAGCTCCAGTTGAAGGCATTGGCACTTATCATTTGATCTTAGATACTGGGCATTATTTGGATTTGTTTCGAACCCTTTATGTACCTACATTTTCTCGCAATTTAGTTTCTTTGCCAAGACTTGATGTGGCGGGATTTTATTGTAAGTTTGGATATGAATCTTTTAGTCTATTTAAGAGTGATACTCTCATTGGAATTGAAACTTTATGTGATGGTCTCTACAAATTTAGACTTGATAATACTTTTGTTGAGACATTAATGACCTTGCATCATAATGTCGGCACTAAACGAAGTTTGGTGAATGAAAATTCTGCTTACTTGTGGCATAAACGTTTGGGTCATATATCCAAAGAAAGAATGCAAAGATTAGTGAAGAATGAAATTCTTTAAAATTTGGATTTTACTGACCTTGGAGTGTGTATTGATTGTATTAAAGAAAAATAAACAAAACATACTAAGAAAGGTGCCATAAGAAGCACAGAGCTTCTTGAAATTATACATACTGACATATGTGGTCCTTGTGATGTTCCATCTTTTGGTAAGGAAAGCTATTTTATAACCTTTATTGATGATTTTTCACGTTATAGTTATATTTATCTATTGCATGATAAGTCTCAATCAGTGAATGCACTTGAAGTGTATATTAAAGAGGTTTAGAGGCAATTAGATAGAAAAGTGAAAATAGTAAGATCTGATAGAGGCGGTGAATATTATGGAAAGTATAATGAATCGGGACAATGTCCAGGTCCATTTGCTAAATTCCTTGAAAGACATGGCATTTGTGCTCAATACACAATGCCAGGTACACCACAACAAAATGGTGTAGCAGAAAGGTGTAACCATACTTTAATGGAAATGGTTAGGAGTATGATGAGTCATTCATCTTTACCCTTGTCTTTGTGGATGTATGCTTTAAAGACTTCTATGTACTTATTAAATAGGGTTCCTAGTAAGGCGCTTCCAAAGACTCCATTTGAACAAAGGGACGGAAAGGAAACCTAGTTTACGACACCCGCATATTTGGGGTTGTCAAGCAGAAGTAAGAATTTACAATCCACATGAAAGGAAATTGGATTCAAGAACAACCAGTGGTTATTTCATTGGTTATGTAGAGAAATCCAAAGGGTATAAATTTTATTGTCCTAATCATAGTACAAGAATTGTTGAATCTGGAAATGCTAGGTTCATTGAGAATGGTGACATCAGTGGGAGTGAAAGAATGCGTGATGCTTGCATTCAAGAAGTAAGGGTAGAAGTTCCTATACCAAAAGCTTCTAAAGTTGTCAATAATGAACCTCCAATAGCCGAGTCACAAGAAATAACATTAAGGAGATCTCAAAGAGAAAGGAGGTCGGCTATTTCTGATGACTATATGGTTTATCTACAAGAGTCAGAAACTGACTTAGGAATTGGAAATGATCCAGATTCATTTTCTCAAGTCATGGAATGTGAAGATTCTAATGAATGGTTTAATGCCATGGAAGAAGAGTTAAAATCCATGTATCAAAATCAAGTTTGGGATATTGTTGAATTGCCTAAAGGATGTAAGAAGGTCGGGTGTAAATGGGTCTTTAAGACCAAGCGCGACTCAAAAGGCAATATTGAACGACATAAAGCCAGACTTGTTGCAAAGGGTTTTACTCAGAAAGAAGGCATTGACTATAAAGAGACATTTTCACCAGTCTCTAAGAAGGATTCACTTAGAATCATTATGGCTTTGGTGGCTTATTATGATTTGGAGTTACACCAAATGGATGTAAAAACCGCTTTTCTTAATGGGAATTTAGAGGAAGAGGTTTATATGGACCAACCCGAAGGCTTTTCAATTAAAGGAAAGGAACACATGGTATATAAATTAAAGAAGTCAATATATGGACTTAAACAAGCTTCCTGATAGTGGTATCTTAAGTTTAACGATACCATAACTTCATTTGGATTTAAGGAAAACACCGTTGATCGGTGTATATATATGAAGATTAGTGGGAGCAAGTTTATTTTTCTAGTTCTGTATGTTGATGATATTTTGCTTGCTGCTAATGATCTTGGTTTGTTACATAAAACCAAGAAGTTTCTCTCTAAGAATTTTGAAATGAAGGATATGGGAGAGGCAACATATGTCATAGGAATATAAATATTCCGTGATAGATCACAAGAATTATTAGGATTGTCTCAGAAAACCTACATTGAGAAAATTTTAGAGAAATTTAATATGAGTAAATATTCAGCAGGAATAATTCCAATTTAGAAATGTGATAAATTTAGCCTTATGCAATGTCCGAAAAGTGAATTAGAACGAGAACAAATGAAAAATATTCCGTATGCATCTGTTGTGGGGAGCTTAATGTATACACAAACTTGCACCAAACCAGACATCAGTTTTGCTGTCGGAATGCTAGGCAGGTATCAAAGTAATCCTGGAATGGATCATTGGAAAGCTGCAAAGAAGGTTCTTAGATACCTGCAAGGAACAAAGAATCATATGCTCACTTTTAAAAGTTCTGATCATCTCGAGGTGATTGGATATTCAGATTCAGACTTAGCCGGATGTGCCGATACAAGAAAATCAACATTTGGTTACTTGTTTCTTCCGGGCCGGAGGGGCAATTTCATGGAAGAGTGCGAAGCAGTAAGTTATTGCTGCATCCACTATGGAAGCTGAATTTGTGGCATGCTTTGAGACCACAATTCATGGATTATGGCTGCGAAATTTTATTTCAGGGCTTGTGATCGTCGACAGTATTGCCAAGCCGCTGAAAATCTATTGTGATAACTCTGCAGCAGTTTTCTTCTCTAAGAACGACAAGTATTCTAAGAGTGCAAAGCATATGGAGATCAAATACTTGTCTGTCAAAGAAGAAATTCAAGAACAAAGAGTGTCAATTGAGCACATTAGCACCAATCTTATGATAGCAAATCCCTTAACAAAAGGATTGCCGCCCAAAACATTTAATGAGCATGTTGAAAGGATGAGCATTATTGGAAGTCATTAATGTTTGTATTATGATTGTATTAAGTTTATGTATTTGACACTTTGAGCTCACTTACATGTTTATGATATTTCCTGTTTTCTATTTAGTATACATTATGGAAATAGATAAATTTTAAACAGGATAGTTTCTAAAGAAATATTATGGTTGGACTATTACTGTACTTCTCATTTATGGATCATGTTAAGTAAAGTGCTATAGTTGTAGTACATAGAAGGGACTATGTCGATTAATGACATATAACCGCTATGACTCGCATTAGTTTTCTTTACTTAATTGTGATTATTATGTGATTGCCAATTTAATGAAATTTTATAGCATAATCTTATTGTGCACATTATAGTTTTCATTAAACCATGAAAGGAGAATCATATGGGCCAAGTGGGAGAATGTAAGAATTATTGTGGCCCATATTATGTGATTTATTAAATGGTTTAAGAATGATTGAAATGCTATAAATAATTATTGGTTACGAGAAGGTACGACTCTAATAAAACGAAAGGGTATATCGCTTTGATGGAAGGCACCCTTTCAACGAATGTATATATAGAGTCCGGTCCTCTCTCCACCCACATACGAACAACAACAATAGAAAGAAGTTTGGTATTCTCTCCTCCATCAATTGAATACATTAAGGTTTAGTGGGTTAAGGGAGAGAAATCGGATTTCTCCTTTTGGTTCAAGATCATTGGGTTTTCTACAACGATCATCATCAAGCGTAGAGCTATGGACAAAGGTTTGTCTGAATCTATTTGTGAAAATCATGAAGATCAAAGATCATTGATTTGTTATGAATTTCCGCATCAAGTTTTATATGAATTATATTCTAACACCTAAGGCATTTGCGCATTTGAAGGTAGACGTAAATGTTCATTTGAAACAATTATGAGTCTTTTTTTTAATGATGATTTTCATGAAATTGAATTCCATTACTAAAAATTGTGAGTCGCGTGATTTACAAAAGCAACAATTGGATTCGCAACCAAAACTCAAAATGGAAAACAAGGTTCTTGACAAGAATAAAGACAAGAAACTCTTATACATATGAAAGTAAAAATCAACTATTGTCCTAGCTCTTGAATCCACTTCTCTATGTGGTCAAACATGAGAATGTCATGGAGCATTACACATAACCCGCAAAAAGATGATAGTGTCAGTATGTGAATGAGAGAAAGTGATATCTCAATGAGGTTGCTTCTTACAATAAAATCGAGGCGATGGTACATGCCCCACAGTCCTTATTACGGGGTTTTAGTAATTCACCAAGATTTTATCATAAGATAATACATCATTAAAATAATCAATCCACGGCCATCAATCGAATGTCCACTTTTATTCCGAAAGTTTCATATGCAAAATTTTCATTGATTTTTGAAAGATTGATTCGTGATTTTACTCCTAGAAAAATTAAGTGACTTCTATTTTAAGAAATTTGTACACAAAATGATTTTGATTTTAGTCCCAAAATGTAAGAGTGAGAGAATTTGATAAAAAAAAAAATGCAATTTCAATTTTTGTGCCCCAATGTAAAATCACAAGTTTTTTTTTTTTCAAAATGCGATTTTGAGCCCACAACTAGAAATTTAAACAAAACTATGTGTTCAATGGGGCCAAATCAAAGTGTTTAGAACTTGCATTCAACTTTCACTTCGAGAGTGATTGCCAATTTTTTAATCATAAAAGCCCACAACATCGAGGGCATTTGATTAATTTCCGTGAATTTCAAGATGAAAATTCAATTAAAAAAACGAATGGGATGTGGTTCGATTTCTACTCTAAATGGCTCAAAATGGAGCCATGGGATCACCGGAATGAATTGGCAAGGTCGTGGCTAGGTCGGGTTACCTATGACTCCGATTTTGTCAAAGAACCGACCTATGTCGCGCTGTTGCAGACCGGAGTGGGTACCTTCAACATGAAGAAAGAGATTTTGGGGTTAAGGTGGGCGACTTGTACTACATGGTTGTAGTCGGAATGGTATCTGCCTCAACACGATCCTAAGAAATCCTATGCGGCCTAGGTCTGGCAGCATGTTGTGTGTGTTAGGGTGTAGTGCAATGCAAATGATACATGCACAACAATTTATAGGCAAACAACACTCCATACATAAGAAATAAACCATACATTCCTATATCTCCCTGCAAGACAAATGTGATCAAACACTTCCCCTTATACCTCACATTCTGCAAAAACATTTAACACATTTAATATTAAGGGCGTACCTGAAATCCTCGTTGCCAAACAAAAATATTTTTGAACAAGATTAATTTTGGTCTAAGTCCTTTAAAGTTTAAAACCAAGTCCCCAGCGGAGTTGCCAAGTTGTCGCGATCTACCCTCGGGGGGAGGGAATAGGTTTAGGGGTATTGCCTAAATGACGAGCCTAAGGCCCATGATTAGGCATTGGCTCTCCTAAGTCCATACCTTACGTGACATTAGAATATTTTTTTAGGAATTTTACGCAAAAGGAGTCGCCAATAGCCTATTGGGGTTGGCTAAAACCCAAGTGAGGCATGGGAGTGTACCTCACTTCCTACGCAACTAGAGAATCTAGGGTTGGGGACTTGATTACACTAATTGACCAATTAGTGCTCTTTTTGGTACCTAATCTTGTTCATTTTAACAAAATGATTTTTCTTTTTTGGTAGGCAATTTGGTTTGATTTTATACCTATCTACTAACATGTGAGGTGATCATGCGGGTGTGCAAATATTAAAGTAATAATCACAGCTATCAATATCCTAATTACAATAAACTTAAGCAAATGCAATTAAACATAATTAGATATGCAAATGAAACACACAATATGTGGCATCCCAAAATTCAAGACAACCTCTAGATGTACTAAAGCCCATGATTAGATAATGAAATTATCTATGGTTTATGCTTTAGCCATTGGTTTTCTTTTTAGGACCAAGTGTTATATATTTGTGTTCATGAGTTATTAAAATTAGTATTATAGGATAAATTAATGAGAAGGATTTATTCTTGTCTATGCACCTTATAGATTTTATCCCTATAGATTAAATGTTACAAGATTATGGCCATATGAAATTTAAAATTTGAAATCTATAAAAGAGAGAATTAAAGATGAATAATTAAAAGTGAAATTGGGGTTTATTTGGGTTAAACCTTAGGCCCAAGAGTATGGACCTTTAAAGTGGGCCAAATTGGTTTGGCCCATGAAGCCCAAGGAGAGAGCTGCTGTCGGCCACAAGGGAGAGAGGCCGGCCCAATTCTTCCAAGCCCATTTTGCATGAGTCTTGCCAAGTGGCAAAAGGAAGGCTCCATGCATTGGCCACTGAGGGTGGCTTCTCATGATTGCAAATGATGGGGTTTAAGGGAAATAAAGAGAGAGAGAGTGGCTGGTTGAGGGGTTGTCGCCCAAGCCAAGTGAGAGAGAGAGAGGGTTGCGAGAGAGGGAGAAACCGAGAGAGAGGAGGAAGGAGCCGCTCGCCCGCCCGTTGCCTGTCCGTCCACTTGTCCGTTGCCATCCGTGTGCTGTTGTTTGCTCGATTTTGGAGGCAAGTTGAGATCCATATTCTGCTCTTGCATGTGTGTCTTGCATGTGTGTTTGAAATGGTAGTAGATCTCGGATGTTTAGGGTATGAGAAACCGAAGCTAGAGTGTTGTTCTTGAAAATGTATTCTGTTTTCGAATGTGCCGCTTGACCCCGAACGTTGTAGAGGTTTGCATGCGTGGTTTGAGTTGAATTTTGACTTTAACTTCTTCATGAAAGTTGTAGAAAACATCTCAAAGTATAACATAATAAAATTTGAGATAAAATGGTTGAGTTTTGAGGGGTGAAACCCTCCCTCTACGAAAAGGCTAGATCTGAAACTGTTTCGTCGACCTCTTGGTGGTTTTGTGTGTTGCATGTCACTTTTTATTAATAATTTCACTTCAACTTTTAAACGAAAGTTGTAGAGAACATCCTGATAATTAACATACTCAAATTTGAGGTAAAACAAGTAATTGTAGCCTGGTAAAATGATTTTCTTTTGAAGACGGTAGATCTGGAAGTACGGTACTGGACTCCCGAGACTTCGTGGACTAAATGGTGACTATCCTTTGAGAATCTCAACTATATCCCTTAATTAAAGTTGTAGTGGACCTATTGAAGCAAAACATATCAAAATTTCAGAAGAAATGAACAAAGATAAGTAGGCAAAACCCTGATTTTTCGAAGACAGCTATATTGGACTGTTCGATACTAGGAACAGTAGCTTCGCCCGGCCATAGTAAATTATCTAGGACGAATATGACCTAGATGTTTGCATGAAAAATATACCTTAGGGTCTTGTATATAACCTGGTAAAATTTCATAATTTTTTGAGGTCATTCGGGTATTTTAAACGAAATATTTCAAGAACTGCGCAATCTGACTTTATCCGAATTTTGCATGCTGTATTTTGTGAGCCATATTTTATTGTGTAAAACTCTTTTGGGCACGTGTTCTTCATGAAATTGCTACCTTTATGTCTTGTCTATCACATGCTTTGATTTTATGATTTTTGAAGATCATATGGATATTTAATTTACATGTTTTCCGAAACTGTGCAATCTGAAATTTGTTAAATCTCAAAAGTCATGATGCATGGATCATTTTAAGTTGCATGGACCCCATGGATTGTATCTTGCTGCATGTATGATGATGATTGGAAATGCATATAAAAATCAAATGATGAAAATGATCTTGTTTGCCATCACATCATATGCCATGTTGAAATTAAGCTATAACTGAAAGTGAGAACTAAGATAAGTGAGAAGGCCGTCAGTGGTGTGAGCCGACGATGCCTCGGGAGTGTCGGGATGCCTGGCTAGAAGGGTAAAGGCTGGATGCCCAGTTGTGTCATAATACATGCCCGGAGGTTTGTGTTGGATGCCCGGTTGTATCATGATGCATGCCCGGAGGGTCCTCGGGAGTTTTGAGATGCCCGGAGAGTGGGGGAGCCGGAAGCCCGGCAGGTATTGTGCTGGGGGATGCCTCGTGATGCTAGTTGGGGTACGAGATGCCTGGCAAGTATTGTGCCAGGGGATGCCTCATGATGCCAATTGGGGTATGAGATGCTTGGCAGGTATTGTGCCGGATGCCCGGAGGTTTGTGCCGGAGGGTTCCTCGCGATGCCAGGTGGGGTGCGAGCGATAAATGTGGGATGCAAACATTGGTCCCGGGAAAGAGAAATGTGGCGGCCCAAAATGAAAAAATAAAATTGGGAAATTAAAATTGAAATATGCATGATGTGGTACATGTGACATGATGATGATGAGTGCATGGATGTATGTGTACCTATGGCATGATGGTACATGTGATATAATGATGAGTGCATGGATGTATGTGCACCTATAGCATGATGATACATGTGACATGATGATGGTAAGTACATGGATGTATGTGCATCCTTGACATGATGGTATATGTGACATGATAAAGGTAAGTGTATGACATGGTGGTGATGATTATATGAGGATGTATGTATATGTGGAATGATGACATATGCATGGTATTAAGGTAAATTATGCATGGATGTTTGTATGACATGTGTCATGCTATGATTGTATTGTGTGATGGATTGAGTGGTCTATCGGTCCTTTACCTGCTGAATGGTTGTACTCACTCCTTTGGGGACCAATATTTCAAACTAGAAAGATGCCACTCCCTGCTGTCACGCGAGGTGTCTTTTATGGCCTTCCTTCGGATGTGGAGGTTGAGTGTGTGGAGATCGACTATCCCACCATCCCTGGTTTGACATTCATTTAGGTTTGCGCCTTAATGATGTATGACGTGGGCCTAGCTGAGAGCCCTATCATTTAGGACATATCCGTTCACATTCATCGAGACGGAGTGATGCAAGGGATGTTGCCGCCGCCATTGCCTGATGCACCGGGATGGATGTGAGGGCCTGTGCGTGAGAAGTAGGAGTTGCAACTTTTTGGATAATAGCCGACACTAGTTGATGGAAGGATTTGCACGATTGTCATAGGGTCAAGTTATCTCTTTTCGGGGTTATGGCCGAGTGTAGTGAGAAGTCTTGGCCTTTCTTTTGTTGTACCGACCCGGGAAAAATCCATCATGAAAATATGTAAATAAAAGTGTCTTGGCCTTATCTTTTCTTATGGTTATTGTTGTGCAATTGTATCATGATTGTTGGAGGGAGAATTAGTAAGACTTTATTATGCTTCCGCAAATGAGATGCGCTAGGACCGTTTAAAAAAAAAATGCTTAGGATCTAAGGTACTCTTTTGGTAAGATGTGGTGACCTTGAGCGCTTCGGGATGCCACACAATATAATTAGTATACGAGCAAATAAATGCCTAATTATACTAAGAATGCAAAACATAGCAATTTCTAATCAAACCCTACAATTTTTTTATTTTTTTTATTTTTTCAATTTTTTAAATAATTTTTTATTAGAAAAAGAAATAAAAAAACGGGGTTAGGTCTGGTCAGAGACTTGACTTGGGTTCGGTTCGATTGGGAAGCGGGCCGGTCAGCCCGCTTGAAAAGGGCCAAGCCCGACCAATTTGGTAGGGCTTGTGCTCAATTAGGGGTTGGGCCCAATTGATGGGCCTAACCCCCATTTTGCCACATGGGCCTCCATAAGCCCAAAACGAAAAACATCTCAGCCCAAAGACCAAAAGTTAGATGGCCCAAATTACCTAAAAACCCTACCTGAGAATGGTACTTGGGTTGACTCGCGCCCCAAATTCTAGAGTCCTCCACTACGGCAATCCGCAGTGTCGAGGGTTTGCTGGAGCATTGTCGGTAGGGCTCCGACGAAAGCTTCACGGTGGATGGCGGCGTTGTGGCGAATGAGGGCAATAGCAGCCCAGATGGCGAGGACCTTAGTAGGTTGTCGGGGACGCGTCATCAACGGCGGAGGTGTCGGGCCAGCAATCGCTGTTGTGACGGTGAGGTAGAGATTTGGTATAGTGACGACGTTAGGAGGAACGGCAGCACAGCCTGAGGCGGTTGGTCTAGGGTTTGGTAGCGGTGATGGTGTCAAAGGGTGGAACGGTTGTAACTAGACGCGATCTGTCGATGCGTTGGTGGTCCAATGGTGGAAATTCAATGCAGCGACAGTGTTGGGGGTGGCCGGGACAGCACGGCTGCAGGGGTTTGACTCGTTGGGCGTTAGCGACACGGCGGAAGTCCAGCATAGCAACCATGTGTCTCCCCCCTCCAGATCCGGCATTCGGTGGCAGCAGTGCGGATGGCATCGAGCAACGCCACCGCTATCGTCCTCCTCTTCATTCCTTCTCCCTCTTCTCTTGTCTCCCTTTGCTTTCTGGTTGCTGCTCTTTTCTTATGCTTTCTCCCCGGTTCCTCTGTGCTACCCCCTCTCTCCTTTCTCTTCTGTCCGTTTTCCGCTCTCTCCTTTGTTCTTTCTCTGTCTCCCCATTTTTGTACTTGCTCCTCCCCGCTTTTTCCTAGGATTTCCTGCACATAGATGGGGGAGGGAGAAGGTGGCATGGGTCGGGCCAATGCGAGATCTGGCCCAACCCCTTCCACGCTTTCTCTTTTTTCTCTTTTTTTGTTGTTTTTGTTTGGTTTTTTTAGTGACTAATTCGTAATTTTGTACACAATTAAGTCCTAAATAAAAGTGTAAAATTTAGGTATCAACACATATTAGCACATCTCATATGCCGTTTCAATACAATAAACATAATCAATAATCACATGCGCCAAGCACCCACACGGGTTCTAATTATAAGGTAAAACCCATTTTGGCACGTCTTGTACCGTGCCTCACAATTTTACCCCATAATAAGGCACAATGTATCACAATTATTCACATGTGTTCCAATTATTACAATCCCTTAGGCCATGTCCAACATAAGAGTCGGCAATCTTCCTGCATAATCGGGCATTGTCCCGCCCCATTGGACACGGTATCATCTAGAACCCCTGCCAAGACAGCATTCCATAAAGGAGCACCGGTCTGGCCTCAACTGCGACTTGACATCCGGACCCCCGCTAGGCATGCGATAAAAATCAAGCATTGCCCCAAAACTTCTGTTGGGTGATGGGTTTAAAGAACACCAATACTCAAGTCAATTTTTATATTCTGTTAATTACCCGAATGTAAAAGAGTTCGTGCTTAAATAACAAACCTCAGAAAGTCTTTGCATTTAAAAAATTCTGGTAAAATAATTGCACGTGGTTACGCATTTGAAATCAATCGATCAAACTTTGCACACTTCTATTTTAAAACCCCATTGTTTTATTTAGTGCGTAAAATTTGACGTCCAAACCAAACACCTTTTATATTTTCTTGCCCATAAAACCATCTCTAAAATAGTAAATAAAAATCTATAATTGAGCAATCAATAGCATAGCATCACACACACAAACAATCGGAATTACGCACAATCTCATCTAGAGAAACGAACATAAAATTCTACTTAATGGCTAATCCATCATTAACACTAATTATGATTAATTAAGCTAATCATGATTAATTAGGCTAATTACAATTAATTAGGCTAATTGCAATAATATACAAAACTCGATTAATTAATATAACTATAATTAACTAAAATAATTACTATTAATTAAATAAATAACTATTAAATAAAAAATTATGATTAATTAAATAAATCAAAATTAATTAAACTAAACTCAATTAATTAATCTAACCACAGTTAATTAGTCTAATCAAATTATTTGAACTAATCGCACTTAAATTTAATCTAAACAATTCTTAATCGTAATTAAGGCTAAACTAAAATTAACTAACACTAACCACCATTAATATTAAACTAATCTACCCCTAAACGTAATTAACACCCTAATTTATGATTAGGAAATTAACTCATGGGTTGTTGGTGATGGCAATGCAACGGTGTCGAGAACATGACGCTTGCAACTCGAATGGCGGCGCAAATGACAGCGATTCAACGAAGTTGAGCTCATGACCAAAAAAGGGGACCTCAGCTTAGGTAGACTATGACAGCCTAATTTTCGAGTCTATTTTTGAATGAATGAATTTGGCTTTTCATCGACGCGCCTGTAGTTCTTTTCTCTGAATTGATTATTCATGAGATAACTAGTTTATCAAGTGAAGCCGTTAAGGAATCCAAACACGATTTGACTTGAGAATTCGAGTAGGACATGATTGTTTGACCGTGCTAATCTATAAGGGTCATTACGGCACAGTCAAAATCGATCAAAGATCGAAGATAGGTTGTTTTGACAGAGGCATGTAATTAAAGTGTGGGTGATTCCACTTAATTGCAAAATTCTTGTCGAATGGCATTAAACCGATTTTTTTGTCATTTTTGTACCTTTTGTCCGTATTTGAAATCTTTAGATTTTCACGACAATCGAGAGATGCCAATGTGTCGAAGACGTATAATGTGGCTCGAAAATGATCGACCACAGGTCAAATGCATAAAAATTTTTAAAAAGCTACCCGATAGATTAGGTCACGCTAAAATCACGTCCGGTTGAAATTAACCACAGAATTAAACCTGATTTCAGAAATTAAAATTTTTGGCGTGTCACAATTTATTTTAGGAACTTTGACTCATCCTTTGAAGAATTTTCGACAAGTTCGGATTTTCGACGAAAAAATCAAAAATTGGCAAAATTGATTCAAGAATCTGAATGGACCGAATTGGATGCGTTCTTAGCCTTCAAGTTTGACCAACCGGGAAGGAAAATTATGGAATTGAAGTGGGCACCTACCTTGGCAAGTTGGCCACTTAATTGGATGAAATTGGAGTGAAATTGGATTGGAATTGAAGAGGAAATGTTGCAAATTCGTAGCTAGGGGGCTGCAATATTTCAGCACCCTTAGAGACTTCTTGGAGAAGATTGGTAAGGGAAAAATAGCTATGGGTGAGGCTAAAGACTTTGGGGGCAGCCACTTGAGTGTTCTTAATATTTTGTGAAGACTTTTGAGCCCATTGTTCCCCCTCCAGCAGCAGTAGCCTCTCCTTCTTCTTCCTTGCCTCATCCTCCTCCATTGTTGTTGTTTCAAAAGTAGAAAAAACAATGGAGAACCAGCCAGCACCCCTTGCAGTCAAGCCAGCCACTGCTGAACAAATCGAACATTGTTTGAGCAGCCACTGTCATCATGCCATCCCTCGCACCCGCACCTGTTGCTCACGCGTCCAGGTCATTGTTCGCCGTCCGCCAAGCCTTCGTCTAGCCAGTCGAGACGCCGTTGCCGTTCTAGCCATTTGAAGCCACTGTTGTTGGCCACTTGCTCATGCCACCGTCCCGCCTTGCCGTTTCCAGCCGTTGTAGCCACCCGATCCAACTCCTTCAGCCATTGGACAAAGCCAAACTTACAACCTAAGTTGTGAACTTTGTGGGCTGTTTCGGGCCCTTTTCGAACCTCCCTTGGCATTGCCGTAGGCTCGTGTTTTGCTCGCCTCCGCGTCGCCGTTGCTGTGAACTCATCGGCTTGCAAATCCAGTGAATTTACTTGTTAAACCTTGCTTAGGGGGTTTATTATGCTTATGGGATAATTAGATTAGCTTAAGATTGGTTTAGGTGATTAGTTTAGATTGATTAGTGGTTTAGTTTATTAATTAGGCTTATTAGGTGGTTAGATTAGATTAGTTAAGGGTTAATTAGATTGTATTATTTAATTAGCATCGTGCATTATTTTTCTAGGTCCAATTAGGTGGTTAGATTAGCATATTTAGCTTAATTAGGCATTTTATGTAATTAATTTGCATTTATTTAATTAACTTTGCAATTAATTTAATTAATTAATATTTTTCGAAAATTATGCCAGGATAGTTGATTGCCGAAATTTTGTGCTGATTGTCATGGTATTATTAGTTTGTGCAAATGATTGCTAGATGGTGCAATTGAGTGATGATTGTTGATTTTCAGTTATTATTTCAAAATTCTGAAATTTTGGAATTTAATAAAAAAAATACCGGGTGTTGATTCTTTAACACCAAAAATGTTTTTAAGTACTAGATTAAATAGTGGGATTTTTAAAAATGAGAATGTAGCATCTTGTGATTCAATTTTACCGGGTGTTTCCAATATGAAGAAAATAGGCCAAGCGCATTATTTGGGATAATTACACTAATGGTGTTATAAGTTGTGTAGGGCGCTCACTTTGGTGCCAAAAGTTTCCGTTGGATCACTTAAGTGTCAAATTGGAGAAAAAACGATTATTTTGGTACCACCGGCGAGAAATTCCGGCCAAAATGATTACATGGCATTTTTTATTTTTAAAAAAATTTAACAACTCTTAATATTGTCCACGGTGGATGGCAGAAAACGACGCTGTTTCCTTTTCTTCGTAAGAAACGACATTGTTTTACCATTCCATGTGGATTACCTATAAAACGATCGTCATATAGTGAATTCACTACGGTAAAAAACGACGTGGCCAAAAACGGTGTTCATATAGGATTCTCGCTTGACACCGCTGGCCGTAGCTCACTAACCCACCATCGTTCACTTGCTCGCCATTGCTCGCCCACCGTTGTAGTTGCGCTGTCGTTCACGTTAGTTCACTGGCTGCATCATCAACTCTTGCTCACTCAAGTTTGTCATGTTCCCTACGTGGGCAATTTAGTGAAAAACTTAGGGTTCCGACGAGCAAGTTAAGGCGTGGAGGGGAAATTGAGGGCTTGGCTCAAGGGGAAAGTGGTGGGGACCGAATAGAAAATTTGAGGGTTTCATCGTTCGTTCGCTTTCTTTTGTGGGGACTGAATAGAAAAAGAGGGCGGAGGGGAAAATTGGGCTCGACTCGGGGGGGAAATAGTGGTGGGACCGAATTTATTTAATTAATTGGACTGCTTCCGTGGGGGAAGTAGGGGGACCGAATATGATTGAATTGAAAAATGGGTGGTGGGACCTCACTTTGTTTGTTCAATTCGGTTTCTTTTGTTTTTGTAAAAGTATCGAATTGGGGAGATTAGTCGCATTTGTTTCTTCACAACAAAATGACAATGGCGTGCATGTGAAGTTGCTGATTCTGTCATGTGGTCCTAACAAGTAATGACATTTGTTTTTTTTCATTGGGTGTAGCATCAACATGGATGTGAATCAGGTAGGTATCATTGTTTGCTATGGTAGAGAGTTTCTTATTGGCACCGATGATTGGGAATGGTGGAAATGAAGGTATTATTTATGTCAATGTTCGGAAGTCATCATATATTGATTTGCTAAGGGATTTGGTGTATTTTTTATGATGCAAAGTGCAAAAACTACATTATTGTGTTCCTGGGAAGGAATTGAAGGATTGCTTTAGATTTTTTAATGACGATAATGGTATTAATGATATCATTTACTATTATCTTTACGGCGAAGAAGCTAAGGTATATGTTGAGTATTATAGTGATGGTGAGGATGAGGATGAGCAGACCACCACCGAAAGAGGAGAAGTAAGGGATCCTATTCAAGCGAGTAATTAGGTCAGAGATGAAAGAGATGAAAGGAAGAGAATTCACATTGATAGAGATGAACAAACAATGACATGACTTACCAAAAAGAAACAAATAGTGATATGTCCTGAAAGCATGGGTGAAGATTTGGGTGAAGATGTGAGCGATGAAAACTTCATTGGATTAGAATGGGAAATTGCTTTATTCAGTGAATCAAAAGAAGAATATTTTACTTCAGTAAATTTCCCAAGTGATGAAGATGATGATGAACTCGCACATTCAAGACAAAAGCAAAGAGAATTTCAGAGGAAAAAACTTGCACCTTCCGAGCCAGTAAATGGGGATGGAGTTCTAATTGAAGGTAATAGAAGTGAAGAAAGAAAGTTGCGGCGATAAAGTTACTGGTTCGGAGAATGAACTTGACAATGATGATGAAGAACCTGCTCGTCGAAGAAAAAGTAAATACCTTTGTTATGATCCGACTGTTGATAAACATATTTTGTCTGTGGGCATGAGATTTGACGATGCCAAACAATTCAAGGAACCTGTTGTGAAAAACTCCATTGGTGAACAGAGGAGTGTTCAATTCATTAGAAACACAAAGGAATTTGTGAGAGCTAAGTGCTCACAACCCAATTGTCCATGGAAGCTTTATGACGCATTGAGTAAGAATGGGTTATTCCAGATTAGATCCTTGTAAGAGAAGCATACTTGTCCAATTATCTTTAATAATAAAAGGATAACAAGTGTGTGATTATCGAAGCATTTTTTTTAACACTATTAAGTAATGCCCGAGATCAAAAGTCCTCAATTTCCACAATTAGTGAAGGAGCAAATAAGAGTTAATGTGTCAAGGAATCAGTGCAAGAGAGCTAAGATGAGGGTGATGAAAATACTGATTGGTGGGTATAAGGAAGAATTTGTGCAGGTGTGGGACTATGTTGGCGGATGCATATTTCAAAACCCATATAGTAAGGTGTATGTAGAGGTTGTGGAAAGGCCACTCCCTGATCTTGGACCTAGATTTGATAGATTTTATGTCTGTTTTAATACATGCAAACGGGGCTTTTTGGCTGGTTGTAGGCTTTCTAAAGGTTTGTGCAAGGGGGAGTTGTTGGCTTGTAGAAGAGTTATAGATGATTGAATGAATGCTTTCCTAAAGCCTTAGTAACGTCCTTTGTCACGCAAGGGGCTCGAGTTGTTGACTCGTTGCATTTCCCTCCTACTCGGAAGGAGATGCTTGAACAACCTATTCTCAAACAACTTTTTCTAGCAGGGAGAGATATGTCTTCTAATAATCAAATGCATGGGAAAATGCGGAGAGATATCAATAATCAAATGTTTCCGATAGCTTGGGTGGAGATGAAGATAGAGAACAAGGATATTTGGTTCTAGTTTCTCAAAAATTTAATGGTTGACCTTGAGATAACTAATGGAGGAGGATGGACATTCATGAGCGACCAACATAAGGTAATTTCATTGTTAATTAATTGATTCCCTTTTAATATTAATCATTTGCATATTTTTCCTGACTTGTATTTATTAGTTTGAATTTTTGTAAGAACTTATTCCTACATTGGTTAGTTAATGCAACATGTTGAGCATAGAATGTGCGCGAGACACATATATGCAAATTGGTCAAGGATCTTCAAAGGAGATAGGCTATAGAAGTAGTTCTGGTAAATAGCAAAGAGTACCAACATGGCTGATTTCAGATTAGCCAAACAAGGATTGTTGCAGCTGACAAATGAAGGTTTTGATGCACTCTTCTAGACAAAAGCTAAGCACTAGTGTCGGGCCTTTTTAGCGAAGAGTTCAAATGCGATATCATTATAACAACCTTAATAAAACTTTCAATGGCAGAATTTTAGAGGCCAGGTGCAAACCAATCATTAGCATGCTTGATGATATTCGAGTGATGGTGATGACTAGACTGCATAGGAAAATAGATGAGGCTACAAAATGGACTAGAGACTGTGGTCCTAAGATTATGAAGAGATTGGATGCAAACATTGTTGTTAGTAGGTTCTGCCATCCAGTTTGGAATGTGGATAATGGATATGAGATTATCAAAGTTAGGATAAATATGTTGTCAACCTGGATAGAAGAAAGTGTTCATGCCGAGCTTGTCAACTGAATGGAATTCCTGTGCCCATACAATTTGTGCTATTCAGATGAAGCAAGAAAACCTAGATGTTTACCTACATGATTGGTACAAAAAAAAGCTCATACCTTACTTCATACCAATTCATGATGTAGCCTATCAAAAACAACAAATTTTGAGAGCCAACAAATCATGAAAACCCTCTACCTTTGCCGCTAAAGAAGCAAATTGGAAGGTCAAAAAAGAAAAGAAGAATACAACAGGAAGATGCATCAAGTCAAAGGATGAGTAGGACTGGCTCAAAGATGAAATGCTCTTATTACCGCAAGGAATGGCACAATAAGAAATGTTGTGAGCTGAAAAGACAGCATCAACAGCAAGATGTAATGGCTGAAGGTAGGACAAAAGGCCCTACTGAAGAGCTTCTTGTTGGGCCTATTGAATGTAGGATAGAAGGCCCTGCAATAATGCCTACTGAAGGGCAAACAAAAGCCCTACTGTAAGGTAAGTATTATCTTTACCTTAGTAACTTTATATTTCCTATTCAATAGAGTTTGATAGTTGACCATGCGTATTGGCTTCTCTTGCACTTTTCTTTTATCATGCATTTGTAATTTGATAAGTTTTCTCCATTTTTTTCCATCATGAAAATGAGTTTATATCTAATTATTCATTGTAATTGGTCATGATCCTTATATAGTACATTGTTGTAAGGCCTTTAAAGGGCCAGAAAAAGGCCCTATTGTAAGCTCAAGTGTAGAGACGGGGACTGGAATAGGTAAGATAGCAACAACAACAATTGAGTCAACTATTGAGCAAACGACAAGAAAAGAATTTCCTATAAGTTGTACATTGCTGTGTTTGTCTTTTATGGGCTGACTTTTAAATTTGTTATGTGTTTCTCAGGTGAGAAGACAAGCTGCACAAGTTGTAGAGGCTGCTGCCCCATATGTTGTTGCTGAAAATAATGCACCACAGCGAACAAGAGGGGCTCTTGGAAAATAATTAAGGCAATATGATTATGGGATTTACACGGATAAACGAAATGGAATGACTATTTTGAATGTTAGATTTGTAGGCCTCATGCATTTAATTTGTTGTACTTTAATTTATTTGGTTGACAATATCGCTATGTTCTTGTAGCCTGGGAGAATTTCGGAGGTACTTCTTTTTCAAAGTGGGCCAACTCAAGAATCAAGGGCGCATCCAAAGAATAATGCTCCAAAGAAGAAGTCAGTGCGTATAGCTGCAAAACAGCCATCCAAACAAAACGCAGCACCAGTTCCATTTCAACCAATGATTGGGCGCAATAGTGATGATATGGACCAACACATGACACGTTCTAGAACAAGAATAGCCACTGTCAAAAACAAGGAAAATGAGGTGACATAAAGCTTGGTTAAAAAACCTACACATCCAATTCAAAAGAGTGCTCGGATTATGAATCAATTCAAAGCTCCAAGACGAAAATGAGATTAGGGTGTTGTCTCTATTGACTAATGAGAGGGTGTTGGACATGGTCTCTTTTTATGTGGTGCTATTGATGGGATGGTGCTGGACATAGTCTTTTTTTATATGGTGCTGGACATGGTCTATCTTTTTATGTTTTTTTTTTTTAGGAGGGTGCTAGATATTATATCACCGATAGTAGTTGCTGCATCCATATTACCATTGGTTTTTTTTTTTTTAAGAGGGTGTTGAACCTTCATTGATTAGGAAGTGAAGTTCATGTTTTTCTTTTCTTTTGTAAACAATCACTTAATACCAATGACAATAGTTGTTTTTGTTATTTTCTCTTGGCTTGGTTTCGGTTAATAGCTAGCAAGATAGTTATCAATTATGATGTATATTTTTCTACTATTAGTGCATTTCTTATGAGGTTGCTGTTATTTTTAGATTTAGATGTGTGCATATAGTGTTGCTGGTTAAAGTTGTTGATGTGTTGAAAGTTTGTGTTGATGTGTTGATTTTGTGGTTGTTTGCATGTTGATTGTATTCTTCTTGTTCCACATTGGTTCAAATATTAATAAAAAAAAATGACATCGTTGATTTCCGGCCAACCAGAAGTTGACACCAAAGTGAGCGTTTAAAAAAATTTTGGCACTTAAGTGATCCGATTGAAACTTTTGGCACCAAAGTGAGTGCCGTTGTATGTCTCTTGGAACATGCCAGATGCCATGGTTGTTGGGTTGTAATTAATCTTTGTGACATGTGTGTCATAACGATGATGGACTTGGAGCCCCATCACGTATGATATGAGGTCCTACCATGGATGAGGAGAAGGACTTGGAGCCCCTGATATGAGGAGAAGGTATGATATCCATGCTTATTGAAACTAACCTTACGATTGATTCTAAATCCAATTATAAGTTCTAGATTCTGTTGCCACTTCACATATTTGCATGTCTTCGCAAAATCTAGAAATAAGCAAGATGTTGGGACAAAATGAGATAGTCTCCACATTTGCAAATGGAGTAAGAGTTGCCATATTAGTTATAAGAACTTATCGTTTACCTTTGCCTTTAGGACATGTATTGGTTTTGAATAATTATTTATATTATAAGAATGCAATTAGGAGCCTTCTCTATATACCTTGTTTGAGTAAAAAGAATTATGAATTTTCTTTTGTTGATGATGTGTGTTCCATTTATTATGATAAAAGATGTGTTGATTCTGGTTTGATAACACTAATCTTTACCATCACAATGTCTGGTGTTATGATTACCAATGTTAATAAGCAAAATGATATAAATGTTATGACCAATAAAGGACCTAGAGATAGACCAAACACGAATTATGTTTGGCATCTTCGGGATTAGGTCATATTGGAGAAGATAGGATCAATAAGTTGAGGAAAGATGGATATATTGATCCTTAAACTTTGAACCATCCTCAACTTATGAGGCATGTCTCTTAGCAAAAATGACAAAAGCGCCCTTTGTAGGACAAAGTGCATGAGTTGCTAATATTCTAGGATTGATACATACTGATGTGTATGATCTACTTAATGAATTAGCTCAAGGTGGTTATTCTTACTTCATTATCTTTATCGATGATTTGTCACAGTATGGTTATTTATACTTAATGAAGTATAAATCTCAATCTTTTGAAAAGTTCAAAGAATTCAAGGCTAAAGTTGAGAAACAAATGAAGAAAAGTATTAAGGCTCTTTGATTTAATACATTTTATCGCATTAAACATCTCTAGGAACTCTAAACACAATGCGTGCTTGAGAGAAAGAATCACACTTTAATGGATATGGTCCAATCTATGATTGATTACATTGATTTACCAATATCCTTTTAGAGATATACCTTTGAGATAGCCACATATTTACTTAACAGACCCTTGACTAAGTCCATTCCAACTACACCTTATGAGATATGGCATGGTAGGAAACCAAGTCTTAATCATATCAAGATTTGGGGTTGTCCAGCTTATGTCAAAAAGTTGAAGACAGACAAATTGAAGGCAATATTTGAACGTAGTCACTTAATTGGATATCCAAAATAAAGACTTTGATACTATTTCTATCTTCATTTTGATCAAAGAGTTTTGGTCAATAGATATGCTTCATTTCTAGAGAATTAGTTGGTCCAAGAAAGTAGAGCTGGGTGGGAAATATACTTACAAGAAGATTTAGGTGTAGACCTCAAATTCAATGGGAGGTTCTAATGTAAAATCTGATTAGGTTCGGACATAGATCTCAAATTAAGTTAGAGTTTCTAATGCACACCTTCTGAGGAAGAGTAGGAGAATGTCTGATCCCCCCATTCATTATAGACATTTGATTGAAGGTATTGAGCCCTTGTTCATTATGAATGAAAGTGATCAATCAAGTGATCCGAACACATATAAGGAAGCAATGTTTGACATTGATTCTGATAAATGATTATAGGCCATGAAATCCGAAATGGATTCTATATATTCCAATGATGTTTGGACTCTAGTTGACCTGTTGAATGGTATTGTACCAATTGGTTGAAAATAGGTCTTTAAGAAGAAGATAAATGTTGATGGTCAAGTTGAGACATACAAGGCACAACTAGTGACGAAAAGATATCATTAAATAGAAAGGATTGATTATGACGAGACTTTCTCACCCGTAGCCTTGCTAAAATCTTTTCAGATTATGTTGGCTAGAGTTGCACATTTGGACTATGAGATATTTCAAATGGATGTCAAAATGTCTTTCCTAATTGGATTCCTTGAAGTAGACATCTACAAGGAACCACCATGCGATATTTTGAAAATTCGACCTTGTTTCGACTAAATGAAGTGGGCTTTTCATCGACACGCCTATGGTTCTTTTTCTTTGAGCTGATCACACACGAGATAACTAATCTATCAGGTGAAGCCGTTAAAGGATGGAAACGCAACAGACTTGAGAATTTAATCAGAAATCGACTGTTCGACCGTGCTAATCGGCAAGGGTCAATGTGACACCATTATAATCGATTAGAGACCAAAGATAGGTTGATTCGACAAAAGCACGCAATTAAATTGTGGGTGATTTCACATGATTGCAAAATTTGTGTCGAATGGCACTAAACTGATTTTTCTGTCGATTCTGTACCTGGTGCTTGTAATTAAAACCTTGAGATTTTTATGACAACTGAGAGTCACTGATGAGTCGAAGATGCACCAACATATATCGAGAATTATTGACCACAGGTTAAATGCGACAAAATCTCTAAAAGCTACCCGATATGTTAGGTCATGCTAAAATTGCGTCCAATCGAAATTAACCACAAAATTGAACTCGGTTTCAATAGAAAGTTTGAGCATGTCAAAATTTATTTTTAGGACATCATCGCATCCTTTGAAGAATTTTCAACAAGCTCGAAATTTTAGCGGAAAATTAAAATTGGCCAATTAAATTCAAGGAAATTCGGATGGGCATATTAGTTGGCAATTTTGGCTACCAAATTGAGTTGGTTTGTGAGGGAGTGAAGGGAAATTGGTTTAGGCTGCCGCCATGGCATGTGTGACCATTAAATTGAAGTTGTTTGATGAGGAATTGAATGAAGACCAAGTCAAATTCGTAGGGCTAAAGGGCAGTTGAATTTTGGCCTTCAATTTGGCTTGTGTAAGAAGTTTTGGGAGGGAAAATTGCTACTAGATAGGGCCTGGACTTTGGGGGCTTGTTCATCATTTCATTGATATTTTGAAAGCCAAGGGATTGGTTTAAACCTTGACTTTCTCTCCCCTTGTCCCTCTCTCTCTTCCCTCTCTCCTCCCCTCTATTTGGTCGACCAGCCCCCTGCAAAAGACATCCCCAACTTCTTCTTCTTCTTCTTCTTCTTCCTCAAAGCTTCCTTTTTCCTCCATTGTTGAAGCTACAGACACCTAAGAGAGCCAGCAGTCAGTAGCCCCACAAACTACCATTCCTCACCCGTTCGTCCTTGTTCGAGCCGAACGCTAGCCCTTGCTCAACCAGCTACCGCCAGCTTCTCTCAACCACTAGCTCGCCAGCTCACCACTGCCTTCGGCTTATTCTGCCATCACTGCCTCTAGCCACCCTTGGCCGTGCCGTCTCCGTGTCCCACCGAGCTAAATCGCAACCAGCAGCCCTCCAAGATTGAACCGAGTCCAATAAGCAAAAGCAATCTTCCAGCTCCAAACCGTGAGCTGTAAGGTTGTTTTCAGCCCTTTCCGGTCCTATTTTGCAGATGTCATAGGCATAGGCACTCACCGCCGTCGTGCCACCATCGCCGTGAACCTGTTTATTCGCTAATCCGGTGAGTTAGCATTCTAATATTTGATTAGGGGGTTAATTACACTTAGGGGGATTAGTTTAGGGTTAATTGAGATTAGTGGGGTTTAGTTAGCCTAACTAGATTGGTTAGGGTTATTTAATTAGGCCAATTAGGTGGTTAGATGGTTAGTTAGCTCATTTAGTTAGCTTAATTAGTTAATGTAGTTAGTTAGTTAAATTAGTTTAATTAGCTTAAGTAGATTAGCCCGGTTAGATTATGTTAATTTAATTAAGCGTTTTAATTTCAATAAATTGTAATTTATTTAATTAAATACAATTTAATTAATTAATTATTAATTAGCATAAATTATACCAAGATAGCTAGTTGTCAAAATTTTGTGCTGATCATCATGGTTGTATTGATTTGTGAAATTGATTACTAATTTATGCAATTGGATGCTTGGTGATGATTTGTAATTATTATTCCAAAAATATGAAATTTTGGTATTAATTAGAGAAATACCGGGTGTCGATTTTTGATGTCAAAAATGTTTTAAGTACTATATAAAATCGTGAAATTTTAAAATGGGAGAATATCACACTTTATGGTTCAATTTAACTGTGTGACCACGCACAATTATTTTACCGAGTGTTTTCAATATAAAGAAAATAGACCAAGTACAATATTTGAAATTAAGGCATTTGAGTGCAAAGCACAATGTCCTTGGCCGAGATTTGTGGTGCGTGTGATCGCTATCAGAAACCGTCATGATGCATTTATGCCAAACAATGCTCCTTTGAGAATGCCATATGTCAACGAATGCCGATCGCAGTGGAGGTTGGACCGATACTCCTTTAGGAATGCTGTCTAGATGTAGACGTTGCCGTGCCTGACGAAGTGAGACGATGCCCAATTATGCTAGATGATTACTGACTGTTGAGTTGGCCGTGACCGTTGGGTCGTAATTAATTGGGACACACTTGAATGAGTGAAATAGCTGCGCGTGATTATGGAACGAAATTGTGTAATACGGAATGTGACATGTTATAACGATTTAGCCCTATAATCGGGATCTTTGTGTTTAATTGATAAATGATATGGAGTGTTCCGATTATTGAGTGCATTTACTATACGCATATGTTATATGAGTTGTACTAATGTGTAGAGAGATGCTAAGGCAAGGTAAGTCTTATATGATGCATATTTAGGCTACCTCTAGGTCAATTTTCCTCATAATTGGGGTTTAGGGTGTGGACTCACTAAGACTTTGTCTCACCTCGTCGTGGTTTAAAATTTCCAGGTCCTTATATAGAGGTAAGTTATATGCGTTATGGGGTCCCGCAGGTGATGGACTTTCAGCACTCCTATTTCCCTATTCCCAAGACCAACCTGACCCGTGAGCTAGTTGAGTCCACAATCTGGGTCGAGGAGGGCCCACCTTAATAGATACTTCACCGATTCATAACATGGTTCATTAACTTTCCTAACGGGAGTCGGAAGGGTCCCATACAGGGTTTAGACGAGCTCCCGTCAGGACCGGGGAATGGGAAATAAGGCATCCTATGGATATTGACACTCCTTATGGTGTTGTTGAGGACCCAGAGCCCATGACTGAAGAGTCCAGAGCTTAGGTGGCTCAATAGCTCTTTTTGAGATAGACCTCTTATACATAAACCTTGTGTTTGACTTGACTGTATATAAACATTGGTTGTTTATAAAATATGTTTTGTGTTAATTGACTATCATGCTTTTCTATTCCATGTTTGATTGTTATTTGGAGATTGTTTAATTCGCTTCTGCATGTGCATAAAATGAATTGGTCGGCAACAAGTCCTAGCAATGTTGCAATTTGATCGATCACCGAGGGATGCTTGCGCGCTCAAGGTTCGAGGCGTGACATCCCCGCCCAAAGTGGTCTCAAAGCTAGTTAGTGTCTAGAGTGATAAGGTGCGATGGGTCTTGGGATAGTTATGAGGAAAGACTTTTTCTTTATGCTGATGCATGTGATTGATTAGCTTATTGGTAAATTGTTTTGTGTGGGTCACTCGGTTTTCTAATTCTAGGTTGGAATTGGAAAGCAAGTTCTATAAAGAGTCTACATCATGAGTAATCAGGAATAGGACTCCTAGGAAGAGAACCGTAGCATTAGTCACTTTAGGTAGGACGCCGACTAGGGTCGGTGCTCGGGGTAGAGTGCAAGCTTAGGCTAGCACGAGTGTAGTAGTACCACTGCCGGCCGGTACTAGGGTAGCAACACCTAGTGATCCTAAAATTGATGGGATTGTACGAGCACTTGAGACATTGGGGAATCTGATGGGGCAGCAAGTTCAGAATCAAGCTACTACGTCGCCACTGCTACCGCCAATGCCAATGCCACTGCCGTTGCCTCAGCAACACCTACCGAGGTTCCACTTGGGAATGTGATTGCTGAACAACCAATGCATAAACTCGTAGAGTAGTTTATGAAGCTAAGCCTGCCGAGATTCATAAGAGCAGGCGATCCTGAGGCTACAACCCTCTAGATCCAAGAGTTAGAGAAGGACTTCACGTTGTTGAGGTTCTTGGAGGAAGATAAGGTGGTCCTTGCAGTCTATCAGTTGTACGGAAATGCAAGCACTTGGTGGAGGTCCACCAGAGGAAGAGTATTTCCTAAAGGCGTGGTTCCAAAGTGGAACGCCTTCGTTGAAGCTTTCAATGGCAAATACTTCTCTAATTGTGCTAGGGAACAGAAGATGGTAGAGTTTCAATGCCTTTGCCAATGTCTGATGTCTGTAGACCAGTACAAAGCAAAGTTTACCGAGCTATCTCAATACATCCCTAGACTGGTGGAAGATCTAGTGGATAGAGCAAGGAGACTCAACGATCGCCTCAAGTCGGAGTTAAAGAATTTGCTGGTGCCGTTCAATCTGAAGGACTACAATGACCTCTATGAGCAGGCCTAGTTGATAGAGAGAAATTTGAATGAGCGAGCTACTGCATCTGGGTCGTCGTTCAGTTCAACTAGAGATGGCAACCGATTTGGGAAGAAGCTTATGACCAGAGGAAGGTACCCTATTCCGCCCAACAGAAAGGGTGGGATAGGAAAGTCGGGGTCGAACCAGAATGGAATATGTCATTTCTGTGGAAGACGACATGGATCAACCCTATGCCATTTTATGATGGGTGCTTGTTATAGGTGTGGCCAACAAGACCACCGGGTCAAAGATTGTCCCCATAGGTCGATGGGATCGCAGCTGCTGTTGCCACCTATGGGTCAAAACAGAGGAAGTGCGCTGCAGAACGCATCTCTAGGCATGATGAACTAACCTCTAGCATAAGGAAGGGTGTATGCTGTCACTCGACATCAAGCAGAAGTGTCATGCCCCGATCCTTAGGCACGCACACATCCTTATACTTGGTCGATATTATATAGCGCGATATCCCAGAACTAAGTATTGCCGACCCTTTCATTGATTAAGCACATGCGGAAGCAATTATAAATCCCCAGACAGTAAAACAATGGGATAGAAAAACAATGCCATATTTTTCATATTGAAATCCACAATTGAACCTTTATACATGGCATAACTCAAAGTCTATTCACAAGACTACTCATAACATTCTAGCCACACTATTCACATTTAGACATGATTCAGAAAAGAAGATAGGATCTCAGTTCTCATTTGGGTCGTACTCAGGATCATCCTAATCCTCTTCTGACTCATCTTTACTGAACTCACATCCTTCAAGCTCTTCATCTTTTATCGGCTCATCATCCTTTTCTGGTTCCTTCTTCGTCTCACAACCGGGATGAGACTATATCTTAGCAAGTTTTATCACACTGAGACTCAATTAGGAAACCAATATGTTAACCGGGCTGCCTATACACGCACGGGTCAGAGGACTTACCTGAGTCTCAAATTCCACCTACATATTAGCATAGTTCAATAGGCACCAAAGCAATTACATCACAGATCAATATCTCGATCCATTGACCTAGTCGATTTCATGTCAATTTGACTATTCCCTAGTCATTTCCCTTATTCAGTCTCAAATCATACTCATGACTTCATGATCATAGCCTACCAAATTTCTTGGCAACAAATTACAGTCCCAAAGGACACAACCTATCTTTAGGTGGCAAGAAAAGTCTGCAGCAGAATCTGGAGAAAAGGATACAGAAGAGCATGATCATCACTCTTCTCCTCTTGATGTCCTAGAGACAGGGGGAGTTGGGGAGCAAGAGAGGTCCTCACCTCATGCTGCCCATAGTGAAGGTCTACGACAATCTCCAGCAGCACCAGAAGAATTTCAGGCTTCTCAATTGCCTGAAGAAGGTCACGATACGTCAGAACCAAATCTGCAAGACTTTACAGAAGCGCCATCGTCTGCGTTCACTCCATCTGAGAAAGCCAATACTAGCAATACTAGAAAGCCAATGCTAGTACACAGACGGACAATTCTGCAGATTTTCGTCGTATCATGGATATTCTTCTGGAAATGCGTGGCCAAATCTATGCTCTGGACTGTGAAATTCAAGCCTTGAAGAATGCTGGACAAGCATCTTCGCCACCCCCGGAGGATAAGATGAAAGACCTCGCTCTACAACTTCAAGCCAATGCCAAGGGAGAAGAGGTAGCTCAACCGAGGGAAGACTTGAAGAAGCTCGAAGGAGTAGTCCATCCATGGGGGATTTCAGTTGTGCGCATTCCCAAGCGAGACATGACATCTTTCTCACCTTTTTAATGTTGACAAAAAGGGGAGAAAGCAATTTGAACCAACCAACCAACCAACTTTCTTTGACTTTAAATTTGTTTGAATGTGTTTGTTTTTTAACTTGAGTGAACTTGGATATGAACTTGAATCGATCGAATTGGCTGTGGATTTAAATGCTTGACTGTTTGCATTCATTTCAAGTATTGTTATATGGTATTACTCATGAAAGACTAACCAATTTTCTGTGGATGCAGAGTCTGGTTGCTTTGTTAATCTTTATGAGATTGCCATATTGCTTGAGAAATGTTTTTTACGCGAGGTCAAAGTGGTTCAAATCTACAGGAAAGTTTTGTCACCATCAAAAAGGGGGAGATTGTTGGAGAAATCTTTCTAGAATATTTTGAAGCTGACAAAACGTTTCTTTCAGTCTAGTCTGGATATCCGCAGATCGTCTAGTTTAAAGTCTGAAAACTTTCTGATCACCAGACTCAAGATTCAAGACTCAAGACTATTCTCATTGACAGTCTTTCTGATCCAGTGACGAAGGAAATCCAGAACCGAAGTTTATGGTTGAGGATTTTATCCTATCGTCTGGAGAAGATCCTTTTTGGTTGGATAAATATAACGGATTCTTTTGTTCGTATCTAGATCAATTGAAGATCCGATGGTCGACGAAGTATTCTTGGAAAGTTCTATTCTTGGAAACCAAGATCCTGATTGTATGGGCGAACATGATTGATGGACTATCGTCAGGTTCCTTTTATAGCTCGAATGATCTTCTTGATTGATTCCGTCCAACGGGTAGATTGGAGGAATTCCTTTGGTAAGTGCCAACGGGTATGATGGCATAAAGGAGTATAAAAAGGAAGACGTTCTAGTTGTTTGAGTGCGTGATCGATAGAAAAATTCCAGAGTCTGAAACACCTTGATTATTAGTCGATACAGTCTGAGCGAAATTGTATACACAGAGAGTGTTTGTACTTGGTGATACCTTGAGCGAGTGTGGTAGATCATCTACACCGAGAAATCAAGGAAGATCAACACTGTAACATCTCTTTGTTCATAGTGGAATCCAGCCAAATTGGCTGTCAGTGCAGAAGAGTGGACGTAGGCTTGGATCAAGCCGAACCACTATAAACCGCGTGTTTAATTCTCTCTTTCCTTACTCAGTCTTACGTTGATTATTACTTAAAGCAAATCCTTCAACTGTCTAAGTATTGCGCAAGTATACAGAAATTATCAAGAAAAATCTTTGTATACCTATTCACCCCCCTCTAGGTACTCATACTAGCAATATCACTTATCTCCCCATTACTTTCCAAAAAAAATCTACCAAATAATTCAATTTGTGATGTCAAAATTGTTGTGGAATTCTAAATCCGAATTTCATTTAATTTAGCTTTAATTCCTCACTCAATTTTCCAAATTGAAATCCAATTTCGATGTAGAAAAATCCCAATGAATTTCTATAAATCCACGATACACAAAGACTCGGCCTAGAAGTCCAATTCCCCATCAATTTAACCAATGTAGATTTCTGCCAAAATTCCGCGACGTCCAAACCCAATTTCTGTAAAAATCCCAAAATCTCCGAAAAATCTTATGTGAGACTAAATCAACGTCCCTAAAATAGCTCGTGACACCACAGAACTTTCGATTTATGAAATCGGGTTCGAATTCATGGTTAATTTCCATTCGACGTGTTTTTAGTGTGACCTAGACTACCGGGTAGTTTTCATAACTTTTTATTGCAAATGACCCGCAGTCGATTTTCTTCGAGTCACAATGAACCCACTCGACACATTGGCAACTCTCGAATGTCATAGAAATCTCGAGAATTTAAATATGGACACAGGATACAAAAATGATAAAGAATTCAGTCTAGTGTCAGCCGACAAGAATTTTCCAATTTAGTGGTGTCACCCACAATTAGCCACACATCTCTGTCGAACTGATCTATATATGATCTCTAATCAATTTACGTATGTGCCGTAATTATCTTAGCAGATGAACACTGTCAAGTAACCGATTCCTAGTCGAATTCTCAAGTCTATTTGCCTTAAAATTCTTAATAGTTTCCCCAGATAATCTAGTTATCTCTAGAATAATCAGTTCTGAGAACAGCCCTATAGACACGTCAATGAAATGTCTGATTTATTCAGTATAAAACAAGACTGAAAATCTGGGATGTCACAAGAAGACTCACCCGACGTGGTCACAGGTACGGTCTCACTAAACAACCATGCTGCTTATACTTTATTCGACCCTGAAGCTACGCACTCATTTATAGCTGAGCAATACGTTAAGTTGGTAGGGTTGAGTCCAGAACCGTTAGGGTCTATCATTAGTATATCTACCCTGTTAAAGGATAATGTGTTGTCTATAGTAGGTTGTCTTAATTGCAAATTGGTTATTGTGAGCGAGAGGAAAGAATAGAATTTATCGTCCTAGTTATGTATGATTTTGATGTGATTATTGGCATGGACTGGCTCACCAAGTAATGAGCTATTGTAGACTATTATTATAAAGAGATTCAGTTTAACCCGTTAGCGAGTGAAAGTTTCGAGTTTATTGGGAATCGAGGAGGACCCTCGATTACCTTAATCTCGTCGCTTGAGGCAACCCGTTTATTAGATGGGGGTTGCCAAGGTTACTTGGCCACTGTCGTGGATATGACAGTTGAAGTGCCAAAGTTGGAGGACATTGTAGTGGTACAGGAGTTTGCTGATGTGTTTCCTAAGGAATTACCTGGTCTGCCCTTAGAAAGGGAGATCGAGTTTGTGATTGAGTTGGCCCTCAAGACAGAGCCAATCTCTAAGGCTCTTTACCAGATGATGTTATCAGAGTTGAAGGAACTGAAGGTGTAGATGTAGGAGTTGTTAGACAAGGGATTCATACGTCCTAGTGCATCACCTTGGAAAGCACTAGTTCTATTTGTAAGGAAGAAAGATGGTTCGTTGCGTCTTTGCATCAATTATCGGTAACTCAACTAGGTGATGATCAAGAATAAGTATCTGTTACTAAGGATTGATGACCTGTTTGACCAATTATAAGGAGCGTCAATATTTTCTAAGATTGTCCTGAGGACAGGATACCATCAGTTGAGGATCAGGAAAGAAGACATACCAAAGGGCTTTTTGTACGCGTTACGGCCATTATAAGTTCACCGTAATGCCATTTGGTTTAATCAACGCCCCAGCTGCTTTCATGGATATGATGAATCGAGTATTCAAGGAATTTCTGGATCAGTTCGTGATAGTGTTTATCGAAGACATCCTAGTGTACTCAAGAAGTCTAGAGGAGCACGAAAGATACCTAAGGATAGTGCTTCAGACTCTGCGAAATCATGGGCTGTATGCCAAATTCAATAAGTGCAAGTTTTGGCTTACTCGTGTAGCTTTCTTAGGTCACGTGATTTCAAGTAAAGGAATTTCCGTGGACTTGACCAAGATTGAAGTCGTAATCAATTGGCCAAGACCGATGATAGTGACAGAGATTAGAAGTTTCTTGGGATTGGTAGGTTATTACAAATGGTTCATGGAAGGATCTTTAGCAATAGCCATGTCGTTGACTTGATTGCTGAAGAAGGAAGAGAAGTTTATATGGACAAATAAGTGCGAGCATAGTTTCCAAGAGCTTAGGCAAAAGCTAACTATCGCATTAGTACTGACAATTCTGTTTGAACTTGGAGGATACGAGATCTATAGTGATGTGTCATTCAAAGAACTGGGTTGCGTGTTAATGCAGCATGGCAGAGTCATTGCATACGTGTCTGATACGTGTCTTGTCAATTGAGGCCTCATGAGTTGAATTACCTGACGCATGACTTAGAACTCACAGCAATTATTTTCACTTTGAAAATTTGGAGACATTACTTATGTGAAGAAAGGTTCCAGATTTTTTTACAGACCATCAAAGCCTCAAGTATTTATTCTCTCAGAATGAGTTGAACATGAGACAGCATCGTTAAATGGAACTTCTTAAGGACTATGACTACGACATCCTGTATCACCTCGAAAAAGCTAACAAGGTTGTAGATGTGTTGAGTTGAAAGTCTTCGATTGTGTAGATAGTGATTCAAGAGTGGATCTTACTCAAGGGAGCTTGAGACTTGATTTTCAAATTTGAGGTAGGCCATCTTTCAAATCTTATGGCCACCCTCATAATTGAACCATAAGTGCATATCATAATTAAGACATTGCAGTTGACAGATCTTGAGATCTATAAGATTTTGCAGGGTTGATTTTTAGATTGTTGAGGACAAAACACGGAAGTTCCATAGACGATTGTGTGTACTTGACGATGTAAAGTTTAAGGAGGAGATCTTGTTAGAAGCTCATTGTAGCAGTTATAGCATTCATCCTAGCACTACAAAAATATATCAGAATCTACGTCAACACTATTGGTGGATCGGTATGAAGGCAAATATTGCCAAACATGTCGTCAAGTGTCTGACGTGCTAGTAAGTGAAAGCATAGCACCCTAAGCTGGGAGGACTACTATAACCTCTTAAGAATCCTGAGTGGAAATGGGAACAAATCACAATGGATTTTGTGATGGGCTTACCAAGGATTCAGAAGGGTAATGATTCTATATGGGCTATAATTGATAGATTGACGGAGTCTATTCAATTCATTGCCATACGGAAGAACTTTACATTGACAAATATGCAGAATTGCACGTGCGATAGATAATTCGTTTTCATGGAATGCCAGTGACGATTACATCGGATCGAGACCCAAAGTTCACGGTAGCCTTTTGTAAAAGTTTACAAATTGCCTTGGGAACAAAGCTGCAGTATAGTACGGCTTATCATTCGTAGACGGATGGCTAGCCTGAGAAGACAATTCAAACACTCGAGGACATGCTGCGAGCTTGTGTATTGGACTTCAAGGGAAGCTGGGAGGAACAACTTCATCTAGTTGAGTTTGCCCATAATAACAGCTACTAGTAGAGCATTCAGATGGCACCATTTGAAGTGTTGTATGGCAGAGCGTGCAGAACACCAATTTGTTAGGATGAAGTCGGAGAGTAAGGCCGGACCGATGCTCCTTTATAAAATGCTGTTTAGACAAAGGTTCTAGACGATGCCGTGCCCAATGAGATGGGACGATGTCTGGTTATGCTGAAAGACCACCAACTCGTGTGTTGGTCGTGGCTCGAGGAGTCATAATAATCAAAACACATGTGAATATTTGTGATATATTATGCCTTATTATGAGATAAAATTGTAAGGCACAGTTTGGGACATGCCAAAATGGATATTACCTTATAATTAAAACCTGTGTGAATACTTGGTGTATGAGAGTTATGTGTTCTGATTATTGGTTATGCTTATTGTATTAATAATGGCATAGGTGACGTACTAACATGTAGGGATGTGCCAAGGTGAGGTAAAATTGTATGCCGTTGCATGTTTAAGCTACCTTAGATACAAATTTGCATCCTAATCGGGGTTAGGCCGTTAACTCGCTGAGATTTATATCTCATCCTGTTATTGTTATATTTTTAGGCCCGTAGTATGAAGGACCATCGCATGCGGTTTGGGGTCCCAATGGCCTCACTTTTGGTTGGCCTTGCGTTAGTGAAGTTTAGGCTAACCTTAACCGCTTTAGTGATTTTTGAGATGATTGGTAGGGAGCTATAGTGTAAGGGCTTGTAAATATTAAGTTTCCTAAGATTAGCAAACAAATAAATAAAAGAAGTGTTTTGGAAATGTTTGTCTCTTGTGTACTATCCCCAAGTTTTGTTAATTGACTAGGTGTTGTTTATTTGAGTTGCTTCTGCATGCGTTTAATCGAAAGATAAAAATAACGGGTCGGCGACATATCTTGAGATGTCGCAATTTAATCTACCGTCTTGGGATGTTTGCATGCTCGAGGTTCGGGGCGTAACACTGGTAACCCCTCTCTTATGGGATGCCATGGTCACATACTTCATGCTACGACATTCCATTTTTAAGGTCATCATACACCAAAGTGGCTTCTTCACTCCTAGATTTTTCTCTAAAAAGGATGCACAATCTAATAATCACATACATGCTTTTTTTGCCTTCTTATTTTGTTTGTTCTGTCCAATATTATACAAAGTCAATGCACTTTCAGAAAAAATTGAATGACCCATATTGATAGAAATTTACTGGAAGTAAAGGGGAATAGGGAATAGGATAGTCCTTTACATTACAAGCACAGTACCTTAGCCATATAATTAACAATTTGTGAGGAATTATGACCTACTAATCTTGCCAATTTTACTCAAGGAGATGGGAGTTGCTGCTAATATGTTTACTTTACTGTTTGTCATAATATATTAACGATTGTGAAGACTCAAATATTTACCCGTGGGCAGGCTGGACTTGCGTGAACAAACAGTGCACCTTTGACTGCATTGATGGTAGAAAGACAGCGAAGTTCATTTTTATCGGTATGTAGATCTTTTTACCTAGAATTTTTTGACCGTTTCACGCTCTTGAGCATTGTTACAAACAGAACAACATAATCGCATCCTCAGAACCAAAAGCAATTGAGCCTCGAAATTCGACAAGATCCGAATGAAAAGACCAGTGTTGTGTCTTCTCTAACTCCTGTTCATATATTTTTAAGAAGGGCTACACGATTCAATGAATGAAAAGTTATGAATCCGGCTATCTTCACCAATCTAGTCAAGGACAACGGGGGAAATCAAAGACAAAGTGTTAGCTATATGACCTAAAGCAACCACATAATGGTTACATGTTAGGGATTATTTAATAGCAAATAAATATTCATTCATTGTCCTATTTATATAAATGAGTCCATAAGATCAATTATGACTAAACCTATTCTTAAGGGATTAAGAATATGTATGACGGGTTTGCAGTTATTCCGAATCCTTAATCAGTTCTCAGTCAATGGATCATTGAAAGGATATTGATGATCCTATTGAGACCGGTGTGTTCTCATATTTCACCATTCAGTATTGGGTACCTAAGGGGATAATGAGTCACAAGTCATTTGGTATTGTAATATCTGAGCTAGAACACAGACGCTTGTCTCAAACAAGTTCACTGAACATGACATGCATAGAACAATTAGCAATATTGAAACTTTTAGTGAGGCCAACATCTAATCATTCACGCTTTGGTTTGGTATAAGATTTTTAGACCTGAGGCATGATGGTGACTTGTATGTTGGATGGTTATGGTTTATAAGTGCACACATTAACACTTTGTTGAACCGTCTTTGCACTTGATAATAATAGTTTGTTCACATACGAAGGCATATGCATGCGCAATATGAAATATATTTTCTTGTTTTATATATAAATATAAATACACATAGCCAATCGCCAATCTTGTTGATGGTGAGCGACCAGCAAAACGAGACCCAGTGACCTTGTTGGAGCCTTGCTAGCCCCCGCAAGGTCGCCCCGAGCTCGCAAGCCACCAGTGAGGCCACCTGAGCCTCATCGTGGCTAGGCAAGACCCCTTTGTGCCTCATCATGGCTGGGCGAGGCTTGACCTCGCCCAAATTTAGGGGAGGCCAAGCCTCGCCCAGCCATCGCTAGGTCAATGTCACTTTGCGGTGGTGTCGACTAGTCTTGGTAGCCAAGTGAGGCTCAGCCTCGTAGATTTGGGCAAGGTTGAGCCTCACCTAGCCATGGTGAGGCCGAGCCTTGCTCGACCACGAGCGGCTCGACCTCGCCTAACCACCGCAAGGCCGAGCCTTTCCTAGATAGGCGAGGCCGACCTTGAAATGGCCAAGCGAGGCTCCCTCGAGGTCGACGACCTCGCCAACCCTTGTCTAGCCGCAGGCTAGCCATGGCAAAGGCTAGCGACCAACTAGAGAAATGAGAAGAAAGAAAAAAAGAAAAATGTAATAAAATTATTAATAAATTAAAAAATTTTAAGTCACAAAAATATTTGAAATTGTACCAAATGTATTTATGTTTCGACAACAGAAATTTTATATAATTACCAAGCATTTTAAAATACTAAAAAATTATTCCCAAAAATGGAAATAGAAAAAAAAGTGTTTCTAAAAGAAATTATTCCCAAGAACTAAAACATTACCAAACGTAGCCCTAGTATCCTTGTACTCCTCCTTGTTTCTCTCATGAAAACATTATCGAAATAATGTTAGAGATATAAAAATAATTTAAAAATTAATTTAGAAGTACTAGGAACAAGACTAGTAAAGTACTTGAATATGACCCACTTATTTATGATTTGGAGTTATACTTTATGAAGTAAGTTTGTAAATTGGTGTTATGTTTCACTAGCCATGTCTTAAATTTGAGAAAATTACCAAATCAGTCCTAAACTTATTATATGGATATTAATTCAATGTTAAACTTTTCAATTTTGTAAATTTAATCTTAAACCTTTGCTTAAAATTTCAATACAATCATTCTTGCCAATTTTCATTGAAAATTGCATTGAAAATTTGACGTGAAGATCAAGTTATCACGGGCTATCTTATGAGGCACTTCGCCATGTTAACCATTTCTTGAGAGAATTGGTAAGAATGAATACACTGAAAATTCATGCAAAGTTTTAAAACTAAATTGGTAAACTTAGAAAATTTAGGACTGAGTTAGCATACATATAATATGTTTAAATCTGATTAAACAATTTCTCCTCTGAAATTTTTGCACTTTATTTAGATTAGAATAATTTTACATTGCACTCACTGGCCAAATAAAATCTATTTGGGTGGAAGTTCGCATATGGAATGAACATTGTCTACATTAAGGACTGGCCAGAAGGATGAGAATCTTCTTCAACATATGTGCCTTGTGAAATTGTAATTAGATGCTTCGAACGTTGATATATATGGGCAATTAATCATTTTTATCCCCTCAACATCACTTTTATACCCGGAGAATATTGCCTCTTTGCTTAGTAATTTTTTTAGTTTAAAATACCACTGCACTGGAATTTTATCTAATCTCTTTTCAAGTGTTTTCTAAATCTTTGTTTTCCTTGGCATCTTGTGAATTTCATAATTTGACTTTTATTTAATGGGAATACCCATAACCGCTGAAAAAGTAAAATATCGAGATGTAGAATCATTCGTAATTTTTTTCGTAACTTTTGCAATTTCAATAATTTCTTAAGTTTTGGGGGGAAAGCCATGTGTTGGAAGATATGATTCTATAATTTTGTATCGATAAGGAATCAAGTTTATTTTAGGATTAGAAAGATAGGAAAAGATAAGAGAATATTTATTTTCCTTTATTGATTCTTTCTTTGTAATTAAATACATGATACTGTACAGAAATTACATCATTGAATGAAGAAACAATCTCTTCCTCTACGTCTTTGGTTCCTCACGAATCCAGAAGACACATTATTTTTCTTCATCTCCTTTTGTGACATGGTATCAGAGCCATCTGTCGTTCTGAATTGATTTTTGCTTCCGCTCTGATTACCTTGCAAAGGAACTCCAAATTCCAGAGAAGTTTTGCCGTAGGAATCAGTCTTTTTGATTGCCTAAGTGAGGAACCACATCTACAGAAGGAGTTACCGGAGGTATCAATTTTTTATTCAACATGACAAAGCCGTAAGACCCTACCTCAACTCCTGTCAACCAATCTGCAACAGAAGCATCGCTGCAAGCCGAGGGAGACCAAGACTCATCCACTATAATTCCTGCATCAGAGCAATAGGAAAAACAGATCTAGACCCAAGCACAACATGCGCAATGGCAACAGCAAGCTCAGGCTAATCCGAGGCAACCTTTCACAAGCTACCCTTACCAATGGATGCCGTATCCATGGTTCCATGGGTCGATCCCCAATACATCATCGCCTGGCTACCAAAGCAGCATGTGAGCCGATGGAGGTCTACCAACCGGTGAAGGGGCAAATCCAACCACCGGCCCGGAGCAAACGGGCGGAGCGACTGGACTGAGTATGGGAATGAATCCCTACCCGGGTTTTCACAATGCGGGTCATGGATCTAGGTTGAGCGGTCCGGGTCAAGGAACAAATCTCTACCCGAACCCTACGCCCAATTTTTTTCCATATCAAAATCTTGCTGCTAGTGGCCGGCCGGAACTCGGCGACCCTCTTTACACAACAAATAGCGACGGACTAGAGTTAAAGATCATCAGTTAGCAACTAATGGGTGCTAACAACTATTCGAGTTGGTCGCACGAATTCTGGTGGGCACTAGTAACAAAGGATAAAGAGGTTTTCATCAATGGAATGTTCCCGACTCCATCCGATGAGCAAATGGCACGGCTTTGGAGGGGATGCAACCAATTGGTCATAACCTGGATTTGCAACTGCATCGCACCCAAAGTCGCAGCCGCGCTTCCCCTGACGGAGGATTTGAAGAAAATGTGGGAAAATATACAAGAGATGTTTGGAAAACTCGATCAAGTTAAAAAAATTTCGCTTACACAGCAAATTTCATATATGAAATAGGGAATTATGATCATCGAGACGATATTCAACAAGCTTTCGGCTCTATGGAACGAATTGGAGGCAGCCAAAGAAAAGTTTGACTAGCTCGATTACATCTAGGAGCAGTATAAGAAAATGCGAGAAAGAGAGAAGTTGACGAGGTTTTTCCTCATCCTCAAAGAAACGTACCTGGCGTTCCGATCTCAAATACTCACCATGGAGCCCATGTCGAGTCTCGACCGAATCTATCAACTCACCATACAGGAGGAGAGCCAACAAAGATCAGCGGACCATGGCAAGGGAGGAGACGGAATCGCTCTAGCGGCAAGGAGCCAGATCCACCACTTGAAGAACATAGGGAGAGGAAGAGAGGCGGATCTAGGGTTTAGCGAAAACCCTAGATCATTTATAAGAATGACAGTGGACGGTGGAGATCGTTTCTAGCAATCAAACGGCCATCATCTCTTCCTGCAACAAGTTGCGACGTCCTAGGGTGTCACGTACTAAGCTCAAGCAGAATTATCATTTATCATTATTATCTTGCCTAATTTGTAAACTCCTTTCAATAACCTATAGTGTTTACCATTGAAGGTTAGCATGTATAACATGGATTATTTAAAATCTCAAGTTTATATTATGAGATTATCCTGCAATCACTCTACCTTCAATTTAAGTATTGGCCAAATCATTCATGCACATAAACAAGAACACGAGAAGCTTCATTTCTTCTTATCATTATCAAGGCTTACAAAATTTATCAACCTGGACTCTTTCCATGTTCGTTGCCTATATATACAACATATACATAACAAAAGTAAGGCATAACAAAAGTCAGGGATAAAGGGTGAGGGTGTCTACTCCACGAGTTCCCACACAAGCCTGCATCTAACAAAAAAAAACAAAAGTTAGTCAGCCTCTACACGATCCAAGGCGTCTAGGCGCCATCCATCCCCACTCCAGGCCCTTCTGCTTTAAAGGGTAAAGGGCCAAATATCTCCCCTTCATGGTTGATAAACCATGCAACGAACGTCATCGGTGTCAAGTCGGCTATACCATCATCTAGCCATAAAGTCGTCTCATATTTGGAGAAAATCATGTCAATGTCGGGATCATACATGTCATGAAGAGAAACATCAAGACGCACTACCGCCCCGTATCAAACTACTAGCGGTACATCCATGCTATCAATTTGAAAATGTAAGGTATGAGCAAACAACCTTGCCTAGTAAAGAATGATAAAATTCTAACTTAAACAATCCATAGCCATCAAGATTACAAGAGAATCATCAAACAATTTAGGATGCTAAAGGAAGTATATCACAAGCATAAACAATTGGATATTAACACATTAAGTATATAATCACCTTATGAGCAACAATTTATATGCTTACCTTTCTCAAGCTCAATCTCATATAAAGATGTAATGCAACAATAATAAATGGACTCACTCGCCAAATAGAATTATATTTAGTGTGCACATGATCCAGCCTTGATCAATCACTAACTGGAATTTAACCGGCCCGATCGAGTCACTTTTGGAAGTTACCTTATCCGGACTTCCACAATATTTCTATCATGGGCATCTCACTCCAAGGCATCCCGGCATCACTCAACCGAGGTCCTCCGAAGACCACTTAGCAAGGGGCATCTCACTCCAAGGCATCTTAGTATCACATAACCGAGGCATCCTTGATCACACACAAGGCATCTCACTCCAAGACATCCCGGTATCTCTCTACTGAGGCATCCAAGACCATTCAGCAAGGGCATCCCAAACTTCCGGGGGCATCACCGGTATCTCTGTACCGATGGGTTCATTCACTCTCTTAAGCACACGTTTCACACCACCACACCTTTGATTAATGCATTTATTGTATGCAAAAGAAAAAGACTCCAAAGTATACATCTATACATCTAACTCTCATGATCCTAGCACATGTGTGTGTCCAAATTATAAGATAAAACCCATTATGTCATGTCCCATTCCATGGCGAACAGATATTTACCCCATAATCAAGTACTATGCACCGCACTCATTGCACACACATGATACTATATGCACTTATATATCAAATGATATATGAGACTTACTCTTATATGACTAACTTCTATTATGAGTTTTATTAGACTCTACGTGCATCACAAAAGGCTAATATAAAAGACACAACATCTAATATATGTTCTCGGGTCCAGACAGTTTACTAGCTAAATGTACAGTTTCAGTTTCGGATACAGAAGGTATAAAAATTCTTATCAAAATACTACCAAATTTTAGTATGTTATATTTGAGACATATATTGAAGTTTTCTGTGAAGAAAATTAAGTCTAATTCTCACTGTATTAAGAGTAACAATTGCCATAATCTTTACTAGCACCCTGTACCGACGTCCAGATTTCATATCTACAAAGAAAATTTTTTCACTAGCCAATTCTTCTCTATTTAATCCCAAATTTTTACACGCCATTCCTTAAGATGTGTTATACAATTTTTGTTAAGGATTCGAAGTCCAAATCTAACTAGGTAAATACAGAAAATTCGTATAATCAGTAAAGGTCAAACTATTTCTCACAAAAACAGTTTACTGGTTTTACTAAGTTCACTTCTATCTCTATGTTTTATATATTCGTATGGTTATAGCTACGTGTATAACTTGATCTTATAGATGTTCTATCATGTAGAATGGTTTCTTTCTTATTTCCATTAATATACATAAAGAAAATAACACAGAACATAAGACTCCATAACCGTTTTCACCTAGAACATAATAGGTACATGATTTCCTTTACTTCTAACTTGGCTAAACCACTTATCATTTCACAAACTTCTTCTACAATACTTCAATGCCTAATCACAACAACTTAAGGCACCTTCCGCATGTCTTTCTCTAACAAATAATCAATCCACAACTCGACTTGAAGTGTTGCTGCATCCGTGAGTTCACTCATCATAGTATACACCATATCCATCCACTCAACATCCATTTCATCACTTCACTTAGCAAAGACAGCATACTTACACTTGGATTTTGAAACATGCAAGGCTCAAAAACAACATGCAATGGCTTCTACCTTTAATCTAACACTTACTTAGCTTAGATCAATCCTTCACTGTTTGGATTGATCCGCAAGTTTTCTTGACAAAATAATGGATAACTTTTAATTTAGAGTTATATCTTTCCTTACCTTGCTTCAGCTACTAAACAACACAAAGATGCTTCAAGATCAACACAAAATCTTGCATGCAAGAAGAAGAAATCACTGGTTTGCTTCTGGTTTCACCGCTCAACTGAGAGAAAAGCAGAAAGAAGAAGATGAAGATGGGTTTCTCAATTTTTATATGGAGAGAGAGAGGGTTACGAAACTTAAGGGGGAAATAGGTCTACAAAGCTAATCCCTAGGTTAGACTAATGATGAAATTTTCTAATGATTATGTTCCTTGAGTTTGCATGTCTCGGTTCGTGGGAATCAAAACCGTGGGTGAAGAGGAAAAACAAAGAGAGAAGAGAGAGAAGTGTCGTGGCCTCTAAGTTTGTTGTCTCAAATTCAAATTGTTCCTAATCCATGTCATTAGTCGGTTCATTAGTTTCTAATGTTTTTCAATTGATTTCTTTTGTTTCTACTTGATTTCAATCCTTTTGTAATTATACAAAGTCATGACACAACATATCGACTAGTCAATGTTAGCATCACAAAATGCTAAAGTTAGAAATTGATAGTAGCATTATAAACTTTAATCAAGTTATCATAACTATAATCTATAAAATAAAATCGTTCGGGCCTAATTATTCATCCCTGGCCCAACAGGCTTAATCTATAACAATCCAGCCCACTAAACTAAATCTACAAATCTAATAATTCCGAACCTTGGCCCGCTTCAAGCCAAGTCCAAGCCCATAATCTTTCATTAGACTTCTCAAGTCCAATTTGTGTGGCCCACTTATTTCTCAAGCCCACACATTTTTCACGATCCATCGGGTTCACTTTCTAGCCCAAATTCATCAATCATTAGCGATGCTTAGCAAAAAAAATGGCTGTAATGACTATACTGAAATTTTGTGTAAAGCTTTGAGACTCAATTGGCAAAATTAGAAAGTTTTTTTTTTTTTCATTGGCATTTGTATAATAGATTTAGAACTAATTAGACAATGTCCCAAATCATGGGCATAGTCAATGGAAGATGGTCAATTTAAACTCTTTTTAACGAAGAGCATGAAAAGAATTGTCTTTTAGTTAATCGCATCCAAACGAGTCACATAGGGTCCTGTCGACGCTAACTTGTTAATTTAAGGTTTTATATGGTTAATTTAAGGTTTTATAGTGAAGAGCACAAAAAGAATAGTCTTTTAGCTTGGTGTTCTATTCGAATCTAATTAATAATTGTTGGCTTTCGACGTGTTGACCAAAAGTGCGCATGATTAGCCTTTGTCCTCTTACCCTGAAAGAGAAGTTCCTGATTTTTCCGCTATAACTTCCCGGGGAAGTTCTCTCTTTTTCTTCTATTCCTATTCCCCATTGCTCCTCCTATAAAAAGCCCGACATTCCCGACACACCATCATCTCGAGCTCGAAGAATCAGCAACATTCGACGCAAGTACTGGTGTGAAGTAGCTCATAATTTTCCCAACTCCGGTAATGTAAGAAACCCAACTGCTCCTCCTCCTCCTTCGCATTTAGAGTGTCGGCTGAAGAGAAACATCTGTGATGTTTGCTAAATCTGATCGTGCAGAAGCAGCAGCCAATGGATGCACAGAATGATGTTAACCGGAGAGAATTCAGGTGGAAAATCAGCAACTTTACTAGGCTGACTGCGCAGAAGCTTTACTCTAATGCATTCACAGTTTCTGGTTGTAAATGGTACTTCAAAAGTTATTATTTTCGTTATTGCGTTATTTCTTGATGATCGCATGTTCATGGTGTGGCCAAATGATTCTCGCGTCGTCCGATCCTTTTTGAGCAGGAGAGTTCTGGTATTCCCGAAGGGGAACAACACACACCATTTGTCGCTGTACCTCGATGTCCCTGATGCTGCGACGTTGCCGAGCGGGTGGACCAGACACGCCAAGTTCAGCTTGAGTGTGATCGATCAAATCGATAATGCTCGCTCTTTTAAAGAAGGTTTGTTCTTGAATTGGCTCGACTTTTCTTGGAATATCTTCTTTTCAGTGTGAGGGTATGATGGGTTTCTCTCTGATTGACTGTGCATCTAGATTTCGAGAAACCAGTGTTGTGACTTGAAGTAGAACGAGAGTTTTAGATGAGAAAAAGAACAGGTGAGAAGATGTAGAAAGAGAGATCTTGAGCTGAGAGAGAGCATGTGTATCCTGCGTTTCATTCGTTAAGCTTCTCAAAGGCAGGTGAGCTTCTAACATGAGCGCACAACGATCCCGAGGTTACTGGTTAAAGAATTTAGGGATTTAAGTTACTAAGCAACTTGTCCAGGGGTGGAGGAGTTGGGGATTGACTGCGCCTAGATGATCCAAATGTTGATCCAGCAAAAAGAGAGGAGCGACAACTTGAGTTAAATATAGCTGGGGGTCTTAAAGATGTGAGTTGTCAGTTTATTGACTTTTTTATTTATTTGTTTGTTTTATGAATTTTGTTGCTTTAGCTGATCGAGGGGAGTTGTTTGCTTCTTTTGTTAATATTTTGCCTGACCGACAATTCCACATTCTAGTTCATGGTCTACAGTGTTTCCTTCACATATTATGCTCTGGTGTTGTAGTAAACGAGTTTTTGAATTCGTCTCCTGAATTCTGCAGAGGCGCAACATCATTTTACTGCGAGGGAGAGAGACTGGGGTTTCATAAGGTTCATTCCATTCGCTGGGCTTCATAGTCCTTTGCGGGGATACTTAGCAAATGACACCTTGGTGATTAAAGCCAAAGTTTGCGTCTTAACAGTTACTCCTCCAGTGAACATTCAGCCAGCTAGATCAACTAATAAGTTTGATTCCTATTTTACTAGTCTGGAGGAATTCATCAAAGTTGCTGAGACTAATGGTGTTAGTGTAGGATCATGTTTATGCCACCAAAATGCTGCTTTGACTGCTGAAATTCCTAGCTTAGAAGAAATTGGGAAGGCTAAGCAGTCGTTAAAGGAATGCCTTTCGGATCTCTTTAAATTGAATATGAAAGAGAAGCTATCTGAGGCACTATCTACTTTAAGCTTAGCCAGAACTGGATTATCATTGGAGCAACAAAAAGCAATTGAGACATTTCAGGCCAATTTCAATGATTTCACTTCCGACTTCTTAGCATTTGAGCAGGACAATGCTGAGTTTGAGCTGCATAAACTTCAAAAGGATCAAAGGTTCTCTGTTATGAAGAAGAGCCAGGAGACTCACATCTTGTATAAGCAGTTAATGGATGACCTCATCATGGAAGAGGAAGAGCTCAAGAGAAAGACGGGGGAAGTGAAGTCTAGGAAGGACAAGCTTCTCTCAGACTGGGAGATTTTGCTGGTTGAGTCTGAAGAAGCGAAGTTGTTAAAGATGAGCAGAAGAAAGTAGCAGAGGCTGAGGAAAAGAAGAGAATAGCAGAAGAAAGGATGTCTAGATTAACCACTGCTTGGTCAAATTTGAAAGCCCAATTCTGTTAAAATTTATGGTTACAAATAGGTTATGATAATTGTTCACTTAAGAATGGAAACTGCGTTTTAGCTTTGACTGTTTGTTGGCCAAGGTTCAGCAGAACAATTTTTTAGAGTTGGTTCTGCGGTTGCAAATCATGTTAGTTTAGTCAGCATGTGGGTCAAATATGTACGTATGTATGTATGTCTATAGGGTTAGTTCTTGATGTCTTGATATGAATTGCATTGTCATCGTGCTTTTTGCCCTTGTAGCATCGATATTCTCACAATTCTGATGCGCTTTCCTGAGTGTTGTTCTGTCAATATGGGATGATCGAGTTGTTCCTTCACATAAAACCTCCTTGATATGACTCTCGCATTGGGTGGCTTTAGTGATAAGGCTATTCCGGTATCCACATCCCATGAGGTGGAGCCTCTCAGCCTAAGGAATTCATTACAGTCTCGGCGATTTGTTTTAGGAGAGTTTACCCTGTCCCGTAAGGGATTGTCCCCTTGCATTTGAGCTGGGAATCACAAAACAAGGATACTAACTGATGGTTAGGATTGTTCATGGTTAGGATTGTTCATACAAGGAGAGAGCTACAAACATGGGCCTCTAGTGTTGGGGATGTTATTGGTAATTACAGAAGAAAAACAATTGACGCTTTCAATTTCTCCAGACAAATAGCAACGAAAGACATTTTAGTTTTGGTCGCAATGCACAGAACACAATGCTGTGTCCATAGTTCTCTGGAAAAAGGGCATTTGCGACATGGATTTTCATCATGTCCTTAGGTGATCCAAGGTTTTTCGTTTTGATGTTTTTGGGCACAGCACCATCGTTGGGATAAGAACTTCGGAGTTTGGAACTGCATAATCAAATACAATTGAGCTCTCATTTTATTGGGCGGTATTTACTTTGTTTAACAAGGATAATGAACGACCTAAAACACAATCTCGTTCTCTGGGGCATTTTATTCCGGCGGTTCTGGCCAAAGCAACCTTTTGCGTCCAAGCTAGAAGTAGACTCGAGTCATAAGTTTGTATCCAACGTAAAATCTTAGTACACATAACAGTGGCATTCAACCAATGATGCAAACTTATGACAATCTGGAGTATATTTTGAATGAACTTTTATTATGAGGACTTTTAAGGAAGATGAGAACTTTCTTGTTACTTGTAAAATTGTAAAACTAAGAGAAGTAGATGGTTGGAAAGATGATCCTGGGCAATTAATATGAAACCACCGTATCTTTCGAGTTTTGAAAAATGAGTTAAGAATGACACAAGAAATTTTCACACAACTTTTTTGATTATTTGGAAGCCCTTGACGGAAGAGTTTTCTTTTAATAGACATGGCTTGGTTCTATTTGAGAGATTAAATCCGTCAATTCATATTAAGAGGATTTAAAATTGGGGCCATGAAACTCACATCTTGTGTAAGCAGTTGATAGAGGACATCACCAAGGAAGAGAGAGAGAGAGAGAGAGAGAGAGAGCTCACAAGAAGAAGGAGAAAGTGAAGTGTAGGAAGGACAAGCGCCTCTCGGATTCGTGAGATTTTGTTGGTCGATTTGGAAGAAGAGAAGTCAGGCTATGGCAAGAGCAGAAGATAGTAGCGGAGGTCGAGGAAAAGAAGAGAATTTTCAAGAACGTCCAGAACAACCACTGCTTGGTCCGACTTGAAGGCCTTAGTTCGTTAAAAATTTTAGTGTTCATTCGTTTTCAAGAATATGAAACTGTGTTTTGGCAAAATTATTGCCGGAATATGTTAATTCGAACAGGATATGAGGCCAGATATACGCATTTATAGTCAGTTCCTGATTTTCTTTAGATGAAATGTGTGGTGGTTGTAAATCTTTTGCTCTTGGAACAGAGTGCTCTGCTTCTTTGGGTGTTTGTGTTTTGGAATTGGGAACAAAGTGCTCTGTTTCTTCAAATGGTAGTGTTTTGGGGAACTTCAGAACGGAGTGCTCTGTCTCTTTGAAGTCAGATTCATCTAATCAGATTATTTGAAGTCAGATTCATCTAATCAAATTATTGTATATGCTCTCTTATTTTAATGGGTTTCGAAGTCATTTGATCAACTAATTGTAGTAAAGTGGTGATAATTACCGATATATATATATATATGCTAAAAGATTACTGAAAATGGATATATAACCCAATAAGTTCTCCCTTTTTCATTACATTTTATTGTTTAAAGAGTGAAAAATCCAACGCCTTTTTGTTTTATTGCATTTAGGTCAGATATATCTCATTGGTTTACGTTATTTTGTATAATGTTTTGCTGACCGTATAAATAATACTGGAAAAAAAAAGACGTTTATTAATATGAAAATTTCTTCTGGGAAAATCTTATTCCATATTAATAAATTACTAGATTTGATTTGATAATTGATTGAGTTAGAGTAACTTTCCATAGCCAGCAAATGTTGCACCAGAAAATCCCACCTTTTTTAAATATTAGATACACTAAAATTGATAGATTGCGACATGATTTATTCATTATCAGATATTAATCATCCAATTTAATACTCAATTCGGGTCTATTAAACATTTAAATAAGAAAAATTCTACTTTATGCTCATGTACTTTCACATTTTTCTAATCATTAATTTGTCTGAGCAAGTCTTTTTACTTGAACAAATTTTCCAAGTGAGTATCTCTGACACCGGATCAGACTAAATCTAGCTAATGTGGTCGTCAAAATTATCATGTGGACGTGAGTGGAAAAGTTTACCAGTTAGCTGAATGTGGCCGGATTTGAAGCCGATGGAACTTGATTGGAAAGTTTACAATGATTTGGTTTGAAATAGCGCGAAAGCACAGGATGAAATGTACAATTTTATTTTTTATAACACGTCAAATTTGTATTTAATCTAAATAAATCAATTATTATTGGTCAAGTCCGGAGAGGCAAAGTTGGATATAAAGAGGAGCAGAAGACAGTAATAGAGGTTGAGGAAAAGAAGAGAACAGCCGAGGAAGCGGCAAGATCATCCAGTGCTTGATCCAAATTGAAAGCTCTCGGCATGAGTGGCTCATGCTACTTTAGTCTGCATTCCGATCACCTCGTCCTTCGGACGAGCACCATCATTTCCTTGAACTTGCCCCAAGATTGGTTACCTGGGGATTGGCTTCACGAGGAACAAGCATGCTGACCGTGTCCCTCAAAGGGATTGTGGCCGGTCCAGCAATAGGCTTGGGAATCTTTTTCAAGGCTCCAACCTTGCCTTTATAGGAGATAGCACGAGGACTCTCACTCTAGGGCAGTTTTTCTGCCTATTTCTCCTTTGAGCAGTTTAAGGACCTACTCGGTCCAAAAGAGGAGCAGAAGACAGCATTAGAGGTTGAGGAAAAGAAGAGAATAGCCGAGGAAGCAGCGAGATCATCCAATGCTTGATCCAAATTGAAAGCTCTCGGCATGAGTGGCTCATGCTAGTTTAGTCTGCATTCCGGTCAAATGTATACTTACGTATGCATGCCAATGTAGAAAGGAAAGCTAATAGAACTAGGGTAGCAGTCCGTGTTCATGGGTTGTGTCCGTGTTGTGTCAACATAAGGGAATAATACAAAGCAAGTCAATTCAAATATGGGAAAATTCCAAAATAGGACCCGAAGTGCCATCTTTTTCTCAAATAAGGGTCCGAAGTGAACATTGTTTCAAATAGGGACCCGAAGTGCCATCACTTTATCAAATAATGACCTGAAGTAGATGTTATTTCAAATGAGGACCTAAAGTGGTTATGTTTGTTTCAAATAAGGACCTGACTTTTCGGCGATCAAGGATATTTTTGTCTTTCCATTTTCTGCCTTTTTTTTATTCTTTCCTCTTTTTTTTTTTTTTTTGGCTCTTCTTCTTCCTCTTCGCTAGTGGCCAGCTGACCACTGGCGATGCCCACAGAGGGCTAGGCAAGACCGCCCACGCCGGTCCTTACTAGTAGCTAGCGAGGGCCAACCTCGTCGATGGCCCGTAGGTGAGGGTCGCCACGCCCAAGCGATGCCATCCCTTACTTGTGGCTAGCGTGGATGGCCCTCACTGGCAAAGGCGACCCTCACCCAGCCCTTTGTGGGCATCGTCGATGGCTGGCAGCCATCGACAATGAGGAAGAAGAAGAACCAAAAAAAAAAAAAAAAGGAAATAAGGGGAAAATGCCAAATGATGAAAATACCATTGACCGGTTGAAAAATTAGCTAGTCGGCAACCGGCGAGGTGGGGTCCATATTTTGAAACAACCAAAGCCACTTTAGGTTATTATTTGAAACAAAGTCCACTTTGGGCTCTTATTTAAGAAAATAAAGGCACTTTGGGTCATTTTTTGAAATTTTCCCCAAAAAAAAAAATAAAGAGGAAAGAAAAAAGGCGAAAAATCACAAAAGACAAAAATACCCTTGATCACCGAAAAGTCAAGTCCTTATTCAAACAAACATAACCACTTTGCCCCTCATTCAAAACAACATCCACTCCAGCGCCTTATTTGAGAAAGTGATGGCATTTCGGTCCCTATTGAAACCACGTTCACTTCGACCCTTATTTGAGAAAAAGAGAGGGTATCTTCGTCCCATTTTGGAATTTTCCCTTCAAATATTGTCACAATCTAATTTTTCGGGTGCACTACTTAAAATTAGGCTAATGGATTATTAAGCCTAAACTTAGCTTGAGTTTTTTCAAGCCCATACCAATTCCCGACTTATGTTCAGATTTTTAACATGCAAAATGATTTTATCTAAGAGTCTCTACTAATTAGTTTATAGTAAATCGATTAGACATTTAAATAAAATAATAGGAGAATTATTTTACTCTTACGAACTAGAGACTTTAGGTATGGGGACTTGATTACACTAAACTTCTCTAATACTCTTTCGGTACTATTCCTTTTATTTTCAAAAATATTTTTGCAAGCAGATTGAATTTATTTTAATCTAAATTACTATATTGCAATATGGTGATCACATAGGTACTTAACCATTATTAAACATTGAATAAAATAAATTGCACCAAATGAATTCAACACACTAAACAAGCAATTAGTTTTTTTTTTTTTTGGGTTTTCTTTTATCTCAAAATTAAAATATGCACTTTAACAACATGACCTAATTTTGCTAACAAGCTATTTCTAATTAAATGAACCTAACATGCAAACTAATTGACATGCACCTAATATTTTGTGTTTTTTTAATTGAAATTCGGAACTAATAAAAACCCTAATTAAACTATCTAAAATGAATAATTTTCTAATTTATTTTAGGGATTAATTTGACTTAAACATATCCTATCTTAGAAAACTATTTTCTTAAAATGAGATTATCTAAATATTCAAACATTATTTAAGAATCTATCTATATAAAAAAAATCAATCATAATCTATTCCAAAAATTATCTAAAAGTGCAATCCTAAAAAAATGCAATCCTAATTTACTAAACCAACACACTTCGATAAAAGATTTGATTTTTTTTTTTTTGATTTTTATGTTTTTTAGTGTTTTTCCAAGACAAACAATTATCAGATAAATTTGTCCCGCAATCGCTCTCTCAAAGTTTGCTCACCCGCTGTCAACTTACGACGGGTTTCCTGAGTTACAAAAAAAAAATATCAAATAAACATTATACCTAAACAATCAAGATATTCAAAAATAAATTATTAAAATAATCGGAAAAAAAACCTATTCTCATATGTCAAATTAACGATTACTCTAATCCTAAATATCACGACAAAAAGTTCAAAATAATTAAAAATCTTATCCGAAGCCTTACAGATCAAATTAATAATTATAATGATTTAACAATTAAAATACTATCAAAATGCCCAAAAATTAATATAATTAAAAAAAAAATAATTTGACATCTTACGGATCAAATTAATAATTATAATAATTTTGGACAAAACCCATGGTTAATGCCTACAGGATTCATGAAATGAATATTGACATGCTATGTTCTAATTTAAGCAAAAATAACAAAATTTTAAAAAAAAAAAAAATAAAGTAACATAAAATAAATAAAAATAAAACTAAACTACCTATGGGGAGCTTGGAAAGGGGGCAGCGATGGTGGGCGGCGCCGGGCGGTTGCTGGCCGGCGTCGGAGCTCCGGCGGGAGCTGGCGGGCGGCGACGGTGAGGGGGGTCGCCGGCGGCGGTGTCAAGGCGCGGTGGCGTCGGGCTCCGGCGAAGGGGGAAACCGGCGTCGCAGCGGGGCGTGGGGGTCGGCGACCTAGCGGAGGACGGTGGGCAGAGGCGCGGCGGAGGCGAGCTGCTGAGGCGGAAGTCCTGCAAACGGCAAGTGGAAGCGTCGGCGAAGGGAGATCAGCAGCGGCAAAAGCGTCGTGCAGAGCGACAGCAGCAGTTCCAGGCTTCGGGGTCGTCGCAGCCTCCAGGCGTCGGGCGCTGGCGGGACGATGGTGACCGGCGAGCAGCAGCTCGGTCGCGGATCGATGTGAGCTACAGGCGTCGGCAACGGGGCTGGGTTGCAGGCGGAGGCGATCTGCTGCGGGCGTCTGTTCAGAGATCGATTGAGGTACGGGCGGAGCGGCGAGGCAGCAGCGGTGTCGAGGCAAGCTGCAGCTGCGGGTGAGACCCGCGCAGCGGCGGTGGAGCAGAGATGACTCGTGGGTCACCGGCGGAGCAGCGGTGATTGGCGAAGGCGGTGCCGGCGAGGTCGGAGGGAAGCAGAGCGGCGAGGAAGACGAACAGTCTTCCCTCCTTTCTTTTTTTTTTCTCTTTCTCTCTACGTCTCTCTCACGTCTTTTCCCCCTCTCTGTTTTCCTGCTTCTTCGACGAAGGATGGACGCGAGTTGACCCTCCCCAAAAGAATTTTTTATTCTTTTGAAATTTTCACTCAAAACAAAAGGCCCCTCTCCCTCTCGTACGAATTTCTTCTCGGCTCTTTTTTTCGAAAATTCTCCACCAGGTCACGAAAAATTTGTGATTCCAGATGGCCACTTTCTATGACAACTTTCGAGTTTTAATCTTCTGTTGTATTAATTTATAACTACAAATTGAAGCGTAATTTCACGATCAGCTCGATCTTGCTTCAATTCTTTCCATTTTATAAAAATTCCTGCTCTTTACTCACTTGATTTCGTAATTGCTTATACATTTATCAAGATCTAAATATTTATCAGAATTTCTAACATCTATGCATAATCAATAAGATTGATTTTCCCTCATTTTTTCTTTTAGTTGTTGTGATGTGATTTTTATTTTTTATTCCCTTAGGATTGCCAAAATTAGGTGTCAACAAATACAATACAATTAGTTTATCGTGTCAATCTACTTGGCACTAACTTGACCCAAAAATTAACTGGTTGACACAAAACGACTTGTGTAAAATGCTTAAATATCAATTGACAAGTCAACATAAGTACATAACTTGCTATGACACGAAATCAACCCTCCAATGAGATGCGGAATATCCTAAATCTTTCATAAAATCTATTCATAAATGCAATAATCCGTCAACAAAATATCATTAAAACAAATTATAAAAAAAAATATGGTCATAGCCAATGGAATATCATCATTTTAAAATGTTCATGGTGAAGAGTATGAACAAATAATCTTTTAGTTACTGGTGTCTCAACGGGTCACATATAAGTCATTTCAATGCCAAACCATTAATTTAAATGGGTTAAGCAAGTCAATTTTTTGTCTGGCAGGTTGGACATGAACATGACAATTATTAATGGTGTCTCGAGGTTGACATGAATTTGACTTGGGCACGACTAGTCTCAATCCAAATATGCTAATTTTGTTAGAGATGATTATGATATTTTTCTAGATTAGATGTGATTATGATATTGATCTTGATTCTACATATTTCTCATGATTGTGCATATATTTATAATATTCTCCATATCAATTAGATTGTAGGTTTTATTATCTTATTATTATGATGGTCATCGAATAACGATTCGCATTTTTGTTATATTCTTACCTTGACATCATTTTAGAGTCGCATTGAAGTGCCGTTCTATAATTTTTTTCACTCGAATAAAACTCGAGCTGAGAGACGGTAACTCATTGGCTATCAATATGGCAACCAGAAGGGCGAATGAAGACTACTTTTTCCTCTGATCCTGATTAAAACCACTCCCGATTTTCCTTCTCTTGACTTCTCAGGGAAGGTGTGCCGTTTCGTTTTTGTCTTTTACGATTCCCCCCATTACTCCTGCTATAAAATCCCGAGACTTCATCGTTCTATCACCTTGAAGTCGAAGAGTCAACAACGTTTGACACAGGTACTCATGTGGAGTTCCTCATAGTATTCCCGACTCCTGTAATGTAAGAAACTCTCCTCCTCCTCCTCCCCCTTCATCCTCCTTCGCCATTGGAGTGTCGTCTAAGAAGGAACATCTGTTTTGTTTGCGAAAGTTGATCGTGCAGGAGTAGCAGTCCAAATAAATATTAAAACATGGATGCACAAACTGATGTTAATCGGGGAGAATTCACGTGGAAAATCAGCTACTTCACTGAGCAGGATGCAAAAAAGCTTTACTCTGAAGCATTTACAGTTTCTGGTTGTAAATGGTATATCAAAGTTTTTGTTTTTTGATTTTTCTATTTTTGCGTCGTTTCTTGATAATCGCATGTTCATCGTGTTGCCAAGTGATCCTTGCGTTGTCCGATCCTTTTTGAGCAGGAGAATTATCTTATACCCCAAGGGGAATGCCACGGAACATTTGTCGCTGTACCTTGATGTCCCTGATTCTGCAACGTTGCTGAACGGGTGGACCAGAAATGCCGAGTTCAGCTTGAGTGTGATTGATCATATCAATGATGTTCACACCATTAGAGAAGGTCTGTTCTTGAATTGGACTGAATTTTCTTGGAATCTATTCTTTTTAATGTGAGGATCCGTTAGGTTTCTCTCTGATTGATTGCAAAACTAGACTTTGAGATACCGGTATTATGACTTGAAGAAGAAGAGTTTAGACGGGGAAAATAATAGGTGAGAAGAAGTAGAAAGAGAGATATTGAGCTGAGAGAGAATGTTATTTCTGGATTCCAATCGTCAAACCTCTAAAAGGCGGGTGAGCACATGCGTGGACAACAATCCCAACTTTACTGATATATGAATTTAGCGATTTAAGTTACTAAGCAACAGGTCCAGTGGATAAATTTGGGGCTTGATCGTGCCTATATGATCCAAATGTTGGCCCAGGAAAAGAGAGGAGCCACAATTTAAGTTATTAGATAGTTACGTCTGGTAGTCTTAAAAAATTTGTGCATTGTCAGTTTTATCGACCTTTGTGTGGATTTGCTTGCTTAAGCTGATACTGTGGAGGTGTTTGCTTCTTCTGTTGCTAATATTTTGCATGACGAACAATACAAAATTCTAGTTCTTGACGGTCTCCAATGTTTCTTACACATGTCATGCTCTGGTGTTGTAAATAAGTTTTTGAATTTGTCATCCTGTCTCCTGAATTCTGCAGAGGGGCAAAATGTTTTCACTGCAAAAGAGAAAAACTGGGGTTTCGCAAGTTTCATTTCATTGACTAAGCTTCACAACCGTACTGGGGGATACCTAGCAAATGACACTTTGGTGATTAAAGCCGGAGTTTGCGTCTTAACAGTTACTCCTCCGGTGAACATTCAGCCACCTAGACCAATTGATAAGTTTGACTCCTATTTTACTGGTCTGGAGGAATTTGTCAATGGTGCTGAGACTCATGGCGTTAGAGCAGGATCAAGTTCGTGCCACCAAGATGGAGCTTTGACGGCTGAAATTCCTAGCTTAGAAGAAGTTGAGAAGGCTAAGCAGTCGTTGAAGGAATGCCTTTTGGATCTCTTTAAATTGAATATGAAAGAGAGGCTATCCGAGGCACTATCAACTTTAAGCTTGGCTCGAATTGGATTATCATCATAGCAAAATATAGCAATTGAGACATTTCAGGCCAATTTCAATGATTTCACTTCTGACTTCCTAGCATTTGAGCAGGACAATGCTGAGTTTGAGCTGCATAAACTTCAAAAGGATCAGAGGTTCTCTGTTATGAAGCAGAGCCAGAAGACTCACGTCTTGTATAAGCAGTTAATGGATAACCTCATCAAGGAAGAAAAAGAGCTCAAGAGAAAGACAGGGGAAGTGAAGTCTAGGAAGGACAAGCTTCTCTCAGACTGGGAGATTTTGCTGGTCCAGTCTGAAGAAGCAAAGTCGGGCTATGAAGATGAGCAGAATAAAGTAGCAGAGGCTGAGGAAAAGAAGGAAAAAGCAGAAGAAAGAATGACTAGATCAACCACTGCTTGGTCAAATTTGAAGGCCCAATTCTGTTAAGACTTTAAGGTTATAAATAGGCTATGAGTAGTTGTTCACTTAAGTATGGAAGCTGCGTTTTAGCTTGACTTTTTGTTGGCCAATTTTCGGCAAAACAACTAGTTAGAGTGGGTTATGGGGTTAATCCTCTATCTTGTTCGTTGAGTCAGCCTGTGGGTCAAAATATGAGTGTGTGTTTATATATATATAGTTAGTTGGTTAGTTAGTTAGTTCGTTCTTGATGTCTTGATATTGATTGCGTTGTTATCGTTCTGTTGGTATGGGATGACCGCGTTGTTCCATCACATAAAACCTTCTTGATATGGCTCCGCATTGGGTGGCTCTAGTGATAATGATGTTCTTATACACTTCTCATGAGGCGGAGGAGCCTACGAATTTCGTTAGTCTCGGGAATTTGTATTAGGAGAGTTCAGCTGTCTTATGTAAGGGATAGTCCCCTTGCAGTTGAGTTTAGAATCACAAAATAAGGATACTAACTGATGGTTGGAGTGTTCATACTAGGAGAGAGCCACAAACGAATGGCTCTAGTGTCGGGGATGTTATTGATAATTACAGAAGAAAAAACAATTGACGCTTTCAATTTCTCCAAATAAATAGCAACGAAAGACAGTTTCGGTTCTGGTTGTGAGGTGCAGAACGTAATGCTATATCTTTAATTCTCTGGAAAATGTGGCCATTGCTACATGGATATGACACAATCAGGGAAAAGTACACTATCAGTGCCATAAGTTGTGTACAACGCTCACTTTGATGTCAAAAGTTTCAATCGAATTACTTAAGTGCCAAATTGAAGAAAAAACAACCGGTGAGAGATTTCGGCCAAATTAATTACATGGTTTTTATATTTTTAGAAAAAAAAGTCACAATGTCTTTAGAACACGTCATTTTCCATCCTCCTCCTCAGGTAAGCGAGGAGAGATTGAGATTGTTGCTCAAGCAAGAAGTGATAGGAAGAATAAGAAGCAAGGGCAGAGGAAGAGGAAGAAGAAGAGTGGTTGAAGGTGCCGCTGGTGCGTTGGTGGTGGTGGTGGTGGTGCTAGTGCGGCTGCTGGTGCGCTGCTGGTGCTGCTGCTGGTGCTAGTGCTGCTGAGGAAGAAGAAGACAACGTTCGTTCTCTCTCTCTCTCTCTCTCTCAATTTGGGGATTTAGGATTTCTAAGTTGGGGGAAGACACAAAACGGCATCGTTTTGTTGTTTGGATGGCTGACTGTACTCTCCGACGAGCCACGTCGGCTTAAAAAATTAATAAAGAAGTGTCACATCAGATTTCCAGCCAATTTCATTGGTATTGGCATTGAAATAATCGTTTTTCAAATTTGTTGGCACTTAAGTGATCTGATGGAAACTTTTGGCACCAAAGTGAGTGTCGTACGCAACTTATGGCATTGATAGTGTACTTCTTCCACACAATCATTGGGCTAGGACTTTGGACTTTGGAACTATATAATCAAATCCAATTGAGCTCTCATTTCGTTGTGCGATGCTTACTTTGTTTAACAAGGATAATGATGACATCAAACACAATCTTGTTCATTCGATCTTCTAGGTTTTGTCCAAAGTAAACTTTTTTGTCCAAGCTAAGAGTAGACTTGAGTCATAAATTTATACCCCATGTAAAATCATGCGCATAACAGTGGCATTCAACCAGCGCAGCAAACTGATGACGATATGGAGTCTATTTTGAATGAACTTTTACTTTGAGGACGACTTTTGAGGAGGACGAGAACTTTCTTGTAACATATGGTTGTAAAATTGTACAAGTAAGAAAAATAGACGGTGTGAATGATGATCCTGGGAAATTAAAATGAATCCATCATGTCTTACGAGTTCTGAAGAGTGAGTACAGAATGATACAAGGAATTCTCAGACTGTTTTTTTATTATTTAGAAGCCCTCGATAGATAAGAATTTTCCTTAACAGCCATGGCTTGGCTCTTTCTAAGAGATCAAATCCGTTAATTTATATCTAGAGTATTTAAAGTAGGGCCGCCAAACTCACACCTTGCATAAGCAATCGATGGAGGACATCACCAAGAAAGAGAGAGAGCTCACGAGAAAGATGGAGAAAGTGTAGGAAGGACAAGCTCCCCTCGGACTGAGAGATTTTATTGGTCAAGCTGGAAGAAGCGAAATCAGGCTATGGTAAGGAGCAAAAGATAGCAGTTAGGGGTGAACATGATCTGGGTTGAGCCAGTCCACCCCCTAACCCGAGGATCAATCCACGCAGTGCTGGTTCTCAATTTTTGGGACTGAGGACCGACCCTATTGAGCTTAGGACCAAGGACCGGACCGATTTAATGGGTTCGGTCTAGTTCTAGGGTCAACCTGGGATTCATTGATAATTTTTTATTTCATTTTTTATACTCTTTAAAAAAACGATTGAGGACTGGACTAACCCAATGGGTTCGGTTGGGTTTTAAGGTCAATCCAAGACTAACCAATAATTTTTTTTTTAATTTCATTTTATGTGCTCCTTGAAAGGGTAAATGAAGACCATACCAACCCAATGGATTCGATGATGAATAAGGTCAGCTAAGAAAGGCAAATGGTGAGGGTCAAGTGGGGTGAGTGTCGAATATAATGAGTATTGAATGTTGAGCGAGAAGCAACAAGCCAAGCGAGTATCGAGCAGTGAGTGACCCAAAGCAAGCGAGGAGAGTGTTGAGTGGTGAGTGAAGAAATTATTTCTTTCAATTTTGGCAAATTGAAGACTAAGATGACAAATAAGATAGAAAAGAACTAATATTAGAGAAGGATACCACAAGAAGTTGTTTATACCTTTCTTGGACACCGTGAGGACTCCTCACAAAAACATTTTTCTCCTTCGTAAATTATAACTATTGACGCCATAAAAGACATTAAAAATCGAATTTATTAAAGAATAACGTAAAATTACTTGAATTCCTCGCTAAAGGGCTATTTAATGTTATTGATACCATTTATTTTAAGTTTTTCTCTATATAAAAAAATTATAAATAATATATATTCATGGTTGGTCCGGATTAGACCGATCCGGAACTCTTAGGACCGAAAACCAACCCGTATAGTACTAGAACAGAAATTCTATGACCAAAGACCAATCTAGTCTCCCTGAGAACCGGACCAGGACTGGCAAGGTTGGGCCGTCCAAGATCGGTCCAGGATTGACCCTAGACTGATACTCACCTCGAGTAGTAGCAAAGGCTAGGGAATAGAGGATAATAGCTGAGGAAAGAACGTCCAAATCAACCACTGCTTAGTCTGACGTGAAGGCTCTATTTTGTTAAAAAATTTAATGGTCATTCGTTTTCAAGTATATGAAACTGTGTTTTGGAAAATTATTGCCAGATTATGTTAATTCGAACAGGATATAGGCCCAATATCTGCATTTATATTCGGTTTCTAATTATATTTAGACAAATTGCGTGGTGGTTGTAAATTTTTAGCTCTTGGAACTTGGGAACAGAGTGCTCTGTTTCTGTGGTTGTTAATGTTTTGGAACTTTAGAACAGATTCCTATGTTTCATTGATGCTTTCCTATTTTAATGGGTTTCAAAGTCATTTGATCAACTAATTGTAGTAAAGTAGTAATATTTACTGATATATATGCTATAAGAAGATTAAAAGTGGATGTATAATCCAATAATTAAATGAGAACGTTCCCCCATTTTCATTACAATTTATTGATTACAGAGTAAAAAATTGAACGCCTTTCTGCTTTCTTGCATTTGGATTAGTTATACCTCATTAATCATGTTATTTTGTAGAATGTGTTCCTGAGGAGCAAACAATACTGGAGAAAAAAGATGTTTACTAAAATGGAAATTTCTAAATTTCTAGGCAATAGACCAAGAAAAGGCTTCCATCTTCTGGGAAAATCTTCTTTCAAATTAACAGATTACTAGATTTAATTTGATTATAGACTGAGTTACAATTGCCATAGCCAGCAAATGTTGCGTCAAAAAATCAAGCAAGTGAATCAGCATGTGAAATCCTATTCTAGATGATTCGAACAAGTGAAGGGATATGTAGCGCCTTCCCTCTAGAGCTAGGTGTCATGGTTAGGCTATTGGTCTCGATTAGACCGGTCGAATGGGTGGGTCGGGTCGGGTTAGGTCAGGTTTGGGTTAAGTTGAAGACAATCCGACTTATATTTGATTCATTTAACCCGTTTTAACCCATATTCATGTAGTATAAATTTAGTGACTCATACTTAACTCTACCTATATTGCTAAAACTTATAAATATTCTAGGAAAACTCACGCCCACTATAAGCTATATGCTAATTGGATAAAAACTACAAATTAAATTAAAAAATTAAAATTAAAAAATTAAAAAATAGTAAATAAAATAAAAAATATAAAAAAATTATAAATTGAAATATTTTAAAAGATTTTGGCTAATTATATATTTATAAAACCTGCTTAGATTTGCCTTTCATCTTACTTGATTAGCTTAGGGTTTACCCGCGCAAGGAAGGCACCGTTTAGAACATTAATTGAGATTCCCCGCCTAACCAAAATAATTATAATGGCCCCCTTTTAATTTTTACTTTGTGGTTTATGAAAAAGATGAAGACATTGAGGAGATTTATTTCCTTTAAGGTTTTAACCAAATTAACTCACCAAAAAAACAAAACCGAGACAAACGGAGCCGAAGATCCACGTACTTGGTTGGTTTTTGTGATGAATATTTGTCTGCAAAAATCGACGAATTACATGCAACCTTTTTTTTCTTTTTTTTTTCGGGGGCATTTCCGACAAGAGGAAACCAGCGAAGTGAATGAAAGAAGAAGGGAATCGAGACGGTCTTTGGGAAAAAGAAAAGCAGGCGAAGAGAGAGAGAGAGAGAGAGAGAGAGAGCTGTTCGTGAACCTTAGATTCATGGCATTGTCCAAGGGGCGTGGTGGGGCTGGACCGGCAGCCGCCACTGCCCTTCTCCTTCCCCTCCTCCTCCTCCTTCTTGGGTGGGTTGGTTGGGTTCCAAGGTGGGGGCGTGGTCCGGCGTCCAAGCAAACTTCAGGAGTAGCGCAGAGGCGAGCGACAGAGGCGAGAGAGTGGTTGTTTGCGTTGCAGAAGCTTTAGGTCACCGATGAGGATGAGGAAAATGGGTCGTCATCTCCCCTGCACTTTGTTAAGTGGGCTGCTTAATATTTTAAATGATTCGAAAATGGGTTGCAAGTTTGGACCCATTTTTGACCCATTTAAATCAAATTCAATTTTTGGATATAGTTTTAACGTGTCTTTAAAAATATCTAACCTATATATAACCAATAAAGATAAAATGAGTTCAAAAATGGGTCCATCATCGAGACCATGAGACTATGTGGCACCTGGTGAGCCAATTCACTAAGGCAGCTTGTGCTTCTAAGGATCATTCCCATGGCTTGTGTTATGGCATACCTCACTCTCTAAGACCATACCGTGCCTCCCTTTTGATAGGAGCGTCTCATGTCTCGAGCAGGGCATGTGTCTTGATTCAACACAATAATCGGTTTTAGCTCACAATGACCATCATTAGGAGAGTGGCGTAAACTTTTGGCAATTTATCACGGGTGATCGGCGCTTTTGGACATTTTTAACATGATATTCCTTTTATCAGTAAATTCTAGCACAAAGTCTCCGACACCACTCCAAATCAAGTTTATCAGTTCATATCTCATCCATCATGCTTCTCTCTATATTACAATGTTTACTTCCATGCTTTTTCATGAATGCGGAATAGTCGGACTGTGAAATTCTTCCCATTTAATTTGAAAAATGCCCTCGTTGAGGATTATTCTATTATTTCCTTAGATTCACCTAACCATCACCACCTCTCTCTATGTCATATGCAAACAACCAATGCTTGCCCAACAGTCACTCGCTGTCATTTCCTTATGTGCCACACCAACACTGCCTCTCCCTAGGCTTTACGTGAATGGCTTACACTTGTATCGTTCATATCACATTTCTCACTCTTCCTAGACATTATAGAGTTTACTATGGAAAAAGTTGGGCCAAGATGCTAAGGTCCGAGAAAAGTTTCCCAGAGGAAAAAGTAGGTTTCGAGAAAGGGTTTGGAAAAATTGAAGAGAGTTGGTTTCAAACTAACAAATTCAATGGATTCATTGAAAAAAATCGTATTCTTAATGGATGAGAGTAAAAAAAATAAAAAATTGAAGGAGAGTAACAACTATATTCATATAATTTTCATTCTAGCATTATAGGATGCTACTTTTATTTAGTCAAGGGCTTTGAATCCTTGGACACTCACTAAGGCTATATTTAACAGTTGAGATAAAATTCAGAATATGATAGAATTTATCATATCCTGCATTTGATGTCAGCTCAAGATATGATATAGTTAGATATAAGATGAATATAGCCCAGTGGAAGAAAAGTGGATAGTATTTCAACTATTCATAATAAAAAAGTTATTTTTCTTGAATAAGAAAATTTTTTAATTAATATTCATAATAAAATATTTATTATATAGTTATTTTTATTTTAGTATTATTAATACTTTACTATTTAATAAAATTTTATTAGAATAAAGGGATATGATAAATTTTTTAAATAATAAACTTAAAATATCTAAAATAAATAAAAACATAAATATATATTTATACGTTGAATTTATATTATAAGGAGGGATTAAATTAGGAAAAAAACTAAATTTTTTTAATTTATTATATTAGTTCAGATAATTTATATTGTATAATTTAATTTTATTAATTAAAGAAGCTTGTTATTCGAATAATTCTATTTAGCCTATACTTTTCTATTATAGTTGTAAAGAATCTTACATACCTTTATCCTACCTCCCCTCATAGAATAATTTTATTCAGTTTATATCCTTTTCATATATGAGTTTATCTTTTCTTTCTTGAGCATCAAAGGTAGAATATGATAAATTTTATCATATCATGACCAAACATTGCATTGTTTTTTTTTATCTACATTGGTCTTAGGCCAAATTTTGCTAGAAAAAGAATGATAACCAAAGCATGAGCTATAGCGAATTACCTAGCCTGTTCAGACTTAGGTCCATTTTGCTAGAAAAAGGAGGAGCGTGACTTAGGTCCATCGGGCCCAAATCCAGCCAAACCGACCGCTCGATCAAAGTAACAAGGCCACTGGCCCATCAAGCTTCGCACGCTGGGTTTGTGGAGAAGACGAGAGGGGCTGAGGGTGAATAGGTGTTTTAGGGTTTCCGATGCTCAATGACAAATGGGGTAGAGTGGATCAGGTAACAATTTTCTATTATGGAGATTTTTCTATGTGGGAAGCGCATTGTTGCATAGACTCCACATAAAAAACTTAATCTTGGGTAGGTGTGAAATTGACAAAACAATTTCTTCAAAATTTTGGGAGGCTGTTATAATGAGGATGCCTAGTTTCAGTAGTTTGTGTTACTATAAGAGATTGCTTAGTAGATTTTGTTGTGCTTGCATTTAACTGAGTAGGATCTAGAACCATTCCTAGTCCAAATTAGTTAATTTCCCCATGGTAGAACTGAGTGGAATAGCAAGGTATTCATTTACTAGGTCTTCATAAAAAAAGTTGATAACATTAGCATTTTTTCCTTTTCAGTCTTTAAGATGAATGCGAACAATCCTGATTCAATTGGCTTACACTTCACAGAATCTGATTTCCATACTTTTCTCATCATATCAAGTAGAGCTTGAATATATATTTGGCTTGGAATATAGTTTTTCGATGAGTGCTAAGTCACACTCTCTTATTTTATATAATGGAATATCATCCAGTAGCACAACTTCTTTCTCCTTCGACCACAAATTTCCTAATCTCTTACATAATGCATCTATTCTCATTTCTTTTTCTCCCCCTACTTCTGTACTGACTTTATTAACACTGGATTAGAATATACCTATAAAATATGGAGTTTCTAATTTGAAATTTTGTATGACAGTGCTAGTAGCAACCCAAAAGGTAACATCTAAGGGGTAATGTTGAAGATGACTTTGGGAGACAAAATTAAGGGCCAATAGAATATGGTCCTAGACAGAATGGTGAAGAAGTCAGCGAATTAGTAAGCTAAGTGACTGTTGAGGGCTGGATTGAAGCGATTTCTAGATAGAAGCACTAATGGTTGGTTTGTTGGTTTTTTTTGGGAGGAGACTTGCTGAGTTTGGTAGGGGTGAGCTGTATTGGCAAGACACTCACACCATACCGAGCAGATGGTGCTCTTGTAAGTTTTTGGAAAAGACAATTTACTGGGAATGGCCCGGGATGAGATTCACAAACCACAAAGGGCAATTGGTGAACTCCTATGCTAGATCATGGGGGGATTTGTCGATTCCCATTGTGAGGGAAAATGGGTGAAAAAAGTTGGGTTCGGGGTGAATAGCAGGACGAAGGTAGCGATGCAAAGGGAATTGATGAAGAAATTTGGTATAGGGTTAGGGTTTTTTCTTTTGTGTCTAGACCTATATATTTCAATTGCTACCCAAATTTTATCATTTGGATGAAAGATCCAAATGTTATGAGAAAATGTGGTTAATATAAAACCTCAATATTAGTCATAATTGAAGGATCTCATAATCTAGATTATTATATAAAATCTTTTACAAGGTCATGTCACTAACAATTGATCCAAGAACAGATAAGTGAGATTCTGAAGGATGAGAAGCCATTTCGTTATGTGCAAATGCTAAAGAAAAAAACTTGGTAGAGTCAATAACAATTAGATAGAACGAAATTCAACTTCCAAGAAAAGTGGAATTTTCAATTAGAAAATGTTCGGAGACCTACAAAACAATGAAGAAGTTGAAAAAATTATTGAATATGAAGATGGAGAAAAAGATAATAAGTTTAATAAAAGTAGAAAGATGAAAAACTGAATATTGCATAATTGAATGAAGGAAAGATATCTACAACTATTTCATGTAAAATGCCTTCTAGTCATTATGCTCATCTTCCTAGAAACAAATCATGAGAGAATAATCTGTGATAGAATTAGGAAATTGAAGACGAAGTCATACATCATTCTTACAAATTAATCCTATATTGTAAGGAAAGAGAATCCACAATTATTCATCTTAGCAAAGGTAGGATGCCCCCAAGGCCAATCGCCCCTGCGTTTTTTAAGATTTTGAAATGAACATATACATTTTCTTATAAATAGGCCACAAAGGTATTAAGAAAAGAATGAGAGAAAAAGAATATGATTTGTGGAAACATGCATTCCAAGAAAGAGAAAGGTTTTCGAGAACAATGGTATGCAGAAATAGAGAAAAAGAAAGCGAATCTAAAAAAAATTCTTTTATTGGTTTCCACCCAGAGTGGGCAAAATAGGGAAGTGTAAATAACATAGAAAATTCCGACAAGGAAAAAAATAACAAAGAAAATCATTATGCAACTTATACTATGGTAGATGGGAAACCCAAAAGACCAATCCATCCACTTTCGGTTGAATTAGAACTAGGAGAGAACACTAAAGCATTGCCATGCAACACTACATAAAAAATGGGAAAAAATGACCAAAAACTCGAAACTTTGTCCAAAGTGACAAATTTACCATAATTTTTTTTTTTATGATATGAAAAACCCTGAAATTTGCCAACCATGATACATTTACTCCAAACTTTTTTTTTTGTGACACAAAAAATTTCGAACTTTCGTTCGTGTGACACATTTACCTTAAATTATAGGGTATTTTGGTCATTTTACTTTTTAAAATTTTTTTTTTTTTTTTCTTCATCTTCTTTCTTCCCTCCACCGGCCATGGCGGAGGGAAGCCAGCATCCGGTGAGGGCAGCCCTAGCTAGCCTAGGTGAGGGTGACCCTCGCCGACGCCGGTGAGGGCAGCCCTCATGGGACGCTGGCTTCCCTCCGCCGGCCTGAGGGAAGAGAGAAGAAGAAGAAAAAAAGAAAAAAAAAAAGGAAAAGGAAAAGGAAAAACAGAATAAATAAGATGAAAATGCCTTTAATAGGGTAAATGTGTCACAATTTGCAAAGTTTAGGGTTTTTCACGTCACAAAAAAAAAAAGTTTGAGGTAAATTTGTCATTTTGAGCAAAGTTTGGGGTTTTTTGTGGTATTTTCTTAAAAAAAAAAAAAATGCTGTTCGGCGATGCTTGTTTAAGCATGCATCCTGTCATGATAAGGTTTTCATTTTATGTACAAAGTCTATCACTATTGATCTTACTATAGCGACATAATTCAAGACCACTTAATTACTTGCTAGTACTTATATATTTTTGGAAATATTTTAAGTTTTAATCACTCTATATTGGTAGTATTTCAACAGAGTATGCATTAGGAAAAGTTCATTGACAAAAGCCGACCAGCACTAGAACTCTATAAGCCCCTACAAAATCAGAAGCTTTAAAAATTAGTTCTATACCACCAAACAATCAAAAACCCTAAATCACAAAATGTGAAGACTTAAGCGATTAAGAAGATAAAGAGGATGCATAGAGAAGTGGAGAAGAGAGGAATTTGAGAAATCAAGAGGATGATTTCACTCCACGGCGAAATTACATCCATCAAAGCAACAAACATTTGGTTGCCTACTGATATTAGCAAAACTAGAAATAAAGGAAAATAGGATGAAAATACGGATTGCAACAATTATAATGCCAAAGGGACTTCTCAATCCTTGGCAAGCGCTTGAGCCCAATATAAACGTCTCTCCACGGAGCCCATCAACCTATCATTCCGGCCGCCGAGTCTGTCGAACTCCTCACCCCTTGAACTGAGGAATAAACTCTGAAAATAGTTGGTCAATGTAATCATAATCCAGGTTCAACCATTGGATTAGCAGCTGAAAACCAGCTTGGACTACTCAATCTTCTTTTATCCAATGTGCTTTTTCAACAGAGACATGAAATGATGATGAATTTGAGCTGTTGCTGGCATAGTCAGGCAATATGCAACCTTCTCCACTATTCTCTCTACTGGAAAAGGGCCACAGTACTTAGGGATGAGCTTGTGAGATTATTGGGGTCTCTACTCATAGGGTTTTAGTCTTTAAGTATACCATTTCTCCTTCTGCTAAAGACCTCTCCACCCTTTTCTTTTATGCATAATGTGACATCCCGATTTTACAATTCTAATTTTAATAAATAGAGACGGGCATTTCATTGGCACGCATATAGTTCCTTTCCTTGAGTCGGCCACTCATGTGAAAACTAGTCTATCAGATGAAGCCGTTAAGAGATTCTAATGCATCAGACTCGAGAATTTGATCGGGAAGTGACCATTTGACTGAGATAATCTGCAAAGGTCATTATGGCACAAATAAAAATCGATTAGAGATTAGAGGTAAGTCGACTCGACAAAGGCATGTGATCAGGTGTGGGTGATTCCACCAGATCGCACAATTCTTGTCGATCGGCACTGAACCGACTTTTCTATCGATTAGGTACCTTGTGCTCATATTTGAAACCTTGAGATTATCCCAACAACCAAAAGTTGTCAATGTGTCAAAGATGTACATTGTGGCTTGAATTGATCAACCATAGATAAAAATGCATAAAAATTTTTAAAAGCTACCCGGTAGATTAGGACGCGCTAGTATCGTGCCAAAGTGAAATTAACTGTGAAATTGTGATCGAATTCAGAAATTGGAAATCACGGTGTGTCACAAATCATTTTAAGATCATTGACTCATCTTTGGAAGATTTTTCATGCAATCAGAGTTTTTTCAGCAATTATATCACGTAATAGCTAATTTAGCTCGAGAAATTAATACGCCGGCCTTCGGTCGTGCTTTTGGGAGTTAAGTTGGTTATATGGACAAGTGAATATGTGAATTGAAATGTAGTGACATTGAATTAATTTTATGGACTTCAATTTGATTCAATTTGAAAATAATCGAGTGGAATTGAAGAAATTGTTGTACAAGATTCTATGCCTCGACGGAAAATGAAATCGAACCTATTGGACTAAGGTTGTGGGAGGTTGAAGTTAGTGGATTGTGACATCACAAGTGATGTCATGGGGAGGGGCAAGATGGGCTAGAGTGGTGACACTTGGAGGGTGGAGATTGAATACCAAAAAGGTGGGATGTCACTTCCCCCTTGTCTCCATCATCTTCAAGCTTGGAAGAGAGAGAAAAGGAGAGGAACGGCTGTTTTGAACCAGCGAACCCGACTCCCCTTCGTCCGCCCTTGGCTCGCTTGCTCGTCGCCGCTTGCCGTCCGCCGCTGGAGCTCGCCGTCGCCGCTTGTCCACGCACAACTGTGTGTTGTCCCGCGTGCGAGTTGCCCCGCCTTTGCCTATGAGTTCCAGTTCGTCGTCCACCATCCCACAGTTGTTGCTCGACGTCGCAGCACCTCGCCGAAGTCTCCATCGCTGCCGTTCCTCCGCCCGAGCCACCGCCGGTCATTACTCGAGCTGCCGCCTCTCTCTTCCGCCGGTTTCGCATCCAACCAACCGCTGTGCCGCCTTCCTCCAAGCTTGGTCAGTGGCTGGAAGTTCCAGCGAGATCCGGCCCTTCCAAGCTTGATTTGATAACATTTTGGTTCTCATTTGGTGTTGATCCATGTAGGTTTGTCGTCGGCATTGTTGTGCTCTTCGCCGGAGACTCGTTGGAAAGCAATTCCAGTGAGTTTAGCTCACTAAGCCTTGATTAGAGGGTTAATGATGCCTTAAGTGTGTTTAGCTTAGGTTGATTGAGATTAGGTGGTTAGATTATTTTATTTAGTTGTGGATTATGTTAAGGTGATTAATTAAGATAAAGTATGTTTAGTTTAAAGTTAAGTAGGTTTATTTTAATATAAGCCTTGATGTGACTTAAAGGGATTTGTTTCTGATTTAAATAAATGTTTTGAAATCATTGGATTATTTAATAATATATTATATTTCGAAAATTATTAAAATATTATTAAAAAAATTCGAAAAATTATTTTTTATCCAAATTGCTCAGAATTTTGTGTTGATCGTTGATGTATATTTAGAATTTGAAATTGATGAGTGGTTAATGCAAATTGAGTGTTGAATATGGAAAATATGGATTTTATTTAGAAAATCTCAAATTTCGGGTTTGGCATTGAAATTGGATTTTTAAAGATTAATATTGTAATTGGGATATGTGAGTGATGTGCAAAGTGCCTTGGGTTGATTATGAGTTATTGTATGATAATTAAGAGGAATTGTCTTGAGCTATTGAGCTGGAATTGTCCTATATAGGATGCCCTATACAACAGATATGGGTTGCAGTTGATTCTGGGCCTATGCTCCTTCGGGAATGCCGTTGATGTACTGACGAAGCAGCGCTCCAAGGTGGGGAGGCGATACCTGGCTATATGTCAGTAGATAGCCGAACTGCGAGTAGGCTATACCCTGGCAGTGAATAATAATTTGGAACGCTTGCTGTGATTGCGAAATTAAGTGAAATTGATTGTGTTCCAATGGTTTAAGTTCATATTATTACCTGTGATTGAGTGATATGAATTGTACTAATCTGCAGGATGGTAAGAAGGCGAGGTAAGTCTTCTGTGCTGTGTGACTAGACCACTCTGGGGCGTATTTTCTTTCTAATAGGGGTTTAGGAGGGATGAATTTGCTGAGACAATGTCTCACCCCGTTGTGGGAAAAATATTACAGGGCCGTAGATGGCAGGACCTCCGAAGAAGAATGGCATCCTAGTGCAAATTATCGAGCAGGTGCACAACTTTCCTAATCTTGGGAGCCATTGGGTCTACGAGCTGATCAGGACCACCATATGGATTCAGGAGACCGAGGATATTAGGGTACCACATAAGTTTAGGGCATAGTTCCGTTTTGGGGCTAATGGCTTTAGGATTGGTCCACTCGATAGTTTTGATATTCCACTGGCCGTGATGGATGCTATTTTGGGTGAAGGTGTAGCTGATCTTCCTTATGGTAAGGTAGACAACTCATCGTCTCCGGACCCGGTGCAGTCAGATGTGGAAGATGTGAGATCGACGAACGAGTTCGACTAGTAGTTATAGGACTGTTCCTCTTTTTGGTGGATCGATCCATGTAGTGTAGACTGACTCTTTTTGATGCACATAAACTCTGACCCATTTTTGTGCATATAATCTCTGGATCTTGTTGTGTATGTAAATCCTGGAATGATGATATATGAAAGTATGTTTGTTTGATTTTGAATTGATTTTTCTTGCTTCCTATCCCGTAAGTTTTGTCAGGGATTTCTTAGTACATTCGCATGCGCATAATAAATGAATGGGGTCAACGACACTACTTGGGAATATCGCATTTACATGACCATGACGGGTTGTTCACGTGTCTCGGGGTTCGGGGCGTGACACATAATGCTTCACTCGACTCTGAGGCTTAGTCAAGTTTTCTTTTAGGAGCTACTGCATTGATGGGTGACACCACATGAATGTCAAGCCCTATTGTTGGTGGGGAAGAACCATACAAATTCTGAAATGTAGTTGTCTGGATGCTAGCGCCAAAGGTGATATTGCACCAATATCCAACCAAGGAAAACCATTGATTCCAGCTGTTTGGGTGAGCAAAATGCATACTCCTCAAGTAAGTCTCCATATACTGATTGAGTCTCTCGGTTTTCCCATTTGGCTGGGGTTATAAGATGCAATTGTGTTATCATCAGCTTGAAGGTTTCTTGCCAAAGTAAACTAGTAAATATCTTGTCTCTACCAATTACAATGCTTAGGGGTAGCCCATGCAACTCATAAACGTTGTTGAGGAACAACTTGGCCACTTCTAGTGCTGTAAAATGATGAGACAAGGGCATAAAGGGATCATATGTGCCAAAGCATTGGGCAGTAAACACCATATAACTAACATGTTAGTTTAGTTAGAATGTGGGTCTAATAAATACATACATATGTATGTCTCTAGGGTCAGTATTTGATTTCTTTATATCAATTGCATGGCCACTGAGCTTTTGCTTCTAGAGCTTGGAAATTCTCACAATTATAATGCAGTTTTCTAGCTATTATTCTGTCAATATGTGATTATCGAGTTGTTCCTTCATGTAAAACCTTCTTGATGTGACTTCGTATTGGGTGGCTCTGGTGATAAGGATGTTGCTCTATCCACATCTCATGAGGTAGAGTGTATGAATTCCAAGGTAGAAGAGTACTAAAAGTGTTAAAAGTTATTAACGGTACTAACTTTAGTGTCAAAAGTTTTTACTGGATTACTTAAATGTCAAATCGGACAAAAAATGATATTTGAGTGCCAACGGCAAGAAATTCCAATAAAATATAATACATGGCTTTCATAATTAAATTTTATATGTCTTGGCATATTATTTAAAAAATCTAGTTCACATGGCGTGCTTGATACTGAAGTGATCAATTTTTAATAACATCTAACACTGAAGTGATCATTTTAAACAAAATTTGGCACTCAAACAATCACTATTAACAATTTTTAGAGATGTCATTTTGTGACATTTTGGATTTTCAAATCATGTTTTCAATTGAATAAATTGGGTTTTTCATCGACGCGCCTATAGTGTTATTCTCAAAGCTAATCACTCGTAAGATAACTAGGCTATCTGAGAAAGTTAATAAGAGATTTTAATGTAATAGACTTGGTCGACTACTCGATCGTGCTCATCTGCAAGAGATCATTACAACATAGTAAAGATCGATTAGGGATCAAGGATAGGTTGATTCGACCAAAATGTATGGTTAAACGTGGGTGATTCCATCAAATTGAAAAATTCATGTCGATCGGCAGTAGACTGATTTTTTTGTCGTTTTGGTACCCTGTGTCTGTATTTGAAACCTTGAGATTTTCATGACTACCGAGAGTTGTCAATGTGTCGAAGAGGTTCATTATCGCTCGAAGAAAATTGACCACGGGTCATTTGCGCTAAAAATTTCTGATATCTATCCGGTAGCCTAAGTCACGCTAAAATCGCGCCAGAGTGAAATTAACTACGATTTCAGAAATTGAAAGTTCTGTTATGTCACAAGTCATTTTAGAAACGTCACCTCATCTTCCGAAGATTTTTCTGCAAACCAAGATTTTTGATGAAAAGTCGGGATAGGGCCATTTTTGTCCAAAAAATTCCGATGACCTTTTTTTATCGCAAAATTGAGATGCAAGTAGATTCTATTGACGAGGAAAAATGTCAATTGGATCAAGGGTATGATGGTTAAATTTATATAGGCCCAATTGAGTTGAATCAAGTGAGGATTGAATCCAATTTGGGGAAAATTCAATCAAAATTCGTAGCTTCCCCATGGATACCACTTTTGGACCATTTCAAGAGCTTCCTAGACAAGCTTGATGGCTGGAAATTGCTGAGGAAACCAGCTGGATGTGGTAGACCAAGGTCAAGGAGACAAAGAGATAAGAGAAGACCAAGGTGGCTCCCTCCAAAGCCCAAAGTTGTCCCTTCTCCTTCCCCCTCCATTTCCGTTGAGCACCCCCATCTCTAGCATCCTTGAAGCTCTAAAAAACCCAAAAAATCAAACAGCCAAGCCTCCCTACTTGTTGGACTGCCAGGATGCCACCGTCGCGCCACCGGAGCCTGTTTGTCGTCCGCCTGCTCGCACGCCAAACCCGTGCATCCCTGTCTGCCGTTCTGCCTCCGTCGTGACCCCAGGACATCCCTCGAACCAATTGCATCTTCCCCGTCATTGTTGGAGCCGCCTAGTTGCCCGCCAAGCTACCGGAAGCCCACCGCAGCCCATCCGCCACCTACTGTCGCCGTTTCCAGCCCATCCATCTGCTCAGCTCTCTCCTTGGCCCACCAAACAGAACCAAGACCCTCTGGACTTTCAGCCACTATTTGGCCTAACTTGGTGCCCTTCCGGACCTCGAAAGGCGCACTCGCTTTGGAGTTTATCGATTCTCTTTGCGTCCCTGTTGTTGTGGTCTAAGCGGATAGTTAATCAAGTGAGTTTAACTCACTTATCCTTAGTAAGTTAATGACACTTAATGATTGATTAGTTTAGGCTAAGCTAGGATTAGGTGATTAGTTAGAATGGATTAGTGATTTAATCGTTCATTATTGTATGTTAGGTGATTAGGATCGCACAATTAGCAAGTGGATAGGCCATATTATTTATTTAGATAGGTTCGGAAATTTTCCAAACCCGAATCGGTATTTAATTAGACTTTTCTGGCCTAAGTGTGCATTTTTGCTATTTATTAGTATTTAATAATTATTTTCCATCATTAATTAATTAATTAATTATTTTTTCGAAAATTAGACTGGGATAGCCAGTGACCGAAATTTCGTGTTGAATGCATTATTGTGGTTGGTTTATTTATATGACTGTTAATTTGTGCAATTTGAGTGTGATTTGTGATTTTGGGTATTTATCTCAAAATTTGTTATTTTCAGTAATTAATAGAAAATACCAGGCGTCGGTTTACAATGACAAAAATGTGTTTTTGGACTGTGGAAATTAGTGGGATTTTCACAAGTGGAAATATTGTATTTTGTTAAGACCGAATATTTACCCACACACAATTATTTTTGTCAAGGAATGATAAAAATGGTGGCATTCTCATATGGTGAGAACAATATATTATATTAGCTTATAGGTTTTGATATGTCAGCTTAGCGTGAATAGTATACTTTATTAGCTTAGAGTGAGCATCATGGGTATACTATATTAGCCCGATAGTTGGTATGTCAGCTTAGCGAGAGCAGTATACCGGTATACTATATCAGCTTGATGGTTTGATATGTCAGCTTAGCGAAAGTAATACACCTTAGTAACTTCTAGTGAGCATTATTAGTATACTATATCCATCTCTGCGGGCTCGATATATTAGTTTAGAGGGAGCAGTATACTATTAATCAGCTTAGTGCGAGCTATACTATCTATTATCAACTTAGAATGAGCAGTCCTGATATAATTGGACTTTATAGATAATATTGAGTGGGTCGACCAAGGGAAGGGTGATAATATGTAATTGACTGAATCGATGATTGATGATTCGATCCAATTTGAGGAATTGAAATGTTGTAATGATTGGTTGAGTTTTTGAATGAAATTGATTGTAGGAAGAAGTAGAGGCAAAGATAAGCCCTCTCCTCGTGTTTGCGCTTAGGCAGCCCTTAGGGTGTATTTTCTTCCTAATTAGGTCTTAGGAGGTTGAACTTGCTAAGATGTCATCTCACTCCGTCATGAGATAACATTTTCAAGTCCTTAGATGACAGCTCCTCCTGAGCATTTTGGTCAGCCAAAGAAGGTCATGGAACAGAAGCGTTTCATTCCGCTTCATAGAAACCCAAAGGGGTGTGTATATGAGTTAGTGAGGTCCATGGTCTGGGTTGATGCGGGTCTATCTTAAAAGGTGCCCCATCGATACAGATCATGGTATCATCAGAAGCGGAATGAACAAAGAGATGGGCCCATACCGGAGTCTGAAGTTTCTCTATATATATTGGAGGTTGTTTTTGGAAAAGGCACAGCAGATCCTAGTGGAGGTTCGGTGGTAAACCCGGTAGACCTAGATCTTGCAAATCCAGGAACTCTAGTGTATTCAACTGAAGGCTCAAATGTGAGTGAGGAGGTAGAGGAAGAGGACCGTAGTTTTATGAAACCCACATTGTTTTGCAGACCTTGTTTGTATATATATCGAATAGTTGTATAAGACTTAGTTGACATGTATATATTAAGGTGTGTTTTTTTTTTTTGGGAAAAAAAATTTATGGCCCTACTTTCCTATTTCATCTTGTTGTTGTCTGGGGATTTAATTATTTGCTTCCGAATGTACATCTAAAATGAATGGATCCGCCATGTGTCCTGGGACGTCGCTATTTAATTGATTGCTGAGGGATGGGCATGCACTAAAAGGACTAAAATGTGACACATTTAGCGGTTAGGAAAAAACCACCAAAAATCCCAAATTTTGTCCAAAGTGATAAATTTACCAAAAACTTTTTTTGACACATTTAGCCTACTTTTTCGTGACATAAAAAACATTGGACTTTTATTTGTGTGACATATTTACCCTAAATTAAAAGGGCATTTTAGTCTTTTTACCTTTTAAAATTTTTTTCTTTTTTTTTTCTTCTTCTCTCTTCTCTCTGTCGGCCATGGCGGATCTAGTGGAGGGAAGCCGGCATCTGGTAAGGGCTGCCTTAGTGGGCGTCGGGCGAGGGTCGCCCTCATCGGACACCGACACCATCGCTTGACATCGGCTTCCCTCTGCCAGCTGGCGGAGGGAAGAAAGAAGAAGAAGAAAAAAAAAAAAGGAAAAACAAAAAAAAAAAAAAAATGCCCTTAATTGGGTAAATGTGTAATAGTTTGCAAAGTTTAGGGTTTTTCATGTTACAAAAAAAAAAGTTTGGAGGTAAATTTGTCACTTTAAACAAAATTTGGAGGTTTTTTGTGGTCTTTTCCCTATGAGTTATATGTTGATTGGGCATGCTGGCAACCCATATAGGGTTGAGAAATTAATAAAATACGGTCACATTGGATTTTTGAGGATCAAGATCAAAGTTGGCACCTAAGTGATTGTTTAAAGAAAATGACACTTAAATTGATCCCAAAAAACCTTTTGACACTAAAGTGAGTGCCGTATATAATTTTTGACACTTCTAATGTCATTCTCCCATGGATTTTTAAAGCCTTGGGGATTTGTATTAGGCTAGTTTACCCTGTCCTAAGTGAGGGATTTGTCCCCGCAATTGAGTTTGGAATTAATAAAACAAGGATATCTTCCACGTCATCATGCTCATCTATCCTAGATATAGATAATGAGAGAATAGTTCGTGATAAAATTAAACAGAAGACCAAGTAATACATCCTTGTCATAGGATAAGATCGTATATTGCTAGAAAAAGAATGCGCACGACCACGCACTTTAACAGAGGTAAAATACCCCAAGGCCAAGCACGCCAACTTTTCAGATTTTTACATTAACAAATTGATATTTTCTTTTAAATTATGCCACAAAAGCCAAAAAGAAGATTTCGTTTCAGAAATGATTGAGGAATTAAGAAAATGATTTTCAGAAACAAACATTCAAAGAGAAAAAAAGGTTTTCCAAGAACAGTGGAATGCATAAATAGAGAAAAAGAAATTAAATCTAAGTTCCTTTGATTGGTTTTTACTAGAGTGACTTAAGGAAGTATAAATAACCAAAAAAAGGTCTCAAGTCATTCATTGATAGTATCAGTACTTGGAGACGCTGTCAACTACTTGTGTGCAAATTATTGAAATTATTCAAACCTATTAAGCAAATCTAACATTTACTGGCAATATCAATTTCAAGTATTTATTTCCACATCTATACGGTAGTTTTGTCATCATAAAAAAAGGAAAAATTTGTTAGGAAAATATCTCTAAGGAATTTTGATGATTCCAAAACTATCATTGATTAAATATTTTTACGTAATAATTGTATATTTTTGTCTTTATGACGAGGTGATAATTCCTTGAGGACTATGATAATATTGATGGTTTTCGTGAGCTCAGTGGAGATAGATTACAAGAATGGGGATCTTAACAAGAGGAGAACAAGTCCATTACATGAGGATTTTAAAAGGACTTGAAAGCACCATGGCCAATCTGTCATCAATGTAAAGTCTTTGGAAGCTAACATACTCGAGAATTATTGGATGATTAATCACAAGTCATTCCATATGGTTTGACCATGCGTAGCACCAACAGACTGGTGGTAAGGAGCACATGCTATCATCAGGTGATAAGGAGCATTGCGTTGTGCTCATATCGTCTTGAAAGGTGTTAGGAAACGAGTGCATTTGCATATGACCATTGGATAGGTAGGATATTGCCGTTAACGGGCTGAGAATTCGTAGCAAGAGAACCGGAAATGAGTCAAAGAACCAATCAACAGTTTTGGTCAAACAGTCCAAGATAGACTTGACGTAATAGCGGTTAGTGGACTTCATTTTCGGAAATCGTGCTATTGTTTATAGGAAGGATTGTATGGGCGATCTAGACCTCATCGACAGCTCCAATGAACTCCAAAGAGCTTTCAACTCCTCAAAAGCAACTCCAACGGATAAATTGAAGATGTCTATATAAAGATGATTAAAGAAGCTAAAAACGATTGGACAGAAAAATTGAGAAAGATTGTTTTGTTGTTATCATCTCTCCATTTTGATAAAACTGCTCTACTGTTTGTTTATTACTCTCATTATAGTGATAAGATGAAGTGTATAAGAGTGATGGTAGTTCTTGTGTCCTAATAGTTGTTGACACCTAAATTTTACCATTTTATTTATGATTCAATCGCATACAAAATTAGGAATTAGTTGCAAAAAAAAGAAAAAAAGAAAAAAAGAAGAAGTAAAGAAAAAAATAACTTTCTTCAAAAAAAAGTAAAAATAAAATAACTTTCATTAAAATGCATTGTGTATGTTTTCATTAAAATCCATTATGCTAGATATTAGGAGCATTTACATAACTATCACTAACTATTAAATCTAAAAATGTAAACAAAAAATTATTATTTTTTTAAAAATCGAATATTAAATAAAAAAAAAAGCGGACCGGGCTCGGTCCGGTCCTTCTCTTTTCTCCTCTCCTTTGCATGTCTTTTCGCTTGGGCCAAGCCCAGCTTCATTTACTTTTCTCTAAGCCCAGCCCGTGTGCTGGTCTTCTTCCTCCTCATGCCGGTCACGCTCTGCAAAAAGAGAAGAGTACAGGTCAGAGAGAGGGAACGGATGGCGAGCGGCAGAGGGCAGCACGATCCTTGGGTCGGGGCCAGATTGACCAGTGAGCTGGTGATGGCAGAAGCCATGTGCACTGGCCAATGCCCTCAAAAAAGGGAGCTCTTCGGTGAGAGTCCGAGAGAGAGAGAGAGCAAGGAGAGCGTGAACCCGAGAGAGTGATCTGCCGTCGGCGGTCACCGGAAGTCCGTTCATTAGCTGCCATCCGCTGCAGGCCTCCTCCCCGAACCAGGTGGGTCTCCCTTGAGCATGTGTGTTCCATTTTTGGGAGCTTCAGACCGGAGCTCGCGGCCGACCCGTTCGCACGAGTTTCGGTCCCATTGGTCCTCCATGAGAGTTTCTGTGTGTTCTAGTACGCGTTGTTAGGAGCTAAGTTCGTGCTAGGATCTCTAGCAGGTCTGAGGTCCCCCATTTCAGTAGTGCATGCTGGCTATTCGTTGAAATACTTGAGTGAACTTCGAGTCTCTTTAGTGGGTTATGGCCAAGGTCTGATGTTGTTGTTCATACTCATGTCAAATGCGTATGATACGTCTCTGAGTTGGTCTAGAATGCTGCTTGTATGTCTATATTCGAGCTTGGTCCGAACCTGTATCCTTAAATGAGCCTAGATTTCTTTGTTAGCCAGTGCATCATAAGTGTTTGATGAAATACCTCAGAGAAAGGCTGAAAGCTAGTTCATGTTTAAACCAGAGATCGACCTGTCTTTACTTCTATAATTGTTGTCCCATGTTCGTTTTTTGTGTATTCGCTGTGCTTTGGTGTGATTTTCGTGAAATGGGTGTGCACCATCGAGTCAGCAAGGGTTTTCCTTCGCACCGGAGAGAATTTTGGTGGCCGCCAAGAAGGTAGCCAACGGCGGTCGACGCCGGTCGGAACGGATGGCTGACCGGTGGTGGTTGCCGACGGCGGTCGATGGCGGTTACTCTGGCCAGCACTGGTGTGTGTTTTAGATTTGGTGGAAAGCCAACTTTAGGCGTGCAAGGGGCAAGCACGGAGGAGAAGAAGAACAAAGGGGAGGAAAAAAAAAAACAAAAAAACAAAAGAAAACGAAAAGTATAGAAAAAGTAAAAAGTAAAACAAAATATGGAAAAAAAAGCAAAAGTTTGCTTCGGGAAGGAGGAATGTAGAGAAAAGGTGCAGTGGAAAAGACAAAATAGGGAAGAAGACAAAATGGTGGAGAATAAAAGAAATTACGAAAATCATAAAAAAATTTAAAATTAATTTTTAAAAAAAGTTTCTTAATTTTTTGAATCCAATTGGGTCGGGTCCAAGTCGTTGTCCGGTCAACGGGCCAGGCTGAGTTTACCCGGTCCGGTTCTAGGGTCAACACGGATCAACCGATAACTTTTTTATTTCATTTTTAATGCTCGTTGAAAAAGCAATTGAGAACCGGACCAACCTAATGGGTTCGATTTGATTTCAAGGTCAATCTGAGACCAATCAATAATTTTTTATTTCATTTTTTGTACTCCTTGAAATGGCAATCGAGGATTGGACTGACTCGATGGGTTCGATGATGAGTGAAGTCAGCTAAGAAAGGCAAGCAGTAAGGGTTGAGTGGGGTGAGCGTCAAATAGAGTGAGCATTGAGTGTCGAGCGGGGAGGAAGCCAAGCGAGCATCGAGCAGCAAGCAGCACGAATGATCCAAAGCAAGTGAGGCGAGTGTTGAGTGGCGAGCGGAGAAGTTGTTTATCACGATTTTGGCAAATTGAAGACTAAGAAGACAAATAAGACAAAAGAAAATGACTATTAGACAAGGATGCCATAAAAAGCTGTTTATGCCCTTTTGGATGCTATGAGGACTCATCACAAAAATATTTTCCTTCATCGCAAATTATGACTGTTGACGCCGTAAAAGACATTAAAAATCTAAGTTATTAAAGAATAATGTAAAATTACTTGAACTACTCATTAAATAATTGTTTAATGTTGTTGATTCCGTTTATTTTAATATATTCTTTATATAAAAAAATTATAAATAATATATTATATATATAATTAGGATTGGTCCAGGTTGAAAACTCTGAACTCTCAAGACCAAGGATCAACTCGCATAGTGCTGATCTAAGAATCTTAGGATCAAGGACCGACCCGATCTCCCTAGAAATCGGACTAGGACTGGCAAGGTTAGGTCGGTCTAGGGTCGGTCCAAGGTCAACCCTGGACCGATGCTCACTCCTAAGGAAGACAAAATGGTGGAGAATAAAAGAAATTACTTAAAATCATAAAAAAATTAAAAAAAATTAATTTTTTAAAAAAAATTTCCTTTATTTAATCCAATTGGGTTGGGTCCAAGTCGTCGTCGGGTCAACGGGCCAGGCTGAGTTTACCCGGTTGGGACCCCTTTTTCCAAATATAATATTAAATATTAAATATATATTAAAAAATTTCAAAAATTAAAAAATTGTCCAAAAAAATTATAAATTTTCGAAAAATAATAAAAATTCAAAAAAATTTCCGAAAATTCAAGAACTTTCAGAAAATATTGAAAATTCGAGTTTTTTTAAATAATAATAATTTAAAAATTGAAAATTTAGAAAATTAAAAAAATGTCAAAAAAGGTTACCTAAAAAAAAAAGTCAGAAAATTAAGAATTTCATTTGATAAATTTTAAAAACAAACTTTCCGAGCTATTTTCTTAAAAATTGAAGTTTCTTAACTCTAATTGTGCTAAAAAATTGAGTAAGCCCTTAGGGCTCTACCTTAGGGTTTAAATTATCTTCAAAGACAATTACTCTTGTTTGCATGCTTTTATTGTTTTGATCCATTTAGTCTAGTTAAGATTAGCATTTATCTGTTCCTTAATGTTAAATATTTGCTCTCCCATGTAATTTATTTAAACGCTTTCCTTATCTGCTAACTGTTATTTTAATGATTGTGTACTCGCATTATCACCTTGCGTGTTAGTAGATTGGTCTAAAATTAATCCAAATCGCTTGATAAAATTTCTTTCTAAAATGAACAAAATTAGGTACCGAAAGATTACTAATTAGTTAATTAGTGTAATCAAGTCACCGATTCTAGATTCTTTAGTTGCGTAAAAAGTGAGGTATAGTCTTATGCCTCCCTTGGTTTCTAGCCAACTCCAATAGATTAGCGACGACTCTTTGTTACAAAATTCTTATAAACATTTCAATGTCGCGCGATATATGGGCGTGAGAGAGCTTATGCCTAATCATGGACCGTAGGCCCGCCTTTTAGATAATACCCTTAAAGCTATTCCCTCTCCTGAGGGGTAGGTTGTTACAATAGTGTGATTAATCTTGTAATAAAAGTAGTACATGTTGATTGTAATTTCTCTTGAAGATTACTAAAGGATTCTAGCCCACGTTGAGGCTATTACCCAAGAGAGTAGATGTAAGCTCGGGGCTACTTTCTATCCGGTCATTATTGCCTATAGCTGTATGATAGAAGCACTTGCTTGCTTACTATAGTTAATAAGTTCTTATTGCTGTCAAAATAGATTGTTTTACTTGTACGAGAAAAAACTATTAAAGTTTTCAATTAACCTATTCATCCCATTTTCTAAGTTGTATTATTAGCCTCAATAGATTTTATGCAGATGGCAGCCCATTGAGGCCTTGAATCCTCAAGTCCTTGTTGCAGATGGAGCAATCAATTGCAATGAGAGAGTCCCCAATTGACTTCAAATGTCGATTATAGTCAGTCATGGACCGGTCGGGTTCCCTGACGGTAATCGAAAAGTCAAGTTTTTTCCACTTTCTTTGGCCGCACAATGATCAATAAAGCATTGTCCAAGAGAGAGCCAAATCTCTTGAGAAGTTCGAAGGTCATGAACTTCATGGAAACCTCGATGGTGAAGGTTGAATTAATCAAACTACAAACTCATTGATCTGTCTTTACCCAAGTGAAATAGGAGGGATTGAACGCCACAGTGCCATTGGGATCAGTGACATCAACAGGCACAGAGAAGACCCATCCACATAACCCATCGCATCGTTGCAGAATAAAATAGGCTCAAAATGAGACTTCCACATAATTATCAGCATCAAGCTTGATAAAGACAAGACTTGTGATGTTGGGAAGAACAAGAGGAGAGATGGAGCGCATGGCCTTAATGTGAGCAGCAGCAGAAATTGGAGAAGCAGAGAAGAGGAAGAGATTGTAGTGAGCGCAATGTTGGGGGAGGTGAAGGGAAATTGGGATTCGGAGTAGAGATATGAGGAAGAAAAAAGAAGAAGAGGTTGAGTGCACGTCCATAATTTGAGCAGCAACATGAATGGTAGTAGCAAACAAGAGGGAAGAAAATGTGAAATTAGGACTAATAGAATTAGATGATGATGAGTAAAGAGATGGTGGAGAAGAGAAAACTGATGATGTATCATATATTTTTGAGACAGAAATAAGAGCAAAAGAAGTGTTGCATTTGGAGTAGAGACGTTGAAAAATGTGATTTGTTTTCCTGCTCTGACATCATGTACATCTTTTGAATCAAAGAGAGAATAATGATAAAGTGTATATGGTGGTTTGACCCTAATTAGGGCAGCTTTACATGTATTTAGAGGAGTGATAAATCATGGGCAGAGTACACCTCAATCCAAATCCCTTAATTTTGTATCGTGCTCATTCGCGAGACCGAGAGATACTCGTTGGCTTTCGTTGTGCCAACCAAAATGCGAGAATGAGATGCCTTTTTCCTCTGAACCTGAATAGACCCCTTCCGACTTTTTCTCTTTAACTTCTCGGGGAAGTTCTCTCCTTTTTACCTCCTTGGCTTTGTGCTCATTCCCACTTCTAAAGAAGCCCGAGACGTCCATCATATCATCACCTTGAAGTCGAAGAGCCAGCATCGTGTGACCCAAGTGCTCGAGGAGAGTACCTCATAATTTTTTACAACTCCTGGAATGTAAGAAATTCGCTTCATCCTTCTCCTCCTCCTCCTTTGTAATTGGAGTCTTTGCTAAGAAGAACATCCGTGTTGTTTGCGAAAGTTGATCGTGCAGAAGCAGCAGTCCAAAAAAACAAAAAAAAAAACAAAAAGAATGGATGCACAAGATGATGTTAATCAGGGAGAATTCACGTGGGCAATCAGCAACTTCAGTCGGCAGAAAGAGACGAAGCTTTACTCTGAAGCATTCACAGTTTCTGGCTGTAAATGGTAATTCAACATCTATTATTTTTATTTTCATTTTTCTATTTTCAGGTTGTTTCTTGATGATCGCATGTTCATCGTGTTGCCAAGCGATTCTTGCGTCGGTCCGTGTTATTTTTAAGGAAGCAATTTTAGGACATACTTAGGTCCACCGATCCTTTGTTTGTGCAGGATGATTGTTTTATACCCTAAGGGGAATAAGACGGACCATTTGTCGCTGTACCTCGATGTCCCTGATTCTGCCATGTTGCCGGACGGGTGGACCAGAAATGCTAAGTTCAGCCTGAGTGTGATCGATCAAATCAATAGTGTTCACTCTATCAGACATGGTTTGTTCTTGAATTAAACTGATTTTTCTTGGAATCTCTTGCTTTTGATCCAAATTATATGATGGGATTCTCTGAGTAATTGTGCATCTAGATTTTGAGAAATTGGTGTCATGACTTGAAGAAAAGTTAGGGTGAAAAATAAGAGCTTAGATGAGAAAAGAATACGTGAGAATAGATAGAAAGAGAGATATTGAGTTGAGAGAATACGTTTTCTGTATTTCATTCTTTAAGCCTCTCAAAGATGGGTGAGCTTCCAACATGCGCGTACAAAAATCCGGAGGTCACTGATTAAGGAATTTAGCCAAGTTAAGTTTGTAAGCAACTGGTCCAGTTGATGGAGGAGTTGGGGCTTGACGGTGCCTGTATGATCCAAATTTTGGTCAAGAAAAAAGAGTGGAGCCACAAATTAAGTCTAGACGGTTAAATCTGGTGGTCCTAAAAATATTGTGCATTGTTAGTTTATAAACCTTTTTATGAATTTGGTTGCTGAAGCTGATCATGGAGAGGTTGTTGCTTCTTCTGTTGCTAATGTTTTGCTGGACGTACAATATTACATTCTAGTTCATGGTCCCCATTGTTTCTTCCACTTATCATTGCTCTGGTGTTGTAAACAAGTTTTCAAATTCATCATCATCTCCTCAATTCTGCAGAGACGCAGCATTTTTTCACCGTGAGGGAGAAAGACTGGGGTTTCACAAGGTTCATTGCATTGAGTAAGCTTCATAATAGTACTGGGGGATACCTGGCGAATGACTTTTTGGTGATTAAAGCCAAAGTTTCCGTCTTAACAGTGACTCCTGTGAATATTCAGCCAGCTAGACCTACTGATAGGTTTGACTCCTATTTTACTGGTCTGGAGGAACTCATCAATGCTGCTGAGACTAATGGTGTTAGTGTAGGATCAAGTTTGTACCTCCAAGATTGTGCTTTGACTGATGGAAGTCCTAGCTTAGAAGAAATTGAGAAGGCTAAGCAGTCTTTGAAGGAATGCCTTTCCGATCTTTTTAGATTGAATATGAAAGAGAGGCTATCTGAGACACTATCAACTTTAAGCTCAGCCAGAACTGGATTATCATCGGAGGAAAAAATAGCAATTGAGACATTTCAGGCCAATTTCAATGATTTCACTTCCAACTTCTTAACATTTGAGCAGGACAATGCTGAGTTTGAGTTGCATAAAGTACGAAGGGATCAAAATTTCTCTGCTATGAAGAAAAGCCATGAGACTCACATCTTGTATAAGCAGTTAATGGATCACCTTGCCAAGGAAGAGGAAGAGCTCAAAAGAAAGATGGAGGAAGTGAAGTCTGGGAGGAACAAGCTCCTCTCAGACTGGGAGATCTTGCTGGTCGAGTCTGAAGATGTGAAGTCAGGCTATAAAGATGAGCAGAAGAAAGTAGCAGAGGCTGAGAAAAAGAAGAGAGTAGCCGAGGAAAGAATGTCTAGATCAACCATTGATTGGTCAAAACTGAAGGCTCAATTCTGTTAAAACTTTAAGTTTCACATAGGCTATGAGGCTATTGTTCACTTAGAAGTATGAAAACTGTGTTTGAGCTTGGTTATTTTTTGGCCAATTTTCGACAGAACAATAGCATAGAGGGGCATATATGGTTGGTCCTATACCATGTTAATTTAGTCAGCATATGAGACATATATGTATGCCTACTGAGTCAGTTTTTGATCTCCTCATATGAGCATGGTCATCACACTTTTTGCTCTTGGAGCTTGGAAATTCTCATAATTGTGATGTGCTTTACTGAATGTTGTTCTGTCAATATGTGACGATCAAGCTGTTCCTTCACGTATAGCCTTCTTGATATGACTACGCATTGGATGGCTCTAGTGATGAGGGTGTTCTTATATCCACATCTCATGAGGCAGAGACAATAGATTGCATTACTGTCATGGGTATTGGGGATTTGTGTTGGGAGAGTTTACCCTGTCCTAAGTAAGGGATTTGTGTTAGCTGTGTTCTTATGAGGAGAGAGCCACAAAGAGGTGGCTCTACGGTTGGGGAGGTTATCCGTAATTGCAGAAGAAAAAAAAAATTGATGCTTTCAATTTGTCCAAACAAAAAGCAATGAGTAACATGAGTCTCGATTTGCCCATCTGACCGAGGTTATATGCTGTTGATAAATGCAACTGCGTTCCCATCAGCTTGAAGGCTTCTTGCCAAACCAAACTAATAAAGATCTTATCTCTCTCACATACAATGCTTTCAGGAAGCCAATCCAACTTATAACCTTGTCGAGGAATACTTTGGCGACTTCTAGTGCTGTGAAAGGATGAGGCAAGGCCATAAAGGGGGCATAGTTTGTGAGTCGATCCACCACCACAAACACAATATTCTTCCCATCAGATTTAGGCAAAGGCTTCAATTGAATCGATGGTGACATGAGTCCAGGCCTGGGCAGGAATGTCCAGAGGTTGCAAGAGTCCAGGGTTAGGAGTTCGCTCCCCCTTCCTCCGGCATACATTACAAGCTTTAACATATTCCAACGCATCGTCCTTGGCCAAAAGAGCAACTGCTTGACCCTTCGATAATTGTCCCTCACACCAGAATGACCTAACGCTGAAGCATGTGAGGCAGTCAAAACCATGTAACCTACCTAGATGTATAATATAAAAGTACGAACATTTCACCGATAAAGCACTGATACACATTGCATAAATACAAAGCAAAGGGCATACTACAAAACATGTCACTTTGAACAGGTTTTGATTACTTAATCGTGTCAAACAAGTGAGTCATCTGTTCGGGGAAAGAGAAAGAAAACTGTTGATGTATCAAGACTGCATGTGCTGTTTTTCTCTTTTTTGTTTTGTTTAGTTGTTGGTGTCCTGTTTTTTAGGAGTTGGTTAGTCAATCTTATCTCCTAGGAGCAGTTAGCTGCACATATCTTAGATATTCTGATCTGTTGCTGATTTTGTGGATCAAGCAAGCCGTTAGTCAGCAACGTGGGTTTGTGGTTACGTTCTAGTATGTATTTTGAACATTTTTTTTTTTCAGTTTTCTGAACACGACGCTCTACTTTTATTGTAAACTTGTTCTCTGCTTCTGCTATAAAGTCCTTTTCTGTTTTTTGCTATCTGCCTGTTCTCTATTCTTTTCAAGAAAAGAAAACAACAATGGTATCAGAGCCTTCTTGATCTTAAGGGGCTGTGAGTGACTTGTGAGATTGATTGAGAGGTGTGTCTGCATCCATAGAAGTTAAAAGCAAGATGGAGGCAGGATCGAGTGATTTTTCAGCAATGGCTCCACCAGCATTTGATGGAGAAAATTATCAAGCCTAGGCAGTGAGAATGACAGCCTATCTAGAGGATTGTGATTTTTGGGAAGCTGTGGAACAAGATTATGAAGTTGCTCCCCTTCCTGACAATCCAACCATCAATCAAATCAAGTTTCACAAGGAGAGAACGACAAGGAAAGCAAAGGCAAAGTCTTGTTTATATGCTGCTGTCTCACCTGCCATTTTCAGCAGAATTATGGCTCGTGAATCAGCCAAAGCTATCTGGGGCTTCCTCAAAAATGAGTATCAAGGACATGAGAGGATCATAAGCATGAAGGGGCCAAATCTGATCACAGAATTCGAGAGACTATAGATGGAGTTTGAGACAATTAATGAGTATTCTGGTAAGTTGATAAGCATTGCAAATCAGGCAAGAGTTCTAGGCACTGACCTCTCCGATAATAGGCTAGTGCAGAAGATTCTTATCTCCTTGCCCGAAAGGTTTGAGGCAACCATTGCCTCTTTGGAGAATACCAAGGATTTGTCTTAGATCAAGTTGGCAGAATTGCTAAGTGCTTTGAAGCACAAGAGCAGAGGAGGTTAATGAGGGTGGAAGGAAGTACAGAAGGAGCTTTGCTGGCCAAAGAACAGCAGAATGTAGGAGGAAAAGTTAACAAGTGGAAAGGGAAGAAAGGAAATGGCAGTAGTGGTTCAGAAGCTGCTGCAGGAGAGAATAGTGCGAGCAACTCCAAGAACAATTGGGGAAGATATTCCTCATGTCAGCACTGTGGAAAAAAGAATCATCCACATTTTAGGTGTTGGAAGAGACCAGATGCAAGGTGCAGAAAGTGTCATAAGCTTGGACACATTGAGAAGTTCTGCAAAGAGAAGAGAGATCAGCAGCAGGGTGAGGCACATGCTGTAGTTTAGCAAGAGGTAGATCAACTGTTTGTTGCCTCTTGTTTCTCCTCTAGTACTCCATGTGATAGTTGGCTTGTTGATAGTGGTTGCACAAACCATATGACAAGTGATGAAACGCTGTTTATAAACCTTGACAAGTCGTTGAAGTCAAGAGTGAGGATTGGGAATGGGGAATACTTAGAAGTAAAAGGTAAAGGGATTGTATTAATGGAGAGTTGTGTTGGAACTAAGCTGATTTCTGATATGATGTATGTGCCTAAAATTGATCGGAATTTGCTGAGTGTGGGGCAATTGATAGAAAAGGGATTTAAGGTGATATTTGAAGAGGAGGAGTGTTTGATCTTTGACTCCAATGGTCAGGAGTTGTTCAAGATAAAAATGCAACAGAAAATTTTTTCTTTGAATCCTCTTGAGAAGGAGCAGATGGCATTCAAGTGTCAGGCTAATGATTCAGATTTATGGCACAAGAGGTTGGGGCACTTTCATCATAAAGGCGTGTTGTTCATGCAAAGGAATGAAATGGCAACTGGGTTACCAAACCTGGAGGAGCAGATCACAAGGTGCAAAGCTTGTTTGCTAGGCAAGCAGACAAGACTTCCTTTCAAGAAATCCACTTGGAGAGCGACAAAGAAGCTGCAGCTGATTCATACGGATCTATGTGGTCTACAAGTGACTCATTCACTAAATGGCAGCAGGTATTTCATTATTTTCATTGATGATTATACTAGAATGTGCTAGATTTACTTTATGAAGCAAAAGTCAGAAGTTGCTGAGGTATTTCAGAAGTTTAAGAAATGGGTTGAGAACCAAAGTGGCTGCAAGATTTAGGTCATTAGATCTAATAATGGAACATAATACACTTCACAGAGATTTAAATCTTTCTGTGAAGAGGCTGGAATTGAGCATCAGTTTACTGCTCCTTACTCTCCACAGCAAAATGGAGTTAGTGAGAGGAAGAATAGAACCATTATGGAGATGACTAGGTGTTTGTTTTATAAGAAGAGTCTACCAAAAGAGTTTTGGGCAGAAGCAGCAAGCACAACAGTTTTTCTACTGAATAGATTACCTACGAGGGTATTGGAGATGAAGACACCCTTTGAAGCCTGGTTTGATGTCAAGCCAATTCTAAGAAATTTGAAGGTGTTTGGCTGTTTGTGTTTTTCTCATATTCCACAGGTCAAGAGAGACAAGTTGGGAGAGAAAGCTGAACCTGGGATCTTTGTCGGCTACAGTTTAGTATCAAAAGCTTACAGGATCTATCAACCACAAACAGGGAAGGTGATCACTAGCAGGGATGTTCAGTTCCTAGAAGATGAGAAATGGGATTGGACAAATGAGCCACAAGGCAAGCACAAAGAGGTCTCATTGGAACCTGACGAACTGGTGGATGATGTTCTAGTTAGAGGTACGAGATCTTTGACTGATAGATATCAAAGGTGTAGTGTCGCTATTTTGGAACCTGCAGGTTATGAGGAAGCTAAAAGCGATCAGAGGTGGATGAATGCAATGAAGGAAGAGTTGGCTATGATAGAAAAGAACCAGACATGGGAGCTAGTGGAGATGCCTAAAGATAGGAAGGTGATTGGAGTAAAATGGGTTTTCAAGACCAAATTTAATCTTGATGGCTCAGTGAATAAGCATAAGGCCAGGTTGGTGGTGAAGGGATATGCACAGGTTTGGGGAGTTGATTTCTCAGAAACCTTTGCTCTTGTGGCAAGACTTGATACAATTAGAATGGTTCTTGCTTTGGCAGCTCAACAAGGATGGAAGGTATACTAGTTAGATGTGAAATCTGCATTTTTGAATGGAGTATTGCAGGAGGAGATTTATGTTGAGCAGCCAGAAGGCTTTGTCACACCAGGCCAGGAGGAGAAAGTTTATTTGTTGAGAAAAGCTCTTTATGGCTTGAGGCAAGCTCCTAGAGCATGGTACAATAAGATGGATGAGCACTTGTTGAGTCTAGGTTTCAAGAAAAGCCTCAGTGAATCCACTCTATATGTCAAGAAGTTAGTATTTGACTTAGTGGTGGTGTCTCTTTATGTGGATGATATGTTGGTGATAGGGAGTAATAGTGCTCAGATTACTGCATTTAAGCAAGAGATGATGAAGATGTTCGAAATGACTGATCTTGGTGAGATGTCATATTTTCTAGGAATGGAAGTTAGGCAGACTCATAATGAAGTTTTTATCTGTCAAAAGAAGTATTTGAAGGAGATCCTAAGGAGATTCAACATGGAGGAGTGCAAGAGTGTGAGTACTCTAATGGGTCATAAGGAAAAGCTTCAAAAGGAGGATGGATCAGCACCTGCAGATGAAAGAGTTTATAGAAGTTTGATTGGCTGTCTTATGTATCTCACTGCAACTAGGCCAGACATCATGTTTCCTGTAAGTCTCTTATCTAGATTTCTTAATTGTGCAAGTGAGTTGTATATGGTAGCTGCAAAGAGGGTATTGAGGTACTTGAGAGGTACTCTTTCATATGGGATTAAATTTTATAGAGTTCAGGAGTTTAAGTTGCAGGGGTATTCTGATGGTGACTGGGCAGGATCAATGGATGATATGAGGAGCACTTCAGGTTATTGCTTTACATTTGGGTCGGCATGTTTTTCTTGGTGTTCAAAGAAGCAGGAAATAGTGGCTTAATCAACTGCAGAAGATGAGTTCATTGCAGCTACTACAGCTGTGAATCAAGCATTATGATTAAAGAAGCTGATGGATGATTTGCATATGCAGCAAGAAGAAGACATAGAAGTGTTTGTGGATAATCAAGTTACTCTGGCCATTTCACAAAATCCGGTATTTCACGGAAGAACAAAGCATTTTAAGGTCAAGTTTTACTTCTTGAGAGAAGTGCAAAAGGCTGAAGAGGTGAAACGGTGTACCGCAATTCAAAAACCAGATTGCAGCTATATTCACGAAGTCATTTCATGTTGGTCGATTTGAACTTCTCGGGGCAAAGCTAGGAGTGTGCGCAGTGATCCAGGAGGAGAGTGTTGATGTATCAAGACTGCACGTGTTGTTTTTCTCTTTTTTGTTTTGTTTAGTTGTTGGTGTCCTGTTTTTTAGGAGTTGGTTAGTCAATCTTATCTCCTAGGAGCAGTTAGCTGCACATATCTTAGATATTCTGATTTGTTGCTGATTTTGTGGATCAAGCAAGCCGTTAGTCGGCAACGTGGGTTTGTGGTTACGTTCTAATATGTATTTTGAACATTTTTTTTTTTCAGTTTTCTGAACACGACGCTCTGCTTCTACTGTAAACTTGTTCTCTGCTTCTGCTGTAAAGTCCTTTTCTGTTTTTTGCTATCTACGTGTTCTCTGTTCTTTTCAAGAAAAGAAAACAACAAAAAACGAAGCAGCCGGATAAATTTGCATTCCATTGAAATAGGGTTCCGAACCCCACCATTCCGGCCTATCATTGATAAGGATTATCATCAATAAGATTTTATTCCTTAAGGAAAAATTCATCCAAGCCCCGGAACAAGAGGTTGGGGCGCATCTCCAAGAAGAAAATCCGAGGTTAGTAGGAGTACAAAGTATTCTTGATTTCACTCTGATTTGCTTCTTCTGTTGCTAACATTTGATGAACAATACAAAATTATAGTTCTTAATGGTCTCCAATGTTTCTTCCACAAGTCATGCTCTGATGTTGTAAATAAGTTTTTGAATTCGTCACCCTGTCTCCTGAATTCTGCAGGGGGCAACATGATTTCATTGCTAGAGAGAGTTGCTGGGGTTTCACAAGGTTCATTACATTGACTGAGCTTCATAATCGTACCTGAGAATACCTAGCAAATGGTACTTTGGTGATTAAAGCCTAAGATCGCGTCTTAGCAGTTACACCTCCAGTGAACGTTCAGGCAGCTAGACCAACTGATTACTTTGACTCCCATTTTACTGGTCTGGAGGAACTCATCAATGCTGCTGAGACTGATGGTGTTAGTGCAGCATCAAGTGTATGCCACCAAGATGGTTCCTGGAGGGCTGAAATTCCTAGCTTAGAAGAAGTTGCGGATGCTAAGCAGTCTTTGAAGGAATGCGTTTCGGATCTCTTTAAACTGAATATGAAAGAGAAGCTATCTGAGGCACTATGAACTTTAAGCTTAACCAGAACTAGATTATCATCGGAGCAAAAAGTAGCAATTGAGACATTTCAGGCCAATTTCAATGATTTCACTTCCAACATCTTAACATTTGAGCAGGACAATGCTGAGTTTGAGCTGCATAAACTGCAAAGGGATCAATGGTTCTCTGTTATGAAGAAGAGCCATGAGACTCACATCATGTATAAGCAGTTAATGGATGACCTCACCGAGGAAGAGGAAGAGCTCAAAAGAAAGATGGAGGAAGTGAAGTGTAGGAGGGACAAGCTTCTCTCAGACTGGGAGATCTTGCTGGTCGAGTCTGAAGAAGCAAAGTGGGGCTATAAAGATGAACAGAAGGAAGTAGCAGAGGCAGAAAGAGAATAGCTGAGGAAAGAATGTCTAGATCAACCACTGCTTGGTCCAATTTGAAGGCTCAGTTCTCTTGAACTTTAAGATTTCAAACAGGCTATGAGCCAACTGGTCATTTTAAGTGTGAACACTGTGTTTTAACTCGATTATATCTTGGCCAATTTTCAGCAGAACAATTGCTTAGAGTGGCTCATGAGGTTGATCCTACATCGTGTTCTTTTAGGGAGCACGTCGGTCAAATAAATACATACATATGTTTGTCTACAGAGTCAGTTTTTGATGTCTTTCTATGAATCGCGTGGTCTTCGTGCTTTCAGCTCTTGAAGGTTGGAAATTCTCACGATTCTGATGCACTTTCCTGACTGTCGTCCTGTCAATATGTGATGATCAAGTTGTTCTTTCACGTATAGCCTTCTTGATATCCGCATTGGGTGGCTCTAGTGATTAGGGTGTTCCTGCGTCCACATCTCGAGAGGTAGAGAGCCTATATGCATTTCATTACAGTCCTGATTTGTATTAGGAGAATTTGCCCTTTCCTAAATTAGGGATCTGTTCCCTTGCCATTGAGTTTGGAATGGAAAAAACAAGGATACTGTCTAATGGTCAGTAGTCGACATACAAGGAAAACCACAAACAAGTTGCTCCAGTGTTGGGCTGGTTATTGATATTTAAAGAAGCAAAATAACTGATGCTTTTGCCTAAACAAAGGCTGTGTTTGGTTGGACTTTTAGGAAAACTTTTGAAAAAATGCAAAGGACTTTAAATTAAATGAGATTTCCAAAATGCAAATTATGTTTGTTAAAATTGTAATTTAAAAGTCCATTGTGAAATACTTTTGAGTAAAACAATACTTGGAAAAATTATTTATACAAAGGACTTTTATTATTAAAAAAAAAAAAAAGAAGAAGAAAAAGATAGCTGGCCCTTCGTCAGAATCACCAAAGGGCAGCAGCCTCCAATGGTCCAAATTTTTTGCCGGCCGCCATTACCTCTCAAACAGCCCTCAGGGACAACTAGCAAGGACCGCCTAAGGCCGTGCAACCCTCACAACCCCTCACAAAGGTTGCTTGACCTCGATGAGGACCAATTGAGTCATGTGGGCAGCCCCTTGCTAGGGTTGCACCCTTGTGATCCCTTGCAAAGGTCGTACGACCCTCGAGGGTCATTTGGATTGGACAACCTCAAATGGCCTCGCGAGGGTCGCATGACCCAAATGGCACTCGCTCGACGGCGGTCACCCAAGTCGCCTTGACCATGCTAGCCTCTCTCTAGCCCATCACCTACCCCTCGCAACCACGCACAACAATGTCGACCAGCTTTAATGGAGAAGAAGATGAATAGTCATAAATAAGGGCTAAATCAGAAAAAGAAAAAGTTAGTGAGGATAGTTTTGGAAAAAAATATTTTTACTAACCTTAGGTTTCTTGCGTGCTGAGAAAGCTAAAAGCCTAAGTTAGCGTAGAATCTGTCTTGGGCCTTAAAACTTCCCAAACACTTACAATTTGACCCAAGAGGCTATGGCAACGCGGCAGAATAGCAATGAAACACATTTTAGATTTTGGTTGAGAGAACTAGAACATAACGTTATATCCGTAGTCATCTCATTTCATTTCGGGACCTTTCATTCTTGGAGTTTTTGTCCGAATTATACCCAAAGTAAAATCGTAACAGTGGCATTCGACAAGCACCATAAGTGACGACAACCTATATTGTAAAAGAAAAACAATTTGTGACATTAGGTCTTATTTGGGAAAAAGTTCCCATGTGGAGTCTATCTTGAGAGAACTATTAGGCTGCAGGGGACTTGCCAAGGAAGATAAAAACTTTCTTGTAAAATAAAATAGATGCTTTGAATGAAGATCCTGGGTAATTCAAATGGAACGATCATGTGTTGCGAGTTTCAGAAAATGAGTAGAGAATTTTAGAAGATATTCTCATAGGGACTTTTGTGATCGGACCTTCGTGATCATTTGGAAGCCCTCAATTTAGGTAATAATTTTCTTTAACGGCCATGGCTCAGCTCTCTCTATGAGATCAACTCTTTGATATTATGAAAATTGAAAGTGTGAAATAAGACTCCATAAACAATAAATAATCTCTATTTAAAATCAGGTATAAATTTTTCAATATTTATTTGTTAAATATTTGAATGCAAAGATGAAATTCGAAAGTAGAAAATTCTTACTTACCATTGAATGGATATATATATTTTGAAGAATGGAATGTGATGTTCAAACAGAGGAAGGGAGGAGAGAGAGAGAGAGAGAGAGAGAGAGAGAGAGAGAGAGAGAGAGAGAGAGAGAGAGAGAGAGAGATTGTTTATGAATTCAAAACAAAACAACTAATATACAAGGACGTCATGAAGGTACCATGTCCAAGCAAGCGAATCATGTGAAATCTTACTCCAGATGATTCAAATAAGTGGAGGAACATGAAGCGCCTACCCTCCGAAGCTTAGTCTCCTGGTCTGGGCTAATTGGTATCGATCACGGGACCGTGCGGCACCTGGTCAGTCGATCCTTCAAGCCAGCCTTTGCTTCTAAGGCTTGTATTATGGAATGCTTCATTGTGATCAATCGTATCATCACGTTTCTCTTTTTATTTGGGCATCTTGTGTTTCGAACAGACCATGCATCTCAATTCAAAGTTACAATTGATTTCGACCTGACATAACCATCATCAAGAGAGTGGCATTAAACTCCTGACTAGTTTATGCATGGATGGCTGGCCTTGCCTTTGGACATTTTTTTTGCATGATATTCCTTTCATCAGTAGATTTCTAGTACAAAGTTTTCGACACCACCCCCATGATCAAGTTATGTCGTCCATATCTCATTCCTCATGCTTCTCCCTATATTACAAAGTTTACTTCCATGCTTTTTCATGAAACGGGGAATAGTCGGATTGTGACATTCTCTGCACTTGATTTCAACAGCGCCCTCCTTATGACATATTCTATCACTTTAATGATCACTGCTTCTCTCTTATGTTTTACATGAATGGCCAATGCTCGTCAAACAGAATGCATCACTTGCTGTCATTTCCTTGTGTACCACACCAGCACTGCCTCTCCCTAGGCTTTATGCGAATGGCCTACGCTTGGCCACTAGGAACGCATTGTCTCTACTAATCACACTCGACACATTGTAGTAGATGACATATGTACATGTAACTTAGGGATTCTACTCTGATATCAATTGTCAAAATTTGAGCCAATTGGCCTCAGCTAAGGGATGTTGCGACACCTGGTGAGTAGATTTACTAGGCTAGCCTTCTTTTTGAAGGATCACTCCTATTGCCTGTATCATGAAATGTCTTGTTATCACCAATCATTCAATGACTCTCATCAACTTGAGCAACTCACCATCTTAAGCAAAGGAATGCATCTTGATTTAATGTAATAACTAGTTTCCCCTTATAGTGACATCATCAAGAAAGCGGCATTAGCTCTGACAAGTTCATGCATAGATGGCCAACCTTGCCATCTAACATCTTCCAAGTGATATTTTTCCTTTCATCAATAGATTCTATACATAAACTCCCGATGCCACTCTCATGGCAAAGTTGTATCGTTCATGTCACATCCTCCATGCTTCTCCCCGTAGTACGGGTTCACATCCATGCATTTACGAAATTGTGAAAATTCAGGTCGTGACACCTGGGCCCGAGAAAAGTGCCCCAAAGGAAAAAGTAGGTTTCAGGAAATGGTTTTTAAAAGTTGGAGATACTTGGTTTCAAAATTAACAAAGGCAGTGGATCCTTCGAGGAACAAATTCTATGGATTCATCAATAAAAATCATATATATAAAGTTATCAAGCAGAGTAACGACTATATTCATTTAATTATAATTGTAGCATTCTAGAGTGCTACTTTATTTAGGTAGGGTTTTAAATCCTTACTTAGACACTGCATTAATTGTCTTTGATCCATATATGTCTTGGATTTGCTGGAATCTTCGAGCTTCTCCAACCATTAAGATCAAGAGGATTAGTATCCAGATAGAAAGAAACACCTAAAGCATGAGTGAACTACCTCGAGGAAAGAATTGGCAAATGGAGCATTGACACCAAAATTTTGGCCAATCATTTAGGGAAGTAAAGGTTGGTCCGACCCCTAAAAAAAAATCATTAATACATAATTCATATTGCATCACGTGTAAATCATACGGTTCGAACATGGCTTACCAGGTACAATTTTACATGTAATCGAAGGTACTTCTTAAGGTGTGGTCGGCTCAGCAAATTTAAACTCCTTTGTTGATAGAGTTTTCGGTGGTTATTCGCAACTATCAATTCAATTATATTATTCGATCTTCAAGAGATAAACCAAAATTGAATAGTTCGAAATCTCTGATCAGGGAAGTTGAAGTTTGGAAAGAAAAGCGATTTGTTCTCATAAATAAGGAAAAGTCGCTCTCTATAAAATGAGAAGGAGGAGACAACAGTTGAGAGAAACACAGAGGCTTCCAATACTGCAGTTCGTCCACACGAGACCACACGCCGGTCCACCTCATGCGCGACGCAGCTCCACCCAGTAGATCCATGAAAAATTGGACTTCCAACATACCATCACCTTGTAGTCGAAACTAACAACGTTCTACACAAGTACTCATATGGACTAACTCTTAATTTTTCAATTCCTGCATTGTAAGGGAATGAAGTAACAAATAGAAAGGAAAAAATCAACGTGTCAGAGTGTTGAATCTCCAATAAATCTACCTGGAGATAACATATCAGCTCGTGATTCTTTTTTGGATTTGTTTTTTATTCAATTCCGTGCAAATTGAATTGTTAATTATTCTTTAACGTTTCGTTTGACTCAGTTCTCTGTTTTCTTCGTGGGTTGCCCCTCCTCCTCCTCCTGTTCTTCGCAATTAGAGTGTCGACTAAGAAGAAACATCTGTTTTCTTTCCGAAAGTTGCTCGTGCAGAAGCGGCAGCCATATATAAAAAATATGGATGCACAATATGATGTCTATTGGCGAGAATTCACGTGGGCAGAATGCGAAAAAGCTTTACTCTGAAGCATTCACAATATACGGTTGTAGATGTTACTTTAAAACTTTTTTTTTTTTTTAGGTTTCTATTTTTGCGTTGTTTCCTGATGATCACATGTTCATCGAGTTGCCAAGCGATTCTCGCGTCGTCCCTGATCCTTTTTGAGCAGGAGAATTCTGGTATTCCCCAGGGCGGACAACACGGACCATTTGTAGCTGTACCTCAATGTCCCTGATTCTGCGACGCTGCCAAACGGGTGGTCCAGAAACACTCAGTTCAGCTTGAGTGTCATCGATCGATCAAATCGATAATGCTTACTCTGTTAGAAAGAAGTCAGCTTCTAACAGGTGCGTCCAACAATCCCGAGGTTACTAATTAAGGAACATAGCAAGTTAATTTTGTAAGCAAGAGGTCCAGTGGATGGAGGAGTTGGGGCTGGGCTGCACCTATATGATCCAAATGTTGGTCCAGAAAGTAGAGATATCCACAATTTAAGTTTAAGATAGTTATGTCTGGTGGTCTTAAAAATGCTGTGCATTGTCAGTTTATCGACTTTTGTATGACTTTTGTTGGTTAAGCTGATCAGGGGAGCTGGTTGCTTCTTCTGTTGCTAATATTTTGCTTGAGGTTCAATACAACATTCTAGTTTTTGACGGTCTCCAATGTTTCTTTCGCATGTCATGCTTGTGAAGAAGTCCTTGAATTCATCACCCTGCCTCCTGGATTTTGCAGAGACGCAAGATGATTTCTCTGCGGGAGAGAGAGACTGGGGTTTTGCAAGATTCATTCCATTTTTTGAGCTGCATAATCGTACTGGGGGATACCTAGCAAATGACACTTTTGTGATTAAAGCTGAAGTTTGTGTCTTAACAGTTATTCCTCCAGCGAATATTCAGCGAGATAGACCAACTGCTAAGCTTGACTAGTATTTTACTGGTCTGGAGGAATTCGTCAATGCAGCTGGGACTAATGTTGTTCACGTAGGATCAATTTCGTGCCACCATGATGGTGCTTTGACTCCTGAAAATTCCTGGCTTAGAAGAAGTTGAGAAGGCTAAGCAGTCTTTGAAGGAATGCCTTTCGGGTCTCTTTAAATTGAATTTAAAAGAGAGGCTATCTAAGGCACTATCAACATTAAGCTCAGCTAGAACTAGATTATTGTCAGAGCAACATACAGCAATTGAGACATTTCAAGCCAATTTCAATAAAAACACTTTCGACTTTTTAGCATTTCAGCTGGACAATGCTGTGCTTGAGCTGCATAACCTACAAAGGGATCAAAGGTTCTCTGCTATGAAGAAGAGCCAGGAGACTCACATTTTGTATAAGCAGATAATGGATGATATTGCCAAGGAAGAGGAAGAGCTCACGAGAAAGATGGAGGAAGTGAAGTTTAGGAGGGAAAAGCTCCTCTCAGGCTGGGAGATCTTGCTACTCGAGTCTGAAGAAGCGAGGTCAGGCTATAAAGATGAGCAGAAGAAAGTAGCAGAGGCTGAGGAAAAGAAGAGAATAGCTGAGGAAAGAATGTCTAGATCAACCACTGCTTGGTCAAATTTGAAGGCTCGTTTCTGTTAAAACTTTAAGGTTTCAAATAGGCCATGAGGCAGTTGTTCACTTAGTATGAAAACTGCGTTTTAGCTTGAATATTTTTTGGCCACTTTTCAGCCGAACAATGGCTTTGAGGGGCTTATGTGGTTGATCTTGTGTTAGTTTAGCCAGCATGTGGGTCTAATACATTCGCATATACGTATGTCTCTAAAGTCAGTTTTTGATGTCCTCATATGAATTGCACCGTCATCATGTTTTTGGCTCTTGGAGCTCGGAAATCCTCACGATCCCGACAGATTGTGTCAATATGTGATGATCAAGTTGTTCCTTCACGTAAAACCTTCTTGATATGACTCCAAATTGGGCGGCTTTAGTGATACAGTTGTTCCTATATCCACATCTCTTGAGGCAGAGCCTATGGATCTCAATACAGTCTTGGAGAGGAGAGGTTACCCAGTACTAAGGGATTTGTCCCCCTGCAATTGAGTTTGGAATGAAAAAAACAAGGATATTGTCTAATGGTTAGGAATTTTATTAAGTGGCTCTGGTGTTGGGAGGTCGTCGATAATTACAGAGGAAAAATAACCATGGTTTCAATTTGTCCAAACAAACAACAATGAAAGGGATTTTAGGTTTTGGTTGTGAGAACTAAAGCATAATGTTATATCCGTAGTTATCTGGAAAAGGGCTTTCTGCTACACGGATATTCGTCATGTTCTTTGCTGATCTGTGGTTTTTCAATTTGGTGTTTTTGGGCACAACACAACTCGTGGGGTTTGGAACTTTCGAGTTTGAAACTGCATCATGAAATGCAATCTAAAGCTCTTACCTAGAACACGAATCTTGTTCAGTGGGGCCTTTTATTCCTACAGTTTTTGTCCAAAGTAAACTTTTGTGTCCAAACTAGAGGTAGACTCGAGTAATAAATTAACATCCAACGTAAGATCATAGTACTCATGACAGAAGCATCTGACAGGCACCTTCAAATGATGACAACACAATGTTGTAAAAGAAAAACTACTTGTTGCGACATTCGGTCCAATTGAGAAGATAACTTTTTGATTGTCTTTTTTGGGTAAAAGTTCATATAAGGAGTCTATTTGGAATGAATTTATATTGTGCGGAAGACTTGCAAGGTGTAGCAGAACTTTCTTGTAATTTTGTACAACTAGGAAAAGTGGATGCTTTGAATGATGATCCCGGGGCGCCGAAGTTTTCGTCTGAACAGTGACTCCTGTGAAAATTCAGCCAGCTAGACCAATTGATAGCTTTAACTCCTATTCTACTGGTTTGGAGGAACCCATCGATGCTGCCGAGTCTACTGCATAGCTTGACCATTTTTTTGGCCAATTTTCAGCAGAACAATTGTCTAGAGGAGCTTATGTGGTCGATCGAATATCATTTTAGTTTAGTCAGCGTGTGGGTCAAATATATACCTGCACATGTATGTTTATAGAGTCAGGTTTTGATGTCTTCATGTGAATTACTTGGTCATCGTGCGTTTTGTTCTTGAAGCTCGAAAATCTCAGAAGTCTGATGTGCTTTCCTGACTATTGTTCTGACAATATGTGATGATCGAGTTGTTCCTCCACAGAAAACTTTCTTGATATGCGTCCGCATTAAGTGACTCTAGGGATGAAGGTGTTTCTGTATCTACTTCTCATGAGGCAGAGCGTATGGATTTCATTGGCGTCTTGCGCATTTGTACAAGGACAGTTTACTCTGTCCTAAGGGATTTGTCCCATTGCAATTGTATGTGGATTTCAATGGAGTCTTACACATCTGTAAGGATTTCATTGGAATTTTGCATAGTTGTCATCTACCTCAGGGGAGCTCGGGCCTAGGCTGGCAAAGGTAGCCCTCGCTTGATCTGGCAAAGGGTCTAGGCCAATGAGGGCAACCCTCACCTAAGCTGGCAACCTCCGCTAGCCATCAACGAGGCTTGGCGATAGCCAATGGAGGGAAAAAAGAGGGGGAAAAAAAAGCAAAGAAGAGAAAAGAAGTAATGAAGGAAAAGGGAAGAAAATAAGAAAATAAATAAATAAAAAGTCGAAAAAAATTAAAATATTACCAAAAATTGTCCATATTAGCGCCAATCATACCACATAAGATATTTGATATCCACATCAGCAATTTCCAATCAAAATTAGCCGCATGAACTAATTAGTAGAATGTTAAAGGTTTATGACTCAATTTCATAATTAAAAAATTTAAGGTTGAATTGATAAATGTACAATATGTTTAGGACTTCTTGGATAATTTTCCCTAAAAAGAGTGATATGAAGTCATTGAATCAATGTGTGAAATCCTTTTCTAGATGATTCGAATTAGTGAGCGGATATGTAGGGCCTCCCCTCTCGAAGCCGAGTATCTTGGTCTAGGACAATTGGCCTCCGTCATGGCACCATCCAACACCTAGTGAGCCAAATCATCAAGCTAGCGTTCCCTTCTAAAGATTGTTCCCTTCCATGGCTTGTATTATGGAATGTCTCGGTGTGGTCAATCATACCACACCTCCCTTTTAACTTTAGCATCTCGTTTCCTAAGTGGGCATGCATCTCGATTTGATATAACAATTGATTTTGGTCTATCATGGCCTATTGGCTAGGTCCATCTCATTTATGGGGCCTAGCCGATATGATAAAACAAACAATTAAAAAAAAGAAGGAAAAAGTCATAAAGTAGATAGAGGTACAGCGCAAGTGCCAAAACTTAGCACAAGAAGTCCCTTAAATGCCAAAAGTTCCTAATGGTATACTCAAGTGCTACTTTGAATAATGGGACATTCAGGTGCCAATTTTGACAAAGGGTGCCAGAAATCTAATGTGGCTTTTTTTAATAATATAAGTCACATACGTAACTCGTAAGAAAGTGAGTCGCAAAGAAGAGGCAAAATAACGTCGTTTTTGCTTCTTATTTGAATTTTAATATAAATATTTATTAAACTAAATTTAAAACTTTAAAAAAAAAGTTGCAAAAGGTGTCGGGCAAGGGCTAGGCAACCCTTGCCCAATGCCTTCTACAACTTCTTCTTCTTCCTTTTTATTCTTTTTTTTTTTTTAAAGTTAGTTTTAAACTTATATTAAAATTCAAATCCGAGGCAAAACAATGTTATCTTTGGCTTATCTAGCCACATTAACATGCAAAATGACGTCATTTTCGACTTATCTAGCCACGTCAGCATGCAAAATGACGTTGTTTTGCATTTGTCTTGTCGGAAAAATGCAACGTCAGCATTTTGATAGGATTTTCTCGCTATTGACACTTAATTGATCCATTTTGCTCAAATTTTGGAACTAAAGTATACATTTATAAACTTTTGGCACTTAAGTACTTTCACATGCCAAGTTTTGACACTCTAGGTATTTGTGCCTCTCGAAAAGCAAAAAGGAAGAAAAGTGGGGCTACTCGTGCGAGAGTGCGCCCAAGAAGAGGAAAGAGGAAAGAGTGAGATCTAGAACTCGCCAAGAGCACCAAGAGCATAGGGGAGAGGAGAGAGAAAAGGCAGTGCAGCTTTTGTGATCCCAATTCGAATGCCAAACGTTGATGAAATTGACTCAAATTTGAGAATGTTGTAAATGAGACTGAGGGCTACGAATTGATCGGTTTTGTTTGTAGAGAACCTCCTCCGAATTATTCTATTGTGACTAGGGTTTTCCTATTTCATTTTTGTTAATCCACCTTTGTGGTGAGGAAATAGGGTTGTATTGTTAATACTGAGCCTCTAGTGTGTGACTTGAGAAGAGAACATTGTGTATCCTACTATTCCTGGTGATTAGTGAAAGTTTTTGGGTAGTTAGTGGTTTTTCCCTCATTGGTTTCCACGTTAAATTCTTGTGTTGTTATTGTCTTTGTCTCCTTGTCATTTCGGCATTATCTATTGCTAGTTATTGCTAGGGTAAAAACAATTTCGCTCAGTTTAGTTTTGGGGGAGAAATTGATCATGGATGATTAGTTCTTTGTGAATTATTACCTTGATTCTCCCCAACAAAGTGGTATCGGAGTTAGCATTGAGATTCTAGTGTTAAATTGAGGAAACTAGTGGCACCATGTTTAAGTTAAATGCCTCTAGTTATTTCATTTGGAAGCCTCAGATGAAAGATGTGTTATATTGTAAAGATTTGTTTGATCCCATTGAAGGTGATGAGGCTAAAGGGGATAAAGAAGACAAAGAATGGAAGCAAATGAATTAGAAAATGATTGGGTTTATTCGACAATGAATTGACGATAGCGTGTTTCATCATGTTACTTAAGAGACAAAAGCAAACACTTTGTGGAAGCATTCATAAGACTCTATGAGAAGAGAACCCCATGAAATAAAACTTTTCTAGTTAAAAAACTCATGAATTTGAGATACAAGGAATGGAGTAGCATGTCAAAACACTTGAGTGAATTTCAAGATGTTATAAATCAATTAACAAATCTTGAAATTGATCTTGGTGATGAATTGCAATCATGTCTATTAACTGGTACTCTTCCTAAGAATTGGGACAGTGGTTGTGGCATTAAACAATTCAACTCCTTTTAGTGTGCTTTCTATGAGCACGGTTAAAGAAAGATTGCTCAATGAAGAAATAAGGAGAAAATGCTTGAATTATACTTCTAACTCAGAGGCTCTTGTCATTAAAAACCAGGGAAGAAATCAATTAAGAAAGTTTCAAGATAATGATAAAAGAGGCAAGTCAAGAGGAAGGTTGAAATCAAGGCCAAAGAGGAAGTGCTATAATTTTGGCAAGATGAGACATTATGCTAAAGGGTGTTGGTTGCCAAAGAGAGATACATCCCATGATAAAAATGAAGATCGAAAGAAAGAAGAGAAACAGGTTGCAGAGGTAGGTGCATCAAATGGCAATATTGTATTCATTTGTAACGATGCGTGTGTGAGCCCTACATACTAAGACTCTAGTAGGGTTGTTGATTCTACAGCCTCATTTGATGTCACTTCATGACATAACTACTTTGTTTCCTATCACAATAGTGATTTTGAGTGTGCTCTGATGGGAAACAATGGTATTTCCAAGATTATTGGGGTTATTGTTATGAGAGATGTTTATTTTAAAACCGATGCTAGATGTAATTTACTTTTGAGAAATGTGAGACATGCCTTAGACATTCGACTTCATTTGATCTCCACAAGTGTCTTAGATAATAATGGTTATTGTTATATATTCTATAATGGCAAATGGAAATTGACTAAAGGTTCCACGATAGTGGCTAAGGGCAAGAAGACATGCACTCTCTATACCATGCAAGTTAAGTTGATTAGAGAAGAGGTAAATGCAGTAGATAACTCTTGAGTTGACCCATAGCATATGACACTAGGTATCTCAGCGAGGACAAGCTTGACACTCTTGCTAGAAAGAATCTTGTACCATTAAATGAGAGAAATATGGAGGAATGTACTCACTGTCTAATAGGTAAGCAATAGAGATTCTTATTTCATAGTTCTTCTCCCCACTCAAAATCATATGTACTTGATTTAGTTCACATTGGTTTTTACTTCATGAATGCTAGAATACTTGGTGATGCATTATACTTTATGACATTTATTGATAATTGGTTTAGAAGAGTGGGGATTGTTACCTTGAAATCTAAAGATAAGATGCCTGCTACTTTCAAATAATTTCATGTCAACATGAAAAGAGAAATTGAAAAGAAATCAAAATGTATTCGAGCTTATAACAATGGTGAATATAGTAGCCCGTTTGAACATTATTGTAAAGATTATGATATCAAGCTTGTGGAGACCATTCCAGAAATACAACACCAGAATGGAGTAGCAAAGAGAATGAACTGGATAATTAATGATCGAATTTGGTGTATGCTCTCTTATACAAGGTTGCCTAAGTCATTCTTGGGTAAAGTGATGAGAACAGTAGTGGATTTAATAAATCTTTCTCTATTCATTCCTTTTAAGGGTATGTTCCACAAAGAGTTTTGAGTGGAAAATATTTTTCTTACAATCATCCAAAAGTATCTAGTTACAAGCATTTGTGCATATTTTAAGAGATAAAAGGTCGAAATTTGATGATAAGTCTAAATAATGTATCTTTTTGGGTTATAGACATGAAAAATTTGGCTATAGATTGTAGGACCAAGTTGTAAAGAAAAGCGTTAGTGATAAAGCTAGTATAAACACCTAGAGGGGGTGAATAGGTTTTTGAAAGAAGTCTTGACAAATAAATGCGGAATAAAATAAATTTCAAGCAAAGTTTGACTAAGGATCAGAGTCTGACAAATGAGCCACTAGACTTCTAGTGGATGTTTAGAATCTATTCTGCGATGGAACAGACTTCTGAAATAATATGTAAGTGTGCAATAGACTTAAATAAGGAGAGTTAACGGAAGATAAGATTGCACATGAAATTTATAATGGTTCGGCTTAGATCAAGCCTACGTCCCCTCTCCCATGCTAACAACCTTTTAGCTGGATTCCACTTTATGATCAACAAGAGATTACAATTTTAAGTGCAAACACTCAGTGGTAGATCACACTATTTCACTAAGTCACTCTTTCAGTATTTCTCTCATAATCACAAATGTTTAAACTCACAAAAGACAAGTGTATGATTGAAGTTTGCTCAGATTTTGGAATTCTAGATTCTACGCTCCGTCTCTTGCTTGCTCTTTAGTTCTTGGTCTCCTTAAATACCCATCCACTTCTAAACTAGTTGTTGGACAGTATCTAGAGGATCGTCTTCCAATCTGCCCATTGGACAGATTTGTATCGAGAAGATTTAGTAGCCGTTGAGTAACAAAAGCAGAATTCCAAGTTGATTCTGATCGCCCATATAAACAGAATCTTGGTTTCTATAAGTAAAGTTTCTCCATTTAGAAAATTCTTGTTTTCAAGATCCAATTGTCAATCAATTAGATTAAGTCAATTAAATTTATGTTGATGTAAAATCTAAACCAGATCACTAGCCATCATATATTTGGAGCTTGTGTTACGTTTTGTCAAGTTGTCTCGTTCTGAACATGCTTCGTTCTGAATCTGCTATGTTTTGAACTTGTTTTGTATGTAAAGTCTGAGTGTATTCAGTCTGAAGTAAAATATGAGTGTTTTCTGTATAAAGTAAACTTTACAATCTGGACGTAAGTTTGAACATATTCTCCTTCTAAACATATTTAACATTAAGGTCTAGACACAGTTTGAATAAGTTCAGTTTTAGCATAAAGTCTATCTTCTGGTTCTTTCAACTATAGACTTTGATAATATCATTTACATGTTTTATCATCTGCATAGTCTATTACTCAGTCATTAAATACGTTAGTAGCCTTTGATTTATTTTTGTCATCTTCAAAATATTATAAGGAATTTCCCTAACAATCTCCCCATTTTTTATGATGACAAAATGATCTCTGAATATGCAGATGTGTAAACATGTTTTTAAAGATATCAATAAATCAAGGCAATCTTAAAAAATTATGTAATTCAAATAAGAAGATAGCAGAAGATAGCAAATAGATTGAACATAATTATATATAGAAAGATAATTGCAGCTCAATAACTAATATCAACAAATATGCATATTTATATTCTCTCCCCCCTTTTGTCATAATCAAAAAGCGATAACAATGGAAATGGTATCACATAAAGAATATAAAATGATAACAAATATATCTTGCATGAAACACAATTCCCAAAAAAAAAAAAAAGCTTTTACAAAATAAGCCAAATATCAAAGATATGTAATATAGCTCACTTCGATCATATATATCAGTAAATATCCAATAAAAATCATGGATGCATTATAAAATTCACTTTCCCTTTTTGTCATAATAAAATGATAATGTAAATAAGAGATTTATTAATGACAAAAGGTAATAAAAGATGCACTAACCGGATTTTTTAGAACTTGACAAGTTCTAACACATTTACCTTTTTCTTCCTTCCATTATAATCAAGATCATGATCAATTGAAAAAGATTTTTCCATAATTGATTAATGCTCCCCTTTAATTAGTTGCCATTTTGAGGTGATCACAATTCTCCCCCTTTCTTTTGGATTCACTTTCTCCCCTTGTTATCATGACAATATTTGCGAATAGCATTAATTGTGGCCTTTCAAGAATTTGCTGATACTACACATTCTTGCTCAATAATTTGTGAGAATTTTACGCAAAGAGGAGAATTTTCAATAATTCAAAAATAATATGGAATCTTCATAATTTTCATATCATGCTTTCCAAACTTCATATGAAGGTTTCTTTTGCCACCTGCAAATTGTGGTATAATAGATAAGAATCTTTGCAAAAAATATCACATAATACATTCCTCCAATTTGCGGATCAAACTTGCTAGATATAAGACATCTTCTAAAAATATAGCAAGAGTATCCATGAATAAAAAATAATATCTTTCACGAATAAAGGGATTTCCTTGAGCATAAAACTCAAAAACATATTATTAATGCATTTCACAAAAGGAAGACCGATATTTCTATCACATGCCAAATCAAGCAAAAAAAGAAAAAAATGCAATGCCTTATGTTTATGACAAGAGATCTTTGCAATATAAATCATATATAATTCATAGGTAATCATTTAGAATCTTCATTGAAATATACCATTGACTAAAAAATTATCATTGTCAATCTTTGCATGATATACTTTTTAGATTGCATCAAAATTTGCGTAGATTCGCAATCATTCTTCACTAGTAGAATTTCCTGCAACGAACTCATTTTCTTTTTGGTATCCATGTAATTGGATCCTTCCTTGACGTTAGAGTAAAATATAAAATCTCCATGGATAATCAAATATTCTTTCTTTAACTCATCATAACATATTATTTAAGGAAAGAACATTATGCACAATAATATCTTGAAAAAGAAATTCTCACTTAGTCAAAGCACGATAAAATCAGAGGGAATAAAATCTTGGAGTATCTACCCAATCAACCGAATTATATGAAGGCAAGATATCAAATCAAATTATTTAAACAAATTCCATCTTACGAATTACAAAAAATATATCAATATAACAAAATCATAGAATACGGTCATTATAAAGTCTAAATCAATCAAGGCACAAAGAGAATATAAGTATAATGAGAAATTTTAAATTATGTACTCAAATTAAATTTTTATATATATACACATTCCTTACCAAATTCTCTTTCTTCTTTTCATTTATTTCCTACAAAAATAACTCAACTTTTCTTTAGTACCCATTTTTATTGGGTCCATGAAAGTTAATAAAATATGTTGTTTTTACCCAATCTTTCTTAATAGGTCTCCAGACTTTAGGACATTCTTCCTCAAAGTGTTCTAAGTCTTCACAATTTGAACATTTTAAGGCATTTTGACCAACAGGTTTCGTAAAGATCCTTTGAAAATGCTTTTTGTACATAAGTCTAGGAGGTCTTTGTTTAAGTCTCTTTTTAACTTTAGGAAAATCTATCAGAGAATCACTTTCCTTATTGAAATCAAGTCCTATGTCGTTATAGTAAGGCACTTGTATGGAAAGGATATGCTATAATATTTTTGAACCATTTAAAAATTTTGTTGAAATATTTGAAAATTTTTTCTTTAAATAATCATTTTCTTTGACAAGTAAATATCAACTTTCTTTTGTTCGTAGAAAATATTTTTGCAAAATTTCAAACTTTTCTTTTTCGAGAAATATCATGTTGCCTAAGCCATGAATTTTCTTTTTTTTTAGTTTAGAGATCATTTTAAGAAAAGATTTGAGATTTAAGTAAAGTTCATTTATATACTTAGAAACTTTAATAGGAATTTCCGAATGTCTTACCTTGATTTCCTTGTCGGATTCTAAGTCTATGTTTGAGTCAGACTCTGATTCTGAGTCTAATTCTGATTCTGATTCTAATTCTAATTCTAAATTTGAGTCTGAGTCTGAATGTGTCATCAACCATATATTTCCTTACTCGTCATCTTCTTTCATTGTTTTTTTTTTCTGCCAATTCTACTTGTATTGTTTCTTCCAATTGAACTTCCTTCATTTTCTACTCAGCTTTTTGAATTTCTTAATCATAAAAGCAAGTTCTTTGTCATCCATATCATTTTCTGAGTCTGTATCATTAGAATCAGCATTAGATTTTAAAATGATGGACATCTTACCTTCAAGATCTTCGTTATTGATTTGTTCCACTTTGTGGGATTGAAGAGTGCCAATTAGTTCATTAACGGATAGTGGTATAATCCTCTGAGTTTCTCGGATTGAGGTCTCAACATGGTTCCAATCTTTCAAGAGACCTCATAGAAGTTTGTTGACCTTTATTGGAGCAGAAATTAAATGACATTGATATGTCAAATCATTTACAGTTTCTGTGAAACAACTAAACATATCTCCAATTGACTCTCCTGGCTTCATCTTGAAAGATTCATATTGGCCAAGCAGGAAGTTTACTTTTGCCTCTTTTACACAATCGGTCACTTCATAAGTAACATAAAGTCTATCATAGACTTCTTTAGTTGTTTCATATGAAGAAATTATATTATATTCAGCAGGAGACAAGTCACAAAGATATAAAAATAAATAGCTTTTGTATCAAAAGCTTTTTTTTTTTGACATCTCCGTTTGAGACATAGGAGCAGGGGGTTTGGTTTCTTTGTCTTTGCCATTCTTATTTGATGTAATTGTAGCAGTGAGATTGATTCATTTTTCCACAACATCTCATTGCAAGGGATTTCTGGATTTTAGAATGCCTTCATTTTGTTTTTCCAAACATTATATTCATTTCCATCAAAATATGGTGGCCTAGTATTACTTTGCCCTTCAACCAGCCCTGGTGCTGAGTTACTAACCATAGAAGGTTTTTCACTCAAAAGTAAAAACACTTCAATAAAACGAGCACTTGGCTTTGCTACATTTTGTCAAATTGTCTCGTTTTGAATCTGCTACGTTCTAAACTTGTATCTCATTCTAGACCTCATCACGTTTTGGACTTGTGTCTCATTCTATATGTAAAGTCTGAGTGCATTCAATCTCAAGCAAAATCTAAGTGTCTTCTGTCTGAAGTAAAGTCTTAGTGTCTTCCATCTGAAGTAGACTTTACAATTTGGATGTAAGTTTGAACATATTCTACTTTTGAACATATTTAGCCTTAAAGTCTGGACACAGTTTGAATAAGTTTAGTTTTAGCATAGAATCTATCTTCTGGTTCTTTCAAGTATAGACTTTGACAATATCCTTTACACGTTCTATCATCCGCATAGTCTATTACTCAACTATTAAACACGTTAGTAACCTTTGATTTATTTTATCATCTTCACAACATTATAAGGGATTTCCCTAACAGTTAGAAACCGACATGTGGCACTTTTTGAGCATCAAACCATTGAAGACGTTAACAAGTTAGAAAGGCAAAAGAATGTAGTTCAATGTTTTGTTAGTTTTAACAGAAATCCTCCTGCCATATTGGGTGGAAATCGCAAAGGAGAAATGCATGAAAATTATGAAGATGGTGAATCCTCACATAATGTTAATTCTTCAATTGAGACAAGTGAACTAATTAAAGTGTCGGAATGCGTAGACCTTCACAAAGATATCAACTACATGAGTATGTATTACTTACTAATACATGAGAGCTAGACATTTATGAAGAAGCTACGTCATGCGATAAAAAAAAAAAAAAAAAAAAGAGTGGCATAAAGCCATACAAGAGGAGCTTTAAATCCTTGCATGAGAACCACACATTTGAATTGGTGAAGTTGATTGAAGGTGAGAGAACACTTACAAATAAGTGGGTGTACAAGTTAAAAATTGAGGAAAATAGTTTGCAATTACAATATAAGGCTAGGCTTGTAGTGAAAGGCCTTTGTCAAAAGAAAGGAATTAACTTTAAAGAGAAATTTTCACCAATTGTAAAAATGCATTCTATTCAAGTTGTTCTTGGGTTTTCCACCGGCTTGAATTTAGATATTGAACAACTTGATGTAAAAACAACCTTTCTTCATGGTTACTTACAAGAAAAAAATAAATAAATAAATAAATAAATATATATATATATATATTGCAATCAAAGGGTTTTAAAGGTGAAGGCAAGGAACATCTTGTATGCAAGTTGATAAAAAGCTTATATAGTCTTAAGTAAGCACGAAGGCAATGGTAGTCGGAGTTTGAAACATTCATGGAAGAATATGTATATGGTAAGACCAACTCTAATTCTTGTGTTTTTATGAAAAGATTCTCAGATAATAATTTTTTTATTCTCCTACTCTATGTGGATAACACATTGATTGTCAGGCATGATGCTAAGAAATTCAAGAGCTTGAGTTGAGTAAAACTTTTGCAGTGAAGGATCTAGGCTCAACTAAACAAATCCTTACCATGAGAAATTACTCGTGATAGGAAGAACAAAAAACTTCGATTTTCTCAAGAAAAATATATTGAAAAGGTACTGGAAAATTTCAACACAAGCACATGTAAGCTGGTAAGTACTCCACTTACTAGTCATTTCAAGAGGATTAGTAATAAGTGTCCTACAAGTGAGAAAGATAAGGAAAAGATGATGAAAATACCTTTGTATTAGCTTTGAGTAGTTTAATGTGTGCAATAGTTTGGGTAAGACCAAATATTACTCATGCAATTAGTGTTGTGAGTAGGTATCTCTCAAATCCAAGTAAAAAGTATTGGATTGTTGTTAAATAGATTTTGAGGTATCTTATAAGCACTTCTAAATTTTGCTTGTATTATGGAAATGTGGTTACTTAGGCTGCGTTTGTTTGTATTCTTTTTTTTTTTTAAACACTTTTTCTGTTTTTTTGTTCTTGGGAACAAAAAAGGAACAGAAACGCGTTTGGGTGCGTTTGTTCCTTTTTGTTCTTTTGTTCCTAGGAACAAAAAGAAACAGAAACAAGAAACACAAATTTTGTGTTTCTTGTTTCGAAACACTTTTGAGAAATACTTTTTTTCTTTTTTCTCTTATTTTCTTGTTCTTTTTCTTTTGGCTGGTCGCCGGCCTCGGCCATGGCCGGCAACCGGCCGACGAGGGCCGGCGGCCTCGCCCGCCACGACGAGGGCTCGCCGGCCCCGCGAGGCCGAGGCTCGCCGTCCCCGAGGCCGAGGCTTGCCGGCCGCCGGGCGAGCTCGATCTCGCCCGATCCGGCGAGGCCGAGGCTCGCCGGCCGCCGGCAAGCCTCGGCCTCGCCGGATCCGGGCGAGTCGGCGTCGCTCGCGGTGGCCCGGGCGAGGCCGCGCCTCGCCCGCCGCTGGCGAGCTCGGCCTCGCCGGATCAAGGCGAGGCCGACCCTCGCGGCGGTCGCCGGCCAAAAGAAAAAAAAATGAAAAAGAAAAAATAGAAAAAATAGAAAAAATAAAAGAAATAAAAAAAATTATCCAAATTTACCAAACATGTTTCTATTTATTTTTTGTTCCCGAACAAGTTTACCAAACGCGTTTTTTGTTCAGAAATTGTTCCCAGGAACAGAGACACTTTTTTTCTATTTCTGTTCCCTGGAACAATTTTTAAACAGAAACGTTACCAAACGCGCCCTTAGAAGCAGATTATGCCCGTGATGTTGATTCTCGAAAATCCACATCAAGTTACATGATGACCTTTGCAAGGAAGCTGTTTCATGACAATCAAGATTGCAAATATGTATTGCTTTGTCTACAACTAAAACAAAGTATATTGCTATCACTAAAGAAGGTAAGGAACTCTTGTGGATGCAAAAATTCCTACAAGAGTTAGGTTTGAAGCAAGAGAATTTTATTATGTATTGTGACAGCATGAATGCTATCTATCTTAGCAAAAGTCTAGTATTACATTTAAGATTGAAACATATTGATATGAAGTATCAATAGATCCAAGAAAAATTAGAATTGAAGCTCTTTCTAATTGAGAAAGCCCACACTAACAACAATGAATCTGGCATGATGACTAAAGCCTTGCCCATGGTGTAACATGACTTCCGTAAAAATAAAGCGGGCATGATGGGACTTCCCACACGAGGTGGAGAGAGAGATTTATTGGTTAGGTCTGCCTTATTTGTGGGGGCCACAGCCAAAATGAAAAAAAAAAAAAAAAGCAAAAAAGAGGAGAATGTGGGGCTGCTCGTGCATAAGTGTGCCCAAGAAAAGGACAAAGAAAAGAGTGAGACAGAGAGCTCATCGAGAGCACCAAAAGAATAGGGAAGAGGAAAAAAAAGGAGGTGCGGCCTTTGATGTCTCCATTTGAAAGCCAAACGATGACAAAATTGGCTCAAATTTGAGTATATTGTTCGTGAAATCGTGGGTTACGAGTATCGATTTTGTTTATTGAAAACCTCTTCCGAATTATCCAATCGCGATTAGGGTTGTTTTGTTCCATTTATGTTAATCCACATTTGTGGTGAGAAAATACGAATATATTGTTGATGTTGAGTTCTAGTGTATGATTAGAGAAGAACATATTGCGTATCCTACTATTCTTGATTTGAAATGGAAGTTTTTAGGTGGTCCGTGGTTTTTTCCTAATTGGGTTTCCATGTTAAATCCTTATGTTGTTATTGTCTTTGTCTCCCTGTCATTTCAGCATTATATATTGCTAGTTGTTGCTGGAGTTATGTCGATTTCAGTCAATTTAATTTTGGAGTGGATTGGATTAGTTCTTAGTGAATTGTTACCTCAGTTCTTCCCAACATGGCCAGGGTGGCACCAACTCTTAATCGGTTTGTGCACTGACAGCTAATTGCGGACCAAAATGCAAATGATGTGCCTTTTTCCTCTGAACCTGAATAAACCATTCCCGCTTTTTATTCTTTAACTTCCCAGGGAAGGTGTCTCCTTTTCTTTTCCCTTTCTCTTTTGCTTTTCCCCCATTCCTACTTCCATAAAAGCCCGAGGCTTCCAACGTACCATCGCCTTGAAGTGGCAGAGTCAACGACGCCTGGGTACTCGCGCGGAGTGTACCCAATAGTATTCCCTCCTCCTGTAACGTCAGAAACTCTCCCTCTCCTCCTTCACAATTAAAGCATCGGCTAAGAAGAGAAATTTGTGTTTTCTGCGAAAGTTGATCGTGCAGAAGCAGCAGCAGCCCAATAAAGAGAAATGTATGCGCAAAATGATGTTAATCGGGGAGAATTCACGTGGAAGATCAGCAACTTCACTCAGCTTACTGCACGGGAGCTTCATTCTGAAGCATTCATAGTTTCTGGTTGTCGATGGTACTTCAAATTCTTTTACTTCTATTTTTATATCCCTACTTTTGCGGTTGTTTCTTGATGACCGCATGTTCATCACGTTGCCTAGTAATTCTTTTGCTATCCGATTTTTTTGAGCAGGAGAATTCTGGTACACCCCAAAGGACAAGGCTCGAACCATTTGGCGCTGTACCTCAGTGTCCATGATTCTGCGACGTTGCCAGATGGGTGGACCAAGTTCAGCTTGAGTGTGATTGATCAAATCAACAATGCTCGATCCATTAGAATAGGTTCGTTCTTGAACTATATTGATCTTTCTCGGAATTTCCTTTTCTTTAATCTATTTATGGCGGGTTTTCATCTGATTGATTGTGCATCTAGATTTTGAGAAATCAATGTTGTGACTTAAAGAAGAAAAAGAGCTTAGATGAGGAAAGACCAGGTGAGAAGAAATAGAAATAGACATATTGAGCTGAGAGAGAGAATTTCTGTATTTCATTTGTTAAACCTCTAGAAAGGTGGTGAGCTTTTAAAATGCGTTACAACAATCCTGAGGTTATTGATCCAACTGTTGTAATCAAATTTGCAATTAGCTGGTCCAGTGGATGGAAGATTTGGGCGTTGACTGCATCTATGTGTTTGAAATGTTGGTCCAGTAAAAAGAAAAAAAGACACAATTATGTTTAAGATATATCTAAGTGGTCTTAAAAATGTTGTGCATTGTCAGTTCATGGACTTCTGTAGGAATTGGTTGCTTAAGCTGATCATGGGCAGGTGTTTGCTTCTGCTGGTAATATTTCGTTTGACGTACAGAACAACATTCTAGTTCTTGATGGTCTCCAATTCTTATTCCACATATCATGCTCTGGTGCTGAGGTAAAGAAGCTTTTGAATTAGTCACCCTGTCTCCTGAATTCTGCAGAGACGCAACATAATTTCACTGCGAGCCTGAGTAACTGGGGTTTCTCGAGCTTCATGCCATTGACTTTGCTTCATAACCCTAGTCGGGGATACATAGCCAATGACACTTTGGAGATTAAAGCCAAAGTTTGCGTCTTAACTGTTACTCCTCCAGTGAATATTCAGCCAGCCAGACCAACTGATAGCTTTGACTCCTATTTTACTGGTCTGGAGGAACTCATCAATGCTTCAGAGACTAATGATAATAGTGTAGGATCAAGTTCGTGCAGCCAAAATGGTGCCTCGGGGGCTGAAACTCCTAGCTTAGAAGAAGTTGAGAAGGCTATGCAGTCCTTGAAGGAATGCCTTTCGCGTCTTTTTAAATTGAATATGAAAGAGAGGTTATCAGAGGCACTATCAACTTTAAGTTCAGCCAGAACTGGATTAACATTGGAGCAAAAAGTAGCAGTTGAGACATTTCGGGCCAATTTCAATGATTTCACTTCCGACTTCTTAACATTTGAGCAAGACAACGCTGAGTTTGAGCTGCATAAACTACAAAAGGATCAACGGCTCTCTGCTATGAAGAAGTGCCATGAGACCTACATCTTGTATAAGCAGTTAATGGATGACCTCATCAAGGAAGAGGAGGAAGTGAAGTCTAGGAAGGACAAGCTTCTCACAGACTGGGAGATTTTGCTGGTCGAGTCTGAAGAAGCGAAGTCGGGCTATAAAGATGAGCAGAAGAAAGTAGCAGAGACCGAGGAAAAGAAGAGGATAGCCGAGGAAAGAATGTCTAGATCCACCCCTGCTTGGTCAAATTTGAAGGCTCAATTCTGTTAAAACTTCAAGGAGTCAAATAGGCTATGAGGCAATTGTTCTCTTAAGTATGAAAACTGTGTTTGAGCTTTGACCATGTTTTGACCAATATCCGGCAAAACAATTGCTTAAAGGGGCATATGTGGTATATCCTATTTCATGTTTGTTCAGTCAGCATATGAGGCAAATATGTACATATATATATATGTATGTCTATAGAGTCAGTTTTTGATCTCTTCATATAAATTGCATGGTCATCGCACTTTTTGCTCTTGGATCTTGGAAATTCTTGTACTTGTGATGCACTTTACTGAATGCTGTTCTGTCAATATGCGATGATCGAATTGTTCCTGCATGTATAGCCTTCTTGATATGAATCTGCGTTGGGTGTAGTAATGAGGGTGTTATTGTATCCACATCTCATGAGGCAGAGCCTACAGATTTCTTTACTGTCATGGGTGTTGAGGTAGTTTGCCCTGTCCTAAGTAAGGGATTTTGTCCCCTTGCCATAGAGATTTGAATGAAGAAAACAAGGAAACTGTCTAATGTTTAGGAGTGTTCTTACAAGGAGAGTGTGGGGAAGGTTATCAGTCATTACAGAAGAAATATGCTTTCAGTTGTCCAAACAAATAGCCATGAATAACATTTTAGGTTTTTGGTTTTCAGAACTAGAACATAATGTTATGTCCGTAGTTTTCTGGTACAGGTCTTTTTGTTGCATGGATATTCATGTCCTTAGCTGATTCTTCGTTCTCTTTTTGGCGTATTTGGGCACAAAACGTTGGTGGGGTTAGGAATTTTGGAGTTTGGTCCTGCATGATCAAATGCAATCCAGCTCACATTTCGTTTTGTGATATTTACTTTAGTGTAACGATGATAATGAAATGATCTACTACACAAATCTTGTTCTATGGGTAAGCTTTTGTGTCCAAGCTAGAAGTAGACCCAAGTCATAAATTCATACCTAACGGAAATTCATAGTACATCTAAAATTGATAATCGACAAGTGCCGTAAAATGATGAAAGCTCATGTTGTAAAAGAAAAATAACTCGTGACATTCAATTTGTGTGAAAAGATAATTTTGGGACAGACTTGTTTGGGTAGAAGTTCACATATTCAATTTATTTTGCATGTAACTTTTAATATGCGGAGGACTTGCAAGGTGGATGAGGATTCTTTTTTAACATATGTATGTAAAATTGTACAACTAGGAAAAGTGCTAAGGCAAGACCCAGTTGGCACTGGAATTGCCATCTTTGGATCCACTACTTCCAGCGAGCGATTGCAATTTGCAACGCCATGTTTTTCGAAAATTAATATTCTTATTTTGTATAAATTTTACCCGTGGACCAAATTTTTATTGGACATATAACTTTCTTTATTAGAATATGTAAACAAAAAATTAATTATAGAATTAAAAAGCTAATTATGACAAAGAAAAAATTGTGATTATTAAATTTTTAATAACGGATTTTAGTTATTTAGTTGACTAGTTTTCTCCCATTTTATATACTTTTTCATTTTTTTATGACTGTTAAAGGTAAAGAGAGTTCCTCAAAAAAATGAGATAAATATACACTTTTATTCGTTAATGGTCATGTGCAGCGCAATTGCTAAAGGAAAAATATAACAAAAGGTTAACAACTATAGCAAAATAAAAGTTCACGAGGTTATTGTGTAACATTTCAAAGTTGGGGGGGGGGGGGGGGGGGGAACGTATTACTCCCAAAGTTCAAGGTGGCTTTGTGTAATTTTCCCAAAAATTTCAACGTTGATTTTCTCTTCCTCAGTTTTCTCTCTTTCCAAATAAAGAAAAGTTTTATTTTCCTTTTATAGTCTCTCACTCTCCTGATGTTCTTCTTTTCGAATCATAGCATACAAAAAATGTCATATCTCCCTTCATTTTTAGTTTCAAGAAATATCCTTTGACGATGCAAACTTTATTATTAACTAGCATGATATATGTGATATCCCAGATTTTTAATTATGTTTTCTATTGAATAAATTAGGTATTTCACTAATGGGCCTATAGAGCTGTTCTTAGAGCTGATCACTCTTAAGATCACTAGATTATCCAGAGAAGTTATTAAAGAATTTTAATACAATAGACTTGAGAATTTGACCATGAATCGGCTTCTTGACCGTACTCATCTTTAGAGGCCATTACGGCACAATATAAAATCGATTTGAGATCAAAGATACGTCTATTTGATTGAGATGTGTGTCTAATCGTGGGTGACACCACTAAATTGGAAAATTCTCGTCGATCAACACTAGACTGATTTTTCTATTGTTTTGGGATCCTGTATCCGTATTTGAATTCTCGAGATTTACACGACAATCAAGAGTCATCAATGTGTCGAGTGGGTTCATTGTGGCTCGAAGAAAATCAACCACGAGTCATTTGCACTAAAAATCTCCGAACTACCCGATAGTTTAGATCACGCTAAGAACGCGACAAATGGAAATTAACCGCGAATTCAAGTCTGATTTCAAAATTGAAGATTCTATCATGTCACAATAAATTCTAGAGTGTCAACTTAGTCTCAAAAGATTTTTCTGAAACCTGAGACATTTTGGGAAAAAGTCGTCGCAAGATTGTTTTTGTTCAAAAAAATGCCGAGACCGTTTTTTATCGTGAAATTGGGATGCATGATGGATCACTTAGTGGGGGAAAATGCCAAGATGACCGATGGTAGGTGGATCGAATTTATGAATGCCAAATGAGATTGAATTGAGCAAAGATCGGTGTCCAATTGAGAGGAAATGCTTCCAAATTTGTGTGCCCCCACCAACCCACAACCTTTGGACCATTTCGGCTTTCTAGAAGAGTGCATGGGTGTCTCATTGTGAGCCAAGGAATGATACTTGGCTAAGAAGGAGTCTTGGAGAGCAAGTGTGGAAAATCAAGGCCATGGTGGCCCCCCCCCTCCAACCTCATCTCAATTCTCTCTCTCTCTCTCTCTCTCTCTCTCTCTCTCAACCGGCCAAAACCCTCTCCATCTCCCTCCTCTCACCTTGTTCAAACCCCACCAGCAGCCAAGGAAGTCGCCGGAGCAGCCACACCATCGCGGACCGTTTTCCCTCCTCTGTTTTCACTTCTTCTAGTTTCTACTCTAGCTGATCTTTCGCCAAAGATTCGAGTAAAAAGTTGACTTCTAGGATAAATCAACGAATGAGCCACCCATCTCTGTGACGAGGACATCCAGCCTGTCCCAACGAGCCCAACCTCACCCCGAACGGAGCCGCTTGTCGTCCCATACGGCCGCTGCAATCCGCCAGTCGTCGGTCCATCGGTCCCTTGCCCACCTACACTGTTTCGTGATTTTCTTCATTTTTCTTCCGTTCTGACCATTCCTTTGGCCATTCCATCCCCCTACAAGACCACCTTGACCCCCAAGAGCCATTGGTTGCCGACCACCCACTCACCGAAGCTCCCATCAACCCATTTCTTTGCCATTCGGCCCGCCGGTTGCCTCGACAAGCCTTCCACCGGTCTTGCTTTGCCTAACCGAGCCATCCTCTTGCCTTCGCAGCCATCGAACAGCCAAGAACAGAGAGAAAATCTGTGGGTTTCCAGCTGGCTTCTAGGCCCCTTTTGAGGTGTTTCTGGGCCTCGAATCTTAAGCCCATTTTGGAGAAAAGCGACCCCCGCGACGTTCCCGACGTTTTGATTCGAACGGATTGTTAAACGGGTGAGTTATGCTCACTAATCCATTCTTTGTAGGATAATGATGCTTAAGGGCTTATTAGATTTAATTAAGTGTAATTATGTGGATAGATTAGATTAGAGTAATTAAATTAAAGACTTATTGATGCATGTTAGGCAAATGATTAGTGTAGTTAGCAAGGAGATAGGCTCTATTATTTATTGAACGAGTCTCAGTAATTTTCCGAACTCGTCTCAGTTTCCAATTAGGTATTACAGGCCTAAATTGGATTTATTGTATTTATTTAATAATTTTCGGAATTATTTAATTATTTATTTATTTTCCAGAAATTAGGTTGGGATAGCCAACGACCAGGATTTTATGCTGATGAACGTGGTGTAATCCGTTTATTTAATTAAGCTTTATTTTATGCTGAAATGAATTATTTGTGAATTTGGAATTTATTTCCTAAATTAAATAATTTTGGAAATTAATTGAAGAATAACTGGGCATCGGTTGATAATGCCAAAAATGTTTTGGTGGACACCGGGCTACGGAAACACGCCAGGTCGATGAAAAGAACTCTAGGTTACAAAAGCACGCCAAGTCAATATAAAGGACACTAGGCTACGGAAGCACGCCGAGTCGATGAAAGGGACTCTGGGCTATGAAAGTACGCCATGTCAATTTAAAGAACACCAGGCTACGAAAGCACGTCGATTCGATGAAAGGGACTCTGGGCTATGAAAGCACGCCATATCAATTTAAAGGACACCGGGCTATGGAAGCATGCCGGGTCGATGAAAGGAACTTTGGGCTACGGAAGCACGCCAGGTCAATTTAAAGGACACTAGGCTACGGAAGCACGCCGAGTCGATGAAAGGGACTCTAGGCTGCGAAAGTACGCTAAGTCAATATAAAAAACAGCTTGACCGAGTCAAGTGTCGATGCACTTGAGAGAGAGTACCTGCACAATGACAAGTATTTAGAGTATGGGTAGAGATATACTTACCTGATGATATATTTGATTCTTGGGGATATGTCCTTTGGAACTTAGATATCCTGTGAAGGCCTCTCACCTCCTGATAGAAATAAATTTTGGAACAGTAATGACACACATTGAATGTTCATGATGGTTTCTCATTTCCTAATATCATGAGGAATTTTGAAAGGAACCTGAATGTCAGGAGCTCTTGGGTTTTTTGAGAAAACATTACCTATCAGACATGATTAGAGCAAAAATGCATTCACCGAAGAAATAAGCAATTAAGCCTATTATAGAATGCACACTTCAAAATCCACTAAAGTTTTTATCAATTCAATCGGGGTTCATACATAATGACCTTTGCATCACCCAAATTTCCACTAGAGAGAATTATCGTTCAAGACAATTTTCACTCATGACATCGATTTTCTAAGAATACCAAATGAGAGACTTTCAATTAGAAAGGACTTTCACTCACTTTCATTTAGAAGAGCTATTTTATGAAAATCACTCCATCTCACCATATCGACAAGGGTCCAAGTATTCTCGCAAGCGATACGACTTTACCAATCTGAGAGGTCTTTAACATAGAGCGAGCGTGATGTAGGCTTGGTCAACGGCTTAACAAAGGGACTCCTTGAGTTGAAGCTATTGAAAGAACAATCTTGTAATCATCTTCGGGCTTACAAGTCAAGAACTCTGCAAAATGAGAAAGAAATAATCATGCCCGCACTTCTTCGAGCGATACTTATAAACATATGAATTCCTACGTTAATTCAAGTGCCCTAATCAGAAGAGACTTTGCAAGGGACGTAACGTAGGCTGGGTTCATATGTTGAGAAATGAAAGGATCATTAGGCTTAAAGATGTGTAAAGGGTGAGAGTTTATGATCATCTAGGCATTGCCACCGGTTTTCTTTTTCATCACCGGGGATGTCTTCATGAAGCGCCCCCATTGATTGTAAAAGCTCAGTATTTGAGTTCTTTAAGTATTGCTCCATTGGAGATACAAGCTTTTTACAACCGATAGTCCTTATCTTGACTCTTTTTTTTTTTCCATCTATGGGTATTGGCCTTGCTTTTACCAGGCACACTGCTTTTTATGGCCCCTAGTTCTCATTCATTTTTTTTCACTTCTTTTTCATGAGCATTGGCCTTGCTTTTACCAGGCATACCACTTTTTTTCATGCCCATTCGTTCTGTTTTAATTTCAATTCTTGCACATAGTGCATGCGTCAAGGAATTACACTCTGAATGACACTCGAACTTTCAAGGGTCTTCATCTACCTTTTGCCTTGCCCCAGTGTGGGGGATAATCACCAACTGGGTTTAAAGAAATAAAAACTGCAAGCTCAATTGGGCTATGCAAAGGGTATAAGTATGTAGGATAGAGAAAGAAATGCTCTTCGTCATCCTAAGGCACTTAAATTAACACATGAATTCAATGTAATAGCATGACTTGAAGATTAATGCAAGTGAGAGCAAGAAATTTTCTTTCCATTTTCCTCATCTCATGATGCCATTTTACCTCCCGGTTGCCCCAATGTGGGGTGGTTCTTGATAAGGGTAATTTGAAAAACAAAATTCACAAGTGTATAAGGCTCAAAGGGGTTTTGCGAGAGAACTCTTCACCTTAAGGATATAAACCTTCATACACTCGTCTCACAAGTGTATGAGTAGGGGACTGTGTATAGTATAGAGTTCGCCTTTCATCATCACAATCGTCTCATTTAGTACACTCAATCAATTCCATATCATTAATTAGATTAGTCCATCTTGATGTTCTTTAGTGGAATTGGTGGACAAAACATGTAAGAGTCACCATGCAGAATTCTTTTTTTTTTTAAAGAGCTTAACAGCTTGAAGCATGAAAAATTGTCAATCTCAAAACAAACAATTTACCACACTAAAAAAGGTTTTAGGCATTCATTCAGGGAATTCCCCCACAAAAGAGACTATCTCAGTAATTGGTGTTCTTGGATTGCCCCTTATTGAAAGGGAACAAACACACTAATTGATCAATCAAGACTAAAAATACGATCTTCAGTTTAATAGACGCTCCGTTCTTGCTTTTGCCCTTGATGTGCCTTTTTTTTTTTCAGATTCTTTCTCCCTAGGCCAAGAAAATAATTCTCTAAAACATAAAGTAAATGAGTTAGAAAATTAAACAGGGCTAACCTAATGCATGCTTTTGGAAACAATTTGAAAAGATATTATTTTTTTAGGATTTTTTTTATGAGGAAGCATGAAGAAGCCCAATCCTCAGAATTCTCCTTGGATGGCATTTTCTTTTCATTGTTGGATATCGTCACCGAGCTAGTTTGGTGTGCCTCATTATGCCCTCAAAATTGGAAATAAAATTGTAATTTCATTGAATATAATCAAATGAATTACATTATTGGAATGGAAAATGCAAACAAGCAAACCCTAGTAACAAAAGCAATAATTGAAATCTTAGAAAGCAAGAAATCCTAAAAAACTTGAAGTCCTAGAAGATAAGAACTTATTCACTCAACGACAGCGTTTGTGCCTCCATCACGGTTGGACGGAGGATTTTTCTAATTACTGCTAAAAGAGAACGCATTTATATCCAAGAGATCTTGGACCTTATGCCTCAAAACATCGCAATCATCGGTGGAGTGACCAACCTCTCCTATGTGATAGTCACACTTTTCGGAGGAATTATATGCGGGATAATGCTCAAGATTTGGTCGCTTCGGCTCCAAAAAGAGTAATCCCTTCTTTTGGAGGACAGGCAAAACTTTGGATAAGGGTCCAAGAAGAGGTGTGAACTGTCTTCTAACATTACGTTGTCGACCAGGGAGCCGATGTTCTCCACCTTGTTGCTCAGTAGAAATCTTAATTACTGGAGTGTGACCACGATTCGGTTGAGAATAGTTCATATTAATCTTAGCTTCAAGGTCCTTCTCCTTCTTGGTAGAAAACCTTTTGTTAGATGGTTTAGTAAACCACCATTCTCTTATCCCCATCTCAATTTGTTCTCCCACAGGAACAAGTTGGTTGAAGTTTTCGACATATGTGCTAGCCATCCGGTTACGGAACTCAGACGGAAGAGTCTTGATAAACAACTTCATCAATTCCTTGTCAGTAGGCTCAAGGATGATTTGAGCTGCCAGATTTCACCATCTCACGGCATACTCCTTAAATGATTCACTCCTCTTCTTCTCCATTCTCTCAAAATCTTCTCGGGAAGGTGCAATGTCCATGTTGAACTTATATTGCTTGAGAAATGCGTCGGCCACTTCATTCCAAGTGTCAAGAAGGTTCACATTCTTAATGACATACCAGTTTAGCGTGGGCCCAGTCAAACTTGCATAAAATGATTGGATCATAATGGGCTCATTTTTGACATGCTAGGCCATGCGTACATGGTACATCTGCAAATGATATTTTGGGCAAGATGTACCATCATACTTCTCGAATTTTGGCATTTTGAACTTATTAGGCATTTTGACCTTCTCATAAACCGAGAGGTCGAACGGGAGTGAGCTTTGTGACTCTTGCAGTTATTTCACTTTCTTTCCAGCTTTGCAAAGCATTCATCTTGCTCCATCTTGGGGACGTTATCAAGCTTGACCTTGTTAACAATAACTGACAATGGGTCATCTTCCAACTCGAGCATGTCGTCATCACCCACTTAGGCCTTGTTTGCCTTCTTTGAGGGCTTCTATCTCGGGGAGAGCGGGTGCAAGATTCGGATTCACCTAGAGGGATTGAAGTTGAGTAGTTATAAGCTACATAGAGGCAACTAACTGTTGGAGTTGATCGCACGTCTCGTTTTGATCGGCCATTTTAGCCCTTGATTGCGTAATGATGGGAGAGCGTGGAGGATCCGTTATCACCTAAATTAAATGAATGAAAATGCATAATTACGAGGTGTAAATAGCGAATCAATCCATGACAATGATCTATCAACTTTTTTTTCATTTTTTATGAAAAGTTCTTACAATAAGAGAATTTTCCAAAGAGAGCTAGAAAAGTAGACACTTTAGCAAGATCAAATTTTCTAGACATGAATTGAAAACAAATTCTCCAAAAAAAAATTGCGAATGATTCAATACATGCAGTTTCCTCATTTCATTTCTAATTGACAAATGAATTAGATCAAATGATTAACCTAGATTGTCATGGACGGACCAAAAGTATGACAAAGTAAATTGCATGGTATAGGGATAGAAGACTTACTTCACCAAGACGAATCGACGGTGATTACATAGACATGCACATGAGATGTGAGGCTCGATTTATACTCTAGCCAGGCTTAGCAAAGTAGAGTTTAAAGGGTGGGATGACTAGTTGCAACCTCGCGTACTAAGTCAAGTCCTCTTAACTCCGACTCAGTCGAGAATGATACCCAACGCGACGCAGTCTCGTGAGCAGAGGTAAACATTCTTGACACCAAAAAAGAAACTTTCAGGATTGAGTTGGGCAACCTCTAATACGCGGCCTCGCGGTCGAAGTCGTATCCAACTCAATACCATCCTAAGTATCCTAGTGCAGCCCAAGTCCGACGGTAGGTTATGTGTGCATGAGTGTAGTGTAAATGCAAGACATGCACAATAGTTTATATCAAGCAACACTTCAACATGAAAATACACCATACATTCCTACACCTCTTTGCAAAACAAGGGTTAGCAATCACTACTCCCCTTATACCTCCCAATCTGTAAGAACATTTAACACCTAAATGTTAGGGACGCACCTTGAATCTTCGCTGCCAAACAAAAACATTTTTCAAAAAGAAGAAAATTGGCCTAAGTCCACTAAGTGTTTTAACATAAGTCCCCAGCGGAGTCGCTAAACTGTTGCGACCAAATTTTCGAGTGTGAACCACTTAGGGTTTGGCTAATGGATTATTAAGCCTAGACTTAACTTGGGCTCTCCCAAGCCCATACCAATTCGCGATTTAGGTTCAAGTTCTTAACATATAATTGATTTTTAATTAGGAGTCGCCACTAATCTATTTTTGGTAGGTCGATTAGAAACCCAAGTAAAGTAATGGGAGATTTACTTTACTCCTACGAACTAGAGATTTGGGTTCAGGGACTTGGTTACACTAGATTTCTCTAATGCCTTTTTCGGTACCATTCTTTTATTTCTTAAAAATGCTTTTGCAGGTAGCTTAAATTGATTTTAAATCTATTTCCCTAACATGTAAGATGATCATATGGGTGGCAAATCACCAATTTAACACCCAAAAAAACAATGAATAAATTACAGAACGTACCTCATGGCAACGAAAGTATTTGCAATGTTAGATTAGAATTTACATTAACAACCCTAGATATGATTTCTAATTAACACGCAATTTCTTCTTTTTTGTTTATACTTATTTAATGAGGATCATGCAATGCATGCTACTAATCTAACATAAAAAGATATGCAATGGTAATTTGACCTAACTATATGACGTAATAAGATGCAATCTATACTAAAAAAAATGGAATCAATTTATTCTAAGGCATTTTTTGGTATTTTTCATGAAATTCGGAATTAGGAAAAATGTAAAAATTATCTAGTTAGATTAAGATCCTATTTAATTTGTATTAGGAATTAGGTTGAGCCAAATCCTAATTTAAACTAAAATATTATCTTAACCCAAATAATCCTAAAATGTAATCTATTTAAGAAAATGCCTAAACTTATAATAAATTAAGAAAAAAATTATCTAAAATTATACTAAGTGCAATTTCACCATAATATGCAATGACGTACAAAATATGCCATAATTCTACATGACATATGCATGATGATTTTTTGTTGTTTTTCCTTTCTTCCCTTTTTTTTTTTTTCTAATTTCGAAATTAATAATTGCCAAATAATTAAAAATGCAATCCAAGTTTTTTAAAAATATATATATATATATATCAACCTAAATTAATTGATTTGATTTTTTTTTAAAAAATTCGAAATAATAAAACTCCTACCCTAAACATGCAAGATAACCCTAAAGCATGCAATATTCTAATTCAAACGTATTCCAAGATGAACAAAGCAATCAAGATAAGCCAAGCCATTCAAAATCACCAAAGATATCATACATTGTTCAGATCAAGGGATAATATTTCGCTAGTAAAATCGATAAATTAATCTTAAGCCTTAAAGATCAAAGTATCAATTTTATTCCCGCTTAATTAATTATTTCATCTAAGGCCTTATAGATGAAATAAAAAATTCAGGAGCGGCTGCAAATCAAGTGGCATGTCATATTTTCTAATTATGCATAGGGAAATATCTCAAGTAAGAAAACAAGAAATAAAAAAAACAATAAAATAAAATATACCTTCCTAATAAAATAAAATAAATATACCTAAAAAAAAGTCTTGGCCGATTCGGAGCTCCGGCGAGGGTTCGAGGGCACGGCGAGCAGCACATTCCGCGCAAGGTAGCGACGGTTGACACCGGCGAGAGACTCTGGCGTGGCAAGGCACCAGCAAAGGGCGTTGCGAGGCGCGAAGCTTGCTGTCAGGCACCGGAGAGAGGCGAGCAGCGACGGTGTGGGCTTCGACGGCGTCGGGTTGCGACAGGGATAGCGGCACGGCAACGACTAAGTGTCGAGCCGAGGCGAGCGGGGGTGCCGGGACTTCTGGTGCTGCAAATTGGCGACACAGAGGCAGAGCAAGGGCGCTTGAGTCGCGGCTATTGCGGGGAATCTCAAATCGACGGCGACTAACAGATCCGAATGAGGCAGGGGAAGTAGTGTTGTCGCGGATCGGCTTCGTGGGCTGCCGATGTCACGACCACCGGCGTGAAGAAACGAGCAGCGGTCAAGGGTTGAGGCGCAGTGTTGCACATCGGGGGGCAGATTCGGCAAGACGACGATGGCAGAGGTGCAGTGACTAGTGCGAGGCAGTGGCTTTGCAGCTCAGGCGGGGAAGCGAACGGGCGGGTCGACGCGAACTCGCGGGTGAGTGGGATCTCCAGCGACTGGTAGGGCGACGACATCGACGGCAAAGCGGCGGCGGAGACGTGGAGGTGGCTTGTAGAGGCGGTGTCGGCGAGGTCATCGGCGGGGCAAGGGCAGCCCTACGAGGAAGATGAACAGTCGCGGTTCCCCTCTTTTTTTTTTTTTCTTTCTTTTTCATGTCACTCACCAATCACTTCTCTTTCCCCTCTTGCTTTTTCGGACATGAGTTGAATTCCTCACCAATTTCCTATCTTCTTTTTTTTTTTTTTCTCAAAAATTTCGAAATCTCTCCCCTAGTCACAAAAAATGTAGCTCTCTTTTATAATGATTCCAAACAGCTGCTTTGTATGGTATTTTCCGAGTTTCCATCTTCTGTCGCATTAAATCAAAGCTGTGAATCGGAGCATGATTTTCCAATCAACTCGATTTTGCTCAGATTTCTTCCATTTTGTAAAAATTCTTACCCTTTATTCACTTGATTTTTAAATTGCTTCTGCATTTAATAAAATTCGAATATTCATCAGAATTTCAAATTTCCATGCATAATCAATCAAATCAATTTCTCATTTTTCCATTTTTTCATTTTATTTATTCTAATGCATTTTTTTTAGGGGTTAAAATTAATCCCTAATTTTTATGTAAAAAATCAATAACTGGATTGCTAAAATTTAGGTATCAACAAAGGTTTTTCACTATTGTTTAAGTGATAGCCACAAAGAAGTTAGTAGAGACACAGTAATAAGAGAAAAAGATAAAGCAAAAAATCTGGGGCTTGGGGATATATCTGATTTACATCAAGTTGACATCGGAAGTCGATTCATGATCTAATTGAGATCTTGTCAATGTGTTTGTGGTGCACTATTTTCGAATTTGGATGGTTTGATTTTTGTTTAAAGCTCCCTACACCAAGTTTTTCATAGATTGATCAAAACTTGCATTTTGTTATCAGATTTATCCTTAATCTTTTGTTAAATTTATGCGTATTTCCAAGAATAATGTTTTTTACTAAAGAAAAACTTTGCTAACTTGATTTGTTGATAGTGAAGATTTTTGGGTGAACTCCAGTCCCATGGCTTTTTATCTTTTGACACCGAGGAGGTTTTCCACATAAAAAATCGCATTGTGTTTGCATGCTTAATATTTATTTTGCTCTATTATATCGATTCCTATTAGGTTTACACGAGAGGAAATATTATATTATTCATTTGCGTTAATCCAATATTATTCAAATTGTTACTATTCTCTCATTAGGTACGAAAGTCGATTTGTATGTGATATATCTCTATCAATTTTGAGTATTATTTTCGTATGAATTATGGTTGTGGCATAGTCTAATTTTTGGGCATGGTCACAATGAGCATTGATGGACATTTTTCGACCATAATGTTGATTTGAAGGACCTTTAGTGAAGCCCAATTTTGGGAGGAGGAAGTCGAAGAGAAAATGAATGACTTGAAAGAAGGTGAGATGAAATTTGAATTTGGGAATGGCGATAGTTGTAGAGGGAGAAAAATAGCAATATTGTTCTTTCCATTGTTTGGAACAAGAAGGAAAGCAAAGAGACATGGAAAAGCTGATGGTGTGAAAAGCCCAAAATGTTCTTTAAAGCCTATAATGTCGCTTCCCATTCTTGTTCTCTTTGTTTTCATAGCTATTAAAATGGAAAATTACCCAAATTAGTTCTAAATCTAATATATAAATGTCGATTCAATCCTAAACTTTCTAATTTTACTAATTTTTTCCTAAACTTATGTGTGAAATTCTAATGTAGTCTTTTCAGTCAATTTTTTCTAGAAGACGCAGACGTGGCAATCCAATCATTGCCGATCATTCTATATAACACACTACCACATTAGTGATTTCTAGCAAAAAATAATTGAAATGACTACATTGAAATTTCATATAAAGGTTTAAGATTCAATTAACAAAGTTAAAAAGTTAAGGGCTGAATTCATATTCATATAATAGATTTATGACTAATTGGACAATTTCCTAAATCATGGCTTAGTCAATGAAAGATCATCAATTTAGACTCTAACAGCGAAAAGCAAAAAATAAGTCTTTTGGTTAATTGTATTTAAACTAGGGGTGAGTGGTTCTGGCTTTCATAACTTAGAATATACCTGTTGGAACATACTCCTTATAGATTTAAAACCTGAAACTTACCCCTGCATACCTTAGAATATGAAATCTACCTTGTCACAAGTTCTAGATTGGTTTTAGGGTACCTAGGAACTAGCCTTTTTTTTTTTTCTTTTTTTCTTTTTGTTTCATTTTTAGTTAAGTAAAATAAAAGTGAATGCAAAAAAAAAAAATTAAAATTTCCCATTGTAAATAGTAATAATCCATAAAAGATGAAGATGTGAAATAAAATAAACAATAAAGGGTTCAAACACGTTACATAAAACCTAAATTATAAAACTTCAATCATCCACTAAAACAAAAATCCATTTGCTGAAACTCTTCTTGCAATTGTTGTGAGAATTAAAGTTGCCCTCAGGATGGTCAAATAGAGAGGCCTCCCTAGATATAAGACAGCCAAAAAAAGGTCAAGCGCTATGTTTCAATCCAACAAGGGAGCTCTTTAGCAAGCAGCAAAAGACTAGATGGTCAAAATTGTAACAAGAGGGCAAAATAAGCTTCCTCTAGTCAAGACTCAGAGGGCTTCAAGTAAGGCCGTCAAATGGGTGGGTCAGGTAGGGTTTGGATCGGGTCAAAAATGGTCCGACCCATATTGACCAATTTAATACATTTTAACCCATTTTCATGCAATGTAAATTTGATGACCCATACCCGACCTAACCTATATTATTGAAACACATTTATATAACTCAATTTAGTTACTTAAATAAAAACTTCACGCCAAATTTAAAAAGTAAATAAAAAATGTGAAAAACCCTTTAAATTGAAATACTTTTGAAGAACTCTTGATAAGAAAAAGTTTGAGGAGCTAATAATTGACATGAAAATAATATTTGCTTATAAAAAAATCTTCTTGAATGCGAGAATGCATAGCTTCTTAATTGTAATTGTTTTTAATTTTGGTTGATTTCTTGATTTTAGTTCACCAAGTTAAAAATTACATTATGATGTTTAGAATTTCTATTTATCAATCTAAACAGCATCGAGCTTCATCTAAAAGTATTTCTCTAGTATGTATATGGATATCTATCTACCAAATATCATTAAAAAAAATTCGAATTTTTTATTATTTTCATTATTTTTTGAAATTATTATTATTTATTTTATTTTCTTCTTTTCTTCTTTTCTCTTTTCTTTCTTTTTCCTCCTCCTTCTCCCTTGTTACTCCGTCAACAATGACCGGCCAAGCCGTAGTCCGGCGAGATCAAGGCTTTGCCCGCCCAAGTGAGCTTGAGCTATCGAGCTCCGTCGTGGCCGATGAGCTTAGGCCTCGGCCAATCTAGGGAGCCCGAGCATCGTTGTGGCAGGCGAGCTTGCGGCTCGCCAAATCCAGGCTTGTCACGCCCGATCCTCTAAGCGCGTGCCCATCCTTCTCTAGTCGATAAAATTTTGCGACTTCCCAGGACGAGGCGCCGACCCTTTCTTTTTTATTGCACATGCGGAAACAAAAATATATCCCTTGATAGTATCATCTCGAGATAAAAAAGCAGAACAACAAATTCACAAACAAACATGCTTTTATATATACACTGAGTCATGTACAAAAGTCTATGGCCAAAAGATTACAAAAGATTAGCCTTCCAAAAAGAAGCGGTCCTAACTGACCTATGCTTCCGATCACCTCCTCTCTTTTCCAGGTCCTCCACTCGACGACCCTGAAAATGGTTATATAATAATTAGTGAGACAATGTCTCAGCAAGTACATGCTCTAAACCCCGATTAGGAGGGGAATACGCCCAAAAGCGTCATAATCATGCAATCATACAATCATAGAGCCTTACCTTGGCCTCAGATCCACCATGCAGGTCAGTACAATTCAAATACTCAATTAAACAATTCAATTCAAATTCACCATCAATCAAACGATTCATTCGAGTCCATGTCATCAATGTCATCCATAAATTCTATCAATTCGAACACTACTCGCCTAAGCTAAAATAGATATACTCATATATCATTGCTTCCCAGAGCTGATGTCTAAAATTTGCTTACCGAAGCTGCTAGATCAAATAATGCTCACCGAAGCCGCTAGATCACTATTACTTGCCGAAGCTAATATCTAAAGTGTTCACCAAAGCTGCTAAAGATCTATATTGACGTTAATGATCCCTGAAGCTGTTATAGATCTATATAGCTCACCTAAGCTTATTTGGTACTTAAAGACCACTTTTGGTGTCAATTCCCGACACTCGGTATTTTTTCAATTAAAATACCAATATATCACAATCATCACTCAATTCAACAATACATCACTTAATTGCATAAACTAAACACATCACTGCGATCAGCTTGAAATTCTATCAAGCGGCCCGGTATCCTGATAATTTAAATATTAATTAATTAATAATTATTAAAATTAGGGAGAGGTCGGAGTTCGCCCCTGTGATGCAAGTTACAAGGACTTAATTGTAGAAACTAAACACATCACTGGTGTGGTCTCCCGCAAGATCAGCTTGAAATTTACGTGCTATCAAGCGGCTTCCTCCAACATAAAAATAAAATAAAATAAAATAAAATAAAATAATAATTATTATTAATATTATTATTATTAATTAATTAATTAAATAATCACAATTAATTACCATAAATACTAACCTAGGCCAGAATTATTAAATTAAATACCAATACGGACCCGGAAAATTCCTGAACCCTTCTAGATAAATAATAAAATTAATCTAGGCCTTAGCTAAACCATGCTAACCACCTAACACGCTCAATTAAATAATTAAATTTCTAATTTAATCTAACTAAACACCTAATTCGTAATTAAATAAATATAAACACCCCTTAAACGTCATTAGCCTACTAAGAAGAGTTTAGAGTATAAACTCACCGGTTTATTGTGGAAACCAGTTCACCGCGATGACGATGCAACGGCGGCCGAAATCCAAATTTTCGGCGGCGTCGATGGACACACAGGCCGGGCTCAAAAGCTTTGCAAGCCCATAGCAATTGCTGGGCTTGGGCTTGCTTCTTGGACTTCAAGTGGGCCGAAAATTTGCTGGGGGTGGGCTGAAGTCGCGAGCTTAGCTTGCGGGCTGCTAAGCCCAACTAACAAGCTGAGATGTGGGCTGCTGCTGGAAACACTGAACTGGGCCAGGCTTCAAGTGGCTGACTCCTTGGGCTGCTGCTGCACACGGTTTGGGGACTGGGAAATTGCGAGCTGGGCCGAGCGGAGGCTAAACTGCGAAGAAGCAGCTCCGGTGGGCCTCGCTGCCTTCGTGCGAAACTGAGGGAGCGCGTGGCGCGGAGCTCGGGAAATGCTTCGGTCAACGCCAGGGATTTTGCTGAGGAGGGATCCACGGTGATTGACTCGTGGACGTGGCAGCGAAGGAGGGAAACTGTTTTGGTGAAAGATGAAGCAAATGGTGGTGGCAGACTTCGTGAGTGGGCTGGCACGCGGCAGAGGGGACAAACCGAATTGGAGAGAGGGCGAGCTGCTTCGTTGGACTGACTTCGCGCAGCTGGAACAAAGGGAGCCGTTGATGGCGTTGAAGATACTGCAGTGTTGACCGATGGAGCTGAAGACGCGGACGTGAGCTGGCGGTGGGGATTCGGTGGTCGTCGCTGGATTGGAGGAAGCTGCGTCGGTCTTCTTTGCTGATGATTGACAAGGCTTCAACTGTTGACTTGGGGATTTCGGTGGAGATGCTGACCGTGCGGGGGCGTGGGCTTGGCTGCGGTTTGTGGCTTCTGTGGCCGTGAGAGAGAGAGTAAGTGGAAAAGAGGGGCAGACGGTGGCTTCGTGGAGGAGATGGTCAGCAAGAGAGAAAGAGAAAAATGAAGAAGCTGCGGGCGGTCATCGACGAAGCTAGCTGAAAAGAAGATAAGGCAAGAGCAGCTGGCACCAGGGAAGGAGACGTGCGAGAGGTTGGCGACGCAAATGGGAGGGTAGGGTCAAGACTTGTTGAAGACGCCACGGTTGGGGAAAAAAAAATCAACAAGCCCAATCCACTTAATTAAATGCATGTCCCATATTACTTTCCAATCATTTAAGTCCATAATAAGTCAATTCCAAAGCTCCGAATTTCATCACATAAACTTCAATTTCTTCTCCGATTCTCTAAATCGACGTTCAAGTTTGCCGAAGAAAAATCCCATATAATTTTTCTGTAAGTCCCTGACACTCAAAGGCTCGGCTTGGAAGTCCAAATTTCTTTTAATTTGGCCCGTCCGAATTTCCGCTAAATTTCTGCAACATCCGAAATAATTTTCCTTAAAAATCCCAGAATCTCTGAAAATTCATCTCGGAGGATGAGTCGACATTCCTAAAATAGATTATGACACCACAAAATTTTCAATTTCTGAAATCGGGTTCAAATTCTCGGTTAATTTCACTTCGGTGCGCTTTTAGCGTGATCCTAGTCTACCGGTCACTTTTAGGAATTTTTGGTGCAATTGACTTGTGATCGATTTATCTCGAGTCATAATGTACATCTTCGACATATTAACGACCATCGATTGTCGTGAAAATCTCGATGTTTCAATTACAAGTATCGATACCAAAATGATAGAAAAATCGGTCTAGTGCCGATCGACGAGTATTTTGCAACCAGATGGAATCACCCACATTTTGATTACATGTCTCAGTTGAATCAACCTATCTTTGATCTCTGATCGATTTCGACAGTGCCATAATGATCTCGGCAGATGAACACAATCAAACGATCGATTCCTGGTTGAATTCTCAAGTCTAATTGTATTTAGATTCCTTAATCGCTTCCCCAGTTAGTCTAGTTATCTCGTGAGTAATCAGCTCAAAAATAGCATTATCGGCGCATCGATGAAATGTCCGATTTATTTAATCAAAACGAAATCTAAAAATTCAGGCTGTCACACAGGCAAGCCTGAGCTCAGCCATGGCCGGCGAGCTCGCGGCTCGACCGATCCAAGTGATCCCAAGCTCCGTCAAGGCCGGCGAGCTCGCGGCTCGCTAGATCCAGGCAAGCCCAAGCTCGGCCATGGCCGGTGAGCTCGCGGCTCACCCAATCCAGGCAAGCCCAAGCTCCGTCAAGGTTGGCAATGCGCGGCTCGCCTGAGGCCAACAAGCTCAAGATCGAACGACGAAGATGGTGGCGTGACGGTGGGGTAGGCGGTGGCTACAATCGGTTGGGATCAAAAGGAAATGGGGTGCTCTACTCATCCAAAGATTTGCAGTCATGGAAGGAAGAGAGAATTGAGGCAAAGCCTCTACCACAGAGCAAGAAGGCCATGGGTTCAAAGTGGGTTTCCTAATAACCCATTCAGACCCATTTCTTTTCTTGCTTTATTTTCTAAGACCCATTTGTGAACCATATTTAACTTTCACTTGACCCATATATGACCCATTTAATTAAAAATGAGTCATAATATGGGTTTATGACCCATTTTGCCAGCTCTAGCCTTCAAGACAGCAACCCAATCTACACTACTCCCACCTTTCGGCACAAGTCAACAAGAAATATTAGTTAGTGCCGTTCATGTTATGACATTGCCGGGGACAAAAATATAGCAGAAAAAAGACAACAGATGCAAGCTTATAAATTTTGTCAATAAATATTGTACCGATTTGATTCTTGATTCCAATTCCTAAAAAATAGGGAATCAAGAACCAAACCTGGTCTTCCTAAAACCTAAAACTGGACCGATAAAACTCATTTAGATCAAGAGGGAGCAAGTTCCAAGGTGGAACAGGACTAGTTTTAATTCAAACCTGCTAACTTGGCATCGTATTCAAGTCTAATTATTCGATGTCAAAGTGCCAACAGAAAGCGTGTATGATATGCCTTTTTTCCTCTGACCCTGAAAGAAGAGCTCCTGATTTCTACTCTGTAGCTTCCCTGGGAAGTTGTCTCCGTTTCTCCTTTTGCTTTTCCCTCTTCCTCCTATAGAAAGGCCGAGGCTTCCGACCCACCACTACCTCCAGGTTGAAGGATCAACCACATTCGACGCAAGTACTGGTGTGAAGTACCTCGGAATCTTCCCAACTTCGGTAATGTAAGAAACCCTCCTCCTCCTCCTCCTCCTTCGCAATTAGAGTGAAGGCTTAGGAGAAACACCTGTGTTGTTTGCTGAAGTTGATCGTGCAGAAGCAGCAGCCGATGGATGCACAGAATGACGTGAATCGGGGAGAATCCAGGTGGACGATCAGCAGCTTCAGTAGGCAGTTTGCACGGAAGCTTTACTCTGAATCGTTCATAGTTGCTGGGTGTAAATGGTACTTCAAAAGTTTCTATTTATAAGTTTTCCTATTTTTGCATCATTTCTAGATGATCGCGTGTTCGTCCAGTTGCCAAGTGATTTTTGCGTCATCCGATCCTTTTTGAGCAGGAGAATTCTGGTGTACCCCAAAGGGGATTGCTCGACAAACCATTTGTCGCCATACCTCGATGTCTTCTGAGATGTTACCAAATGGGTGGACCAGAAACGCCAAGTTCAGCTTGGAGTGTGATCGATCAAATCAATAATGCTCATTCTCATACAAAGAGTTTACTCCGAATTGGATTGATTTTTATTGGAATCTCTTCTTTTTAATGTGAGCGAGTGATTGGTTTCTCTATGATTGATTGTGCATCTAGATTTTAAAAGATCAGTTTTATAACTTGAATAAGGAGAAGAGTTTAGATGATGAAAGAATAGGTAAGAAGAAATGCAAAGAATATTGAGCTGAGTGAGAAAATAGCTTTCCTGTATCTCATTCGTTAAACCTCTCCAAGGCAGGTGAGCTTCTAACATGCGCACACAACAACCCGATGTTACTGATTAATGATTTCAGCAAGTTAGTTTGTAAGCAACTGGTCCAGTGGATGGAGAAGTTGGGGCTTGACTGCATCTAATGTGACCCATATGTCGGTCCAGAAAAAAAGAGAGGAGCCACAATTTAAGTTTAAGATGGTTATGTCTGGTGGTGTTAAAAATGTCTGTGTATTGTCAGTTTCATTTTTGTATGAAATTGGGTGTCTAAGCTGATCACAGGGAGGTGTTTGCTTCTTCTGTTGTAAATATTTTGCTTGACATACAATACGACATTCTAGTTCTTCATGGTTTCCCATGTTTTTTCCACATGTTATGCTCTGGTGTTGTAAATAAGTTTTTGAATTCATCACCATCTCCTGAATTCTGCAGACATGCTATCATGTCCCAAACCACGAGCACGCGAACATCCCTCGGCGGTTGATTAAATTGTGACATCTCCAGGCGCATCACCGACCCATCATTTTTATTTTTCAATTAAACGCATGTGAAAGCGACTTAAATAAACACCCAGTCAATCAACAATACAGAGATAGTAAAACACAACAAACAATTTCCAAAAGTCGTACATTTATTTATCCACTTGTTAACCCAAGGAGTTTAACATTTACATACCTACAATAAAATACAACTCCTACACGACCTATGAGCAAAAATGGGTCAGAAAGGTTAGGGTTAACTCTAGTTTCACTAATGGCAAGGCCAGCCAAAAAGTGTCGCATCTCGCGCCCACCACATCCGTACTTAGCAGATTTCCACGTTACGGCCCTAAAAATGGTTAACAACAATAGGGTGAGATAAAATCTCAGCAAGTCAACTTCCTAAACCTCGATTAGGACGCAAATTTGCCTCAAAGGCAGCTTAATCATGCAACAGCATACAATCTTACCTCGCCTTGACACACCCCTGCATATTAGCATGTCACATATGCTATTATCAATACAACGAGCATAATCAATAATCAAAACACATAACTCTCATGCACCAAGTATCCACACGAGTCCTGATTATAAGGTAAAACCTATTTTGGCATAACTCATACCATGCCTAACAGTTTTACCCTATAATTAAGCGCAATACATCACAATCATTCCCATGTGTTCCGATTATTACGACCCCTCGGGCCACGGCCAACATACGAATTGGCGGTCTTTCAGCATGACCGGGCATCGTCTCACCCCATCGGGCACAGTAACGTCTAGAACCCTCGCCTAGCGGCATTCTATAAAGGAGCATCGGTCCGGCCTCAACCGTGACTCGGCATCCGAACCCTCGCCAAGCATCCGATAAACATCGAGCATCATCCCCAAACTCCCGTTGGGTGACAGGTTCAATTAAATGACCACACAAGTACGCCAACGCTCAAGCCAATTTTTGTCTTCCATCAATTAGCCCAATCTAAAGGAGTTCGTGCTTAAATAACAAACCTCAGAAAATCTTTATATTTAAACGGTAAAATAACTGCACGTGGTCACATATTTAAAATCAACCCATCAAACTTTGTGCACTTTCATTTTAAAACACCATACACATCAAAGTTTATTATTTTCTTACCAATAAACCATCTTTGAAAAATAGCATTTAAAATACATGATATGGACAATCAACATCATAGCATTACATACTCAAGCGATCAGAATTAGGTGTAAATTCATCCAACAAAACGAGCATAAAATTCTACTTAACGACTAATCTATCATCAATTACGCTAATCGCATTAATTAGACTAATTATGATTAATTAGTCTAATTACAATTAATTAAAACCAAACTCAATTAATTAGCCTAACTTTAATTAATTAAAAATTAATTGACGTTAATTAAAATAATTACGATTAAATAAATAAATTACAACTAATTAAACTAAATCCAATTAATTAATCTAATCGTAATTACTTAAACTAATCGCCATTAATATTAAATTAACCACCCCTAAACATAATTAACCCCCTAATTGATTAGGAGGTTAACCAATTTCCGGCGACGGCGTCGAGAACGTGACGCTCGCGACCCAACCGGAGGCTTGACGGTCGCGGCGGCAGCTCTTGAAGCTCACGGCCAAGGGGGGGGGGAAGGCTTGGTTCGGGCAGTGGTGGTGGTGGCTCGAGGCAATGGCGGCACGGATGGCCGAGTGAGCAGCAGCAAGAGGTAGTGATGGTGGCTTGGGGACTGCGGCAGTGGCTTATGGCAGCGACCAGTTGCACAGACGGCACAATGGCTTGTTGGGCTCGACTGTGAGACGGCTCGTCGAACGAGCGGTGAGTGGTGGTGGTTCAGCGGTGAGGACGGCAAACGGCACGGCTCCAAGTGGCGGACGGAGGTGGCGCGGTGGTGAGTAAGTCGGCAGCAAGGGAAAGAAAGAAGAAGAAGAAGGGGGGTTCGGTCGAGAGAGGGGGGAGGGGAAGAAAGGAAAAGAAGAGAGAGAGAGAGAGAGAGAGAGAGAATAAAATATAAAATAAGAGGGAAAGGGATGGTAGAAGGGTGGTGTGGGGAAGGAGGGAAAGGAGGAGAGAGAGAGAGAGAGAGGGCGGGAAGGGGGGATGGATGGCAGAAGGGCGAGGAAACGTGAGGGAGAGGAGAAAGAGGAGAGAGAGAGAGAGGAAGAAGACAAAAAGAAGGGGAGAAAAAAGGGGGGGGGGGCGGGGCGGGGCGGGGCGGGGACGTTACACATGCAACATAATTTCAATGCAAGAGTGAAAACTGGGGTTTCACAAGTTTCATTCCATTGAATGAGCTTCATTATCGTACTGGGGGATACCGTGTAAATGACTCTTTGGTGATTAAAGCCAAAGTTTGAGTCTCAACAGTTCCTCCAGTGAAGATTCAGCCAGCTAAACCAACTGATGAGTTTGACTCCTATTTATCTGGCGTGGGGGAACTCATCAATGCTGATGAGACTAACGGTGCTCCTGTAGGATCAACTTCGTACCCTCAAGATAGTGCTTTGATAGCTGAAATTCGTAGCTTAGAAGAAGTTGAGAAGGCTAAGCAGTATCTCTTTAAATTGAATATGAAAGAGAGGCTATCTGATGCACTAACAATTTTAAGCTCAGCCAGAATTGGATTACCATAGGAGCAACAAATAGCAATTGAGTCATTTCGGGCAAATTTCAATGATTTCACTTCGACTTCTTTACATTTGAGCAGGGCAATGCTGAGTTTGAGCTACAGAAACTACAAAGGGATGAAAGGTTCTCTGCTATGAAGAAGAGCCACGAGACCCACATCTTGTATAAGCAGTTAATCGACAACCTTGGCACGGAAGAGGAAGAGCTCAGGAGAAAGACGGAGGAAGTGAAGTCTAGAGGGACAAGCTCCTCTCAGACTGGGAGATCTTGCTGGTCGAGTGTGAAGAAGCGAAGTCAGACTATAAAGATGAGCAGAAGAAAGTAGCAGAGGCTGAGGAAAAGAAGAGAATAGCCGAGGAAAGATTGTCTAGATCAGCCACTGCTAGGTCAAATTTGAAGGCTCGACTTCTGCTAATATTATAAGGCTATGAAGCAATTGTTCACTTAAAGTATGAAAACTATCTTTGGCTTGACAATTCATTGCCCAATCTTCAGCAGAACAATTGCTTAGAAGGGCTTATGTGGTTTATTCCATATCATATTAAATTAGTCAGCATGTGAGCCAAATACATACATACATACATACATACATATGTCAATACAGTCAGCGTTTGATGTCTTCATATGATATGCGCGGTCATCGAGCTTTTTGCTCTTGGAGCTTGGACATTCTCACAATTCTGATGTGCTTTCCCAACTACTGTTCTATGAATATGTGATGATCGAGTCTTCTCTTCACGTAAAACCTTCCTGATATGACTCTGCCTTGGTTGGATCTAGTAATGAGGGAGTTAACATGTATCCACATCTCATGAAGCAGAGCCTATGGACTCCGTTGCAGTCTTGGGATTTTGTATTAGGAGAGTTTACCCTGTCATAAGTAAGTGATTTGATCCCTTGCAAATGAGCTTGGACTGAAAAAAAAAAAAAAAAAAAAACAGGATACTGTCTAATGGTTAGGAGTGTTCTTACTGGGAGAGCCACAAACAAGTGGCTTTTATGTTGGGGAAGTTATTGGTAGGTACAGAAGAAAAATAATTGATGCTTTCAATTTGTCAAAACAAATAGCATTGAAAGACATTTTAGACATTACTAGAACATAATGAAATGAGCTACAGCAGTCTTGCTTTATGGGCCCTGCCTAGAGCTTTTGTCCGAAGTAGAGCTTTTGTGTGCAAGCTAGAGGTAGACTCGAGTCATAAATTCATAACAAATGTAAATATCATAGTAGACATAATAGGGGCATTCGACAAGTCGCCGTATAATGATGACCACATATTTTGTAAGAGAAAAACTTGTTGACGTTCTGTCTAAATGAGGAGATGACTTTTTTAATCTTGTTTGGTTAATATACCACACCTAGATGTAGATCATGTATACAAGAAAAGAGGAACCCTTAAATTTAGGAAACATCATGTGATTAAGACCGTTGAAAGAACAATCTCATAGTGGAAAATTTTGCTTTCAAAAGGAATGTGGAATGATCATAAAGAAAGGAAGTTCTATTATTTAGATATAGGGTTAGTCAAAGATGCTTTAAAACCCCAACAAGGATTGAATTAAAATACTTTTAATTGTTATATGCTTCTTGTCGGCATAATAAGTTCACACACTCTTCACTAGGAACTGTAGAATCCACAATGTGATGGATTTATATTTTTCAGTTGCTATCCAAATTTTAGTGTTTTAACAAAAGAATCCAATTGCTATGAGAAAATTAGCAGCACAAATAAAAGCCTCAAGATTCCATACGACAGAAGAATCTTAGAATTAGATAATAGAATCTATTACAAGGTCACGTCGCCAGCAATTGATCCAAGAGCACAAGTTAGATTCAGACAAAGGAGAAACCTTTGTGCTATGTGCAAATTTGATGAGGAAAGAAAAACGTTGTAGTGCCAAAGACAATTAGACATAATGACAATCAACTTCCACAAAAACTGTATTTCCAATCAGTAACTGTTCAATCACCTCCAAAATAATGAAGAAGTTGAAAAGATTATTGTGTTGCGGAATATGGACAAGCAAATCGGATAAAATAAGTTAGAAGGAAGGAAAGGGAACTAAACACCAGCTTTATGTGATTCGGTTCAAATATCGGAACCTACATATACGGGGAGAACAGTATGAATTCCAACTATAGAAATAAACGATATACCAGAGAATACAATCACTCGAGTACTCAAACACATTAACAGTGTTTCCCAACCTCAAATTACATCCAAATAACTCACACTGTGTTTAGCCCATCATAATTCTTAATGAAATATCACTCAAGGAATTAAACAAATTCTACTAACAAGAATTTAACTGACTAAAATACTTGGGCATAATTACAACGAGAAAATCTCTCACCTAAGAGAACTCTCAATGAAATATCACTCTTCTACTAACAAGAATTTAACTGACTAAAATACTCGGATATAATTACAATGAGAAAATCCATCACCTAAGAGAACTCTCATCACTCTTCTACAGTCTCAGAGCTCTCTCTCTCGGATACCAAATTAACTTGGCGCCTATCTTCTCCTTTGTTTCTCACCTTTATAGAGAGTCCATCTCAATGTTGCATATGTTAAGATGGGCTTCGCACGGCTTCCTCTTTTTGACTTGGCATGAGGGAGTCATTCTCCATATGAACGAAAAGACAAAACAAGCCCACCATTATCCATGGACGTGCATGCATTAAAGGTGAGAAGAAAATGGATGTATGAGCCTTTCTTTCCTCCTTTTCTTTGACCCATGCAATGCATGTCATCATTGCACTTTTCTTCATGCACGCCAACTCCCAAGCTTTCTTCCAACCTGAGCACTATTCTCCTTTCGCACTTCAGCCGAAAAAAAGACAAAAGACAGAGAGCTTCCATTTGCATTAAATAAAAGCAGCAATTTTGAGCTTTCCCTCTTGCAGCTGCACGCTTCCTTCTTGCCACATTTGGCATGTGCATAGTAATTAATGCACGAACAAACAAAGTCAAAAGACGTTCTCCAAAATTACTCGATTTAACTTGAATTGTATTTATTCGATAGACTCAAGCCGAGATAAATTTTAACATATTGAATATGAAGATGGAGAAATAAAAAAATAAGTTAAATAAGAGTAAATCAGCAAAAAGTTGAACATTGCAAAATTTAATGAAAAAAACTACCTTTAAGAATTTCTTATAAAATATCTTTGATGCCATCATACTCATCTATCCTAGATATAGATCATAAGAGAATAGTTTCCAAAAAATTTAGAAACAGAAGACTGCATCCTTCTTATAGGATTGCTCCTATACTGCTAGCAAAAGCTATGTAGGATCACCATACGACACTACAAAAAGGGGAAAAACAGCTATTGGCAACTTCGTTAGGGGACGAACGTGCACCCTGTCGTTAGAAGATGGTTAATTTGACAGTTTTCAGTGACTATCGCTTTCAGAGTTACCATGGCGAGAAAATTTAAGAGCATCCTAATTTGTTGTCGTACAGATATATTTTTGGCAACGTTTTCGTTTTTTATCACTCCATATTGATAATATTTCAATAGATTATGTGTCAAGAATAGTTTATTGACAAAAACCCATCATCATGAAGGCCTTAAAAATTCGGAAGCCCTGGAATCAGTCCTACTTCATTGGACAATCAAAAGCCTTGACCCACAAAATGCATGGCCTTGATAGTTTAGTACGTTTGTTTTGTAGAAAATTAATAAATTAAAAAATAATAGTTTGTGTTGTTTACAAAATATAAATGAACAACAAATATTTTCATCATTTATTAAAATGTTTAGCCAATAACTTATTGTTGATAATGAAAATAGTTTGATTGATTAATTATTTAAGAAAATGTTTTTTAAATCCATAATTTTCTGTGAAACAGATGGAATTTAAGGAGAAGAATATAATGGAGAGAGAAATGTTGAGAGAAAGAGGAGAGGAAATTGAGAATTCAAGAGGATGAATTTGAGTTCTTGCTAGCAAAGTCAGGCGATATGCGGCCTTTCCAACTTTTCTCTCAACGCTACTTAGGAATGAGCTTGTGCGATCGCGGAGGAGCCAGGGATCTCTGCTTGTAGGGCTGTAGCTTTAAGTATACCGTGTCCTCTTCTTCAAAACACATTCCGCCCTTTTCTTATCTGCATACTGCTCCATTCGACTCTGAGGGCCTGATTTCAATCTTGTAGGAACTGATTCATTGTTTTGACATTTGAGAACGCATGAATGTCAAGCCCAAGGGCTGATGGGAAAAGACCATACAAAGCCTGAAATGGAGTTGTCTGGATGCCACTGCCAACGGTGGCATTGCACCACCATTCTGTCAAGGATAACCAACCAGCCCATCTGTTTGGTTAAGCAAGAGGCATACATACACCTCAAGTTAGTCTCTCGACCCTGATTTGAGTCTCTTGATTTGCCCATCTGACTGGGATTATATCATGTCAATAGATGTAACTACCTTCCCTTCGGCCTAAAAGTTTCTTGTCAGACCGAACTTGTAAATATCTTCTCTATCACTTCCAATGCTTTGGGATAGCCCATGCAACTTATAAACGATGTCAAGGAACAACTTGGCCACCTCTAGTGCTGTGAAAGGATCAGACAAGGTCATGAAGGGGGTGTAGTCGGCGTGGCGATCCACCGCCACAAACGCACTATCCTCCCATCAGATTTAGGGAAGGCTTCAATGAGATCCACAGTGACGTTAGTCCAGACCTAGGAAGGAATGTCCAGTGGTAGCAATAGTCCAGGGTTATCAGCGTGCTCCCCCTTACTTCTTTGCCGCACATTACAGGCTTTAACCTATTTCACAACATCCTGCTGCATCATTGGCCAATAGAACAGTTGATTCACCCTTTGATCAGTTCCCTTCCCACCAGAACAACCTCCTAATGCTGAAGCATGTGAGACAGTTAACAACTTAAAACACCATCTAGCGTTCCTATATGTATTTCACTTATAAAGAACTGATGTTTGTTGTATAAATACCTAAACAAAGGGAATGCCACTTTAACTTCACGGGTAAGTTGCTGTCAAAAAAAAAAAAAAAAAATAGAGTTAATGTCGTGAAAAACTCCAAATTAGTACGTATATAACAAATTTACTCCAGACTAATTTTTTAACCATAAAAACCCTAAACTAATACATCTACGATAATTTTACTCCAAACTAACACAAATTGGTACATTTATGATAAAGTTACCTTTTATGAGTTTCTGTTAAATTTTATTGTTAAATTATTGAGTTGGATGACACATGTACCAATTAAAATTTAACAGAAACTAACGAATAATAAATTTTTCACAAATATACCAATTTTGGGATAAATTTATTATAAATGTACCAATTCGGAATTTTTATGATAAAAAATTAATTTTGAATAAGTTTGTCATAGACATATCAATTTAAAACTTTTCATGATATTAACCTTATTACAATAACTTCCTCGTGAAGTTAAAGTGGAAAAATCAGGAGCTTATTATTATTATTATTATTATTATTATTATTATTATTATTATTATATTGGTCAGAGGAGCTGTTTATCTAAAGACATTTCACGTCATTCGCGCTTTTGGCGGAAAACCATTGACATTAAATTAAATAGAAATGAAAAACTTAACGAGTTGTTTATCATACAAATGCCCTAGATTTACAACCCGTCCCCTTGAAGTCGATTAGTCAACAATATTCGAGAGGGGTGCCTCATAAATTTTCCCAACTCTCTGTAATATAATAAACTCTCCTCCTGCTCGTCCTCCTCCTCCTCCATCTTCTTTGCAATTAGTGTCGGTCAAGAAGAGAAACTGGTGTTTGCCAAAGGATCTTGCAGAAGCAGCAGCCCAACAAGCAGGAAAAAAAAAAATGGCTGCACAGAATGATGTTAACCGGGGAGAATTCACGTGGAAAATCAACTACTTCACTGAGCAGGATGCGACGAAGCTTTATTCTGAAGCTTTCACCGTTTCTGGTTGTGAATGGTACTTAAGAATTCTTTCCTTTTAGTCTTTTTATTTTTTTTTCCATTCTTTGCGTTGTTTATTGATGATCGCATATTCGTCGTGCTGCCGAGTGATTCTTGCATCGTCCCCGATCCTTTTTGAGCAGGAGAATTGTGGTATTCCCCAAGGGGAATGCCACGGACCATTTGTCGCTGTACCTCGATGTCCCTGATTCTGCGACGTTGCCGAACGGGTGGACCAGAAAAGCCAAGTTCAGCTTGAGTGTGATCGATCAAGCCAATAATGGTCTTTCTATTAGAAAGGGTTTGTTCTTGAATTTGATTTATTTTTATTGAAATCTTTTCTTTTTAGTGTAAGTGTATGATGGGTTTCTCTCTGATTGATTGTGCATCTAGATCTTGAGATGGTGTTATGACTTGAAGAAGAAGGGTCTAGATGGGAAACGAATATGTTAGAAGTAGAAAGAGAGATATTGAGCTGAGAGAGAGAATATGTTTTCTGTATTTCATTTGTTAGACCGACCTCTCAAAGGCAAGTGAGCTTCTAGCATGCGCGTACAACAATCCTGAGGTTCTTGATTGAGTAATTTAGCAAGTTAGTTTGTAAGCAACTGGTCCTGTAGATGGAGAAGCTATGGCTTCACTGCATCTATATGTTCCAAACGTTGGTCCAGAACAAGGAGAGCGCCACAATTTAAGTTTAGGATAGTTATGTCTGGTAGTCTTAAATATGTTGTGCATTGTCAGTTTATTGACTTTTGTATGAATTTGGTTGCTTAAGCTGATCATAAAGAGGTGTTTGCTTCTTCTGTTTTTAATATTTCACTTGACGTATAATACACCTTTTCAGTTCTTGATTGTCTCCAATGATTCTTCCACATCATGCTGTGGTGTTGGGGCAAAGAAGCTTTTGAATTTGTCACCCTGTCTCCTGAATTTTGCAGAAACGCAACATGATTTTAATGCAACTGATAGTGACTGGGGTTACGCAAGTTTCATTCCATTGACTGAGCTTCATGATTGTACTGGTGGATACCTAGCAAATGACACTTTGTTGATTAAAGCCGAGGTCTACGTCTTAACAGTTATTCCTCTGGTGAACATTCAGCCAACTAGACCAACTGATAAGTTTGACTCCTATTTTACTGGTCTGGAGGAACTTGTAAATGCTGCTGAGACCAATGCTGTTGGTGTAGGATCAAGTTGGTGCCACCAGGATGGTGCTTTGACAGCTGAAATTCCTACCTTAGAAGAAGTTGAGAAAGCTAAGCAGTCTTTGAAGGAATGCCTTTCAGATCTCTTAAAATTGAATATGAAAGAGAGGCTATCTGAGGCACTATCAACTTTAAGTTCAGCCAGAACTGGATTATCGCCAGAGCAACAAATAGCAATTGAGACATTTCGGGCCAATTTCAGTGGTCTCACTTCCGACTTCTTAACATTTGAGCAGGACAACGCTGAGTATGAGCTGCATAAACTACAAAAGGATAGAAGGTTCTTTGTTATGAAAAAGAGTCATGAGACTCACATCTTGTATAAGCAGTTAATGGATGACCTCACCAAGGAAGAGGAAGAGCTAAAAAGAAAGATGGAGGAAGTGAAGGAAGAGCTAAAAAGAAAGATGAAGGGAGTGAACTCTAGGAGGAACAAGCTTCTTTCAGACTGGGAGATCTTGCTGGTTGACTCTGAAGAAGCGAAGTTGGGCTATAAAGATGAGCTGAAGAAGTTAGCAGAGGCTGAGGAAAAAAAGAGAATAGCTGAGGAAAGAATGTCTAGATCGACCACTGCTTGGTCAAATTTGAAGGCTCAATTCTGTTAAAACTTTAAGGTTTCAAATTGGCTATGAGGCAATTGTTCACCTAAAAGTATGACTACTGTGTTTTAGCTTGACTATTTCTTGGCCAATTTTTTAGCATAACAATTGCTCAGAGGGGCTTTTGTGGTTATGTGGTTGACCATGTATTATGTTAGTTTAGTCAGCATGCATGCATGCATGCATGTATGTATGCATGTATGTATGTATGTATGTATTAATTATCAGAATTGTGATGCACTTTCCTGACTGATGTTCTGTTCAAAGTTCTTCCATGTAAAACCTTCTTGGCTTGACTCCGCATTGGGTGGCTCCAGTTATAAGGGTGCTCCTGTATCAACATCTCTGAGGTAAAGCCTATAGATTTCATTAGTCTTGCAGATTTGTATTAGGAGAGTTTACCCTGTCCTACGTAAGAGATTTGACCCCTTGCATTTGAGTTTGGAATGAAAAAGACAAAGATAGTGTCCACTGGTGAGGAGCGTTCTTACGGGGAGAGAGCCACAAGAGTAGGGAAGATATCGGTAGTAACAGAAGAAAACTAATTGATGCTTTCAATTTGTCCAAGCAAATGGGAGTGGAAAACATTTTAGACATTACTAGAACGGAATGTTATGTCCGCAGTACATGATGAAATGACCTGCAACCCAATGGTGTTCCATGGGGCCTTTTATTCTTACAGTTTTTGTGCAAAGTAAACTTTTGTGTCCAAGCTAAAGGTAGCCTCGAGTCATTAATTCATTTTCAATCCGGGTAAAAGTTCGAATATGGAGTCTATTTTAAATGAACTTTTGTGGACTTGCAAGGAGGATGAGAATTTTATTTGAAAATATGCTTGTAAAGTTGTACAACCAGGAAAAATAGATGCTTTGAATGTTGATCCTATGCAATTAAAAATCAAACGATCATGTAAGATCCTGCTTCAGCCCCCAACCAGAGCTAAGTGTCATGATGCGAGCCAATTGGCCTTAGTCATGGGACCATATGTTACCTGGTGAGTCGATTCACCAAGCCAACCTTCCCTTCTAAGGATTGTACACATGGCTTGCTTCATAAATGCCTTATTGTGATTATGTCCCACGTATCCCTTTTAGCATGGGCATCACGTGTCCCAAGCGGGGCATGCATCTCGATGCAACACAATATTGGTTTCCGCTTGCCTTGACCATCATCAAGCCAGTGGCATAAACTCATGACCAGTTATGCACAGTGATTGGTCCTGCCTTCACAGACATTTTTAACATGATATTCCTTTAAGAGATTCCTAGCATAGTTTCTAACACTACTCCCACTTAAAGTTAAGTCTTTCATATCTCATCCTCATGGTTCTCCTTGTATTATGAATTTATACTTCCATGCTTTCATGGAAGCGGGAATAGCGCGACTGTGAAAGTCCCCCAACTTGATTTCAATAACACCCTCGTTACGGCCTATTTTATTGCTTCCTTGGATTTTCCTAACTATCATCGCCTCTCCTTATGTCTTACATGAACAATGAATGCTCACCTAACAAATGCAATGCTCTTTGTCATTTCCTTGTGTATCACATTAGCATTGGCTCACCCTAGGCTTTATGCAAATGGCCTAAGCTCAAGTAATAGGAACACAATGTCTCTATCGGTCATGATCAAAACATGTTAATAGATGACATCTGCACATATGACTTCAAAATCCTACTCCAAATAACACCTGTCACAATCCAGGCTAATTGGCCTCAACCACAAGATAGTGTGGTGCTTCATGAGCAAATTCGCTCAACCAGCCTTCCTTTTTGAAATGCCTAATTGTGACTAATCACTCCATGTCTCCCAATCAACTTGGGCACCTCACAATCTCAAGCAAGGATGCTTCTCAATTTAACATGACAATTGGTTTTCCACTTATTTTGGCCATCATTAAGAGAGGGACATTAGCTCTTATTAGTTTCGCACATGTGGCAAACCCTGCCTTTGGATATCTTTCATGTGATATTCCTTTGGTCAGTTAATTTCTAACATAAATTCTTTGACACCAACCTCATGATCTTGTTGTATTGTTCATATCCCTCATGCTTTTCTCCTAGTATAATGGAGTCCACTTCCATGCACTCATGGAATCTGGAAAAGTCAAGCCATGACACTAGGGCCCAAGAAAATTGCCCCGAAGGAAAAAGTAGGTTTTGAAAAATCATAGAAACTTGGTTTCAAAAATAAGAAATTCAATAGAAAAGAAACGGAATCTTCAAGAAACAAATTCGATGGAACCATATATTTAATCCAGCAGAGTAATGATATATTCAGTTAATTTAAACTCTAGCATTAAAGGATGCTACCTTTATTTCGAAAGGGTTCAGAATCCTTACTTGGACCCATGCTAATTCTCTTCGATTGATGGTCATCTTGGATTTGTTGGAATTGTCGAGCCTCTCCAACCCTTGGGATTTTCTTAATCAATTAAGATCAAGAGATTTGTTTCTAGATACAGATAGAATGACAACTAAAGCATGAGATAGAGTAAATTACCTTGAGGAAAAAAATGGCAAATTGAGGGCCAAATTTATTGGTGTGAATTTCCACTCAAAAGGGAAACGCTTCCCCAGGCCTATATAATAAAGCTAGGCATGGACTTAAAATCCGCTAGAAAATGGAGGATTGTGGCCCATGTCCATCGGGCCCCAATCCAGCTGAGAAATCATGCTGTGCTCGCTGGGCTAGAGCAGAAAAAAAGCAGAGGCTGAGAGAATTCACATACTGGGCCAAGCTCGGAGACGCTTTGGGCTAAAAAAGGACACGTGCTAGGCCCGCTTGAACCAGGACTGGACCTTGTTGCTATGTGCAAATGCTTAAGGGGAAAAATGTATTGGTGCCAAAGACAATTAGATAGAATGAAATTCAAACTTCCTAGAGAGATGGATTTTTCAATCCGAAATTGTTTTTTTTTGATCTGAAATACGATACTGGATTTACTTCTTGAAATGTTTAGGGAATACATCGAAAGCGTCAGAGCTTAAAAAGTCTAGTAGAGCAGGCGGGGGATTAGACAACCAATTATTGGGAAGATAATGTAAGCGACAAGCTTTGGCAAGCCAATCCGCGGACCTGTTTGCGTTTCTGGAGCAGTGGGCCAAGGAAATGTGGTGGAACTCCTTCAGTTTACTTTGGGCCCGGTCCATGAGAGGCTTTAGTTCCCAGTTTAACTCCTTCGAATCTAGCACCGCTTGCACGAGGGGGAGACAATCTGATTGTACTTGCAGAAACTGTTCTGTTCGAGAGGAGAGCAGATCTAGGGTTTGAAGGAGAGCTAGGGCTTCCGCTTGGGTGGCCGAGGAAGCATCAACGACTTGCGCGAAGCCATCTACGAGACAGCCTCGTGAGTCTCTGCATATGCACGCAATCGCCGCTCCGTTTCGGTCGGGTTCGATTCATCTTCGCTGTCAAGTTTCAGCTTTCGTGCGCTCAATAAAGGACGCATCCACGTTGATCTTGAGTGTTCCGAGAGGGGGAGGACTCCATCGAGTAGGTGCAGTATCATTTCTCTTTTCAATTTCTGTTGGATGATTTGAGTTTCTGAGATTATCAAGCAGAGTTGTCGCCTGGAATAAAACTTGCTGCGGTGACAGGGGATGGTTACCGAAGATATGCTTGTTCCAGTTCTTCCATATACACCAGAGAAGAGCAACCACTTGGTCGAAAAACTTGGTGAGTGTCGGGTTATTCTTCTGCTGAGAGAGCCATTCATCAAATCTTGTTAAACCGAATCTGGAAATTTTGATGTGCAGGGGTGCTGCGCTCCAAACGTGAGCTGTCCATGGACAAAGTAAGAGTGTGTGTTCAGTGGTTTCTGCTTCCATGTGGCAAATGGAACATAAAGGATCAGGTATTATCTTTCTCCTGTGAAGATTATCTCTTGTTGGTAGGGCATTGTGGCATGCTTGCCAAAGAAAAATTTTGATTTTGGGTAGGGTGTGGGTCTGTTTGATGTATTTCCAGAGCTTTGGATTGATTTGATGGGAAGAGGTTGCTTTGTGTTGTGATAATTGTTTGGGTTGGTTCTGGCTGAAAAATAACCACTTTTGGTTGAGTAAATACCAGATTGGGTATGCATCCAGACCAGTTTGTCTTGTGAATTTGGCAAACCAATAGGGGTAGCTAGTATTTCGCTCACAAGTCCTTCATCAAACAACAATTCCACCTTCTTTGTATTCCACTTTCCTGTCCCTTGTTCGATCAATTCTGCCACTTGAACAGGTTCGTTTTCTGTTGCTGGACCGCCTATAGGGCCTCGCTTTAGCCATCTGTCCTCTCTAATTGAGAGGTCTTTTCCATTCCCAACTTGATGCATTAAATGTGGCTTGATAGAATCTCGTCCCCGAATTATACTTTGCCAACCCCATGACGGACGATCCTTTTTCAGCTTTCCATAAATCTCCCTGTGGGTAATATAAGCCCCTCATTACTTTACTCAATAGAGACTGAGGATTCTGTGAGATTCGCCACGCTTGTTTCCCTAGCATAGCTGTATTGAAAGTTATAATATCTTTGAAACCAAGACCCCCTTCATCCTTTCTAAGTTTTAGGGATTCCCATCTCTTCCAATGTATGCCTGCATGTGTGCTGTTCGTTTTCCACCAGAAATTTGCGATCCTCTTCTCAATAGCTTTGCAAATAGACACTGGGATTCTGAATATTGACATAGCATATTGAGGGATAGCCTGAACCACTGATTTGATTAAAATCTCCTTCCCTGCTTTCGATAACAAGCTCTCCTTCCAGCTTTCTAACTTTCTATTAACTCGCGCTAGGATCCACGCGAACATGTCTTTCTTTGAGGAGCCCCAATCTGAAGGAATTCCCAAGTATTTGCCAGTTTTCTCTATTTCGGGAACTCTCAATGCTGTAGCCATATTTCTTCTCAAAGTAGTAGGGCAGAATTTGTTGAAGTATATGCTTGATTTGTTAAGATTTATGGCCTGACCAGAAGCAAAGCAATATTCGTGTAGGATCATCGCCAGATTTTGACATTCTAGGATTGTGCCATTAAGGAAAAAGATAGAGTCATCCGCAAATAACAAGTGTGAAAGGGTGGGGCTGTTATGGTTTAGTTTAATTCCTCTCAGTGTGCCATCATCTACTGCTTTTCGCATCATGGTTGATAGAGCATTAGCTACTAATATGAAAAGGTATGGGGATAATGGATCACCTTGGCGAAGTCCTCTAGTTGGCTTGAAAGAAGGAAGAGCATCCCCATTAAAGTTAACACTGAATGTAACTGTAGAAACACACTGCATCACCCATTGCACCCACTGTTCACTGAAGCCCATTTTAGTTAAACATGCTCTTAGGAAGTCCCATTCAATCCGATCATACGCCTTCTGCATATCTAACTTTAACACCGCTTGAAACTTCTTTTTCCTCTCCCGAGTTCGTAATCTGTGGAGAACCTCCTGTACAATCAATATATTGTCTTGTATTTGTCTTCCCCCCACGAAAGCACTCTGTTCTTCTGCGATGAGTTGAGGTAGGAGAGGTTTTAATCTGTTTGCCAGCACCTTTGAGATGATTTTATATGCAAAATTGCAAAGGCTAATAGGGCGGAACTGTTCCAGCTTTTCGGGGTTCGGGGTCTTAGGAATGAGGGTTATAAGTGTTCTGTTCAGATCAGGATGTAGGTAACCGGTGGTGAAAAAATTCTGTATTTCTGTGAATATGTCCTGCTCAATATCTGGCCAATGATTTCTGAAAAAAAGGCCATGCATTCCATCTGGTCCAGGGGCTTTATTGGCTCCTAACTGCTGCATTGCTATTTTGATTTCCGCCATACTAACAGGTTCAATGAGGCTTTGATTCATTATGACATCCACCAAAACTGGAATTTGCTGTAAGAGGGGTTGAAAGTTTCGAGGCCCCACCGACTCGTATAGTTTTTGAAAATATGTACTTTGGTCATTTCTTTTAACCGTCAAGCTCTCACGCACCTGCACATTTTCTGCATTTTTCAGCATTGATATCTGGTTTCTGATTCTCCTCTGGATAGTTGTGGCATGGAAGAACTTAGTATTTTTATCTCCCCAGTTCAACCAATTGATTCTAGACCGTATTCCCCAATACATTTCTTCTTGTCTCCACAACTGATCAATTTCTTTGATTATTTCCTTTGCTGCCTTGCTCTCATTGAAATTGCCTGTACTGTTCATTAACTGCTGTAGCTCGCAATTCAGCCACGTGATCTTCTTTCTAGCATTAGTGAATTTGTTCTGGCTCCATTTTAACAACTTTTGTGACACTATCTGCAGTTTCTCCGCCACGCAAAGCTGTTGGAGAGCCGGTTCAGTCCAAGTATCCCTTACTAATGTCACACAATCCTCCTCCTCTGCCCAGAAAGCTTCGTATCTAAAGCTCTTACCTTTTCTTTTCCTCGGAGGGCTGGTCGTAAGAATAATTGGGGAGTGGTCAGAACCAATGGCAGGTAAGGCAATGCATTCTGCTTTGGGATAGTTAATTCGCCATTCTGAACTGCATAATACTCTGTCCAAACGCTTCTTAACCAGATTTTCACCCTCTCTGTTATTGGTCCAGGTAAAGGCACACCCCTTACACTCCAAATCCAGCAGAGAACATTTATATAAGAAATCTCCGAATACTGTAAGTCGATATGTTTCTGCTCTTTTCTTACCTATTTTCTCCCAATGATATAGTATCTCATTGAAATCGCCCATACACAACCAAAGGAAATGATAATTTAGACTTTGCTGATAAATTTTCTCCCATAACATATTTCTCTCCTGAAAGTCATTTGGAGCATGTGTAAACGTGATAAACATACGCTGGTTGTTTGCTTGTAGTTGGCATTGTGTGAAAATGACATTTTCTGTGTAAGAGTCGATAGACAGAGTTACCTGGTCATCCCAAAATATTGCTAAACCCCCTGCTATGCCTTCTGGATTCACTAAGAAATAGTGTTGAAAATTAAGCCTTCTTCGTAGCCTTAGCACCTTTTGCTCCTGATTTTTTGTCTCCATAATGAAGACAATATTTGGCCTTTCCTGAGTCACTAGGACTCGCAGAGCCTGAATTGTCAAGGGATTGCCCAGCCATTGACAATTCCAGCTTATAATCTTCATGGGGGAGTGGGTGGCTTATTAGGGCTAGCCACCAAAGCCCACTGGTCAGACTTGTTTATCACACGGATAGGGGTTTCCACTAGCTGAGTGGTATCAACCACTGCTGACTTGGATGTTTGAGCACCATACGGACAGAATCGTTTTCCTTTTTTTGATGAGGAAGGTTTGGCACTTTTGTTTCGCTCTTTGTTTGGACCTTTCTCTGCTAAGCTGTCAACCATTTCTGCTTCAATTTCCTTTCTCTGCTCCTCATATAGCACCAAGACAGATTCCTCGTCAAGGCAGCTGCTTCCTCTTTTTTGAGGGCTCTTTTCTTCCAGGATCTCTAGTGCTTGAGAATGAGGATGATAGTTGCATTCTTGGGAGCATGTATTCCCTGCATTATCCACTAGTCCGAATTGTTGAGTTTGCTGCAAATATTGATCCTGTTGTTGCTGTTCTGTTGTAGGGACCGGTGGAATGGGGGTTTCGGGCACACTCTCCTCTTCCTCGTGTTGATATTCTTGTTTACCATAGAAGATTTTCCCGTATGGACTAAGTTCCCGCGCTTCCGCTCGTAGCCAATGTCCATAACGGCCTGGTAAGTTCTTTGCTAGCCCTGTTTCTTCATATGGTATCGCTTGGCAAAATGTCGCATAATGGCCAATTCTCCCACATGTATAGCAATAATGCGGGAGCCTTTCATACTTGAATTCTACCCACAAACTTTTGTTGTCAAGATTTACAAGCACTCCAGTTTTCAGTGGAACTTCCAAATTCAGCTTAATTCTGGCCCTACCCATCTTATGATTGCTGCTCCCTTTCGCTTCTAATTGCACTTCCACCACCTCTCCGATTTTTGATGCAATGCCCATAACTGCCTCATATGTAACTCTCCCATAGGGGAGGCCAACTAGATTTACCCAGAATTCACAGTGATTGAAGTCATAACAGATATCAGGGGTATCGGGATCGCACTGTTTTAGAACCAATAAGTTGTTTGAGAAAGACCATGGCCCTGTGTCTAATATTCGCTGTTTTTCAGCCTCCGATTGGAAGGAAAAGGAGTAGTATCCAGGCTGTATTACAGCACAGGTAAAGCTTTCGTTCCTCCAGACTTTTTTCTTGGTGGTGATAAAAGCAGTAAAGTTGACGCTAGACTTTTGAAAGAACTTTCCATATAAAGTTTTACGACTTGCTAACAGGTTTTCTGCAGGAATTTCACCTGGGATATCCACCACATCTTCCTCAGACCATAAATCGCCCAAACTTCTGCAGAGGGCAGCCAACCTTTTCTCTTCGTCATTCTGGTTTTCCATGCTCAATCCGAAATTGCTCAAAGACCTACAAAACAAGGAAGAAGTTGAAAAGGTAAATGAATATGAAGATGGAGAAATAGAAAATAAGTTTAATAAGAGTATTTCGACAAAAGTTGAACATTACAAACTCAATAAGGAAAAGATACATATGAGAATTACATACAAAATACCTTATAGGTCATCATTCTTATCAATCTTAGAAATAGATCATGATAGAATAGTTTGTGATAAATTTAAGAAACGGAAGATCAAGTATTGCATCGTCCTCGTAAAGTTGATCCTAGCGCTGTAAAATGGGTCATGTGCCCATTTTAACCTTTCCTTTTAAAATAGGCCAAAAAAGCTTAAAAAGAAGATCTCGTTTGAGACGGAATGAGGGAAAAAGAAAATGATTTGCAGAAACATGCATTCCAAGAGAAAGAAAGGTGTTCAAGAACGACGGTACGGAGAAATAGAGAAAACAAAAGTGAATTTAAAATTCTGTGAAAGGTTTCTACCTAGAGTTAAATGAGGAAGTACATATATCACTATACAAACTTATGCTACAGTATATGGGAACCCCAAAGATTAATCCGTCCTCCTCTAATTGGATTAAACCTAGAAGAGAACACTAAATAGTCGTTGTCTGGACATACGAGTCACAGCCGGCCGGGAAGAGGAGAGATCAACGACGAAGCTACTAGTTGGAAAGGAAAGGACAAGACCACCTTTCGTACATTTCTACTGGTCCAGAATTCGAATAGCGAACGAAAGACCAGGAGATTGGATTTAGAAAGCACTTCCAGCAGGGTTGACGGCTGTGTGGCCCTCATTCAGCTGGAAGTAGGAAAAAAATCCCAGCATTGCCATATAATGAAAAATGTTATTTGGCAATGTTTTCCTATGTAATGGACGTACATTTTATTGTTATAAGATGGTTTATATGCTAAGTAGCATCAAAACCAATAAGTGACATGTGACACAATACGACGCGACACTCCGACATATCATTTCTCAAAAAATAAAATATTCTAACACGTTAGGACATGTTGTATATTAAACGTATATTTTTATATATACATGATAAATTATCTTTTTTTAATTATTTAATCAAATTAATTTGATTCAAATTCACAGATAAATGAATAATAATAAACAAATAGTCTAGAATGAATTTGCACTAAAAACATTAATCTACCATTTGTTAATATTATTCATTGTTTCAATTCGACAAATTCAACTACACTTCATTAAAATAATCCATAAAACTTGGTAAGGGAAAAAAAAAAGCAATACACATTCCATTATTAAATTTATTTAATGATAAGTAAAGAAAAAATTACATTTTACCATCAAATACAACAAAAAGTCTTTAGCCCTTTATTATTTTTATTAATTTTTATTTTTTTACATATTTACATTTTGACCCCTCATTAATTGAAAATTTAAAAAATTGACCATGTGCATGTCGGAATCGTGTGTCGGAATTTCAAACTCGCGTGTCAGAAGAATTGACTGGAGACTCCTAAGAAGTATTGGTACTTCCTAGTTTATATGATGGTTTTTGAAAGGGAAAATTGTTCAAAAAGTTATAAATCTATTACATTTTGTTAATTCAATCCTAACATTTCCAATTTTTGCCAATCGAGTCCATTCGGCCAATTTTAGCCAGAATTCGCTTATATGAATGTCGACAGCGCAACGTGGCACAATCAACGTTAACATAAATAAGTTTTGATATTATTTTAATATCTTTTGAAATTTTTTATTTCTTTTTTATTTTTATTTTTATTTTTTCTCTTTCTTTCTTTCCACTCTCTTCTTCCTTTTGCCGATGGCCAGAGGCGATGGCTGGCCACTAGTCATGGCTAGGCCAAGGTAGTGAGGTGTGTCCAGGCAAGGGTGAAGCTAGCCCTCTCAAGGTGAGACTTGGCGAAGGTCGACCTTGCCCAAGCCAAAGTGGCCTTGCTAAACATCAGTTAGGTGAAGGCAACACTGGGTGAGGCCGACACTAAGCCCTAGCAAGGGCTCCCTCAATGAGACCGGCCCTAGCCAAGGCCGGGTTAGCCTTGCATGGTTTGGACGAGGGCCGGGCTCGCCTCGCATGGGCGAGGGCTCCCCTCACCGGAGCTTGCCCTCACTTGGTTAATATGATGATTTTTGAAGTCTCTTGCTATGAAAATTATTATGGCGACAAAATTTTAAGACCATCTGGATTTAATTCGGCAAAAATATATATTTAAAGACTGTTTTTAAGTTCACATAACTATAAATTGGTAAAAGTCCCAACAGGTCGTGTTCGGGAAAAGTTTAAGCCCACCACCAGCACTAGAATTTTGAGGCCCTATAAATCGGGACCCAAAGACTTAACCCTATTCTGCCGAAAAATCAATTCCCTAAGCCCCAAAATGTAAGGACTTGGGAGATTGAGAAGGAGAAGAGAATGTAAGGAGGAGAAGATGGGAAGTTAAAGAAATCAAGAGGATGAAATCTTTTTCGCAATTTGTTTTCCATAAGGGCCAGATGTCGATCTTGTTAGAGACGATTTACTGTTTTGACAGGTGATAAAAACATGAATGTCATGCCCAAGAGTTGGTGGGGAAAACCCATACAAATCCTGAAATGGAGGTGTCTGGATGCTAGTGCCAAAGGTGGTATTGTACCACCATTCAGCCAAAGGGTACCCATTGAGTCCATCTGTTGGGCAAACTGCATTCGTCTCAAGTAAGTCTCCAAACACTGAATCTGCTTGAAGGTTTCTCGCCAAAATGAACTAGTAAAGGAATGCTATTAGAACTCGGGGGGTGGCTATTCGTGTTTGCTCGTGTTACGTTATGTCCACAAAAGCGTATACTACAAAGTAGGTCAACTCGAAGATGATATGATTACTTAATCATGTCTAAGTAACACAATCCGAAAATTAACGTGGGGTGAGATAACACAACTAGTGTAACACAATTAAATATCGAGATAACTAGTCCATACGATTACATGACTAACTATGAGACGAATTAGCCCGTTGACACAAAATCAACCCACCAACATAAACGTGACATGAAATGTCCTCGATATTTCTTAATAATCATTTTTTTTTAAAGAAAAATATGGTTTTGTCAATAAAATACTGTCAATTTAAAATTCTAATGGTGAAGAGTATGGAAATTATAGCAGCTTAGGGAATCATGTCTAAACAAGTCATATACGAATCGTGTCTAAACAATTTAGATAAAAATCGTGTTAATATTATCCCGTTCATTTTAACGAGTTATAGAGATAAAATTTCGTGCTTGGTGGGTTTAACAAGAACACAATCCAACGGCGTGTCACCATGTTGAAACTCGCTGACATGGCGTCATGTTCGAGATACGTGATCAAGTCGGGTCACAGATTTTCAACTCCAAAACAGGAGAAAAATAGAGCTCGTCAGGCTGAAGGCAGAGTCACCTGATTGGCTTTCAGCGCGTCAGTGGAGTGCCCACCAAAAAGCGTGATTGATATGATATGCTTTTTTCGTCTGGCCCCGAATAAACCACTCCCTGCTTTTTCCACTCTAACTTCGCGGGGAAGTTCTCTGCTTTTCTTCCCTTCTATGTATCCCTCAATCCTTCCTTCTCCCATAAAGCCCCGGGACTCCCATCATCCTATCGCCTTGCAGTCGAGGAGTCAGCAACGTTTGACGCGAGTGCTGATGGGGAGTACCTCGTGAGTTTCCCAACTCCTGTAATGTAAGAAACTCTCCCCTTCCTGCTCCTGCTCCTGCTCCTGCTTCTTCGCAACTAGAGTGTCGGTCAAGAAGAGAATCCGGGTCGTTTGCGGAAGTTGATCTTGCAGAAGCAGCAGCCCATTATTTTATTTTTTCTAAAAAGAAAAGAATGGATGCGCAAAGTGATGTTAATCGGGGAGAATTCACGTGGAAGATCAGCTACTTCAGTGAGCAGGAGGCGACCAGGCTCTACTCTGAAGCGTTCACAGTTGCTGGTTGTAAATGGTACTTCAAGATTGTTTTATTTTCTATTTTTCCTTGTTTTGCGGTTGTTTCTTGATGATCGCATGTTCATCGGGTTGCTGAGTGATTCTTGCGTCATCCGATCCTTTTTGAGCAGGAGAATTCTGGTGTTCCCCAAGGGGAACAACACGGATCATTTGTCGCTGTACATCGATGTCCCCAATCCTGCGGCGTTGCCGAACGGGTGGACCAGAACAGCCAAGTTTATCCTGAGTGTGATCGATCAGATCAATGATGGTCGCTCTGTTAAGAAGGGTTTGTTCTTGAATTGGATTGAACTTTTTTTTTTTTTTTTGGAATCTCTTCTTTTTTATGTAAGTGTATGATGGGTTTCTGTCCGACTGGTTGCGCATCTTGATTTTGGAAAATCGGCGACTTGGAGAAGAAGGGTCTAGATGAGAGCAGAACAGGTTAAAAGAAGTAGAAGGAGAGATATTGAGCTAGCAGAGAGAATATGCTTTCTTAATTTTTCGTCCGTTAGGCCTCTTAAGGCCGGGTGAGCTTCTATCATGCGCACACAACTAATCCCGATGTTACTGATTAAGGAATTTAGCAAAGTTAAGTTTGTACGCAACTGGTCCTGTGGATGGAGGAGTTGAGGCTTGGCTGCATCTAATATGATCCAAATGTTGATCTAGATAAAAGAGAGGAACCATAGTTTGAGTTTGAGATAGTTACGTCTGGTGGTGTTAAAATGTTGAGCATTGTCATTTTATCGAATTTTGTATGAATTTCATTACTTAAGCTGATCATATGGAGAGTGTTTGCTTCTTCTGTTGCTAATATTTTGCTGGGCGCACAATACAACATTCTAGTTCTTGATGGTCTCCAGTGTTTCCTCCACATATTATGCTCTGGTGTTGCAGTAAAGAAGTTTTTGAATTCGTCGCCCTGTCTCCTGATTCTGCAGGGACGCAACATGTTTTTACTGCAAGACAGATTGACCGGGGTTACCAGAATTTCATTCCATTGACGGAGCTTCATAATTGTGCTGCGGGATACCTAGCAAAGGACACTTTGATGATTAAAGCCGAAGTTTGCATCTTGGCAGTTACTCCTCCGGTGAAAATCCAGCCAGCTAGACCAACCGTTGGCTTTGACTCCTACCTTACTAGTCTGGAGGAACTCATCAATGCTGCTGAGACAGGTTTTAGTGTAGGATCAAGGTTGGGCCACCATGATGGTTCTCTGACGGCTAAAATTCCTAGCTTAGAAGAAGTTGGGAAGGCTAAGCAGTCTTTGAAGGAATGTCTTTCGGATCTCTTCAAATTGAATATGAAAGAGAGGCTATCGGAGGCATTATCAACTTTAAGCTCAGCCAGAACTGGATTATCGTCAAAGCAAAGAATAGCAATTGACACATTTCGGGCAAATTTCAATGATTTCACTTCCGACTTCTTGACATTTGAACAGGACAATGCTGAGTTTGAGTTGCAAAAACTGCAAATGGATCAATGGTTAGCTGCTATGACGAAGTGCCATGAGGCTCACATCGTCTGTAAGCAATTGATGGGTGAACTTCACAAGGAAGAGGAAGAGCTGAAGAGAAAGATGGACGAAGTGAAGTCGAGGAAGGACAAGCTCTTCTTGGACTGGGATGTTGTGCAGGCCAAGTCCGAAGAGGCGAAGTCAGGCTACAAAGATAAGCAGAAGAAAGTAGCAGAGGCAGAGGAGAAGAAGAGAATAGCCGAGGAAAGAATGTCTAGATCGACCACTGCTTGGTCAAATTTGAAGACTCAGTTCTGTTAAAACACTAAGGTTTGAAATGGGCTATGAGGCAAATGTTCACTTAAGTATGAAAACTGTGTGTTGGCTTGACTACTTTTGGTCAATTTTCGCAAGAACAATTGCGAGGGGCTTATGTTGTAGATCCTACATTATGTTGGTTCAGTCAAGCTTGTGGGTCAAATATGTACGTACTTATGTATGTCTATAGAGTCAGGTTTTGATATCTTTATATGAGTTGCATGGTCGTCATCCTCTTTGCTTTTAAATCTTGTAAATTCTCATGATTCCGATGTTCTTTCCTGACTCATGTATTGTGTGGCTCAAATAATACCCTCTTCCTGTATCCAGTCTTGCGGACTTGTATGAGGTGAGTTTGCCCTTTCCTGAGTAAGGAATTTGTTCAATTAAAATTGTTAAATTATATCTTGAGTTTGAATATTTACAAAACGCGATTCACTTGGACAAGTAGAAGTTCGTGGGACTTTGTGAAGATTTACAAAAGAAAATAATGAAAAAAAGGGGCAGCAAAGTTTTCTTCCCGCGTCTGCACGAGGAGGCCGAATCTGTTCGTGGGGGCCCAGAGTCAACACTTTGACTTTGAGCGGACACACACACACAGAGGTTCAGCGTGAAGTCCTCTAACGTAAAAGGAAGATGCCGCCGAAGGAAAGAGGCGTCTGTACGTGAAGCAAGCGTTGGTGGGCCCTTGACGTTGTGGGCCCTTGACCTAGGCACACATATATAAGAACAGAATCGTTCTTTTTTGCGTGCACGTTGGACTGCCGAAAAACCCTACGAAGCCACATACGATGTTTGAAGTCGCAAGCTGCGCAAAGTCATATATAAAGCGTATTGTTTTGAGCTTGAATGCACGATAATTTTGTGTTATAAGTTTATATCCTAATAAGTTATTATTTATAAACACTTTGAATTTGGGATTAAATTTAGATGTGAAAAACACTTGAGCGTTTGAGTGATTATAAACTTTAATACTCCGATTATTTACAGCTATCTCTCCCCGTAGACATAGGTACCGATACTCGAACCGAACCACATAAATTTCTTGTGTTCTTATTTTTCTCATTAATTTCTCTGGTGATTTCGCATCGATGTAAATTGTAAGATTCTGTCGTTTCCACGTATTATATCTCAACAATTGGTATTAAAGCTTGGGGTTGGATTTCTTAATTGTAATTTGGAGCTTTTGCTTGTCTGATTATTATCTGGGAATTCTATTATTGCAATTATGTCTGAGAGGAAATTTGAAATTAAGAAATTTAACGGGAGCAACAATTTTGTGTTATGGAGCATCAAGATGCGAACATTATTGACAACACAAGGTTTGGTCAAGGCATTAGATAGTGAAGATGAGTTGTCGATTATAATGAAAGCCTCTGAGAGGGTAGAGCTAATGGAAAAAGCAAATAGTACAATCCTGTTAAATTTGTCGGATGAGGTCTTAATAGATGTTACTGAGGAGAAAGATGCAGTAGCATTATGGAGAAAACTTCAAGCACTCTATGTAAAGAAAGATTTGAACAATCGCTTGTACATGTTGAAAAAGATGTTTCAATTTAGATATACTAAAGGTAAGTCTATCAGAACCCACCTAGATGAATTTAATAAACTCATGTTGGATTTGAAGAACGTCGATAAGATACTTGATGATGAAGAACATGGCATGATGTTGTTAACCTTTTTACCAGAGTCATGGGAGCACTTTACTAATTCACTGTTGCAAAGGCGTACTACGATTACCTTAGATGAGATAAAGTCCACCTTATTCTCTAAGGAGTGGTGGAAAAAGTTGCGAGATGACGGTTTAGTGTAAGGAGTAGCATAAACACTGACAATTCAGGGTAAAGAACAACATTGAGGGTCTAGTAGCGGTAGAGGTAAAAGCATATCGAAATCATGCTATAGAAAGTTCAAAGGACGTGTGAAGTGCTTTGAGTGCCACAAGGAGGGACACAACAGGAAAGATTGTCCAAAGCAAAGGAATAAAGCTGATAGGCAGAATGCTATAAGTAGTGTGGCAAATGTTGCTTAAGGGAGCAATGGTGATGCATAAGTTGTTTTATGTGTGACTGCTACTTCTTCTAGAGACGAATGGGTGCTAGATTCGGGGTGTCTATATCACATGATGCTTCATAAGAACTGGTTTGCTACTTACCAAACTACGCAGATGGTAGTAGAGTTCTTTTGGGGAATAATATAGTCTGTAAGGCTATAGGGATAGGGACAATTCGGATTCAAATGCATGATAGAGTGGTGCGCACATTGACAAATGTGAGACATGTACCAGAGCTCAAGAAAACTTTATTTCTCTGGGACACTCAATGACATCGGGTGTAGGTACTCCGCTGAAGATGGAGTACTGAAGATCTCTCGAGATGCCATGATAATAATGGAGGGAAAGAAAGTAAACACTCTCTATCATTTACTGGAAGAGATTATAATTGGAACCGTTATAGTTTCATCAAGTGAGTCAGACTCTAACTTGACCAATTATGGCATATGCATTTGAGGCACATGAGTGAGGTAAGTATGATGATACTAAGTGAAATGGGGTTATTGAATGGTCAAAAGATGGGGAAGTTGGACTTATGTGAGCATTGCATTTATGGGAAGCAGCATTGAGTTAAGTTTACTATAGCTATTCATTCAACCAAACGACTAGTTGAATATATTCATTTAGACATCTAGGGCTTGTCTTCGGTTCCTTCGAAAGGAGGTGCCTAATATATGCTGACATTTATCAATGACTATTCAAGGAAGGTATGTGTTTACTTTCTGAAGCACAAATATGAAGTGTTTAATCGGTTCAAGAAATTTAAAGCATTGATTGAGAAGTAGTCAGATAAGCAAATCAAGTGCCTGAGAACCGATAATGGCATGTAGTTTTGTAGTAAAGATTTTACCGAGTTCTGTGAAAAAGAAGGTATTGTAAGACACCGCATAGTACCTAAGACACCACAGCAGAATGGCGTGGTAGAACGGAAGAACAGAACTTTGTTAAGCGAGCTCGATGCATGCTTTCGCATATAAGACTTGGCAAGGAATTTTGGGCTAAAACAATTAACATGGCGTGTTATTTGGTTAATTGATCTCCATCGTCTGCTATCGAATGGAAGACTCTTGAGGAAGTATGGTCGGGAAACCTATTGATTACTCCAAATTACGTATATTCAAATGTCTTGTGTATGCTCATACGAGTGATGGTAAGCTTGAGCCGAGAGTGAAGAAGTACATATTTTTGGGTTATGCACATAAGGTGAAAGACTATCGGTTGTGGTGCACTGATCCTAAATCACTAGGTTTTCTAATCAGCAGAGATGTGATATTCGATGAGACTACAATGCTTCAACATAAAAGTTCTAAGACACAACCAGTAGAGAAAACAAATCATGGTGTCATAAGTGAGGTGGAGCTTCAGGTGGAGACTTTAAATACCTCAAAGGTAACAGAAGTTGAGATTACAGATAAAGCTGCAGTTCTTAAAGTCGGTGATAATGAACAACCAGCAAAGCCGCAATAGACTATAGTCACAAATAAACAGAGAAGGCACATTAAATCACCGGTACGTTATGGTTATACAGATATTTCTTATGCATTGACTGTAGGTGATGAGGTGGAGATAGATGAGTTTTCGTCTTACTTTGAGGCGATGGCTAGTTTGGAATCATCGCAGTGGCTAGGGGTTATGAGTGAAGAGATGGAATCACTCCATCGAAATTAGACATTAGAGCTAATTAAAGTACCAAGAGCTAAAAGATTGTCGGACATAAATGGGTCTTCAAATGGAAAGAGGGCATTCTTGGTGTCAAGGTAGCGGGGTATAAGGCGAGACATATGGCGAAAGGGTATACACAACGTGAAGGCATTGACTACAATGATGTGTTATCTCCTGTGATAAGACATACTTCTATTCGTGTTTTATTTGCCTTAGTTGCTTCGCAAGATCTCGAGTTAGAGCAATTAGATGTGAAAACTACATTTCTTCATGGTGAGTTAGAGGAGCAGATTTACATGAGGCAACTAGAGGGATTTGCTATTCCGGTAAAGAAGATCATGTTTGCTTGCTAAAGAAATCTTTGTATGGGCTGAAACAGTTTCCTAGGCAGTTGTATAAACGTTTTGATGATGCTAGTCAAAACTACAAAAAAAAAAGTTAGATGAATAGCTGCATTTACTTTAGGAGATTGGAGAATAGTTTTTTGATTTATCTACTCTTATATGTTGATGATATACTGATAGCAGTTAAGAATATGTTTGATATCGATGTGCTAAAAAGGCATTTAAATGCTAAATTAGAGATAAAAGATTTAGGTATTGCAAAGAAAATTTTGGGTATGGAGATTTTGCGTGACAGAACTGCTGGAGTTTTATATCTATCTCAAAAGAAATATATTGAGAAGATTGTGGCATGTTTTAATATATAGTCGGCAAAATCTGTAAGTACACCTTTAGCAAGGCACTTTAAATTTTCGGATAAATTATCACCGTAGACTGAGAAGGAGGAGGAGCATATGTCCCGTGTTTTTTATTATAGTGCCGATGGTAGTATTATGTATGCTATAGTGTACACTAGGCCTGATATTTTACAAGCTGTGAGCGTGGTTAGTTGCTATATGAAGCATCCTAATAAAACTCATTGGGAAGCTGTGAAGTGGATCCTTAGATATTTGAAAGGGATAACAGGCATTGATATAATATATTGGAGGGACAACAATGGCAATGAGATCACTGGTTTTATGGATTCGGATCACGCTGGTGACTTGGATGATCGCAAGTCTTTAGCAGGGCATGTGTTTATGCTAGCGGGTGGTGCAATTAGTCGGAAAGCATCCTTACAGGATCACATTGCCTTATCTTTGACTGAAGCAAAGTACATGGCACTAACCTTTGTAGTGAAGAAGGTGATATAGTTACAAAATTTGCTCTTAAACTTTGGGTTAAAACAGAAAAGTGTGGATATACATTGTAATAATCAAGGTGCGATATATTTGGCGTATAATCTAGTTTATCACGATCAAACAAATCATATCAACATCAAGTACCACTCCATCCGATATGTCTTAATTAAGAATAATATTATTGTTAAAAGATTGTTACAACAGATAACCTAGCAGACATGATGACTAAGTCTGTTTTTTTTAAAACTCAAGCTCTACCTGAGCTCTATTGGCATCTATGGAAAGTGAGCACCCGTTGGGGTGTTGTGAGAGCAGCATGGATGATGAGTACTATAACCTAGCTTCAACATCGAGTCAAGGTAGATAATTGTTAAATTATGTTTCGAGTTTGAGTATTTGTAAAAACGCAATTCGCTTGGACAAGTAGAAGTTCGTGGAACTCCGTGAAAATTTACAAAAGTAAATAATAAAATAAAAATTAAGGGGCAGCAAAGTTTTCTTCACGTGTCTGCACGAGGAGGCCAAATAAGAGAATCTGTTCGTGGGGGCCTAGAGTCAACACTTTGACTCTGGGCACACGCGCACACACACACAGGTTCAGCGTGAAGTCCTTTGAACGTAAAAGGAAGATGCCGCCGAAGGAAAGAAGCGTCTGTACGTGAAGCAAGCGTTGGTGGGCCCTTGACCTGGACACACATATATAAGAACAGAATCGTTCTTTTTTGCGCTCGCGTTGGACTGGCGAAACAACCCTACGAAGCCGCATACGATCTTTGAAGCAAGGCGCGTGAAGCTTTGAAGAGATATGCAAATCCGTATGTAGAGCGTATTGTTTTGAATTTGAACGCACGATAATTTTGTGCCGTGAGTTTATGTCCAATTGAGTTATTATTTAAAAATACTTTGAATTTTGAGTTAAAACTATGAGACGAATTAGCCCGTTAACACGAAATCAACCCACCAACATAAACATGACATGAAATGTCCTCGATATTTCTTGATATCTATTGACAAGTTGCGATAATGCATCAGCAAATATCATCAAATCAATTTTTTCAAAGAAAAACATGGTTTTGTCAATAAAATACTGTCAATTTGAAATTCTAATGGTGAAGAGTAGGGAAATTATAGCAGCTTAGCGAATCATGTCTAAACAAGTAAGATACGAATCGTGTCTAAACAATATAGATAAAATCGTGTTAATATTATCCCGTCCATTTAAACGAGTTATAGAGATAAAATTTCGTGCGTGGTGGGTTTAACACGAACACAATACAACGGCGTGTCACCATGTTGAAACTCGCTGACATGGCGTCATGTTCGAGATACATGATCAAATCGGGTCACAGATTTTCAACTCCAAAACAGGAGAAAAACAGAGCTCGTCAGGCTGAAGGCAGAGTAACTGATTGGCTTTCAGCGCGTCGGTGGAGTGTCCACCAAAAAGCGTGATTGATATGATATGCTTTTTTCGTCTGGCCCCGAATAAACCACCCCCGAATAACTTCGCGGGGAAGTTCTCTGCTTTTCTTCCCTTCTGTGTATCCCTCGATCCTTCCTTCTCCCATCATCCTATCGCCTTGCAGTCGAGGAGTCAGCAACGTTTGACGCGAGTGCTGATGGGGAGTACCTCGTGAGTTTCCCAACTCCTGTAATGTAAGAAACTCTCCCCCTCCTGCTCCTGCTCCTACTTCTTCGCAACTAGAGTGTCGGTCAAGAAGAGACATCCGGGTCGTTTGCGGAAGTTGATCTTGCAGAAGCAGCAGCCCATTATTTAAAAAAAAAATAAAGAAAAGAATGGATGCGCAAAGTGATGTTAATCGAGGAGAATTCACGTGGAAGATCAGCTACTTCAGTGAGCAGGAGGCGACCAGGCTCTACTCTGAAGCGTTCACAGTTGCTGGTTATAAATGGTACTTCAAGATTGTTTTATTTTCTATTTTTCCTATTTTTGCGGTTTTTTCTTGATGATCGCATGTTCATCGGGTTGCCGAGTGATTCTTGCGTCGTCCGATCCTTTTTGAGCAGGAGAATTCTGGTGTTCCCCAAGGGGAACGACACGGACCATTTGTCGCTGAACATCGATGTCCCCGATCCTGCGGCGTTGCCGAATGGGTGGACCAGAAAAGCAAAGTTCCACTTGAGTGTGATCGATCAAACCAATAATGGTCGCTCTGTTAGAAAGGGTTTGTTCTTGAATTGGATTTATTTTATTGGAATCTCTTCTTTTAATGCAATCGTATGATGGGTTTCTCTCTGATTGGTAGTGCATCTTGATTTTGGAAAATCGGCGACTTGAAGAAGAAGGGTCCAGACGAGAACAGAGCAGGTTAAAAACAGTTGAAAGAGCGATATTGAGCTGACAGAGCGAGAATATGCTTCTTGTTTTTTCGTCCGTTAGGCCTCTTAAAGGCGGGTGAGCTTCTAATATGCGCACACAACTAATCCCGAGGTTACTGATTAAGGAATTTAGCAATGTTAAGTTCGTAAGCAACTGGTCCAGTCGATGGAGGAGTTGAGGTTTGACTGCATCTAATATGATCCAAATGTTGATCCAGATGAAAGAGAGGAGCCACAGTTTAAGTTCGAAATAGTTACGTCTGGTGGTGTTAAGATCAACTTTTGTATGAATTTGGTTGCTTATGCTGATCGTATGGAGGTGTTTGCTTCTTCTGTTGCTAACATTTTTCTTGACACACGATGCAACATTCTAGTTCTTGATGGTCTCCAATGTTTCCTCCACATAATATGCTCTGGTGTTATAGTTTTTTAATTCGTTACCCTGTCTCCTGATTCTGCAGGGACGGAACATGTTTTCGCTGCAAGACAGATTGACCGGGGTTACCCGAGTTTCATTCCATTGACTGAGCTTCATAATTATGCTGCGGGATACCTAGCAAACGACACTTTGGTGATTAAAGCTGAAATTCGCGTCTTAGCAGTAACTCCTCCGGTGAATATTCAGCCAGCTAGACCAACCGATGACTTTGACTCCCTTCTTACTAGTCTGGAGGAACTCATCATTGCTGCTGAGACTAATGGTGTTAGTGTAGGATCCAGTTTGGGTCACCGAGATGGTGCTCTGACGGCTAAAATTCCTAGCTTAGAAGAAGTTGAGAAGGCTAAGCTATCTTTGAAGGAATGCCTTTCGGATCTGTTTAAATTGAATATGAAAGAGAGGCTATTTAAGGCACTATCAACTTTAAGCTCAGCCAGAACTAGATTATTGCCGAAGCAAAGAATAGCAATTGACACATTTCGGGCAAATTTCAATGATTTCACTTCCGACTTCTTGACATTTGAACAGGACAATGCTGAGTTTGAGTTGCAAAAACTGCAAATGGATCAATGGTTAGCTGCTATGACGAAGTGCCATGAGGCTCACATCGTCTGTAAGCAATTGATGGGTGAACTTGTCAAGGAAGAGGAAGAGCTGGAGAGAAAGATGGAGGAAGTGAAGTCTAGGAAGGACAAGCTCTTCTTGGACTGGGACGTTGTGAGGGCCAAGTCCGAAGAGGCGAAGTCAGGCTACAAAGATAAGCAGAAGAAAGTAGCAGAGGCTGAGGAGAAGAAGAGAATAGCCGAGGAAAGAATGTCTAGATCGACCACTGCTTGGTCAAATTTGAAGACTCATTTCTGTTAAAACACTAAGGTTTGAAATGGGCTATGAGGCAAATGTTCACTTAAGTATGAAAACTGTGTGTTGGCTTGACTACTTTTGGTCAATTTTCGCAAGAACAATTGCGAGGGGCTTATGTGGTAGATCCTATATTATGTTTGTTCAATCAGCTTGTGGGTCAAATACATACATACTTATGTTTGTCTATAGAGTCAGGTTTTGATGTCTTCATACGAGTTGCATGGTCGTCATGCTCTTTGCTTTTAAATCTTGTAAATTCTCATGATTCCGATGCTCTTTCCTAACTCATGTATTGTGTGGCTCAAATAATACCCTCTTCCTGTATCCAGTCTTGCGGATTTGTATGAGGTGAGTTTGCCCTCTCCTGAGTGAGGAATTTGTCCCATTGGAATAGAGTTTGGAATTAATTTTTTTTTTTTTTTGGTGGCTCTATTGTTGGGGATGTTATTGGTAAGTACAGAAGAAAAACAATTGATGCTTTCAACTTGTCCAAACAAATAGCAATGAAAGACGTTTTAGGTTTTAATAGTGAGAACTAGAACATAATGTTATGTCCGTGGTCTTTAAGCCAGCAAGACCCTTGTCCCTCCAACTCGGTCAATATCAACAACCTTCGATCTCTTCTAGAAGCAGATGATTCAGCCTGGTCAGTACTAGCGGGGCCATTGTTCCATTCCAAATCATAGATAAACATTTTATTTTTTCTTCAAAGAATTTCTGATCTCGGATCGACCTCTCAACAGGATTTGAACCCAGATGCAGTTCTTTCTACTGAATGGATACCTGGGTTAGCCATATCTAAGTCTTGCAACAAAAAAGTAAATAGATAAATTTACACCAACAGCCGTCGAGTAGGGAACTTTGGAGTTTGGGACTGCATAATCAAATGCAATCCAGCTCTCATTTCGTTTTTGTGAAATAAATCCTTTTTAGGAAAAAAATATAAATTATTATCGGAATTTCAAAAATTATATATGAATTTAGACATTCCATATTTGCATATTGTGAAGGATTTTGTAAACAAGTGTACCTTGCACTTTCGAAACTCCCAAATGAAGAATATATGTTATTTTCAATGCACGTGTAATTAGTACATTTAAGATCAAAATATTTCCCAACACTGTTAACAAGACCTTTAGTGAAAATTTCAAATCTCTCTTGTTGTATGTTATGGCAAGTTTGATTCAGGCTAAAGACACGTAGATAGAGCAGTTTACAAATTTTAGGTCAACATTGACGATTTCACTTCCGACTTTCTAGCCTACGAGAAGGCCAATGCCGAACCCGAGCTGGGGAGACTGAGGAAGGACGACATTTTCTGCAATTAGGAAGAGCCTCAGGATTCATACATTTTACAAGCGAATGTTGGAAGACCTCGCCGAGGAAGAGGAAGCGCTCAACACGAAATTGGAGGAAGTGAAGTTTAGGAGAAAATAGCTCATCCCGGACTGGAAGATTTCGATGGACGAGTCGGAGGAAGCGAAATCCAAGAACAAAGCTCACGAGGAAAAAGAAGCGAAGAAGAGAAGAGCGGAGGAAAGAACGTCGAGATTGACCAATGCTTGGTCATACCTACAGGCTCAATTTTGCTAAAACCTTTTAACTGGCAGCTGTAGCAATTATTGGCTTGGCTTATGTACACAAGTGTTTAGGTAAAACCATCGCCTAAATGGGCTTGTTTATTGTATCCTATGTAATGCTAGCATTGTGGACCGAATTTTCCCATATATTTGTGAGTTGAAATGTGGAGCTTTGTGTCACAGGGTGAAGAGTAAGGGATGCAAAAGGGATGATACAATTGGTCGACGAGGGTATCATTTGGGTGTTTGTGCTAGGAGTCTTTGAGTAGTTTAGATACCATCTTAAAGGATCTCTTAAGGTGGGGTTGGTCTCCTATGCACGGTTGAGAGCTAATGTCATTCTCCTCAAAAGGCCATGGTAGCTTGAAATTAGTTATTATACCAAATAAATCTATAAATCTTGGTTGAAGGATTGGATGCCAAAACTAAATTGGGCTTAGTAAAATCCAGTGTGAGAATACAATTTGCCATAGTGTCCTTAAGAACGACCTCTAGAAGGAAGGTTGGCTTGTTGTTTTTGGCTTATCAACCACTGCACGAGCTATTTCTCGACCAAGAAACTGTCAGCCCATGACAATTGGTATTGAAGTAGGATCCTTCCAATAGGTATATGTGAGATAGCTAGTATAAGCACCTAGAGGGGGGTGAATAGGTGCACAATCAATTTATCGAAATAAGGAAGCAATTCTTGGCAAACGATAGAAAGGTATTTTACTATTGATTGACAAAATGAAATACGATCAAAGTAAAGAAGGTAAGGGAGAGAAGATTGAACACAGGGTTTATAGTGGTTCGGCTTAATCCAAGCCTACGTCCACTCTTCCGCACTGACAGCCCATAGGTTGGATTTCACTATGAACAAAAAAGAAGTTATAGCACTGCTTTTCCTTGATTCTACAGTGTAGATGTTCTATCACACCTCCTCAAGGTTTCTCACAAATATAGACTCTCTTTTGTATACAAGTATTCGCTCAAAGGAATTGTTTGAACAACAAGGAGCTTCAGAGTTTGGAATTCTTCTATCGCGCACACATCAATAACTTAGAACGTCTTCCTTATATACTCCTTTATGCCATCATACCCGTTGGCACTTACCAAAGGAATTCCTCCAATCTACCAGTTGGACGGAATCAATTAGGAAGATCATTCGGGCTATTAAAGGAACATATCGATAGCCCATCAATCATGTTCGCCCATACAATCAGGATCTCGGTTTCCATAAGTAGAACCTTCCAAGAATATTTAGGCAATCATCGATTCCTTAATCTTCGAGTCAATCTCGATCAATCAAAGAATTCCGTTGTGTCTTTTCCAGCTACGAGATCTTCTCCAGTTGATAAGGTCAAGCCCTTAACGAAACATTCAATTTTGGATAACCTTTCTTCAACGGATTAGAGACTGTCAATGAGGATAGACTTTGAGTCTTGAGTTTGGCTGTCCGGAGGTCTTCAGACTTTAAATAGCAGAGTCTGCAAACCTTCAGACTAGACTGATGGAAACGTTTTGTCAGCTTCAAAACACTTCAAGAAGATTTCTCCAACAGTATGATGCGGAAAAGCATGTGTTCTTCCCAATCCTATGAGGGTGGGGTTGATCACCAAAGCCAAAAAACTTGGACAATGTGTGGCTCCCAACAAGCTTCTAGGATGGCAATGGGGGACAGGAATAAACAAATTACTCACCAAATAGGGAAAACAATCATAGATCAAGGGACAAATCTCAAGAGTAGGTCTATTACCATGTTTCAAGCCAAAAGAGAAACCTCCATTAGTTTGCTAAAATCAAGTAAAGCCTAGTAGGCAAAAGACAGTGTTGTCGAAGGAGCACAGTTGGCTTGGGATGCAATTTTTCAGGGAGAGCGTAAGTGACAAAAGATTCATGAATAGCTTTGATTGGGGGAAGCTACCGATGGAGTGTACTAACTTATTTTGTAAAGAGAGCACTCGCAGTCATGTAATCCTGAGGGAGTGGCATCGATGGTCGTAGGGTGCAACGAAGCAATAGTGCAACCCGCAACAAAGTCATTGCGAAATTGGGTGGGGTCTCATGAACCAAATTCTTCTGACCCTTGTGATCTTAATGTGACACTTTGTGGCATCGGGGTGAAGAATAAGTGATGTAGAAGAGATAATATAATTGGTTTGTGGGAGTGGTGTTGGGGTGTTTGTACTTAGAATCTTGAAGTGGAATGAATACCATCTTAAAGGGTCTCTAAAAGTGAGATTAGCCTCCCCGTACACAAACTGGTCGAGAGTTAATGTTGACCTCCTAATGAGGCCATGACAAGCCAAAATCAATTGATGTACTAAAATGATCTTTATGTATTGCTTGAGAGATTGGATGCTCGAGCGAAATTGGGCATGGTACAATATGGTGTGAGGATGAGATTTGCTATAGTGTTCTTTGTTAGGATTCTCTGCACAATCACAAATAAAATAGAGAGTAAAAGCGAGAAAGAGAATTTAAGACACAAGGTTTTATCCTGGTTCATCCCTATACTAGGGCTACGTCCAGCTGGGGATTTCACTATAATTAGCTCATGCACCTCTTTGTTTCATCCCTCAATTACAAGAGAAAGAGAATATGTATATCCAGTAACTTTTTATGAGCCCAAAGCCCAAATTATCAATATATATCCAAAGTGGGACTTCCGTACTATCTTGTCAATGGAGAATATGAATTACACCTTAACATTCTCAAAAACGATCTCTAGAAGGAAACTTGACCTATTGTTCTTAGCTCATCAGGTGCTGCATGAGCTATTCCTTAGCTAAGAAACTGCTAGCCCCCTGATCCAAGTAACACTGACACTAACACCGACATGCAACACACAACACAACACGCATGTTGATACATCGTCGGTTCTTAGAATTTTGCACGTTGAAACATGTTATTTATTAAATATATATTTTTGTATATACATAATAAATTATAATTTTTATGATTATTTCAATCAAATTAATTTGATTGAAATTCATGAATAAATAAATAATGAAAAAAAGCCTAAAATAAATTTACACTAAGAACATTAATCTGTTGTAAAATATTGCATTTCGAATATATAATAGAGAAGAGATTGAGAAGAGAAAGCAAGTGAACACTAGAAATAGTAGAGAAAGCCAAATATTTCACTGTATTGTAATTGTTGTTCTATTGTACATCAACACTAAACTTCTATTTATAGGAGAACAATAATATACTTATCATTAATATCAATCTATCGATAAGGGAGATGAACATTCATTGTATAGGGAGATGTACTTAGAATATATGATATAAATGTACCATAATAAGTACATTAGATAAGATGAATATAATGAATATTCATTCATGTATTCTATTTATTCATGTATTTCATAACACTCCCCCTTAAATATTCATCATACTCATTACGAATGTGCATCAAATGATATTGCCTCATTAAAAACCTTAAGCCGGAAAAACCCAGTGGGATAAAAACCGAACAAAAGGGAAAAAGAGTGCAAAGCACAAATGTTATGATCTTTCTCTTTTATGGATGCATTAATTGCCTCGTTAAAAACTTTAAGCCGGAAAAGTCCTATGGGAAAAAAACGGGACATAAAAAAAAAAAAGAGTGCAATGCATATATAGCTACTCTTAGGGCTAATCATTATTGTATCTTGTGAACTCGCCGCATATCAATACTGCAATGTATAGTTTATAATATCTCCCCCTTAATTGAGCCATGTAGCCACTGTTGGGGCTAATCAATCTTGCATCTTGTGAACTTGCCGCATATCCAATGCCATACACTAATTTCTCAAAACTTGATGTTGGCAATGATTTGGTAAAAAGATCTACAAGATTATTTATGGATCGAATATGTTTAACATCAATTTGTCGACTTTCTTGAAGTTCATGAGTATAGAAAAATTTCGGTGCGATATGCTTGGTCCTATCACCTTTGATATATCCTCACTTGACTTGTGCAACAAGAATTATGAATATGTGTTATAACAGATTTTAACCAAACACACTCTCTTCCAATTTCATATAAAGCAATAATCTTAGAGTGGTTAGAAGATGTAGCTACTAGAGATTGCTTCGTAGAATGCCAAGAAATAGCAGTACTGTTATAACAAAATAAATACCCGGTTTGAGAGCGAGCCTTATGTGGATCGGATCTATATCCAGCATCAGCATATCCAACTAAATCAGAGTTAGTGGAATTCTTGGAATAATATCATCCAAAATCTATGGTTCCTCGGAGATAACGGAAAATATGTTTAACTCCATTCCAATGTGTTCAAGTTGGCTCAGAACTAAAACGTGCCAATAAATTTACCGCAAAAGCGATATCTGGTCTCGTATATTATGCCAAATACATCAAAGCCCCAATTGCATTGAGATATGGTACTTCAGGACCAAGTATCTCTTCATCAGTTTCTCTAGGACGAAATGGATCATTTTGGAGATCTAGAGACCTTACAACCATAGGGGTGCTCAATGGGTGAGCTTTGTCCATGTTGAAATGTTTAAGCAATCTTTCAACGTATGCTGATTGATGGACGATTATTCCATTTGCTTTATGCTCAAGCTCTAGATCAAGCCAAAGTTTAGTTTTACCCAAATCTTTAACTTCAAACTCCCTTTTTAAATATTTAGCAGTTTCAGCTAACTCTTCTGGAGGTCCAATTAAATTTATATCGTCGACATAAACTGCTATAATAGCAAATCCAATTTCTGATTTCTTAATAAACACGCATGGACAGATAGGATCATTCTTGTACATTTCCTTAATTAGGTACTCACTTAAGCGTTGATACCACATGCGACCAGATTGCTTTAACCCATACAAGGATCTTTATATTCAATATTTCACAATTGTTGCCGTTCATATCAGCAATTACGTTCTTAGTTGCTGAAACCATCGATCTGAACACATCAGACATATATGCACGAATAATTAATGCCTATCATTTATGCATCCCTATTTGCACAGACCCATCATATTAATGAATAATTTCAAGTAAGGCTTCAGAATCAAAATGTCACTATGTTTCTAATCATCCTCCAAAAATCCTAACTTAAAATTATCATTAGTATAATTGTCTTATGCAAAACTAATTCTATGAAGTTACAAAAACTTATTCCAATTATCCACAGCAGTCAACAATAACATAAAGCAAATAGTATCTAACATCCAATAGAATAACAATGCTTTCACATAATACAACATCTCATAACTAATCTAAGAAATAAATAGGGAATGTCCCTTCTAATCTATCAGTCAAAATATTTGAGAAATTTGAAGGCACATTTGCCAACCATGGAATAGCTTTTGGAGAGCTTTTATGTTGCCTTCAAGGCGCATTCACTCTGCGCCATGTGGCGCTCAATCTAAGGGTTGAAGTTTTGGTTAACTCAATCCTATAGTACTCTCTTACAAAAGTTTCCACTAGCCTCCTATAACCCGGGACCACGTTGACCTCCCATAACCGATCTAATACTGCTTGCCATTCAGGTGGAAGAGTATTTATCAAAGCTGGCACCTTCTTAAAATCTGACATAAGATAACCATTCCATATGATTTCCTGTATCATCTGATTGACCCTGACCACATGTGATACTAAATCACCATCATGCCACCGATAATTACCTAAATCTTGACATTAGCCTTTTAAGACTTGTATTTCCCTCGTCCGTTCTCGGGATTGCAGGTATCCGTGCATAACGCATTATAGTTCCTGCAACAAATGCAGAACTAAAAATGGATGACTTATAATCCATAATGAATATAAGGGAAAATACATAATTTTCTATGATTCATGCAACAAATGCAGAATTTAAAAAAAAAAAAAAAAGATTACTTATAACCCATATAGACATAATTGAAAAAGAAACAAATTCTTTTTCCCTTTTTTTTTTTGGGTAAACGGTCAAAGTCAATGGTCAACGGTCTTCGGTCAACGGTCGTCGGTCAACGGTCAACAGTCGTGGTCGACGGGCGCGCAGGTCAGACCGGACGGACCGGTCGGGCTGGTCGGACCGGTTAGGCGGTCGGACGAACTGACCGCACATGCCGCGCGCGTGCGCTAGCTGACGTCACGCAGACGTCATCTGGCACGTGCCGCGCACGTGCCAGGCATCTGTGGTTCTGGTCGGGTCGCCAGTCGGGTTGCCGGCCGGTGATCGCCCGGCCAACCGTCGTCGGCGCTGACGTCATCCCATCGGTTACCGACCGTTGGGTGACGTCATGCTGACATCAGCACATGTCGGTTCGTCGACCGACGCGTGCTAGTTTGCCGACCGGCGGCGTGCACGTGCCGGTTCGCCGACCGACGCGTGCGCTGCACGTGCTAAGGGAGCCAGCGCTTCCAGGCGCGTCGCGCCCATGCGCAGCGCCTTCTGGCCGCGCGTGTGGGCGCGTGTGGCGTCGCTTGGCGACGCACGACATATCGTCGAACTCGTCTCGACGAGCCCTTTCACCCTATGCCTTCAGAAATCGATTTCGAATCACAGAAACTCGAAAAATGGATGAACAGCGCTCGGGTGTCGGGATTTCTTGCCCCGATCCGTACAGCCGAATTACTTTCACGAAAAATCAATCAAAAAACATCAAACAGGTTGGGAAAAATGTGAACTAGGGCTCTGATACCATTGTTGGGAATAACGGATCCCCGAAAATCGGATTCGATACTAAATCGAACCCCTATAAGCAATGCGGAAGACAAGCCCGGGAAATTCACGTATCACCAATCCTAAAGCACACCACGAATTCGAGCGTACCTTGTTAGCCACAGATTAGACACCGACGCCGACAAGAGGAAGAAAATCTGGCCCTGTTCGATCCGATGGCGCCTTGAAGGGAAGAAAAACGCTTACTGTTTTTCTTTTCTTGTTGGAGAGAGAGAGCACACGGGAGAAGGGAAGACGTACGTACGTTGATTTCCAAAACGGTGTCTTCTCTCTCTCTCTCCTCCCTTTTATACGTCCCTCCATCCACGGGCCCTATTCTCGTGGGCCGGGCTTTTTGGGCCCAACTTGGGCGGACGGACCTTAAGCCCATCGCTAATAAAACCTTCACCATGGAATGTGTTCCTGAAATTGGCCTCATGGCATGTTTAATTCAGGTTCAGGGTCTGTGTTTGTTACTTTTTTCACCTTCTGAGTTCCTGCCTTAAGACACCTTATCTTGTCTAGAACTTACAGATTGCTTCCTACAGTTTTTTAACCTCGTGTGCAGTGTAGTCATATCCAGAAACTCAAGAGTGGAGACTAATTAAACTGTCGTTGGACAGTAAAGAGGTCTACACCTGGAGAAGACAATTTTAAGCACCTTAGACTTCAGTGGTCAGACTGATTCATGCTGCAGAATGTTGCACTTGCCATGCAATATATAGAGAGTTTATAACCCATCGCCCTGTCTTCACGATTCTTGTATAAAAAATGCGCACATCTACGGCTTGAGTTTACTGTGAGAGAGAGTGACTCTGGTACCAAGACATTTTGGTATCAAAGCCAAGGTTTATGTCCTAAACGTCACTATTCCTTTGATTATCGAGTCAGCCGGACCAATAAAGAAGTTTAAATCATGTTTTAATAGCCTCGAGGAATTCATATTTACGTCCTAAAGTTATTTATAGTTGTCCACTTTGAGTCATTTTGGAGTTAGATTTTGATAAAAGAAAAAATTATGACATTATTTCTTATTAACAGCCATGTAAGAGTGGATACAATATTAACAAGAAAAGATACGCGGCTCTTATCATGCCTCTTATTATCCACTTAAAACTTATGGAATTAATGGAAAGACTCAAGTGCTTAAAAGTTACAAAGTTTGGAGTGAAATGTATGAAATGAAAGTCCAAAGATATAAATACATTATCGCCACAAATTTTAGAATATGCTCTATGATTCTCCCATTCCCCAACAATTATTCTTCATTATCATCTAGGGATTTCCCTATTTTGTGTCTTCACTAGCATATTCCCCACAAAGATGAAGGCTAATGACTAGTATGAGAGATTGGTAGGATCGGAAATTAAGCCTTTCTAGCAAAATAACAGACTGTGTGTCCTTTGATTTTAGGCGTGGATAGTGTTTGCATAACTTGTATACCATTTTGTTTGCGATTGCTGTGGAGGTACTTTTTAGGCAATTGATTGAAAAGGGCTTTGCAGCTTTAATGCGCCAAGTATTCCCATTTAATGTATAATGAATACTTTGAGAGTCTAACTTTTCCGAATAAAGTACACTTAATTAGTGCCCAAGGGCACTCATTAACATAGGATCACTTTGCACAATCCAACTTGACTCAGTGACTCTTTTCCTCCTAAGAGAGGCTTAATCACCTGTGGAAAGTTGTCCGGTCAATCCTCAACCTATCGCGCAACCAACTACCATCCCTAAACGGAGCTATGTTCAAGGCAGTTTCTTCACTCTCGCTAAGTTGGGTTTGAAAAACCTTCAAAGAAAAGGTTTATCATCATTTTCAGTTATCCGTTCTTGATTTCTAGATATAATATTTGCATCCATTATTTTTCACAGCTAAACGAGCCTCGATGGAGCGAGTCACCTTGAACTAATGTGCTTCCTCCTCATCACACCATCACATGCTCTTTTATTCTGCGAAGATGAATCCGACAGCGGATGTGGAGGCGGAGACAGAGGCGACCTGCCGAAGAATTGGGATGCAACCGACGAAGTTCTTGGGAGCAAGAGAGAGGGAGAGTAAATTGAAAAAAAAAAGAGGTCTCCTTCGTTCTTTTTTTGAAAGACGCAAAAGAGAGAAGAGAGTGCCGCATTAGTTGAAGATAGTGAGGATGCAAGAGAGAGAGAGAGAGTGATGCAGATCTTTTCTCCACCTTCTTTGCCCTCTCGTTATATACCTGATTTTGATCCTTTCGTAACGCCCACCTCTCACTCTCGCTCTCGCTTTTGCTCTCTCCCCTCAACCTCCACCACCATACCTCCACTTCCTCTCCATCTCGTCATAGCCATTCTCATCCTCATCCTCGTCCTCGTCTTCGTCTTGCCCTCTCCCACCTCTACTCCACCCCACCCAACGGCCAGTACTCGCCCTTCCCCTCCTCCTCGGCCCCTCCCTACCCCTTCTACCCAACATCACCGGGGCCAAGAGATCATCATGGCCTAAGCGAAGGTCAGCCTTGCCACACCTGGTGAGCTAGCCCTTGCCATCTCTTGCAAGAAGAATCGGGGGTGGGGGGAATAAGAAAAATTATTAAAAAATTCAAAAAATTATTTACAAATATTCACATCAATGCCAATCTTACCATGTAAGATGATTAGTTCCACGTTAGCAATTTTTAGTCAAAATTGGTTAAATGAATTTAATTAGTAAAAAGTAAAAAGATTTAGGACTCACTAAGCACAATTGAAAGATTTAAAATTGAATTGACAAAAATGCAATAAATTTAAAATATTTTGGACAATTTTCCCCGCTGACGTGTTTTGATGGAATAAATGAAGGTGATTGAGTATGAGGGAAAATAACTTTGGGATATATGAGTTTGCCACCAAGGAAAAAAGGAGTATTCCACGCCAAGATCATTGAACATTTTAGGTTCATCACCAAGGAATTTGATAAACAATTGGATGATTCACTCATTTGAAAGAAATTTTCAAATATTATCAACTCAATTTTGAATCTTATAATTGAGAATGCACCTCTTATATAGATGGACCCAGATGTGGAAACTGTGAAACATAGGAATTAGGAGACCTTATAAAAGAAAACAAGACATATGAATTAGGAAAGATTACAAAAGGAAACATTAAAAATATAGGAATTATAAAACAACCCTCCAGCTTTTACCCCAGCCAAAGTTGCCTTTATTCTTCAATTCTAGAAACTTTATCTTGGACGGCTTACCTCATTGGGTTGGGCCCATTGAATCATGTGATGGCCAAAATCTCTCTTTGGTTGCATAAGTTTGGTTGATTGATGATGCTAGAGTTGGGCTTGTGAGTTAATTGTCTTCAATAGACCCGCATCAAGGAGAGAAAAGCTCATTTTGGGCAGGGAAATTTGATGATCGAGTCGGAGGAAGGGAAATCTATTAACAGAGCTCATTAGAAGAAGTAGCAAAGAAGAGAATAACCAAGGAAAAATTGTCGAGATCGACCGCTCCTTGGTCGAACCTGAAGGCTCAATTTTACTAAAAACTTTTAGCTGGTAACTGTGGCAATTTGGCTAATTTTTACAAGTGTAGAGGCAAACTATTTTTGAAACGGGCTGTTTCTCGTATCCTAGGTTATATGCTTGCGGTCAGCTTATTTTGGCCACAAACAGAAATAGGGAAAGAGTCAGTTTGCGAACTGCGCGGTCATTATGCTTTTTGCTCTTGGAACTGAGAAGTTCGCTCTGATAAATGTGCTTTCCTCTCCGTTGTTCCGTTGATGCACGAGGAACGAGTAGTTCCGTCTTGCAAAACTATTCCCGGTGTGTACTTTACATGTCTCCGGACAAAAAAATGCGATTTCTGTTTCGACTGTGAGAAGTGGGAATGTGCAATCTTGAATCCGTAAGCGTGTACTGCAGGTTCATCTGTCTCAAACTATTTGCTGTTTTCGGAACAAGATCTCTTCCCTTTCTTCTCCTGATATTCACTTTGCTCGCATTGCTGAAAAGGACTGATTTACAGAATCGAAATTCCTTCTTCTTCTGAGTTCCGAATTCTCATTCCCTATACAAGCAGAAGATCCTCAAGAGGACTAATCCCCATAAAACACTTAAAAACCTGCCCTGCAAGAGACTTGATCATGCAGAAACGACTTCAAATCTGAACTCGCCGAAGTGGCTAAACCGCCTTGAAGTCAATCTGGAAAGCGTATGAAAATATTTCCGTCAGTCAACTATCATCAGGAGAGAGATTTACAATTTGACCGAAGATGAAATGAATTTGCTGGGTGAATTACAACCACGTCAAGGTGTGAAACTGTCCATTTCGCAAGCCAACTTGGTATGCGAAAAGTATTCATGGAATGTCAAGGTCAACGATGCTAGCAATTGCTTAGAAATAATAAGAGCGTGGCTTGCCGTTGACGATGGACAAAATATCATTTAGTGCAATTTCTAGAGAGTTTGCATGACTTATACCTAGAGCGATTATGACAAGGTAGGGCATTGCTTTCATATTAAAAAATTAGGGATTCAGAAGAGGCCAATTGATAAGGGACTGGAAAGAAGCTTTGAGAATGTTTTTAATAATGGGTTTACAAATTCCTACCAAAAAAAATACTAATAATGCATTACCTAATATTCTAAGTTTTAGACAATGAATACCGCCATTGATTGGACATTTTCTATGGAATTAGAAGAAAAAAAAATCCATACGTAGACTTATTCCATTACTAATTTGACAAAAGCAACAAGAAATCCGTGGTTTGTGTTTTATTTTATTTTGGCGATTATTGATGAGCTCTAGTCAGGTCTGAACTCACTTAGTGCTATGGCCAATCACATTTTCACTTTTGCCGGCCCTGTCTCTATTGGTTATGGTTTCAACCATGATTTATTAATTCGGAATGAGTACTTTTTCTCTGATAATGGTGGAGTGCTAGCAAAGGCAATATCAATTGAATAATTTATACGCAGATCAAAGCTACATCAGCATCGAAGTTCTTTCAATTTTTAAAAACTTTTTGAGTCAGATTGGCAAAACTAGATCCTTGGGTTTGGTGGATTCGTGTAAACTCGCACACGTACAGAGGTTGTGCCACACATGCGAGCTTTACACGATAACTTAGTTTTTAAGGTCATCGTAGAGTTTTTAAAAGAGATTAATAACGTAGGAACAAACATCTTTATAAAAGGCTAATAAAAGGAAAGATAAATATACTTTACAAGGGTTATCACATGATTGCATATATTTCAAAAAAGGTGATATTAGGTTAGGGGTAGTGTCAGGGAAATCAAACTACCTAAGTATGTTTGTGAATGAACTTGTTGAACACAAATCTAGGGAATCTTGGATATGGAGATTTGATTACACATTGGACAAATTAACATCCCACACGTCTTTTCAATATTACGACATTGTTATTGCAAAATGCAGATATTGCCAAAACATTCATACGGTGGTTACTAATTAAAGGCACCATTTTTCAGGTGTAATTCGAATCCAAAATGTGAAGTCGGATTGAAACATAATGCTGAAAACGACATGTCGTGGCGATATATACGTCGGCAACCCATCACGATCCATTTTACTAGGTCTCGTTCATTCGTCGATCTATTTTGCTCTACTTGACTGCTCCACGTGTCGTCCATATCCACCCCGCATGGGGCCTATTAGACATGACGTAGGAAATGGGGCCTGGAACCGAAATTGCCGTCTCTAACACTAGGGAACGGAACCAGGTGCGAACCGAACAAATTCGATGTCGATGTCAACGAAAAAGACCCTGAATTTAAAACGGAGGAAATCGACAAGAAGAACGCACGAAAAGGAGACATTTTTAACGTCAATTCGACACGGCTCAAGAAATTGGAGAGATGGAGCAGCAAACAAGCAACCACCCAATAATAATCGAGATTTAAGGTTTTTCTTCTCTGGGTCGTGATCGAACTTGAAGGGTGGCTTCGTCCAATTTAAAATCCTTGCATTCCAGGTCAACTGCAAAAAACTGGCGTGTCAGCCGCGTACATCGGTGGATTTCCGGAAGTAGTGATTTTTACGAGTTGGCGAGGGCCGATCTTTCGTTTCCTTGAGATGCCCACGACTCGATGAGTGGAAGAAGAGGTTGCTTCTCTCCTTGCGGCTTCTCTCCTCGTCCTTCCCGAAACTCGACCCGAGTTCGACCTGTTGCTGTTGCTGTCCCGCTCTCCTACGAGTCGGAGCTCGTTCCCTGTTTCGAGGGAGAGGTTGGCGTTCGAATCTTTTTCTTCTTTCGAGTTCATGGTCTTGAATCTTGGGCTGTCTGATGCAATTTCAGTCGATTCTTTAACGTTCGAGATCGTGCTCTTTCTGGGCTCCTTTTTCTTGACCCTTCAGAAATGGGGCGAGTGTTTGTTTGGTTTCGATGTTACAGAACGATGATGTCTGCGATTTTTTCGTTTGAATTTTCTGGGAATCATTGTGTGCTCTTGACTCTGAAGACTGATGGTGACTCTTTCTTGTTGTTTCGATTGATTGGATCGCGGGGAAGCAGCAGGCGATGGGCGAGCGAAATCCCACTTCATGGAAATACACATGGAAGATTACCAACTTCACTAGCTTGACTCAAAAGAAGTACTACTCTGAAGTGTTCACGCCCGGGGATAATGCCTGGTAATCCTTGAATTTAATTTCTGGCGAGCGTAATGATCGAATGATGCCTTGTTTGTCTTTATGTTTCCTTTACTTGTTGAAATTCCCCAAGACTTATCCATTATCTTTTATGGTACGGTTGATTTGAGCAGGCGAATACTCATTTTCCCCAAAGGGAACAGCGTAGAGTGCTTGTCAATATACTTAGACACCGCTGATTCCGCGAGGCTACCATCTGGGTGGAGCAGAAGCGCCCATTTCAGATTGATTCTGGTCGATCAGAACAATAATGACTATTCTAGGATTAAGGGTACGTTGATTGCGACTCTGACTATGGCTGGTTTTTTCAGTCTGCTGTTGGAATCTCATTTTGAGATATGGTGGAATGAGAAACCTTCTTTCTTTTCTGCTACTGCAGTCCCCTAGACATCTAACATGTCTAGGATGAATTTAGGCACAAATATGTCCTCGCAATCAATGGTATTTGTGTTAATAAAGTTTGCACTCACAAATTCAGAGTAATGGCTAATGGGATTCATAAACTGAGAAATCTTGCTTATGCTTATTGTGATTCAGGTGAAATACATCCACCATTATTCCTTATAAGTGAAAGCATGCCATTGTCTTTGTGGTGTACATTGTCAAAGACCACAGTTGGGTTGGCAATGCTGTACTTCTATCAATTCTATCAATAAGTCTCTTTCAAAAAGAATATTGAAGGATTATTTTGAACTAAGTATGACTTTAGGGAATCAAAGTGAGAGAAATTACTCTGAAGTTTCTTCCGTGTACATAATTTTGTGCCAATTCCAATCGCACATGCACTTATATGCACTTTAAAGCACTTGGCAACAGAAAGCTTGGAAGGAATGGATCGACATTTGGACATTTAGAAGTATTGGAAGGAATAAAGATTCATCATGTCAATACTGTTTGTGGGACAAATTGCAGGATTTTAGGGACTTTTATCTAATGAACGTAGAAGTGTTGTCGTAATTTGGATTTTTTGTCATTTCAGCAAACTGGACTGGGTTTCTGCTGAAGCAAACTGAGAGAGCATGTTTAGGCCTTGTTGTTGCAATGCTTTCTCAAAATTTGCTTTGACTTTGTTCTTGTGGTTCTGGTGTCCCATGTTTCTGATCCAAAGCAAAGTAATCTGTTCATTTATTGCACCTAATCCAGTGAAACGAGGTATCTTTAACCCATTACTCCTTTTTACTGAAGTCCTGTCTGAACAAAATGCAGAAACGGAACATGATTTCACTGCAAGAGAGAGTGACTGGGGCTTCACATCCTTCATTCCATTGAGTGAACTTCATGACAGCCGTAATGGGTATTTAGTTAACAACACTTTGACAGTTATAGCTGAGATTTTGGGCCCCCAACACCCGGCTGAAAATACTCAGGTGGCTGAACCTCCAGCAAATGTACCTCAGGCAACACCAATAGATATGTTCAACACATATTTTACAAATCTTGAGGAAATTATTAACGCTGCTCAGAGTTCTCCCGCCAGAGGAGGGTCAAACACGAACAATCAAAGGGGTGCTCTTTTGACTTATGAGGCTCCAACCTTGGAAGAAGTAGAGAAGGCTAAACTGTCTTTGAAGGAGTGCCTTTCTGATATCTTCAAGCTAAATGTAAAAGACAGATTGGCTGAAGCAATGTCAACATTAAGCATAGCCAAAAGCGGGTTATCACTGGACCAGCGAAAATCAGTCAAGGCCTTTTGGGCCAACTTCGATGAGTTCACTTCTGACTTTTTGACCTTTGAGCAGGACAATGCTGAATTCGAGCTGCAGAAATTGCTGAAGGATCAAATGTTTGCAACAATGAAAAAGAATCACGAGACTCACATCTTGTATAAGCAGTTGCTTGGTAATCTGACCAAAGAGGAGGAAGAGCTCAACGAAAAACTTGAGGAAGTGAAGTCCAGAAGAGAAAAGCTCATTTCGGACTGGGAGATTTTGATGGTCGAGTCAGAGGAAGCGAAATCTGGGCACAAGGGTCAAGAGAAGAAGGTGGCAGAGGCTGAGGAGAAGAAGAGAATAGCCGAGGAAAGAATGTCTAGATCAACCGCTGCCTGGTCAAATCTGAAGATGCTATTTGGTTGAAATCTTTGGCTTGGATCAGAAATGGCTATGAGGATACTGTACAAATGGATCGCGAGTGTGAATAGAACTGTGTGGATTCTCTTGCTAATAAGTACTTTTGAGTGGTGAAAACCTGTGCCTTTGAGATACAGTCAACTTCTGATAATTTTTTTACAGAGTTGCCACATCTGCTGTTCTCATATACACTTCGAATTTCCGATTCTCTGTTTTTTTTCTTTTGGTCACTTCATTGGAGGTTTGAAGATAGAATCTTTCCTGCTCGTAAGCCTGACGATGCTTCGTGCCGGTCCGCTTAATCGCCCAAAAATGATGACCTGTGGCTTCGTTGTGACTGAAGAAGTTGTATTTCGTTTTCGCTTTGGAGTTGAGACCGAGGACGTTCTTTTATCCCAGTGTATGTACTGCAGAAAGATTTCAAGAGGATGATTTTGGACATTAACATGCTCTCTCTTACCACAATCGCTTTGCGTATGTCCTTATCGTGCAATTCGCTGATGTCACTTTGATTCAGAGAACAATGTTCCGTTGGGGGCAAAAGGGAAACAACTTTCGGGGATGGTAATTCTGTAGCATTGTTAGTAAATTTGAAATCCTAGCAGTCAAATTGTGTGACTAGCAACCTGCTCGGCAGTTAACGGTTATTTACCAACAATGGCAATAGCTTCCGAACATGACACGAAATAAAATTATTTATCAATTTTTTTTATAAACTTACCGCTCGAAACAAAAGTAGGTGGTTTAAGGGAGATAGCACCTTTATGTAGGTGGTTTGAGAATCTAAGAAAATTTATACCCAACCATTAGTCTATGTCCATTAATAAAGCAAGATAAACAATCTACCATATCAAATTATCATTTCCCTTTTGACTGCATGAGCAAATACACATGGTGCCTCATGTCCATAGTTTGGCTATGATTACAAATGAGATTTGATTGGGAAAATTATTGAGCAATCCTAAACCAAATGTACATAAGTAATTTAGTTCTAAACTTTTTGAATTTGTCAATTTAGTTGTAAATATTTGTGTGAATTCCACTATAGCTCTTCTAGCCAATTTTCGCGGAAAATCATTGACATGACAATCTAGTCATCACCGAGTATCCTATTTAGCACACCGGCGCGTTAGTGGTTCTTGGCGAATAATGCTAGAAGGATTATATTGAAATTTCATGCAAATGTTTAAAACTAAATTATTAAAAGTTTAAAAGTTTAGGATTGATTGATATCCATACAATAAGTTTAAGATTTATTGGACCATCTCCCCACATGTGATCTGTCTAGGGCTAGCTAACTAAGTCTAATTTAGGAAGAAAATATTTATCATGTCAAGTTCGATAATGCATAGTTGTCCTATGTTAATGAGTGACATAGGGCACTAATTAAGAATACTTAATTTGAAAAAAAAAAAAAAAAAAAAAAAAAAAGGTTAAATTTTCAAAGCATTGTTTGCATATAAAATGGGTATACTTGTCGCATTAAAGTCTCAAAGTCTCTTTGATTAATTACTTAAAAAGTGCCTTTCCAACACTCGCTAACAAAATCATACACAGTTATGTAAATATCTTTTCCACACTCATAACACGTATAGACTGTTAACTTTCAAAAAGCTTAATTTTTTATTTCTACCAATCTTAGTATCACAGGCCGATTGTTTGGGATTGAGATTGTGTGGCGACTTAGGCTTCCTTTGATTGGAGGAGCACCTAAACTAGGTATTTTCCTAAGAGTCAATCACTCGCTTGCTCACCCGAATCGTAGAGAGAGAAAGTTTTGAGAGAGAGGTTTTGGGAGAGAATGTTTTGTATTATTGAAATGTTGAATAGATACAAATAAGGGAGATGGCACCTTTATTGTGAGAGAACAATTTAACTCTATCTAACATTAAGGTATATGATTCTCATTATTACATTGAATTTGTGTTGATTATTATGTCACTTCTAAGTTGTTTCAACATAGTCACAAACTATTTTATTTAAAATTTGTTGTGTCAAATCTATATTATTTTCAATTAATCCAGCAAGTCTTTCATGTAGTGAGAATTATCCATCATATTGAGGTTGATAAAAAGACTAGAAGTCCCTAAACTATTATCGTCACAGCCTAAAACTAAGAAGAATGGGGATGGTACGATTGTCTTTCCACTCTTAGGATGTGGTCTCAAATTATTAAAATATATATCTCATATATTACATATATATACGACAAACCAGTAGGTTGGTTAAACATCAAAATTTCTATAATTCATTAAAAAGAATATCTACATCACCAAATAATAACTAAGCTTAGCAAACTCGTCTCAATCATACATAGCTCAGGAAAATAAACAACTAATTGCCCTCATACATGAAAGTCCCTTTATCAAAAATGCCCTGCAATAACGTGAATGCTCTTGTTCTAATTATCACTAATTGAGAACTTGAAAAACATTTAAGACAAATGGTATAAACAACCATAGTCTAGTGAATAGTACAACTCTTGTAAGCATATCAAGCAACCACTATGCATATATATGTATGTGTGTGTGTATAAAGCAATACTAGAAACTCATGCTCCAAACTCAATATATCATATACATATCTGATCAAATATAAGTTCTTTCATTTAAACAAAGTTCATAAATACTCATTCAATCATCAATGATTAAGTCCAGCAATCATTTTCCACCAAATCACATGTCAGTAATTCGTTCCATTGACCAATCTATCACTCAATATCCAAATATAATTACAACATAGCTCCTAATGGTAAGATGACCAAAATTTCCCCTAACCAGGTCTTCACTTATCATTGGCTAGTGGCTAGGCTAGAAATATTCTACAACTAGTATGCATACCTAGAAACTCATAATCAAGTTCATAGTGATACTGAGCATCAAACATTATCCTCTAAAATTAGAAATCCAATCCATAACTTATGTTAGAATCCAAAATGCATTTCACAACCAAACATAATATTTTGCAAATTAGCTCAACCACTAGAAATACTTTTCGTAAAACATTTCCCAAATCATTTCAAAATGTATTTCATAAACCAAATTCATGAATATGTATGAATAACTTTTCACAATTCATTTCATAAGCACTTCATAAATCATTTCAAATAACAAATAGGGTAGCTAATGGCTTATCAAAAGTTATGCATCAAATGTGCTATAAACATCAATTTTGCCTTTTAACCAAATTGCACTTTGCACATAATATGTCTAATCATTTTTATTTTCAAATATGAGTTTATAGATTTAAAAAAGAAATAGCAACTATCACCTAGGAATGCCTAAGATTAAACAATAAAGGTTACTCAAACCGCCGAAATCACAATCTTATCAAATAAATGATAAACAATATCAAAATTGAGTAAAAATGCTATCTCAATTGAGAATCGGCACTCGACCCAAAAAAAAAAAAAAAAACTAAGCATCGACTAAACTATGCTTACTCTATCTCAACTAAGAATAGACTAAACTAAGCTTGCTCACTAACAAAACAGTTCACACACTAATAAAATTTTGTCTTAATCGATATTCAAAACTATCCGTAACACAGAGCTTGAAAGTGAAACTTGCCCTAAGAAAAATCTCGTCCAAAGCGGATATTCAAAACTATCCACAATATGGAATTGGAGAACAAAACTTTAAAATTTTGCTCCGGCTAAACCATTACTCCAAATCGATTTTTGTCAAACCCCACAGCTCAACAACGCCCTAATCTATCATTTACATGAAACTCCTTAGCTTAACATCTAAAATATCAAATCTAATTGTTCAAATTTCGCATGACATTAAATTTGTGCCATAATTTCAAAACTACTTAAATTAGACGAACAAGGTTTAATCCTTATTGGGCATTACAAAACGAAGTAAATCCAGCTTGGCGAGACCTCTTTGGCATATACCCCTTCCCCTTTTTTCCTTTTCTTTCTTTGTTTCTTCTTTCTTTTCCTTTTCTTTCTTTTTCTATTCGCCTTTCTGTCTCTATTGTTTTTCTTTTCCTTTTGGATGTCACCTTTTTCTTTTCTCTTTTTAATTAAACCGCTTTTTGACTTTTTGACTAGCAAAAAGGTCAAAAAGCACAAATATTACTACCGCAAAAATATTTCATAGGCGTCCTTAACTTTCTTTTGTTAAATTAGTCTCTAAACTTTGTTCTTCAAATTGGACCTTCCATCAAATTTATAGATAGAAATATTAAGGTGACATACGTCAAAGCCACATCAGTAAATGAACATCCATGTTAGCACTACAAAAATCATATTCTTCCAACTTGAAAATTATTCTCATTTCTTTTTCCTAGCCACTATTCAAGGATCCAACAACCCTCATCAATGGCTACACTCAGGGGATCATGGCCCTCATCACTCCAAAACATATTTATTCTTTTTAACAGAAAAACATATTTAATTTAGGACCGCAACTTTCATTTGATTTGAGTCAAGCAACGCACCCACTACAGATATGAGTGAGGGCTATTTTTGCCCAAATTTGTGGGAGGGCTGTGACCTTTATCCCTAGAGTGGTTATCACTAACAATTGGTGGCAAACCTTGTAGGCTACCATTAGCCCCAACCTTGCTTGGTTCAATCACGACACACACGTGCTCATGATTTTCCTATATAACACAAAGGTGAGGGTGTTATTTGTATCGATTTGGCCTAAAATTAGCAAAACATCAGAACCTCAGAAGTGCATGGGTGGCGGCACCTTAATTGTAGCCATGGATTCCTTCATTGGCTCTCCTCTTGGACAATGAGTTGATACAGGCCAAGCAACAACACCGAATCCATATAGCCCAGATTTGAGACCGAAAAGGTAAGTATCATTCAAAATCAAAAGGAAATAGGTCACGTTTTCTCTTTCCTTCAATGCCCTATACTGTCATAGTATGAATTATGTACTTCAAGTTTTTCTTCAGCCACCTCTATTTCATTAGAGAGTGCCGAGAGATTGTTAGAGCAAGCTACAACAGACATGTTCCCTTGCTTTAACTCCAATAGTGTTAGGGTAAGAGAGAAAAGTTTGGCGCAATTGAGTTTCCCATACATATCTATGATATTTTCCCACATAATCCTTGAGTCATCTATCGAGGGAAGTCCAGCCATGACCTATAGGGTTATGAAATCTACGATCCATGTTCGAACAAGTTGATTGCATTTCTTCTAATGCTGCACCAGACTCTCATCAATCAGAATTGGGACAATCCCATCAAAGAAACCATACCTATCCTTTGTGACTAGGGCTTGCCAAAATTCCTTGGACCATGTTAAGTAATTATCAAGACCAGACAGTAGCTAGGTGATGAGCTGCAGCTCCGACCCGTTGACTGTAGAGTTGTACAGTGGATAGCCAAGATCCAAGCAACCATTGGCGCCAAAAATTGGGTAAGGTATGAACCCTAGTAGGTATTTGTTTCCAAACTTGATGTAGCTAATTCAGGTACCTAACCCAGAAGGATCAATCCCAGCCTAAGGGCTAGGATTGCTCCAATCATGGTTGGCGGGCTTCCCTTGCGCTAGGTGCATTCTTTGTGGCCCTAGTTCACTCGCCATTGGGAATTGTGGGCTTGATATGATTGGATCTCATTCATAAGCCCTTGAAAATTAGCCATGAAGTTGTTTGGGCTGACCCATATGGCCATGGGTCGGGCATAGCCTGGATGGGCAGCCAATGATGGGCTGGCTCGAAATGGGTTGCCCTTGATTTAGCTAGGCTTGAACAAGATGCCATTGAATGGGCTGAGTCTGGACGATGGACCCTTGATTGGATTGGGCTGAACGAGTCGCTCGTGACTTGGCATGGCCTCATCGGGCTACTCCAAGGCAGGTTCTTGATGCGAAAGTGAAAGAGGTACTTCCTTCGGGGTCATCCTTCTATAGTATGGTTCTTCTCAAACATTGATGATTGATTTTCTGGCATGGTATCAGTAAGAAAAAATGATTTCTTTGCTGAATTGTTTAAATACTAACTCATACTCTAGAGTACTAACTTTGTTTTGCAAATGTTGACACTTAAATTTTAGCTATCATATCACATAAGAAAATTAGGTGTTGGTCCCACCACTAAACAAGAATATCATTAACATAATTCATATTTGCATCGCATGTAAATCATAGGCTCAAGTGCGATAGGGACTTCTTGGACATGTAGTTAGCGTGGGGAGTTTAAAATTTGCGCCCAACTCCTTGTTAATGAAGTTAATAATCCATAGCTAATAATCCTATCCACTGTCAAATTGTTTCAAATCAGTGTTCGATCTTTAATGAGAAGTTGAAACTATTGAAAAATCGAACTTTGAATTGGTGATATTTGAACTCTTGTTGCTGGATAAAGTTCACGGCTGGCGAGAGATTTTCACTAGGTCAAGGGAATCAATTCGATCAGCAAGAAAATTTGAAGCAGAAAACCAATATAAGATAGTGGATAATAGCCACAGTGGTGGTTTGAAAGAAGGGGCCGCGCATCAGTCTCTCGAATGTCATCACACATGCACCATCTCTTCAAAATTCTTGAAATTCATTATCTTATCAAGGGGCAGCCATCTCTATAAATAGAGAACTTGGGCCCTGGAGGAGAGGGCCATGCATTGAAAAGAGGAAAAAAAAATAGAGAGGGCTTCGTAATAGAAAAAGAGGAGGAAGAGAGAATTGCCAAGGAAAAGACGAAAAGGGAAGCCTCTCTTTATCCATGGTATTATTTCTTTCTCTAACCCTCTGGTCTCCGTCCGCATAAAGACGAAAGAAAGACCACCACGGACTCCACAAATAGAAAGAAAAGAGAAGTGTGACACGAAAGCGGAGAGAGAGAAGGCTCGAGATTGGAGAGTTCGGCCACGATTGCCCCTGCCCCTGCGCCATCTCGCTCCCCGATTGGCGCTGTGCCTGTGTTGCTGCCGCACGCTTGTTCCAAGGTCGCTTCTTCCCACGTAGTGGAACACTGCCACTCGACGCTCCTCGTCGCCCGTCCAGTTTCCAGTCCTCCAACGAACTCCCACGACATCAACAAGGGGACGAGCAGGACGTTCCTCTTGGAGCCCCCTCGGCGAAGTCCAATCTGATCCAAGCCCCGACGACGAAGCCTGTTGTCCCTTGAGACGAGCCAAGTCCATTGACGCCAGCAGCCTTCATCCAAGACGCCTATTGCTTCCTGACGAGTTCCCACAAAGATCAACATTACGCGCTGTCCGCTTCTCTCTTGCTGTGCCTTGTCGCGGCCCCTGACGACAAAGAGTTGCTGCTGTTCCTCAACGTCACCTGCCCGAAGCCGCTGCCATCCTCCTCCTGTCGGCGAGCTGAGTAGTAAATTCCTGACGACACCACTGCTTTCCCGACCCTGCTGTGATCCTCCCATCGGCACCTGAAGGCGCCACCACCCAGCCGAGTCGTAACACTTTTCTGTTTCGTAGGTTGTCCAAGGAGCATCGCACCGAGAGCACCTCCACCGCCATCCGAGCCTCATCCGCAAGCTAGCAATTCGATTCTCCAAGATTGCGCGCGCATTCAAATTGGGTAACTTCCTATCCCAATTGATTCGAATTGCAATAATTGCTAAGTTTAGATAGATCATTATCTATTTGATTGACTTTAATTGAATTGAATCTTAGGCATTATCCAAATTAGAGATGATAAGTTGATTTAATTACAAATTTGATCCGTAAAGATATCAGATTTTTTCAAATTGTTTCAACTTAAAATTGGATATTTGTTGTGCTAAGATTGCGATAATCTTTAATCTAACCCGTTAGATTATCATAACATATATATATATATATATATATATATATATATATATATATATATATATATATATTTATATATATGTGGAAATCTTTGTGGATTGCCTTGTGGATTATGTAGGTTCATCTTTACCAATAAATTCAAAAAAAAAAAATAAAAGATTGCATTGTATATCAAATCCATTTAGATTTTACTCTAGGGATAAAATTGCATGATAGGATTAGATTAGGTTTTCCTATTTTAATTTGAATACATGTTTGGATAATATCTAGGCTCGAAAGCATTTTTTTAAATTAATTGCACGTTAAGATAAACTTGTAAGTTGAGATGTGATTTAGGGTAATCTATTTCCTAAATTAAATTATATAATATTTTTTTTTATTTTAATTGATTTAGGTTTATGAATTTTAATAAAAACCCCAACATGCCATATCGTATGGTCTAGTTGCATCATTATGCCGTATCATGACATATGCCATGTCATATAGTTTATTATTATGCCATGTCATATATAGTTTAGGTCATGGCACTAATGCTCATAGCATATGCACTTCATTCATATAGTGCAATGCATGTCATATATGCACGTCATTTGGTATAGTATGTTAAGCCAGTTAATTAAATTAAGATTAGTTTGCATGTCGGTTCAATCAATTCACATGTCATATAATAAATAATTGCATGTTAAACAACTCGAACCTCTTGCGGATTAGTATTTCTCTGCAACAACAAGGATAGAATGATGGAAATGGGAGGCAATCAAGAAAAATTTTGGGGAAGCTAGGCAAGAAACGAAAAGCTCTAATACCATGATGAAGAAAAAGAAGAAATTGGGGAAGTTTATATTTCGAATTACATCGACTATTTACTTTACATCTACAAGACTCAATTTATAATACAATGTATGGTCAATAAGAGGAAAGAATAAAGGAAGAATATACAGAATCAATTCTAGATGGATTCATTCAATCGTTCTAGAATGGCGAGCATATCTCGAACAAATATTTTGGGAATCACTGCGCGCTCGACTCTAAAGACTGATGATCCTTTTTCTTTTTTCTTTTTTTCTTTTTTTGTCTCGATTAATTGGATCGTGGGCAAGCAGCAGGCGATGGGTGATCAAAATCCCACTTCATGGAAATATACATGGAGGATAACCAACTTCACTAGTTTGACTCGAGAGAAGCACTACTCCGAGGTGTTCACGCTCGGCGGCAATGCCTGGTAATTGTTGAATTCGATTTTCAGCAAGCGTAATGATCGAATTATGCCTTGTTTGTCTTTTTGCTTCCTTTACCTGTTGATTTCCCTAAGACTTATCCATTCTCTTGTATGGTACGGTCGATTTGAGCAGGCGAATACTCATTTTCCCAAAGGGGAACGATGTAGAATACTTGTCGATGTACTTAGACGTCGCTGATTCCGCGAGGCTACCATATGGGTGGAGCAGAAGCGCCCATTTCAGATTGATTCTGGTCGATCAGAACAATAATGACCTTTCTAGGATTAAGGGTACGTTGATTGCGACTCTGACTATGGCTGGTTTTTTCAGTCTGCTGTTGGAATCTGATTTTGAGATATGGTGGAATGAGAAACCTTCTTTCTTTTTTGCTACTGCAGTCCTCTAACATGTCTAGGATGAATTTAGGTGCATCTAGTCCTCACAACCAATGTATCCATGCTAATAAAGTCTGTGCTCACATATTTGGAAATGGCTAATGTGAACCTGGGAAATCTTGCTTATGCTTATTGTGATTTAGGTGAAATATATCCACCATCATTCATCATATGTGAAGCCATTGTCTTTGTGGTGTACATTGTCAAAGACCATAGTTGGGTTAGCAATGCAGTACTTTCGTCAATTCTATCAATAAGTCTCTTTCAAAAAGAATGTTGAAGGATTATTTGACCTCTCTCGTTGAACCACTAAGTTATTCCAACTGCTCGTGCACTTATTTGCACTTTAAAGCATCTGAGGTGACGATATGAATACTTGGCAACAGAAAGTTTAGAAGGAATGCGTGAACATTTGGACATTTAGGAGTATTCGAAGGAATGGAGATTCACCATGTCAATACTGTTTGTGGGACAAATTGCAGGACTTTAGGTACCATATCATGAACATAGAAGTGTTGTCGTAATTTGGATTTTTTGTCATTTCAGCAAACTGGACTGGGTTTCTGCTGAAGCAAACTGAGAAAGCATGTTTAGGCCTCCTTGTTGCACTGCTTTCTCAAAATATGCTTTAACTTTGATCTTGTGGTTCTTGTGTCCCATGTTTCTGATCCAAAGCGCAGTAATCTGTTCATTTATTGCACCTAAGCCAGTGAAACGAGGTATCTTTAACCCGTTACTCCTTTTTACTGAAGTCCCGTCTGAACAAAATGCAGAGACGGAACATGATTTCACTGCAAGAGTTAGTGACTGGGGCTTCACATCCTTCATTCCATTGAGGGAACTCCGTGACAGCCGTAATGGGTATTTAGTTAACAACACTTTGACGGTTGTAGCTGAGATTTTGGGCCCCCAACGCCCGGCTGAAAATACTCAGGTGGCTGAACCTCCAGCAAATGTACCTCAGGCAACACCAATAGATACGTTCGACACGTATTTTACAAATCTTGAGGAAATTATTAACGCTGCTCAGAGTTCTCCCGCCAGAGGAGGGTCAAACACGAACAATCAAAGGGGTGCTCTTTTGACTTCTGAGGCTCCAACCTTGGATGAAGTAGAGAAGGCTAAACTGTCTTTGAAGGAGTGCCTTTCTGATATCTTCAAGCTAAATGTAAAAGACAGATTGGCTGAAGCAATGTCGACATTAAGCATAGCCAAAAGCGGGTTATCACTGGACCAGCAAAAATCAGTCAAGGCCTTTTGGGCCAACTTCGGTGAGTTCACTTCTGACTTTTTGACCTTTGAGCAGGACAATGCTGAATTCGAGCTGCAGAAATTGCTGAAGGATCAAATGTTTGCAACAATGAAAAAGAATCACGAGACTCACATCTCGTATAAGCAGTTGCTTGGTGACCTGACCAAAGAGGAGGAAGAGCTCAACAAAAAACTTGAGGAAGTGAAGTCCAGAAGAGAAAAGCTCATTTCGGACTGGGAGATTTTGATGGTCGAGTCAGAGGAAGCGAAATCTGGGCACAAGGGTCAAGAGAAGAAGGTGGCAGAGGCTGAGGAGAAGAAGAGAATAGCCGAGGAAAGAATGTCTAGATCAACCGCTGCCTGGTCAAATCTGAAGATGCTATTTGCTTGAAATCTTTGGCTTGGATCAGAAATGGCTATGAGGATACTGTACAAATGGATCGCGATTGTGAATAGAACTGTGTGGATTCTCTTGCTAGTAAGTACTTTCGAGTGGTGAAAACCTGTGCCTTTGAGATACAGTCAACTTCTGATAATTTTTGTACAGAGTTGCCACATCTGCTGTGCTCTTATGCACTTCGAATTTCACATTCTCTGTGTTTTTGTTTCGGTCATTATATCGGAGGTTTGAAGATTGAATCATTCCTGCTTGTAAGCCTGATGATGCTTCGGGTCTGTCCGCTTAATCTCCCACAAATGCTAACCCGTGTCTTCATTGTGACTGAAGAAGTTGTAGTTCTCTTTCACTTTGAAGTCGAGACCCAGGATTGTTGTTTTATCCCAGTGCATGTACTGCAGAAAGATTTCAACAGGATGATTTTGGACATTGACATGCTCACTTACCGTGCAATTCACTGATATCACTTTGATTCAGCGAACAATGATCCGTTCAGGGCAAAAGGGAACAAATTTCGTGGATGGTAATTCTGTAACATTGTTAGTAAATTTGAAATTTTAGCAGTCAAATTGCGTGACCGGCAACCTATTCGACAGATACGTCGATGCTTATTTACTAATAATGTTAATAACTTCAAAACATCACATGAAATAAAATTATTTCCTAACAAAAGTTTAGCGGTGAGAAGACTAATTTACTGGTGAAATTAAGATCTTAACAAAAGTTTAGCGGTGAGAAGACTAATTTACTGGTGAAATTAAGATCTTACTAATAGGTCCGCTTACCAGTTAGTAAGTTATAAAAAGAGTTGAAAAGGTACAAAGTTTAAACATTGAACTTATTTAATTTTATAGAAAATAACCATTGAAAACAAAAACTTACAGGTGCAATGAGTTACTTACGGCAAAATTATTTATTTACCAATATAAGATCATTTACAAGTTAATTTACCAACAAAGTAAGAAACTTGCTATTTCGAAATAATATTGAACTTGGTATCAACAAATCAAATAAGTTACATACTAGAGTTCGCTCATTTTTCAATAGCAAATTACAAGCAATTTGAGGAATTTACGAATGCCAAATTCAATAGTATATTATTGAACATTTAAAAAAAAAAATCATTGGAAATAGAACCTTCCCATTTAAATTAGTAAGGTACCTGGCAAATTACCGATTTTTCAAGTCAATAGTAAGTTATCAAATTGTTCACCCATTTTCCATTAGTAATTTCCTCACTTGGTTGGGACGTTGCTTCCCAAGAGTAAGTTACTAATTCCCAATAAGTTATCCAGTTGTTTAGAAATTTGCTATTGGTAATAAAATCTTACTAAAGTTAGTAACTTACGTATTTACTTAATCTGAGCGGTACAAATACTAGATTACCACTGAAATAATAACTCACTAATATAATTGCGCTTTCCAAAATGTTAAAATCCCCACGGAAGTGAAATTAAAAATGTAACAACATAGCTCACTTTTAAGGTAGTAATAGGAAGTTATCACCAGAGTAATTAATTTATTATCAGCGACATCAAAGTAATAGTAACTCAATAATCTTCTTGCAAATTTACTCATCAAAAGTATATCTTAGCAGTGCAAATAGTAAGGGATGAAATTAATTAGTTGCCGACGTAGGCCCACCTTCAAGGATTCATGATGGTAACACCCAGAGATTGTCAACGCTGGTTGCCCTTCCTACCCCTTTTTATAGATATATGGATATTGGGACCCTTAAGTTTTAATATTAGTTTTCCACTAGGAATTTGCAGTTGTTAAATTGTTATTTTGTCGATAAGTGAAAAACGGTTAACCAATGCTATTGGTAGAGTACATAAGCAATTAATCTACTGTCGAAAAAGTGCATCCCCTCGTAAAACACGCATGCGTGCTTGTAATTTAAGTGCGTAATTCGATACGGTAAGTTTATTATTTCATCAGTATGTTGTCAACAAATAAATGTTGATACTCTAAAATCCTAAACAATATCAACAATCCACTAAGAATTTCTAGAAGTAAAATAGTTTTTTATTTTTTTCCGTAAGGTACAATCATTAACCACCACTAGTAAATTATCTAAGCAACTCATAGCCTACTAGCAGAAAAAAAGAAAAAGCATCGACTTGTACAATTTTAAGGATAGTAAGGCATGTTTGACAACGTGCCAAACAATACCCGATTCTAATTTTTTGTTCCCAAAATCAATTTAGGACAAGAATCGCGTTTGGTAAAATTTTTGTTCCCAGGAACAGTTTGGGAAGAGAATTGAGAATAAAAAAAAAATATGATTCTTCGTCCGAGAATCAAAAAAAGAATCAAAACAGTAAAAGTCTCCTTCTTTCCTTCCGACATCCCGCGATTGTCGTCCACCACCACTCGCCACCTTGCCGCTAGTCACCGGTCGCCGGTCCGGAGAGCTCGCCGGAGGCTCGCCAGGCCAAGGCGAGGTTCGGCGAGCTCGCCGGAGGCAAGCCTAGCCACCAACGAGCCCAGCCTAGCGAGGCTCACTCGGCCACCGACAAGGCTCGCCTAGCCCCGCCTGACCACCGGCGAGGCCGAGCCTCGCCCAGCTACCGCGAGGCTCGGCCGATGAGGGACGACCTTGCCGAGGGCCGGTGACTAGCCAAATGAAGAAAAGTAAAAAAAAAAAAAAAAAGTATTTAAAAGTATTTAAAAATTATTTAAAAATTAAAAGAAATTAATTTGGAACATAATCAATTAGCACGGTATCAAACGCAATGCTATTCCAAAATCAAAAATTTTGGACAATTATCAAACGCGTTTTTTTACTTAAAATCAGTTCCCGGGAACAGAATAAAAAATAATCATTCTAGTCAAAATCAGCTCCTAGGAACAAAATCATTACCAAACTACTCCATGGGTAACTTACTACCCATAGAGCAGATTTTTCAAACTTACTACCTGATTTTTTCAAACTTACTACCCATGGAGCAGATGACCGAACTTATATGTTGTCAATCATTTGTTCACTTAGCAACGATATTTCAAACTTACTACCCGATTTTTCGTTAAATTTAGCCTCCATGGGGCAGATTGGCTTACGGACCAACTTCCTGCTCCTTCAGCATAGGAGGCTACAAAGGAGTACATCTCAACCGAAGCTCATCGTAGAAGCGTGACCACGGAGGGAATCTGAACTGCTTCGACTTGAATGAAGGAGTCGTGACTCAAGGGCCGTGTCTAGCGAATCAAAGTTATAAGAGACTACGGGTGTTAATGGCTCGATTTGATTTTTCAGAAAACCAGAACAAAGCCGAGCCGTCTAGGTATAAATTAGCTAGGAAACCCAAACCGAACCAAACTGTTTGAGTATGCATTAGCTTTGAACCGAATCATGCCCTGAATCGAATACTCAATTCGTTTTGGCTTAGTTTTTCGGTTTTCCTTTTTGAAATATTAAGAAGAGATTTACTGGAAAATGATAGAAATTATAAAAATTGTAATATTAAGAAGATGGGCAATTTTCAAATTCAGTTCACTTAACTAAACCAAACTAAAATTATCCGAACTAAAATAAAAAAACTGTCATTTTTTTTTCATTACCCGAATTGAAACTCGAACCAAATGAAAATTGCATGAAAATTTTAATCGATTCTAGTTTTGATTTGGTTTTTCGGTCCGGTTCTAACATCCCTGTTAGGGAGTTAATGTGGATTGGCTCGAATGGTTGAGCTTAGCAGATTCATTATGTTGGGATGATTGGACTCCTCTCATCATTTGCAAGGTTCCGATACATGAAGTCCATTGCGAACTCTTATCTACCCAATTCAAGTCACATTCCACTGGCTTCGTTCTCAATTCTCTGCTAGAGGGTTCCCAAAGTGAGAATCTACTAATAATACACTTAAATCCTAAAACTTCGATTTCTTATATTTACATCATAAAGTCTTTTTACATTATCCACTTTAACTTTTTCATTCACTCCATTAGATTTTAGTGAATAGAAAATCTTCACAGATTAATTTCTGATTAATGACCACGTAGGAGTGAAAAAAATAAATAAAGAAAGAAAAGATACATGGCTCTTATCGTCAAAACGGATGTGGGGTTCAAACCCTACGCTTCACAAATAGGCTAAGTTTTAAAGTAAGTTGAGAGTTAGAGTAGGATAGATAAAAAGAAAAATTGGCAAAGTTAATAAAAAGACTCAAATGTATGAAAATCGCAAGTTTTAGACTTAAATGTACAAAATGAAAATTTTAAAACCTAAACACATTATGGTAAAAAATTATAGAATATGATCTGCAATTGTCCCGTTCCCCAACAATTATTTTCCAGTATCATCTAGGGATTTTCCTATTTTGTGTCTTTACCGGCATATTCACCACAAAGACGAAGGCTAATGACTAGTACGTGATATCGGGTAGAAATCAGGTAGAAATTGAAAATTAAGCTTAACAGGCAATGTGCATTTAGGTGAGGAAAAGGGGTTTGCATAACTTGTGTATGATTTTGTTAGCGAGTATTGTAAAGGCACATTTCAAGTAATTAATTAAAAACGACTTTGTGGCTTTAATGCCACCAGTATCTCCATTTTATGCGCCATCAATGCTTTGAAAATTTAACTTCTTTTCAAATAAGTATACTTAGTGCCCCATGGCACTCATTAACTTAGGACCACTTTGTATAATCCAACTTCACATGATAAATTTTTACCTCTTAAGTTAGGCTTAGTTAGCTAGCCCTAGACAAATCATTTGTGAAAACTATTCAATTTTGTCAATTTAGTTCCACAGCTTTTGCGTAAAATTTCAATATAGTTCTTTCAGCCACTATTTGTCAAAAATCACTGACGTGCCGGTTTGCTACGTAGGATAACTAATGATGACTAGACTATCATGTCAATGATTTTTGGCAAAAATTGACCAAAAGAGATATAGTAGAATTTGCACAAAAATTTAAGGCTAAATTGATAAATTTAAAGAGCTTAGAATTAAATTGACTTATGTACACTTGGTTTAGGACTTCTAGGTAATTTTCCCAATCAAATCTCATAAGTAGTTAGCCAAAAACTATGGATACAAGACACTATGCTTATGTGCCCATGCAATCGAAAGGGAAAAGGCAATTTGATATGGTTCAGTGGAGACAAGTATAACAGGATAGTCATAACTTTTTTTTTTTCGCTCACTTAGATATCACAAATTTGAAAAATTAATCACTCAGGTGTCATTGGTGACTTGTTTCACAGGAAAATCCAGGATGTTGATTGTCCTAAGTGGCATTATTGGCACCGACGTGAACAATTTTTATAAATTTTTTCTTACTTAAGCGCCACAAATTTGAAAAATCAAGCACTTAAGTGCTATCGACAATTTACCTTGCTAGAAAATCGACCACCAGCCTTGCCCAAGGCCTTTATGGCCCCACTGGTAACTGCTGGTTGAGGGTGAGGCCTTTGCGGCAGGTGCACAAAAAAAAAAAAAAAAACATAAAAAATAATTTAAAAATAAAAAACTAAAAATAATTCAAAATAAAACTAAAAAATAATTCAAAATAAAACTAAAAAATAATTCAAAATAAAAAAAAAAAAAGTTGCCAAAACAGGCACTCAAATGATTGTATGTGACATTTGAATGAGCGAAAAAAAAAATGGTACTCAAATGAATGCCATACGAAAGTTAAGACACTCCTGTTGTAATCATCCCTAGTAATTCGTTTATCTTGCTTTATCGATGGACATAGACCAATTGTTGGATATAAATTCTCTCAAATTCTCAAATCACCTACAAAATATTGTGTGAGAACAATTTAACTAAATCTGACATTAAGGTATATGAGTCTCATTATTTCATCGGATTTGTGTTGATTATTATGACACTTCTAAGTTGTTTCAACATAATCACAAACTGTTTTATTTAAAATTTGTTGTGTCAAATCTATATTTTTTTCAATGAATTCAGCCATGTTTTCATATCGTGAGGATTATCAATTATATTGGGACTTTAAAAAATGATAAAAGGACTAGAGGTCCCTAAAATACTATTGTCATATCCCAAAACTAAGAAGAATGGGGATGGCACGACCATCCTTCCACTCGTAAAACCCAATGTCAAACACAACCAATAGGTTGGTTGCAATATCAAAGTTTGTATAATCCATCAAATAGAATATCTTCATCTCCAAATAATAACTAGGCTCAGCGAACTCGTCTCAATCATACATAGCTCAAAAAAATAAACAACTAACTAAGCTCATACCTAAAAGTTCCTCTATCAAAAATGCCCTCGTGATAATGCAGACATTCTTGTTCAATTTGTCACTAACCGAGAAATGTGAAAAACATTTAAGATGAATTGTATGAGCAACTACAAACTAGTAAATTGTACATCTCTTCTAAGCATATTGAGTAACGACTATGCATATATAAAGCAATACCACAAACTCTTGCTCCAAATCCAATATATAATATACATATCAAATCAAATATGAGCTGTTTCATTTTGATAAATTTTTATACAAATTAGAAATACTCATTTAATCTACCATTATAATTCAACCATCAATGCCAAGTCCCTTGATCATTCTCTATCAGGTCACGTGTAAATGATTTGTTCCACTAACCGATATATTACTTAATATCCAACTATGGTCACGACACAATTCCTAGTGGTAAGGCAACCAAGATTTGCCTTAGCAAGGTTTCCACTTATTATCAATTAGTGGCTTGGCCTAGAAATATTCTAAAATTAGTATGCATACCTAGAAACCCCTAATTGGGTTCATAATAATAATGAGCACCAAACATCACCCTCCAAAACCAAAAATCCAATCTAGAATCCATCTCATAAACCAAAATACATTTCTCAACCCTTTCACAACTCAGCTCAATCACCAAAAATACTTTTTGTAAAACATCTCTCAAATCATTTTAGAACTTATTTCATAAATCAAATTCACAAATCTATATGAATAACCTTTCACATTTCATTTCATGAGCACTTCTTAAATCATTCAACATCACTTTTGCCTTTTAACCAATTACACTTTGTACATTATAGGAAAAATTACCAAAAAAGTCATAAACATATTACAATTGTATCGATTCAATCTTAATTTTTATTTTTTATTTTTACCAATTGAGTCATAAACCTTTTGCAATTATGTCAATTCAGTCTTTCCAGCCAAATTTGGTTAGCCACCGTGAGACAATGTTTTTAATATTTTTTTCGATTTTTTTAATTAATTTTTTAATTTTTTATTTTTTTTTTTTTGTTTTTTTTTTTTTTTTTGCTCCCTCCTTCTTCTTGCGACCGACTAGAGAAGAGGACTAATCACTGGACTAAGGTTGCAGGCTAAACCCAACTGAGGGCGAGCTCGCCTTGCTATTGCCGAGTGAGGGCCACCCGGCCACCAGCGAGGCAAGCCCTCATTGGATCACCCTCACCCAAATTTGGCGAGCCCTTGTCAAATCTAGCGAAGGCCCCCAGTGGCTAGGTGGCTCTTGCCCAATGATGGCGAGGCGAGCCCTCGTCGAATCTGGGCGAGGGCTCACCTCTCCAATGGCTAGGCGGTCCTCACCTAGCGATGGGGGGGCAAGCTTGCCCTTAATTAGGCTTAGCTAGCCTCAGTTTGACGACCAACCCTCCCCTTTGGCCAGTAGTCGGAAGAAGGAGGAAGGAGAGCAAAAAAAAAAAAAAAAAGAATAGAAAGAGAGAAAAAAAAAAAAAAAAAGATTAAAAATTAATAAAAATTTTGAATAAAATAAAATAATATTAAAATATTGTCCATGAGTGCCAACTAGTGTACACGTCACTGTCAGCTGGTCAAATTTGGCTGGAATGACTGAATGGACACAATTGTAAAAGGTTTATGAGGCCAAAAAAAATAAATTTAAGACTAAATCGACACATAAGTTTAGGACTTTTTTTGGTAATTCTCCCCACATTATATGTCTAATCATTTCATTTTCAAAATATGAGTTTATAAATTTAAAGAAGAAGTATCAACACTCAATTGGGAATGCCTAAAACTAAACAATAAGGTTATTTAAACCATCAAACTCGCAATTATATCAAATGAACAAAGAAATAACGTCAAAAATTGAGTAAAAACACTACATCAACTAGAAATCGGCTAAGCCAAGCTTACTTGCTAATAAAACAAATCATACATGCTAACAAAACTCTCGTCCAAAGCAAATATTTAAAACTATCTACAATGCAAAGCTTGATGGCGAAATTTTAAAATTTCGCTCCAACTAAACTATTACTCCAAATCAATTTTTCGTCAAATCCACGGCTCCACAATGCCTTGATCTATCATATCCATGATATTCCTCAGCTTAACATTTCAAAAATGAGACCTCATTCAAATTTTAGACAACGTCAAATTTATACCATAATTTCAAAAACTACTCCGATTAAATAAATATGGTTTACATCCTTATTAGGTATTGTGAAACAAGTAAATTCATCTTAGTGAGGCCCATATAATGTGCACCTCTTCCCTTTTTCTTTCTTTCCCTCTCTTTCTTTTCCTTTTCTTTACCTTTCTCTTTGTCGCTCTATCTCTCTCTATTGTATTCCTTTGCCTTTTGGATATCCACCTTTTTCTTCTCTTTTTTTTTTTTTTACTATACAACTTTTTGACTTTTACAGCTGCAAAAAATATTTAATAAGTTTCCTTAGCTTTCTTTTGTATAATTTGTCCCTGAACTGTGTAACTTGCTCTTCAAGTTGGACCTTTAGTCAAATTTATGGATAGAAATGTCAATGTGACATACATCAGTGCCACATCAATACATGAACTCCATGTTAGCGCCACAACATCATGTTCTATTGACTTGACGATTATTTCCATTTCTTTTTCCTAGTCACTATTCAAGGGTCTAAGGGTCTAATGACCGTCGCCAATGGCTGCACCTTCTTTTTGGGTTGGGGGGCCTCATCACTTCAAGAAATATCTAGTGGAGGGCCATGACTTTCGTCTAATTTAGTGAGGCAACACTCTCTATAAGTATGATCGAGGGTCGCTTTTGCCCAAATCTGTGAGAGGACTGTGAGCCTTACCCCTAGGGTGGTCATCACTAACAAGTGGCTATCATAGCAAACCTCACCAACAATTGGCTAGGTCGGACCTCACTTGGTTCGATTGTGACAAAATTGTGCTCCCGATTCTCTCATATAACACAAAGGTGAAGTGTCACCTATGTCAACTTGGCCTGAATTTAGTGAGGAGCATCAGAAGCCTGGTGGTGCCTCAATTGTAGCCCATGGCACTCATTAACATAGGACCACATTGCATAATGGGAAAATTCTAAAGAGGACCTGAAGTGCCATCTTTCTCTTAAATAAGAACTTGAAGTGGATCTTGTTTCAAATAAGGACCTAAATTGTCATTACTTTCTCAAATAAGGGCCTAAAGTTGATGTTGTTTCAAATGAGGACCTGAAATAATTATGTTTATTTCAAATAAGGGCCTGAAACGATTATATCCGTTGTAAATAAGGACCTAACTTTCCGATGGTCAAGGGTATTTTCATGATTTGTCATTTTCCCCCTTTTTCCTTCCTTTTTGTTTTTTTTTTTTTTTTTTTTTGGTTCTTCTTCTTCCTCTTCGCTAGTGGCTAGCCAGCCACCAGCAATGCCCACAAAGGGCTAGGCGATGGTCGCCCTCACCAGGGAGGGCCACCTAGGCTAGCCATAAGCAAGGGACGGCCTCGCCTAGGGAAGGCGAACCCTCACCCAGGGGCCATCCACGAGGTCGGCTCTCGTGACCCTAGGTGAGACCGATCTAGCGAGGGTGGCCTCACCCATGGTCAGTGAGGGCTGGGCAACCAGTGAAGAGAAAGAAGAAGAATCAGAAGAAAAAAAAAGGGTAAGAAAAAAAAAAGGAAGAAAGGGGGGGAGGGAATGCCAAATGACAAAAATACCTTAATTAGTTGGAAAATTTAGCCAGTGAGTGACCGACGAGGTTGGGTCCTTATTTGAAACGACCAAAACCACTCCGGGCCTTTATTTGAAACAATTAAAATCACTTCAAGTCCTTATTTGAAACAAAGTCCACTTCGGGTCCTTATTTGAGAAAAAGATGGCACTTTAGGTCCCTTTTTGGAATTTTCCCTTGTATAATTCAACTTGACACGATAAATCTTTAACTCCTAAGTTAGGCTTAGTTAGCTATCCCTAGACAAATCACATGTAGAGAAATTGTCCAATCAATCCTAAATCTATTGTACAAATGTCAATTCAATCATAGACTACTAAATGTTATCAATTTAATCATAAACTTTTACGTGAAATTTCAATATAGTTCTTCTAGCCACTATTCGCCAAAAATCACTGACGTGACAGCATGCTATGTAGGATAACCAATAATATGACTGGACTATCATGTCAACGATTTTCAGCGATTGATCGAAAGAGCTATAGTGGGTTTCTCACAAATATTTAGGGCTAAATTGATGAATTTAAAAAATTTAGAACTAAATTGACTTATGTACACTTGGTTTAGTACTGCTAGGATAATTTTCCCAATCAAATCTCATTAGTAGTTAGCCAAAAACTATAGATACAAGGCACTATGTGTATCTACCCATGCGGTCAAAAGGGAAAAGGTAATTTGATATGGTAGATTGGAGACAAGTATAGCAGGAGTGTCATTCACTTGAGTGCAATAACGTTTTATTCACTCACTTAAGTGCCACAAATTCGAAAAATCGATCACTTAAATACTATCAACAATTTGCCTTACCTAAGAATTCAAAATGGACAGTGGATGTTGGTGCCGACATAAACAATGAACAACTTTTGTAATTTTTTTCACTCACTTAAATATCACAAATTTAAAAAATCAATCACTTGAGAATCACAATTTTGAAAAATCAAGCACTTAAGTCTTACAGAAAATTTGTCTCGCCCAAAAATCCACTACCGGCCTCACCTAGGGCCTTCACGGGCTCTCCGAGAGTCGTTGGTCGAGGTTGAGGCCTTTGTAGCCGGTGCACAAAAAAAAAACTAAGAAAAAAGGAAAAAGATAATGATGATGATAATGCAAAAAATCAATGTAGAACAATTTTCCACAAGTGACATTCAAATGATTGATTTTACTCCAATGTGGCATTTGAATGAGTGAAAAAAAAAATTATGACACTCAAGTGAGCGTCGTACGAAAATTAAAACACTTCCGCCGTGCTTGTTCCCAATAGATTGTTTATCTTACTTTTTTTATGAACATAGACCAATTGTTGGATATAAATTTTCTCATATTCTCAAATCACCTACAAAATATTGACAGAGAACCATTTGACTATATCTAACATTAAGGTATATAATTCTCATTATTTCATCAAATTAGTATTGATTATTTTGCCACTTCTAAGTTATTTCGACATAGTCACAAATTGTTTTATTTATAGTTGTGTCAAATCTATATTACTTTCAATAAATTCAGCCATATTTTTGTGTCGTGAGGATTATCAATCATATTGGAACTTAAACAAAACGATAAAAGGACAAGGAACCTAGATTGCTCTTGTCACATCCCAAAACTAAGAAGAATGGGGATGGCATTAGGTTCGTTAAATTATTAGAGTTTTTATAATCTATCAAAAAGAATTTATACATCTCCAAATAATAATTAAACCGAGCATACTCGTCTCAATCATACATAGAAAATAAGCCACTAACTAAGCTCATGTCTAAAAATTCCTTTATCAAATATGCCCTCACGATAATTCAGATGTTCTTGTTCTATTTGTCACTAACCAAGTACCTGAAAAACATTTAAAATGAATAATATGAGCAATTGTAACCTAGTGAATTGTACATCTCTTGTAAGCAAATCAAGCAACCACTACATGTTTGTGTGTATGTATAAAGCAATACTAGAAACTTTTACTCCAAATCTAAGATATAATATACATATTAAAGTCAAATAAGAGTTGTTTCATTTCAATAAGGTTTTATACCAATCAAACTACTCATTAAATCCACCATTATAAATCAACCATCAACGGCCAAGTCCATTGATCATTCTCTATCAAACCAAATATCAATGGTTCATTCCACTAACAAATTTATTACTCAATATCTAATTATGGTCACGACACGACTCCTATTGATAAGGTGATCAAGATTGCCCTAGCAAGGTTTTCACTTATTATTGATCGGTGGCTTGGCCCAAAGATGTTCTAAAATTAGTATGCATACCTAGAAACCCCTAATTGAGTTTATAATGAATGAGCACCAAATATCATCCTCCAAAATTAGAAATCCAGTCTGGAATCCATCTTATAGACCGGAATACAATTTACAACCAAACAAATAACCTTTGGAACTCAGCTCAACCACCAAAAATACTTTTTGTAAAACATTTATCAAATCATTTTAGAACTTATTTTATAATCCAAATTCACAAATCTGTATGAAGAACCTTTCGCAATCCATTTCATAAGCACTTCTTAAATCATTCAACATCACTTTTGCCCTTTAACCAATCACACATTTTATGCCATCTTCATTTTCTAAATATGAGACTATAAATTTAAAGAAGATGTAGCAACAATCGTCTGATAATGCCCAAGACTAAATAATAAAGGTTACTTGAACTATCAAATTTGCAATCACATCAATTAAGCAAGAAACAACATAAAAAATCAAGTCAAAATGCTACATCAACAAAGAATCAGCTAAACTAAGCTTACTCGCTAATAAAACAACTCATGCATGCTTACAAAACTCTTGTATGAAACGAATATTCAAAACTATTTGCAATGTCGAGCTCAAGGACGAAACTTTAAAATTTCACTCTAACTAAATTATTACTCCAAATCAATTTTCATCAAACCCTACAGCTCCACAACTACCCTAGTCTATCATTTCCATGACATTCCTTAGTTTGACAACTCAAAAATTGGGCATCATTGTTCAAATTTCACACTATGTCAAATTTGTTACATAATTTCGAAAACTACTAAGATTAGACAAATATGGTTTAAATCCTTATTGGGGGTTGCGAAATAAAATAAATTCGGCGTAGTGAGGCCTATGACTTGCACCCCTTTTCTTTCCCTTTCTTTCTTTTCTTCATTCTTTCTTTTCCACTTTTTTCCCTTTCTGTTTGCCCCTGCCTCCCTCTCTATTGTTTTCCTTTCCCTTTTCCTTTTGGATATCCACATTTTTACTTTTTCTATTTTCACTATACAACTTTTTGACTTTTACAGCTGAAAAAATATTCAATGAGTGTCCTTGGCTTTCTTTTGTACAATTAACTTGTCCTACAAGTTGGACCAAAGTACAATTAACTTCTCCTTGCAAGTTGGACCTTTGGTTGAATTTATGGATAGAAATGTTAATATGACCTACAACAGTGCCACATCAATATATGAACATTCATATTAGCGCCACAACGTCATGTTGCTCTAATTTGACAATTATTCTCATTTCTTTTTCCAAGCCACTATTCAAGGATCCAATGACGCTCATCGATGGCTGCATTTGGGAGACCATGGCCCTCCTCACTCCAAGACATATCTAGATGAGGGCTGCGACTTTCGTCTGATGTAGGTGAGGTAATACACTTACTACATATATGATCGAGAGCCACTTTTACCTAAATCTATTGGAGGGTTGTGACCCTTACCCCTAAGGTGGTCATCGATAACAAGTGGCTATGGGTCGCAGCAGACCTTATCGGTAATCAACAAAGGTCGGACCTCACTTGGTTCAATTGCAACACACACATGCTCGTGATTCTCTTATATAACACAGAGGGCGAGGTGTTACCATGTCAACTTGGCCTGAATTTGGTGAGGGGCGTCAAAGCCTCATAAGCACATGGGTGGCGGCACCTCAACTATAGCCTAAAGGTGTCATAACCGAAACTATTCAAACATAATCGAATTTCCGTGCATTTTCAATTCAATTTGGGTTTTGATTTTTTTTTTTTGGTAAAGGTAATAAATATATAAATAAAGTTAAGGCAATATACAAAAGATCGGCACCAAAAACCTACACTCATTCCTCGAAAGGTGACAAAGTGTAGGGGAGCCAATGTAAGAGGCCACATAGGCAAACAAGGCAGCCACAAGGGCACAGCAACAAAACAAACAAGTGGGAAAGAGATAACAACAAGGCTGACCAAGCCTCAGCCCCCTAAGGAAGCGGCTAAGAACGGAGAGCCAAGAAAGATAGGAGCAACTCGTGCAAAGCAGCAACTAAGGAGCACTAGTCAGACGAGAGAACACCACAGGGTCGAACCCCCAACCACGCTGAAGCCTCTTATTCCTCGGGGTAGGAGGAACATCTTTGAATGTTATAGCTTTATCCCTCACAACCTTAATAAGGTGGTTTTTTAGAGCCGAGACCACTAAGGATTCGCCCTGAAAAATAATCGCATTCCTCTTTTTCCAAATAAGGTGACACATAGCTCCAAACGAGAACCGCGCAATGCAATGGAAGAAGTCCTTACCAGATAAGAACTTTAAGGCCTAACTGAGGATATCTTTCCAACATCTATTCCGCCACGGTAGGTTACACCTGGTGGCCCAAAAGTAGGCCGAGAAGCCGAGGTGCGACACCCGAAGAATAATTGTTCAACGTAAATCTGGAACATCATTGCGTAAGGCACAAACATTATAGTCGATCCTACCATGAGAAAGAAGCGGATCCGGGTCGGGCAAAGGCGATTTTTGGTTATAAGCCATAAATTAAACTGGAACCGCGGGGCTACGCATTGTCCCAAACAAAAGACGCCCAATCAACACGATCCTTCTTGACTCTAATGGAATTCCATGCTTTGAAGTTACGAGAATGATCCGAGCGTCACGACCAGGTAAACTCCGTCACGAGCCGAAGAGAGGACCGGAAGAGAGATCCCCCATCTTTCCAAAAAGGATTTAAATAAACAACCCATAGAGGTAAACAGATTCGCAACAATAGCATTATCAGGAAGACACAAGCCTTCACGGAATGAGCAAGGGATAAAGGCATCAAGTGGGCCACAAGAAAGCCAGTGATCATGCCAAAGAGACACTGAAAGGCCATTTCCAATCTTCCACACAAAGGATAAGCGAAAGTAATTCCTCAGTTGAAGGATTTTTTTCCATGCCCAAGAACAACAACGAGGCTGGGAAGAAATCCAAAAGTTCCTTCTCTTTAAGAAGTTAGAGTGTACCCACCGACACCACAACGATTCTTTATCAGTGAAAAGAATCCAAATAAATTTAAGCATGGAGGCTTTATTGTAATCCTTAAGTTTCCGAATGCCTAGACTGCCCTCAGCCTTTGGGAGATAGATATCATCGAAGAAACTTTGGCCCCACCCCGGCCAAGGGTCGTGCCCTTCCATAAAAATTGTCTCAAAATGCGCTCAATATTATCTATAACCGAGGACGGAAGGTTGAAGATACTAGTCCAATATGTTTGAATTGAAAAGAGTACTGACCTTATTAGTTGCAGCCTCCCAGCAAAGGATAGAAAGCGTTGCGCCCAAGATTGAACCCTGGCAGTAATACGATCAGTCAATGCAACATAGTCTGCTTTGCCCAATCTAGTAGTAATAATCGGAACACCCAAATAGTGAACCGGCAGTTTCCCTTCTTGAAAACCAAAGGCCTGTAGCATCATATTACGAAGAGATGAATCCCCTCCTGAGATGAAGATCTCACTTTTGTTTTTATTTGGGTAGAGGCCGCTCCAAGAGGAGAAAATGTCCAAACCCTTTTTTAACAACGTCACCGACGCCCAATCAGCTTGACAGAAAAGGAATACATCATCGGCGAAAAAGAGGTGAGTCAGCTGCACAGATTTGCATCTCCAGAAATATTTGAAGTCATTGCTAGCAGTACAGGAGAGCAAGATTCCAGAGAAAATTTCCATGACTAAGGTAAATAGGTAAGGTGACATAGGATCACCTTGCCTAAGTCCTCTTCCAGCAGGGAAAAAACCATGCAAATCACCATTGATAGAGATTGAATATTTTGGCGTACGTACGCAAACCATAATTAGCGAAATAATCCACTCAGGAAAACCGAAGGCACGGAGAGCAAGCTCCAAGAAATCCCAATCAACCGTTTCATAAGCCTTATGGAAATCAACTTTAACAGCACATTTGGGCAGATAAGGCTCTAAGTGAAATCCAGCAAACAACTCTTGAGCGATGAGGATATTATCTCTAATCCTCCTACCCTTTACAAAAGCATTTTGTGAAGGGCTTATCAAATCATTTAAGACAGCAGCAATGCGATTAGCAAGGATTTTCGTAATGACTTTATAAATGGTATTGCAGCATGTGATAGGCCTAAAGTCAGTGACTGCACTTGCGTTAGGGACTTTAGGAACTAGGGCAAGGATAGTGGTATTTACCTCCTTTAGGAGCAGTCCCGAAGAGAAGAAATCCTGGATTGCTTCCACCACCAATGGCCCCACTAAGTCCCAATTAGTCTTGTAGAACTCTACCGAGAATCCATCAGGACCTGGAGCCTTGCCTTTGGCAAGGGAGAATAGAGTATTCTTAATCTCAGAGGGAGAAACCGGCTCACACAGGGACCGCACCTGAGCATCAGAAAGTGGGTGATGAACAAACGTCTTCAACTCCTAAAGCGAAGGTTTAGATAAAGCCTCATGATGAGAGAGCAGATTTGAGAAAAAATGGACAAAAACTTGTGGCACAAGAACAGGATCAGTGATAATAGCCCCCGACTGATCCTTAATGGAAAGGATCCTATTAGTAAGCTGCCTCCTCTTCACCGAATGGTGGAAGAACTTAGTATTCCTGTCACCTTCTTTTAGCCATCTCACTCTCGACTTTTGTCTGAAGAAGGATTCTTCTTGATTCCTCATATCAATAAAGACACGACGCTGAGATTTTTCCAACTCAGCAAGAGAAAGGTTGTAAGGGTCCGATTGAAGGCTAACCTGAGTGCTTCGAAGGGCCTCTCTTGCTTCGGCCGCTCTCACAGAGATATCCGAGAAGGCGTCTTGGTTAAGTAACTTAAGTCGAGCTTTCACAATTTTCAGCTTGGAAACAAGAATGTACATTGGAACGCTTATGATGGAAGAGTCCCAAGCTTGACGAACAATTGAATTAAAGTCCGGGTGGTCAGCCCAAAATTCAAAATACTTAAACGGCTTCCTCCTTTGGACCGGCTGAAGAACTCTGACGATCATAGGAGTATGGTCCGAGATACCAGGGTTCAAAAACGAAGCCTCAGAGAACGAGAAATGAAGGTTCCATTTGTTGTTAACCAGAACACGATCGATCTTCCTCATCTTCCTGGCGTCTCCTGCCGAGGTAGACCAAGTATAACGGAGGCCAACATATCTGAGATCCATCAGTTCTGTTTGTGCTAAGCATTGGGCAAACTCATCAAAATAAGGGATCCAGTCGTTGGAACCTCCAACTCGATCGGATGGGTCTTTAATGGCGTTGAAATCACCAGCAACAAGCCAAGCTGAATCCTGCATCAAGTCATTAAAGCGGAGGAGGTCCTCCCACAAAGGTCTACGACGCAGAAAAGTATGTTCTCCATAAATAGCAGAGATACAGCAGCTCACGCCAGACATATTATGTTTCAGACTACCATGCACAGCCTGGTCATTGATAGAGATAGGCACAAAAGAAACAAGATCCGGGTTCCAACCAATCCAGATTCTACCACGAGAAGAATACTCATAATTTGCAATCCAGTTCCAACCACTAATTAAGGAAGCCGAGATAGAATCAAAATGTTCCTCAGGAACTTTAGTCTCAAAAAGGCCAATCAAGCAGAGTTTATTAACATCAGCAAATCTCCTGATCTCTGCCTGCCTAAGAGGGTTGACCATGCCTCTAATGTTCCAAAAGCCAAAAAACATATCAAAAAGGATAGAGAGTAGAATTACCTCTTCTTAGGCCTGCGGCCTGTGGCAGGCGCTTTTGAAGCCATCGAGGGTGGTGGATCAGGAAGAAGCAAGAGGAGCTGTTCTTGCATACTTCTAACACCATCCGGAGCCAAGCCTTTTGGCGAAGGGGAACCCACAAACAAAACATCTTCATCATTTACTTCCATTTGAGTACTAGAGTTGCTTATTTCATCCGAGCTTCCACCCTGAAGTGAAGAGGAGGGAGCTCCCTTCTCAGCATGCTTTTTCTTTTTCCTACCTTTCCCTTTCACCTGCTTCCATTCTGGATCAGCAGCAGGAGCTGAGGACATAGCCACCAATTCACCACCATCCTCAGATGTAGAAACCTTAGCAGCAGAGATCTTCGAAGGCTTAGAAGGAACAAGTGCAGTTGCCTCCAGTTGCAGCTGAGAATCAATCTCAGGATCGATCATGTCCATGCCTGGGTAGTAAGTGGAACTTGTAAGTCCACCATAGCCTGTTTTTGACAATTCTGAGAGAGAGCAGGACCATCTGGACAAGTAGGGGAGTTAGGATGCACAGACTTGTCTTGAGCAGGATGGGTTCCAACACTAGCATTGAAAACCTGATTAGCTTCTGCAAAAGGAACAACAGAGTTTGTAGGAGCAGCTGTTTTACAGCTGTGACCAAAGATACCGCACACATGGCAAGCAAGCGGTTTCCATTCATACTCAACTTCCACTTCCACTGATTTACCATTAATGAGCAGCTCAATAGATTCGCGAGTTGGTTGCTGGGCTGTTATTTCAACACAAACCCTGGCGAACGTTAGCATTGTCATCTGCTCTGTCCGCTGATCCACATAGAGTGGTTTACCCACTGCACTAGCCACCTTTCCAATGGATTGAGCTGACCAAAATGAAAAGGCTAAGTTCCGAAGTCTCACCCAAACCAGAACTGAACGATGGATGTCTTTACTGAGTTCCAAACCTGGTTTCCATTGCTGTAGAACTAGAGGAATCCTTGCAACTATTATATGGCCTCCTTCAAGGATTTTCCTTCGGAACTCCCTATCTGGTATACGCAAAACAAACAGTCCCCGCCCATTAGACATGACTTCAAGCAGATTCGGACCCCAGGCTCTTTTAAGAGCCTCTTCAATAACTTTAAACGGTAATGGCCTTCCAATGAAATACCCCACAAGACACTCAAAGAGCTTGGGATCAGCAGCTTCAAGATCAGATTCTGTCATCTGTATAACTGGTTTATTGTTCACAAAGGTCGGAGGAGTATATTCAAGATCATATCCTTTATGCACTCCACTAGCAACAGCAGCCCAAGACCGAGTTACCGGGTTTTCCGACTCACCCCTGTGTTGAGGGCGCTTGGATGTCGATCTACCTCTACTCTTTCCACGCGCCTTAATAGGAGCAAGAGGAGGTCGAGAGTCATTGTTCTCGATCGCAGCAGATGGGGGCGAAGGATTTGGCCCCTGTTTGCTCAAAGAAGGAGCAGTCAACGAGGGTTGCCCATGAACAAGATGAACAGGATGGGAAGGGCTTCGATTACTCAGCCCCTCATCATCAAAACGGGCTCGGAAGGGTCCGGACTCCATCAATTCAGCAGACTCAAAACAGCAGAACCGCGAACCAAATAAACCCTAACCCATCGCAACCAAATTAAACCCACAGGAGAGCACGTACCAAGCAGCACTTAGAGGGTTTGAAGAGCAGTCAATGGCGCCCAAGATCCCCGAAGAACAGCTCCCTCCCGATGGTAGACGAACGGAGCTCTGGGGCCTCGCCGCTTGTTGCTTCCCACCTCGACGCTGGTCCTCCGTCTCTCCCTCCACGTGGTCAACGGCGTGGGCGGTTCCGGTTGCGAACGTGAGGGGAGGAGTCAATCTCTCAAAGCTCGGGCGATGTCGGTCCCGGAAGACCGGGAGCGGGCGAGGACGATTGGCCCAGCAAGAAAACTTTAAACACCGCAAACTCCCGAAGTCGCGCAGCAGCAGAACCCAAGAGGCTGAAATGGCTAGATCCGGACTTGTAGGCCACCTGCTGCAAAACGGTTTGGTGGGGATGGAAAGGGGTGCAAGGCGACTTCACCCTCCAAATTTGAGCTCAATACAACCACAGGAACTCCCTCAGCAACCGAAACACCAGAACACAGGCCTGAACTCGCGAGCACACCTAACGAAGGGGAGATCTCGAGTTGCAGGTCGACCCACTGGAATTCCTTCGGTGGGTATCAAGAGGAAGGTCGAGGGGACCTGTCCTCCAAATTTTTTGGGTTTTGATTTGGATAATGAAAACATAACCATTTTTTTATTTCAATTTGAATAGTTTCACCATATTGAAAATTGTCACTCTTTTTTTTTTAACCAAAAAAAAAGAAGAAAATTGTCACTCTTTTTAATATTGCAATTTACACATTCTCTCTCCTTTTTCACTAAATCTTTTTTTAATATTTTAAAAAAAAAGAAAATCCAAAAACTGGTCCGATCCAATCCTAATCGAACTGGGTTTTCAGGCCATGGTTCAATTCAAAATGAAACCCGAACTGAACCATTAACATGCTAATAGTGTAGCCACCATCCCTTCGACCTTAAGGTTTGATTTTTCTCTCTCTCTCTTCTTTTGAGGTTTTTATTATGATAAAAGCTTTAAAAAATAATTGTTTTTAAATTTTTCTTATTGTCTCGTAAGGCGACATACGTAAGCGCATACTTTCCCTCCACCACCCTGCCGTGTTCTTCCGCGACTGTCTCTCTTTCCCCTTCCTCGTCCTTTCCATTTTCTCTCTCTCTCTCTCTAAGCTGCTCTTCCAGTGGTTGATCACGAATTCGCAAATCTCTGCATCCATGGCTATGATGAGTCTGCCTCGGGATGTAATCACCGCCTCTTCTCTCTCTCTCTCTCTCTCTCTCTCTCTCTCTCTCTCTCTCTCTCTCTGTGCTAACATCAGTCACTAATTTACACGTTGATGGTCGCTCCTGTTTCTACCGCTTCTTTCCACTGTTGCTGGTTCTTTGATGCTGGTCATTTCGCTCTGTGACTCGTAGAATTCGAGTTTCTTCTTCTTCTTCTTTTCTGAAGGATTTGGCTTTTTTCTTCTTTATTGACGTGGGTGGCCTTCTGATTTGAGCTTTATCCAGTTGTTTCATAGGATTTTGATCGGGTTTTGTTTGGGAGGAAGCTAACTGCTTTTGATAGTGATGCATTCTGCTTCCTCAATGCATGCTTCCACCCGTGATCAGGACCGACTTTGTCTGATTATTATGTGTAGCTTTGCCTGAAAAGGACAATCGCAAGACTGTTAGCCGTACCCGGAAGCCTTAACTTGAAGTCTTTCCAGTCGTATTCGACGACGAGTTTCAGTTTCGAATGTTCACATTTGATAAATTGGCGATCAAAAAATAGCAAATTTATACTCATTTTCCTTTCCGAAGCATATCTTAAGAGCACAAATCGATTACGATTTGAATCGTGCTCTTTCAAGCATGTTTTTAACACAATTTCGAATTCTAAAAGGTTACTAAATGCTTGATTTGGTTTTAAAATGAGACGATGAATGAATACACATGCTATGATCGATATTATTGTAGCTTGCATCATTTCCCATGAACCTATTTCATGCGATATACCTGAAAACATGGAATGTAGGAGACACTTAAATGTGGATTCCTTTTCGTAGTATTATCACAACTTCATATACTTCTCCACAGGCGAATCTTCCTTGCCGTGATTTATTTTCTACCCAGACAATGTAGTTGTTACCGCAATCTTGGAGTTAATCCCCTTCATATTAGGTTAAGACTACCAAGTAGATTTCATCACCTCTCTCACTCTCTCTCTCTCTCTCACACACACTGTGGCACTTTGCTGTGCTGATTTGTGAACTTGGCTTTGTTATAAGGTTGATGGTTTTACTTACTGCAGCTTTACATCTAGTCTGTGCGCTACACTACAACATGTCCCATCTTTGACTTATAGCTTTCTTTTTTTTTTTTTTTTAATCTTGTTCTCAAGTAATTGTTAAGAGTAGCCCATAATAGTCAAGGATATATTTTGTTCCTGGACTCTGACGGTCACAGGGCTTTGTTGCATGTATAAGCAATTGGTTTGTTAGTTCGCAACTTTTGTTGTAATCAGTAGCACAACTTTTGCGACTCCCACTTTCAGGGTTGTATTTGATGATGAACCGGTGACAAAAGAAGATACAAAGAGGGCTCTGGAAGAACAGTTTGGGTAAGAGGAGGAGGTGATAGCTTACTCTGATTATCAAATTGATTCTCTGCCTGACTTGTGATGAACTTATATGTCTTCTATTTATTTTCTTTCAGTGGCCGCAGACCAATCCTGGTTTCAACAACTCTCCCTTCTAGTCTATAAACTACTTAAATGCTTACGTGCTTGTATGACGTGACAGTGACAAGGACAAAATCATTTGTCACTTCAATAGAAGGATATTGCAGAACATTAAAGGGTAAAATACTTTCTTGATGAGTGCTACTCCTATTCTCCTTTATGTATTAGTGGAGCCGGGAATGTAATGGATTCGACTTATGTTCTTATTGTCTTTAGATGAGTTTGATGAAGATACTAGAAGAGATGGAGGAACAGAGAAAGTACAAAGCACAAGCTCATCTTCATACTATAATAAAGGTGTATACTCAGAAGCAGCATTGGCCTTTTGTTAATATTATGTCTAAAGCAACAGCTTATTATGCTAGGTTGCACGAGAAGAGGATCTTGTTGACCAGATTGGCAAAGATATATACTTTGATCTTGTGGACCATGACAAAGTCCGAAGTTTTCACATTCAGAAGCAAATGCCGTTTACTCTTTTCAAGGTATCTTTACACTTTTCGTGACTTCAGCTAATGAATAGTTCGAGCTTCACCCCAGTATAGTTAGGTCTTTAAGTCTCTTTCTCATTAGTTTGTTCTGGTTCAATACACATTGCCGGTTTCTACAAACCCTATAATGCATTTATTCTGTTCCAGCCACAATTCTTCTCTAATATAGCCTTGTTTTTGGCACTTTTGTTGTCTTTACTTCTCCAACTACATCAGTGATGATTCAGGAATCCATCTTGACTGTCATTTGCTCTTGAAAGTATTTCTGCATGCGATACCTGCTCATTTTCTTTGATAATTGTGTGCTTACTTTTCAATGTAATTTTGTACTTTGTTTCTTCAATTTACCATAATAAATCTTTGAAGAGCTGAAAATCGTTATATCCTGGTAAATTGACCACGTTTCATAGACCTTTAAAAGTACCTGACACCTGACTTGGTGTCTTCTGATTTTGGTACACGGATAGTAGTTATATGATGATAGCACTTGATGCTAAGTGATGCATGTAACTGATTTTCTGGTAACTCACAGGAGGAAGTTGCCAGAGAGTTTGGTGTACCTGTGCAATGTCAGCGTTTCTGGTTTTGGGCAAAGAGGCAAAACTGTACTTACCGTCCACATCGACCTCTGACACCCCAAGAGGAAGCACAACCAGTAATGACGTTTTAGTGCTGAATCCCATTCTCCAATTCCATGAATTGATTTAGGTCATTTGGGAGGTTCCTTTTTTAAGTACGTCAGTTTCTTCATAGAATGCAGAAAAGGTAGATACATGTAAAATTCATTTAGGTCACTTTCCTTAACGGAAGTTATGAGTTCTCTCTAAACTCTCTCTTACGGTATCTGCTATCTACCATATGAACTTATTCCTTATGGACAAAAGCATCAAATATTACTCTATGGCCTTTACCTTGTTTGCATGGAAATTGGGATGCTAGGTAGGCAGGTTATGTCATGCACTGAAGTCTTCAGGAGATATTTTACTTTCTTGACAAGAATTTGAGTGGGCCTTTAGTGATGGTGGTGCAAGGAAAACCGCTGTCATCTTTGATTTTTATTTAATCGTCTCAGGCTCATCATAAGAATGAGGACGAATTGGAGTATGTAGAATGAGTAATTGCTTCTCATGTATATTTGATCATCTAATGATTGTGATAACCTCTGACATAGGTTGGACAGTTAAGGGAGATGTCAAACAAGGCTTACAATGTGAAATTAAAGCTGTTCTTGGAAGTTGAGCTTGGGCTGGTAATGATTTATAGTCATTGGCCATGCATATTTGTGTTTGGCATGTGATTCTGAGGTGGCTTTGGAAGGTACCATATTTTTGTAGCTTTTACTATGATCTAAGTGACAGTGCGTGATATTGCAGGATCAGGTTCCTGTTTCACCACGCAAAAAATCTGATGAAGAAATCTTGATATTCTTCAAACTTTACAACCCTGAGAAAGGAGAACTGCGGTAATTTGCATTTCGGTATATAAAATTTTCCTGTTTTCTTTGCACCTTTTTTCTTCATCTTACAAGAGAATTACCACCATTATACCAGATATGTAGGTAGGCTTTTTGTGAAGACTTATGGTAGACCGATTGAAATTTTGCCAAGATTAAACGAGATGGCAGGCTTTAATCAAGATGAAGAATTAGTACTATTTGAGGTTTGTTCCTTCCCTTACTTTGGAGAAAGAGGAAGCCTGCATTTGAACATACTTCCTTGAGGAAAAGATACTTCAATTTCATTCAAGTTGGCTAAATATTTGCACAGGAGTTAAATTTATAACCTGTTTTTGCAACAATCATAACAAGCCGCTTTTACTCTCCTCTTTTAAAATCTAGTTTTTGTGGTAAAAGATAAAAGCCATCATAGTCTCAACTATATAAGGTCTGCCATAATGCTTGGCAAAGTAAACTTAAGGCCCTCATTTGATGTTGGTGTTATCCCCAGGAGATAAAGTTTGAGCCTTGTGTCATGTGTGAGCACCTTGACAAGGAGACATCATTTCGAGTGAGTCAGGTATAAATTGGCTTAAAGCATCTTGTTGAAGCTCACTTTCCGCTCATTTTCTTAGAATGAGTACTCTATTTCTCTTCTCAGATTGAAGATGGGGACATCATTTGCTTTCAAAAAGCTCAAATAGGCAATGAAGTTGAATTTCGTTATCCTGATGTTCCTTCTTTCTTGGAGTACGTGCATAATCGCCAGGTAACACCAGCCATCATTTGTTCACTACAATCACTCGAGTATTTGTGAGTTTCTTCTTTACTTGTGAATCTGGTGTCTGGAGTTGTTTTGCGTAGTCTTCAGCATGCAGTTGAACTCCTCCTTCTTTCCTCTGCTCTTTGCTGGACTTTGTTTTGGCCGTGTGACGTGCAGAAACTAATTTAGTAAGAGGATTAAGAACCATCTTTTAAAGCATTCTCACTATGCCACAACTTATAGGGACTAGTTCATTGCTATGAGAAGTGTGTTAATGGACCTGTCAACTTATAGGTAAGAGTCATACTGTCTTCCATGAATTCACTTAGCATTTGATGATATTATTTGATATTTGTGCTGGAAAGGCATAAGGATGGACAAAGGGATTTATGCATTGTTTTCATTAATTTGGAGGAAACATGACAGGTTACAAGGGAAATTCTTTGGAGAATTCTATAGAGGAAAGGAGTACATGTTGTTCATGTACAACAAAGATAAATCAAGGTTTATCCTCTAGCCTAGGATTGATCCAAGTTTTCGGCTTTAAGCTTATCCTTACGCTTTCAAAGCTAATTGGGAATATTCAAGATGATACCCTTGGCATATGCATTTTGCTGATGTTTGTAGATGAAAGCTGACAATCAACCGGAGAGAATTCAAAACTCACATTGTAGTAGGAAACGTTGGAACATTAGGATTTGTTTAAGTCAGTCCAAAAAAGTAGTATATGGACTATGGAGAATAAGTTCAAATAAGGGCAGCGGGCCAAATGTCACAGTGTAGATGGAGAAATTATGGAGTTCTTACCCACAAAATACAAGTGGGATGGAGAATGTTGAGGAGTGTTCTTGGTTTTACGCGGCGTTGATTGCCACTTAAGCTTAAGTGATATATCTAATAAAATTGGTAGTCAAATGCTGACACATGCTCAGAATGGGGATAGCGGATGTGAGAATGCTTTAGTGATTGTATGGACATTTAAGAAAAACCATAATAAAGTTGTGGCGAACATGGCTTTTCTCTGTACTTGATGCGTTTGCCTTAGAAATTCAGTGTGGACAAGGTGATACTGCCGTGTAAGCTATTTTATGCCCCGTTAAAATTCTTGTTGGTTGCTTGGCTTTCCATGTTGAGCATCGTGATTTATTTCCCATTTTGCAGAATCACCATACCCATGAGAACCCTGTTAAAATATACAACTAAGAAAAGCTGAGGATTTAACGGGACCTTACATTTAAGGGACTACTAGATGATAATGAGGTGGAGGATAAGAATGCTTGTTTGGTTTCGATGTTAAGGAATGATGTCTGCAATTTTTTCATTTGAATTTTTGGGAGTCGGTGTGTGTTCTTCATTGTAAAGACTGATGACGTGTCTTTTTTGTTTCAATTGATTGGATTATGGGGCAGCACGTGATGGAAGAGCAGAGCTTCACTTTATGGAAATACACATGGAAGATTACTAACTTCACTGGCTTGACTCAAAAGAAGTACTACTCCGAAGTGTTCACGCTCAGCAACAATGCCTGGTAACCATTGCATTCGATTTTTGGCAAGCACAATGATCAAATCGTGGCCTGTTCTTGTCTTTTCGTTATCTTTAGCTGTTGATTTTCCTGAGACTTATCCTTTCTCTTGTATGGTATGGTTGATGTGAGCAGGCGAATACTTATCTTCCCCAACGGGAATAATACAGACCATTTGTCGATATACTTGGATGTCACTGATTCTGAGAGGCTACCGTCCAGGTGGAGCAGAAACGCCCATTTCAAATTGATTCTGATTGATCAGAACAATAATGGCAACTCTAGGATTAGGGGTATGTTGATTGTGACTCTGATAATGTCTGGTTTTTCTGTCTGCTGTTGGAATCTAATTTTGAGATATGGTATTTGGGGGAATGAGAAACCTTATTTCATATCTGCTACTGAAGTCCTCTTTATTTCATATCTGCTACTGAAGTCCTCTTTCATGTCTTGTTAGAAATTAGGCACATATATGTTCTTGCAATTGATGGTATTTGAATTAATGAAGTCTGCACTCATGAATTTGGTGCAATGGCAAATTTGATTCATAACCTGAGAAATCCTGCTTATGCCAATAACTTACAAAATTGTGATTCGTATGAAGTACATCCACCATCATTCATCTTACGTAGAGTATTCCATATACTTGTGGTGTAAATTAGCAAAGACAATTCTCTTTCCGAAAGAATACTGAAGGATTATTTGACTTGTAAGTGTGACTTACAGGGAATAAAGTGAGAATTACTCAATCGGCCATAGCACATCTGTTTATGGAGATGCCCACTTTATAGATGAGATTACGTTTCTTCTGAGTATACAATTTGTCCCGATTCCAATTGCACATGCGTTTTCATGCACTTCAAAGCATCAAAGTTGACAATATGAATAGTTGGCTCCAAAGTTCAGATGGAATGTGTGAACATCTGGACAATTTAGAAGTATGGAAGGAGTAAAGATTAGCCATGTCAATACTGTTTGTGGGACAAATTGCAGGATTTTAGGTACTATATTAAATGAACATGGAAGGGGTTTGGTATCTGAATTTTTTCCATTTCGGCTAAACCAGACCGAGTTTCTGATTAAGCAAACTGAGAGAGCGCATTTAGGTCTTGTCGTTGCAATGCTTTCTCGAAGTATGCTTTAACTGCATTCTTGTGGTTATCTTTAACCTGTTGTTACCCCTTTTTACTGAAGTCCCCATCTGAACAAAATGCAGAGATGGAACACAATTTCACTGCAAGAGAGAGTCTCTCGGGCTTCACATCCTTCATTCTATTGAGCGAAGTCCATGACAGCCGTAATGGGTATTTAGTGAACAACACTTTGATGGTTGTAGCTGAGATTTTGGGTCCCCAGCTCCCAGCTGAAAATATTCGGTTGTCTGAACCTCCTGCAAATATTCCTCATGCAACACCAACGGATACATTCAACACATATTTCTCAAATCTTGACGAATTTATTAACGTTGCTGAGAGTTCTCTGGCCAGAGGAGGGTCGTACCCGAGCAATCAAAAAGGTGCTCTTTCGACTTCTGAGGCTCCTACCTTGGAAGAAGTAAAGGAGGCTAGGCTGTCTCTGAAGGAGTGCCTTTCCGATGTCTTCAAGCTCAATATAAAAGACAGATTGGCTGAGGCAGTGTCAACGCTAAGCATAGCCAAAAGCGGGTTATCACGGAACCAGCAAAAGTCAGTCAAAGCCTTTTGGGCCAACTTTGACGAGTTCACATCCGACTTTTTGACCTTTGAGCGGGACAATTTTGAATTCGAGATGCAGAAGTTGCTGAAGGATCAAAAGTTTGCAACAATGAAGAAGATTCAAGAGACTCACGTCCTGTATAAGCAGCAGTTGGGTGACCTGACCGAAGAGGAGGAAGAGCTCAACAAAAAACTAGAGGAAGTGAGTTCCAGAAGAGAGAAGCTCATTTCGGACTGGGAGAATTTGATGGTCGAGTCGGAAAAAGCGAAGTCTGTGTACAGGGATCAAGAGAAAAAAGCAGCGGAGGCCGAGGAGACGAAGAGGATAGCCGAGGAAAGAATGTCTAGATCGACCACTGCTTGGTCAAATCTGAAGATGCATTTTGGTTGAAACCTTTTTGCCTTGGATCAGAACCGGCCATGAGAGCACCGTTCAAATGGATTGCTCATGTGAATAGAACTCTTGTGTGTGTAAAATATCTTGCTATTAAGTGCTTTGAGTGGTGAAAACCTGTGCCATTGAGAAACAGTCACCTTCTGATAATTATTTTGTGGGAGTTACCACATCAGCTGTGCCTTTATACACTTTGAATTTCACATTTTCTGTGGTTTTTTTCGGCCATTTCATCGGAGGTTTGTAAACCTGTCGATGCTTTTGTGTCGGTCCCGCTTAACCCTATCGTGACCGAAGTTGGATCTGTTTCTCTCTTTGAAGTCGAGACCTAGGATCTTCTTTTGTGCATGTACATGTCCTGCAGAAAGATTTCGAGGATGGTTTTGGACAACAACACTCTCTCCTCCCACAAGCATTTCACACTCGTGTCCTCCTGATGCAATCAACTGATATCACTTTTCATTTAGAGCATAATGTTCCGTTTGGGCAGAAGGGGAACAAATTTCGGTGTTGGTAAATCTGTAAGGATATTAGTAAAGTTGAAATATTTGCTGGTAAAGTTTTTGTAGGTTCCAGTTAGTAGGCCACGTGTTCAACATCTACGTCAAGGGCTATTTATGGACATGTCAGCAACTTACGAACAACGTAAAAAATGATAAGTTACAAATTTTTTTAGAAATTTACTTCTCAAAACTTAGCGATGAAACTAAGATCTTACCATTGTAAGTCTATTTATACATAATAAAATATGGGCAGTAACAAATGTACTTCAAGTAGAGTATAACTTAATCCTTTCTTTTTTTTTTTTCTAGAAATTCATCATTAAAAATAATAATAATAAACTCACCAATGTAATTAGTAACTTACCTTAGAATTATTAATTTATCGAGATAAGATCATTTACAAGTTGATAAGTTACCAACAACGTGAGGAATTTGCTTTTTCAAAATAAAATCGATCTTTGTAATTCAACACAATTGTGGCCACGATAGCTATGTTAGCATGAGTTGAGTCTAGCGAGGGACGCCAAAGTCCTATAAATGTGAAGGCTGCGGCGGCAAAAGCAGGGGCGCTTCTACATAGCTAATTGTCCTTGAACCTAAAAGCCCAATTTGATTTTTTTTTTCGTTTTGTTAAAATATTTATATTTTTCTAAGACTTCAAATAACTTTTTTTTTTTTTAATGTTCACAATTGTCTTGTAAAGGCAACACGTAAGCATTTTCAAAGATGCTTTGGGTGCTTTCATTATTAAAAGGAAAGAAAACAAAAAAAGAGAAAAGAGAAAGGGAGGCGGAGACGTCAGAAAGGAATCCGAGCGAGGAGTACTAGGATTCCATTTTTCACCGCGCCCGGAGAAAGACCGACCAGGCCACCGCGCGCGCACGTGCCCCCAGCGGATCCGCCACGTCACCGGCTCGCGCTTCGTTGCCCCCCAGCCCGCCGTCCTCCAAGTGCCGGCCCCTCATTGGCTCCCCCGCCCGCTCGACGCGATGACAATTGACGCTCCTGCCCTCTGCCCTGCCACGAAATCTCCCCCCCGTGCCATCCCATCGCAAAACCCCCACGACTCTCGAAGCCACACTTCTTCCGCGACACTCCTCCTTCCTCCCTTCCTCCTTTCTCTCCATCTCCTCTCTCTCTCTCTCTCTCTCTGCAAATCGCTTCGCCGCCGGTCGATCGCGAGCTCGCCGGAACGTGGCTGTTCATGACTATGATGACTCCTCCGCCGTTGGATGTAATCGCCGCCCCCAATCTCTCCCTCTCTCTCTCTGTTTGTGCTAATATTAGATACTAATTTCGCGACGGTGATGGCGGTCTGTGATCTCCGTCTCTTCTCTTGCTTTCGCTGCTGCTTGCTGGTTTTCCTTTGATGCTGGCCATTTCGTCGAATTCAAGTTCCTGTCTTGATGAGGATTGATGGGGGTCATCTTTCGTTGCATCTCGTGACGGCGGGAGGCATTTCTGAATTCTGAGCTTCAGTCGTCGCCCAATCCGTCGAGCGTGGCGATTTCTTAGGGTTTCGATTAGATTGATCGCGGGGTGGGAAGCTAACTAACTGCTTTTGACGCTGATTTGTTGCAGCAAGAGGAGGAAGAAATGCTGGTCCCGCACTCCGATTTGGTCGTCGAGGGGCCTCAGCCCATGGAAGGTAGCATTTTCGCTCGCTTCGCTTTTTCTTGGCTATGTCAAATCCGTAGCGTTTTTCTCTGTGGTTTTCTCGAGGCTGCGAGGTTTGGCAGTAGGGGGGTGGCGATTCGTGCGTGTGATGCTGTCGCGTGTGATGCTGTGTTCTAGTTTGGTAATGGGGTAATTGGTTTTTCCGGGTGTTTAGGCGTGGCGCAGGTGGATCCTGCTGGCGCGGTGGAGACTCAGCAACTGGAGGAGCCTCCTTCGATGAAGTTTACTTGGAGAATCGACAACTTCCCTAGGTTGAATGTGAGGAAGCATTATTCCGAGGTTTTTGTTGTGGGGGGTTACAAATGGTAATTGAACTCTCCTCATTGATATTGGTCGCGCGTGCCGTGATTTTATGATTTTGGTACGATACTTAGTGGTGATTGGTATTTTGCACTAACTAGGTTGCTCTCCACAGGAGGATACTTATTTTCCCGAAAGGAAACAATGTGGAACACTTATCTATGTATTTAGATGTAGCAGATTCACCAGCACTTCCGTATGGATGGAGCAGATATGCCCAGTTCAGTTTGGCTGTGGTGAATCAGATCAATAACAAGTATACAATAAGAAAGGGTACGTAACTGTCGGATAGAATCATATGTTTTGCTAAGCAAATGCTGGTATATGAGCAAGTGGCTGTTTAATTGCTTAGATGTCATTTCTTCTGTCTTTGGCTTGTGGTCTAGTATTGGTTGGCAGAAGAATAAATAGGTAGCCTGCTAGTATGTTTTGTTGCCTTATCAAAACTTTAATTAGTCAATGAGGGAAAGCTTACCTGATCTCCCTTAGTAGGGGAAATTTGAAAGTCTAACTCTGCTTACAATAAAGAGGAAATCCTGCACATGGGGACTCTCTCTGATTTTTTTTTTTTTTTTTTTTTTTTCTTGGGTGGGGGGCTGAGGAGAGATAGGAGGAGAGATAGTGAGGTCCATTGAAAGAGGGAGGGAGGGAGGAAGGAAGGGAGGGAGGGTTCTGTCCCAAAATGGCCCTTGTTCATTGGTATTAAAAAAAAAAAAAAATCCACAGAGATCAGCAAAGTGGAAAAAAAAAAATACTTTAGAGGCAGAAGTTGCAAGTTGTTGGGCCCGGAGGGGAAGTACAAAGTTCGGTCACAAAATTGCTTATGCTCATAGAAGGGCAAACCCATTGTCCTAGTCAAACAGCTAACAGTTGTTTCCTAAGAAGATGGGTAGAATAAAAACGGGCAATAGAAAATTATATCGACCCTTTGCCATGAAAGATGGGCTTGAAGACTGAAGTCGAAAGCCATGCAGTTCAGCCTGGCAGAACAGTTGGGGAGGCCTTTGTGTAAGAGATATCTAGAGTCAGTTTGTAGACTGCAACTGGGATGAACTTATGTTGTGTTGCATGCAGTGGTAGTTTGCTTCAATTATTGTATCACTTGTAGAGAAAATGTTCGCTACAATTAAGTGGCTTCTTAGTTACTTTGCTTCAGTTAGCTATTTATTGTATTTTCACTTGTTGACTGGTCGCTTTCTGTCTTTGGCTTGTGATCCTGGATATCTTGACTGAAGATATAGGTGTCCTCTTACCATGGCTTTTATTTCATTGTCGTTAATACTGAGAGCGACAAAATTAAAATGTATTTATTTGGGTATCATTTGCCTTGTTTGGTCTAGAAACATTGATATTGCAGTGAGGAGGATATTTATCATCTTATTTTCAACACCCATCTCTCAAACAACCAGTAGCATGGGCATTACTTTTGATGCTTGAGTAGAATGGGAGGTGAAGTTGTTTGATTATTCACTAGATTGTCCTCAGGATCGTCTGTCTTTACCTGGGTTGGGTATTTCTTGTTTGCCTTGATATGTAGCATTTCCTTGGTCGCTTTTTGTGAAAAGGACGTCATCGAACTAGGTTGCATGATTGAATTGGAGAGTTCTCTTTAGCCATTTGTCTCTTATTTCTTGGAGATCTTCCCATTCTAGCTGCTTTCTTTCACCTAAAAAACTTCATCATTTTGTTGAAGGCAGGCTGAATGATGTAGCTACTACTGCATAAGTAATTGTTCTGTGGCTTATATCAGACCGCTGTTTTCAAACTCTTTCAGCTTATAAGAGGTCACTAGTCCTACAGCATGCCCTGTTACTCTATGCTGTGCTTAATTTTGATGTAGCATCTCTATTATGGGAATAATAAGAGTGCTCTTAGGCTGCAAAGCTTTACTTAGGGCTAATCTGCTTACTTGGTTCTTCTTAGGCTACATAAGCTTTTCCAAGGTTCAAAATTCACCAATATATTCCATGCCTTACATTAGTATGGCACACTGCATTTGGTCATCTTGGTTTTGAATTTACTCATCTTCACCCTCATTTTACTTAAGTTATACATGTTACCTTTGAAATAATTTATATAAATTCTTCAGATACACAACATCAGTTCAATGTGAGAGAGAGTGACTGGGGTTTTACATCCTTCATGCCTCTTGGCGAGCTATATGATCCTGTTAGAGGATATATGCTAAATGATACAGTTTTAGTGGAAGCTGAGGTTGTTGTGCGCAAGATTCTGGATTACTGGTCATATGATTCAAAAAAGGAGACTGGTTATGTGGGACTTAAGAACCAAGGAGCCACCTGTTATATGAACTCTTTATTGCAGACTTTGTACCATATACCATACTTTAGAAAGGTCAGACTCTTGCATTACCCCTTCTTTGAATCCGAGTGATTATATGGTAATGCATCTTGATTTTGTATATTTCAGGCTGTATACCATATGCCAACAACTGAGAATGACATGCCTTCTGGAAGCATTCCTTTGGCTCTTCAGAGTTTGTTCTACAAGCTGCAATATCATGATAGCAGTGTCACGACAAAAGAACTGACAAGATCATTTGGATGGGATACTTACGATTCATTTATGCAACATGATGTTCAAGAACTGAATAGAGTCTTGTCTGAAAAGCTTGAGGATAAAATGAAGGTATAGGAGGTCGTAGCTTAAACTTTTCATATTCAATCTATAAGTTGTGCTTTATGGATCCAGGGAACTGTGGTAGAGGGCACAATACAGCAATTATTTGAGGGTCATCATATGAATTATATTGAGTGCATCGATGTAGACTATAAATCAACCAGAAAGGAATCGTTTTACGGTAATGTTCATGCCGAAAGTTTGAGATTTTGTCTGGTTGTTTCCCTGTTCGCATTTTCATGATAATGTTATTATAAAGTGAGAGGTTTTTGAACGCTAAGTTTATATGGCAGATCTACAGCTTGATGTTAAAGGGTGTCGGGATGTTTATGCTTCTTTTGACAAATATGTTGAAGTTGAACGTCTTGAAGGTGACAACAAATACCAAGCTGAGGAACATGGTTTGCAGGTTAGTAAACGTGTTTGTAGATATCCTTAGATAGTTGTCTCGTATCTATGGAACTGGGCCACAAGATACTTGATAGTAAATAGCTGATATCGTTGTCTTTCTCTTCTGTTGCCTATGAGATATTAAGCCAGAAGGTCGCTTCCGTTTCTACTGGCATTTCAGGGTCATAGTGGATCCCTGCTAACTAGTTGTGCATGATATACCAATTTCAACTATTGTCTTCTGAGTTTCATTAGTGGAGACTGCTCAACTTTTTTATCACCCTACCAAGTTAAGTTTATCAGTTACTGTTGGATCAGTATTTTTCCTCGATACAGAGTTTATTATCCATGGTGACTGCTTAATAGGATTTTGATTGATCATCTGTAGAGTGAAATCTCCGTCCTCTAGAGTGAAGGAAATGGGCTAATGTTATTTATCTCATTTCTTCCATGTTCTTGTTTAGCATCTTTCTTGGAAACTGCAGAAAGGCTATTGACCTGTTCTTGTAAACTAATCAATGGTCAAAGATAAATTGAAGGATGGTTGTCATTGTCCATTTTTGGAATTTTGTTTTTGTTATTTCAGGATGCAAAGAAGGGCGTCCTGTTTATTGACTTCCCCCCAGTTCTGCAACTTCACCTTAAGCGGTTTGAATATGATTTTATCCGAGACACTATGGTTAAGGTAAGTGTACTGTTCTATCCATGATTTTGGTATTTGACTGAAGTGATGGAACTCATTATTTGAATTTTTGAATTTGATGGAGGTTCTGTTGAGGAAATGTCATTAGTTGCACCTAATCTCATTGTTCTCTTCCCACATGCTATACTGCATCTAATGATTAGAGAGAACATTTTATGTAGGGTCTTGTTAACAAGTGGTCATCGACACTTGTCGAGACTGCTAAAATTAGTAATAATGCCTATCAACACATCTTGGGAAGTTGAAAGGAACATAGTCCGACAAAATGACATGCTTCAAATAGAAATGGCATATTTCCAAAGCAAATTAGTGATTGTTGTAAGTGATTTAGAGGCACTTTTTGCTTTTTCCTTGTAAGACAAGTTCCTATAGATTTGCTGATTTAAATTGATTTTGGATAAGCATAAATCAGATTTGTGGGAATAATTCCTTGCGTTCTCCTTCTCCTTTTTATTTCTGACACTTTGTGTAAAGTTCCAATTTTCGGATGTGATATTCAGTGAGGATCTTAGGTTCTTTTGTTGTTTCAGCTTTGAGATCCATTGGTCTCGGTCTTGTTCTTTTTGTGGTGAAATGGTATCAGTTCAGTCTCATGCTCATCATTTACTAACAAATTTTGTTTATTCAGATAAATGATCGCTATGAGTTCCCTCTTCAGCTGGACTTAGACAGAGACAATGGAAAATATTTGTCACCAGATGCAGATAGGAGTGTACGCAACCTTTATTCTCTTCACAGGTTTGGCCTTTGCATCATAATTGCACAATGGCCTGTCTCTTGGCTGCTGTTTCCCCCCTATGAACTTCTCTTCATCCCATCCACCGGCAAACACAACCCCCCCACCCCCCCCCCCCCCCCCAACCAAAAAAAAAAAAAAAAAACTAGGAAAAATACACAAAGAACAAGGGAGAAAAAAGCCTCCTTCTGGAAACATCAAATCTGAATGATGTTTACAGTTGTTCATGGTTATACTCCATTGAGTCATAGTGGCACATTTTATACTACTGTGCAATTCTGCTTGTATATTATACTAAATATTTGCATTTGGTATTTATCATATTAGTTATTTGATTATAATGCACTCGTTTAAGCCACGTTTCTGTGTTTTCTTTTCTTTTCTCTCTCTCTCTCTCTCTCTCTTTTTTCTTTGGCAAATATGACCACTTCTAAGAAGTATTTTTGTTGGGGGCTTGGAGGTGAAGCTTTTGTGTATGGTTTTGCATGTGGCAGTGTATATGTCTCTTGACATGCATGAAGTTCGATAGTTTATATCGGTGAATGCGCTTATCCTTGACTTGTTATCATTTCTTGGGCAGTGTCTTGGTTCATAGTGGTGGTGTTCATGGCGGCCATTATTATGCCTTTATCAGGCCCACACTCTCTGATCAATGGTATGTGTTCTTCCCTGTGCATACTCTCTCTCTCTCTCTCTCTCTCTCTCTCTCTCTCTCTCTGTGTGACAGAATCATCTAGCTCTTCTTTGCATTATCTTGTTTAATGGATTATCTAGCGAAGGGCTTTGCTGCATCTTATTTTTGTTTGGAGATTAGCCAATGGGTTTCATTTTTTTTCCTTTTCATATGGCGCATGTGCTTATGATAAAGATCGCCAGATTTTCTGCTCTGCTACAAAATTCTGCGGTGAATGATTCCCTTTGATTTCAATGAACTATACTGAAATATGCATTCTTTAACATCTGGAATTGGAACCATTGTTGGGCAAGTTCAGTGACCTCAAGATCTCAATCACTGTTAAGTCCTGTTTACCCCTAGAATCGAGAATGAGAAAAGCTCCAAATATTAAATATCTTTCACCTGCCAAACGGAATCTGAGGCATCTGCATCCTCCATTCCCATACCAAGACTTCAGTTGTCATCATTCTTTCAAATTCAAACAATCTGAACATAATGCAGGCAGGTTAGGTTCAGTGTTGAGGAATAATTCTTAGCTTAGCATGCATTGGTTATCGCTTCTTTAGGGTGAAGTACTGATAACATTCTAATGGAGTAATAAGCTATTATGGCAACAGCCAACAAATTGAGACCATGATTAGTTCGATGTGGCAATCTATTTCTCAATGTTAATGTGCTACAAGCATGCTTCAATCTGTGGTTAGGACCAACTTTGTCTGATTATTATGTTGTGGCTTTGCCTGAAACGGACAATCACAAGACTCGATCAGTACCCGGAGCCCTTAACTTCAAGTCTTTCAAATCATATTCTATGAGTTTCAATTTCAAATGTTCACTTTGATAAATTAGCGATCAAAAAATAATAAAAATATACTTAATATCCTTTCCTGAATTATACCTTAATAGCACAAATCAATTATGATTGGAATGGTGCACTTTCAAGCATATTTTGAACACCATTTCAATTTCTAAAATGTTACTTAATGCTTGATTTGGTCTTATAATGAGATAATGAATGAATATACATGCTATGATGTACCATGTACCATTTCCGATGAGTTAATGTTATGAGTTGTATTTGTGATTATGGAATAGAAGAGACACTTACATAAAGAATCCTTAATTTGTAGTATGATCACAAATTCAATGTTTCTCCACTGGTGAATCTCTATTGCCATGACTTCTTTTTTCCCCAAACAATTTTGACTTTGTTTCAGTTGTCACTGCAACCTTGAAGTTAATCTGCTTCACCTGGTGAAGTGTATCCAATAGAACACACACACACACACACTGTTGCACTTGCCTCTATCAATGTGTGAACTTGGCTTTGTAATAAGGATGATTATTTTATTTACCACAACCTTATCTCTAGTCTTTGCACTACATTACAGCATGTTCCATCTTTGAGTTCTTGCCTTATTTTAATTTTCTTCATAAGTAATTGCTAAGAAAATCTTAAAATAATTGAAGATATATTTTGTTCCTGGACTCTTGATGATCACAAGGCTCTACATGCATGTATAGGCAATTGGTCTGTTAGTTTGGAACTTTTGTTGTATTCAGTAACACGTCTTTTGAGACTTCCACTTTCAGGTTTAAATTTGATGATGAACGGGTGACAAAAGAAGATATAAAGAGGGCTTTGGAAGAACAGTATGGGGGAGAGGAGGAGGTGATATATTGCACTGATTCTCAAATTGATTCTCTGCCTGACTTGTGAAGAGCTTACTTGATTTTTATATGTTTTCTTTCAGTTGCCGCAGACCAATCCTGGTTTTAACAACACTCCCTTCAAATTTACAAAATACTCAAATGCATACATGCTTGTGTATATACGTGACAGTGACAAGGATAAAATAATTTGTCACGTCGATGAGAAGGACATTGCAGAACATTTGAGGGTAAAGTCCTTTCTTGGTGAATGCTACTCTGATTCTCTTTTATTTATTCATGTAGCTGGGGATGTGTATGGGTTGGACTTATGTTCTTATTGTCTTTAGGTGAGGTTGAAGAAGGAACAAGAAGCAAAGGTGGAAAAGAGAAAGTACAAAGCACAAGCCCATCTTTATACTATAATAAAGGTATATAGTTGTCCCAGTGTTTACTCAGAAGCAGCATAGGCCTTTTTTTAGTATTATATCTAAAGCAACAGCCTATTATGTTAGGTAGCACGAGAAGAGGATCTTGTTGAGCAGATTGGAAAAGATATATACTTTGATGTTGTGGACCATGACAAAGTCCGAAGTTTTCGCATTCAGAAGCAAATTAAGTTTAAAGATTTTAAGGTATCTTTACACTTTTTATTACTTTATGTGATGATCAGTTCAAGCTTCACCCTAGTATAAAGTTCTTTAAGTCTCTTCATCATTATGCTGATTCAATACACTTTGTTGGTTTCTCCAGACCCTAGTATTTATCTGCTCCAGCTTCAATTTCTCTAGTCTAGCCTTGTTTTGGCATTTTTGTTGATTTTTACATCTCTTTCTCTAGTCTAGCCTTGTTTTGGCATTTTTGTTGATTTTTACATCTCTGACTATGTTGGTATTGATTTAGGAATCCATCTTGACTGTCATCTGCTCTTGGGAGAATTTCTGTGTGTGATACTTTATCAATTTCTTTTTTGATTGGGGTCAACTTTTCATTGTAATTTTGTACTTTGTCTCTTCAATTTACCATAATGTATCTTTAAATAGCTGAAAATCTTTATGTCCTTGTTAATTAGCCATGCTTTAAAGACCTTTCAGAATACCTGACTTCTAACTTGGTGTCTTGTGATTTTGGTACAGGGATAGTAGCTATATTATGACATTACTTTATGCTAATCTAAATACAACAGTAAAAACAATTAAGATTGTTGTTTGGTGTGTCAGCCATGTGGACGTTGCTGTGTCATTTGGATCCTATCTAGTAATTTGTATCTTCATATATGTTGATTGATGCATGTAACTGATTTTCTGGTAACTCGCAGGAGGAAGTTGCCAGAGACTTTGGTGTGCCTGTGCAATGTCAGCGTTTCTGGTTATGGGCAAAGAGGCAAAACCATACTTACCGTCCAAATCGGCCTCTGACACCCCCAGAGGAAGAACAACCAGTAATAACGTTTTAGTGCTGAATCCCATTTTCCGATTCCATGGATTAATTTATGTGATTGGGGAGGTTTTTTATTTCTAAGTATGTCAAAGATTCTTTAGAGAATGCAGAAAAGCCACATACATGTAAAATAAGCTCGTTTAGGTCACTTTCCTTAATGGAAGTTATAAATCCTCTCTAAACTCTCCTTTACAAGATCAAATATTACTTCGTGGCATTTCCCCTGTTTGTGTAGAAATTGGGATGCTAGGTAGGCAGGTCAAGTCAGGCACTTGAAGTCTTCAACAGATGTTTTACTTTCTTGACAACAGATTGATTAGGCCGTTAGTGATGATGGCTTAAAGAAAACTGCTGTCATCTTTGATTTTTGTTTAATTGGCGTAGCCTCATCATAAGAATGAGGATGAACTGGAGCATGTAGAATATGTAATTGCTTCTCATGTATATCCGATCATCTAAACATTGTCATAACCTTGACATAGGTTGGACAGTTAAGGGAGATGATGAACAAGGCGTTCAATGCAGAATTAAAGCTGTTCTTGGAAGTTGAGCTTGGGCTGGTAATGATTTATAGTCGTTGGCCATGCATTAACCGTGTCTGCATGCGGTTCTGAGGTGGCTTTGGGTACCACATCTTTGTAGCTTTTGCTATGGTCTAATTGATAGTGCTTGATATTGCAGGATAAGGTTCCTGTTTCACCACCCGAAAAATCTAAAGATGATATCTTGCTATTCTTCAAACTTTACAACCCTGAGAAAGGAGAACTGCGGTAGTTTGCATTTTTGTATATAGAATTTTCCTGTTTTCTTTGCACCTTTTTTCTTTTATCTTACATGAGAATTACCACCATGATACCAGATATGTAGGTAGGCTCTTTGTGAAGATTTATGGTAGACCAATTGAAATTTTGCCAAGATTGATTGAGATGGCCGGCTTCAATCAAGATGAGGAATTAGAACTATTTGAGGTTTGTTCCTTCGCCTTCCCTTGGAGAAAGAGGAAGCCTGCATTTGGACATACTTCCTTGAGGACTAGATGGTTTAGTTTCATTCAATTATTTGCAGAAGTAAAATTTATGAAATGTTTTCACAAAAATCACGATAAACAGCTTTTACTCCCCACTTTTAAAATCTAGTTTTTGTGGTAAAAGATAAAAGTCATCATAGTTTCAACTGTCTAAGGTCTGTCACAATCCTTCGTAAAGTAAATTCAAGGCCCTCATTTCATGTCGGTGTTATGCCCAGGAGATAAAGTTTGTGCCTGGTGTCATGTGTGAGCATCTTGACAAGAAGTCATCATTTCGAGCGAGTCAGGTATAAATTGGCTTATAGCGTCTTGTTGAAGCTCACTTTCCACTCATTTTCTTAGAATGAGTTCTCTAGTTCTCTTCTCAGCTTGAAGATGGGGACATCATTTGCTTTCAAAAAGCTCGAATGGACAATGAAGATGAATTTCGTTATCCTGATGTTCCTTCTTACTTGGAGTATGTGCATAACCGCCAGGTACCACTGGTGCTCCTTACTACTATTACTGAGATTTTGTGAGTTTCTTCTGTACTTGTGAATCTGGTGTCTGAAGGTGTGTTTCTTTGTCTTCAGCATGCAGTTGAGCTCCTCTTTCCTTCCTGCTCTGTTTGCTGGACTTTATTTTTGCCATATAATGTGCAGAAATTAATTTATGAAGACAGACACAATAACCTCAGGATTAAGAAACATCATTCAAAGCAGTCTCACCATGCCAGAACACACAGGGACTAGTTCATTGCTATGAGGAGAATTTGTTAATGTTGTTGATGGACCTGTTGCCACAAAAGAAAGAGCCATATATCCATGAACTCCCCCAACATTGGATGATTTTACTTGAAAAATGATATATGGACTATAGAGAATAAGTTTAATACAGGCAGCAGCCAAAAGTCACAATGTAGGATGGAGAAATTGTGATCTTAACCACAAAATACAAGTGGGATGGAGAAAGTAGACAAGTGTGTTCGTTGTTTTACACAACCATTGAATGCCATTTAAGCTTAAGTGAAATTTCTAATAAAGCTGGTAGAAAACACCAACACAAGCTCAAAATGAGTGTAGCAGATGTAAGAATGCTTTGTTGATTGTTGTGGGCATATAAGAAAAGCCATAGTCAATTTGAATCTCTTTGGTGTGTAGCCTCAACCAAGGATGAGATGAGAAGGTCATTTGAAGTATTCTGACATGGAACTGTGCCTATGAATGCTACAGTGAGAAGATGTGATTATCAGATGAAGCCCACATTAGAATGGGCAACAGACCCAAAATGATGTGGAAGAAGATGACAAGGAAAGATATAGAGTACTTAGAGTTGGCTTTAGGCAGAATAGAGCACAATGGCATAAAAAAGATTCATAGACCAGACCCACCATAGAGGAATAAAGCTTAATTGTTGAAATTGTATATCTCTGCTCTTTTGGGCAGAGATAAAATGTGTCTTCATTTCTTTCATTTTTCTTGGCATTTCTTTATTGATGAAACTTATTTCCTTTTCCTTTAAACCTAAAGGGCTCTCTTACTGAGATGCTTTGAGAAAAGCTGCAAAGGACAGTGCTCTTGTTGACTTCTCATGCATTCAGTTTGTACTTTTTAGTAGTATATTGGTGATTTTCATGCATGCATTCACCAATATTGTAAATCTTGCATTTGGGAGATGGACTGACATGTTTTGTTTATCAATATAAACACTGGATGTGGCTTTAGTCCTGGTGGGTTTTTTATGTCTATTTTTTCTTGTGTCTGTCAATCTAAATTCTCTATGGAATATGGTTTTGTAGATTGTTCATTTTCGATCATTGGAAAGACCAAAGGAGGATGATTTCGTCCTAGAGTTGTGAGTACCGCTTACACCTTTTTGTTTTTCTCTCTGTTTGGTTTCTGAGGGTGTATGATATTCATCAATTATGCATATGCCTTTTAGGTCCAAACTACATAATTATGATGAAGTGGTCGAAAGAGTGGCTCAACAAGTTGGGCTGGATGATCCATCAAAAATTAGGCTTACATCTCACAATTGCTACTCGCAACAGCCTAAGCCTCAACCAATTAAGTTTCAAGGGGTAGAGCATCTTTCAGATATGCTAGTCCATTATAACCAGGTAGAGTTTTCATGATTATATGAGCCTTTGATCTTTTAGACCTCTGGTAATTCATCTAGATGAGCTGGCTGATATTTCTCTCTATGATAGACCTCTGATATATTGTACTACGAAGTACTGGACATCCCTCTCCCAGAGTTGCAAGGTCTAAAGAACTTGAAAGTTGCATTTCATCATGCCTCAAAGGATGAGGTGCATTTGAGTTCTCTCTCTGTCCCTTTCAGGAATCTCATGTACATGAATTTCTGACTTTTGCCTCTTTATGTATTTTTTGAATGCATTTCAGGTTGTAATTCATCATATTAGACTTCCAAAGCAGAGCACGGTTGGTGATGTTATTAATGAACTTAAGACAAAGGCAAGTTATTGATTGTTATTGACATATGCCAGTTATCCTCTCTTTAGGACAATGATGGAGAATACAAGGGGAGATACACATATTCTGGTCAATCTATATATATATATATAGATATTTTTTTATTTTGGCTATTCCAATTGGGATCTTGACCTTGAAAAACAAGTACCAAGAATAGGTAGTTTATTGTATTATGTAGGGAGTGGCTCATTTTAGTCTACGTGTTGACAGTTCTGTGTTACATTTTGCTGTTTTAAACAAATTTCTTGTACCATTTAAGCCATCTTCCGCTGGAGGAGAATTTACAGTTTTTTGGTCCATGAAAGTTCGCAAATGAGAAGTTTTCAAACTTTACTGTGAGAAGAATGGAATTCAATCTTTCGTTTCTATAAAGGCTTAGAAGTTCTTTGCTTCAAGTTTAGTGTAAGGGTTGTTCGTCTTTAGAAGTAATGTGCTGCAGTGGAAAGTCTTGCTTAGAATTTTTATATGCATGGATTAGTAGTTGTTTGAGCTCTCCTCCCTGTCTTGCTTATATTTGTTTGACACTACCCCCCCCCCCCTCTTCTTTTTTTCTCCCTCTCTGTGAAAAAACTTCTTTCTGAATATACTCAATTGAAATCCCTTATTGAACAGGTAGATTTGTCTCGTCCAGATGCAGAACTTAGACTTCTTGAAGTCTTCTATCATAAGATCTATAAGGTAATTGCATTTTCAGTGGATGCTTTAGTTATTTTTATGTGTTCAGTTTCCATTCTCCGTTGTCACTCGAACCATTGTATTAGAAATGTTTAAATGTTAAACCATTGTTTGATTGTGATGATGATTTAGACGTCAAATTCTACTAAAATTATTCACTTAGCATGCCAAATATCTATGCAGATCTTTCCTTCCAGTGAGAAAATTGAGAATATAAATGATCAATACTGGACATTGCGCGCTGAGGAGGTAAGCATGCCATAGGACTCTCTGTTGCTCCTTCCAATCTTTTCATCATCTTAATTTTGGTTGAATTGCTTGAGGAATGTAAACATGGCGGTTTGTTCCGTGCATCCCTTTTGGGCTGGCAAAGTTTTTATCATTTCAAAAACATTTAAGCCTGATTACTTGATAATGTGAATACCTCATAGTATGGAAGATCCATGATGGAGAACATTTTTCTTCCTTCACTTCTAGTGGTACTTGACCGAGGAAATGTGTGTCATTCAGAGAGAACTGATCTCTTAATAAGGAAGATTCTATTTTCACCAATATTTCTTGTCATTTCAATTGTATGAAACTGTGTACCAGCCCTCATGTAAAGTAATTAGATTGTAGCCTAATATTCTCATATCAAGAGCTGATCTAAGAACAAATTTTTTTTTATAAGTGAATGTTCCGTAATCCATTGCTACGTGACTTTGAAGAAGCATATGACAGCTGATGAGGGCTTTGCATAGAGTAAACTCAAAATCCCAACCTGATGGAAATGATTGTTTCCAGATTCCACGGGTCCTCAACAATCATAAAATGTTTTTCTTCCGGCAGGTTTCATTGGCAGAAAAAATAATAAGTGAATTAGGAAAGTAAGTTTTTTTGACCAAATAAAAAAAAAAAAAAAATAGGAAAGTAGGTTTGAACTTCAAACTAAAATGACATCTTGAGAGAGCATGTTACAGGGTACTGCCAATAACATATTTCACTGAACTACTTGGTCTGAGCTCTTGTTTTCTTTATCTATGGTGGGTTTTGTGGTTGCACTTCTGACCATCTCTCTTTCTTTTGAAGATAGCATCCTTGTAGTTTTTCTTTGGGCCTTCTTCTTTATCCTTTTTCTTAACTGTTCTTTAATTTTTTTTTCATGTATATTTGTTGTTGTAGCTATTGAAACTTAAATTTATTATCTGCTCAGATTCCTGAAGAAGAGAAGGACCTTGGGCCACATGATCGCTTGATTCATGTTTACCACTTCACGAAGGAAACTGCTCAAAGTCAGCTGGTATTGAACATTCAATTGTTCTACAATTGTTTTTGATCAAGTTTAAGTTTTCTTCCCATTATTTTTTCTCTTCTAATTTGGTAAGAATGTTAAGCAGGTGTCTTTATGTTTTATTTTCCCTTCTTAATGTGTGCTTTGATCAGCAAGTGCAGAACTTTGGGGAACCCTTTTTGCTGGTCATCCATGAAGGTGAAACGTTAGCTGAAGTGAAAATGCGCATACAAAAGAAACTGCAAGTTCCAGATGATGCATTCTCCAAGGTCTCCACTTTGTCATTATGCCTTATTTATTACCATTGTTGTGGTAGAGGTTCCTATAGGGTATATAGTGTTCATGCATACCAAATGCTGAAACAAAATGTGAAATGCTTAAACAGTGGAAGTTTGCATTTCTTTCGTTGGGTCGCCCAGAGTATCTTGAGGATTCTGAAATTTTATCAAACCGTTTTCAGGTGCATCTCTCTCTCTCTCTCTCTCTCTCTCTCTCTCTCTCTCTCTCATGCACATGCACGCGCGCACACACACACACCCCAGCCTTTACACAAAGACAGCACCCATGACAAATGATAGATAAGTCATGTTGTCAGTACCTGACTCAGATGTTTCGACAGAGAAGAGATGTTTATGGGGAACAGTATCTTGGATTGGAGCACTCTGATGCTCCCAAGAGGTCTTATGTGGTGAATCAGGTGAATTTACTTAATGCATTCGCTTTAAAAATTCTGTGTGTATGAGGTGACATTGCTGCGTAAGTCAATGTATGCCTGGTTAAAATTCTCGTGGGTTGCTTGTCTTTCCATGTTGTGTGTCATGATTTATTTCCAATTTGCAGAACCGTCACACTCATGAGAAGCCTGTTAAAATATACAACTAAGAAGAGCTGAGGATTTAACAGGACCTTCCATTTAAGGGACTACTTGATGATAATGATGTGGAGGTTGAGAACGCTTGTTGCATCTAAGTGATGATGGCCTGGGTGACCATTGTACATGTAGGCTAAATTATTCTTTAGCGCGGGTGAGGAAGGTGGGTGTCTGCTCGTTAATGGAATCTCTTCTTCATATGCCCTGCTTGAGCTCTTCCTCTTTCCAAGGGATTTTCTTGTTTCCCAGTCTGTCGTCCTACGTCTGTAATTTAGTAGTGCATAAGAAGATTTTGGATGAGGGTGTTTATAGCGGGAATCGTTCCATTTTACTATTTTTTTCCCTTATTTGATCTTTTTTGTAGTTTGGGTTTTTAAGTTTAGCAGGGGACGACCTCAAAATTTCAAGTGGCTGGTTGTACCCGATGTAGGGTGTTGTAGAAAGAGCCGTACTGCATGAGCAGTCCTGATTGCTCTGTTCTTCCACGTCATGATTATAGTGATCGTTTGTTTCGTTTAAGGATGTCTTATACAGGTTTTATAATAGTGTGCTTTTCGGAGCTATCTGTTTCCTTCTGTTTAGGTCGGATTCTTTTTTTCTTTAGGGCTCCTTGGCTTCTGGATTTTCACCAGTACAATAGGATTTGCCGTTTCAACCCACAGTAAAAAGACGTCAGGAGCGGATGAAAATCGTGTTATGTTGTTGCTGTCATCATGGGCCATGAAAGTATGTGTAGCTGTAAAAGATAAAAGGAGGAGTGTCAGCTGTAATTCGTACCTCTACCGATGTAAAGTACCTTTGGTTCATTGATGCTTCTGATCTTTCATGTTTTTCGTTTCTTTCGTTTCTTTCTCTTTTTCCAGATGTCTGATCTGATACTTGTCTGAAAACTAGCCCCCCATCAAACCGAATGGCTTAGGTGACATTTTTTGTTCGAGGCTTTTCGTTCGGGCAGCATGGTCTTTTTCCATCTGGCTTTCGCCACTGTGAAAATGTTGGAAAGTCTTCGGGTCAAGAAAAAGTTTTTCGTTCATTGCCTTTTTTAGTCCATCAACATTGGGATTATCTGGAGTATAGCTTTAGAAAGGGCCGTCGCGTCTCTCGTTGTATCCAGTAACTCTTGTTGGGAAAATTGAAGAAATCCTATGAGCCATGCCTTTGCATTTATGTACAGGTTAATGAGCAAATGAACCATGCATTTGCTTTAGTAACCAAAGTAAATGGAAGTAGATCATTTATGTATAATTAGTCAATGAAAATCGTTTTTCATTATTGAAAACATTGTGTAAATGTTTTCATAAGCAATAAAAATATCTTTTGTTTATTTATTTCTGTTAAGATCATATCTAGAAGGTATTTTTCAAATTATTTACTTTTCACGAAATAAATGGAGCTCATGTTATATTGTTTCTTTCTGTATAAATGGAGCATGCATCTGCAGAGATTAGCCATATGGAGTCATAGGCTCAATCTCATGGCCTTTCCTCAAGCATTATTAGTGGACGGTCTTCAGTCTCTAGGTCTTGTAGTCTGCCCAAAAGCAGAAACAGTTGTTGGATCATGCTCGGAATGTGATGGAATATAGGGTCGAATTAGCGGCGTGGTATTTCTATGAGATCCAGCAGTGTGGTAGAGAGACTCGCATGGGGAGACTGTGGGCCATCTGGGCTACGGATTTCTTGATTCTCGAACCCTCTGGAGGATTAGAAAAGGGGGCCCTAGGTGCCAAACTTACCTAGTCATTCGTTGACGAAATGTAATTGGAAGTAAGGAGTGTGCAAAAGATCCGGAAACCATCTAGAATCAAACGAAACTGGCATTTTCCATGGAACCAATCAGGTTCTTGGTTTCAATTTAATAAACAAATGAAGAGGATGGGGGAGATCGATTGAGGATGTCCATAAATGTTGTAGTGCTTTGTCATTATAATACAAAATTAAGGGCCAATGGCTCATTTTAAAAGCATAACTGAGTCTCTCATTAGCCATCCTCATTATCAAATTAAGTTGACATTTAAGAAATATAATTCAAGCAATTGATGTTTTGACTTCTATAGAGGCTAGGGCTATTAACGTAAAGTTTAATTCTCCGCACGTTCTTAGTGTTGGGAAACTCTAAGAAGGCCATATCATGACTTTCAAAGAAATTAAGTTCCTTGCTAGTGAGTATTGTTGATTCATTTTGCCTTATAATTTTCAGTTCTTAATCAAAATTAATAGCTTGAAATTAAACTGAATAAGTTTTAGTGCTCTACATAGAAATTAGATCCATCATGATATTAATTGATGAATGCAATTTTGTAGGTATTACGGATCTACCCGAGAACCGGATCAGATTAGCAGTCTATTCTCTAACTGGATTTATGAATGAACGGGTGGTTTCTAGTTCTAATTTTTGAAACCATCTTTAGCTCGAGAATACATGCTATATAATTTAGTTTATATATATACATAAAGCCTGAAATCTCGGAGAAGCGCCTGTAGCTCAGTGGATAGAGCGTCTGTTTCCTAAGCAGAAAGTCGTAGGTTCGACCCCTACCTGGCGCGCCATTACTTTTTCTGGCCCTCCTTTTCTATTATTTATTCTTGTTTTCTCTCTCTTTTTTTTTTTTTCCCTTGAGATCCCCTAATTCCACGTAAGCACAAGGACAGGACCGACTATAGATAAAAGGGCAATGAACTCTGTCTTGAGTCCCAAAGTCGAGGTCTAGAACAGCTCGACCACTCAGACTACGAGCTCTCCAAAGTGATGGAGATCTCGAGCAACAAGTTTGATTATGACCTCCTTTGTATTTATCGCTGGAGAGTAAATGCATTAAAAATTGAAAGATATAAAAATAAAATGTAAAAATAAACTGGTACTACATGATATCCGCTTCTTGTCCGCTATAAAATTTTGTTAATGATGGACACTAACAGCATTAATTATCTCTCCATGTCTTACCAAATGCAAACAAAAATTGGCAACCAAACCAGAAATATCAAATAAAAGTTGCTTTAGAAAGTGATCAAAGAAGCGACCTTAAATCAAGATAATCGAAAATGCTGATTTTGCTATGTCGTGCAGTGAAAAATACCAAATCGTGATAGTTGGTCGATTGCCTTTTCGACTATTTCAAAAAAAAAAAAAAAAAAAAAAAAAACAAGATCTCCATAATGCATATGCACGTCGATCTTCTAGAAGGGATGGGATGTACTGCTTCCGCTAGCTGAAATCAACCTGCCCTCCATGGCGAAGTTTCACCGGTCGGAGAAATGCCGGGATTGTTGCTTAATTTCAATTAATTGAAAGCTTTGGTGGAACCGGTCCCCATGAATTAGACAAACGACGAACGATCAAGAATGGAATTGTGAACTTGATCTCGGGTCCTGAAGTCGAGATCTAGAACGGTTCCAAAATTCTATTTCAAGCCCTTGGAATCGATGGTAAGAAATCTCAAGCAAGTATGGTTTTAACTACATTGAATCTACATTGTGGGAAAGTATAGGCACATGTAATTGAAGAACGAGGAAAGTTGAAAAATTAAAGTAAATTCCAATTATAGAAGACTATTTATTTATTATGAATGAAACATCTAGTCAAACACAATAAATACAAAAATATAGTAGTTGTACATTTAAATAAATGAATATACACTTGTAATAAATTTTCCTAAAGCTAATTTAAACCACATCTATAATAAATGTACTCTCATTATAGCTTGTGATTTGATAGCAATGTTTTTAAGGTGGTTTACCTCAAAGTTAAATGGTACAACTTTGAAGATTCTGCAGCCTTCAAGTAGTGCACCGAACAATTTAAACAGAAATTGGATCTGCCACTTTTCATAGTTTTGTGGCTGCTACAAGAACTTAAAAAGAGAATAATCTCCTCAACGAGATTATGAATCGGAAAATGTACGCATTGGCGTTGCATATTAAAAACGGATCATCACGAAACAAAATATAAAGCAGGAAGGCTGAAATATAATTTCCTGAACTTGTGCACATAGGCACTTGGGAATTCCCATTAGATTTCGAACAGAAATATGGTAAGACAACGACTTAATCTGTGAGCTGCATATAATACAAGAAGTCAATTTGTGCAGAACAAGCAAGGATCAAAACTGTAACACCTAAACACTACAAGGACGCAAAATGTACTTTCATTCATGAGTAATGGCAGCTATTGTATATATCAGAGATCAGAAAATTTCTACATAGGAACACATATCACGTGAGAGAAAGACTGCCCTTTTCCTTAGAGCTTCTCATCACATCCTAACTGCACTTGTACAGGCACGAGTCATCTTTTGCTTTGCGTGTGATATAAATTTTCTTTACAAGGGTCGACCTCCCAGAACATCGGCAACCCTCTGAATGGCTCTAGCCACTCTCCATATCTCATGTTGAATCGAGGCGTGCCCTTCCCCGCTTCTCATTCCTGCTGATCTCCAAATGGCTTCTGCTATTCCAGGAAAGAAGGATGTCCTGCTTCTGTAGTCGCTTGGTCCATAAACCTGCAAGTAATGCCTCCACTAATCAGGACTTGCCAGGCGCGCTTCGAAAACCGAAACCACAGCGCAGAGCTCAATCTGTACATAGTACATGCTATGCTTGTCCCCAAAAGAGAAGATTATTCTTCTTTTTTTTTTTAAAAAATTTTTTACTCACGAGATGTTTGAACCACCGTCCATAGGGAAGACCATCGGCATCCAAGAAGCCTCTTTCAGCAAGCATCAGCCGATCATTTAATGCTCGCCTCCTCAACACTCCGGGCTCGCCAGTCGTCTGCTCTGCACTCAATTTCTGCAATACAACCGCACAACTTCACCTGAGTTAAAGTGTATTTTCCTTGAATTAAGATTGCCAATTAAGTAATAACTATTGAACACTAACTTTACCTCTGCTTCCAGTTCAACCTCTTTGGCCACCAATGCAAGTGCTTGGATTGACAAGGTCAAAGGGTGCACAGAAATATTTCCATCTAGTAAGTTATTCAAGATATCTACATAGCCCTGACCAAAAGCAGAAAATATGTTCATGAGAGGCAGAGTATGGGATTATTCTAGGAGCCAGAGCAACCATCAGAGTCTTCTCCAAAGAAACATGCATCTTGACACTGGTCATTGCTGTCACGATAAGAAAATACCATGTAGGACTAACAGTAGTCTTTGCACCATGCCACTTTATTGATACTGTATCAATAAGCTATCTACCTAATTAAGAATGGATCTTATCTCACTTTCCTATAAGCAATTGTCCACATTTGAATCTGATACCTCTGTGCTTCTAGTAGAATATTGCACTAATCCAGAAAAACTGCCAGAATAATTATAAGATGATCCCTCATAAGCATGTAAAAAGTACTGCATACCTGCAACTGGTTCGTATAATTGAGGTAATTGAAAGGTAAAATTAGATCATCCGCAAGATGAAGTGCTAAGAGCCCCCATACTCCTGCAGCTGAGAGCATGGAAATGATAAGTTAGATTCTTTCCACATACCTTCCAAAAAGCTAAAAGAAACTTACCGGCCACATGACGCTGAAAAAAAGGATCTCCATGATTCACCATCCAATCATACGTGTCATAGGCAGTGTGGTAGACAGGAAAATCTGAAGCATCAAATTACAATGAGCCAGATCTCTTCTAATACCCCCCCAGTGATTCATAAATAATGATAAACGACGATGTGAAAGGTTGTAGGTACCTTTTCCATAGTACATATCAACAGAAGGAATTCCTGCGTATTGCAAAAAGGGAGCATAATCTGAATCTATCCCACTGAGTCTTTGGATCTACAGCCAAATGGCCAATCTTATCAATTTCTAAGCAATAAGAGTCTAATTTAGTCAAAAACTCAGTCTGCAATGCACAACTTAATTCTCAACATCCTCAAGAAAACAACCAACACACTGAGTAAAAATTTCAGCATTTATTTCATGAATTTCAACATCAATCTTTAAAAAAAACAAATTACAGGCTTTGAAATAAATGTCAGAGTTTTCCACACATAGACTTCTAGCTATTCCATATGTTACCATTGCCTAATATTCATGTAGTCTCCCTCTGGTTAATGCCTTCACCATTGGGGTTTGGACTTTCCAAAACAAGATCAGTGCCAAATTTCAATTTTCCACCATATATAATACTTCATTTCACAGGCGGATTCTTGTTCATCTCATTCTTTGTTCTTCAACTTCATGTTGTTTTCTTCATCACATATCCTTACATAGGTGATTGTGCTATTAGTGTTCCTTTACCAAATAGGTCAAGTGTTTACATTGGACTTCCTAACACTATACATATTTGAAAGGGGTTGAGAACACAAGTAATCCTGGATAGATTTAAACAAGAACTAGCATTTCCATAGATGTAATGAAATGTAAGAACATATCCATCCTAAGAGTTCAAGTTGGCACAAGGCAATTTACACTATAGAAAAGACAAAAAAACATTCAGTTTCAACTTTGTTGTACATGAGAGGAAAGATATCTTGGACACATGACGAAACACCCTGCTCGATCCAAAACAACAAGAAGAAAAAACAAGACCACAGGTCTTATGAATGCAAAGTCATGCAAAAATGTGCAGACATTCTGAGCAAAAATACCAGTTAACCTTACATCGATGCCATCATTAGCTTTTGTCCACATCTCATAAACAGTTGCTTCCTTATTGTCAGGATCCTTAACCTGATGCCAATACATCAATAATCAATAGAGTGCACACATGCTCAGAAAAGTTAAAAGGCATAGTTTCAGAACATAAGATCTAAGCCATTTTCACTTTGTTGCACCTTCTTTGTGATCTCAATGAGGAGCTCATCTAGCTGTGGAGTTGCACGGGCAAAAAATCCTGGCCCTTGAACAGCACAATCTACGTTAAGGTAGGCCACGGCTTTTGAACCCAGGGTCATGAGATTCTGCTCGACCCACTCAGTAGATCCTATCTAAGATCATGCCATCAGAAAAATAAATAACTGAAAGTCCACAAGAAATGGAAAACCACAAGGAAATGTACCAAGTAATGCACCATTCAAGTTCAATTACTTTTTGAAAAAGTGTGCAACACAGCAGTAATGCCAGCTAACAATAAAGGGCACAAGGCATCTTATTTATCCAAAATGCAAGTCATGTCTGCCAGGGAAGAGTTTCGACTTACCATACCAAACTCTTCAGCATCCCAGCTACAGAGTATGATACTTCTCCGAGGATTCCAACCCCTTTGCATCATAAGAGCATACCTACGTGCAATGTCAAGTAGGGCTGCAGTGCCACTGTTTGGGTCGACGGCTCCATATGTCCATGCATCCCGGTGGTTGCCTAACAGAATGTATCGATCAGGCTCTTCTAATCCCCTTATGACAGCAAAAACATTATGGATTGTTGCCACTTTTTTCTCCCCCTGAAGAGAAACGAAATAAGAAGAAGGTGAATCTGAATTCTTTTTTCCCCATATCTCTTTCATGCCTATTGATGAAAGCACATGTGGTGATAAATGCAATGCGAGGAAAAAGAGTTTGCATCCAGAAAATTTATAGAAATGCATGCACTCATTACAGCAACAGCAGGTAAACTGCCTAAAAGTGTGTGATACTGCCTTCTGGTTTAGGTAATTTTTAGTAACACAAAAGGTTAATTCACAACAATCAGCTCAATTGTCGCTAGACTGCCACAGTATTAAGTCATCATGATTGAATGAAGACAATGATCGCAAGATACCATCTTTCAGCAAGGTCAACAGCCCAAAATCCTTCAATCAACAGCCACTTATGGTCAGCTTGAGCATTTTAACAAGGGAAGAAGAGATGAAGTCGATGTTCAGTGGCCATAACTAATGGAAAGGTATTTTTCCTATTTGAGTTAGAGATTATCTAGAGCCGAGCATAACCAAGTACTCACCTATCCGATTGCTCAGCACCTCAGTAAATAAATCCTCCAAAGATCATGTATAAGCACTCTTTGGCAAACCTTTGCAGTAATAAATGGAAAGCAATGTTATCCTCCAAAATTCGTCAAAACAACAAGATCGTCAACATCAAAAGCTTCACAAATAAGTCAATCAGGAAGCCTGATGCTAAAAGCAACATCTAGTTTCAAACCCAAGTCCAAGCACCTAGGCCAAACCATGGATGCAAAGAAGGGATCCACCAGCAAACAAACTAAAACAAGAACTTTCTGTATAAAGCCCTGTACCTCAAACAGCGTTGACCGCCCAAAACTTGTGAAATAGGATCTCTACATGAGGCGTGTTAAAAGGAAAAAAAATGGAAGACGACAAGAACCGTGCCAACCAAAACCCAAGCAACAATCACTGTTCGCGCCGCAAAAGTCAAAACCAGCAACATCACATATATTTCCGTACACCCACATGAAACAAAAACACTAATGAAACCATCACCATCCACGCAGCCAACCAACCAACCAACCTGATAGGTGAAGTTCAACGCCGTCGGGCCGGGCCCCACCCCCCGGACCTTAAACCCCATCGTCTCCGTCCACTCCGGCGGCGCCGGAGGGCCCCCCAGCGACGCCAATATCATCTCCGCGCATTCCGCGGACACCGGCAGGGACGGTACCGTCGGGAACCTCGCCGAGACCTCCTCGTCGTCCAAGCCCAAAGCCTCCCCGCCCTCGACCGCTGCCCAGCCGGGGCTCAGCGGGTCCCCGACGCCCCTCATCACCGTCCCCCTCTCGACCCCGCCGCGGCGGCCCGCCCCCGCCGCGTCCCCCTCCGTGTACATCAGCACCGCCGCCACGCCCTTCGACGCCGCGGCGCGCACCACGTCGCCCCTCGACAGGTCCCCCCTCCGCGCCACCGCGACGCACCCCTCGACCTCCGCCCCGGCCGCGGCGAGCGCGGCGTAGTCCTCCTCGCGGCCGTAGTTCACGAACACGGCCCGCGCGCCCGCCGCCGACCCGGACGGCGAGTAGGCGTGGTAGGGGACGACGGCGTCCGGGGCGAGGCCGGGCTCGGTCAACGGGAGGTCGACGGAGGTGCCGTTGGGGAAGCGGGCGGCGAGGGAGGCGCGGGCGGGGTAGGAGAGGAGCGGGGCGAAGCGGGCGACGTGGGTCTCAAGGCCGAGGGACTCGAAGTGTTCCCGGACGAGGCGGGCCGCGTCGAGGGAGGGCGCCGTGCCGGCGACGTGGGGGCGGAGGGTGAGGGAGCGGAGGTAGGCGGCGAGGGTGGCGTTGGCGGCGGAGGAGAGGAAGGCGCGGTGGAAGTGGTCGGCATTCCGGGAGCTCACGTGGTGCTGCGGGTGCTGGCCATGGTGGCGGAGGGCGTAGAAGGCGAGGAGGAGGAGGAGGGGGAGGACGGAGAACACGGTGCAGGTCGGGGTGGGTTTTGAGGGGAAGAGGGAACTGGGTTTCATCTTCCTTGCTCCGGTCAGAAGGAAGAGAGAGAGAGAGAGTAGGGTTTTAGAGAGAGAATGAAGAAGAAGAAGAAGAAGAGGACGACGACGATGGCGCTGACGAAGAAGAAGAAGAAGCAGCAGCAGAAGGTGGTGTGCACTAACACTGTATTTTCCAAGACAGGTAACTTTTCTTTATTTTTTTGGACAGGGCACATTTATTTATGTGGGCGAGCATAGCATCCTTTTGCCCGATAAAATGATGGGTTAATATAATAAAAAATTTAAATTAGTATATTCGTAATAAATTTATACGAAATTGACTATTAAAAATCTTAAATTCGTGATAAATTTACTGTATATTAGTTTTTTGTTAAATTTATCACCAAATGATATGCGACAATTAATGAATATATCAATTTGAGATTTTACCTTTTATTTATTGTATTAGGATAATTTTTTATGATTTGTCATAAATATATTAATTTAATTTTTTTATGTTTAAAAAATTAATTTATAATTAATTTATTAAGAATATACTAATTTTAAGATTTCATGATATCAACTTAATGATTTTGTATCTATCTTCTATCTTATCGATATATTCAAAAACAATTTTGACATATTAAAGTGTGTTTAATAATGTTTATATTTAAAAATGATTACGGGGAACATAAATAAAAAATTTTTTTTATTTATATTCCAAGAAACAATTTTTGAACAAAACAATGCATTTGGTAAATTTGTATAATTTATGCTCCTAGAATAAAAAAAGAATAGAAACACGTTTGGTAAACATTTGTATTTTTTTTTTTGTTTCTTTTAATTTTTTAATATTTTATTTAATTTTTCTTTTTTATTTTATTTTTTAATTTTTTATTTAATTTTTCTTTTTTTCCTTTTAATTTTTTAATATTTTTATTTTATTTTTTCACTTCCTTTTGGCCGGTTGCTAGCCTCAACCTCACTAGGGGCCGGAGACACTCAACGAGGGTTGTCGCCCTCAATGGCTAATCATTGGCATTGCCGACCCTCGATGGCCAGGCTTGCCGACCATGGCCGAGTCGGTCGGCCAAAGAAAAAGAATAAGAAAAGAAGAAAGAAAAAAAAGAGAGAAAAAATTTATTTTTTGGAAGTGTTCAAGAACAAGAAATAAGTTTTTCTTATTTTTTGTTTATGTTCCAAATTTATTTTTAGGAACAAAAAAATAGATTTAGAGCAAAAATTATGTTCTTTTTTGTTTTCACAAAACAAAATAACAAAAATTGTGTTCGAACAGACACAAATAACACAAACAAATAACACATAAGAGAGTGAATATGGGCCTGTTTGTTAATGTTCTTTATTTTTGTTTATGAACAAAATTTATGTTTTTTTGTTCTAGGGAACAAAAAAAGAATAGAAACGGGTTTGTTTGCGTTTTTGTTCCAAATCTATTTTTTTGTTTCCCAAGAATACATTTGGAATAAAAACAAAAAACAAGAAAAAACGTGTTTATTATTTTGAAACAATTTTTAAAAACAAATTTTCTCTCTCCTCTTTTTTTTTTCTTCTTTTTTTTTTTTCTTTAGTTAGTCGCCGGCCTCGGCCATGGCCGGCGACCGGCCGTTGGGGGTCGGCGAGGCCGAGCGTCATCGGCCCCCGCGAGGCTCGGCCTCACATTGGTGGGCAAGGTCGAGCTCACCCAGATCCGGCGAGCCCGAGCTCGCCCGACCACCGGCATGTTTCTGGTCATTTTCCAAACATGTTTCTATTCATTTTCTATTCCCAAAACAAGTTTACCAAACGCGTTTTTTTATTCAAAAATTATTCTTCAGAACATAAATACTATTTTCTATTTCTGTTCATTGGAACAATTTTTAAATAGAAATGTTACCAAACGCGTCCTATATATGATCCTATATTCTTGTCAATGCTTTTTCCCTTAAAATCAGGTGGAATAATTACACAATTTATATTTACACCATCTGGCTAGTAGAATGAGATTGTATTCCCAGTCATGACATCACGAGCTTAAACTCGTTCATCACGAAGGCACACAACCCTCACCGCTCAATGGGTTACTTGGATTCTTAATAGTCCGATGACGTTATGATGACAAGGCAAAATGCTCATTGGTGAGCCAAGGAATCGCGAGGATTATAACTCAAACTAAAAGTGGGGATTTCAAATTTCGTTTAAACTCTATTTAAAACCTAAAATCTATTTATCAGAAAAGGTTCTTTAATTTTTTTTTTTAAACCTCAAACCTACTCTACCTACTCAAGAATCTGGAGTTTATTCTATCATGAATTCTAAGATTGGTTTCATTAATACTTTTAATTAAATTATTACAGTGAATCATCACTCTTAATAATTATCATTTATTACAATCCACAAATCATAAAGACACACAAAAACTATGAAATATTATTAAAGTGAAAATCTCTATCATAAATATCTTCAAAAATAGAAGCTTGGACTAATAATTTTTTATTATACACTGAATATTGCATAATCACACGCAGACATTAAAACAACTAAAACAAATATAAAAAAAAAAAACTTGTTTCAGTTTTTAGATAATTCTCAGTTCAATCTAAAAACCTGAAATCGACATATCCTAAAATCTGAAAAAATTGAATCCATTTTTACCATTTCAATTTTATCTTTGCTCATCCCTTCCTTAAACGGTTGCCGGCCATCATGATAAGTCTCGTGGGAACTAGAGATTGGAATCAGACGTAGCCATCGGGAGTCTCAAACTATCGTTTTCAAATGAGGTTTGGCTTGCCGGTGGGCCCCGACGTCCATCACCACCACCACCACCACCTTGTCTGTACTTCTAAAATCGAGCATATCTCACGGAAGGCGAAGGAGGGGATGTGGGTAAAGTGTCCACGTTCGCTGTCATCACCACCAGGATAGAGAACAAAATCATGGGTATCCTTCTAATCAACCATCTCCACTTTTACATTTTCCTAAGCAAAATCTATTCCATAAACTTTAGTCATCTGTCGAATCTTGCCCCCCTCCGAGACCAGATCTAATGGGTGCGGTGTGATGCAGATGGCGTTTTCCAGGTCAATTATAATTTTTTAGATGATATTTATGTCACGCTTGAGATTGTCTTAGTTGAATTTTTTTGCCGAATTTAATATCAGATGACAAGACTTAAATTAGAAAACAAAAAATTTAGTTAGCGAAACATATATTTGAATAATTTTATAGGACATAATACATAATATTTATAGGGTAACCTTACCAAATTGCAGGAATTAGCCTCTCAAACAGGGTTGCTTGATCCAAGTTGACTAACAAAACCGCATTTCTTGTTTTATGTGCCGGTATCCCACGCACCTGACCCCTTCCCCAAATTTACTCTCAATATTTTTCTTTTCGAGAGAGAGAATACATAAGCTGATATTGCGAGGTCCTCCACCCTAAGACGAATCTCTTACTTGTTTCTTCTCCTTTGAGTTTTTGAAGAACTTGTTAAGGTCTAAAAACTTAATATTTAGTTAGTGGAACCTTTCTTTGAATGATTTTATAGAACATAATAAATAGTGGGATATATCTCTAGTTACGTGGAGAATATTGCGTGGGGTCCACATAATCTATAAAAGTGGAGAATAATTGATTGGGGTTGCTTTGTTTGGGGTCCACATAATCTATAAAAGCAAATATTTTCCAATCTCTGAATGTTTTTACAGACGGAATAATGCAAAATAATTGGGGTTGCTTTGTTTGTGGGGGAGGATTGATATAGCCCCAAAAAGGGTGAAAATGAAATCACACATTATAGCAATTTCCTGAGAAAAAGCGCTCGGCCAACCTTGGATCGAATGCTTTTCATTAATCATAGACTCGCAAGTCAAGAGGATCGAGATCTCTTCTTCGATCATCAAAACAAAACGCTCATTGGCAAAGCAATTGTTTACGATTTTGCTAGCTATCAAATCCGACCAATGGTTATAGCAGTGCCAACCCTAAATACACTCATAAAAAAAAACATTTCTTCGATCCAACCCGATTAAGGTAAACACAATCCTTAATCTACCTGAATTGCAAGTCTATGATTAATGAAGAGCATACGGTCTGAAGTTAGCTGAACTGTAGTCGTATAAAGAACATCGTACGGACCTGTACATATCCTTTAAAGTCTTAATTGAGAGCAAAATCTCACTTTGAAAGTCTCTCGGGCATCGTCACCTCTCCGAGGGAGAAAAGTTACTGAGGAGAATTAAGGGGGCCTAGGATCGGTGAAGGCTTGATGGTAAATGAGGAATCTATGGAGGTCGCCCTCAATGGAGGGACAAGCCGCTGTAAAACATAGATCAAGACTAAGTTCTTTAGGGTCAAAACTGCTATAGCTGTTGGTTTAACAGCTAGTAAAACCGTAAACAATTGCTTCACCAATGCGCATTTTGTTTCATCGACCGAAGATGCGATCAGGAAATCAGGAAAACACCTTACGCTCTCACGATCAATTATCCCACTTGATCCGATGATACACTCGGTAAATTTTTAGCCCGTAGAGGTTAATTTACGGAGACATGTTTGCCATTTTACCCTTCTCAAATTAGTACACCTGAAGAAGAACGCTTCTTCTTTTTCGCCACTTGAGACTCGAACATGGGCGCCCATTCTTTCAAAGGTACTCGCTTGGTTATACGCTAATATTTTTTTTTTCCTGATTTAAGATGAATATCTCTTCCCATCGTGGGAACTATTTCAATAACATGGGTCGAGTTTGTGTCAGCCCATTGTGGACGGATCCCACCTGGTCCAAACTTCTACAGCTTTCTTGTAGTTGTTTTCCATTAGGGCTATGATTTGAAATGTCGTAATCCGTGTAATTAGTAATGCGCCTTCCAAAATCAGGGCACTTAAAAAATGGTTGAGACAACTCCCTGGAAGCCGTTATAATCTGTAAGAGTATGATGTGCACCTTCTCATGAACACTAATTGAGTGACCATGGCTGCAAGCTCGAGACTCTAGTGGGTATGGCTGCGAGCTTTGTGGCGAGCTCATACCGACCGACCTTGACATGGTCATAGCGAGCTTAGAGCTTGAGCTCAACTCACATCTATAGCAGTTGCAATGGACCCCCTCTCTCTCCCACACACGATTTTCTCTTTTTATTTTACTCAATGCGACACCTATTTTGCGCCAGAATAATGTTACGATAATTTTAGCATGGCCGTGTATATCAACATCCATGTTAGCAATTCAAATATCTATGTCAGCAAAAATCAACTAGCAATGAAAGCAAAAAGATTGATAGAACGATAGTGACATTTTCTAAGAAGTATAGTGACTCCATTGTGAAAAAAATACAGAGGGACAACTTCGATTTTCACATAAAAGTAGAGAAATCAAGGGTGGGAATATTCCTTCACGGAAAAAGAAAAAGAAGAAAACAACAACGGATCTTTTAAATTTCAATTATTTAGTTCCAAAGACGGACGTCAGATATGGAACTGCATTTACTATTTATCTCGTAGGAAAGAATCGGTGCCTTCTCCATTTTTGTCTTTGTTCTGACAGGGGTATCTGTGCCAGGGCCACTCTCGCCACAAGTGGGCATTTTCTCAGGATGCATCCTCCACTATGTGACTAAATCCAAAAACCAGTTGTGCATGAACATTAACAATGACCTGCACTTCCCTCTCTCCAGGTGCTCATGCTAGTCATGGAGAGTTCACCCACTCTCCATGGATTCACATGAAATCATGTGTCCCAAAGAACAACGGCTACGACTCAGGAAGCGGAGGCGCAAACACAGAGAAAGCCATGTGTCGATGGTGTTCGGCATGATTCCTGCCTACCGCACAAGGCCATCCTTTAAATTCTAGCGCCGATGAGAGAGAGAAAAAAACTGTGTCGAGAGCACGGATTCCCAACTTGCTCAAGCTTTTCCTAGGAAGATGATCACTCTCTTCCCACAGGTAAAAATAGAGCGCGAGAGGATTACATACTACGTCCCTGTGATTGTTACCATCCGATTTGCAGCATGAATTGAGTTCCTAATCTGTCTAGGAGCATCATAAAAGAAAAAGAAAAAACAAAAACTGTTAGCTACTGCAGTAACCGCCTTCGAATTAGAGTAGCAACTTTAACGTGAATCCCTTAACCGCGCTAATTCTTCATTGAAAAGACGAGATCAATTTACCAAAGAACAATTTTCAACAACAGTGAAACACAGAGGAGGAGGAAGCCACGGTGGAATGCGGAATGTTCAATAATGTTACAACAGCTTTTGACCAAAATGCATGTAGTACGCATCGTCGCACCAAGGCATCGGTATCGGGCGAAATTGGTCGGTGAGGCATGTTCTTTCTGCTCCAAAGTTTACATGTCCATGTTCTACTTGTAAGGAGCTATTCCATTAGATTCTGATTTCCTATTCTCAACTAGACAACTTCCCATCAACATGTCTTCATACTCCGTTCACAGTGTTGTAGGTACCATGCACAGCAAAGAGTAGTCCGCATATCAAAATGCAAAAATCCAGAGCCTTTTGCCAGTCTCAGGGAAGGACCCAACAGTAACAATTGAAACGAGGCCGGCAAAACAAACGAAAGAAGCGCGCAAACGGTGCTCCCCACGAGGGAGGCGAAGACTCCGAATCCTGGTACGCAAGACGCTAAAGCACCCAATCCTAACACCACTGCAGACGGAGGGCATAAACCACACACTTTCCCATCTTTCTTTTTGAGCAACAGAGCTCATCGCCGAGCAGTTTCTGAAATCATTCTGTGCTTTTCATCTTATCTGCAAGAGTTAGAGAGAGAGAGAGAGAGAGAGAGAGAGGGTTTTAGAGAGAGAATGAAGAAGTAGAAGACGATGGTGCTGACGAAGAAGAAGAAGAAGAAGAAGAAGCGGCAAGCTGCAGCAACCCAGCAGCAGAAGGTGGTTGACAGTAACACTCCTAGTCTTGTCCCATTTTTTGGACAGGGCTTTTTTTTTTTTTTTTTTTTCTTGGACAGGGCACATTTATTCGTGTGGGTGAGCATAGCATTATTTTGTCTAATAAAATTGTGGATTAATACCACAAAAAATTCTAAATTAATATACTTAACTAATTTTTTTATTATTGAAAATTTCAAATTAATTTATCTATGATTAATTCATCTATTAATTTTCATTAAATTTTACCATCAATTATACGTGGCAATTGACAAATGTACCGGTTTGTCATAGTAGTACCGTCAACAAATGGTAATTTATCACAAATATATCAATTTGAGATTTTCTATGGTAAAAAAAATTAGTTTAGAGTAAAATTATTATAAATGCATTAGTTTCAAATTTTTTGTGATATATTCAAATTTGATTTTGATATCAAGAGAATAGCTACATACGTTCCTATATTCTTGTTAATACTTTTCCTCTTAGGATCGGGCGGAATAATTACACAATTTCCACTTACACCATCTAGCCAGGTAGAATGAGATCATATTCTTGTTCACGACGTCACGAGCTCAAACTTGTTTGTGGCAAAGGCACACAACCCAACATCGCTTAATGGGTTATATGGATTTTAATGGTTTGATAACGTTACGATGACAGGATAGAATACTCCTTGGTGAACCAAGGAATTGCTGCGATTGTGCCTCAAACTAAGAATGGATGGTTCCAAATTTCATCCAGGTTTCATTTGGAACCTAAAGTCTACCCATTGTAATAGGTTCTCTGATTTTTTAGAACCTTGAATCTACCATGCATACTCAAGAATTTAGAATTTATTTTGTTACAGGTTTTAGGGTTATTTCCAGAATTATAGTGAATTTATTAATTATAACTTTATATTTAGACATATTTAGAAATTATTAAATATTAAAAAACTAAAAGTTTCTATAATGAATATCGTCGAAAATGAAAGTTTGGACTAATGATTTCATATTACATACCAATAGAATATCTCAATATCACACAAAAATATTAAAACAACTAAAACACGTTAAAAAAAACTTATAAGTTCCAGATGATTCTTGATTTTATTTAGAACTTGAAACCGATATATCTTAAAACTTGAATTCGAATCCGTTCCACAAACCTGATTCTCAGGATTTTCGTTTTATGCGGAAATTATGCTTACCCCTGCCTTCAATGGTTGCCGGCCATCACGATAAGTCTCGTGGGACTTTAGATTGGAATCAGACGTAGCTATCGGGAGTCTCAAAACTATCGTCTTCAAATGGGCTTTGGCTAGCAGCTGGGCCCCGACCTCCATCACCACCACCACCTTGTCTGCACTTTACAATCGAGCATATCTTACGAAGGAAAAGCAGGGGGGGAGTTGGTAGTGTCCACATTCGCTTTCGCCACCAAGGATAGAGAACAAAATCATGGGAATCATTCTAATCAACTATCTCCCACTTTCAAATTTTCCTAATCAAAATCTATTCTAGAAACATTAGTCATCTGTCTAATCATGCCCCCTTCGAGACCGGATCAAACTGGTGTGATTTAATGCCCGACGGCAATTTTTCAGGTCAAAACCCGAGTACATAAATTTTGTAACTTTTTTAAATGGTATTTATGTCACGCACTCAACCGTTGCCTTCATTGAATTTTTTTGCCAGATTTAATATCAGATGGCTAGACTTCAATTAAAAAGCAAAAATTTAGTTAGTGAAACGTTTCTTTCAATGATTTTATAGGACAAATAGATAATGGTTATAGGATAACCTCATCAAATTGCGAAGAGTACCTCTTGAGTCAAGGCCAACCCATTTGCTTATAACCTAATTGGGCTACTAGGATTGCGTTCCTTATTTTAGATGTTAGTATCCTGCACGTCTAAGCCCCTCCCCCCAAACTTTCTCTCGATATTTTCTTTCTCGAGAGACAATACAAAATGTGACATTGCCTCCACTTCAGAGTAGATCTCTTGCCTATTCCTTCTTTTTAGTCTTTGAAGGACCTATGAAGGTCCAAAAGTGGAATGTTTATGATTTTATAGAAATAAATAATGGAATAAATCTCTAGTTACGTGGAGAATATTGTGTGGGGTCCACATATCTATAAAAGCAATTACTTCCCAATATCGGAATGTTTTTACAAACGGAATAATGTGAAATGATTGGTGATGCTTTGTTTGTGGGGGAGCATCGATATAGCCCTTGAAAAGGGTGAAAACGAAATCATGGATATAAGCAATTTCCCGAGGAAAGAGCCCTCGGTGTTCTTTGTATGACTACAATTCTAGCCTCCTTCAGATTAAATGCTCTTCATTAATGATAGACTCGCCAAATGGGTGGATTGAGATCATGTCTTTAGTCGATGAAACAAAACTCACATTAACAAAGAGACTGTTTACGATTTTGCTAGCTGTTAAATCTGACCAATGGCTGCAACAATTCCAACCTTAAATATGTTTATAAAAATGACATGTCTTTGATCCAACCCAATTAAGATAAACACAACCTTTGATCCACCTGATTGGCGAGTCTATGATTAATGAAGAGCATTCAATCCCAAGTGTAATCATATAAAAAACATCATGTGGACCTAGGCACACTCTTAAAATGCTTAATTAAAAAACAAGGATTGGTGAGGGCCCGATGGAAAATAAGGAATCTAATTGTGGAGCCCATCCTTGACGGAGGGACAGGCCACAATAAAAACCAGATTGGTACTAGGTTCTTTAGGATTGGAATTGCTATAGCTGTTGGATTTAATAGTTAGCAAAATCATAAACATTTGCTATGCCAGTGCGTGTTTTGTTTTGTCGACCAAAGATGTGATTAGAAAATCGGGAAAACACTTTACGCTTTCGTGATCAATTATCCCACTTGATCCGACCATACACTTGATAAATTGCTAGCCCGCAGAGGTTAATTTATGGAGACACGGATCAGTCATGCTCGCTATGTTAAACTGAACGCTTCTTCTTTTTTCGCCAACTGAGACTCGAACATGGAGCCTATTCTTTCTACATTACCCACTTGGCTATATAAGGATTTTTTTGTCCAGATCTAAGATGAATATCTCTTCCCTTCATGGGAACTGTTTGAATAATATGGCCGAGTTGGTGTCGGCCCATTTTGGAAGGATCCCATTCGATCCAAACTTGAACGGCTGTCTTGTAGCTGTCTACATTGGGGCTATGTTTTGAAACGCCGTAATCCACGTGATTAATAATGCACATTCTAAAATCATGGCACCTAATAAATGGTTGAAAAGGCTCCCTAAAAACCGTTATAATCTGTAAGGCTACATTTTTAGTCGTTTGGATTTCTAATCGAGATAGAACTTGATAGGATATGATATGAAATTCTGAGATTTTTTTATATCATGTTAATTATTTAGTGTATCGCAGTATTAAAATCGGATAAATTCATATCATATCATGTACATTTTTTTATTATTATATAAACGGCATATCATTATAAATAAACCTAAATGTTCATAAAAAACGATGGTGAAAGTCTATTATAATACTATTCCTTAATTTATTTTTATTTTATTTTTCCTTTTTTTAATATTATTTCTTTATTATTTCTTTAATCCCCTTTCATCATTCTTTAATAAAATTTTATCAAATAGTAAATTGTGCTAACATACTTAAAATACAAAAATACCTTAAATATATAATAAATAAATAAATAAATATAAATATATATAAAATTTATAGATTGAATATTTATTATAAGATAGAATTAAAGTTGAATGTATAAATTAAAATAAGATTAATCAAAAATAATTTTTAATTTTTAATTTCTTAAATTAGAATTCAAATATTATTTATATTGAAATATAATTTCAATTTTGTTAATTTAATAAGTTTGTTATTCAAGAAAAATAAATTTTCTATTATGAACATTATAAATCTTATCCACATTTATCCCACCTTAACCATTGGATAATTTTATCTGGCCTATATTTCTCTTATATTCGACTCTATCCTGTCCTGAGCGTATACCAAACATAAGATATGATAAATTATATTCTATCTTGAATTTTATCCCACAGCCTAAAAGTATGATTTCTACCCCCTCATGAACACTAATCGAGGGACCATAGCTTTGTGGTGGGCTCATACCGACCAACCATGGCCACAATCTCAATTTAATGACCATAGCTTAGAGCTTGAGCTCAGCTCACGTCTATGGCTGTTGCAATGGACCCTCTCTCTCCCATACACACAATTTTCCCTTTTATTTTGCTCGATGCAATACTTATTTTGCGCCATAATAATGTTGCGAGAATTTTAACACGACCATGTATTCCAACATCCAATGTCAGCATTTCAAATATCTATGTCAGCAAAAATCAATTAGCAATAAAAGCAAAAAAATGGATAGACCAACGGTGACATTCTTTAAAAAGTATAGTGAACCCTTCGTGAAAAGATAAAATAAAATAGAGGGACAATTTTGATTTTCACATAAAAGTAAAGCAATCAAGGGTGACAATATTCCTTCACAGAAAAAGAAAAAGGAGAAAACAACAGTGGATCTTTTAAATTTCAACTAGTTAGTTCCGAAGACGGTTGTCATGTATGGAATTGCGTGGAAATTACTATTTATCTCTTAGGAAAGAATCGGTGCCTTCTCCATTTTGTCTTTGGTCTGACGGGCATCTGTGCCAGGGCCACTCTCGCCACAAGTGGGCATTTTCTCGGGATGCATCCTCCACTATGTGACTAAAACCAAAAACCAGTTGTGCATGAACATTCACAATGATCTGCACTTCCCTCTCTCCAGGTGCTCGTGCTAGTCATGGAGAGTTCACCTACTCTCCATGGATTCACTTGAAATCATATGTCCGAAAGAACAACGGCCACGACTCGGGAAGCGAAGGCGCAAACACAGAGAAAGCCGTGTGCCGATGGAGTTTGGCATGATTCCTGCCTACCGCATAAGGCCATCCTTTAAATTCTAGGGCCGATGAGGAAGAGCAGAGAACTGCGTCGAGAGCACTGATTCCCAACTTGCTCAAGTTTTTCCTAGGAAGATGGTCACTCTCTTTCCACGGGTAAAAATAGAGCGCGAGAGGATTACATACTACGTCCCTATGGTTGTTACCATCTGATGTGCAGCATGAATTGAGTTCCTAATCTGTCTAGGAGCATCATAAAAGAAAAAGAAAAAACAAGAAACTGTTAGCTACTGCAGTAACCGCTTTCGAATTAGAGTAGCAACTTTAATGTGAATCCCTTAACCGCACTAATTACCAAAAAACAATCTTCAACAACAGTGAAACACGGCGGAATGCGGAATGTTCAATAATGTTACAACAGCTTATGACCAAAATGCATAGAGTACACATCATCGCACCAAGGCATCGGTATCGGCTGAAATTGGTCAGTGAGGCATGTTCTTTCTGCTCCAAAAGTTACACGTCCATCTTCTACTTGTAAAGAGCCATTCCATTAGATTCTGATTTCCTATTCTCAACTAGACAACTTCCCATCAACATGTCTTCATACTCCAACCACAGTGTTGTAAGTACCATACACAGCAAAGAGTAGCCCGCATATCAAAATGCAAACATCCAGAGCCTTTTGCCAGAGTCTCAGGGAAGGACCCAACAGTAACAAATGAAATGAGGCTGGCAAAACAAATGAGAGAAGCGCGCAAATGGTGCTCCCCACAAGGGAGGCAAAGACTCCGAATCCTGGTACACAAGACGCCAAAGCACTCAATCCTAACACCACTGCAGAACGGAGGGCATAAACCACACACTTCCCCATCTTTCTTTCTGAGCAACTGAGCTCATCACCAAGCAGTTTCTGAAACCATTCTGTGCTTTTCATCTTATCTTCAAGAATCTCGTTAATCGGATGCAACATGATAGGAAATGTGAATGCCAGCCCCAAGCACAATCCAATCTGTTATCAATTTAGCATAAATTAGTAAAGTTTAATGATTCAAGTTTGATTGGCAACACAAAAGATAACTAACAAACCAGTCAAATTAATTTTGCAGATAATGGACCTTAGTATGAAAAGCCAAATAAGCCAAATTAAATCCAAACTGGACTAAAGTGCAACTCGAATCCCCCTCTTTGCCTACTTCTCTTAGCCTATCCTATTTTGCAAACCCACTATATTCACAAAAAGAACTCCACAATGGGACTACAGAGAAGATGAAGGTTGACTTTAATCTGTGACTTGCCATAAGGTGACATATTAACTGCATGTATACTTCATGGAGACTCATGTATCAAGGACCAGCATTTTTGGAATCAAATGTGATGAACTCACTCAGCTTCTCTGTTAGATTAATTAGAACATTACACCAGGATTTGCTTGTTTAACAAACAAAGAATTCCACAGAGTACCAAACTGCTATATAAAATGCACAAATCTAGATTCTGGAATGGGTATGAGCAAGGATATAGCAGTACCTCCACCAATTATGCATTCCATATAAAGCTTATTATCAAAATACCTTACCTGGACAGCAACTGTTGTCCAAGCTCGAGGAAGATTAAGAGTGACAATATCTGCCGTCTCATCACCATAAGCCATGTAGCCAAAGAATCCGAACATAACATAAACAAGTATTATGCCTGAAAAAACCTGAGCCAGCACCTTTCGGAACGTCCTCCTCTCCTTCATTGATGCCTCCAATGCCAATGTCATTCCAAACCCCTCAAAACAGAACACAGCCATTCCTCCTGCAAACGGCAGACCCCGAATATCTGGGGAGATAGCTTTCCTATCACCAAATGAAAATTGACCACCTAAAGCTTGCTGTATGTCTTCTTTCACCACAAACCCCATTGCTATGACATTGCATACGTCAGCAAAGATGCTAAAGGGGGCCAATGCTGATAGAGTGTTTATCCATGACAGAGCAATCTGGAGCGGCACTAACAAAAATATGAAAGATGCGAATGTGAGTCCATGGCCTTCAAATATGGAAGAAAGATTCTGTCCAATGAATACAAGGTATGCCACAGCTCCTCCACACTGAGAAATCGTAATGAGGAACTCAGTGAGGTAGCGACCAGTTTTTCCCATGCACTTACTACCCAAGTCCCCATAAGTTTTTACATCAGCTGACTCTTCTTGAGATGCCAGTTTGTCTCTGCATTGAACCTGTATATATTAAGCCTCAGCTAACATTTCAAAAATTATCTTCTTGATCAAAACTAAAAATTACAGAAAACAACAAAGTAAGCCTGGCAATTATAGGATCAAACCATACAAGAATACACTAAACAATATTACCAAGACACAGCAATTATATGATCAAACCATACATGAATACACTAACAATATTACCAAGACAAAACTGATTATGGTGCTGTAGACTTGCAAGGCAACACCACTGAGGGTTATACAGTCGGTACTGCTCAAGGGGCATGAGGTCTCAAGTTCAACTCATAATCGATGCAACCTATTGGGCCAAATTACAAGGAATTCATTCCTCGCAGATTCCCAGTCCGACATGGTGGGCTACCTCCGCCAGACCAGGAGCTGGAGTAAATTTTGGTGGGTCCAATATGAACCCAACTACAAAGCAAGCTCTACAGACTAGATTTGAATGAGGAATTGAACCCAGTGGGAGCCACGCATCTAGCAGCTCAGGCACACTCGATCTCCAAACACCCACCCAAGTTGTCACCTTTAACTGAATTATTCAGGAATAAAACACTGGATGAAACGAAGAGATTCGGATCATCAAAAGAAGAATAATTATACCTCCGCCTATGAGTTATCAGCACTATTGTCAGGTCAAAAACTCAAAGACGAAAGCAACTCCTGTCGCCATTTTCGAAATGACAGAGCTTTAACAAGACGTCCCATTTCCCCCAACCAAGAATAGACCATAAATTCAATACCCAGATTAACAGAAAAACAAAAAGAATCAACTTTGACGGAGGAAGGACCGGAATTGAGAAAAACAAAACGCGGGGAACCACTCACAAGAATGAGCATGCAGTAGTAGGTAGCAACGCCCGTGACAACAACCCCAACTGCACCCGCAAGCCAACCGGCGACCTTGAAAGCGAAGGGCAAGCCCAGGACCCCGGTCCCGACGATGGAGACGACGATGTTCCCTATAGTCTGAATCGACGAAGCAGATCCAGCGGCCGACGACGAAGAAGAAGACGACGATTCGAGCAGCGGGCTCGACGACCCTTTCCTCCCCCCATCTCCCACCATATTCGACAGGGATTGCTCCAAGCCCTCGCTGCCTTCTTGGAGCAACCCACCCACCGAACCGGAAGAACCAGCAGCTTCTATCGATTTCGATCTGGACGAGTCGGGACGAAGACGGGGGTGACTACGCCTTCTCTGCTATATGATATGATATCTCGGTTTGGCGGAGACAGCAGAGTGACGGGACTCTAGCCGGCCACGTGGACGCTTTTAGGAGAGAGGTGTTTGGTTTGGTTCCTTTTTGTGTCCACTTTGGCGGAGAGACAGGTGGGGTCGAGGTTGGCGGAGCTAGGCACCAGCACCAGACATGGATTATGGAATCTGCCATCCGAATCACCCCGTGACATATGATTGGGGACATTATTGACTATCTGGTTCGCTGGCATTTATGATAGCAAGATTGACAACATTAAAGATCCAAAAGACAAAAAAGAAACAAATCGCCGTGTCGCTTGCCGTGCTGCTGGGTACGGCGGTGGGGCGGGCCCGGCTGAACAGAGTAACCCTCCGTTCCTACTCAAAAATAGTTTATTCTGACTTTACTCTCGGGACGAATTTCTAAGCTTTCAAACGCGCATGATATTTGCACAGAATTTCTATTCTTGAAGTCAGAAAATGATAGAAATGTGTCTGATATAACTTTCAAATTTTCTTTTTACATATAATTTTTTTTGTTGTCGGGTCTCAATAATGAACGATGAGTGGCCAAAGACGAGAGCCAATAACTTAGCAGCCTCGAGGGAGTCTCACCCTACCGTCACCGAGGTTGATGGCTCGGTGAGGCACGACCTCACTAAGTTATGGCAAGGCTCTAGCAAGGTCGTTGAGCTTGGACAATGGCTGGCTTATCAAACCTCATCTTTGGCCAATCATCGGCCATCACCAAGACCTAGCGATCGACTAGAGGAGGAAGGACAAAAAAATATAGAAAAAAAGAAAATGACTTGCTTAGAAAAATTGTTTTTTCTACTACTTTTATTTATGTTATAAATCTATTATCTTGTTGTTCATCTATTCCAGGGAATTGAAAAGCTAGTTAACATAACCAAACAAATTTCTATTCTTTCTATATTTTGGGGAACAAAAGAATAGAAATAGGGAAGAATTGGGGTGTTACCAATCAGGCCCTAAAAATTTCTTTTTACAATGAAAACATTTTTTGTTAATTCTATGTAAGTGATATAAATGGTTATTTTTAACAAAATATAATCCAAATCATTTTATTTTTCACAAAAACAAATGCACCTACAGTTTTCAAATTTTATAGTTAACATAGTTATTAGCTGATTAGGATGGCCCGGATGCCGCAATGAAAATTAGGAACTTAAACTTAATTTACTACATTCTATTAGTGATTAAATAGACTTTTTCTTAAAATAAGCGTAAATTAAATTAAGTGAAGTGCAAACAGGAAAATAAGACTTTTACCAAAAAAAAAAAAACAGGAAAATAAGATTCGTAAATACGGATAATTCAAGCTTTGACACACATCGCTGGACTTAAAACCTCCACATGGCCGACCCATCTCTCAAATATCTACGACCCCACATTTTTTGCTTGGTTGGACCGTCTCTTTGGAAATATTTTGTTATAGCTTCATGATGGCGCAAAACGAAAACGTTGTATACAAAATGTTGCCAAATTTTTCTTAAGGTGTGTTCATTTCGCTGATAATAAATAATTTAAAAAAAAAATTCTAAAGATAATCGCTTGTAATAGTTATAAAAATGAATTAACGAAAAATGTTATCCATGAAAATGTTTAAAAATAAATTGCTATTAATAATGAAAATATTTTTAAATAATTAATTAATTATTTTAAGTAAGATAAGTGGTCATTTTATGGAAAATGTTTTTGAAATTATTTATTTTCTGCAAAATAAAATAAGCCTTAACCAAAAAAAAAAAAAAACTCAAAGTGCCACGTGGCACTTCAATGTTGATTCGAGAGTAGGCATAATCTCAATGCTTATTGTAGTCAAATTGACGCAGCCTAACAAGCCCCATAGGTTGCATGTTGCTAGTTTACACAGTCACACCTTAGAGAAATGACATGACCCAAAGGTTTTCTATACGAAAGAGAAGAACGAGCTTTTTATGTCCTAGGATTTTATGAAGTATTCTAGAATAATCCTAGAGGTAGGCATTGTTGTAAATCTATAATATTCTATAGTATTCCTATTATGAATTAGGATAGTTAGTAAATGAGGAGATATGATTTCCACCGTTAGATTGAGGAGAAATTTGTAACTGTGGTAAGGCCTATACTTGTACATGGGTTCTCATTCCGTCATTTATATATAATAGTTCTAGAATTTCTCTCTTTACAATCCATGTAAGTGTGAGTGAGTAAGGTTGACTTGGGAACAAATTTTTAAGGCCACACGGATAAGGTTGGCTTGGGAAGAAATTCTTAAGACCTCATGGATAAAAGAACGCTAAATCGATTGATCCATGTGACCCATGACACAAGATTGTGACAATCTTCATTTGTTAAGTCCAAATTTAGCAGAGACTTAAAGTTAATTATCACAGTAGAAAGAATATCCAGTTAGACAATCATGAACTAAAATATACATCATTCTACTCACATGTACTAAACATTAGCATCGGTCATGCACATAGGCTATTTCTGTAATCATCACAATGCATCCTTATAATGTAGCCATAATCTAGTTTGGTCTCTTACATGGTGACTGAAGAGTTTTTTATTTGATGGGCCAAGCTAGGTTGTCCGTCCATGTTGGGCCAAACCTAGTCCATAAGAGAAAGGTCCATGACAAGAAGATGGTAGTTATTTTTTTAAGTGAAAATAATTGCAATATATAAATGAAAAATGAGGAATGTTGAAAATATGTATAATATAATACGTTCTTTTTCTCTTTTTGAGATAATAGTACACTCCCTCTTGAAGAATAGAATTCCGGGGCTTTGATCAATTTCTTTGAGATTGCAATAAGTACTTAACTTGTGGCAAATAAGGTATGTTCTTCTTCATGATATACCTTTCGATCAGTGTCACATGTTTCCTGAGCTAGTTTTTGCGCTGTTTTTTTTTGGGTATTTGATCATTCGAGTATTTAAATGGATGGGTCATATTTCAAAACTCAATTATAGTCCTCCTTAGCTTATAGAACATTAACTTTTGTCAAATGATTATAGTGTACGAATATTGGTCCACTCCATCTATAATTGATGTAGCATGATAAGACATTCTTAAATATCAAATATCTCCTATTTATTTAAATTTAAATAAAATTTATCTTTTGATAAAATTACAAAATTTGATCTAATTAGTTAAAATATTTAAAACCCAATTCAATTCTATACATAATGAGTGATCCAACAATTTTTTGAGAGACATGGGATTAGCTTGAGTTTCTTTTCATCTATTTTCTTTTCTTTTGCCGACTACTTGTTAAATTATATATAGAGTTTAAATCTGTGTGATGAATTTCCAAAATCAACTTTCTTATTTGAATTGGAGTTTATCTTGAAGGGAATATTAATGTGATAAGAGTTGCTTTTTAAATCTATGGGAAGTCTTCGTTTGTTGCTCAAGAAAGTCCAAATCTTTAATCCAAGATTTGACCTCGTGAGAGTGAAACTCTTCAATGACGTGCAGTAAGAATAACATAGATGGAGATGGCAAGATATGGTGACTAGATTCTACATTGAAAAAGAAACGATAAAAGAAAAAAAGAGTGAATTTATTATACCGACCATAAAAAAAGAAGAAGAATTTATTACTTTAAATTTCAATTGAAAGATTAAGGATAGATTTGTCCTTGTGTTAATGAAGTGGATTTATAGTCCTTTAGCAAGTGAAAATGGCACCAGTCAAAATGATTTTTTCAAGAATTCTTTTAAATATGATTGTATTTTGTGAATGATATGAAAGTAGTTTTTTGATATCTGTTACAAGAAAATTATCAAAAATGCATTGGAGAAAACATCTATAATACAATCTTATGTCTATAATTTGAGTGTCGGGCATTGGGGCTTGGGTGCATGAGATCAAGCTTGACTATTAGTGATGGGAGCTTGGTTGTCGAGATCATGAGACTAGCCTCAATGGACCCAATCCTGGCCTTGGGTGACCTGATCTTGATCACTAGGAAGCACTAGGTCCCCACTAGGCCTAACCTAGCTGAACTTGGGGTTCACGAATAAAAGAAAGAATTAACTTAGAGTTCACAAATGATTGGGATGTCGAGAAATTTCTAACTCAAGAATTAGAAGCTGTCTGTTCAAGTACTACCAATTTCATAAAAACTATGTTGATTTGGGCCATCTACATACACTCTTCACCTGGTATGATTGACTTGTTGAAATCTCAAGGTCTTTTTTGAGTGTCTAAGTAGCAACATGTCCATACAAACATTTTCTAATATTGGAGATAAGAATCCAAAAGCATCAAGACTCAAGGGAGAAAGTTATCCGAGGCTTCTTTGCTAGGAAGGGCGGCTTAAACTTCAAACTAGAGGGAGGTCGAGGTGTCGTGTAATTCGATGCGCTTGAGTGTTCTCCCCAATTAGATTTTGATATCTGGATTGTAAAAACGGTCAAGCCAAGATGCAGATGTTGTTCATGGAGAGTGTATAATTTTTCCAAAATTCTCATACTCTAAAGACAAGCTCTAATTCCGTAGCAAAATAGAGGTAAGAGAAGAAAGGAAAACAAAGAAAAGATAGAAATTTGAGCAACAGGATAACGACAGATAGTGAATGTATTATCAATGGCGCTGCATACCTGAGCATTTGAAAGGAAAATCATCTATTCTTGTTGGGATCTCTTTTTTCTATAAAGGAAGCTATCTTGATACAGCAATTCAACTTTTCCTTTGAGCCCGATCCTTCATAAACCCACGATATACACTAAAAGGGTAAGTAAGTGGATTACAAAAAGATTAGTATGACGAAAGAAAATTGGATTCAAGAAATTGGGTACGAAGATCGACCATTCCATCAAATTTCCCTAATTTAGCTGCCCAAGTTTCAATTCTCTAGAGGATTGCTGTAGCTAATAGCTGTAACTTTACAATTGACCAATTCTCCGTGAATGGAGTCCGCTTGGACCTCTCTCATTAGCCATTGCTAACCCCAAACTCTCTCTCTCTCTCTCTCCCCTTGTCATCTTCCCTGCGCGTCACTCTTTCGGCCTAGGGCATTGGCATAGGAGTACGAAATGTGCCGAGCTGTCGAAATGTGCTCAACCTGTTTTTTGACCAGATTACTCGAAGAGCTCGGCTCCTGCCCATCCTCCTTCACCGGGAGCCCATCCTCCTTCACCGGTTCTGACCTTCGACATAAACACGGGACTCCCTCCTTCCTGCTCGGCATCATGGCTTAAGGTCCTGAAGCGACTAGGTCTCACTCAAAATCTGTTCATTGGCCGTGACTCCGATCCTTAATGACAATTGAAGCTTCTGTTGTTGGTCCAGTTCCGGCTGCTAGTGGCGGCTTCGGTTCAGTCCATCAACAATGGAACACTCTTACCCTGTTGTACTCTTTTTTCTTTTTCTTTCTTTTTTTTTTTTTTTTTTTGGGTGAAGGGGAAGAGCTGGCATAGCATGTTTTAGATTAGGATCCAGTCAACTTCTTCCGAGTCTATGTTAGCAGTTAGACATATCCCTGAGATGGTTGATGATCAGTTTTGTTTTGCAGACTAGGCACGAAACTGGTTCGATAAAATGGGTTTGAGGTTTCGCTGTGCAATGCTCTTTACTGTTGTTCAACCTGAAGACGTGTTTCAATACGATTTACATGACATAAGTTGATGTACTAGCTGTTAAACCCATACTGAGAATACCAAGAGTTTTACTGACTTCATGTCCTCTTTGTTTGATGCATGGTGTCTTCAAGGATGGCCGGGTTATTGATGAGGAACTGAGCATGAGTCATATTGAGGAATCTTTGGCCAGTGAAGGTGCGGTGGCCGTTGATATGGTGGTGGCGGTGGAGGATGGAGGGGGTCATGCATCCTCTGGAAGGGAATATTTATGGAAGAGAGGAGAATTCGCTCTAGAGTTCTCCCCGCTCATTGTTCTCATCGACTTGTGGCCAGCGGCAGCTCTTCCTCAGTGCCAATAGTGCACTAACACCGAATGGGTTAGCGTCCTCTCCTCAATCCATGCTAGCCATATGTTCGAGGAAATGCCTGAATTAAATCCGTTCGAGTTAGTCTGGAATTTATTTATTTTCCTGAGGTTACATGAAGGTGTTTTGTATGGTATAAGGTTTCCATTATGTGTTTATTTTTGGTCAGGTTTCATTCTTAACAAGCTCATAACTCCCCAAGTTTTTTGGTTGCCTTTTGTTGCCTTTTGCCTTGTTCTTGTCGGTGTGTCTCTGTGAATGTTTTCTGGATATTGCAATGTGACTGCGAGCATAAGTCTTGGGCGGATGGTGGTGGTCCAATGAGGTGGCAGCGGCACCGGTGCGGTGACTGGGGATAGCCAAAGACGAGTTGCTACAGAGCTACTCGTCGCCGTTCTTCTTTGGCCGTCCCGATGTGGGTGACGATGGATGGCTGGCTTGGAGGAGATGACACCCTGAGGGATAGTGACAAAAAGAGTTGGCTAAATTGGCCAAGTTAGGTTGCGTGGAGGAGGGTCTGGGGCAAATGGTGGCATCGTGACGATAAGGAAAAGCAATCGAATCATTACAAATGCTCATTTCGGGACACTACTGCTGCAGCAGTCATGGTTGTCCCTTTTTGATCTCGTGGATTTGGTTCCCCTGTTTTGAGTTTTCTTTCCTTTTGTTATCCTAGTCACTCATTAAAATATTTAGTTGCATATCTTGATTTCTTGTGTCTAGTCTTTATTAAACTTTTCCCTTTATTTCTGCATCCACTCTAGGAGAAGCTTTGCGAAGCAAATGCGTGGTGGGCTTGCAACTGATGTTCTATCTCTTTTATTTGAGAAAAGGATTGCAACTAAAATGGATGACTATTGGACTGGCATGCGAATTGCGAACATGCCTCTAGTCATGGCAGTTGTTGCAGCAGTATCTGGAGCAAACTTGAAGATGATCGCACCCTTCAATTTGGAGTTGCTTAGTCAGTGCAACGGCAAAGCACAGTCATGCAAAGGGGAATTCATCGACATGAGAAATTTATGTAATAGCATTGGTGGATTTCAAACGGGCAATATAACTCAAAGTTTTAGATTGTACATTTATTGTTAGAGGTTCGAGTCGGAGTGTTTACTCAATAGATGCTGGCCAAGAATAATTCATTTGACAAGATAACGTTGACACCTGAATTTTTATTAACATTTTAAAACATCAATTTATTTTGCAGAAGTATAAAAATTTATAAAAAAGGTAAAAAGCAAAAAAAATATAAAAAATAAACAATTTATATAAAATGATGATTCAGTCCTCTAAGCCCGTTCGCCCCTCCTATCTTCGTTTCTTTCTTTTTAGGCCCATGTTCATTACTTTTCTTTTGAGCCCATAAAAGTCTGAGGAAAAAACGCCACAAGAGTGACGCGAGAAAAGCTGGGGCAGAGGGAGGGCTGGCTGGCGTTAGTGATAAGGACGCGTAACGGAAAAGATTCGCAAAGGGGGAGGAGACGAGTTTTTTGCGGAGGGGCTGGTTTTGATATAGATATACTCCTTCTTTTTATCTTGATTTTTGCGTAACCTACTTCTGCTAATAATATTTAAGAGAAGAGAATCAGTGATTTCAGAGACGAGGAGAAGAAGTAATGAGATAGCTTTAATTGTTTCATTTTTGTCGACAGGATCTTCACTCAAATTCAAGCATTGACGGTTTTTCTCAACTTTTGTGCTTTCTCTGCCGGTGACCTGCCTATATCTCAACTGCGGATGCCATGGAGACCGGTGTTTTTATCTGGATTCAATTGGTCTTTGCTGCGCCTCAACTTGTATCTCTTGTTTTAGCTGGATTCGTTGATGCAAAACGTGGTCTTTTTTGCATCTGAAGCAGTGTACAGTGGAGGCCTCACCTGGCCCTGGGGAAACTAGGAGTGCAGCCTGAAAGTGATCTTGTTGAAGAGATTGTTGCTCACAGACTGGCTCGGATTCTTTCTTGACCGCTTTGAGGTAAGGATGGTTAACTAGATTTTTGTGGAAATATTGATGATGATGGCAGCACTTTAAATTGTTAGAGAGGTCAGAGTTAAATGCATGCTGATACTCATTGTACTTGTATTACATATACTCAAGATGCATAATTAAAAAAAAAAAAAAGTACTGGAATACTTGATTAGGTTTGCAGCTTACATAACTCATGCATCAGCAAGCTCGAACTTGGCTAATATAGGATGAGTCATTGATGGGTCATGACTTTGTTGCCTCTGAGTTTTCTGGCTCATCTATAATGGACATGAGAGGGCTGGCTACATGGGTCCACTTTTGGTATTTGAGTCTAATTAGGACATAACTTGTTTGATGATTGTGTGAGGCAGTTCCTCATATTTTTGACATAAGCACGACTAGCATGAACTTGACATACTAATTCGCATTGTTTTATTGTATCGCTTTTGAAATTGCCATTCCTAACTTTATTTCAGAAACCCAACTGTGGACATGGGTTCTGACAGTTGAAACATTGTCCATGTTATGGTCTTTTAGAACCTCCAGAAACTTACAAGTTCTCATTAAGGGGTCCTTGTACGTTTACCCTCTTGATCATTGCCAATCAAAACATATTTTGAAAAACCTACAAATCACGTGTATTATGTTTTCTACAGTGATGTCACTATTACAATGGATTTTGGTTCAGATGGATATAGTTTCTGTAAAAGAGAAAGAATGATGATAGAGAGAACAAAGATCAATTAAAAAGAGAGGGAGCAGTAAAGTCATTCATGAGCAGTCTGTTTTTTCTTTTTGGCTTTCAGGATTGGGTAGGAGACTTAATACTCAGTCATAGATGGATTTTATATGTCTCACTTAACTCTATGACAACAGCGTAACATATATCAAGATCTTAATCCTTGAAAGGGATTGTGCAAGTGTGAAACCGTGATGCTCAAAAGTTCATTCTTCCACCTAAATTCTAGCCCTAGTTAGTAAAGTAAAGTGGGATTTCTATATTTCTTGCTTCTCCCTTTTGTTTGCTCTGGAATTTGAAGAAGAAAGGAGGCATTCGTCAGCTTGACAAGGCCAAGGGAATACTGTATGTTAGAGAGGATGGTGAACTTCGGACTTTAGGAGCTCATTCGAATCTACATATGTAAAATTAATTGCACAATGTCCATCTACTCCCGAATTGGCTAAATACTAGTGTAGTGGATGTTGTTCCCTGATGTCAAATTAAAGGAATATATCTTCGGTTGGCCTTTTCCAACTTTGGGGGTTCAACCACAGTTACTCTCTTTCTAGCCGTTTCGTTGGTTTTCACCACATATATTCTGGGTTCTGAGATAATATGATACTCCTCCCACTCCTCTATCCTTCCTCACTTTGCTGATCTTCCCCTCTAAGAGAGGGTCAGAGGTGACAGGTGAAGGATGAAGAAAACTAAGAAAAGCATGTCTTGTATTTTCTCAGGTCATTTATCTTTTTGAGTGGAACACAGGGAAGTGCCCTCTTTTTTCCATCCCTACATCTTTTAAAATTTTGTATTGGCTACATGGTATAGCACAGAAGAAATTAATTCCATGCTGTATTAGTATCCTAGTTGATCTTGAATCAATATTTGATACATTCAATGATAAAGGTGTGTAATGAGGTACCGTAGGAGTCAAACTAGTAGATGGAAACTTGCACTGTGTTAGTTCATCTCTTTGGACTTCTCTAGGAATAGATATTATGCTAAAATAAACAAGCTTTAGGAAAAAAATGAAAGCACTAATTAGAAGATAAACAACAATTAGATCAATCCGAAAAACAATAAATCACGATATGCATGGCACTGGTTAGTATTAGTATTAACTCCATTCATAGGGAAGAACATCAACTAGATTAAATGAAGACCATACAAAAAGCATTTAAATTCTAATGGCAAGTATCAATCCTAGTTAAGTATGTAAAAACAAATCTGAAAGATGACAAAAACTAACTTCTACCCACTCATGACAACTGTTACTTCAGGAACAAGAAAAAAAGAAAAATAGCAGCATTAACTACACACGCATTAAGATGTTTCAGTTGTGCCAATTGTGCCCCACATCCATATGAAGATTTTCCCAAAGGACCACCAAAGCTCCTTTAAGGTTTTGCTCATTGTCTCCGGCATAGCAAGGCAGACCCTTACACCCCCTAAGATTGACATAGTCATGAATACGAAGGTGGCCCCACCGAGGGTGATCACCTCATATAGCAATATAAAAATTAATGTCAAGATCACTCACCCATTGATTCGCGGCAATCGCGGTTGGGTACCCCTAGGCACGCAACCTTAATGTGAACACCTTGGAGCTGTATATGGACGTTATTGGGCCTATGCTAAATGCGTAGAATACTATGTAAAACACAAATGAGGAAATACAAGTAGCTATTGTCCATGAGGACTTCATGTTGCAGTCGATGCTAACAAGGCATGTACCGAGGACCGCAAGTGACAAACTCATCCCCCAAAGCTGATTAATAGCAAATTCTGTCACCCATCCACATCTAGGTGGAAGATGGGGATGAGAATTGGCAAGGTCCTTGCCACTTGTACTATGATGGGCAAGAGCATAATCCAATTAGTGGAGGTCACGTCCACCTTTTCGTAAATTCACGAGTTATACAGCAGCATAGTCTCAACACTACATGCTTGTTGGATTATGTTAATCCTCAGTGTGCACAATGACTCATAGAAAAATACCAAAGTTTGATTGCTAAGTTCCTGGTGCATGGACCTCTCACGGTTGTCAACAACCTTTGTGATTTTGGCAAGCTGACAGTCAGTCTCCGCATCGGAGTTAGAGTTTTGGGCTAGGACTTGCTTTGCGTCGTTCGTGCCGCCTTGCATGACAAGCTATCAGGGGAATTCTGGCATGATGCGGACCCCAATGGCCAGTAGGATTGTCGAGAGTGTTTCCAGGCCAAGCATGAAAAGCTACCTGCATTTGAGCATGGGCATTGGAATAGCATAATTGCATATAAGGGAGGGTGCCAAGGTTGATGGAGACTTGAACAATTGAAGCAAGTAACGAGAAGATGCTCATTAAACATGAAAAAGAGAAACTAATGACTAATAAATAAACGAATAAACATGATATAAAATTAGAAAGCAACTACCTCGAGAAACAAGGTGAGCAAGTCATGAAATATGGTGGGAGATATTTCTGCAATATATATGGGGGCGATGGTAAGTGCCAATCCAACACCGACTTGGATAATAGCACAGCCTTTAGGAGTAAAGCATTTTGGGGGCCTAACCCCCCGACGTCTGTTCCCACTAAAAAAGAAAGCCCCTGTCAACTTGATCGCATTGTGGCGATCAATCCAATCAGCAATGCTCCTTGCCATCGCTGCCCTTAAGACTGAGAACAAATTCATGATCTTGCCTAGAAGTCAATGTGTTCCTCAATTATTCTTTTATGTCTTTTTTTAAATATGTCAGGGCCTCACTTATCACCCCTATGATTATCAATAAAAAACATAAAAATATTATATATTATAACAAAGTTCCATGTTAATAGTAGCCATATAAATAAAGTTGAAAAATTAGAATTGAAAAAAATTATCCTATCTTTTGGTTGGATGACTAACCAAGACCAAATAATATGGAGGTGATGGATGCCCCCATGGCACATGAAATGGCATAACTATTTAGGGTAATCGAGGATCAGAATTTTCAATGGATTCCTATGTGGTGGTGTTGATGACTGTGTCTGTCAGTACTTGCAAAGTCAAGTGGTGGCTTATATAGTAACTAAAATTTTAACAAGATGATACTTACAAAAGATAACGTTTCTAAAAATTGTACCTCTTGAATACTACCAAGAAGATGATGCTTGGACTCTATCGAGTGACGCTCGGTAGAGTCTCCTAAGCGTCGTTTCCTAGAAGATGAAGACGGTGCCATCAAATTGGAGCCTAGTCTCTTAAGAGACAAAGCCATTGAGGCTTCGGTTTGATGGCGTCATCTTCATCTTCTAGAAGAAGATGATTGGTAGGATTGGAGCATCATTTTCTTGGTAGTATACAAGAGGTATAATTTTCAGAACGTTGTCTTTTTCAGTATCATACTGTTAAAATTTTAGATACTATATTTGACACCAATTGATTTTGCAAGTATTGACAGAAGCAACCATCAACACAATCCCACGAGAATCCATTGAAAATTATGATGCCCAATGACCTTGAATAGTTACGCCATTTCATGTGTCATGGGGCTATCCATCGCCTCCATATTATTTGGTCTTGGTTAGTTATCCAACCAAAAAACAAGGGAAATTTTGTTTCAATTCTAATTTTTCAATTTTATTTATAGGGCTACGATTGACATGGAACTTTATTTTCATGTTATTTTTTTATTGACAAGTCATAGGGGTGATGAGTGAGGCCTTAGCATATTTAAGAAAAAGATAAAAGAATAATTGAGGAGCACGTTGACTTCCAGACGAGGATAAGAATTCCTTCTCAGTTTTAGGGGTAATGATGGTCAAGAGCATCGCTGACCGGATTGGCCACCGAAATGCGATCAAGTTGGTAAGGGATTTCTTTTTTTGTGGGAACAGTTGTCATAGGGTTAGGCCCCCAAAATGCTTTACTCTTGGGGAGCCGTGCTATTAGCCAAGTCGGTGTTGGGTTAGCACACACCATTGCTCCGTCTATATTGCAGAAATTTTTCCCGCCATATTTCGTGGCTTGCTCACCTCATTTCCTGAGGTAAATGTTTTCTAATTATGTATTACGTTTTGTCATTTATTTATTAGTTAGTAGTTTCTCTTTTTCATGTTTAATGAGCATCTTCTTATTACTTGCTTAAGTTGTTCAAGTTTCCATCAATCTTAGCACCCTCCTTAGCCTCATATACAACTATGCTATCCCAATGTTTGTGCTCAAACGTAGGCGGCTTTTTTATGCTTGGCTTGAGAATACTCTCGACGGTCCTGCTTTCCATCAGGGTCCACATCATGCTGGACTCCCCCTTATGGCTTGTCATGTGGGATTGCATGAACGACCAAAGTAGGTCCCAACCCAAACCTCTAACTCCGATGCGGAGACTAACTGCCGGCTTATCGAAATCACGGAGGTTGTTGACAACCGTATAGGGTCCGTGCGTTAGGAACTCAGCAACCCAACTCTCGTATTTTTCCATATGTCATAGTGCGTGCTGGGGATTAATGTAACCCAACAACCATGTGGTGTTGAGGCCATGCTGTTATATAGCTCACAAAATTACGAAGAGGTGGATGTGATCTCTGCTAATTGGATTATGCTGTTGCCTATCATAATTCAAGTGGTGAAGACCTTGCCAATTCTTATCCCCATCTTCCACCTAGATGTGGATGGACAGCAAAATTTGCTGTTTATCAGCCTTGGGGGAATGAGTTTGCTGCTTGCGGTTCTCGGTATGTTCCTTGTCAACATCAACGACAACATGAAGTCCTCATGGGCAGTCACAACTTGTATTCCCTTGTTTGTGTTTTACATAGCATCCTACGCATTCAACATAGGCCTAATAACATCCATCTACAGCTCTAAGGTATTCACATTGAAGTTGTGTGCCTAGGGGCACGCAACTATGATTGCCATAAATCGATGGGTGAGTGTAATCTCAACATTAATTTTTATATCACTATACAAGGCGATCACCCTTGGTGAGGTCAACTTCCTATTCATGACTATGTTAACTTAGGGGGCGTGAAGGGTCTACATTGTTATGCCAGAGATAAGGGGCAAGACCTTAAAAGAGTTGTAGTGATCCTTTGGGAAAATTTTCCCATGGATATTTGGCATAACTTGCATAACTAAAATAGGGATGAGCACGAGTATTGAAATGAGATAGGCTCAAGGAGGGTAGACAATGTCTTCATCTTAATGCGTGTGTAATTAGTACTGTTTTTTTTTTTTTTTTAAAGTAGCTAAGTTGTCATGAGTGGGGAGTGAAATCATCATCCCTTCATGTTCCGACGCATCCAACCTCGCTTGGCTTACTCTTCTTTGCCTTCTATATCCTGGAACGTGCCATTTGATGAAAACCCGAGAAAATGAAAGTTTCGATTTCACATTTCACTTATCACCTCGAATGGCATTGATGGCATTCATAGGCTTGAAGGGCAAATTCCACAGACGGAAGAGAAAAACCAGTCTTAGCAATAACCGTAGAGTTAGATCATCAACCCTAGCTATTTCATCAGACACACGAATCTCACTCTAGAAATGGAATTTCTTTCTCATAGACATCAACTATTCATTTGAAAACTAATGGCACATCCTCCTCCTCAATAGGAACTTCACTTCGACTTGCCTCCTGGTCTGGACTGCATTGTCGTACTGGAAGTTAGTTTTTGTCATGCTTTCACATTTGTTTTTATATGCTTGACTAGAATTGGTACTTGGCATTAGAACTTAAAGGCTGTTTGTATGGTATTCTTTAATCTAGTTAGCGTCATTCCCCATGGATGGAGTTAATCTTGACACTGACCAGTGCCATGTGTATCGTGGTTTATTGCTATTCAGATAGATCTATTTGCTGTTTATCTTCTACTTAGTGTCTTCATATTTCCTAAAGCTTCTTTATGTTAGCGTAATTAGGGGTGATCGGATCTAGGGTGGGTAGGGTATAGACCTAGATCCTGTACCCAACCCTATTAGAATCGGTTCCTCTTTTCTGGACCCTATACCCAACCTTGTTTATATTGGATCTTGTATCCAACCCATCCTGTTTTTCCGATCCGGTTCCAGGGTCAACCTTATTTCCATTGGAACCTATTTTGCAATTTTCCGATATTCTATACAACTTTGAATTTTATATTAATATGCGAGAAAATAACGTAATCCTCCTAATTTGTATTGAAACATTAAGCACTTGTAATAAATAAATACATGAGCAAACATTGGTTTAATATTAGTCTTTTTCTTACAACTACTACATGAAGCTACTCATTTATGCAAGCATAACTCCTCATACAAAAAAGAAATTAGGCAAGCTAATTCATGTGATACACAAGAATTTGGTGGCAATGAACACCATCCGTCCATCGGATGGTGTGAGAGGGAGCTGGTGAGGGAGGGAAGCAAGTGAGGAAGAGGAATGATAAAGGAGGAGTGTCGTGCGTGTTTGAGAGAGTCAAGAGGAAAAACGTCGTGTGATTGCGGGAGTAAGAATAGAAAATGGGGGGAAAAAGGTTTTGGACCTCTACTTACAAAACCAATTCGGAAACCGGTTCCAAAACCAGTCTAGGAATTGGTTTTTGGATGGGTAATCACTCGTAACCTATTCCCGGACCGATTTGGAATTTTTGGTGGAATCCCATGGGATGGTGTTGATGACTGTGTCTGTCGATACCTGCAAAGTCAATTGGCAGTATATATAGTTTCTAAATTCAACAATATGATATTTAGGAAAGATAACGTTTCTGAAAATTATACCTCTTGAATATTTGGTATTTAAAAGATGGAGTTGATTTTATTGAAAAATCATTTTGCAACAATTTTTTTTATAATTTTTATGAGGTACAATTTTCAAAAACGTTATCTTTTCTATGTATCATCTTGTTAAAATTTTAGATACTATATACGCCACCAATTGACTTCGTAGCTATCGACAAACGCAGTCATCAACACCATCCCATGGGAGTCCATTGAAAATTCCAATCCTCAATGACCCTGAATAGTCACACCATTTCAGGTGCCATGGGGCGTCCATCGCCTCTAATATTATTTAGTCTTGGTTAGTCGACCAACCAAAAACTAGGGCAATTTATTTATTTATTTTATTTATATGGCTACGATTCATGTGGAACTTTGTTGTGATATATAATATTTTCGTGTTTTTTTTAAATTGACAATCATAGGGGTGATGAGCAAGGCCCCAACATATTTAAAAAAAGATAAAAGGAATAATTGAGGAGTTCATTGGATTCTAGGCAGGAATCATGGATTTGTTCTCAATCTTGGGGGCAGCAAATGTGGAGAGCATTGTTGATTGGATTGGCCGCCACAACGCGATCAAGTTGGCTTGGGCATTCTTTTTTGTGGGTATAATTATCATGGGGTTAGGCCCTAAAATGCTTTACTCCTAGGGGGGCGTGCTATTAGCCAGGTGAGTGTCGGGTTGGCACTCACATCGCCCTGTCTATATCAAAGAAATCTCCCCTGCCAACTAGGATACTAACACAATATGGAATTAATTTCTTCCTAGCTATGTGTAGTGATGTCCATAGCATTGGTTGGACAATTATCCGCATATTGATTTAGCTCTTGCCACAAGTTCCAAAGCTCAACATAATATTGAGATATAGTCATCTCTTTCTTAGTGGTGTCATGAACCCTTTTTCCAAGTCTGTTCACTTGTGCATCATTCCCAAGTTGACCATTAGTTTCTCTTGCAGCCGACCAAATTTGCGTCGCAATGTCAAGAAGCAAATATCTTTTTGCAATATGTGGCTGCATCAATTATGTAGAAAAGACATTACCAAAGGGTCACTCGAGATCCACTTTTCCTAAGCAATACTTGATGCATCTAGCTTTACAAAAGTACCATTGATATGTCCTTTAAGCCCATGGCCTACAATGGTCAAGCATATAGATTGAGACCATATCAAATAATTTATGCCATCAAGCTTCATAGAGATCGTAGCAAACATAATATAACTTGTAGGCGAAGTGTTCTCAACTGAACCAATTAAATTGTTAGACATTGTCTCAAATTTTGCCTCGAAAAAATGTGAAGGGAGCAATCTAGCCACCAAATATTGCCATAATAGGCCAAAAATTGGATCGAAGTCCTCTCATAGTAAGGTAAAGTTGTCCTCTAAAAATTAGCCAAATTAGGTAACGGAAGACAACAAGTCAATTTTTTTAAGGTTTAGGAAACCTAAAAAAAAATCAATAATTATGATTTTTCCCCAAAATTCTGGAAAAAAAAAGGAATATGGTGGTCCACGAATTATAGTACTTTGGTCTTCACATAAGAGATAATTGTAGGCCGGTGGCAAGGCAAAAATAATCTTGAACAAAAAGATCCAAAAAATTCGCAGAAATGTTGAACCACTTATTGCATACTACAACGAATCTTTAATTTATCTCATAGAGGTGAGATTTATGGTAGACACTAGATTGAGACCATATCAAATAATTTATGCCATCAAGCTTCATAGAGATCGTAGCAAACATAATATAACTTGTAGGCAAAGTGTTCTCAACTGAACCAATTAAATTGTTAGACATTGTCTCAAATTTTGCCTCGAAAAAATGTGAAGGGAGCAATCTAGCCACCAAATATTGCCATAATAGGCCAAAAATTGGATCGAAGTCCTCTCATAGTAAGGTAAAGTTGTCCTCTAAAAATTAGCCAAATTAGGTAACGGAAGACAACAAGTCAATTTTTTTAAGGTTTAGGAAACCTAAAAAAAAATCAATAATTATGATTTTTCCCCAAAATTCTGGAAAAAAAAAAAGGAATATGGTGGTCCACGAATTATAGTACTTTGGTCTTCACATAAGAGATAATTGTAGGCCGGTGGCAAGGCAAAAATAATCTTGAACAAAAAGATCCAAAAAATTCGCAGAAATGTTGAACCACTTATTGCATACTACAACGAATCTTTAATTTATCTCATAGAGGTGAGATTTATGGTAGACACTAGATTGAGACCATATCAAATAATTTATGCCATCAAGCTTCATAGAGATCGTAGCAAACATAATATAACTTGTAGGCGAAGTGTTCTCAACTGAACCAATTAAATTGTTAGACATTGTCTCAAATTTTGCCTCGAAAAAATGTGAAGGGAGCAATCTAGCCACCAAATATTGCCATAATAGGCCAAAAATTGGATCGAAGTCCTCTCATAGTAAGGTAAAGTTGTCCTCTAAAAATTAGCCAAATTAGGTAACGGAAGACAACAAGTCAATTTTTTTAAGGTTTAGGAAACCTAAAAAAAAATCAATAATTATGATTTTTCCCCAAAATTCTGGAAAAAAAAAAGGAATATGGTGGTCCACGAATTATAGTACTTTGGTCTTCACATAAGAGATAATTGTAGGCCGGTGGCAAGGCAAAAATAATCTTGAACAAAAAGATCCAAAAAATTCGCAGAAATGTTGAACCACTTATTGCATACTACAACGAATCTTTAATTTATCTCATAGAGGTGAGATTTATGGTAGACACTAGATTGAGACCATATCAAATAATTTATGCCATCAAGCTTCATAGAGATCGTAGCAAACATAATATAACTTGTAGGCAAAGTGTTCTCAACTGAACCAATTAAATTGTTAGACATTGTCTCAAATTTTGCCTCGAAAAAATGTGAAGGGAGCAATCTAGCCACCAAATATTGCCATAATAGGCCAAAAATTGGATCGAAGTCCTCTCATAGTAAGGTAAAGTTGTCCTCTAAAAATTAGCCAAATTAGGTAACGGAAGACAACAAGTCAATTTTTTTAAGGTTTAGGAAACCTAAAAAAAAATCAATAATTATGATTTTTCCCCAAAATTCTGGAAAAAAAAAAAAGGAATATGGTGGTCCACGAATTATAGTACTTTGGTCTTCACATAAGAGATAATTGTAGGCCGGTGGCAAGGCAAAAATAATCTTGAACAAAAAGATCCAAAAAATTCGCAGAAATGTTGAACCACTTATTGCATACTACAACGAATCTTTAATTTATCTCATAGAGGTGAGATTTATGGTAGACACTAGATTGAGACCATATCAAATAATTTATGCCATCAAGCTTCATAGAGATCGTAGCAAACATAATATAACTTGTAGGCAAAGTGTTCTCAACTGAACCAATTAAATTGTTAGACATTGTCTCAAATTTTGCCTCGAAAAAAATGTGAAGGGAGCAATCTAGCCACCAAATATTGCCATAATAGGCCAAAAATTGGATCGAAGTCCTCTCATAGTAAGGTAAAGTTGTCCTCTAAAAATTAGCCAAATTAGGTAACGGAAGACAACAAGTCAATTTTTTTAAGGTTTAGGAAACCTAAAAAAAAATCAATAATTATGATTTTTCCCCAAAATTCTGGAAAAAAAAAAAAGGAATATGGTGGTCCACGAATTATAGTACTTTGGTCTTCACATAAGAGATAATTGTAGGCCGGTGGCAAGGCAAAAATAATCTTGAACAAAAAGATCCAAAAAATTCGCAGAAATGTTGAACCACTTATTGCATACTACAACGAATCTTTAATTTATCTCATAGAGGTGAGATTTATGGTAGACACTAGATTCAAAGAATCACCTCATTAGTGTTGCCCTATACTGTGAAAGAAAACAAAGAAGAAGGTGAGAAGGAACCGTGGTGGGAGAAAGTGAAAATAGGGGAGAGAGAGAGAGAGAGAGAGAGAGAGAGAGAGAGAGAGAGAGAGAGAGAGAGAGCAAAAGGAGGACTACACAAAGAAGAGATTAGGGTTAGGGATTCAGTTCAACTTGGCTTTGATACCACGTTGAAAGATAAAAATTGAATTGGATGCTTGGTTAGGTCGATCTGACCCCAAAACTATCTATTTATAATAAAGTTAAAAGGCCAAAAATTACAATAATAGCCTTACTACCCCCATATATAAAATAATAAAGTAAATAGACAAATATTCCTCTATCAGCAAAAAACTCTCAACGGAGATCATGTTGTGAACTTTAAGTTCAAAGTAAATGGAACACGAGAACACTTCAAAGCCAAAAATTATAGGAGACTCGTGCAACCAACTGGGAAGAAGCACCAAATTACCAAAGGCCTCTGGGTGACTAGGGGTGGCAATTTATCCTAGCCAACATACATCCGTATTGCCTGCCCTTAAATTTTTTTATTTGATTATCACTTGACAATCACTTTTATTTTTTTTAAAACCTTTTCAAGGATTAGGAAAACTGCATGATGTTAAATATAAAATAATCTTTTGAATTAAAGTTAAGTTTGAGATAAATGTGGAGTAATATTATGAAGAGTGCAGCGAAACCTGAATGTCTCAGAGGAGTGAGGACAGGGCCTACCACATGGGGTGGATGTGGGGTTTCCTATTTATCCTGAGGGGGGATGGAAAATGCAAGCCCCACTACCCATCGCCATCCCTATGGTTGAGACTCACTCCATTATCCACCCAATTAATTAAGGGTATCCTAGAAACATGAAGTACTAACATAGGTAACATAAAATCTAGTTTAATCGAATGTCATCTCTAGGGAGATGCTTTAGATGCTTTCAAACTCCTTTATCAGGAATATTCACTATCTAAGAATGACAACATAGTCCTTATGTATAGATGAATTGGAAAACGTAGCATTTTGTGCTTGAAAATAGAATAGAGAATTGCAACAATTGAAAAAAGCTCATGAATGCAAAAGAGAGGTACTTCTTTTGCTCTAATTCCAAGCCTCTCCAACGAAAAGTACCTTTGCATCAATGGAGAATTGAACATTTTAATCAAGAAATGCTTACATAACCAGTCAAATAACAAAGTTGTCTTGTAGGGATATGCCAATTTATGTGCTTGAATATTGAAATGCTTCATGCATCATCATCACATGAGCAACACATCCACAATTACCCTCTTCCTCCAACATGTACCTCTAGGTGCACAAGGAACAACGATATTGCCATATCACATAGATTGGTAGAGACCTTGCCCTATGTTGAATTCAACACCCTCCATTTTTTTTTTTGAACAATGCTAACAAATCCTTGCTCTGAAATCCTTGAGGAATAACTTGACGTAGTTTCTTTACTCAGTATGACCTCTATGCATTTACAATACATTGAGCTTGTTATTGACCAGCGGTACATTTACAATTTTTGGTAATGTTGACCAAAGAGGTATAATTAGATAATTTAAATTTTCATTAATTTAAGGAGGCAGGTTCTGGGAGACAGTCATATTCAAATGGATAAATTGTTGGGCAATTTAACAAGTAGACAATTTTCATATCCTTGATTTTAAGCGGGAAAAAAATAGGCACATGGTGAGAGCGGGCTGTGTCATGCCCCAACATTACCCCTCTGATGCCATGGAGCGGGGATCGGGGAACATTCGAGGATTGGAGGGGCAGTTTTGGCAGTAGATAAGGAAGGCCCACACTCCCCAATCCCATAACGGCAGCCCCCCACAGCACAGGGGGAGTGGGCCATGTCACGCCCCTCCCTTGCACGTATTGTGCTTATCGCGACCCCTCGCTGGGTGGGGGTTGGTTGTTAGTTGTTGGGTGTTCGTCCAAAAAGGAGCAGCTATGGCTTCCCCTTTCCCTACACATGCTTTCGACTTCTTTTCTTTTTCTCTTTCCGATTGAAGATGAAAGCAGCGTGTTTAGAAATTTTTGGTCCATGTCTACATAGCCCCCATCAGACATGGCATTCCCCACTGATCCATCCTAACATACTATAATAGAATCTAAAACTTGAGAACTGGACTAATGGGAACCTATAGGTTTTAGATTCCAAGGTATGCAAGATAGATTTTATGTTCTTAAAAATAAGGAACTTCTTTCGAGAGGTAGATTCCAAGATCTTAGTTGGAGGAACCTGGAATCTAAAACCTATAACCTAAAAACTAGAACATAAAATAAGTTTTAATATTTTTCTTGGTTCATATCTTCACACGATATTATGATACTTGCTATTGTTCGATAATGAGTGTATAATCTAGAAACACTAGTTTAAGCTTCAATTCTATGACCGAGACTTTTATTTTATTAATAATCATATTTTTGTGTGTATTTTTATGATCAGTAAATTATAATTGCAAGTGATAGTTATTAATGATTTTAATTCATTGCAATCATTTGATTAATAATATAGATGGAACCAACCCTAAAACCAATCATGAAACCCATTAGATGGTAAGTTCAACATCTAGGAAATGTACAATACGTTCAAGGTTTCAAAAATTGAGAAACTTGTTCCAATGGATAGGCTCCAAATTCCCTATGAAATCTACATGGAACTTGGAACCGCTCACCCCTAATGGTACTCTCTAGTTCACCCTTGCCACTTTGAATTCCTCAATATGGCCAACATGCTTTTTCCAAAATTAGTTAGAGACCCTACCCAAGTAGTAGTGGCAAGTAATTTCTTTATTTTGTTTTTTTTTTTAGACGACAATCTTGCGGAAAATTACAAGTATCTAGTGAAAATTACAAGTACCTACAGGCAAGTTGCAATCTACAAAATAAATCAATTTATCAACTCTACGAATGAATTTATTAGTATACTTATAATTTCACAAGAAGAGAGCATAAATAAAATGGAACCATCTAGTGAAAAGCAGTATTGAGATATTCTCATATGATTAAAAGCAGTATTGATTTATCAACATGCTTTTAGACCGATGCTGACTAACTATTGACCCAAAAAAAATTAGAAAATGTGTTTTTCAATTTTGTTCATTGTGGAGTATATGTAATCTTTTTTGTTATGCATTTGTTGTAAAAACAATGATGAGTTTTGTACGCACGCCTATGTTCTCGAGAATGGATGAACAGAAGGTGAGACTTGAAGGGCTAATAACGGAATTAGCTAATTGTTGGTGGAATGACGGTAATATAGTGGTCACACATGGTTAGGGTCAATTAGATGATACAAGAAATCATTTGAAATGGCTATCTTATATCAAATTTTTAGAAGGTGTCGGCCCTAATGAATACTCTTCCATTAGAATGACAAGCAATATTAGATCGCCTAAGGGAGGTTAACGTGGTCCTGGATTATAAAAAACTTGTAGTGACTTTTGTGAGAGAATACTATAGAATTGAGGCAACAACTTTAACCCTTGAGTTGAGTGTTACTTAATGTAGAATGAATGCATCTTGGAGGAAACATAAGGGCTCTTCGAATGTCTTTCTGTGGTTGCCTAATGTGCCTTTAGAATTTTCAGAGGAATTTACTATGAGATTAGGAAAAAACTTCCCAGTTTATGAGTTAAATAAGTATCTATGAATTTATTTGTTATTTTTCTTAGGTTGGTTTAAGATGTTTTAGGCATAAATATATCTTTCTATTTTGATGTAGATATGTTTTATTTGAATATATTATTTCTTGTAAATGTCATGTTTAGTTAATGAAAGTTCAATATTATCTACTATTGTAAATTATTATGTTAATTTACAATTATTTGTGGAAGTTCAAGAAAGTTTTGATGACTTTGGTGAATTTATTTTTGTATAAATGATTATATTAATAATAATTTCAAGTTAGGATTTTTAGATGATGATTGGAAACAACGTGACCTTTCAACTCTAAAATATTATTGATCTTATTCATTAATATGATTCGTTTATACAAAATAGATGCATAAACGTTATGCATTAATAATTCGTGCATGTGTGTTTGATTTGTTCAAAACTAATGGTTTTAGCAATTTAGAGCATAGTCATTGAGTTGTACAAATGAGAGAAATTAAACTACAATAATTACGAGATATTGAAAATGAAAATTCAATATGTTCTAATAAAGGAAGAAGCACTAAAGCTCTTAACCAAGTTACGGAAGAACTTGATGATGCCATGCACCACCTTGAGCTAGCAAAGAATTGCCTCATGGTGAATGAGTGGGAAATAGGTATTTGTTGTGCTGATCTTAACATGGAAGGAGCTTTGAGGTCAAGCGCAGGAGTATTAATTCATTCAAAAGGTAAAAATGCAAGGGATCGAGTCCTTCGAGCAAGAAACCAATAGTTAACCAATATAAGAGAGGAAAACGTCATCGAGTAAAGAGAATGTCAAGGGTGAAGTGTTACAACTATAGCAAAAAGGCTCATTGTGCTTGCGACTGTCGCAAGCCAAAGAAGGTGAACATCCTTTGTATCCTTGAGAAGTTTATTCATGTATCAAGTTATGTATTCTTAATTGAATTTAATGATTTAAGAACTGTAGATTCAGGGGCAAAAGACCATATAGCGAAGGATAGAGTATCTTTCGTGGAATTCCAACTAGATCGAAATAGAACTATGTAGTAAAAATGAATAACACTTATCAATTAAATATGTGTGGTAAACATACTTTATTCTTACATGATATATTATATGCTCTGAAGATTTGTCAGAATTTAATATTTGTATTAGTGTTGGTAAAACTTAGTTTCAATTTAAACTTCCATAATAATTGTGTGGATACAAATTATTATAGTTGATTTTATTGTAATAAATGTTGACTATAATAATATTAATGTTTGTTATTCCATCTTCATATCTTCTAATTCATATGATAATGATATGAATGTGTGATATGTTAGACTTGATTATATTGACTAATAACGTATGAATAAACTAGCCAAATAAGGCTTGTTGGGCAACATTAAAAAAGTCAATTTGTCCATATGTGAGTATTGTCTAGTAGAAAAGTGATAAATAAACCATTTGGAAAAGATACAAGAGTTGAATTTCCTTTGTGGATGTTTATTTCATCATATTTATAGATGATTATACTTGATTCAGACATGTCTATTTGATCTCTTTTAAATCTAAAGCACTGAGTTGTTTTAAGAAATTTATTGGCTTAGTAGAAAATCAATTATATAAGAAAAAAAATATTAAGATTCGATTAAGGTCAAGAACATATATATGATGAGTTCAAAAATTTATGTGATGAAAAATGAATAGAAAGATATTTGTCTATTCCTTATACTCCTCAACAAAATGGTGTTGCGGAATGGAGAAATAGAATTTTACTGGAAATGGTTAGGTCTATGATAATGCATGCTAACTTATCTATCACCTTTTGAGATGATGTTTTGTTAACTACTACTTATATATTTCACCATATGTCTTCCAAATTAGTCACTTTCACTTTATATAACTATGGACAAGTAGAAAATCCAACTTAATTTTTCTTAAACGGTGGGGTTATATTACCTATACTCACGAACTCTCTCACAAGTATGAGAATTTAGATCATAAAGGTAAGGGAAATATTTTCATAAGATACTCTGAACACTCGAAAGAATATATGTTTATAAGTGAGTAGGAAAGTGAAAGTATAACTAAATTTAAATCATGGGATGCTATATTATGAGAGAATGAACTTCTTAAGAAGGTTGAAATAGGTGAGGCTTACTCTTTATTTGAAATCTTGGATCAAGATAATGAACTTAATAGAGTTCATCCAAATAGTAGTATTATGAGAAATGAGAAATTAAATTCGACTTAGTCTCAATTACAATCATATGATGATATGATATCATCATTATCCAATCCTAGTGAGAGCATAATAGAGAATAATGTGTAAAGTATACAATCTTCCGTATGATGAACAAATTGCAAAAGTATTCTTCATTGGTATTTTGACATTGGAGGGGAAACTTTTATGGTTGTTTAAACAAGATGAAGATGAGTCAATGAATATAAACGAGACTCTAAATTGCTCTAATAAGGAAAAATGGATGCATGCAAAATAAAATAAAATAGAATCAATGAAATCAAATTATATTTGGAAACTTGTTGATCTTTCAAAAGGATAGAAAATCATTGGGAACAATTGAGTGTTCAAAATAAAGTGCAAAACTGATGGCTCAACAGAGAGATATAACGCTCATATTGTGGCGAATAGGTATAATCAACAGGAAATAATTGATTATGAGGAAATGTTTTCTCCTGTAATAAGATTTAACTCAATTCACCTTATTCTGACAATAGTAGCTAGTATAGATCTTGAGCTACATCAAATAGATATAAAATTACCTTTCTCAATGGAAAACTTAAAAAAGAAATTTGTATGGAACAATTGGTTGATTTCATTTTGAAAGGCCAATAACAAAAGGTATGTCGACTTTTAAGATCAATATATGGTCTTAAGTAGTTATCAAGATAATGGTATATATGTTTTCATAATATCAAAATAGTAAATGATTTCATAATGATTGATGATGATCATTGTGTATATAATTTGCGATCATATCATTATATATTAATGATATACTGATTGTAAGAAATAATATAGAGTTTGTTAATACTATTAAGAGTTGGTTATCTTCTAATTTTGAGATGAAAGAGACTATATACATTATTGGAGTTAATATTTCAAGGGATCGTTCAAATAGATTGTTGTCTCTTTCGCAAGAGATCTATTTAAACAAGGTTCTTGAACGATTTTGTATTCAAGACTACAAGCCCATAGATACTCTTATTGCAAATGGCGAATGATTTAGTCGTAAATTTTGTCTAAAGACTTCACAAGATAATGAACAAATGCAACGTGTTGCTTATGCTAGTACCGTTTGAAGTTTAATGTACGTTATAATGTATACAAGATCTGACATATATTTTGCAAATTAGAATGGTAAGTAGATACCAATTCAATCTAGGTCAAACATATTGAAAAGTTATTAGAAGAATACTAAGGTATCTGAAGGAAACTGTTAATTATACGTTGAGTTATCAAGGACTATAGTTTGAAGGCTACTCAGATATTGATTGAGGAGGGGATTTAAATGAAAGGAAATCTACTTATGGATTTGTTTTCTTACTAAATAAGGGCACTATATCTTGGAGCAGTAAGAAACAAACTTATATAGCTTTGTTCACAATGGAAGCTAAGTTCGTGACATGGCGGCAATACAAGAGAGTATTTGGCTTAAGAGATTTTTATATTATTTATGTGTTATTAAGGATGCTATAAACTCATGTTGGTTAACTGTAATAGCCAAGCGGCAATAACGTATACCAATGATCCAAAATATCATGAGAAGACTCAATATATAGATATCAAGTATAATTTTGTCAAAGATATGGTTACATGAAAAGATATAAACTTGTAGTACATATCTATGCATAGAATGATAACATATTGTATGACGAAGTCAATATCAAGAGATGTGTTCTACGGCCATGTAAAATCACTAGGACTGCATAGAGACTGATGTACTAAATATTATAATTTTCCTATCTATTCACATTTAATGAAATTGTCTTTCATTATTAATGCCTATGGGTTTTGTTTGATGTATGTGCATTTCGATGCTTAGTGCATCATATAAAATTGAAAAAATATGTTGAACAGATAAGAGATTAGCCTATTCACACGGGTAATCGCATCTATTTATTATGTGATAAATAGAAATGAGATGGTTTTAAGCTTATTATCTAAGCGATTATTGAGAGCTTAAGCTTAAGATAATGTCACCTTAACTAAGTGTTAAGATTATGACATAATATTTACTATGCCTGAAAGTAAAATAACCCATATATTTTACTTTGTTTATCTTTAATGCAAAATGTGAGTTATGATGGATTTTTTTGAGGAAGTAGATACATAAACTCAAGTTAGACATTAGGTATGTCTGAACTTCATCTGTACGGTATTGAAATTGAAGACATATGCTCCATGGGAAATGGCCTAATACCATAGTATGTATTTTATACTACTAATGCATGAAATGACCCATAAGAGTAGCAAAAGTTTTGATCTCAACTTTATGTCGTGTGAGATTCTTGAGAAAAATAGTTCTTCAATTAAGTGTCATCATAACTCTTAATTATTTTCAAGATTTCTATTCAATATTTGTTATATTAAAATGTTGCCAATAATTATTAATTAATTCGATTTAATGTGACATTTTTAGAAAAGTAAATTGAATTAAAATTGAGAGTTTCAATAAAAAAAAGGAAGATCAAGTTTGGAGAATCACATTCTTGTTTTGTATTCACTAGTCAACCAATTATGATTATTTTTGAGATAATCATAATTGTTAATATAATATGTCATTATTAAAAAGAGATAAAAAAAGATATAGATGCGATCGATTAATTTAAGGTACTACATACTATACCTACTAAAAAATGTGATGCCTATTTTGAGCCACTAAGTACAAGTGAGAGATAATGGGTTTTTTATTTGATGAGCCAAGTTAGACCTGTTTGCCCATGTTGGGCCAAACTCAGCCCATAAGAAAAGGGCTCATGAGAGGAAGATGTCAGTTATTTTTAAGTGAAAGTAATTGCAACATATAAATGAAAAAGGAGGAACCGTGGAAGTATGTATGATACAATACGTTCTTTTTCTCTCTTTGAGATAATAGTGTACTCCCTCTTGAAAAACGAAACTCCAATGCTTCAATCAATTCTTCTAAGACTGCAACAAGTACTTAATCTATGACAAATAAGGTATGTCCATCTTCATGATATGCCTTTCGATCAGTGTTACATGTTCCCCGAGTCTGTTTCCACATTTTTTCGGTATTTGATCGTTCGAGTATAGTTCATTTTTCAGGAATCCATTTCCAACAGTTACCATCTCCACTCCCAGAAGGATCAACACAAATATATCAAATAACTCAGAAAAACTAGAAACATAGAAACTTTAACTATAATCATTGGTTTGCAACTTAACATTGATACAAATACCTTTTATTTTTTAGCTATTTTCCTTCACTCCATCTGACTCCCAAAGATATCATCAATTTCCTGCGACACAAAAGATAAAATTGTGAGAAATCAAACAGATAAAAGGGCTCTACCATCATCAAAGAGAAAAAGGGGTTGCAAAAGAGGTTATCGAGTTTGGACAAAAAATAAGCTCCTGCCATGAGAAAATCACTCATAGGTCGATCGAAAATCCAAGGATCGTGTACTAGTCTGTCGTCGGAAAATTCTAAGACACCTGCCAACTAAAGCATGTATCCAATAACTACAACTGAAATTACAATTGCCACAAAGCTCTCATACTTTGATTTTCACGAATTTACTGACACTGTACACTTTCTGCTATAATATTTCTAGCGAAGAGCCAGTTTTTAACCACTAGTTTTCTACTGAAACCAATAATCTTGTTCAAAGAGCACAAGAGACGTCTTTATTTAATTTGAATGAACTAAGAGTCAAATTCGAATTATAGGCAAATGAAAAAATCCTATACTTTGCTTGAAAAGTAGACATAGGAAAGCTAACCAAGAACTTTCAGTTACCTGAAGAAGATATATAAGTGTTGACTTTTTAAATGGTACATGCTCCTCCTCCTTGACCAAAGCAAATATGACATTTTTTAAGGACGATGAACTCTTGTTAATAGCCTAAATTCCACAGGAAGGGGAAAAAAATAGCTCATACAACATATGTACTTGAGTTTCCTGCCGATCATTGAAATTCAAGACGCCTTGCACTTCTGCTCGATGCTCTATCAGATCACGGGTCAAGTTCAAGGTCACAATATATGTTTCAAGACACCCAAGCACATGTACATGTACACACACAGAATAGGGGGAAAGGAGGAGAGAACATACCTCATTTACACCGGAAAATACATGAGTAAAAACAAAATGACTTCTTGATGCATGCTCTCTTTCATTTGGGTCTTGCCTATAGACTTGAAAAGAGGTTTATACCCTAGATAATTGCCTCTATACTGCACATCACTAAATTATATTTTTTTCCCAAAAAAAAGAAGAAGAAAGAAATAGTTAAGCCTATCTGCTGCATGCTTTGGCTTCGCGTACTCTTTAGCTATCTATATCGGACTTAAATAATATAGACAATTGCACTCATTTAAAAAAAACTTGGACCAAAAGATTCGATTCAACAGGGTAGACACTCTTCCTCCCTTCTTATGCCATACTTTCAAAAGTCATATAAATTTTCGCGTATAAATCACTTTCAATTTTGAAAAACACGATATAAAAAATGACCAGAAAGACCTCGGGCAAAATCTATGCGCTTTCATAAGTTAGATAATAATAATGGCTGTCATTTTTAAAATATATATATTTATACATACATAGGCAAATAAATAGATGTGACATGTGGACAATCCAACATGTATGGGCTTCAAATATGGATTTCATACATGTCAAATCATTAGAGGACACATTATTTCTTCCCATATCACCGCATGACTGACCATGAGGGTTAATACCTTGAAAAATCTTAAATTGCTACATCTATGACAAATTTATCAAAAACTAATTTTTTGATAATAAAAAATCCTAAATTGATATATCTTCGACAAATTTACGTTGAATTGATATACTTGTGATAAATTTACCATCCGTTAAATTTTATTGTCTAATTTCTAAGTTGGATGACATATGACAATTGACTGGTATACTAGTTTGAGATTTTACTCTCCCTTTATTACATTTGTACAATTTTTGTAGTTTTTGGCGATAGGGAAAATTATCAAAACCTTTTGCAATTATGTTAATTTAGTCTTTTCGGCTGAATTTGGCCGATCGGTGCTGATGTGGATGCCGATCGGCACTTTGGCGCACAATATTTTAATATTATTTTATTTTTCAAAATTTTTTTAATTAATTTTTTAATCTTTTCTTTTTCTCTCTTTTTCTTTTTTCTCCCCTCCCTCCTTCTTTTGACAACGACCAAAGGAGAGGGCAAGCCGTTGGACTAAGGCAGCTGGCTAGGCCCAACCGAGGGTTAGCTCGCCTTACCGTCGCTAGACGAGGGTCACCTAGCCACCGGCGAGGTAAGCCCTTGTCGGATCGGGTGGGGGCGAGCCCCCTCGTTGAATCCACTGGCAAGACTAGCCCCCATTGGATTTTGTGAGCGCTCACCTCGCCAGTAGGTGGGTAGCCTTGGCCTGGGGACGGCGAGGCTTGCCCTCACCTAGATCCGGCAATGACTTGCCTTGTCGGTGGTTGGGTGGCCCTTGCCCAGGGACGGTGGGGTGAGCTCATTGATCCATTGGCAAGGCTTACCTTCACCTAGATCTAGTGAGTGCTTGCTTTGCTGGTGGCTGGGCGGCCCTCGCCTAGTGATGGTGGGACGAGCTTGCCCTTAGTTGAGCCTAGTTGGCTGCTTTAGTCCAGCGACTGGCCAGTGGGGAGGGCCACTCACCAAAAGGAGGGAGGAGAGAAAAAAAGAAAAAAAGAGAGAAAAAAATATAAAAAATTCGAAAAAATAAAATAATATTAAAATATTGTCCGCTAACACCGGCCAGCATCCACGCCGGTGCAGGCTAGCCAATTTTGGCCGGAAAGACTGAATTGATATCATTATAAAAGATTTAGGACTTCATTAGCCAAAAAAATAAGTTTAGGACTAAATCGACACAATTTCAATGAGTATTAATCCAATTTAACGGAGGGTATATTTGTCACAACTATATCAGTTTGGGGTTTTTGACTGTCAAACAAATTAGTTAGGAGTAAATTTATCACAAGTGTACTAGTTTGAGATTTTTTGTGGTCATCTGGGGTAATTTTATTATAAGTGTATCAGTTTAGGTTTTTTTATTTTATTTTTATTTTATTTTTTTTATTGTAAAAAAATTAGTTTGGGGTAATTTGTCACACATGTATCAGTTTTTTTATTGGTTTTTTAAGGTATTAACCCTTTAATGAATGTTTTACCAAAAAAAAAAAAACCTTTAATGAATGCTATCATATAGTATATTTTATTTAATCTGTCACCTTGTGACATCATTATACACACACACACACACACACACACACACACACACACACACACATATATATATATTTAAACACACGGACGCACATATGAAATCTGCACCCATGCTATGACATAAAGAGCTGAGAATCATTTCTCTCAATAACATCACTTGAAAATTTAGAGTTTCCTTTGATATCTTTGGAACCACACATCTCTAATTACTCGCATAAAAGTGAGTGTCTTTCGCATCCGCATCTAAATAGTTCATTTTCTCTACTACCTAGGATCTTGAGGGTGCTCCTCACTAAAGATGATTGAGTCCTTTTCAAAATCAAAGCCTTTCTTCAAATTGAACCCACATCCGGGAATGGGCCCTACATGATAACTCTATAATAATAGAGTTATTTTACCTATTTTAGGCAACAAATATGGTACTTTATAATGCAATATTCATTAGAAAATATTAGGATTTCCTCATATTTACCTAAATCTTCCTTATTTATGCAGGATGATGAGATATTAAGAAAATAAGGAAAAAAGGGCAAAAAGAAGGAAAGGAAAATTTTGTGATTCAAGAATTCAAATAAAAAAGTATTGGAAGATGGATATCAAAGGAGGGATTCTGCGATTTATTCCCTGATTGTATGTGGAAAAAAAATAAGCAATTGCCTTGTGTTAAGATTCTTGGATATATCCTCTAAATAAGATAGCACTGAGAGTTTGGGGGGACAACAATTTTTTTCTTTTTTTCAGGTCGTTGTTCATTATTCTAGGAGCTTTTTAAGTATATTTGAAGAGAAGACAAAATAGTGATATAATTTTTATTCTTTGATTCAGGATATTTGGCTTAATTTATATTTTCATTTCTTCTTTTACTATGTTCTAACTTTCTTTTGTTAGGGCTACAATCTAGCTTGAGCATGATGATATATAATAGGAAAAGGGAACGCACCAATAAGACAGGCAATGCTAAAGAGACTTTAGGACTGTTCATTTCCAACTAAATGGAAAAAATAAAAAAAGCAATAATCGCTCATATATATATATAAACAATTATTTATAGAGCAGTAGTCGCGGTTGAATGAAAGGATATTTGGAAGTGGCCAAGGTGCTAGGCAGAGGTGATTATTGGCTGGGCTTTGATCAAATATTAAGATCGCACTTAATTCCTTAGTCGAGCTCCTTCATCCTAATACCTACAAATTTGTAGATAAGGTCTCGCCTTTTCGACCAAATGCCATTGCGCGAGCCCATCTCATAGTGTCTTCAGTCCCTTGTGACTCCGATCGGGTCAAGAAAGGCTTGTGGATCATCATGGAGACGATTGGGTCGAGCTTGGGAATCGGACTTTGATGATGCTATTAGAATGAAAACGCATGGTTTCATTTGTGATATCACTAAGTATTATTAGTTAATGTCATAACGATTAAATGTGCTCTTTTCAAGTATCATGTTTAGAATTAGGAGTAATCTTAGAAATGAGGTATTTAGCCATATCCCAGCCCCAAGCACCTGTTGAGGATGTGGAAATTGAATGCACCAAAATCGGAAATGCATCAAATTGAATAATAATAATAATTAAATATCATAATCCTTGCAAGCACTGCGTCTTTTTTTTTTTTTTTTTTTTAAATTCTATAAGTAAATCAAGATTGCCATATAAGCTCCACCTAACTTCAACCTATATACTTCTGACCTTAATCTGTGACATGTGAATACTCCTACTAGAATTATAAGATTTACGAGTAAAGGACCATGCACCCATCTTGATAGGTAATTTTTTTTTTTTTTTTGGTAAAACAATAAGAACGGGTGACCGGCATCTAAAACAATAAGAGTTCCACGGGTGACCGGCATCTAAAACAATAAGAGTTCCACACCAGCGATACAAATGTTTCATAACTTAAGGATGGTATGGGACGGGAGGAATCCATGCCCAACGTGGATCGCCTCGAAAGGGGTGAAATTATCCCTACGAAAATGCTCCCTAAGAGTCGAGCTAGAGTTATCCCATGCCATGGCACAGTCAAACCTATGCTGCAAACGAACCACAGCTAACCCCTAAGGTCGAGAAGCATGTAAGGTATTCCGGAATTGTGACTGGAGATGTCCCTACCTTAAAAATAAACTCTATTATACCAGCTGGTTAGAAAAAGATAAAAGACTCTACGTTACCAGGCCAGCCATGGTAATCGTTAGTATGTTTATAACACGGGATCGCAAATTCGAGGACGTCTTCCAAAGCAACAAACGATCTTGACTAGATCACAGAGTATCCAATAAACATCAGTCGAAACATGTGATAATATTTTATCAATGTTACTTTGCCTCGTCCAACATACGTCCTTTACTCCAGGTTTCCAACACTTTATCTCGCCGAAAATTCAACAATTTTCTATCTCCACTAGCATCTTCAATGAGTTTTCCTTAACATGGATATGTAGGGGAAAATCGCACTAGGATTTTCTGTATTGGCGACACATCATACTAATTATATCCCGCCACCTCGTCCCATATAAATAAGTTCGTGACTTCTATTTATAAGTACCCATTACATTTGAATATCAATTATGCTGGTGAGTATCGACGTTTGTAGATATTGCGGATCACAGGGAGATGGAGATTGAATGTGAGGCCGCTGCTGGATGACGCCATTGATGCTCTCTCCTATCGTGCTCCAGCGAGACGCGCTGCTTGTCCTTCAGCCTTAGAGCAATGTGTTTATCTGCAGAGAGTAGAGTTTTGTTATTTTTTGGCTAAAGTGCAGAGAGTGGAGCTTTGAGGCGGAGGGGAGAGAGAGAAGGAGAGCGTGTCAGAGAACAAGGCACCACGAATCTCACTTGATTTTCGAGATTCAACAGAGCATGAATTTGAACGAGTACTCAGTAGCTTGCTGAGGATTAACAGGAAAGTTAGGGCCGTCGGAGGAGCATTTGACTTGTTGAACCGTATTTAAACGGATGGGTCATATTTTGAAACTCAATTATAGTCCTCCTCGACTTATAGAACATTAACTTTTGTCAAATGATTATAGTGTACAAATATTGGTCCACTCCATCTATAATTGATGTAGCATAATAAGACGTTCTTAAATATCGAATATCTCCTGTTTATTTAAATTTAAATAAACTTTATCTTTTGGTAAAAGTACAAAATTTGATCAAATTAGTTAAAAGATTTATAACCCAATTCAATTCTATACATAATGAGTAATCCAACAATTTCTTGAGAGACATGGGATTAGCTTGAGTTTCTTTTCATCTATTTTCTTTTCTTTTGCTGACTACTTGTTAAATTATATCTAGAGTTTAAATCTGTGTGATAAATTTCCAAAATCAACTTTCTTATTTGAATTAGAGTTTATCTTGAAAAGAATATTAATGTGATAAGAGTTGTTTTTCTAATTTATGGAAAGTCTTCGTTTGTTGGTCGAGAAAGTCCAAATCTTTTATCCATGATTTGACCGCGTGAGAGTGAACCTCTTCAGAGACGTGTAGTAAAAATAACAGAGATGGAGATGGCAAGATATGGTGACTAGATTCTAAATTGAAAAAGAAAAGACAAAAGAAAAAAAGAGTGAATTTATTACTTTAAATTTCAATTGAAAGATTAAGGATAGATTTGTCATTTTTGTAAATAGAGTGGATTTATAGTCCTTTAGGAAGTGAAAATGGCACCAGTCGAAACGATTTTTCAAGAATTCTTTTAAATATGATTGTATTTTGTGAATAATATGAAAGTAGTTTTTTGATATCTATTACAAAAAAAAATTGTAAAAAATGCATTTGAGAAAACATCCATAATACAATCTTATGTCTATAATTCGAGTGTTGGGCATTGGGGATTTGGTGCATGAGATGAAGCCTGACTATTAGTGATGCGAGCTCGGTTGTCCAGATCATGAGACTAGCCTCTGTGGACCCAATCCTGGCCTTGGGTGACTCAATCTCAATTGTTAGGAAGCACTAGGTCCCCACCAAGCCTAGCCTAGCCGAACTTGGGGTTACGAATAAAACAACGAATTAACTCGGAGTTCACAAATGATTGAGAAGTCAAGAAATTTCCAACTCAAGAATTAGAAGCTATCTATTCAAATCCTACTAATTTCATAAAAACTATGTTGATTTGGGCCACCTACATACACTCTTCACCTGGTTTGACTGACTTATTGAAATCGCAAGGTCTTTTTTGAGTCTCTAAGTAGCAGCATGTCCATATAAACATTTTCTAATATTGGAGATAAGAATCCACAAAGCATCAAGACTCAAAGGAAGAAAGTTATTTGAGGCTTCTTTGCTAGGAAGGGTGGCTCAAACTTCAAACCAGAGGGAGGTTGAGGTGTCGTGTAATTCGATGCGCTTAAGTGTTCTCCCCAATGACATTTTGATATCTGGATCGTAAAATCAGTCAAGCCAAGATGCAGATGTTGTTCATGGGGAGCGTTGCTACGAGAGCGTATAATTTTTCAAAAATTCTCATACTCTGGAGACAAGTTCTAATTCCATAGCAAAATAGAGGTAAGAGAGAAGAAAGGAAAACAAAGAAAGAAATTTGAGCAACAGGATAAGGACAGATAGTAAATGTATTATCAATGGCTCTGCATACCTGAGCATTTGAATGGAAAATCATCTATTCTTTTTGGGGTCTCTTCTTTCAGGTAAAGGAAGCTATCTTGATATGGCAATTCAACTTTTCCTTTAAGCCCGATCATTCATAAACCCATGATATACATTGAAAGGGTCAGTGGATTTCGAAAAGATTAGTATGATGAAAGAAAATCGGATTCAAAAAGTTGAAAATGTCATCACATTTCACTATGTAAGCAAGAAATTGGGTACGAAGATCGGCTATTCCATCAAATTTCCCTAATTTAGCTACCTAAGTTTTAATTCTCTAGAGGATTGCTGTAGGTAATAGCTGTAACTTTACAATTGACCAATTCACCGTGAATGGAGTCCATTTGGACCTCTCTCATTAGCCGTTGCTAACCCCAAGCGCACACTCTCTCTCTCTCTCTCTCTTCTTCTCATCTTCCCTGCGCGTCACTCATTCGGTCGAGGGGATTGGCATAGGAGGATGAAATGTGCTCACCCCTGTTTTCTGACCGGATTACTTGAAAAGCTTGGCTCCTGCCCATCCTTCTTCACCAGTTCTGACCTTCGACGTAAACACGGAACTCACTCCTTCCTGCTCGGCATCATGGCTTAAGGTCCTGAAGCGACTAGGCCTCGCTCGAAATCTGTTCATTGGCCGTGACTCCGATCCTTAATGACAATTGAAGCTTCTGTCGTTGGTCCAGTTTCAGCTGCTAGTCGGGCTTCGGTTCAGTCCATCAACAACGGAACACTCTTACCCTGTTGTACTCTTTTTTCTTTTTCTTTCTTTTTTTGGGTGAAGGGGAAGAGCTGGCATAGCATGTTTTAGATTAGGATCCAATCAACTTCTTCCGAGTCTGTGTTAGCGGTTAGACATATCCCGGAGATGGTTGATGATCAGTTTTGTTTTCCAGACCAGGCACGAAACTGGTTCAATAAAATGGGTTTGAGGTTTGGCTGTGCAATGCTCTTTACCGTTGTTCAATCTGAAGATGTGTTTTAATACGATTTACATGGCATAAGTTGATGTACTAGCTATTAAACCCATAATGAGAATACCAAGAGTTTTATTGACTTCATGTCCTCTCTGTCTGATGCATGGTGTCTTCAGGGATGGCCTTCTCATGGGGGTTATTGATGAGGAACTGAGCATGAGTCATGGACATGCATATTGAGAAATCTTTGGCCAGTGAAGGTCCGGTGGCCTTTGACATGGTGGGGGCGTTGAAGGTCCGATGGAGGGGTTCATGCATCCCCTGGAAGGGAATATTTATGGAAGAGAGGAGAATTCGCTCTAGAGTTCTCCCCGCTCATTGTTCTTATCGACTTGTGGCCAGCGGCAGCTCTTCCTCAGCACGGCCAACAGTGAACTAACACCGAATGGGTTAGCGTCCTCTCCTCAATCCATGCTCTTCCTCAGTCTGGAATTTTTTTTTTTAATCCCGAGGTTATATGAAGGTGTTTTGTATGGTAATGTTTCCATTATGTGTTCATTTTTGGTTAGGTTTTATTATTAACAAGCCCATATCTCCCCAAGTTTTTTGGTTGCCTTTTGTTGCCTTTTGCCTCGTTCTTGTCGGTATGTCTCTGTGAATGTTTTCTGGATATTGCAATGTGACTGCGAGCATAAGTCTTGGACGGATGGTGGTGGTCCAATGAGGTGGCAGCGGCACCGGTGCTGTGACTGGGGATAGCCAAAGACGAGTTGCTACAGAGCTACTCATCGCGGTTCTTCTTTGGCCGTCCCGATGTGGGCGACGATGGACGGCTGGCTTGGAGGAGACGACACCCTGGGGTATAGTGACCAAAAGAGTTGGCTAAATTGGCCAAGTTAGGTTGGGTGGAGGAGGGTCTGGGGCAGATGGTGGCATCGTGACGATAATGAAAAGCAATCGAATCATTACAAATGCTCATTTCGGGACATTACTGCTGCAGCAGTCATGGTTCTCCCTTTTTGATCTCGCGGATTTGGTTCCCCTGTTTTGAGTTTTCTTTCCTTTCGTTATCCTAGGCACTCATTAAAATATTTAGTTGCATATCTTGATTTCTTCTGTCTTGTCTTTATTAAACTTTTCCCTTTATTTCTGCATCCACTCTAGGACATCCACTCTTAGAGAAGCGAAGCAGAGAAGCGAAGCAAATACGTGGTTGCAACTGGAATGGATGACTATGGGACTGGGATGCGAACTGCAAACATGCCTTCAGTTATGGTAGCTGTTGCAGCAGGGGGGAAATCACCGACCCGAGAAATTATTTGACCGCATTGGTGGATTTCAAACGGGCAATATAGCTCAAGGTTTTAGATTGAGTATTTATTTTCAGAAATTGAAGGCAGAGTGTTTACCCAGTAGATGTCGACTGAGAATGATTCATTTGACAAGATGTTTTAAAACATTAATTTATTTTGCAAAAATATAAAAGTTTATAAAAAAGAGGTAAAAAGCAAAAAAATTATAAAAAATGATGATTCAGTCCTCTAATCCCGTTCGCCCGTCCTATCTTCGTTTCTTTCTTTTTTAGGCCCACGTTCATTGCTTTTGTTTTGAGCCCATGAAAGCCTAAAAGGGGCCCGGCCTAATATCACTTCTTCCCTTCGTTTGCACGACCCAGCATCTGTGAGGAAAAAACGCCACAAGAGTGACGCGAGAAAAGCTGGGGCAGAGGGAGGGCTGGCTGGCGTTAGTGATAAGGACGCGTAACGGAAAAGATTCGCAAAGGGGGAGGAGACGAGTTTTTTGCGGAGGGGCTGGTTTTGATATAGATATACTCCTTCTTTTTATCTTGATTTTTGCGTAGCCTACTTCTGCTAATAATATTTAAGAGAAGAGAATCAGTGATTTCAGAGACGAGGAGAAGAAGTAATGAGATAGCTTTAATTGTTTCATTTTTGTCGACAGGATCTTCACTCAAATTCAAGCATTGACGGTTTTTCTCAACTTTTGTGCTTTCTCTGCCGGTGACCTGCCTATATCTCAACTGCGGATGCCATGGAGACCGGTGTTTTTATCTGGATTCAATTGGTCTTTGCTGCACCTCAACTTGTATCTCTTGTTTTAGCTGGATTTGTTGATGCAAAACGTTGTCTTTTTTGCATCTGAAGCAGGGTACAGTGGAGTTGCTGCCAGACTTAGGCCTCACCTGGCCCTGGGGAAACTAGGAGTGCAGCCTGAAAGTGATCTTGTTGAAGAGATTGTTGCTCACAGACTGGCTCGGATTCTTTCTTGACCGCTTTGAGGTAAGGATGGTTAACTAGATTTTTGTGGAAATATTGATGATGATGACAGCACTTTAAATTGTTAGAGAGGTCAGAGTTAAATGCATGGTGATATTCATTGTACTTGTATTACATATACTCAAGATGCATAATTAAAAAAAGAAAAAGAAAAGAGTACTGGAATACTTGATTAGGTTTGCAACTTACATAAGTCATGCATCAGCAAGCTCGAACTTGGCTAATATAGGATGAATCATTGATGGGTCCTGACTTAGTTGCCTCTGAGTTTTCTGGCTCATCTATAATGGACATGAGAGGGCTGGCTACATGGGTCCACTTTTGGTATTCAAGTCTAATTAGGACATAACTTGTTTGATGATTGTGTTAGGCAGTTCCTCATGTTTTTGACATAAGCACGACTAGCATGAACTCGGCATACTAATTTGCATTGTTTTATTGTATCGCTTTAGAAATTGCCATTCCTAACTTTATTTCAGAAACCCAACTGTGGACATGGGTTCTGACAGTTGAAACATTGTCCTTGTTATGGTCTTTTAGAACCTCCAGAAACTTACAACATCTCATTAAGGGGTCCTTGTACGTTTACCCTCTTGATCATTGCCAATCAAAACATATTTTGAAAAACCTACAAATCACGTGTATTATGTTTTCTACAGTGATGTCACTATTACAATGGATTTTGGTTCAGCTGGATATAGTTTCTGTAAAAGAGAAAGAATGATGATAGAGAGAACAAAGACCAATTAAAAAGAGAGGAAGCAGTAAAGTCATTCATGAGCAGTCTGTTTTTTTTTTTTTTTTTTTTGGCTTTCAGGATTGGGTAGGAGACTTAATACTCAGTCGTAGATGGATTTTATATGTCTCACTTAACTCTATGACAACAGCGTAACATATATCAAGATCTTAACCCTTGAAAGGGATTGTGCAAGTTTGAAACCGTGATGCTCAAAAGTTCATTCTTCCACCTAAATTCTAGCCCTAGTTAGTAAAGTAAAGTGGGATTTCTATATTTCTTGCTTCTCCCTTTTGTTTGCTTTGGAATTTGAAGAAGAGAAAGGAGGCATTCGTCAGCTTGACAAGGCCAAGGGAATATTGTATGTTAGAGAGGATGGTGAACTTTGGACTTTAGGAGCTCATTCGAATCTACATATGTAAAATTAATTGCACAATGTCCATCTACTCCCGAATTGGCTAAATACTAGTGTAGTGGATGTTGTTCCCTGATGTCAAATTAAAGGAATATATCTTCGGTTGGCCTTTTCCAACTTTGGGGGTTCAACCACAGTTACTCTCTTTCTAGCCGTTTCGTAGGTTTTCACCACATATATTCTGGGTTCTGAGATAATATGATACTCCTTCCACTCCTCTATCCTTCCTCACTTTGCTGATCTTCCCCTCTAAGAGAGGCCGGTGCAGGATGAAGAAAACTAAGAAAAGCATGTCTTGTATTTTCTCAGGTCATTTATCTTTTTGAGTGGAACACAGGGAAGTGCCCTCTTTTTTCCATCCCTGCATCTTTTAAAATTTTGTATTGGCTACATGGTATAGCAAAGAAGAAATTAATTCCATGCTGTATTAGTATCCTAGTTGATCTTGAATCAATATTTGATACATTCAATGATAAAGGTGTGTAATGAGGTACCGTAGGAGTCAAACTAGTAGATGGAAACTTGCACTGTGTTAGTTCATCTCTTTGGACTTCTCTAGGAATAGATATTATGCTAAAATAAACAAGCTTTAGGAAAAAAAAATGAAAGCACTAATTAGAAGATAAACAACAATTAGATCAATCCGAAAAACAATAAATCACGATATGCATGGCACTGGTTAGTATTAGTATTAACTCCATTCATAGGGAAGAACATCAACTAGATTAAATGAAGACTATACAAACAGCATTTAAATTCTAATGGCAAGTATCAATCCTAGTTAAGTATGTAAAAACAAATCTGAAAGATGACAAAAACTAACTTCTACCCACTCATGACAACTGTTACTTCAGGAACAAGAAAAAAAGAAAAATAGCAGCATTAACTACACACGCATTAAGATGTTTCAGTTGTGCCAATTGTGCCCCACATCCATATGAAGATTTTCCCAAAGGACCACCAAAGCTCCTTTAAGGTTTTGCTCCTTGTCTCCGGCATAGCAAGGCAGACCCTTACACCCCCTAAGATTGACATAGTAATGAATACGAAGGTGGCCCCACCGAGGGTGATCACCTCATATAGCGATATAAAAATTAATGTTAAGATCACTCATCCATTGATTTGTGGCAATTGCGGTCGTGTACCCCTGGGCACGCAACCTTAATGTGAACACCTCAGAGCTGTATATGGACGCTAATGCCGAATGCGTAGAATGCTATGTAAAACACAAATGAGGAAATACAAGTAGCTATTGTCCATGAGGACTTCATGTTGCGGTCGATGCTAACAAGGCATGTACCGAGGACCGTGAGTGACAAACTCATCCCCCAAAGCTGATTAATAGCAAATTCTGTCACCCATCCACATCTAGGTGGAAGATGGGGATGAGAATTGGCAAGGTCCTTGCCACTTGTACTATGATGGGCAAGAGCATAATCCAATTAGTGGAGGTCACGTCCGCCTTTTCGTAAATTCATAAGTTATACAACAGCATGGTCTCAATGCTACATGCTTGTTGGATTATGTTAATCCTCAGTGTGCACAATGACTCATAGAAAAATACCAAAGTTTGATTGCTAAGTTCCTGGTGCATGGACCTCTCATGGTTGTCAACAACCTTTGTGATTTTGGCAAGCCGACAGTCAGTCTCCGCATCGGAGTTAGAGTTTTGGGCTAGGACTTGCTTTGCGTCGTTTGTGCTGCCTTGCATGACAAGCTATTAGGGGAATTCTGGCATGATGCGGACCCCGATGGCGAGCAGGACTCTCGAGAGTGTTCCCAGGCCAAGCATGAAAAGCTACCTGCATTTGAGCACGGGCATTGGGATAGCATAAATGCATATAAGGCTAAGGAGGGTGCCAAGGTTGATGGAGACTTGAACAACTGAAGCAAGTAACGAGAAGATGCTCATTAAACATAAAAAGAGAAACTAATATGGCAAGCAAGAAATGAGGTGAGCAAGAAATGAGGTGAGCAAGTCACGAAATATGGTGGGAGAGATTTCTGCAATATATACGGGGGCGATGGTGAGTGCCAACCCAACACCGACTTGGATAATAGTACTGCCCTTAGGAGTAAAGCATTTTGGGGGCCTAACCCCCTGACGTTTGTTTCCACTAAAAAAGAAAGTCCCTGTCAACTTGATTGCATTGTGGCGATCAATCTGGTCAGTGATGCTCCTTGCCATCGCTGCCCTTAAGACTGAGAACAAATTCATGATCTCGCCTAGAAGTCAATGTGCTCCTCAATTATTCTTTTATGTCTTTTTTTAAATATGTTAGGGCCTCACTTATCACCCCTATGATTATCAATAAAAAAAACATAAAAATATTATATATTATAACAAAGTTCCATGTTAATTGTAGCCATATAAATAAAATTGAAAAATTAGAATTCAAAAAAATTTATCCTATCTTTTGGTTGGATGACTAACCAAGACCAAATAATATGGAGGTGATGGATGCCCACATGGCACATGAAATGGCATAACTATTTAGGGTAATCGAGGATCAGAATTTTCAATGGAAACCTATGTGGTGGTGTTGATGACTACGTCTGTCAGTACTTGCAAAGTCAAGTGGCCGCGTATATAGTAACTAAAATTTTAACAAGATGATACTTACAAAAGATAACGTTTCTAAAAATTGTACCTCTAGAATACTACCAAGAAGATGATGCTCGGACTCTACCGAGCGACGCTCGATAGAGTCTCCTGAGCGTCGTTTCCAAGAAGATGAAGATGGTGCCATCAAATTGGAGCCGAGTCTCTTAAGAGACAAAGCCATTGAGGCTTCGATTTGATGGCGTTGTCTTCATCTTCTAGAAGAAGATGATTGGTAGAGTTGGAGCATCATTTTCTTGGTAGTATGCAAGAGGTATAATTTTCAGAAACGTTGTCTTTTTTAGTATCATAATGTTAAAATTTTAGATACTATATTCGACACCAATTGATTTTGCAAGTATCGACAGATGCAATCATCAACACAATCCCACGAGAATCCATTGAAAATTCTGATGCCCAATGACCCTGTATAGTTACGCCATTTCATGTGTCATGGGGCCATCCATCGCCTTCATATTATTTGGTCTTGGTTAGTTATCCAACCAAAAAACAAGGAAATTTTGTTTCAATTCTAATTTTTCAATTTTATTTATATGGCTACGATTGACATGGAACTTTGTTATGATACATAATATTTTCATGTTATTTTTTTATTGACAAGTCATAGGGGTGATGAGCGAGGCCTTAGCATATTTAAGAAAAATATAAAAGGAATAATTGAGGAGCACGTTGACTTCTGAACGAGGATCAAGAATTCCTTCTCAGTTTTAGGGGTAATGATGGTCAAGAGCATCGCTGACCGGATTGGCCACCAAAATGTGATCAAGTTGTTGGGGGATTTCTTTTTTGTGGGAACGGTTGTCATAGGGTTAGGCCCCTAAAATGCTTTACTCTTGGGGAGCCGTGCTATTAGCCAGGTCGGTGTTGGGTTGGCACACACCATTGCTCCGTCTATATTGTAGAAATTTTTCCCGCCATATTTCGTGGCTTGCTCACCTCGTTTCCTGAGGTAAATGTTTTCTAATTATGTATTACGTTTTGTCATTTATTTATTAGTCAGTAGTTTCTCTTTTTCATGTTTAATGAGCATCTTCTTATTACTTGGTTAAGTTGTTCAAGTTTCCATCAATCTTAGCACCCTCCTTAGCCTCGTATACAACTATGCTATCCCAATGCTTGTGCTCAAACGTAGGCGGCTTTTTATGCTTGGCTTGAGAATACTATTGATAGTCCTGCTCGCCATCAGGGTGCACATCATGCTGGACTCCCCCTTATGGCTTGTCATGCGGGGCCGCATGAACGATCAAAGTAGGTCCCAACCCAAACCTCTAACTCTGATGCGGAGGCTAACTGCCAGCTTATCAAAATCACGGAGGTTGTTGACGACTGTAAAGGGTTCGTGCGTCAAGAACTCAGCAACCCAACTCTCGTATTTTTCCATATGTCATAGTGCGTGCTGGGGATTAATGTAACCCAACAAGCATGTGGTGTTGAGGCCATGCTGTTATATAGCTCACAAAATTACAAAGAGGTGGATGTGACCTCTACTAATTGGATTATGTTGTTGCCTATCATAATTCAAGTGGTGAAGACCTTGCCAATTCTTATCCCCATCTTCCACCTAGATGTGGATGGACAGCAAAATTTGCTGTTTATCAGCCTTGGGGGAATGAGTTTGCTGCTTGCGGTTCTCGGTATGTTCCTTGTCAACATCAACGACAACATGAAGTCCTCATGGGCTGTCACAACTTGTATTCCCTTGTTTGTGTTTTACATAGCATCCTACGCATTCAACATAGGCCTAATAACATCCATCTACAACTCTAAGGTATTCACATTGAAGTTGTGTGCCTATGGGCATGCAACCGTGATTGCCATAAATCGATGGGTGAGTGTAATCTTGACATTAATTTTATACCGCTATACAAGGCGATCACCCTTGGTGGGGTCACCTTCCTATTCATGACTATGTCAACTTAGGGGGTGTGGAGGGTCTACATTGTTATGCTAGAGACAAGGGGCAAGACCTTAAAAGAGTTGTAGTGATCCTTTGGGAAAATTTTCCCATGGATATTGGGCACAACTTGCATAACTAAAATAGGGATGAGCACGAGTATTGAAATGAGATAGGCTCGAGGAGGGTAGACAATGAGTCTTCAACTTAATGCGTGTGTAATTAGTATTGTTTTTTTTTTTCTTTTTTTAAAGTAGCTAAGTTGTCATGAGTTAGTGGAAGTTAGTTTTTGTCATGCTTTCACATTTGTTATGCTTGACTAGAATTGATACTTGGCATTAGAACTTAAATGCTATTTGTATGGTATTCATTTAATCTAGTTAGCGTCATTCCCCATGGATGGAGTTAATCTTGACACTGACTAGTGTCATGTGTATCGTGGTTTATTGCTATTCAGATGGATCTATCTGTTGTTTATCTTCTACTTAGTGTCTTCATATTTCCCTAAAGCTTGTTTATGTTAGCGTAATTAAGGGTGATCGGATCCAGGGTGGGTAGGGTATAGACCTAGATCCTGTACCCGACCCTATTATAACCGGTTCCTCTTTTCTGGACCCTATACTCGACCTTGTTTATATTGGATCCTGTATCCAACCCAGCCTGTTTTTCCGATCCGGTTCCAGGGTCAACCTTATTTCCATTGGAACCTATTTTGTAATCTTCCGATATTCTATACAACTTCGAATTTTATATTAATATGCGAGAAAATAACGTAATTCTCCTAATTTATATTGAAACATTAAGCACTTGTAATAAATAAATACATGAACAAACATGGGTATAATATTAGTCTTTTTCCTACAACTACTACATGAAGCTACTCATTTATGCAAGTATAACTCCTACAAAAAAGAAATTAGGCAAGCCAATCCATGTGACACACAAGAATGTGGCGGCAATGGTGTGAGAGGGAGCTGGTGAGGGAGGGAAGCAAGTGAGGAAGAGGAATGATAAAGGAGGAGTGTCGTGCGTGTTTGAGAGAGCCAAGAGGAAAAACATCATGTGATTGCGGGAGTAAGGATAGAAATCGGGGGAAAAAAGGTTTTGGACCTCTACTTACAAAACTGGTTTGGAAACTGGTTCCAAAACCAGTCTAGGAATCGGTTTTTGGATGGGTAATCACTTGGAACCTATTCCCGGACCGATTTGGAATTTTTAGTGGACACCCATGGGATGGTGTTGATGACTGTGTTTGTCGATACCTGCAAAGTCAATTGGCAGTATATATAGTTTCTAAAATTCAACAATATGATATTTAGGAAAGATAATGTTTATGAAAATTATACCTCTTGAATATTTGGTATTTAAAAGATGGAGTTGATTTTATTGAAAAATCATTTTGCAACAATTTTTATAATTTTCATGAGGTACAATTTTCAAAAACGTTATCTTTCTATGTATCATCTTGTTAAAATTTTAGATACTATATACGCCACCAATTGACTTCGTAGCTATCAATAAACGTAGTCATCAACACCATCCCATGGGAGTCCATTGAAAATTCCAATCCTTAATGACCCTGAATAGTTACACCATTTCATGTGCCATGGGGCGTCCATCGCCTCTAATATTATTTAATCTTGGTTAGTCGTCCAACGAAAAACCAGGGCAATTTTTTTTAAAATTTTATTTATATGGCTACGATTCACGTGGAACTTTGTTGTGATATATAATATTTTAGTGTTTTTTTAAATTGACAATCATAGGGGTGATGAGCAAGGCCCCAACATATTTAAAAAAAAAAAGATAAAAGGAATAATTGAGGAGTTCATTGGATTCTAGGTAGGAATCATGGATTTGTTCTCAATCTTAGGGGCAGTGAATGTGGAGAGCATTGCTGATTGGATGGGCTGCCAAGGCCGCCACAACGCGATCAAGTTGGCCTGGGCATTCTTTTTTGTGGGTACAATTATCATGGGGTTAGGCCCTAAAATGCTTTACTCTTGGGGGGCCGTGCTATATTAGCCAGGTGAGTGTTGGGTTGGCACTCACATTGCCCTATCTATATCAAAGAAATCTCCCCTGCCAACTAGGATACTAACACAATATGGAATTAATTTCTTCCTAGCTATGTGCAGTGATGTCCATAGCATTGGTTGGACAATTATCCGCATATTGATTTAGCTCTTGCCACAAGTTCCAAAGCTCAACATAATATTGAGATATAGTCATCTCTTTCTCAGTGGTGTCATGAACCCTTCTTCCAAGTCTGTACACTTGAGCATCATTGCCAAGTTGACCATAAGTTTCTCTTGCAGCCGACCAAATTTGTGTCGCAATGTCAAGAAGCAAATATCTTTTTGCAATATGGGGCTGCATCAATTAAGTAGAAAAGACATTACCAAAGGGTCACTCGAGATCCACTTTTCCTAAGCATTACTTGATGCATCTAGCTTTACAAAAGTACCATTGATATGTCCTTTAAGCCCATGACCAAGCATATAGATTGAGACCATATCAAATAATTTATGCCGTCAAGCTTCATAGAGATCGTAGCAAACATAATATAACTTGTAGGCGAACTGTTCTCAACTGAACCAATTAAATTGTTAGACATTGTGTCTCAAATTTTGCCTCGAAAAAGTGTGAAGGGAGCAATCTAGCCACCAAATATTGCCATAAAAGGCCAAAAATTGGATCGAAGTCCTCTCATAGTAAGGTAAAGTTGTCCTCTAAAAAGTAGCCAGATTAGGTAAAGGAAGACAACAAGTCAACTTTTTTAAGGTTTAGGAAACCTAAAAAAATCAATAATTATGATTTTTCCCCAAAATTCTGGAAAAAAAAAAGGAATATGGTGGTCCACGAATTATAGTACTTTGGTCTTCACATAAGAGATAATTTTAGGTCGGCGGCAAGGCCAAAATAATCTTGAACAAAAAGATCCAAAAAATTCGCAGAAATGTTGAACCACTTATTGCATACTACAACGAATCTTTAATTTATCTCATAGAGGTGAGATTTATGGCAGACGATTCAAAGAATCACCTCATTAGTGCTGCCATATACTGTGAAAGAAAACAAAGAAGAAGGTGAGAAGGAACTGCGGTGGGAGAAAGTGAAGATGAGGAGAGAGAGAGCAAAAGGAGGACTACACAAAGAAGAGATTAGGGTTAGGGATTCAGTTCAACTTGGCTTTGATACCATGTTGAAAGATAAAAACTGAATTGGATGCTTGATTAGGTTGATATGACCCAAAACTATCTATTTATAATAACGGTAAAAGGCCAAAAATTACAATAATAGCCTTACTACCCCCATATACAAAATAATAAAGCAAATAGACAAATATTCCTCTTTCAGCAAAAAACTCTCAATAGAGATCTGTTGTGAACTTTAAATTCAAAGTAAATGGAACACGAGAACACTTCAAAGCCAAAAATTATAGGAGACTCGTGCAACCAACGGGAAGAAGCACCAAATTACCAAAGGCCTCTGGGTGACTAGGGGTGGCAATTTATCCTAGCCAACATACATCCATATTGCTTGCCCTTAATTTTTTTTTTTATTTGATTATCACTTGACAATCACTTTTATTTTTTTTTAAAATATTTTCAAGGATTAGGAAAACTGCATGATGTTAAATATAAAATAATCTTTTGAATTAAAGTTAAGTTTGAGATGAATGTGGAGTAATATTACGAAGAGTGTCGTGAAACCTAAATGTCTCAGAGGAGTGAGGACAGGGCCTACCACATGGGGTGGATGTGGGCTTCCTATTTATACCGAGGGGGGATGGAAAATGCAAGCCCCACTACCCATCGCCATCCCTATGGTTGAGACTCACTCCATCATCCACCCAATTAATTAAGGGTATCCTAGAAACATGAAGTACTAACAGAGGTAACATAAAATCTAGTTTAATCGAATGTCATCTCTAGGGAGATGTTTTAGATGCTTTCAAACTCCTTTATCAGGAATATTCACTACCTAAGAATGACAACATAGTCCTTATGTATAGATGAATTGGAAAATGTAGCATTTTGTATTCGGAAATAGAATAGAGAATTGCAACAACTGAAAAAAGCTCATGAATGCAAAAGAGAGGTACTTCTTTTGCTCTAATTCCAAGCCTCTCCAACGAAAAGTACCTTTGCATCAATGGAGAATTGAACATTTTCAATCAAGAAATGCCAACATAACCAGTCAATTAACAAAGTTTTCTTGTAGGGATATGCCAATTTATGTGCCTGAATATTGAAATGCTTCATGCATCATCATCACATGAGCAAAACATCCACAAGTGCCCTCTTCCTCCAACATGTACCTCTAGGTGCACAAGGAACAACGATATTGCCATATCAAATAGATTGGCAGAGACCTTGCCCCATGTTGAATTCAACACCCTCCAATTTTTTTTTTTTTTTGAACAATGCTAACAAATCCTTGCCCTGAAATCCTTGAGGAATAACTTGACGTAGTTTCTTTACTCAATATGACCTCTATGCATTTACAATACGTCGAGCTTGTTATTGACAAGCGGTACATTTACAATTTTTGTTAATGTCGACCAAAGAGGTGTAATTAGATAATTTAAATTTTCACTAATTTAAGGAGGCAAGTTCTGGGAGACAGTCATATTCAAATGGATAAATTGTTGGGCAATTTAACAAGCAGACAATTTTCATATCATTGATTTTAAGCGGGAAAAAATAGGCACAGGGTGAGAGTGGGTCGTGTCACGCCCCAACATTACCCCTCAGATGCCATGGAGTGGGGACCGGGGAACATTCGAGGACTGGACTGGAGGGACAGTTTCGGCAGCAGATAAGGAAGGCCCACACTCCCCAATCCCACAACGGCAACCCCCCACAACACAGGGGGAGCGGGCCATGTCACGCCCCTCCCTTGCACGTATTGTGCTTATTGCGACCCCTGCGCTGGGTGGGGGTTGGTTGTTAGTTGTTGGGTGTTTGTCCAAAAAGCAGCAGCTATGGCTTCCCCTTTCCCTACACATGCTTTCAACTTCTTTTCTTTTTCTCTTTCCGATTGAAGATGAAAGCAGTGTTTTTAGAAATTTTTGGTCCATGTCTACATAGCCCTTATTAGACATGGCATTCCCCACCAATCCATTCTAACATACTAGAATAGAATTTGAAACTTGAGAACCGGACTAATGGGAACCTATAGGTTTCGAATTCCAAGGTATGCAAGATAGATTCTATGTTCTAAAAAATAAGGAACTTCTTTCGAGAGGTAGATTCCAAGATCTTAGTTGGAGGAACTTGGAATCTAAAACCTATAACCTATAAACTAGAACCTAAAATAAGTTTTAATATTTTTCTCGGTTCATATCTTCACACGATATTATGATACTTGCTATTGTTCGATAATGAGTGTATAATCTAGAAACACTAGTTTAGGCTTCAATTCTATGACCGAGACTTTTATTTTATTAATATTCATATTTTTTTGTGTGTTTTTATGATCAGTAAATTATAATTGCAAGTGATAGTTATTAATGATTTTAATTCATTGCAATCATTCGATTAATAATATAGATGGAACCAACCCTAAAACCAATCATGAAACCTGTTACATGGTAAGTTCAACATTTAGGGAATGTACAATATGTTCAAGGTTTCAAAAATTGAGAAACTTGTTCCAACGGATAGGCTCCAAATTCCCTATGAAATCTACATGGAACTTGGAACCGCTCACCCCTAATGGTACTCTCTAGTTCACCCTTGCCACTTTGAATTCCTCAATATAGCCAACATGCTTTTTCCAAAATTAGTTAGAGACCCTACCCAAGTAGTAGTGGCAAGTAATTTCTTTATTTTATTTTTTTAGACGGCAATCTTGCGGAAAATTACAAGTATAGAACCTACAGGCAAGTTACAATCTACAAAATAAATCAATTTATCAACTCTATGAATGAATTTATTAGTATACTTATAATTTCACAAGAAGAGAGCATAAATAAAATGGAACCATCTAGTGAAAAGCAGTACTGAGATATTCTCATATGATTAAAAGCAGTACTGATTTATCAACATGCTTTTAGACTGACGTTGACTAACTGTTGACCCAAAAAAATTAGAAAACGTGTTTTTCAATTTTGTTCATTGTGGAGAATATGTAATCCTTTTTGTTATGCTTTTGCTATAGGAACAATGATGAGTTTTGTACGCATGCCTATGTTCTCGAGAATGGATGAACAGAAGGTGAGACTTAAAGGGTTAAAAATAGAATTAGCTAATTATCAATGGAATGACGGTAATATAGTGGTCACACATGGTTAGGGTCAATTAGATGATACAAGAAATCATTTGAAATGGCTATCTTATGTCAAATTCTTAGAAGGTGTCGGCCTTAATGAATACTTTTCCATTAGAATGACAAGCAATATTAGATCGCCTATGGGAAGTCAACGTGGTCCTAGATTATAAAAAACTTGTAGTGACTTTTGTGAGAGAATACTATAGAATTGAGGCAACAACTTCAACCCTCGAGTTGAGTGTTACTTAATGTAGAATGAATGTGCCTTGGAGGAGACATAAGGGCTCTTTGAAGGTCTTTCCGTGGTTGCCTAATGTGCTTTTAGAATTTTCAGAGAAATTTACTATGAGATTAGGAAAAAACTTCATAGTTTATGAGTTAAATAAGTATCTATGAATTTATTTGTTATTTTTCTTAGGTTGGTTTAAGATGTTTTAGGCATAAATATATCTTTCTATTTTGATGTAGATATGTTTTATTTGAATATATTATTTCTTGTAAATGGCATGTTTAGTTAATGAAAGTTCAATATTATCTACTATTGTAAATTATTATGTTAATTTACAATTAATTGTGGAAAGTTCAAGAAAGTTTTGATGACTTTGGTGAATTTATTTTTGTATAAATGATTATATTAATAATAATTTCAAGTTAGGATTTTTAGATGATTATTGGAAACAACGTGACCTTTCAACTCTAAAATCTTATTTGATCTTATTCATTAATATGATTCATTTATGCAAAATAGATGCATAAATGTTATGCATTAATAATTCGTGCATGTGCATCTGATTTGTTCAAAACTAATGGTTTTAGCAATTTAGAGCATAGTTGTTGAGTTGAACAAATGGGAGAAATTAAACAGCAATAATGATGAGATATTGAAAATGAAAATTCAATATGTTTAAATAAAGTAAGAAGCACTAAAAGCTCTTAACCAAGTTATGGAAGAACTTGATGATGCTGTGTACCACCTTGAGCTAGCAAAGGATCGCCTCATGGTGAATGAGTGGGAAACAGGTATTTGTTGTGCTGATTTTAACATGGAAGGAGCTTTGAGCTCAAGCATAGGAGTATTAATTCATTCAAAAGGTGAAAATGCAAGGGATCGAGTCCTTCAAGCAAGAAATCAATAGTTAACCAATATAAGAGAGGAAAACGTCATCGAGTAAAGAGAATGAATGTCAAGGGTGAAGTGTTACAACTATAGCAAAAAGGCTCATTGTGCTTGCGACTGTCGCAAGCCAAAGAAGGTGAACATCCTTTGTATTCTTGAGAAGTTTACTTATGCATCAAGTTATGTATTCTTAATTGAATTTAATCATTTAAAAACTATAGATTCGGGAGCAAAAGACCATATAGCGAAGGATAGAGTATCTTTCGTGGAATTCCGACTGGATCGAAATAGAACTATGTAGGAAATAAATCTAGAACTAAAGTAAAAATGAATAACACTTATCAATTAAGTATGTGTGGTGAACACACTTTATTTTTACATGATATATTATATGCTCTGAAGATTTGTCGGAATTTAATATCTGTATTAGTGTTGGTGAAACTTTGTTTCAATTTAAACTTCGTTTCAATTTAAACTTCCATAATAATGGTGTGGATTTGTATTTGGATACAAATTTTTATAGTTGACTTTATTGTAATAAATGTTGACTATAGTAATATCAATGTTTGTGATTCCATCTTCATATCTTCTAATTCATATGATAATGATATGAATGTGTGACATGTTAGACTTGATTATATTGGCTAATAACATATGAATAGACTAGCCAAATAAGGCTTGTTGAGTAACATTAAAAAAGTCAATTTGTCCATATGTGAGTATTATCTAGTAGGAAAGTGATAAATAAACCATTTGGAAAAGATATAAAAGCTGAATTTCCTTTATAATGTGAAAGGAAGGCATGTGGTTGTTTATTTCATCATATTTATAGATGATTATACTTGATTCGGACATGTTTATTTGATTTCTTTTAAATCTAAAGCACGAAGTTGTTTTAGGAAATTTATGGGCTTAGTAGAAAATCAATTATATAAGAAAATAAAAATATTAAGATTACATTAAGTTCGAGAACATCTATATGATGAGTTCAAAAATTTATGTGATGAAAAATGAATAGAAAGACATTTGTCTATTCCTTATACTCCTCAACAAAATTGTGTTGCGGAATGGAGAAACAGAATTTTACTAGAAATGGTTAGGTCTATTATAGTGCATGATAACTTATCTATCACCTTTTGAAGTAATGTTTTGTTAACTACTACTTATATATTTCACCGTATGCCTTCCAAATTAGTCACTTTCACTCTATATAATTATGGACAAGTAGAAAATCCGACTTAAGTTTTCTTAAATGGTGGGGTTACATTGCATATACTCACGAACTTTCTCACAAGTATGAGAATTTAGATCCTAAAGGCAAGGAAAATATTTTCATAAGATACTCTGAACACTCGAAAGAATATATGTTTATAAGTGAGTAGGAAAGTGAAAGTATAACTAAATTTAAATCATGGGATGCTACATTATGAGAGAATGAAATTTCTAAGAAGGCTGAAATAGGTGAGGCTTACTCCTTATTTGAAATCTTGGATCAAGATAATGATAATGAACTTAATAGAATTCATCCAAGTAGCAATATTATGAGAAATGAGAAATTAAATTCGACTTAGTTTCAATTACAACCATATGATGATATGATATCATCATTATCCAATCCTAGTGGAAGCATAATAGAGAATAATGTGTAAAGTATACAATCTTCTGTATGATGAACAAGTCACAAAAGTATTCTTCATTGATATTTTAATATTGAAGGGGAAACTTTTATGGTTATTTAAACAAGATGAAGATGAGTCAATGAATGTAAACGAGACTCTAAATTGTTCTAATAAGAAAAAATGGATGCATGCAAAGTAAAAGGAAATATAGTCAATGAAATCAAATTATATTTGGAAACTTGTTGATCTTTCAAAAGGACAGAAAATCATTGGGAACAATTGGGTGTTTAAAATAAAGCGCAAAACCGATGGCTCAATAGAGAGATATAATACTCATATTGTGGCGAATTGATATAATCAACAGGAAATAATTGATTATGAGGAAACGTTTTCTCCTGTAATAAGATTTAGCTCAATTTACCTTATTCTGGCAATAGTAGCTAGTATGGATCTTGAGCTATATCAAATTGATATAAAAATTGCTTTTTTCAATGGAAAACTTAAAAAAGAAATTTATATGGAACAACCGGTTGGTTTCATTTTGAAAGGCCAATGACAAAAGGTATGTCAACTTTTAATATCAATTATGTCTTTAAGTAGTCACCAAGACAATGTGTATATATGTTTTCATAATATCAAAATGGTAAATGATTTCATAATGATTGATGATGATCATTATGTATATAATTTGTGATCATATCATTATATATTGATGATATACTGATTGTAGGAAATAATATAGAGTTTGTTAATATTGTTAAGAGTTAGTTATCTTCTAATTTTGAGATGAAAGAGGCTATATACATTCTTGGAGTTAATATTTCAAGGAATCGTTCAAATAGATTGTTATCTCTTTCGCAAGAGATCTATCTAAACAAGGTTCTTGAACGATTTTGCATGCAAGACTACAAGCCCATAGATACTCTTATTGTAAATGGTGAAGGATTTAGTCGTAAATTTTGTCTAAAGACTTCACAAGATAATGAACAAATGCAACGTGTTCCTTATGCTAGTACTATTTGAAGTTTAATGTACGTTATGATGTGTATAAGACCTGACATATATTTTGCAAATTAGAATGGTAAGTAGATACCAATTCAATCTAGGTCAAACATATTGAAAAGTCATAACAAGAATATTAAGGTATCTGAAGGAAACTGTTAATTATACGTTGAGTTATCATGGACTGTAGCTTGAAGGCTACTCAGATGTTGATTGAGGAGGAGATTTAAATGAAATGAAATCTACTTCTGGATTTGTTTTCAAATAATGGTACTATATCTTGGAGTAGTAAGAAACAAACTTATATAGCTTTGTCCACAATGAAAGCTAAGTTCGTGACATGGCGGCAATACAAGAGAGTATTTGGCTTAAGAGATTTTTATATCATTTATGTGTTATTAAGGATGCTATAAACTCATGTTGGTTAACTGTAATAGCCAAGTGGCAATAACGTATACCAATAATCCAAAATATCATAACAAGACTTAATATATAGATACCAAGTATAATTTTGTCAAAGATATGGTTACATGAAAAGATATAAACTTGTAGTACATATCTATGCATAGAATGATAACAGATTATATGACGAAGCCAATACCAAGAGATGTGTTTTACGGCCATGTAAAATCACTAGGACTGCATAGGGACTGATGTATTAAATATTATAATTTTCCTATCTATTCACATTTAATGAAATTGTCTTTCATTATTAATGCTTATGGGTTTTGTTTGATGTATGTGCATTTCGATGCTTAGTGCATCATATAAAATTGAAAAAATATGTTGAACAGATAAGAGATTAGCCCACTTACACGGGTAATCGCCTCTATTTATTATGTGATAAATAGAAATGAGATGGTTTTAAGCTTATTATCTAAGCGATAATTGAAAGCTTAAGCTTAAGATATAGATGTCACCTTAACTAAGTGTTAAGATGATGACATAATATTTATTATACCTGAAAGTAAAATAATCAACATATTTTACTTTATTTATCTTTAATGCCAAATGTGAGTTTTGATGGATTTTTTGAGGAAGTAGATATATGAACTCAAGTTAGACATTAGGTATGTCTCAACTATCATCTGTATAGTATTGAAATTTAAGACATATGCTCCATGGGAAATGACTTAATACCATAGTATGTATTTTATACTACTGATGCATGAAATGACCCATAAGAGTAGCAAAAGTTTTGATCTCAACTTTTATGTTGTGTGAGATTCTTGAGAAAAATAGTTCTTCAATTAAGTGTCATCATGACTCTTAATTATTTTCAAGATTTCTATTCAATATTTGCTATATTAAAATGTTGCCAATAATTATTAATTAATTCGATTTAATGTGACATTTTTAGAAAAGCAAGTTGAATTGAAATTGAGAGTTTCAATAAAAAAAGAAAGAAAGATCAAGTTTGGAGAATCACATTCTTGTTTTGTATTCACTAGTTGACAAATTATGATTATTTTTCAGATATCATAATTGTGAATATAATATATCATTATTAAAAAGATAAAAAAAGATACAGATGCGATCGATTGATTTATGGTACTACATACTATACCTACTAAAAAATGTGATGCCTATTTTGAGCCGCTAAGTACAAGTGAGGGATGATGGGTTTTTTATTTGATGAGCCAAGTCAGGCCTATTTGCCCATGTTGGGCCAAACTCAGCCCATAAGAAAAGGGCCCATGAGAGGAAGATGTCAGTTATTTTTTTAAGTGAAAGTAATTGCAACATATAAATGAAAAAGGAGGAACGTTGGAAGTATGTATGCTCTCTTTGAGATAACAATATACTCCCTCTTGAAAAATGAAACTCCAATGGTTTAATCAATTATTCTGAGACTGCAACAAGTACTTAATCTATGACAAATAAGGTATGTCCATCTTCATGATATGCCTTTCGATCGGTATTACATGTTTCCCGAGTTTGTTTCCACATTTTTTTCGGTATTTGATTGTTCGAGTATAGTTCATTTTTCAGGAATCCATTTCCAATAGTTACCATCTCCGCTCCCATAAGGATCAACACAAATATATCAAATAACTCAGAAAAAACTAGAAACATAGAAACTTTAACTATAATCATTGTTTTGCAACTTAACATTGATACAAATACCTTTTTTTTATAGCTATTTTCCTTCACTCCATCTTACTCCCAAAGATATCATCAATTTCCTGCTACACAAAAGATAAAATTGTGAGAAATCAAACAGATAAAAGGGCTCTACCATCATCAAAGAGAAAAAAGGGGGTTGCAAAAGAGGTTATCAAGTTTGGACAAAAAATAAGCTCCTGCCATGAGAAAATCACTCATAGCTCGATCGAAAATCCAAGGATCGTGTACTAGTCTGTCATCGGAAAATTCTAAGACACCTGCCAACTAAAGCACGTATACAATAACTACAACTGAAATTACAATTGCCACAAAGCTCTCATACTTTGATTTTCACGAATTTACTGACACTGTACACTTTCTGCTATAATATTTCTAGCGAAGAGCCAGTTTTTAACTACTAGTTTTCTACTGAAACCAATATGCTTGTTCAAAGAGCACAAGAGACGTCTTTATTTAATTTGAATGAATTAAGAGTCAAATTCGAATTATAGGAAAATGAAAAAAATCCTATACTTTGCTTGAAAAGTAGACATAGGAAAGCTAACCGAGAACTTTCAGTTACCTGAAGAAGATATGTAAGTGTTGAGTTTTTAAATGGTACATGCTCCTCCTCCTTGACCAAAGCAAATATGACATTGCTTAAGGACGATGAACTCTTGTTAATAGCCTAAATTCCACAGGAAGGGGAAAAAAATAGCTCATACAACATATTCGAAAGACAAGAAACTATAATCATGTTGAAAGAGATATGTACTTGAGTTTCCTGCCGATCATTGAAATTCAAGACGCCTTGCACTTCTGCTCGATGCTCTATCAGATCACGGGTCAAGTTCAAGGTCACAATATATGTTTCAAGACACCCAAGCACACGTATATGTACACACACAGAATAGGGGGAAAGGAGAAGAGAACATACCTCATTTACACCGGAAAATACTTGAGTAAAAACAAAATGACTTCTTGATGCATGCTCTCGTTCATTTGGGTCTTGCCTATAGACTTGAAAAGAGGTTTATACCTTCGATAATTGCCTCTATACTGCACATCACTACATTATATTTTTTTCCCAAAAAAAAGAAGAAGAAAGAAATAGTTAATCCTATCTGCTGCATGCTTTGGCTTCGCGTACTCTTTAGCTATCTATATCGGACTTAAATAATATAGACAATTGCACTCATTTAAAAAAAAAATTGGACCAAAAGATTCGATTCAACAGGGTAGACACTCTCTTCCTCCCTTCTTATGCCATACTTTCAAAAGTCATATAAATTTTCGCGTATAAATCACTTTCAATTTTGAAAAACACGATATAAAAAATGACCAGAAAGACCTCGGGCAAAATCTATGCGCTTTCATAAGTTAGATAATAATAATGGCTGTCATTTTTAATATATATATATATATATATATATATATATATATATATATATACATACATACATACATACATACATAGGCAAATAAATAGATGTGATATGTGTACAATCCAACATGTATGGGCTTCAAATATGGATTTCATACATGTCAAATCATTAGAGGACGCATTATTTCTTCCCATATCACCGCATGACTGACCATGAGGGTTAATACCTTGAAAAATCTTAAATTGCTACATTTATGACAAATTTACCAAAAACTAACTTTTTGATAATCAAAAACTCTAAATTGATATACCTTCGGCAAATTTACGCTGAACTAATATACTTGTGATAAATTTACTATCCGTTAAATTTTATTGTCTAATTTCTAAGTTGGATGACATATGACAGTTGATTGGTATACTAGTTTGAGATTTTACTCTCCCTTTATTACATTTGTACAATTTTTGTAGTTTTTGGTGATAGGGAAAATTATCAAAACCTTTTGCAATTACGTCAATTCAGTCTTTTTGGCCGAATTTGGCCGATCGGTGTTGATGTGGATGCCAACCGCACCGCGCACAATATTTTAATATTATTTTATTTTTTCAAAAAAAATTATTAATTTTTTTTATCTTTTCTTTTTTGTCCTTTTTCTTTTTCTCTCTTTTTCCTTTTTCTCCCCTCCTTCCTTCTTTTGACAACTGACCAAAGGAGAGGGCAAGCCGTTGGACTAAGGCAGCTGGCTAGGCCCAACCGAGGGTGAGCTCGCCTTGTCGTCGCTGGATGAGGGTCACCTAGCCACTAGCGAGGTAAGCCCTTGTCGGATTGGGTGGGGGCGAGCCCCCTCGTCGAATCCACTGGTGAGGCTAGCCCTCGTTGGATTTGGTGAGCGCTCACCTTGCTAGTAGGTGTGCAGCCCTCGCCTAGATCTGGCAATGACTTGCTTTGTCGGTGGTTGGGTGGCCCTTACCTGGGGATGGTGGGGCGAGCTCATTGATCCATTGGCAAGGCTTACCTTCGCCTAGATCTAGTGAGTGCTTGCTTCACTGGTGGCTGGGTGGCCCTCGCCTAGTGATGGTGGGGCGAGCTTGCCCTTAGTTGAGCTTGGTTGGCTGCTTGAGTCCAGCGACTGGCCAGTGGGGAGGGCTAGTCACCAAAAGAGGGAGGAGAGAAAAAAAAAAGAAAAAAGAGAGAAAAAAGAAAATATTAAAAAATTCAAAATAATAAAATAATATTAAAATATTGTCTGCTAGCATCGGCCAGCATCTACGTTAGTGTAGGCTAGCCAATTTTGGCTGAAAGATTGAATTGATATAATTATAAAAGGTTTATGACTTCATTAGCCAAAAAAATAAGTTTAGAACTAAATCGACACAATTTCAATGAGTTTATGAATTTTTTGGTAATTTTTCCTTTTGTAATATTAATCTAATTTAACGAAGGGTATATTTGTCACAACTATATCGTTTCGGGTTTTTGACTCAAAAAAATTAGTTTGGAGTAAGTTTATCACAAGTGTATTAGTTTGAGATTTTTTGTGGTCATTTGGGGTAATTTTATTATAGGTGTATCGGTTTAGTTTTTTTTTTTAATTGTAAAAAAATTAGTTTGCGGTAATTTGTCACACATGTACCGGTTTTTTTTTTTTTTTGATTTTTTTAAAGTTATTAACCCTTTAATGAATGTTTTACCAAAAAAAAACCTTTAATGAATGCTATCATATAGTATATTTTATTTAATATGTCACCTTGTGACATCATTACGCATATATTTATTTATTTATTTATTTTTTAGAACACACGGACGCACATATGCAATCTGCACCCATGCTATGACATAAAGAGCTGAGAATCATTTCTCTCAATAACATCACTTGAAAATTTAGAGTTTCCTTTGATATCTTTGGAACCACACATCTCTAATTACTCGCATAAAAGCGAGTGTCTTTCGCATCCGCATCTAAATAGTTCATTTTCTCTACTACCTAGGATCTTGAGGGTGCTCCTCACTAAAGATGGTTGAGTCCTTTTCAAAATCAAAGCCTTTCTTCAAATTGAACCCACATCTGGGAACGGGTCCTACATGATAACTCTATAATAATAGAGTTATTTTACCTATTTTAGGCAACAAATATGGTAGTTTATAATGCAATATTCATTAGAAAATATTAGGATTTCCTCATATTTACCTAAATCTTCCTTATTTATGCAAAATGATGAGATATTAAGAAAATAAGGAAAAAAAGGGCAAAAAGAAGGAAAGGAAAATTCTGTGATTCAAGAAGTCAAATCAAAAAGTATTGGAAGATGGATATCAAAGGAGGGATTCTGCGATTTATTCCCTGATTGTATGCGGAAAAAAAATAAGCAATTGTCTTGTGTTAAGATTCTTGGATATATCCTCTAAATAAGATAAAACTGAGAGTTTGGGGGGACAACAAATTTATTTTATTATTATTAATTTTTTTTTTTTCAGATCGTTGTTCATTATTCTAGGAGCTTTTTAAGTATATTTGAAGAGAAGACAAAGTAGTGATATAATTTTTATTTTTCGATTCAGGATATTTAGCTTAATTTATATTTTCATTTCTTCTTTTACTATGTTCCAACTTTCTTTTGTTAGGGCTACAATCTAGCTTGACCATGATGATATATAATAGGAAAAGGGAACGCACCAATAAGACAGGCAATGCTAAAGAGACTTTAGGACTGTTCATTTCCAACTAAATGGAAAAAATAAAAAAGCAATAATCGCTCATAAAAAAAAAAAACAATTATTTATAGAGCAGTAGTCGCGGTTGAATGAAAGGATATTTGGAAGTGGCCACGGTGCCAGGCAGAGGTGATTATTGGCTGGGCTTTGATCAAATATTAAGATCGCACTTAATTCCTTAGTCGAGCTCCTTCATCCTAATACCTACAAATTTGTAGATAAGGTCTCGCCTTTTCGACCAAATGCCATTGCGCGAGCCCATCTCATAGTGTCTTCAGTCCCTTGTGACTCCGATCGGGTCAAGAAAGGCTTGTGGGTCATCATGGAGACGATTGGGTCGAGCTTGGGAATCGGACTTTGATGATGCTATTACTATTAGAATGAAAACGCATGGTTTCATTTGTGATATCACTAACTATTATTAGTTAATGTCATAACGATTAAATGTGCTCTTTTCAAGTATCATGTTTAGAATTAGGAGTAATCTTAGAAATGAGGTGTTTAGCCATATCCCAGCCCCAAGCACCTGTTGGGGATGTGGAAATTGAATGCACCAAAATCGGAAATGCATCAAATTGAATAATGATAATTAAATATCATAATCCTTGCAAACACTGCGTCTTTTTTTTTTTTTTTTTAATTCTATAAGTAAATCAAGATTGCCTTATAAGCTCCACCTAACTTCAACCTATATATTTCTGACCTTAATCTGTGACATGTGAATGCTCCTACTAGAATTATAAGATTTACGAGTAAAGGACCATGCACCCATCTTGATAGGTTTTTTTTTTTGGTAAAACAATAAGAACGGGTGACCGGCATCTACAACTTCTCCTGTGTAATTATAAGAGTTCCACACCAGCGATAAAAATGTTTCATAACTTAAGGATGGTATGGGGCGGGAGGAATCCATGCCCAACGTGGATTGCCTTGAAAGGGGCGAAATTATCCCTACGAAAATGCCCCCGTAAGAGTCGAGCTAGAGTTATCCCATGCCATGGCACAGTCAAACCCATGCTGCAAACGAACCATAGCTAACCCCTAAGGTCGAGAAGCATTCCGGAATTGTGACTGGAGATGTCCCTCAAACCCCTTAAAAATAAACTCTATTATACCAGCTGGTTAGAAAAAGATTAAAGACTATGTTACCAGGCCAGCCATGGCAATCGTTAGTATGTTTATAACACGGGATCGCAAATTCGAGGACGTCTTCCAAAGCAACAAACGATCTTGACTAGATCACAGAGTATCCAATAAACATCAGTCGAAACATGTGATAATATTTTGTCAATGTTACTTTGCCTCGTCCAACATACGTCCTTTACTCCAGGTTTCCAACACTTTATCTCGCTGAAATTTCAACAATTTTCTATCTCTACTAGCATCTTCAATGAGTTTTCCTTAACATGGATATGTAGGGGAAAATCGCACTAGGATTATCTGTATTGGCAACACATCATACTAATTATATCCCGCCACCTCGTCCCATATAAATAAGTTCGTGACTTCTATTTATAAGTACCCAATTACATTTGAATATCAATTATGCTGGTGAGTATCGACGTTTGTAGATATTGAGGATCACAGGGAGATGGAGATTGAATGTGAGGCGGCTGCTGGATGACGCCATTGATGCTCTCTCCTATCGTGCTCCAGCGAGACGCGCTGCTTGTCCTTCAGCCTTGGAGCAATGTGTTTATCTGCAGAGTAGAGTTTTGTTATTTTTTGGCTAAAGTGCAGAGAGTGGAGCTTTGAGGCGGAGGGGAGAGAGAGAAGGAGAGCGTGTCAGAGAGCAAGGCACCACGAATCTCACTTGAATTTCGAGATTCAACAGAGCATGAGTTTGAACGAGTACTCAGTAGCTTGCTGAGAATTAAAAGGAAAGTTAGGGCCGTCGGAGGAGCATTTGACCTGTTGAACCGTATTTAAACGGATGGGTCATATTTTGAAACTCAATTATAGTCCTCCTCGACTTATAGAACGTTAACTTTTGTCAAATGATTGTAGTGTACAAATATTGGTCCACTCCATCTATAATTGATATAGCATAATAAGACATTCTTAAATATCGAATATCTCCTGTTTATTTAAATTTAAATAAAATTTATCTTTTGGTAAAAGTACAAAATTTGATCAAATTAGTTAAAAGATTTATAACCCAATTCAATTCTATACATAATGAGTAATCCAACAATTTCTTGAGAGACATGGGATTAGCTTGAGTTTCTTTTCATCTATTTTCTTTTCTTTTGCTGACTACTTGTTAAATTATATCTATAGTTTAAATCTGTGTGATGAATTTCCAAAATCAACTTTCTTATTTGAATTAGAGTTTATTTTGAAAAGAATATTAATGTGATAAGAGTTGTTTTTCTAATTTATGGAAAGTCTTCGTTTGTTGGTCGAGAAAGTCCAAATCTTTTATCCATGATTTGACCGCGTGAGAGTGAACCTCTTCAGAGACGTGTAGTAAAAATAACAGAGATGGAGATGGCAAGATATGGTGACTAGATTCTAAATTGAAAAAGAAAAGACAAAAGAAAAAAAGAGTGAATTTATTACTTTAAATTTCAATTGAAAGATTAAGGATAGATTTGTCCTTTTTGTAAATGGAGTGGATTTATAGTCCTTTAGGAAGTGAAAATGGCACCAGTCGAAACGATTTTTTCAAGAATTCTTTTAAATATGATTGTATTTTGTGAATAATATGAAAGTAGTTTTTTTATATCTATTACAAAAAAATTATAAAAAATGCATTTGAGAAAACATCCATAATACAATCTTATGTCTATAATTCGAGTGTTGGGCAAAGGGGATTTGGTGCATGAGATGAAGCCTCACTATTAGTGATGCGAGCTCGGTTGTCCAGATCATGAGACTAGCCTTAATGGACTCAATCCTGGCCTTGGGTGACTTGATCTCAATTGTTAGGAAGCACTAGGTCCCCACCAAGCCTAGCCTAGCCAAACTTGGGGTTACGAATAAAAGAACGAATTAACTCGGAGTTCACAAATGATTGGGAAGTCAACAAATTTCCAACTCAAGAATTAAAAGCTATCTATTCAAATCCTACTAATTTCATAAAAACTATGTTGATTTGGACCACCTACATACACTCTTCACCTGGTTTGATTGACTTATTGAAATCGCAAGGTCTTTTTTGAGTCTCTAAGTAGCAGCATGTCCATACAAACATTTTATAATATTGGAGATAAGAATCAACAAAGCATTGAGACTCAAAGGGAGAAAGTTATTTGAGGCTTCTTTGCTAGGAAGGGTGGCTCAAACTTCAAACCAGAGGGAGGTTGAGGTGTTGTGTAATTCGATGCGCTTAAGTGTTCTCCCCAATAACATTTTGATATCTAGATCGTAAAAAGGGTCAAGCCAAGATGCAGATGTTGTTCATGGGGAGCATTGCTACGAGAGTGTATAATTTTTCAAAAATTCTCATACTTTGAAGACAAGATCTAATTCCATAGCAAAATAGAGGTAAGAGAAGAAAGGAAAACAAAGAAAGATAGAAATTTGAGCAACAGGATAAGGATAGATAGTAAATGTATAATCAATGGGTCTGCATAACTGAGCATTTGAATGGAAAATCATATGTTCTTTTTGGGGTCTCTTCTTTCAGGTAAAGGAAGCTATCTTGATATGGCAATTCAACTTTTCCTTTGAGCCCGATCCTTCATAAACTCATGATATACACTGAAAGGGTCAGTGGTCTACAAAAAGATTAGTATGAAAGAAAATTGGATTGAAAAAGTTGAACATGTCATCTCATTTCACTATGTAAGCAAGAAATTGGGTACGAAGATCGGCTATACCATCAAATTTCCCTAATTTAGCTACGTAAGTTTTAATTCTCTAGAGGATTGCTGTAGCTAATAGCTGTAACTTTACAATTGACCAATTCACCGTGAATGGAGTCCATTTGGACCTCTCTCATTAGCCGTTGCTAACCACAAGCACTCTCTCTCTCTCTCTCTCTCTTCTTCTCATCTTCCCTGCGCGTCACTCATTCGGTCCAGGGGATTGGCATAGGAGGATGAAATGTGCTCACCCCTGTTTTCTGACCAGATTACTTGAAAAGCTCGGTTCCTGCCCATCCTCCTTCACCAGTTCTGACCTTCGACATAAACACGGAACTCACTCCTTCCTGCTCGGCATCATGGCTTAAGGTCCTGAAGCGACTAGGCCTCGCTCGAAATCTGTTCATTGGCCGTGACTCCGATCCTTAATGACAATTGAAGCTTCTGTCGTTGGTCCAGTTCCAGCTTCTAGTCGGGCTTCGGTTCAGTCCATCAACAACGGAACACTCTTACCCTGTTGTACTCTTTTTTCTTTTTCTTTCTTTTTTTGGGTGAAGGGGAAGAGCCGACATAGCATGTTTTAGATTAGGATCCAATCAACTTCTTCCGAGTCTGTGTTAGCGGTTAGACATATCCCGGAGATGGTTGATGATCAGTTTTGTTTTCCAGACCAGGCACGAAACTGGTTCAATAAAATGGGTTTGAGGTTTGGCTGTGCAATGCTCTTTACTGTTGTTCAATCTGAAGACGTGTTTTAATACGATTTACATTACATAAATTGATGTACTAGCTGTTAAACCCATGATGAGAATACCAAGAGTTTTATTGACTTCATGTCCTCTTTGTCTGATGCATGGTGTCTTCAAGGATGGCCTTCTCATGGGGGTTATTGATGAGGAACTGGGCATGAGTCATGGATATGCATATTGAGGAATCTTTGGCCAGTGAAGGTCCGGTGGCCTTTGACATGGTGGTGGCGGTGTAGGTCCGATGGAGGGGGTCATGCATCCTCTGGAAGGGAATATTTATGGAAGAGAGGAGAATTCGCTCTAGAGTTCTCCCCGCTCATTGTTCTCATCGACTTGCGGCCAGCAGCAACTCTTCCTTAGCACGGCCAATAGTGCACTAACACCAAATGGGTTAGCGTCCTCTCTTTAATCCATGCTCGCCATATGTTCAAGGAGATGGATGAATTAAATCCGTTTGAGTTAGTCTGGAATTTATTTATTTTCCTGAGGTTACATGAAGGTGTTTTGTATGGTATAAGGTTTCCATTATGTGTTTATTTTTGGTCAGGTTTCATTCTTAACAAGCTCATAACTCCCCAAGTTTTTTGGTTGCCTTTTGCTGCCTTTTGCCTTGTTCTTGTCGGTATGTCTCTGTCAATGTTTTCTGGATATTGCAATGTGACTGCGAGCATAAGTCTTGGGCGGATGGTGGTGGTCCAATGAGGTGGCAGCGGCACCAGTGCGGTGACTGGGGATAGCCAAAGACGAGTTGCTACAGAGCTACTCGTCGCCGTTCTTCTTTGGCTGTCCCGATGTGGGCGACAATGGACGGCTGGCTTGGAGGAGACGACACCCTGAGGGATAGTGACCAAAAGAGTTGGCTAAATTGGCCTAGTTAGGATGGGTGGAGGAGGGTCTGGGGCAGATGGTGGCATCGTGACCATAACGAAAAGCAATCGAATCATTACAGATGCTCATTTTGGGACACTACTATTGCAGCAGTCATGGTCCCTTTTTTGATCTCATGGATTTGGTTCCACTTTTTTGAGTTTTCTTTCCTTTCATCATCCTAGGCACTCATTAAAATATTTAGTTGCATATTTTGATTTTTTTTTGTCTGGTCTTTATTAAACTTTTCCCTTTATTTCTGCATCCACTCTAGGAGAAGCTTTGCGAAGCAAATACGTGGTTGCGATCAAGGCTTGCAACTGATGTTGTATCTCTTTTATTTGAGAATAGGATTGCAACTAAAATGGATGACTATTGGATTGGGATGCAAATTGCAAACATGCCTCCAGTCATGGCAACTGTTGCAACAGCATCTGGAGCAAACTTGAAGTCGATCGAACCCTTCAATTTGGAGTTGCTCAATACTAGTGTAGTCAGTGCAACGGTGAAGCACAGTCATGCAGAGGGGAAAATTTTATGTAACAATAGCATCGGTGGATTTCAAACAGGCAATATGGCTCAAGGTTTTAGATTGGTATTTAATTTCAGAAATTGAAGTCAAGTGTTTACTCAGTAGATGATTCATTTGACAAGGTAATGATTCATTTTTTTAAATGTTTTAAAACATTAATTTATTTTGCAAAAATAACTTTTTTTTAAAAGTTAAAAAAAAAAAAAATAAAAAGCAAAAATAAAAGAATTATATAAAATGATGATTCAGCCCTCTAAGCCCGTTCGCCCCTCCTATCTTCGTTTCTTTCTTTTTTAGGCCCACGTTCATTACTTTTGTTTTGAGCCCATGAAAGCCTAAAAGGGGCCCGGCCTAATATCACTTCTTCCCCTTGTTTGCACGAACCAGCATCTGTGAGGAGAAAACGCCACGAGAGTGACGCGAGAAAAGCTGGGGCAGAGGGAGGGCTGGCTGGCGTTAGTGATAAGGACGCGTAACGGAAAAGATTCGCAAAGGGGGAGGAGACGAGTTTTTTGCGGAGGGGCTGGTTTTGATATAGATATACTCCTTTTTATCTTGATTTTTGCGTAACCTACTTCTGCTAATAATATTTGAGAGAAGAGAATCAGTGATTTCAGAGACGAGGAGAAGAAGTAATGAGATAGCTTTAATTGTTTCATTTTTGTCTACAGGATCTTCACTCAAAATCAAGCATAGACGGGTTTTCTCAACTTTTGTGCTTTCTCTGCTGCTGTCCTGCCTATATCTCAACTGCAGATGCCATGGAGACCGGTGTTTTTATCTGGATTCAATTGGTCTTTGCTGCGCCTCAACTTGTATCTCTTGTTTTAGCTGGATTCGTTGATGCAAAACGTGGTCTTTTTTGCATCTGAAGCAGTGTACAGTGGAGTTGCTGCCAGACGTAGGCCTCACCTGGCCCTGGGGAAACTAGGAGTGCAGCCTGAAAGTGATCTTGTTGAAGAGATTGTTGCTCACAGACTGGCTCGGATTCTTTCTTGACCGCTTTGAGGTAAGGATGGTTAACTAGATTTTTGTGGAAATATTGATGATGATGGCAGCACTTTAAATTGTTAGAGAGGTCAGAGTTAAATGCATGGTGATACTCATTGTACTTGTATTACATATACTCAAGATGCATAATTAAAAAAAAAAAAAGTACTGGAATACTTGATTAGGTTTGCAGCTTACATAAGTCATGCATCAGCAAGCTCGAACTTGGCTAATATAGGATGAGTCATTGATGGGTCATGACTTTGTTGCCTCTGAGTTTTCTGGCTCATCTATAATGGACATGAGAGGGCTGGCTACATGGTCCACTTTTGGTATTCGAGTCTAATTAGGACATAACTTGTTTGATGATTGTGTTAGGCAGTTCCTCATGTTTTTGACATAAGCACGACTAGTATGAACTCGACATACTAATTCGCATTGTTTTATTGTATCGCTTTAGAAATTGCCATTCCTAACTCTATTTCAGAAACCCAACTGTGGACATGGGTTCTGACAGTTCAAACATTGTCCTTGCTATGGTCTTTTAGAACCTCCAGAAACTTACAACTTCTCATTAAGGGGTCCTTGTACGTTTACCCTCTTGATCATTGCCAATCAAAACATATTTTGAAAAACCTACAAATCACGTGTATTATGTTTTCTACAGTGATGTCACTATTACAATGGATTTTGGTTCAGATGGAAATAGTTTCTGTAAAAGAGAAAGAATGATGATGGAGAGAACAAAGACCAATTAAAAGAGAGGGAGCGTAAAGTAATTCATAAGCAGTCTGTTTTTTTTTTTTTTTGGCTTTCGGGATTGGGTAGGAGACTTAATACTCAGTCATAGATGGATTTTATATGTCTCACTTAACTCTATGACAACAGTGTAACATATATCAAGATCTTAACCCTTGAAAGGGATTGTGCAAGTGTGAAACCATGATCCTCAAAAGTTCATCCTTCCACCTAAATTCTAGCCCTAGTTAGTAAAGTAAAGTGGGATTTCTATATTTCTTGCTTCTCCCTTTTGTTTGCTCTGGAATTTGAAGAAGAGAAAGGAGGCATTCGTCAGCTTGACAAGGCCAAGGGAATACTGTATGTTAGAGAGGATGGTGAACTTCGGACTTTAGGAGCTCATTCAAGTCTACATATGTGAAATTAATTGCACAATGTCCATCTACTCCTGAATTGGCTAAATACTAGTGTAGTGGATGTTGTTCCCTGACGTCAAATTGAAGGAATATATCTTCGGTTGGCCTTTTCCAACTCTCGGGGTTCAACCACAGTTACTCTCTTTCTAGCCGTTTCGTAGGTTTTCACCACGTATATTCTGGGTTCTGAGATAATATGATCCTCCTCCCACTCCTCTATCCTTCCTCACTTTGCTGATCTTCCCCTCTAAGAGAGGGCCAGAGGTGACAGGTGCAGGATGAAGAAAACTAAGAAAAGCATGTCTTGTATTTTCTCAGGTCATTTATCTTTTTGAGTGGAACACAGGGAAGTGCCCTCTTTTTTCCATCCCCGCAGCTTTTCAAATTTTGTATTGGCTACATTATAGCCAAAGAAGAAATTAATTCCATGCTGTATTAGTATCCTAGTTGATCTTGAATCAATATTTGACATTCAATGATAAAGGTGTGTAATGAGGTACCGTAGGAGTCAAACTAGTAGATGGAAACTTGCACTGTCATCTCTCTGGACTTCTCTAGGAATAGATATTATGCTAAAATAAACAAGCTTTAGGAAAAAAATAAAAACACTAATTAGAAGATAAACAACAAATAGATCAATCCGAATAACAACAAATCACAATATGCATGGCACTGGTTAGTATCGGTATTAACTCCATTCATAGGGAAGAACGTCAACTAGATTAAATGAAGACCATACGACATCATTTAAATTCTAATGGCAAGTACCAATCCTAGTTAAGTATGTAAAAGCAAATCTAAAAGATGACAAAAACTAACTTCTCCCAACTCATGACAACTGTTACTTCAGGAAAAAAAAGAAAAAAGAAAAATAGCAAAACTACACACGCATTCTAATGAAGTAGCATTAATTTCTACATTCACTATTTCTTGAAGCATTAAGATGAAGCCATGAACGTTGTCTACCCTCTTTTCTTGGTAATCCAGCATAAACTTTGTCATTTCAAAAAACATTCCTCCTAGAGTAGCATGTCCCTATTTTAGTTGTTGAACAAAAATAAGTTGAAAGATTTTGTTGAAATTGTTTGTTTGGAAATTTCCCTATTTTAGTTGCCCGACATCCATGTGAAGATTTTCCCAAAGGACCACCAAAGCTCCTTTAAGGTTTTGCTCCTTGTCTCCAGCATAACAAGGCATACCCTAACACCCCCTAAGATTGACATAATCATGAATACGAAGGTTGCCCCACCAAGGGTGATAACCTCATATAGCAATATGAAAATTAATGTCAAGATCACTCACCCATTGATTTGTGGCAATTGCGGTTGTGTAACCTTGAGCACGCAACCTCAATGTGAACACCTTGGAGCTATAAATGGACGTTATTGGGCCTATGCCAAATGCGTTGAATGCTATGTAAAATACAAATGAGGAAATACAAGTAGCTATTGTCCATGAGGACTTCGTGTTGCGGTCGATGCTAACAAGGCATGTATTGAGGACCACGGGCGACAAACTCATCCCCCAAAGATGATTAATAGCAAATTCTGTCACCCATCCACATCTAGGTGGAAGATGGGGATGGAATTTGGCAAGGTCCTTGTCACTTGGACTATGATGGGCAAGAGCATAATCCAATTAGTGGAGGTCACGTTCGCCTTTTCGTAAATTCATGAGTTATAAAACAACATAGTCTCAACGCTATATGCTTGTTGGATTATGTTGATCCTCAGTGTGCACAATGACATATGGAAAAATACCAAAGTTTCATTGCTGAGTTCCTGGCGCACGGACCTCTCATGGTTGTCAACAACCTTTATGATTTTGGCAAGGTGACAGTCAGCCTCCGCATCGGAGTTAGAGTTTTGGGCTAGGACTGGCTTTGCATCATTTGTGCCGCCTTGCATGACAAGCTATCGGAGGAATTCCAGCATGATGCGGACCTCGATGGTGAGCAAGACTATCGAGAGTGTTCCCAGGCCAAAGAATGAAAAGCTACCCGCATTTGAGCACGGGCATTGGGATAGCATAATTGCATATGAGGCTAAGGAGGGTGCCAAGGTTGATGGAAAACTGAACAACTGAAGCAAGTAAAGAGAAGATGCTCATTAAACATGAAAAAGAAAAACTAATGACTAATAAATAAATAAATAAACATGATACAAAATTTGAAAACAACTATCTCGGGAAACGAGATGAGCAAGTCACGAAATATGGCGAGAGAGATTTCCGCAATATATACAAGGGCAATGGTGAGAGCCAACCCAACATCGACCTGGATAATAGCATGACCCTCGAGAGTAAAGCATTTTGGGGGCCTAACTCCATGACGTCTGTTCCCACTAAAAAAGAAAGCCCCTATCAACTTGATCGCATTGTGGCGATCAATCCGGTCAACGATGCTCCTTGCCATCGCTACCCTTAAAACTGAGAACAAATTCATGATCTCTCCTGGAAGTCAATGTGCTCCTCAATTATTCTTTTATGTCTTTTTTTAAATATGTTGGGGCCTCACTTATCACCCCTATGACTATCAATTAAAAAAAAACATAAAAATATTATATATTATAACAAAGTTTCATGTCAATCGTAGCCATATAAATAAAATTGAAAAAATTAGAATTGAAAAAAAAATTATCCTTTTTTTTTTTTGGTTGGATGACTAACCAAGACCAAATAATATGGAGGCGATAGATGCCCTCATGGCACGTGAAATCGCATAACTATTTAGGGTAATCGAGGGATCGGAATTTTCAATGGACTCTTGTGGGGTGGTGTTGATGACTGCGTCTGTCGGTACTTGCCAAGTCAAGTGGCGGCATATACAGTAACTAAAATTTTAACAAGATGGTACTTACAAAATATAACATTTCTAAAAATTATACCTCCTGAATACTACCAAGAAGATGATGCTCAGACTCTATTGAGCAATGCTGGGTAGAGTCTCCTGAGCGTCATTTCCTAGAAGATGAAGACGGCACCATCAAATTGGAGCCTCTTCTCTTAAGAGACAATGGCATCGACCTAAAGGTGGAGTCACATGAAGAGGCCATTGAAAAATGTGGGCTTTAAACTTTCATTTTTGGTGTTTCATTTATTGATGGAAACATGGGACGTATAAAAGATTTTGACTTAAAATATTTTGATAGACCGCTAATTCATAGAGAGATCTTTATCTCTCCCTTAACAAATGTAGGCCAAGTCTTTGGTTGACTTAACAAACGGAGCCGTGCAATTCTTTTTGATAACTATCTTTGAAAATTATAAAAACTATTGCAAAATAAGTTTTCAATAAGATTAACTCCATCTTTTGAAAATTTGGTATTCTTATTGGCCCATCATAATATATATATATATGTATCTACATATATCTATTCGCATTTGACTCTCTTTGTAATATATTAGCACAAAACCTAAGTCCCCTTCAATAAATACCAAAACATAACACTTGGTAAGAGATATTTCGTTGTGGGATTCGAAATTGGTGAAACAAGTTTTTACATTGGTGATATTACATGCAAAGCTAATGGTGATGGATTCGGTCCAGTGGTCACAAGTCTATTAGAGTAATTTCTACAATAACGACAATTTGTGCAAGAATTTTCCAATGTTTAAATAGGCAGCCATTGTTGCAACAGTAGTTATAATGCTGATACTAGATACTAGCATTCTAGATTGGTCCCGTTTGGCATATGAGATGAAGGGAAAATTTGGGAATGTGATAATACACAAAGCCAACCAACTCTTTTGGTATAGGTTCCACTGATATCCTTGACAGATTTTGATTTTTACAAGTTGAGTGTTGATGATAAGGCCTACAATATGGAGTTTGATATGTAGCCCTTCCATGAAATGACGTGGTAAATTGTGTCTTGAATATATGCAAAAACGATCATGTATAGGCCAAGGAGTATACCAAATTTTCAAAAGATGAAGTAAATTTTATCAAAAAATCATTTTGCAATGGTTTTTATAATTTTTTAAGATAGTTATCCAAAAGAGTCGCATGGCTCTATTTGTTAAGTCAACTAAAGACTCGGGCTACATTTGTAAAGGGAGAGATATCTGAAGATCTCTCTACGAATTAATTGTCTAACAGAAGATTTTTCAATGGCCTCTTCACGTGACTCCTCTAGGTTGGTGCCATTGAGGCTTTGATTCGATGGCGTCGTCTTCATCTTCTAGAAGACGATGATTGGTAGAGTCGGAGCATCATTTTCTTGGTAGTATGCAAGAGGTATAATTTTCAAAATGTTGTCTTTCTTTAGTATCATACTATTAAAATTTTAGATACCATATTTGACACCAATTGACTTTGCAAGTATCGATAGATGCAATCATCAACACAATCCCATGAGAATCCATTGAAAATTCCGATGCCCCAATGACCCTAAATAGTTATGCCATTTCATGTGTATGCCATTTCATGTGTCATTTGGCCATCCATCGCCTCCATGTTATTTGGTCTTGGTTAGTTATCCAACCAAAAAACAATTTTTTTTTTCAATTCTAATTTTTTCAATTATTAACATGGAACTTTGTTATGATACATAATATTTTCATGTTAATTTTTAAATGACAAGTAATAAGGGTGATGAGCGAGGCCTCGGCATATTTAAGAAAAAGAAAAAAAGGAATAATTGAGGAGCACGTTGACTTCTAGACGGGGATCAAGAATTCATTCTCAGTTTTTGGGGTAATGATGGTTGGGAGCATCGCTGACTGGATTGGCTGATGAAATGCGATCAAATTGGTGGGGGCTTTCTTTTTTGTGGGAACGGTTGTCATAGGGTTAGGCCCCTAAAATGCTTTACTCTTGGGGAGCCGTGCTATTAGCCAGGTTGGTGTTGGGTTGGCACTCACCATTGCCCCGTCTATATTGTAGAAATTTTTCCCACCATCATATTCCGTGGCTTGCTCACCTTGTTTCCCAAGTTAAATGTTTTCAAATTATGTATTACGTTTTGTCATTTATTTATTAGTCAATAGTTTCTCTTTTTCATGTTTAATGAGCATCTTCTTGTTGCTTGCTTTGGTTGTTCAAGTTTCCATCAATCTTAGCACCCTCCTTGGCCTCGTATACAACTATGCTATCCCCATGCTTGTGCTCAAACGCATGCGGCTTTTTAATGCTTAGCTTGAGAATACTGTTGATGGTCTTGCTCACCATCAAGGTCCGCATCATGTCGGAATCCCTCTTATGGCTTGTCATGCGGGGCCACACGAACAACCAAAGTAGGTCCTAACCTAGACCTCTAACTCCGATGCGGAGGCTAACTACCGGCTTATCGAAATCACGGATGTTGTTGACAACCGTAAAGGGTCCGTGCATCAAGAACTCACCAACCCAACTCTCATATTTTTCCATATGTCATTGTGTGCGCTGGGGATTAATGTAACCCAACAAGCATGTGGTGTTGAGCTCATGTTGTTATATAGCTCATAAATTTATGAAGAGGTGGACGTGGCCTCTGCTAATTGGATTATGCTATTGCCCATCATAGTTCAATTGGTGAAAATCTTGCCAATTCTTATCCCCATCTTCAACCTAAACGTGGATGGACAACAAAATTTGTTGTTTATTGGCCTTGGGGAATGAGTTTGCTGCTTGCGATTCTCGGTATGTTCCTTGTCAACATCAATGACAACATGAAGTCCTCATGGGTAGTCACAACTTGGATTCCTTGTTTGTGTTTTACATAGCATCCTACGCATTCAACATAGGCCCAATAACATCCATTTACAGCTCTAAGGTATTCACATTGAGGTTGCGTGCCTAGGGGCACGCAACTGTGATCGCCGTAAATCGATGGGTGAGTGTAATCTTGACATTAATTTTTATATCGCTATATAAGGTGATCACCCTTGGTGGGGTCACCTTCCTATTCATGATTGTGTCAACCTTTGGAGGCGTGGGGGTCTACATTGTTATGCTAGAGACAAGGGGCAAGACCTTAAAGGAGTTATAGTGATCCTTTGGGAAAACTTTCCCATGGATGTTGGGCCCAACTTGCATAACTAAAATAGGGATGAGCATGAGTATTGAAATGACATAGGCTCGAGGAGGTAGACAATGAGTCTTCATCTTAATGCATGTGTAATTAATACTATTTTTTTTTCTTTTTTTCAAGTAGCTAAGTCGTCATGAGTTAGTGGAAGTTAGTTTTTGTCGTGCTTTCACATTTGTTTTTATATGCTTAACTAGAATTAGTACTTGGCATTAGAACTTAAAGGCCATTTGTATGGTATTCATTTAATCTAGTTAGCATTCTTCCCCATGGATGGAGTTAATCTTGATACTGAGCAGTGCCATGCGTATCATGATTTATTGCTATTTAGATGGATCTATTTGCTGTTTATCCTTTACTTAGTGTCTTCATATGTTCCTAAAGCTTGTTTATGTTAGCATAATATCTATTCCTAGAGAATTCTAAGAGAGATTAACTAATACAATGCAAGTTTCCATCTATGATACTTAAACATAAGATTATGAGAAAGACTCCAAATGAATAGGTTAGATTCCTAAGGTACCTCATTATAGACCTTTACCATTGAATGTATCAAATGTTGGTTCAAGATGAGTTAGGATACTTACACAACATGGAATTAATTTCTTCCTAGCTATGTGCAGCAATGTCCCTAGCAATGGTTGGACGATAATTTGCATAATGATCTAGCTCTTGCCACAAGCTTCGAAGCTTAGCATAATATTGAGATATAGTCATCTCTTTTTTAGTGGTGTCATGAACTTTTTTTCAAAGTTCATACACTTGTGCATCATTCCAAGTTGACCATAAGTTTCCCTTGCAGCTGACCAATTTTGTGTCGCAGTGTCAAGAAGCAAATATCCTTTTGCAATATGTGGCTACATTGAATTAAGCAGAAAAGAAATTACCAAAAAGTCATTTGAGATTCACTTGTCCTAACCATTACCTAATATATCCAGCTTTGCAAAAGTGTCATTGATGTGTCCTTTAAGCCAACCGCCTACAATGTTCGAGAATGTAGATCGAGACTATATCAAATAATTTGTGTCATCAAGTTTCAGAGATCGTAGCAAATGTAGTATAACCTATAGGTGAAGGGTTCTCAATTGAACCAATTGTATCGTTAGACATCGTGTCTTAAATTTTGCCTCGAAAAAGTGTGAAGGGTGCAATCCAGCCGCCAAAACTTGCTAGAATAGGCAAACAATTGGATCGAAGTCCTCTTATAGTAAGCTAAAGTTGTCATCCAAAAATCAACTAAATCAAATCAAGGGAAAGCAAAAAATTGATCTTTTAAAGGTATAGGAAACCTAAAAAAAATCAATAATTTTGATTTTCCCCAAAAATCTTTAAAAAATGAATATGGTGGTTGGAAAATTGTAGTACTTTGGTCTTCACACATGAGATAATTGTAGGTCGATCATAAGGCAAAAATAATCTCAAACAAAAAGATCCAAAAAAAAAATCATAAAAGGTTGAACCATCCATCGCAAACTGTAATGAATCTTTAATTTATCTCATAGAGGTGAGATTTAGGGTAGACATTAAATTCGAAGAATCACCTCATTAGCACTGACCTATACTGTCAAAGAAAGCAAAGGAGAAGGTGAGAAGGAACTGCAGTGGGAGAAAGTGAAGATAAAAAGAGAGAAAGAGAAAAGCAGGACTGCACAGAGAAGAGATTAGGGTTAGGGTTTCAGTTTAATCTTGGCTCTAACACCATGTTGAAAGACAAAAACTGAATTGAATGCTTGGTTAGATGGATCTAACCCTAAACTATCTATTTATAATAAAACCAAAAGGCCAAAAATTACAATATCACCCTTATTGCCCTTATATATAATTAATAAAATAAATATACAAATATATCCTTATTAGCAAAATACTCTCAATAGAGATCGTGTCGTGAACTTTAAGCTCTAAGTAAGAGAAACACGAGAGCACTTCAAAGCCAAAAATTACAAGACTCGTGCAACCAACTGGGTAGAAGCACTTAATTACCAAAGGCCTTTGGGTGACTAAGGGTAGCAATTTACCCTAGCCAGCATATGTCCACATTGCCCGCTCTTAAATTTTTTTTTTTTTATTTGACTACCACTTGATAATTACTTAATTTTTAGTTTTCTAAACCTTTTCAAGGATTAGGAAAACTGTGTATGAAATCAATTAGAACATGAAATTTTAGATTGTTAGGCAACATTCGAGGGTTTGGAAAGTACGGTAAAATGTTTTTTATATTCCAAGAATCTTTGCATATGAAATTGAGAAAACGAGAATCCAAACTCATGAAAACAAGTTGTCTCAATTTAGCTTGCAAAACATTAATTAAAAAAAAAAAAAAAATCCTAGAATGGAATCGCAGCAAGGAATCACAATAGTAAACATCAAACATAGCAATCAAAATCAAAGCAATTGGGATAGGACCATGGATAATTGGGCCTAAAAAATTATAGGACATCAAGCACTCAATAAAGAACAACTTCCATGAAGGCAATTTCCTAAGCTACACATGAATTTATAACACAAGTTAGCACATTAGAAACAGAATAGGGCAATAAGAAATCATGGCAAGTCGACAACAATTTGACATAGTAAATGATGTCTAAAAAATCTAAACTTTCACAACAACATAGTCATGAGAAGACAAACAAATTTTGTTGATGACTCAACCTTGGAATCTTCATTGAATAACTCATGAATACGAAGGTGACCCCGCCGAGGGTGATCGCCTTATATAGCGATATGGAAATTAATGTCTAGATTACACTCATCCATCGATTCGAGGCGACCGCGGTTGCGTCCCCTTGGACACACAACCTCAATGTGAACACCTTGAAGCTATAGATGGACATCATTGGGCCTATGTTGAATGCGTAAAATACTACATAAAATACAAATGAGGGAATACAAGTTGCTATTGCCCATGAGGACTTCATGTTGCGGTTGATGTTGACAAAGCACGTACCGAGGATCGCGAGCGACAAACTCATCCCCAAAGGCTAATTAACAGCAAATTTCCGTTGCCCATTTACATCTTGGTGGAAGATGGGAGTGAAAATTGGCAAGGTCTTCACCACTTGGGCTATGATGGGCAAGAGCATAATCCAATTAGTATAGGTCACGTAAGCCTTTTCATAAATTCGTGAATTATACAACAACATTATCTCAACACCACAAGCTTGTTGGATTATGTTAATCCCCAACGCACACAATGACATATGGAAAAATACCAAAGTTGGGTTGCTGAGTTCTTAGTGCACGAAACCCTCACGATTGTCAACAGTCCTCCATGATTTCAGCAAGCCGATGGTTAGCCTCCACATTAGAGTTAGAATTCTGGGCTAAGACATGCTTTGTGTCGTTCTTGCAGCATTGCATGACAAGCCACCGAGGGGATTCCAGCATAATGTGGACCTCGATGGCAAGCAGGATGGTCAAGAGTGTGTTCAAGCCGAGCATGAAAAGTCTTCTGCATTGGAACATGAGCATGTGGATAGTATAATTGCATTTGAGGCCAAGAAGGGTGCCAAGGTTGATAAAGACTTGAACAATCTTAAGCAAGTAACAAGAATATGCTCATTAAACATGAAAAAAAGAAACTAATGACTAATAAATAAATGAAAAAATGTGATACACAATTAGAAAATAACTATCTTAAGAAACAAGGTAAGCAAGCCACGAAATATGGCAGGGGAGATTTCCGCAATATAGATGGGGGTGATATGATGAGTTCCAGCCCGACATCGACCTGGCTAATAGCGTGGCCCCCACGGAGTAAAGCATTTTGGAGGCCTAACCCCATGATGACCATTGCCATAGAAAAGAAAACCCCTGTCAACTTGATCATGTTGTAGCGGTCAATTTGGTGAGAGATGCTCCCCATTATCGCTGCCCCTAGAATTGAGAACAAATTCATGATCCCCGCTTGCAAGTCAACATGCTTCTCAATTATTCATCTATCTTTTTATTTAAATATGTCGGGGCCTTGCTCATTACACCTACGATTGTCAATAAAAAAAAAAAGAAAATATTATATATCTTAACAAAGTTTTATGTCAATCTTAGCCATATATATAAAATTGAAAAAAATTTACCTTGTTTTTTGATTGGATGACTAACCAAGGCCAAATAATATTGGAGGCGATTGATGCCCCCATGGCACATGAAATGGCATAACTATTCAGGGTCATTAGGGGATTGGAATTTTCAATGGACTCCCATGGGATGGTGTTGATGATTGTGTATGTCGATACCTGCAAAGTCAATTGGCGGCATATATAGTTTCTAAAATTTAACAAGATGATATTTAGGAAAGATAACATTTCTGAAAATTATACCTCTTGAATATTTGGTATTTAAAAGATGGAGTTGATTTTATCAAAAAATCATTTTGCAACAATTTTTATAATTTTCAAGAGGTATAATTTTAAAAAAACGTTATCTTTTCTAAGTATCATCCTGTTAAATTTTAGATACTATATATACCACCAATTGACTTCGTAGCTATTGACAAATGCAATCATCAACACCATCCCATGGGAGTCCATTGAAATTTCCAATCCTCAATGAAATTTTTCAATTTTATTTATATGGCTACAATTCACATGGAACTTTTTGTGATATATAATGGATTTGTTGTGATATATAATATTTTTGTTTTTTTTTTTTAAATTGACAATCATAGGGGTGATGAGCAAGGCCCCGACATATTTAAAAAAAGATCAAAGGAATAATTGAGGAGTTCGTTGGCTTCTAGGCAGGAATCATGGATTTGTTCTTAGTCTTAGGGGCAGCAAATGCAGAGAGCATTGTTGACTGGATTGGCCGCTGCAATGTGATCAAGTTGGCTTGGGCTTTCTTTTTTGTGGGTACAATTATCATGGGGTTAGGCCCCAAAATGCTTTGCTCCTGGGGGCTGTGCTATTAGCTAGGTGAGCGTCGGGTTGGCACTCACATCGCCCTATCTATATCAAAGAAATCTCCCCCGCCATATTCCGTGGCTTGTTCACCTTGTTTCTCGAGGTAGTTGTTTTCTAATTATGTGTTACATTTTTTCATTTATTTATTAGTCAGTAGTTTCTTTTTTTCATGTTTAATGAGCATATTCTTATTACTTGTTTCGGTTGTTCAAGTCTCCATCAACCTTGGCACCCTCTTGGGTCTTGTGTGTAATTATGCTATCCCTATGCTCGTGCTCAAATGCAAGTGGCTTTTCATGCTTAGCCTAGGAACACTCTCGACGGTCCTACTTGCCATGAGGTCTACATCATGCCGAAATCCCCCTAGTGGCTTGTCATGTAGGGTTGCATGAATAGTGCAAAGCAGGTCCTTGCCCGGACCCTTAACTTTGATGCAAAGGTCAATTACTGACTCATCGAAATCGTGAAGACCGTTGACAACTATAAGGGGTCTATGCTCCAAGAACTTAGCAACCCAACTTTTGTATTTTTCCATATGTCATTGTGTGCGCTGGGGATTAATGTAATCCAACAAGCATATGGTGTTGAGACCATGCTACTATATAGCTCACGAATTTATGAAAAGGTGGAGGTGACCTTTGCTAATTGGATTATGCTCTTGCCCATCATAGTCTAAATGGCGAAGGCCTTGCCAATTCTCATCCCCATCTTCCACCTAGACATGGATGGGCAACGGAATTTGCTATTAATCAACCTTGGGGGATGAGTTTGCACTCGTGGTCCTCGGTGCATGCCTCATCAACATCAACCACATCATGAAGTCCTCATGGGTAGTAGCAATTTGTATTCCCTTGTTTGTGTTTTACGTAGCATCCTACGCATTCAGATAGGCCCAATAACGTCAATTTACAGCTCTGAGGTGTTCACATTGAGGTTGCATGCCCAAGTGCACGAATTGATGCGTGAGTGTAATCTTGACATTAATTTATATGCCGCTATACAAGGCGATCACCCTTGGTAGGGTCGCCTTCATATTCATGAATATGTTAATCTCAGGGGGCATGGGAGTCTACCTTGATATGCCGGAGACAAGGGGCAATATCCTAAATGAGCTATAGAAATCCTTCGGAAAAATTTGTCCATGGATGCTGGGCACAACTGGCACAATTGAAATGGGGACGGGCACGGGTATTGAAATGACAAAGGCTCAAGGGGGGTAGATAGCGAGGCTTCATCTTAATGCATATGCATTTAATACTACTATTTTATTTTTTCAAAAGTAGCTAAGTCATCATGAGTTGGCGGAAGTTAGTTTTCGTCATGCTTTCAAATTTGTTTTTACATGCTTAGCTAGGATTGGTACTTGGCATTAGAACTTAAAGGCTACTTATATGGTCTTCATTTAATCTAGTTGACATTCTTCCCTATGGATGGAGTTAATCTCGATACTGACTAGTGCCATGCATATCGTGATTTATTGCTATTCGAATGGATCTATGTGTCTTCATTTTTCCTAAAGCTTGTTTATTTTAGCATAATTACTATTCTTGGAGAAGTCCAAAGAGATTAGCTAACACAGTGCAAGTTTCCATCTATAATACCTAAACATAAGATTACGAGAAAGACTCCAAGCGAAAAGGTTAGACTCCTAGGGTACCTCATTACATACCTCTACCATTGAATGTATGAAATGCCAATTCAAGACCAACTAGGATACTAACACAATATGGAATTAATTTCTTCCTAGCTATGTGTAGTGATGTCCATAGTATTGGTTGGACAATTATCCGCATAATGATTTAGCTCTTGCCGCAAGTTCGAAAGCTCAACATAATATTGATATATAGTCATCTCTTTCTCAGTGGGGTCATGAACCCTTTTTCCAAGTCTATACACTTGTGCATCTTTCCCAATTGACCATAAGTTTCTCTTGCAGCTAACCAAATCTGTGTCACAATGGCAAGAAGCAAATATCTTTTTGCAATATGCAGCTGCATCAATTAAGCAGAAAAGACATTACCAAAGGGTCATTCAAGATCCACTTTTCCTTAGCATTACTTGATGCATCTAGCTTTACAAAAGTACCATTGATATGTCCTTTAAGCCGGGATAAGTACACTAATGGTGCCATAAGTTGTGTACGGCGCTCACTTTGATGCCAAAAGTTTCCGTCGGATTACTTAAGTGCTAAAAAATTTGAAAAACGCCCACTTTGGTGCCAACTCCGACGAAATTGGCCGGAAATCCGACGTGGCCTTTTTTTTTATTAATTTTTGATGCCGACGTGGCTCGACGGAGAGTTAAGTCAGCATCCAAACACCAAAATGACGCCGTTTGGCATCTTTCCCCCAACTTTGAAACCCTAATCCCCAAATTGAGAGAGAGGGAAGCTCTTCTTTGTGTCTTCTTCTTCCTCGAAGACCCACACCAGCAACGGCATCGGCATGGCACCAGCAACAGCACTGGCAGCACACCAGCAATGCACCAGCAGCAGCAGCGCACCAGCAGCCCCTTCGACCCATCTTCTTCCTCCTCCTCCTCCACCCACACCTTCGATTTTTCCTGCAACAATCTCAGTCTCTCCTCGCTCACCTGGTTGAGCAACTATAATGGTGGCTAAGCGACGGTGGCCGAGCAAGGACGGGCGAACGACAGTGGCCGAGCGGCGGAAACCCTAATTTTTCCTTATGTGAGCTAAACAGCGTCGTTTCCATGAAGCCATCCACATAGGATGACAAAACGATGTCGTTTTCTTAAGGAGGACCGAAAACGACGTTATTTAAAGGCTTATCGATTTTTTTTTTTAAATCATTTTGGCCGGAATCTTTCGCCGGAGGCCGGAATCTTTCGCCGGTGGCACCAAAGTGAGCGTTTTTCCTCCGATTTGGCACTTAAGTGATCCGACGGAAACTTTTGGCACCAAAGTGAGCGCCGTACACAACTTATGGCACAATTAGTGTACTTATCCCCTTTAAGCCCATGGCCTACAATGGTCAAGCATATAGATTGTGACCATATCAAATAATTTATGCCGTCAAGCTTCATAGAGATCATAGGAAATGTAATATAACCTGTAGGTGAAGTGTTCTCAACCGAACCAACTAAATTGTCAGACATTGTGTCTCAAATTTTGCCTCAAAAAAGTGTGAAGGGAGCAATCTAGCCACCAAAAATTGCCAGAAAAGGCCAACACAATCCTTATGTATAGATGAATTGGAAAATGTAGCATTTTGTGCTCAGAAATAGAATAGAGAATTGCAAAAACTGAAAAAAGCTCATGAATGCAAAAGAGAGGTACTTCTTTTGCTCTAATTTAGAAAGATCCATAACATTTTGAGGTAATTGATAGATGGTGTATCGCAAAATGCATTCAAGCTCAATGTACAAAAAATCACACCACCACTCCTATACGGGCCAAAAAATTTCCAAATATTATGGACACAATCAAGTTGGAGATAAAAACATAAGTGGACTATGGGTTAATTGAAGCCTAAGGATGTAAGTAAGTTTCACAGGAAACAAAAGGCTATTCAAGTATTATAAGGAACTAACAATTGTGCCCTTTCCTTTAAAAATTTGCTAAAAATTAATGTCGACATTTGTTTTGAAAAAAAAAAGGATTTAAAAAAATCAATTGTGCGAGTGCTAAATTTGAAAAAAAAAAAACTGTAAAAAGTTTTCCCCGACCCCAAAAAAGAAAAAAACGTTATTCCAAACCCAAAAATGTAACTGATAAAACAAAAAGACTGCATCCATTAACTTGCAACTTAGTCAAACAGGGTCTTAGATTAACATCAAATGGAAAACCACTGAATTAGAACCCTCGATTTCAAACTAAAATTGATTATTGTTCCCACAAGTCAAAATTGTAAAGCAATTTAGGAGGCCAAAGTAATTAGAACCCTACTCCAGGCTTCTGTTCTCAATTAATCAACAAGTTAAGTTGCCCTCCTCTCACGCTAAAGAAAAATCAACTCTTAACATGAACCAAAACACTAATCCAATAATTTGAAACCAAAGAAGAAAATATATAAAAACACATGCAAGAAAACCAACTGACAATTCTTTTGGAGCTCTTTCACAGACATTCCAAAGCATGAAATATCAAATTAGAATCAGTACAAAGAAAGAAAACTCACAGTTTCTTCCACATTTTCAGTAATGCCTGTTGGACACCCTCCCCGAAACATGTCGGCCAATATTTACATACTCAGCTTGCATGTTGGTCTTGCTTAGATAAGTATGACCTCTAGATACCCTATATCATGAACAAAAAAATGAATTATTTAAAGTACCTTTGTTATTTTATCAACTTCATCTATGTAAACAATACCTTACTATGCTGCCTCCACATTGAAATTAGTGGCCTAAAGGCCATAACATAGGTTGGAGGTCAATAAACATGTTGAAAAGGCATGCCAAGAGCAACAATAAATTACTTTGAAATCTTAAACTATGTTTAAATACTGTAAAAACATGAATGGATGCTTATGGTAGAAAGCATCTTTACCCCTATCACTAAAAACCATCTATATGGTATGTGAGACAATACTAGCAATACATGACAAATGGTTGCAAATTTGCTTCCGCAAATTAGCAGAAACTTGTAGCCATTAAAAATATTTTAAAGCCGGCTAAGCATTCTTCGCTTTGTAACCAAGTAGCATGTGTTTAGCTCTATTTTTTTTTTTTTTTTTACAATTCCACCTTCCAACTTGTGATGTTTTGAAAGGTTTTAGCATTTCTAAGAATGAAATTTCACACATGGGCATCACATGAAAGAAAATCGGGTTTGAATCAATTAAAACGTGAAATTTCAAATTGTTTCGCAACATTTGAGGGGTTTGGAAAGTATGGTAATTTTTTTTTCCAAGAATTTTTGTGTATGAAATTGAGAAAAAAAGGATCTAAAATCGAGAAAACAAGTAATCTCAATTCAACATGAAACATTTTAAAAAAACCTACAATGGAATTGAAGCAAGGAATCACTATAGTAATTATCAAAAAGGGCAATCAAAATCAGAGCAATTGGGATAGGACCCATAGATAACTGGGCCTAAAAAAATTAGAGGACATCAAGCACACAACAAAGAACAACTTACATGAGGGAAGTTTCCCAATATAAGCTACACATGAATTTATAAAAATCCAAGAACTCAATGTAGCGCATTAGAAACATAAGAGGGCAACAAGACATCATGGCAAGTTGACAGCAATTTATCTTAGTAAATGATGTATAAAAATTATGAAATTTCATAACAACATAGTCATGAGGAAGACAAACAATTTTTATCAGAGATTCGATCTTGGAATCCTCATTGAAAATCTCATAGAAAAATAACAAGAGGTCTGACTCAATAAGGGCAGAACAAGCATTCTGAATTTCACTCATAGTAGATGTCAGGGAAAAAATTGTTGAAATAGAAAATGGGTCAAATGATATGCAAAGGGTGCAAAATTGGTGTCATTAGAAAGCTTAAGACATGCCCTATGACTTTGTAAGAGACATAAAATTCAATTAAGGTCAAATTCATGTTCAAATGATGGCAATTGCAAAAGTGCACATATCACTCATAACATGACAAAAAATGATGCATGATGATTGGCTTCACTAAACTACCTAAATGATGCATGAAGATGCGGACATTCAAACATTCTGTAAGGTTAAATGCAACAAATAAGTTTGATTAAGACATCTAACCCTAGATCGATGCACAAAAATCACACAAATTCATTAGCATTAATAGGTAACCTATCATTAAGAAACATTTATGACAAAATGCTTAACAACTTGAGCAGTAACATGTCAACTTGGCAAATGGTTTTTACATAGCAAATGATGTTCAAATGATACATGTCGTACATTGTCTCGAAGCTTGTGATGTATTCTAAGCATGTCTAGAAAGCGTCATGCACTAATTTTGCTTTTTAAGGAGCTCAATCAAAGACATTTTCACAAGAACATAATCAATCACAATTGTTGTAAGGATTGCATAAAACATGGGTGGTTCTTAGTAATCTAATGACATGGTAAAAATCCATGAAATTTCCTACATGTAGAATGCAATGTCATGATTTTTTTTCAAGAGACATTGAAGTATAATTTGGTTCACAAAAATGTACATGAAAATAGGAAAACAAAACAAGGCATTCTATGTCTCAAATTGCAGCAGTCCAAGCATGATTTTGCGCAAGCAATTGATCTAGCTAACGATGTCCATTTAGCACAATTTATATCTTTTTTAGAAAGCTTATGATGTATTGTATGACTTTTATGAAGGACACAAATCCAATCTAGTATGTTTACTATCTCATTTTAGATCAAACACACATTGGACTCAAACTAGGCCGATCGGCAAAAGGATGATTTTTTGAAGATTCACCTAATCAAATATATTCCAAGAAATCTAGAAAAAAAAAAAAAAAAAAAGATGTCATGACCAAAGCAATTTCGTGCAACTTTCATGAAGAAACTATCTTCAAACTCAAAACTCAAAAATCGGCAAAAAATAAACAAAAGATGCAAACCACAAATCAACTAAACAATAAGCAAATAACAAATTCTAGACTCAATTTTCAACAGGCAAAAATCATATCAAACAAGATCAAATCAGGGTGTTCTATAGCTTGTTAGAAAGGTATTCAAACCATCTTCAAATATGGTGAGACATCAAGTGCAAAAAAGCACAATAACGAAGTTGTTCAAAGGAAAACATCCAGACAGTCCAATTAGGGATCCGAAATTGTAGAACAACATCATTTAGGCAATCAACCATCATGAAACCATAATCAATCATCCATATCTATTCTACATCATCCTAAACATCCTATGATAGACATATTCATCATCGATCAGACTTTAGATGTGAGCTCTAGCCTCGATCTTCTAACAAGATCTCGCTTCATCGAGCTTGGGATTAGGTGTATACCTTTATACAATTTTAGATGAAACGACCTTGATCAATCTACAATCAAGGCACCATAGCGACTAAAGGATGTCGGGGATCATTGATGGGACACAAAAGACATTAGAATGGATAGCTTGGCATTGATTGGCAATTGGTTCGTTGGTGAGGAGGACTGGCTTCAGTTGGACTCGGTTTGGATCATCGATGGAAGAATGGCCATCAGAGCTCATCCGATAGCCCTCCAATCAAGCTATGATGACTAGAGGGTTGGGGACTCTCCTATGGGGTGACTGGTAGTGATTAGACCACCCTAGGAACCAGTCAAAGTTAAGGCTGGTTCAACCGATGGTCTTCAAGCTTCAATGAAGACGAGGTTGAGCGGGAGGATCCAACAACCACCGAAGCCAGCGGTGGTTCCGATCGACACCAAGAGAGAGAGAGAGAGAGAGAGAGTGTGTGAGTGAGGCCGGAGGCAGTGGCACGGTGCGGAAGACCGCCGGTAGTGGGGATCGTCGCACAGACGCGAGAGAGAGAGAGGGAGGGAGGGAGAGAGAGAGAGAAAGGGAAAGAGCTAAGAGAGAGAACTTTTTTTTCTATGTTTCTAGATTTAGGTACATGCAAATGAGGCCCCCCTTAAGTTTTGAAGGGAAAATATCTTATATACTTCCCTTCAAGATCAAATCTTAGCCCTCGATTCGATCCGACAACTAAAACTTGATTGGATGGCCTAATTAATTCCATTATTGACTAATCAAAGTGAAAATATGTCACATGAGGATGGTGTCGATGTGAGCTTAAATTGAATTTACAATTAAAGCCTAATTATGAGCAATTTTCTAATTTTACAAAATCCAAAAGCATTTCATAAAATATGGAAAGTTGAAGGGTATGGAAATGAATTACACACAATAGGACAACCACAAGTAGTGGCCAATCAAATGAGAGCTAGCTAACGGAGGACCGAATCGGTCTCTTTCATGAGTGGCCAGTCAGACCGGTTGGACCGATCTAAACCGATTCGACCAATTCGGTTATTTTTGGGTGGTTTGGTCCATTGGGTTCTGAATTCTATGTAACTTAGTTCCTCAAGGATTAAATCGGAAGGGAATCTTGTCCAATTTGAGGAAAATAGTCCAATTTTAAAGAAATTAGGCCGATTACATCATATAAATGTAATTTGGCAATTTTCTATTGGCTTAATTACTTGATTAACACGAAAAATATTGGACCTACACCATGGGTACATATGATTGGACCTTTTAGGCTAAGTTGGACAATTTCATGCAATTTCATGCTCAAAATTGCAAATCAAAATTGAATTCAACTAATATCGTAGGACATCTATTAGGTTAATTGCCCATAACTAGGGTAACTCATTATATCCAAATTGACTTTGAATTGATGGCAAGACTTTTATGCTAAAATTGAATTGAAAATTAATGGTGAAATTGAACTTTAATTCTTGAAATTAAACCTTAGTCTCAAATGAGTCAACTTGAATCTATTCAATTGAGATTTATTAGCTTGGTTTTCTTATGTTTGAGAAGGCTAAATTTCTCAAATTGAAAAGTTTCACAATGAATTTCCCAAAATAGATCCCGGATTCAGACTTATTTTACAAAAATGAGTGGAATGGAAGTGCCCATTCGCAAATCATGAAGAATTTGATTTTCACCCCCTAATTAGGGTTAAAAGTGACAATTCATATTTTGACGATCGTTCTTGCAACTAAAAAAAGAGCAAATGGGTAATGGTCCCCAAATCAAATATTGTAAAAGGAAATAAGCCTAATTATGACTAGAATGAAAATAATTTTATTTTTGGCCGTTTTGAACCTAAAATCGAAAAATTTAGGAAATAAGGCTCTTAATTGATTTTTGCAAAATTTTCAAGGCTAAAGTCAAATCAAAGCTAAAATGAAGTAATTTGTAATTTTTTTTTAAATTTTTTTCAAATATTTTTGTCAAATGTTTGATCAAAAGTCAATTATTTGGTTAACTAATTTCACTTTATGTTGATTTTTGAGTCACATCTTTGAAATTTTCGAAAATAAACCCAGCTAAAGTGAAATTAGGATCGTTTAGAATCTTTTTGGCTTTTGACTTGAGTTTATATTTTGGTCAAAATGTTGAAAAAAAGTCAACAGTTTGACTTTTTGAGTTTTGATAGAAATGAATGAGAAATTGAAATTGTTTAACAATGAATGAACAAAAGAAAGAAACAAAAGATAATACTTTTTATTCAAGAAACATGTTTTGTCACAATCAAAAATCCTAATGTTGAGTTTTCTACCTTTACAGAATTATTAAGAATAAACTTTGCACTTGATTATGCAATAATAAGTGAACATATGAATATTTGTGATTTATGTGTGATTGTAATATTTATTTTAATAAAATAATTGAAAATTATATCTTCTTATGAATAGGGATATCACAAACTCGAAAATAAAGATTTTTTTTTCCAAGATAATAATTCTTACTCAAAATTATATACATACACCTATATATATATATATATATATATATATAAAATAATTTGGTGTTTGACATCTAACGACCAGTGTCCAGCAATTTGCGTCTAATGTCCAGAGTCCGACGGCTGGTGATTGGCAATAGATGGCCAACAACCGGCGGTGGGTTGCGGGTGGCTCTTGGCTAGCGGCGGGTAGTCAACAATGGACGTTCGGTGGGCGGTGGTGGGCCTCCGACGTCCAATGATGAGCGATGAACAGGCCAACAATCGGTGGGCGTCTAGCGTTTGACGGCTGGCGGTTGGTGACCGGCAGCCAATGGCGAGTGGGTGACGGGCAGTGACGAAAGTGAACAATGAAGAAAGTTTTGATTTCTCGTTTCTATTCTAGAAATAGAAAAGTTAAAAAATTTAGCTTCTAATTTATACTTTAAATCTATTTTTGGAATATAAATTTGTTCTAGAAATAGAAAAATGAATTTGCGTTATTAAACGAATTTCTATTCCAAAGCTATTTCGGGGAACAAAAAAAAACAGAGAAATAAAGAAACAAAAATGTTGTAATGTGCACCCTTAAGTAAAGCCTCATCTCTATGCTAATTGTGTTCTTGCTATAGTCATGTCAACCCCTTTTGACATGATTAATAAACACGTGGAGTTCAAGTTGAGCTCATAATCAATGAGATCAACTTCATGTTTTATGCTGGAAATGCGCCTATAGTTGTCTTCATTGTCAAAACTAGACGATTTCACTTAGTCTCTTGACCTCCATTAATAATCGCTTCAACTCCGAGTTGAACTCATATGACTCATTTAATAAAATGGATCATGACGTCTTGACAAATGACATTACTTATATTGACCTATTTAATATAGATTAGCTAGGTTTTTCTCCTTTTTATTGCTAATAAGTAAAATTGATTTTACTCATTGATATAATTGGACCAAGTATTAGAGTAATAATCTTCTCCATAAACAACACAAACGTTCATAATCTTATTGGTTCTTTCCTGAAATGATTAAATTATTATATTAGACTTATTATTTTTTTTTTTTGTTTTGGTGACCCAGGGTCCATCGAGCCTGACTTTTGCTTACGCTAATCGCCAACCCACGGCTCGTACAGTATGCGGTGCACCTTGGACCAAGTGTCAATACCTTATGGGAAGCTAGCACAGGACTTCACCATCATGGCCCTCCACTTAAGATGTATTAGCAGCTACGAAGTTTCAACCCTAGGATCTCTGCGGTGAAGTGCCCAAACTCCAACAAACTCAGCTGCCCATTGATGGGTTATATTAAACTTATTAAGCACGTAAATTTTGTGAAAAAAGAGAGAAAGGAAAAAAAAAAAAAAAAAAAAGCTCAGGCATTAAGCCACTATCACACCATGCTAATGAAGGTTACATTTAGACCTAGTCTTTAAGAGATGCAAGTAAACACTTGTTCAGAAAGCCAAATATGAAGAAAGAAAAGACTTACCATTCTTACTTTTGCTTGAGAAAATTAACCAATCCAACCGCTACGGAGGCCATGTGGATTCTTAAGTAGTCCATCAAATTTAAAAAAAAGCCACTGAAAGGTTTATCATAAAAATGGGAAACATTGGATCTTCATCTCTTAAATGAATACAAATATTATCGAAAACTACCGGTGACTATTCATAAAAATACTACACAGTCAAAACTTATTTCATCACCAAATTTTCTGAGAAATATCAAATGCGATAAAAGATTATAAAGATTATACATACTAGGTTTTACAAGGAATAGTTACTGGTAGTTTTTGGTAATATTTGAAGTCATTGAAGGGTATGAAGATTCAACTTTTCCCACATTTGTGATCAAACTTTCAGTAGCTTATTTTAAACCTGATGGAGTACTTAAGAATCCGCATGGCCTTCGTAAATTGGTTAATTTTCTCGAGCAAAAATAGTAGTTTTGCTCAAGATAATTGTTGTTTTTTTTTCTTTTTGGTCAAACCTTACGCAATATAGTCAACGAATTATTGAACTTTTTCATTTAATGATGCAAATGGGTTTTAATTCCCTCTTTTCAAATAAAATGCCTTATTTAATTTTTACCGTGCTATGTAATCTATATAATCTATATAATGGATGCTGCTATAGAAAACAAAAAATACTTCCTATTTTGATGACACATCAGTCATTTTTCTCTCAAATATCCTCATTTCACTTATTTTATAAATATTATATTTAGGGACAAAAGTGTGAATTTATTGTGTTATGCTATCACTCCCATGAATAACTTTTTAACAAAATCTTAGTTATAAAAGCATTCTGAAAAAAATAAAATGATCTTCTGTTTCTATATATGTGTACAATTTCAACTTTTTATTATGTGTTCTTATCAATTTCTTTGATTTAAAATGATCTTTTGTTCCTATTTATGTAATTTTATGTTATTTTTAAAAAGATATCAGGAAGCTCATGTTAAATAAAAATTATTTCATGGATAGTAATATTAAATAAATCAAAAAACAAAAAAGTAGAAGTCATTATTAAGGATATTCTTTCTTTTTTTGGTCTAAATTATTAAGGAATTGAATATATAAATTTTTTTCTTTTCCCATACCTATTATCATAAAGTTTTTTTTTTCTTTTTTGTCGAAAAAAAGTTATCATAGAGTTAACAAAGTGCTCTTTGAAGTTTTCAAAGTGTTAGGATCACAATCATATGTTGAATTGAATGTAGACTAAGCTTGATTATGTAAGTACTCTCTTTCTCTTTTTGCATCTTCCGTTTCTCAATTGCGTTTGCTGGTAAAGAAGTATCCAATCTTGTTGTGTATCAACCGTGCAATCTTATATCTTTGGTGAATTCTAGAATTGGGCTACTTGAACACACAATTCACATTTGAAGTATCTATGTTATGAGTAAAAAAAGAATTCGTTAGGTCTGCTCTTTTTAGTTGGAAAAGTAATTCTTTGAACTCTTTTTGCATAATATTAGTTAGAATATGTTGGTATCTGAATTGGGTTCTTTTTGTTATAACTTATTGAAGGCTTTTGTTTTGTTTTGTTTTGTTTTGGGGGGGGGGGTGCTTGGATATGTAATTGTGATCAGTCACATAGGAGGTGCTCAATGCTTTAGAGGTTTTTTAATTCGATCCAAAAATTGAACACGCATTTAGAAGGTGACTAAGAGCACATAGAAATCATGCTAAGAAAATGGTGGAAGATGATGAGAATGAAAATTCATGTAGACTCTTAAGAGATTATGTTGCGTCGAGAGTTTAGGGCACCACATCAAGCATCAAGAGACCTATAATTCAAGCAAACAACTTTGAGATTAAGCCATTACTTATTTAGATGCTTCAACAATCAGTGCAATTTAGTGGGCTATCAAGTGATAATCCAAACGCTCACGTCAATGCTTTTCTTAAAAATGTTGGCATGATTAAAGATAATGGAGTTATAGATTATGCAATTAGATTGAGATTATTTCCATTCTTTCTTATATATAAAGCTAAGAGTTGGCTCTCTTCTCTACCTATAAAATCGATCACTACATGGAATGATATGGCTCAGAAAATTTCTTAGTAAGTTCTTTCCACTTGCAAAGTTTGCAAAGATGTGTAACGATATTACTAATATTATGCAAATGGATAATGAATCATTGTATGAAACATGAGAAAGATTCAAGAAGTTTCTTAGGAGATGCTTACATCATGGATTACCCATATGGATGCAGGAACTTTTTATAATGGGTTTAATACAAATCTCAAATCTATGATTGATGCAGCTGTAAGGAGAACTATAAATAATAATAATAAAAAACAGAAGACCTGGTATTAGAGGATATGGCATACAATAGACATCAGTGACCTATTAAGAGGCTACCAATGAGAAAAGCTAGTAGAGTTCATGAAATGGATGCTTTCACTGTGATTATTGCACAATTTGAAGCACTCAACAAAAATATAGATAACATGAATGTTTTGGCCATTCAGAATTTGACATGTGATTTTTGTAGTAGAGGACATGTTAGCGTAGAATATTTGGTAGGTAACCATTTTTCACAACCTAGTGCAAATGCTAACTTTGTTGGGAATTTTAACAAGCCACATAATAATTCATACTCCAACATGTACAATTCGGGATGGCGTAGTCATCCAAATTTTTCATGAAATAATTAGAATGTGATGAGACTATCACTGGGATTCAAACAATAAAAGTGACAAAGTCAAATATGAAAGATAGAGTCACCAACTTGCTAACACTACTTATGACTTCATTAAGGGCACGGATGTGAAATCTCAAAACCAGGAGGCTTCAATCAGAAATCTGGAGATGCAAGTGGGTCGGTTAGCAAACATGATGTCAAGGAGACAACAAGGTTCTTTGCCTAACAACATAGAGGAAAATCCAATTGAAAACATAAAGGTAATAATTCTTAAAAGTGGTAAACAAGTGGGAGAATAAGATGCCAAACAAGATATTTTTAGAGACAAGGAAGATGAGATCAATAAATAGTAAAAGGAGACAAACATGATTAAACTTTTTTTCTAGATAATCCAAACCCATATGTGCCGCCAATTCCATTCCCTTAGCAACTTCAACGGTAGAAAATAGATAAGCAATTCTCTAAATTTCTTGATATATTTTTTAAAAAAAATTGCACATTAACATTCCTTCTGCAGATGTCTTAACATAGATCCCTAGTCATGCAAAAAAATTTAAGGAGATTTTGGCAAACAAAAGGAAACTGAAGGATTATGAAATTGTGAAGTTGAATGAGGAGTGTTCAGCCATCCTACAAAACAAATTACCTCTAAAGTTAAAAGATCCATGAAGTTTTACTATTATTTGCACTATTAGGAATTCTTACTATGAAAAGGCGTCATGTGATTTAGGTGCGAGCATTAATTTGATGTCTTTTTCAGTTTTCAGGAAATTAAGACTGGGCGAGGTAAAAGCAACATGGTGTCGTTTCAATTAGCTAATCGATCAATTAAATATCTTAGAGGTATTGTGGAAGATGTATTGGTAAAGGTTGACAAGTTTATCTTTCCCCTAGATTTCATAGTTCTTGATATGAAGGAAGATTTTGAGGCACCACTTATCTTAGGTCAACGTTTTCTAGCAACAGGAAGAACTTTTATTGATGTACGACAAGAGAAGTTTACTCTTAGAGTTCAAGATAATCTTGCTTCCTTTAATGTTTTTAAAAGCAATAATATCTTATAATAATTCTTGTTTTAGAGTTGAAACAGTTGACAAGTTGGTGAACAAGATTTTTCAAGAATATATTTTACATATGATGATAATTCTTATTTTAGAGTTTAGATAATTGACAAGTTGGTGAACAAGGTTTTTCAAAAAAATATTTTTAACGACTCACTTGAAGCATGTCTGGTTTGACCAAGGGACAAAGAAATTGTGGAGTTGAGACAACACACAACAAAGCCTAAACTATCAATTGAAGAGCCTCCAATTCTTGAACTCAAACCCTTACCTTCTCATTTAAAGTATGCTTATTTAAATGGAGTTTCTTCTTTTTCAGTAATTATATCTTCTTTAATAGATTTGATGGATGAGAAATTGCTCAAAGTATCGAGAGAACATAATGGTGCAATTGGATGAAAAATAACTGATATCAAGAGAATTAACCCTTCACTTTGCATGTACAAAATTTTGATGAAACAACAATATAAGCCCACTATCCAACCTTAGAAGTATTTGAAGCCTTGCTTTGAAGGTGGTTACAATAAGCAGGGACTACCATTGAACTTCATCCTCCAAAATAGCAGTATCTAAGATAGTTTGACTGAAAACTATAAAGTAAGTGCTTCTTGAGAGCAACCCAAGGATTTTCATTATGTTTCTTCATTTATTTTTAAGTTTACATTTTGCAAAAGAAAAAAAAAAGATTAATTTTTCTCTATTTTATCCGGGTTAATTTCTTTATTGAGAGACCACATTCCTAGAGCTTAGTCATTAAGGCCATCCATGGACACATTTTGCAACAAGGGGGTTTTTCTTGTCCCTATTTTTCTTTTTCATATTAAGGACAATGCTTCATTCAAGTCTGGGGGGAGACAAAATTTTTGCTAAATCTAATTATTATTATTTTTTTATCATGATTGCATTCATTGTTCAGAATTTTTGCAATTATTAGGAAAATTTAAATTTTGTTCGAACTTGCAACTAATATGTGAATTAATTTTGATTCTAATTATGTTGATCCACTTACTGAGCATTGAAAGTCCTTCATTTTTTTAATTAGTATGTAAACCTAGAGAACATTTATGTGAAGTATGTGATTTTCTTAAATCTCATCCAAATCTTAAAATTTATTTAATTTTCTCTTGAGGTGAAATCCTAGGTTTCATCTAACTAAGAAAATAATTTATGCAATTTTTAGATCAATTAAGCCTTTCAAGCCAACCTTGTTTATTTATTCCTAGTCACCCCGTTGAGCCTTAATTATTATCCAATTTTTCATTGATACCAATATATGTTTAGCCTAGCTTTTATCAAATTATATCATTGTCTTATGCCCCCATGAACATGATGATTTTTCTTGGATAAAAGTTTATTTGAGCCTATAGCAATTTGGGAGGAAGGATAGAGCATAAGAAAAAAAAATTGATTGCTATGGTTCTTTAGGGTGTATCATAAAAAAAGGAAAAAAAAATTGCTTTTATGGTTCATTATCCAACTTTCAATTGAGTGAGCCTTTTGGATACTCATTGGGTTGGGAATTTTCCTGTTATATCAAGATGGACTTTGGGATAAACTCCACTATAAAGCAATTAAGGAAAAAAAAGATTAATGAATAAAGAAGAAGAAGAAGAAGAAGAAGAAGAAGAAGAAGAAGAAGAAGAAGAAGAAAGGGAATGATGATATGCAATCATGGAAAGAGAATGAGTGAAATTGGAGACAACATTGGCTTTAATTAGATATTAGAAATCAACGTGTTGATGGGTGATTTGAGCTTAAAATTACCATTATCTTACCTTTAGCCCATCCTTACATTACTAACCAAGAAAAGTCCTATTGATTTTTGGTTAGATAATTAGCTTACATCAGTGGATAGATAAATGAAAAATAAACATATGAGATTTGGTCATTATTATAGAGAATTTTTTAGAGGTTGCATACCAATGTGAATTTATACACACACACACACACACACACACACACACACTTGGATTACATAGTTATAATTAGTCTTCACTTATAAATCATTTTCAACGTTTAGATGAAATTTGTGTTTTTGTTTGAATTGTAAATTTGAGCAATTATGGAAAAATGTCATGGAGGAGGTTGTTAGCTTGAGTATGTGTTATATCTTGCTTTTGTTTGAGAACTGGCAAAATGTTAAGTTTGGGGGTTTGATAACTCTATAACAATAGAGTTATTTCAACAAATATGGTATTTTATAATGCAATATTCATTAGAAAATATTTAGATTTCCTTCTATGTATCCAAATCTTCCTTATTTAAGCAGAATAATGAGATATTGAGAAAATAAGGAAAAAATGGCAAAAAGAAGGAAAGGAAAATTTTGTGATTTAGGAATTCAAATCAAAAGGCGTAGAAATATGGGTACCAAATCAAGTATTCTATGATTTATTCCCTAATTTTATGCGGAAAATAAGCAATTCCCTTGTGTTAGGATTCTTAAATGTATCCTATAAATAGGATAATGTTGAGAGTTTGAAAGGACAACGAGTTTTTTATTTTCAAATGGTTTTTCATTGTTCTAGGAGTTATTATTCGAGTATTTTTGAAGAGAAGACAAAGTGGTGATAGAATTCTCCTTCTTCGATTCAAGATGTTTGGTCTAATTTATATTTTTGTTTATTCTTATACTATATTCTAATTTTCTTTTGTTATGGCTATGATATAATTTGATCATAATGATATGAATTTCATGATTTTATGCAAACAAATGATTTCATTCATGTGAATCATATATTGTTGTGCTTAATGCTTTTAAGTAACTGGCCATCACTTGAATAATCCGATATGCATGTTTGAGACTGAGAAGTGATAATATGCAATTGCTCATTATAATATCTAATCATAAATTAAATGTGGATAGAGATATTCCACATTATTTGCGTAGCTTTCGATGATAAAGTGTTCAAAAGACTCATTATAAGCCTAAAATATTCATAGTTTTAAAGCATTTATGTTTATGTTTTTTTAAATTCATAAAGAGATATAGTGTATTGATAAATTGAGTAAGTTTGCTATACTTATAGATATGTTAGTAAATAGATTAAAAAATTCCACTATCACATGTTTTATATCGTTTTTGTACGTGTAATGATCTGAAATTCATATATAATAGTTATGGTGAAATTGGATGCTCTAACGTATTTATTTAATTGATTTACTACATTTAATTTCCAAAATTTTCTTTTTAGAATTTTAATTTTAATTTATTCTCAATTCTATTTTGATAAGTTAGATAAATTTTACAATTAATCCATTTTTAATATTTAATTGGTTTGTTATTCGTCAATATTTGTGGGATCATGTTCTTTTATCATCATTATATTACTTATTCGATAATTCACTTATGTCTAGAATTTTACAAACACTACATGTCAATGAACCTTTAAGCAAGGTTTGATAGAAATCGCTAGGTAGTAGACTAAACTTGTCTAAATAAAAAAATCATAGATAGTCAACTCGATATGTGACCAGACTTGTCAAAATAGGTCTTAAATCCTATTTAAAACATAAATGGGCCATAAATGAGTCATTTAAATATTAAAGAGACTACTTACAAATTGAAAACCTAGAATAAATGGGTCTAAATAGGTTGAACTTAGAACCCATTTCCAACCCAAAGCTCACATACTCTCCTTCCCTCTTTCGCCTTATAAAAATGTTTTTTTTTAAATTGACATTATAATTATTTTTTATATTTCCTTTTTTATTTTATTTTCTTTCCTTTTTTCTTCTCTCTTCTTCCATCTTTAGCCAACGTTCGACATGGCGATGACTAGTGATCGGCTAGGCGAGGGACAAGCTTGCTGGCCTCGGGCAAGCTCAAGCTCACCTATGGCCAATCACTGGCCATCATCGTGGTTGGCAATTAGCTGAAGAAGAAGGAAAAATCAAAAATCAAAAATAAAAATCAAATTTTAAAAAATAAAATAATTTAAATCCTATTTTTAAAATAATAATAATTAAAATTCGATTTTAAAAAATAAAAATAAAAATAAATTCGACTTTTTAAATAGAAAAGTGAAAAATATTAAAAGGAGTGCATGAAGGAAAAATCAATCATATTTGTCATACCAAATTATGGAAAATATTTTCTAATTTATTTTAGATTTTAGGTAAAAATTAGAAAAAACTGTAATTTATAAAAATTATAAAAATTATCCACTAGATTTGTATTGCATGAAAGTATTTTAGTAATGCCATTTTTTAAAAAATCATAAAAATTAAGCTTTCTTAAGTTTAGTTAAATGAGTCGAGTATAAATCAAGAATTTTGCATTATAATAAATGAGTCATAAACAGTTAAATATGTTGGTTTGGGTCATGTCATTTATGATCCGATTTGATTCACTTATTTGACAAATCTACAGGTGATCTTCTTTATGGGTGAGTGCTAAGTCTGAATCAAATTGAGAAGTGGCCTAGACGATTCAATTATATGCTAGGTTTTGATTTGTTGCAAGTTATATTTCCCTCAATGTGTTATTCAAATAGACGAAAAGAGTGACCCACCATGATCATTGTTGATATCAATTGACTAAGCCACTTCTTGAGCTACTCACTCTACAACTCTCAATTGAAAAATGAGCAAGATAGATGAATAATCAACTTATGCTAAATTTAGCTCATGTATCTTCTTAATTTTATTTTTCCTAACTCTAGATCTTTCGAACTTATAACTCTTTATTTCATAATTACCAAAAAGCCCTTGACCTTCGATGAATGAAAAACATAAGTAAAACCACATCGTCATTGTCAAATTTCTCTCTCTTTTTTTTTTTCTAGCATAAAGAATATTTGCTTGGGAAAATTTTAAATAAAAGCCTAAAGTACTTTCATTTTCTTAAATAAAAACATAGAATAGATCACATTTCAAATAAGATGCTGTCATTTTCTCAAATAAAAGCCTGGGATGGATTATGTTTTAAATAAGGATCTAAGGTGGCCATGTTAATCTCAAAGAAGGGTTTGATATCACCAATTAGTTAAAGGCATTTTCATCATTTACTTCTCTCTCTTTTTTTCTTTTTTGTTTTTTCTTTGATTTTCGCCAATGAAGATGGTTGGCCTCACCTGGGCGAGCCTTGTCGGCTACAAGCAAGGTCAACCTTCAATAGATCTAGGTATCCATGAGTAAATATTTCATAGTAACCTCATTAGACTGTACATCCTTCTTGGTATATCCAGATAATAGGTAGGAGCATAAACTGAAACATTCTGGAGCTACAAAGATAGTTATTAAATTGTTAGCACCACATAAAAACATTCCTCCTAGAGTAGCTGTTAATATAAATAAGAGAAACTCTATGATAGCCATTTCTGTGCATTCAATGTACTCTACGAATAGAGGAATATATAGAGTTGAACATAGTAAAATAAGAAATTGAAAGATTTCATTGAAATTGTTCGTTTGGAAATTCCTGAAAAGATAATCATAGGTTCTTCTCTCCATCGGAACAATATGGCTATTATGCTCATTACTAAACTCGTTGAAGAGATGAAATAGAACCAAGGTATATCTTTTTTATCAGAGGTTGAATCGATCATAAGAAGAAGAATTAGGCCAAAAATTAGGATACATTCTGGGAAAATAAAACTTCCATCGAAGAGAAGCAAATGAAAGGCTTTCATAAAAATTCTCATAGAATCGAGAATGAGGTTTTCATTCTATACATGCCAGATCATGAATTAGTAACCACATCCAATCTCCAAAAAAATCCAATTGTTTCGAACTTTCTATTTTTGGAATGGAATATTTATGGAATCCCCATGAATAGGATCAAACCTTATTCCATGGTACTTTCATTAGATTCCTCTTTCTTATTCTTAAGCAAGCCCTCGAGAGGGCTTAGTTGATCCATGATTTATGTTTCATCTTTTGTTTCTTTTTTGTTTGTTTCGAGAAATATATTAATCAATTCCAATTCTTTCCTTTTCTATTGATTCTTTTCCGATCGAGATATATGGATCCACGGATCTATGTGTCTATATAGATCCTTTGTTCATGGATTAACAAAAATGCGCAAAAGCTCTATTTTCCTTTGCCATTCTATGAGTCTCTTCCTTTTTGCGTATGGTATCGCCACTCTCTTTGGCAGCATCCACTTATTCGGAACTTAATTTAAAAGCCATATTTCAACCCGAACGTTTTTGGGATGCTCTTAATAACCAACGAATGGCAAGTGCTTTTCCTTGTGTGGATCCTATTCCAATGGAAACTTGATGAGTCGATCCGCCTACACGTCTTGCTTTTACTGCTATATCGGGAGTTACTCCACATATTGCTTAACGTAAAACGGATAGTGGATATGTTTATGTCTTTTGTTGAATCTTTTTCATGGCTCGATAGATAATTTGATAAGCCAATGATTTTTTTTTTTTTTTTTTGTGTTTCAGAATACAGTTAACTAACATGTTAACTAATTGATTACGATAAATTTGATCGGATTTTGCAGTTTTTTCTTCTGTAGTACCTCAACGTGACATGAGCATGAAAGGGATTCAAGAATCAGTTTTTTTTTTTTTTTAAGGGCTAAAATCATTTATTTTGGCTTTTTGATCCCATATTGTAGGGTGGATCTCGAAAGATATGAAAGAAATATCTCCCCCCCCCCCCCAAGCTGTACATACGACTCTCATCAAATACAACTTTCCACAGAATTTGATATGTATCCATGAGATCGAGTATGGAATTCTGTTTACTCACTTGAAATTGAGTATCTATTTCCCTCCCTTTCCTGCTAGGATTGGAAATCATGTATCTTACATATCCATACGATTGAGTCCTTGGGTTTCCAAAATAGTGTATAAAAAAAAAAAAAAGTGCTTCGAATTATTGCTATTTTACTCAGACCTATTCTAAAAAAGTCGAGGCATTTCAAATTGTTTGTTGACCGGGACAAAGTCAAGGAAAACCTCTGAAATTGTTTCAATATTGGACCTTGGACATATAATAGTTATGAATCGAATCTCTTTAGAAAGAAGATCTTTTGTCTCATGGTAGCCTGCACAAGTCCCCTTACCAAACTTTCATTATTAGGTTAGTCATACACTTCACATGTTTCTAGCGATTCACATGATATCATCAAATGATACAAGTCTTGGATAAGAATCTACAATGCACTAGAATGCTCTTGTTGACGATCCTTTACCCCACTAACAAATAGCGATTCCATTCAACACAGCATCTAGGGTTCCTCGAACAATATGATATCTCACACTAAGTAAATCATTAACCCTTCCCCCTCTTATTAAGGGGCTGTTTGTTTGGCTTTTGTTTATGTTCCCCGGAACACAATTTTTGTTCTTTTGTTTCCAAGAACAAAAAAAAAACAGAAATTTGTTTGTTTATACTTTTGTTCCCATAAACAAAAAATCTATTTGTTTGTTCCTAGGAACAAATTTGGTACAAAAACAAGAAACAAAAAAACAAAAACATAAAACTTGTTTTTTTTCTCTTTTTCTTCTTTTTTTTCTTCTTCTTTTTTCTTTGGCTAGTTGCCGGCCTCGGCCATGGTGTGAGGCCGGCGACCTCGCCTTCACCGGCCCCCGATGAGGCTCGGCCTAGCCTTGGTCGATCCGCCCGCATCCGGCGAGACTGAGCTTGCTCAGCCACCGGCGAGGTCGAGCCTTGCGCCGCCACAGCAAGGCTCGACCTCCCCAACCGGTGTGAGGCCGGGCCTCGCCAGGCCAGGGCAAGGCTGCCTTCGCACCACCTAGGTGAGGCCAAGCCTTGCCAGTGGCCTAGCGAGGCTCGCCCTGGCCTAGCAAGGCTTCGACAAGCTTGCCAAACGTCATCCAGCCGGTCGCCGACCAAAGAGAAAAAGAAAAAAGAAAAAGGAAAAATATAATAAAAATATTTAAAGATTAAAAGAAACAAAAAAAATTATATAAGTTTATTAAATGTGTTTTATTCTTTTTCTATTCCAAGAACATAAATTTTGGGCAGTTACCAAACGCGTTCTTCTATTAAAAAATTGTTCTTCGGAATAGAAATAGTTTTTTCTATTTCTGTTCCAGGAACAATTTTTGAACAGAAATATTACTAAACGCACCCTAAGACTACAGAATATTCTTGTGAATTATGGCCAATACTATGTATATAAGCACCGATTTCAAATTCGGAGGTTAATCGTACTCTGACAACTTTACGTAATGCAGAATTTGGTTTTTTGGGGGTGATAGTGGAAAAGTTGACAGATAAGTCACCCTTACTGCCACTCTACAGAACCATACATGAGATTTTCACCTCATACGGCTCCTCATTCAATTCTTTTGAAGTCATTGGGTCCTTTTTCTCATTCGAGAATCTCCTCCCTTCTTTCACTTCATCTCGAAGAGTAACTAGAACAAATTCAATTTCATTTTCATGTTCCAATTGAACACTTTCCATTTTGGATTATTCTCAAAGGAGAAGATTCTTCTTTTTACCAAACATCTATGGATCCAATCACAATCTTATAATAAGAACAAGAGATCTTCCTCGATCAATCTCCTTGCCCCTCATTCTTTGAGAATTAGAAAGATCATTTTCAAGTTTGAATTTGTTCATTTGAAATTTGGGTTCTTTTACTTAATTTTTTATTATTTTTTATTTTTATTTTTATTTTTTGATTTATTTTTTTATTCATTTCCATCATTCCTTAAGTCCCATAGGTTTGATCCTGTAGAATTTGACCCGTTTTCTCATTGAGCGAAGGGTACGAAAGATTGATTTTTTGATCAAAAGTACTATGTGAGTGAAATCTTTTGTTTTTTTCCTCTTTCTCTATCCCTATCCCATAGGTACAGCCTTTGAATTAATAGTGAACATTTTCTTATGTATCTGTATGAATCGATATTATTCCATTCCAATTCCTTCCTGATACCTCCTAAGGAAAATCCCAAATTGGATTCCAAATTGATGGGTTAGTGTGAGCTTATCCATGCGGTTATGCACTCTTCGAATATGAATTCATTTTTTGAAAGATCCTAGCTTTCATGCATTGGTGGATCTCTGAGATCCTTTTGATGACCTATGTTGTGTTGAATGGATATCTATACGATCGGATCAATTGCGTAAAGCCCACGGTGGGATAAGTACATTAATGGTGCCATAAGTTGTGTACGGCACTCACTTTGATACCAAAAGTTTCCGTCGGATCACTTAAGTGCCAAATCGGAGGAAACGCTCACTTTGGTGTCACCGGCAAAAGATTTCGGCCTCCGGTGAAAGATTCCGGCCAAAATGATTTTTTTTTAAAAAAAAATCGATAAGCCTTTAAATGACGTCGTTTTCGGTCCTCCTTAAGAAAAACGACGTCGTTTTGCCGTCCTACGTGGATGGCTTCATGGAAATGACGCCGTTTAGCTCACATGGGGAAAAATTAGGGTTTCCGCCGCTCAGCCACCGTCGTTCGCCCGCCGTCGCTCGGCCACCATTGCTGCTCGGCCACCGTCGCTGCTCAGCCACCGTCACTCAGCCACCATTGTAGTTGCTCGACCAGGTGAGCGAGGAGAGACTGAGATTGTTGCAGGAAAAATCGAAGGCGAGGGCGGAGGAGGAGGAGGAAGAAGATGGGTCGAAGGGGCTGCTGGTGCGTTGCTGCTGCTGGTGCGTTGCTGGTGTGGGTCTTCAAGGAAGAAGAAGACACGAAGACGAGCTTCCCTCTCTCTCAATTTGGGGATTAGGGTTTCAAAGTTGGGGGAAAGATGCCAAATGGCGTCGTTTTGGTGTTTGGACGCTGACTCAACTCTCCGACGAGCCACGTCGGCGTCAAAAATTAATAAAAAAGGGTCATGTCGGATTTCCGGCCAATTTCGTCGGAGTTGGCACCAAAGTGGGCGTTTTTCAAATTTTTTGGCATGTGATCCAACTGAAACTTTTGGCACCAAAGTGAGCGTCGTACACAATTTATGGCACCATTAGTGTACTTATCCTGCCCACGGTAACAAAGGAACTGGGGAAAGTATACAAAAGAGTGCTTGCAAGCCCTCACCCAGATTTCGATTTTCTATAAAAATTGAGTATTTTTGCCAATTCCGTCTAATTTGATTTACAAAAATGCTAACTTAGTTTTTTAATATTTTATCTCTCCCACGTGGTGTTAAGGTTAATTAAAGCATTAAATGATGTCATTTTGATTTGAACAATAATTTTTATAAAGAATCTTAATTAAATTATATTAACAAATCCAAAATTTTTTTCATAAAAAAGACAACCTCCAAAAGGGAAAAAAAAGCTAAAACTTAAAAAAAAAAAAAAAAAAAAAAGTCCAAGCCCTTTGCTTGTGGCCACCGGCCATTGCCAACGCCCCATCATCCAGGTGGCGTTAGTGAGGGACCATTGCTAACCAATAGGCCATCGCTCCATTAGTAATGGAGTGACAACTACTAATCAAACCACCCACCTACCCACACACACATTAAAATTTTTCATCTTTTTATTTTTTTATCTAATTTAACAAAATTATATTGGAGGAAAATGCTTTTGATTGATTGAAATATTTAGTTGCCAATAAGATTAAGTTCTTATTTGAAATTATCATGGTCATTTTTAACTTTTTTTTTTTTTTTTTAATAATATCCTTTTCAAATTCTTATTTAAAAAATGAGAACATTTCATGTTATTATTCAGAATTTTTTTTTTGTATTACGGAGGATTTTTTTCCTAATAAAGTAAAATAAATGGGGGAGACATTTCTTGCTCTTACTATTTTATTTTTTCCTATTTCATACATCGAGAAAAAAAAAAGAAAGGAAAAAGGCGAAAATGGAAAACTTCGTAAGTGGCCAAAGAGCAAGGAAGGCCGTCCGTTCCGTTTCCTTTCCATCTCCATCTTCACCCACCACCATCCTTTTTTCTTTTTCTCTTTTCCTTCCAATTTTCCGGGAAAATATATATAAACCTATATTTGCCTCCTCCACCCTCCCCCCTTTCTCTCTCTCTCTGTCTACAGCAAATGCATCGCGTCGATCGAGGAAAGGCAAGGACGACGCAGTGAATTCCACGCAGAAAAAGGACAAAGAAGAAGAGGAGAGAGAGAGAGATGGGTCCGGAGGGGTAAAGCTTCCCCCCCGCAGTCTAGGGTTTCAATTTCTTTTTCCCGCTCCCTCCCGAGGGGGAAATGTACCCGGGAAGAGCCGGCGACCAGAGAGGCTCTGTTTCTTGCTCCGTTTCGAATTCGTTTCCCTCCAGGAGGCCTCGGTCGGGGCTTTTCCCGGGTAAATGAGCGCGCCGATTCCCGAGAAAGTTGGGGGGGTGGGGGAAAGATCCGCGTTCCGGTGAAGATCGCCGTCCGTCTCCGTTTCGCGGCTCCCTGCCCCGTCTGCGTTCTTGATCTGACCCGTTCGCCATGTAAGCGAACGAAATGGCCTCTCTTTCTCTCTCTCTCTATCTGTCTATCATAATCCACATTGAAGAGAAAATTTATGGGTTTCTTTTGTTTTCTCTCTTTTTTTTTTTTTTTCAGGAATACGCGAGGCTTTCTTGCGTAAGAACACTTGTCTTTTTCGGAGTTTTGAAAGAGGGAAGTTGTTGGTTGATCTAAATCCATATTCTTGTCTTTGACCTACCTCGGTTTCAAGAAGTGTCTTTGAGTTGCTTGAATTCTAATGCTGTTTGGCTATGGATTCGGTAGAGACATTGCCTTCGAGATCTTCAGGTTGCTGTCATGGCTGCAGTGATTGTCAATCTTCAGCAATCTTCAGGGTAGTGCGTGGTTTCGCAATGTGAAGCGTAAATATGACGAACTGCAGGGGACTAGGAGATTCTTTGTGCCTGGGGTTGAGTATGATTCTGTTGCGCGAGTTGAAATCGAAAACGAGACCGCAGCATTGCGTGAGATGGTTTGTAGCCAACAGAAAGCCATACAGGATTTGACCGTGGAACTCGAAGAAGAGAGGAATGCCGCTTCGTCTGCAGCGAGTGAGGCCATGTCGATGATTTTGAGGTTGCAGAGGGACAAGGCGGAAATCCAGATGGATGCGCGGCAATTCAAACTATTTGCGGAGGAGAGAATGGGACACGATCAACAGGAGATATTGGCTCTGGAAGACCTGTTGTATAAGAGAGAGCAAGCCATACAATCACTCACATGCGAGGTACAGGCTTATAGACATAGAATGATGAGTTATGGGCTCACTGTGGCTGAAGCCGATGGGGGCATGACTGAAAATCTTGATTGCCGATTTGAATTTCCATTTTATGATTATCCTCCTTTGAAATGCCACTTCAATGAGACACCTGGACCATGGGAGGGTGAGAATGAGGTGGTTGATGTTGAAAAGTTCGCTCATGGTGAGACTCCCCATGGCCGTAATGAACTGAAGGATTTGGAACACCGAATTCACCAAATGGAGCAAAGATCCCAGCAACCCTCAGTTGGATGGGGATTTTCCTGGCCTTGAGAACATCACAGAGAAAGTTATAGTAGGTCAATCTCCTAGGCAACCACAACATTCGAGGAGTTCTTCGAATGATGGTTTGGGTTCAGACTTGCCTCTTGATTCTCCGAGACCCATAAACAGCTTCAAGAGGATGGAGTGTGTTATGGAGACGGAGAGTCCCCATCAGGCAAAAAAGCTGAATAACTCACCAGAAGCTGATGATGATGTAACTGACAGGATCTGTACGATTGATTCAATCTACACAGGCTTGACACCCAATAAATCTGGACATAGCGGTCCTGAAGAGGACATAGTTACACCAAGATACACTTCAAACTTCATCAATGCGGATCAGGATCCAGATATCACAAAGCTCTACATGAGGCTTCATGCACTTGAGGCTGACAGGGAATCACTGAGGCAGGCAATTGTTTCAATGCAAACTGATAAAGCACAAATGCAATTAATTAAAGAAATAGCCGAGCGTCTATGTAAGGAAAGATCACCAGAAGAACGCATGCCCGTTAGAAAACCATCTCCTTTTGGATTTTTTTCCTCTGTTTTCAAGGTAAGGCATCTTTTTTTTTTTTTTGGTGGTGGTTTTGCAGGTGTTTAACACCCAATGTATTGTTACCTTTAGTTTGGTTTATGATTCTTGCTGAATGAAGTCGTTTGCTTATGGCAAACACTATTATCTCCATTTTCTGCTCCACTTTTTGGGTTAATGTTTTTACTTAGCTGACTGATTGTGGTGCCTTAAGAAAAGGGCTGTACGGAAGAGGAGGAATTAACTGCATGGTACTCTTGGTTCTGCAAGATATGGAGGGAATTGAAATGCTGAGGCTGTTGAAAAAAAGGAAAGGCAGTTTGTTGGGATGTTGCTTCTTCAATTTCTGGCATTAGTTTGATTTTCCTTTGCCTTTCCCACATCTGACCAGATTTGTTCTATCATATTGCATAATCAAGTAGCTTTGCCTGTTGATCTACTGGCAATGCTGTTTCAACAATGAAATTGACAATCCTGTCCTTTTTGTTTCTCATTTTATTTCCGTCGTTTATAAAATTGATGCCACAAGTTGTTCCCCTGGTTGAGGCTGAATATTTTTTGATCAAGTGCTTACATTTCGCTTATGGTAGATTGTTCATTAAAGATCTTGCTGGTGGTTTTGTTTTCTTTGTTGAGCTGGTATTGGAAATTCATTATGCAGCAGGGGAACTTCTTTAATTTTCCATGTGTGGTGCTGCTTTCTCCCTTTTCAAAATAGTTCTTGTAACTCTCTCTTTGCTTTATTTGCAGTGGATTGGGTCCTTTGCCTTTCGGAGAAAGAAGGCTCGTAGAAGCAAGTGAGTACTTTCTTTTTGGTGCTAAAATCGTACTGCTGTACCTGCTTTTCTGTACTTTGAGGGGGCATCTCCTCAATTCAGACTTTTTCTGCTAAATTCTGTTTTTTTTTATGCAAAATTGCTTTAATTCTTGATTTCACGTTGAGGATACATGCAGTGGCGAATGACTTTTTGTATGAAATAATTGTACAGACGTCTCTTGTGTAGATATTTAATGTTTTGGTCAACTTGTAAATTACCTTGGTGTTGTGCATTAAGGATGATTCTAGCTATCGCCAGATGGGAAGTTAATTCATGAAAATTCGGAAAGCTTCTTGTACACCTTATGGAATACAAATTTTATCTGATGGAATGTACTGGAGTGCTTTACATGTTGCTGAGGAAATAATTGTGCCATTAGGGAGCAAACTTCTCAGTTGGTTGTTCTCTGCATAGAGGTGTACACTCTTAGAGGCCGTTATCGTTGGTGCTTTTTGCAAATACCTCTAGTTGTGACAGGCTTCATGACTAAATGGAATTTTTTGAGCAATTAGGACACTGCAATGTGAAAATATTCATAATTCCAGTTTTATGTTAGCATGCTGCAAATTTTTGTTTTCTCGAAATAATTAATAACCATTGAGTTTTCCTGCCTGTGATCTCTTACCTGCTTTGTTATTGATCCTTTATCTTCGACTCATCACTTGCAGGTACTTGTTTGGGCTATCGCCTGATTGTGTGGGCTTGCTAATTCTTTTAGAAGACAGACCCCAGAAGCAGCGGAGATGTCTGACACGTGCAAAAAGGGTGGCTTCAACTGTCAAACATCCATATCCATAGCAAGCCTCTCCTTCTATGCAGAGAAACTTAGAACAGTTAAGAACAGAGTCTAAGCATCTGTCTTCTTTGTATGCATTTGTTGCTGAAGCATTGGCTGTTTCAGAGATAGTATGTTCTCTTTCAATTTTTTCATTCGATGTGATTATTCAGCCTCATTCGGCAAGTGAAACATGGTTGAATGGTGCGCCCATGTATTTTTCTTACATTCAAGGTGGAGGTAGGCCACTTTCGGCTTGCCTCTCTCTCTCTCTCTCTCTCTCTCTCTACTTGACTCATCGAGTAAAGCACTATTTTTCAGCATATTGTTACAGTTCTGGGAGTAGACTCTTATGTTCTTGCTTCATCTTAGTCTGCAGATTTTTTATCTTGTCCAGAACACGCATCAGCCGATCTCTATTATCTTGATACTCGCTGGGATTTCTGGGAGGATCAAATATCTGCCTGCTAGACTATCCGTCTCAGTTTGGAAGACCTTCGGATAAATTTGATTACTCCATGGACCGCGTGTCGAATTAATTCCTGTAATTGGGTCATCTTCTTGGTTAGGCTGGATGCTTGATGATTGACATTTCATCTGGTGGGAGCAAGGGCCGGTCACAGAGGGGACCGAATATCAGATGGTTTTATGCCAATCATTATTCTTTGCTGAAATTAGCAAGCGAAAAAATTAAACGTTACCGTAGGAATTCTTTTACACTGATTTTCTTTTCGAAATGAAATGTCAGTTCTGGGTTTAGAATTAGGGCTTTTGGCTTTTATTTTTTTGTACTTTTTAATGTTATCTGTTGCACAGAAAATTTACAATACATAAACAATAGCATCTGGATTTTTCTCCTAAAATACCTACAATTCTTACTCGGAAGTTCAAATGCTGTAGATTGAAAGAGCTTTTCCTCAAGGCAAAGGTAATAGTTTGACGCGTTGAACCAGCAGCATGCATGACATGATTAGTGCGATATCCTATCCACTTGATTATCATCTTTTCACAAATGATTAACACTTGGAAATACCTTGAGTAAGTGAGAAAAGGCGATTGGGTTCGGCACAGTCTTTAATGCCCTTTGACCCCAAATTGCTTTGCCAAAGCTCAAAATTCAAGGCAAGTTTCTGTTTGCTTTAGAGTTGGAGCTTTGTAAGTGCTGTCTAGTCGTGACAATGAAGTTTCCAAGTCCCTATCCTGCCCTCTTTAAATTATCCAAACTTTAAACTATACCCTCGTTAGAGGGAAAGTTGGCAAAGCTTGCATCCGCCACCATGTTTGGTGGGTCTCGGCCAGGGTTGGGCGACCCTATAATCCTCTTGCAGAGGCACGGTGTTCTACATGAGACAAATCGATTTTGCGCAGAGAGAAATAGCCTCATGGGTCAACACAAGTCAAGGTATTCCAAATTTTCCCAACATACATTAGAATGTCCACTATAAATTTTGGTAATGTTGATTTTGTTGTAAATCAATGTGGAGAGTACTTTTTACATGTGCAAATGTGAAAAGGAAAGAAAATAGTGTAAGTGTCATAAAAGATTTTACTTATCAATACCCTGTACCTAGAAATAGGTTTAGACATTTCAGGCAAAAAAAAAAAAATGATTAGATTTGCAAGTGGCAATTTATAAATGTCCGAGATTAGCTGCAGAGCAGGCCAAGTTGCAGGCTAGCAGCCACCCCCGCACTGGATGCATATCGCTGCTTTATCTCCGTCTCGTCCGGCACGGATTTCTATTCCCCTTTTCAGGCCGCCTTCGACAAAGTCTGGGACTCGGTTTGCACCGATGCTTTGACCATTACCGATTAGACATTTTCATGAGCAGGTCTTCGAAAAATGACCTAGGATGACAAGGGCAGAGAGGTTCTCAAAGGGGGATTTTAATAATAAATAAAAAAAAGAAGAAGATGAAATATCCAATTAGGACTTAATACCATAAAAAATTCAAATTGATAGTTATAATAAAATTTATTTTGAATTAGGACTTAATACCACAAAAAATCCAAATTAATACAGTTACAATAAATTTTTTTTGAATTAATTTTTTGTGACTACTAAAAATTCAAAACTGATATACATGTAATAAATTTACTCAAAACTAATTTTTTGGATTACCAATGGCCCCAATTCAGTACGTATGTAATAAATTTATCATCAATTAGTTTCTTTTAAAAAAGGATAAACTTCAAAAAATGCAAATAGCTATACATGTGATAAATGGAGGAAAAACTCATCAATTATCATGTGACATTAAAATAGTTTGGTGATAAAATTTAATAAAAACTAATAGATTGTAAGTTTATCACATATGTAATAGTTTGGTTTTTGTAATAAAAAAATTAATTTAGAGTAAATTTATACAATGATATTAGTTTGAAGTTTTTCGAAATACTAACCCTTCAATTTAAACCAATTTATTTATTTTTTTTTTTCATTGGTATCAATTTATTATATCTTGCTAGTTATAGTTGGAAATCGGTGACATCTTGGTTGTTTTATGTAACACGATCGACATTAACATGAATATTTTTAATAATATTTGAATATTTTTATTTTTTATATTTGTTATAATTTTCTTTGTTTATTATTATTTTCCTTTTTTTCTTTCTTCATTTTGGCCATGAAGTGTCATAGGCCTTGTTATTCTGGTGAGGGCCTCTGCTCCCTCACCCAAGCGACTGTGGGCGCAGGAGTGAAGGCCCCCACCAAATTTGGGCTAGAGTTGCCTCTTCCAGCCAAAATGAAGGGGAAAAAAGAAAGAAGAAAAAATAATAATAAAGAATATAACAAAAAATTATTAAAAAGTCAAAATATTATTAAAAATGTCTACATTAATGTTAATCATGTCACATAAGACGGTCAACATCTATGTTAGCAATTTTCAGCTTAAATTGGCTAGATACCAATATGAAAAGATTTAAAATTAAATTAATTTAATTAAAATGTTGGTGATTGAATTTATATCAATGTTTTTTGTTAGTACTTTTCTTGTTGTTAAATGATGAGGATGAATGCTTCGGGTGGAAGAGCACAAAATGATTTTGTCTTTGTCCTAAGTAGTTCTTGGTAATTGCGGCGAAGAAGATCGTACCTTCTTGGTGCAAGACATGGCAATTGAAATTTGTTTTAGCTTGCTCTGTTTTGAGATCAGAGAGAAGAAAACATATGAAGAGGATGATGGAGATGGGGTTGGAGCTGACAGGTGAGAGGTGTTCACTTAAGTGAGTGAAAGAGGGAAGAGTCAGAACAGAGAAGAAATCACAAGTTGGTAACAAAATCCCACATTGACTACCACATCATCTGGTAACGGCTAATTCTTGCCCAATTTACAAAAATTAATGAGGCAAAAGTAAAAGTTACTCTGGACAATGCGCTGTTTTTGCTTTTTGGAAGACAAAAACAAAAAAAAAACAACTTTTAGCTTTCCTTGTCAGAACTTAGTATGCGAGGAACAATATATTGCGTATTTTTCTGTCAACATAGCTGGAGAGCACGTGCATATAAAGTTAACGACATGACCTTTGATGGTACAGAAGAACTATGGCTTTACAGAGAATGAACAAGACATAAGATAAAAATGTCTCAAAGAACCGCAAGGACTTTGTAGAAGGAAAACAAGTTTAGTTTGATGGAAGTTTGCATGTGTTGTAATTTTGATGGGTTAATAGATCAATAAAAGTAAGCAAAATGAGATACATCTTTTTAATTCATAGATCTTTTGGATTCCTATATATATTATTTAATTCATGTATCTCTTTAGTTCATATATATTTTTTGTAAATAGCTTCTCAAACTCTATAAATATATTTGAAATTCTTCATTCCAAGCATTACTAGAAACACTTATGTCTCCTCATTTCAAGTTTCTTTAAGTGTGCTAGTTTCAAAAAGTGTTTGACAGAGTTCTATTTGCATTGCACTAATTCAAACGAGTTTGAGGTATTGTATCTTGAGAGACATAGTTTGTGAAACTACACTAATCACCTTAAGGAAATTTGGTTAGCTATACTCATCACCTATTTATTTTTGTTATCACTTTCTTAGATTCATTAATTTTTTGTATATAACAAATAATGTTACATATACTTCTTCCAATATGTTATTTCTTCTATAATCTTGAAATGGCATGGACTTGTAAAATGTGAAAGACCTTGAGAGCATAAGGACTTCAATGGTTTTGGAAGTACCAAGTAGCAAAAGGAAGCAGAAAAGAAATTGAGGCGTTGTTACAATATTGGAAGAACCAAGCTATTGAAGGAGAATATGCTACAAAGTAGATGGTTCTATTACAAGCCTCTATCCTCTTTGATGGAAGTCTCGGAGTCTTTACGATTCGATTAACATTTTAAATCATCGTCCCACAACTGCTTTCCAACACTGAAACCGCAGTCAATCGGGAGAAGATCGTAATATTTTTTTTTTTTCTATTTTTGGCTACACACAATAATTGTTACCACGAAGCAAGAGCATACTGTTCTCCTCGAGTGTCCGTGGATACCCAATACAAAAACATTTTGAAGGAAAGATCTGGTATATGCCACTATACTCTGCTAAATGAGGCTTCATACAATCAAATTGAGACCGAGACTTTTAAAATCACATCAAATTGGTGGTTGAAGTGTAGTTAAGCTCATGAGTGATCTCTTAAGTGGTTGCATTAATTTCTCCATTTTCTAGTGTGGTAAATGTTGGCTGTCAAAGCGGCATCCTAGGATCAACATAGCAAGAAACTCAAACATATTGAAGGAGAAGACGAAGATTTACGTACTCGATTTGGAATCTATCGTTTTTTTATGCGAAATGGCGACGATCCGATACTCAGGTTCTTCTCCTCTCTCACCCTCAGATCCAGGCTTGATGAGACCACCCTCACGCCTTTCTTTAAGTGAGGTGATAGTGTGTTTGTGGAAGTAAGAGGGTTAAAAGAGGGATCGTAGCACTATTTATAAAGTTTTTTGACATCATAGGCTGGGCCCAATTTGCCCACACAAGCTAGGTCCATATTCAACTGTTAAGAAATCTTATGTTTTACCTTATTAGATCAATCCCATAAAACCATAAATTATAATTTCAATTAATGTAGCTCACATTAGGAAAACTCTTGCATTCTCCCACTTAGACTATATTAATAGAGATTGTACTATATGTGCACACATTTATGTTGGTTCAAAGACAATTTTTAATAGTTAATCTTATCCCATAAAGTTTCAAACACCGATCATGGCGATAGATGCATGTATACACACAGAGCCTTCTATGGTCACAAATGCCTTCAACTTTATTGATATATATTCAATATGATTATATGGCAAATGGATAACACCTCATAAAAGCAATACATTATTGTTAGTTACTATTATGTTACTTTAAATATCATAAGAAACCAGACATGTCGTTAGAGAATATCTTTATGGTTCTAATGAACCCACATGTATTTTATCTTTATGGTTAATCTCTCTTTATGTGTAATCAAAACATATGTTCAAAGCTGATAATCGAATGCCCACAATCTTCACTTAAGGTTTACCCAATACCTTAAGATCTCTTATATATATATGATCAATTCAATATGGTGACAATGCATTTATGAATACTTTATTGAATGTATAGCATAGATTTAAGCTTTATTAGAGCAAAACCAAAACAACTCTCACTAAATTGCAGTATTCAATAATGCTCCGCATTCCATGTTTATGACATATTACTCAAGTACACAAAGGTGAAGGTGTTTAATAAGTGGGTTTACAACCACATCATCTATGGAAATATGTTTTACTCTAATGTCACCATTATGTATAATTTCTTTATGGTCAAAAACTTGACCTCCATATATTTAGACCCCTCAAGACCTCTATTCTTGTTGATAAATAACAACGAAGAATTATTATTTCAATACAACCGTATAAGTCTATTCACAAAATCAAATATGATCAACTCCTTAATGAGGTTCTGAAGTCAAACATCTTGAGTAACAATTAAAAAGTATGCTAGAAACTTCGTTTATACGATAAAGGATGACATAGGTCTTTGTTTTTCACTTTGTCATAATATTGCACTTTCTACTAATATAATATATATTCTATTGTTGATTTCTTGTTAAATTGACAACTAGTAAAATTTGCATCCAAAAATCATCTTGACAGTGATTGTGTCTTAGATTTGACTAATATCTACTAAAAGTCCTATCAGAAAAGCAATATTTGGCCTAATGCAAACTTGAGCATGTATGATATTTCCAAGTGCACTAACATAAGGTACATCACTTGGGTTTTCTCAAAATTTGAATGAGTATCATGTGAAAGACTCAATCTATTAGCCTTAATGAGAGGAGCAACTTCTAGCTTGCAATGATGTATCTCGTGTTTCATCGCATCCAATCACATATTTGATTGATGATAAGAAATGACATTTATATAAGTCACTAAATCGACAATGCAACAAATATTGTAGTCATGCTCTCATAGATAGACTATATAATTTGGTGTTATAATCAATTGTCTCTCCCTAATAAATCTCCGAAATTGAGTTATAATCACTTCATCCTACACCTGAGAGACTTGACAAATTTTATCAGGAATTGTATCAATACAATATTCTGAACCTCAATAGGTTTAGTATGTGGTGTAGGAGACTCCACAATTATTTGTATAGGTAAAGACAAATATATAGTGGTCTTTATCATACTATTATCTTTAACAGTCTATTCTGTCGAACTCCAAAAAACTTCGCTATTTATGATTCCACAATTCTTGTACCTCTATCGGGATCAAAATATTAATATCCATTTGAACGACTTGGGTAAGACATGAAATACCACTGAGTGGTTTTGGAATCCAACTTACTTAATATTGGATTATATAACCTTACTTATGTAGGACACTCCAAACTTTAAAATGATTTAAGTTAGGTTTATGTGTAATCCACAACCCAAAAGGAGTCAATGGATTTGGTAGAAATACGGTTTAAGCTGTTTTCAATGCTTCGCCTTACAAAAAACATGATAAATTAGTCATAGTAATCATATTCACTATCATGTCTATTATGGTGCAATTATGCATTTTAGCCACACCAATTTGTTCAAGATTTTTAGGTATGGCAAACTAAGTTACCATCCCATAATCTTTCAAGTATTCAACAAATAGCTTTTTAAGCTATCCGGTATTACCATACTTGTCAAAGTACTCACCACCGCAATCAGATCTAATAATCTTTAAGAACTTCCATAACTATTTCTCAACTTTAGTTCAAAAGTTCTTGAACTTGTCAAGAGACTCAGACTTTTCTTTTAATCAAGTACAAAAAGAAACATTTGGTAATGACTATATTGAAATAAAAATTTATACACAACATTACTAGACAAAGTTCACTAATATCAATGTGAATGACCTCCAACACATTAGAACTTATGACTGTAGTTTTCTTCTTTATCTTAATCATCTTACTTCTACAATAGTTTACGCAAGTCTTTAGTTAATTCTTAAGAGTGAACAAAATATCAACTTTATTAGTCTTTCTATTCTTTTTCTAGACATACGATCAAGACGTTAATGTATAAGACTATCCTTCAAGCATAAGTCTTTTGAAATAATCTTTTCAACTATATAAGTGATGTACATATCGTTAGGATATTAACATAATTGGTACAATCCATTTGACACAGTGCATAACTCAACTTTATTTGAATTGAAAAACATAGAAATAACAATGTTATTTACTTCGAAAGAGTAGTTACACACTTCCAATCATAATACGGAAACTAAGTTCAGTCTTAAAAAATAACATAAAAACATTTTTCAATATCAAATGAAAACCAGAATCTAAAAACTAGAATCAAAATAACATCTCCCACAAACTTGACATTGACTTTAATATTATTTCCCATGATGAGTTATGATTCATATTGATTTGGCTTCTTTCGGTTTTTGAATCCTCTCATGGTAAACAATATAATTCATTGCACCACTATTTATCCATTAAGGATCGGATGAAGCTTTTGATAGGAATTGGATTCATAAATGAATGCCAAAAAATCATTAACTGTAGACTTATGCTCGGATAATCAAGCTTTATGTTTATTACATTATTTCTTTATGTGTCATCTCTTTCTACAAAAGTAGCAAATGATAACATTTCTCTTAAAGAGTGCTATCTTGAGGCTAGATTATCATAATGATTGGTAGTTCCATGAATTTCCTTATAAGTATAATTTTTGGACTTCAAATCTACCATCCTTAGGACATAATTCTTAACCTCATCAAAACCATCATTCCTTATATTGAAGAATCATTACATTTATCCCAATCTCAACATTAGACAAGATATAATTTCAAATCACCAAAGTTTTCGTCATCCTTTTAGCAATGGAATCAGCTAGTAAACCATTTTCAAGTAATCCTAAATGAAACGCTTTATGGATATTCTTTTCCCAAGCAACAAAATATACATTTTAGTTCCATTTCGCCAACAATTAGATTGCCAACTTATTCTTTGTAAAAGCAATATGAACATCCACAAGCATCATCCCAAACAAAAAATATTCTTTTCACCACTTAAACTTTGACTCAATAAGAACCTCAATTGCTATGAAGTTGTCATTTGCAAATAAGATGACTTAATAAGAAGCAATGCATACGATTGGCATCATGTGAGTACTGTGTAACTTGAAAACCTTGTAAGTACATATCCTAAGAGTTACATATATCATCATATAAATACCTTTGGGTATACTCTCCACATAACAGCAATCATAAGGATATATTCTAACCTTTTGTGAATTCATTACATTTGAGTGTATGAACTACTAGGGTTAGTCACTTCTCAATCATATGTTGTACATGTAACTCTCCATGAACTAACATATAATCACCTTATTTGAGAGTATTACAACACATTAGAACATGAGACATCCCATCACAATATGAAACTGTATTTTTCGAATTCAATTAAGCGTGTTACTTTGGTGATCACAATCCAATTGAATAATTGAAACTCTCTCATATCAGATATATAAATTTTATGTCTCACATTTACCTTATACATGTGATTTAGGTTTGATGACAAGGGCAATTTGTCACTAGAATCACATGTCATACCAATTACATAACTCTACTCATCTTTACATGTTGAACCATATACATGTTATCAATGAATCACACTCTATACAATCTTCATGTGACTATATACATGTGAGCTCACAAAATATTTCTAAAATCATAGAGAAATACATGAAAAATACACACAAATTACCCTAAAAATCCATGTATTTAGTATTTCACATGTATTTTTAGATCATTAAAAGTATCAAATATGTAAAATAAATACATTACAGTGTAGAGAATTCCTATATGAGCACAACTTGCCAACCATGCACTGAACGGAGGTCCCACGCGCTGAATGCATCGTTGAAGTGCACAACGCGTGAACTACACACATTGGTGTGCACGAGTTGGTCCAAAAACCGGTTCAATAGGGTTCGATTGGTCCAACTGATCAAGAGTTCGACCTGCCAATGATTAGACTAGTTAACGGTCATATCGGGTTGGGTCAAAATCAATCAACTTGGGTTGAGTCAACTCGGTCAATGAATGATGTCATTCATGACGTCATCTATAGTCAAATGATGTCATCAATGACGTCATCATCGATAAGGCAGTGCCCAAGTTGACAAGGTGATGTCACTATGATGTCTTCCTTTGCCTATGGTGGTCACGCACCTAAGCATGAGAGTGCTTGGCGGTGCATGGCGTTGCTCGCCAGACCCACCGTAGTGCATGTAGGCGCATGCGAGTGCGTTTAGCCTCTTTCAAAGGCGGATGACCATCAAAATTCTCGTCTTGATGAGGGAAGTCCAAATACATGATCAAAATTAACTTTTACTAAACCAAAATTCATGAAAACGGGCAAAACTGTCCAAAGCTATTTCGAATCTGAAATGCTCATGGGTGGCGCATTTGGCCTCCATAAGTGATATGCCACTCACTGAAATTCTTGGCTTGACAAGATGAAACTGAATATATGTTCAAAATCAAGTTTCAACAAATGAAATTTTTGAAACAAGGCCAAATGTAACAGTTCAAGTTCTAGGCTACGTGGCTCTAATACCAAATGTTGGCCATCAAAGCGACATCCCAGGATCGATATAGTTAGAAACTTGAAAATATTGAAGGAGAAGATAAAGATTTGCATATTTGATTTGGAATCCATTGTTCTTTATGTAGAATGGCAATAATCCAAAGCTTAGGTTCTTCTCCTCTATTACCCTCATATCTTGGCTCAATGAGATCACTCCTCACGCCTTTCCTTATATGAGGTGATAGTATGTTCGTGGAAGTAAGAGGGTTAGAGGAAAGACCTTAGTCCTATTTATAATTTTTTTTGATCGGGCTCTCTCATCATTGGTTGGGCCCAACTCAGCTCACATGAGCCGGGTCCATATTCGACTATTAAAAAACCTTATTTTTATCTTATTAGATCAATCCCGTAAAACGGTAAATTACAATCTCAATTAATATAGCCTACATTATGAAAACTCTTACAATAAAAACCAAATATACTTCAATTGTATGCCTTTGTAGGAATGATCATAGTATTTATAATAAGCTAAGTATAGCAAAGATTACCCGTATCTATAGAAACAAAACGATACCGGCAGAAGAAAGTAGTTCCGAATGTTGTAATGTCTCAAAAATTTACATGGTGGGTCCTTTTCTTGAAGGGACTAGTTAGTGCAAGGAAAGCGGAGCAGATTGAGTGAATAAATCGAATTGTTACACATTGGATCCTCGTTTAGTACGTGGAAATGTAAAAAGGAAGACCTCAGAGCTGCATAGGCACACATCTTCTAGAAAACCAAAGTACAATCAAACACGTCGTCAAACGTTAACTGCCAAAGAGTTTACAGGTTTCCCCCAACAATCAATTCATTGACCAACAGAAGATCCTTTTACCCTTCAATATTTTGGTTCGTCCATCACTAGATCCTCTAAACCCCAGACTAATCTCTCCCCCTCTCCTTTGCTCTGCCATGCCCAGCCCCACCACCTCATCGCCCGTGCATCATAACTCCGTCGCCGCTCGGTCCCAATTGCCATCGATCCTCCTCCTCCATCGCTCATCGCATTGCTGATCATATGTCTCCCCGCCTCTCCGTCTCCCTCAAGATGAGCTGGGTCACTTGCTGTGGTGTTTGGCCACCATCACGCAAGTCTCGAGCAGGTTGGGACCTCGGATCGATGATCGCGACCTAAGGGTGGCAAATAGGCGGAGCTGGCCCAAGCATGGTACAATCCTTCTGGTCAGGAGTCATGCCCCGCCGTGCCGCCTCCTCTAGTCACTTGGGCCAGCCCAAGCCTGCCAATCCTAACCGGCCGGCCTAACTGTCTTTCTCTTTAAAATTATGTGCCCAAAGGGCCTATAAATTTTTGGGCCTCCGGCCATCAAACAAGTCAACGGCTGATGATAGGGCGGCCACAGCCCCTCAAAAGAATTTCAACTTCTATAATGATAGGGCGGCCGTGGCCTCTAAACCCAACTTTCACGCCTAACTATACTTTCATTTTGCAAATCTAAGCACCCAATTACTCCAAATAACGAATCTCAATCGCTCAATCTCAATCAAATCCCTATACTCAATTCCTTTTTAAATATCAGTTTCCATTCCCTCGCCGAATATTCTACCTACATTCACCATTGGCCGGCTACAAGTAGGTTACTAATAATACAACGTAATCAAGACAGTAACTTTGCACTTGTTATGTGAAATATAACCATGCAATAGGGTGAAAAAAACTCACGACCATGAGTTTCAGAGTACATCAACTCTCACGAGGAAAAAATACTGAACCACCTCCTACTACATCATGTTTACACAAATTGACAACGCTACAAAGCGGAAGGGAGGACGCACGCGGGCAATGCGTTCTCTCTACCTGCAAAGGTACTCGACGCTAGATGACGGCGACGGCGAGGACAGCCACAAAAAAGAAGAAGGAGAAGAGACATCCAACGATGGCCCCGCCTTCACCGTCTGGTCGCTCTTCCCGGTGAGCTTTTGCACCAGATCCATGAACTCCTCCGGCCTCACGTGTATAATTTTCGGTGACTTCAAGTACACTATGACCGGAGCCAAACCACTTGTCGCCCGAACCGTCTTCTTGATCTTGGTCGACTCCTTGCTCACCGCTAACTCTGCCGGCTTCGGACCTTGCAACCGCACCCTCCTGGCGCCGCTTCCTCCTGCGTACTCCATCCACAGCGCTGTCCTAACTTTAACCAAATAATACCAAGGAAAAGACCCGGTTAACACTTCTCTCTCTCTCTCTCTCTCTCTCTCTCGCTTGTCGATGAGATTTCAAGTTATTCTCCTCTCTGTGTTACTGCATGGGAATTGAAACAGCTGATGCACTTGTTTATATATGCAAAACACCGGGAGTTGTTGGAAAATGACGATGGCGGAGGCACTGCCAGATAACCGGTCACTACTTTGAAATGGTCCGAGCTAATCTTTAGTCATTATTCTTTTGCCGTAATTAGTAAATTCTGCCGGCGGCGAATTGTTATGAGTAAAAAATTGTCTAGGAGCGTTTTGACTTGGCTGAACCATCCGCAAGGGGACGAAAGAAAGGCGATATGATAGGGTCAAACCAATTCAGTCAAAAGTTCCGATCTTAAAATGTCAACGCTGAGCTCTTCCTTTGTATTTTATTATCGTTCGGGCTTCAACTTTTGTTGTTGACCCTTTGTAGTCAATATAACAGGAGAACTAAAACGTTTGAATCGGTACCGTAACGTCGTGGGCTTTTGTCAAAACGGCGGAAAAGTTGAAGGTAAATCCAAGGTGATAACCGAGGAAATCGAAGCCTTGACGCAAAAAATTCGGAGCGGGAAGATTCAAGTCCGAGGTTTTTCAATTGACACGTGATCGAACTCTTACGAAATGGGAATTTTGACCTTCCATGGTTGTTGAAGAATCAAAGAACATTCATATGAAGTTTTGCGTAAGCTGATTAAACTATGAATAAGGTTGTTACTTTTCCGTAGGTGGTTAGACCTTTTGCTTCTTAGGCCTCGTTTGGTTTACATGACCAGGAATTTCTCGAATGGAATCCCGTTTGACCTTCGGTTCCCGACATCGGAAATGGCCTGGGTTTGCCTTGAATCCATGGCCGAGCATTGGGTGAGCCAGGTGTGCTTCACAAGGCTATGCGTTTATGGGCTGAACAAAAACATCGGTACGGGTTGTGGCCCGTGAGAGAGATGACTTGACCGAGATGAGATGACTTGACCAAGATGATTTATGATCGAGATTGGCGTGATGATCCATCCCATTTAGGCTTAGTATTGGCCCCATGTGACCCAATCATGATTAGGCGCCTGTGCCCCTACACGTGCATGATTCATACATGTGGACTAGCAGAGTTCAAGATCGACCCAATCAAATGACTTGGATGTGAGCGTGAGTGAGCAAGGATGGTTGTGACTATACATAACCGAGCGAGCCATGAAATCTTGCTAAGATGTGCGTGCCTTAAGCCAGTACATGCACGAGAGGCTATCAACATTCTTCTGGGAGCGAGCCGAGGCCGAGGCGAGCGAGCTAAGCGTACGATATGTCGTTGCTTCGGAACCAGGCAGTGGCATGGCACGTGAGGATGGATAAGAACGGCTAGTTCCGGCTATTGGGAGCAGGCTTTGACTGAGGTGAAACTTGTAAGCGTCATTGACATGTGGAATGGCCTGATTGGCCGAGTTCTCTCTCTCCCTCTCTATCTCTCTCTCTCTCACCCCCCCCCCTTCCCTCTTCTCTCTCTCGTTGTCTTTTCATGTTTTTTTTTTTTTTTTTTTTTGGGCTAAAACTTGGTGTCTTTTTATGTAGTTTATAGCTAGCTGCGTCCATACATTTATGGTGACTTGTCTGTTGATGATCAGACTTGCATTATGGAAATTCTCAAGCAAACACGGGCATTCTGCCAAACATTTGGTGCGCGTGATGAAATGTGCGCTTCTTCTTTTGTGTGCCTGTTAGAAATTGGTCCCTAATCCTTTGTCGAGTGGTGCTGATCTAAGTTCAAAGTAGATTTAACCTTGTGACAATTTCCATTCCGAGTACTCTCATTCCTTGTGTGGATTGCAAAAAAGTTTTGACATTCTAAGAAAAAATACACTTTTCAATTGGCAAACGGCACTAGTAACCAGCAGAGGCCGGAGCCGGTGGTGGGAGTCGCGATGATGATTGAGTTAGGTTTTTTTTATAGTTTTCAAATGGCGTTAAAAATGTGGAATTGGAATCTCAGTACTTTGCTAGGTTCCAAACTTTTCGTGAAATCTTATTCCATGCGGAACCCCATTCCACATTTTGGTTTCTCTCCAAACATGAAGATTGTGAGGATATGAATCCCATTTTTTGACAAATCCAATTGCACATTCAACCAAACAAGTCAAAATATTCATCTTACCATCACAAACAATGACGGTCGGGGGGTCAAGTATATTACAAGCTTCTATTTATTTGGTCAACTTAGTAGTTAGATGTTTAATTTCGATCTTGAACTTGTAATATCTTAAATGGATGTTGACGTTGCCGCTCGAACTCTCCCCTTTTGGTGAAAGAACATGTCATATTAGCTGTATCTAAGTCATGGCGCGTTGCAGAAGCATTTGATTTGTTAAATATGGCACTTTAAGTCTCGATTATCCTAGACCATTGCTTCAAATATGGACAAAGAGAAACCGTCTCTTGGTCAACGAAGCAGGAGTTGCCCGAGACCGGCTTCATAGAAAATTATTAGAACTCGGATCAAGTTTGCCATGAATAATTTGACCGCACGGCCTAGGCAAAAAGTCAAACTGTTTCTGTTTGTGCATCTGGGGTGGTCAAGTCAAGCCCATGCAGGTTCAAGTCCGAGTTTCTCTCTTCAGTTCCACTTCGATTTGTTTAGTACATGATGTCTTTTACCTGATAACCAGAGAGTTGAATTCAATGAAAGTTGCTGATTACATAACAGCCAAGGCTGGAACTGGAAGGTGGATTCGACTGATCCACGAACGAAAAGATCCTATTCAAGGGCCAATCCTCAATGATCTTATGCCAATCCTTAGGTGGTGGAGACCACCCCCACCGTCCTTCATTCCTTCTCTTAGCTAGCATCTCCCGTATCTTCCAGAGCCCGGTCGATTATGCTGTGGGGTTAGCCGGGGTGATTGAAACTCTCCCTGAAGATGCTTAGTCATCAGGCTGCCGTGATCCACTAACCAAAGGAAGGTCTTGATGGGGTCCTTTCCGCTGGCAGATTACTTCCCCATGACTTCAGTGGCGGTCTCAGGCTACATCCCTTCAGATGGACACGAAGCACCTGGACTTCGGATAAGCTCCCAACCCACCATCTGTCTTCTCCCTGCAGACAATGTCCCCATCAGTTAGCTCAAGCTTCTTGTCATCTGGGTCTCCCCATAGGAAACCTCTGTATGTGCTCTCCCACCTCACTGCAAGTTTCTTGGGGTAGCTTCGCAGATTGCATAGCATGCGCAGGCACCGGAAGTTGCACATGATGCACCTTGGACCATGCATGTAAACAACATCCCCAACTTCTTCCCACTGACTCTGGCAGAACATTGCCTGAAAGCCCTTACACGATCCCAGATAAGATACAGCTCGGCGAATTCTTGTTGGAGAGTTGCTCATTGACATCCAAGGCCAGGGCTTTCACGCAGCAATTTGTACAGGAACTGAGGTTTTCTTCCAAACTGCGGAAGCAAAAGAAATGAGTTCATTATCTTATTTTGACCAAAAAAAAAGAAAAAGAAATGAGTTCACCGTACAGATATTTTCATGCAGAAATCTGCGAAATCCTGTAGAAAAGGATGAATCTCATCTTGCCTCTTCAAGATCAAAGGCCCGTCCTTGAATCAACTTTTCGTTACAATAATGACCTGGTATACCTTTTTCTTTCTCGCATGGCCCGAGTGCATGATCCTCAACCTAACACTCACCATCTCTTTTCCCTTTCTGATCCATACCTCACTTTCCTTGCCTGCCTTTTTGATGGAGGGCTTGATAAAGAATGAACTTGAGTGGTTCGAGTAAATCCAGTCTACGTACTATACAAATTGGAGCTAGCAAACACATCTAGTTATGTAGAATTAGGTGAAAATACACCGATACACTTGTACCAATTATCTCTTAGAAAAATCACAAAATTCATCATAAGTAAAACGAATCTACACGTCATACCTCCTATACTTTGAAATCGTATGCATCATGATCCTAGGTTTTGGAAAACCTACGCTTTATACATCTTGAAGTATCGAGAAGATTAAGGAAGCTAGATGCGCGAACTGTTGGCCTTATGTCCCGTTTGATTTTCTGAACGTTTTTCCAATTATCTGCATCGATCTTTGTATGAAAAAGGTAGAAAATCCAAATTATGTGTTTGACAGCATTTTGGCAATAGTTTCTATTTCTGAACAAAAATAATAGAAACTCTTCTCAAAACCAATACTAATGGACTGAAGACAACTTTTTGGTACTTTCAGATCTTTTAAACGAAATGCATCGATGATTAGAGATTCATGTTTAATGGATGGTATGAGGCAATGTAGAAAAAATTGCTCGTGATTCGCAACTTCGATGGAAGTCCTAGTTTTCTTCCGTCTGCTGCTAGTGACTATATCCTGTTTCTACTCAATTAATGAGGGACAGAAATTTTCTTGTAATTTTAATGAAATATAAACATTCATTCTCTATTTTATTGTTAAATAGTATATTTATTGCCACTCACCAACCATGTTTTGATTGCACAAAATCGAGAAAATCCCCGACCTTTCGCCTCTCGGTATCAATGTCGGATCAAATTGCACAAATAATAAAAAAGAGTACTTGATTGGAATGAAAATAAAAGTTAGAGGACCAAATTGCACAAATATCAAAACTTAGTCATGGACCAGTCAAACAAGTAAATTGAGTTGGGTCAAAAATGATCCGATCAAAATTGGCTTATTTAACCCATATCGATCCATTTTTAAGCAATAGAATTCTAGGGACCCATACCTGACCCAACTCATATTTAATCCAATCCGAGTGTCAATTCTTAGCAATTTTTTCTCCTTATATTGTTATCTCTGAAAAATGGGTGACCCCTTCGGACCAGCTTGCTTAATCGGCGAGAAAGCTCAAGTGCTTGGATCACATTGTGGGCAAGAACTTCACATGACACATGGCAACGTGGAGACGTGGCTGAGTGTCGTGTTGATGAATGAGAACATATGCATGGATGAGCTTGGAGGTTGGGTTATGGACAAGGTCGGATTCGGGATAGGATTTTTTATATTATTTCTCTGATGCTTATAGAAAAGACTGCCTAGAAAGATAGATATTCCATTAATTGCTGCTTGCATAAGCACTACAAGATCTAATAATTTAAAAATTTTAACTTATTAGACTCATCAAAATTTGTTATAATAAAAAAAAATACGGAAACTGACCAAATATCAACAAGAAAAAATAGGGCAAAAAACAGTATAAACAATAAAATTTGAAAAATTTGAAACAAAAAAAAAAAAATGGAGAGAGAAAGGATAAAGCTTCAATTTGAAATACAAGTCTAAATTTTTTTTCTGTCCAATTGAAAAGATTCGCTTAAATTTCTTTGGATATTTCAACTGGACTAAATGAATCAAGAAGTCCGTCAAGTACCCCAGCAAGTCCGCTCCTGCCCAATGAAGCCGATATTCGTTCATTTATTTTTACCAACAGTACCAATAACTATATTTAGTAATATATATTTTTTAATCATTAATTTTTTGCCAAATAAATGGAACATTCAATAATGGAATGCAGATTTCTGATGGGTTTATCAGAAAAAATCGACCGTTGCAGACTTGCGTTCGCAGGCAGGAGCGGATGTCCTCAACCGTTGATTTAAATCGACAGCGGAGTAAATATTGTATGCCTCAGCCGTTGATTTGGAGTTGAGTAACGCGTTAATCTCTGAAATCTGAAATTATATAATCTGCAAAAGTCAAGTCCTTGTCAATTATGAGTGGGGAATTGTATGGATTTGAAATTTTCTTCCTTTTAGAAAAGCCTTTTTTTTGGGGGGAGGGGGGATAATCCTACAAAAAAAATACTAAACTTATTTTCCTGAGATATCAATATTTTAAGCTTCTTTGTCATCTCACCATACTGTAAACTTGCAAGGACCTAAAAGTATGTTCCATTAGACTTATGCATTTAGGGTTTGTGGATGCCAATGCAGGCAATAATGCGCTTTTCTCTTTCAAGCCTTTAAGCTCTATGCATACCGAGTTTAGAGATGAGATCTAGGTAGGGCTATCAAATGAGTGGGTTGGGCCGAAAATAATCTAATCCAAATCAACTCATTTCTTGACAAGAAAAATTAACTTATTTGACTCGTTTGGACCCATTTATAAGCAATATAAACACAGTGGCACGACATGATATAACGAATCCTTGACCAGACTTAACTTATATTATTAAAATACATAGATATATAAAAACAAGAACTTTATGCTATGTGCATAGTGTGTAAACATTAAAATTTTTAATAATATTATAATGTTTCAATTAAGAATTTTAACTTGTTTGTGACTTTTTCTCTATTGCAAATTTTTTGAGTTTCAAATGAAGTATCTAACATCTCTTAGAATCAATAAGTCCATAAATATTAACACGTAAAATAGTATACTACTTTTCACATTGTTCTAATATATGAAAGATAATAATTTTTTTACCATTTTCAATTTTGAAAAAAATAAAGAAGAGGATCATAAGTAGAAAGCAAACTAGAAAAATAAGGTGTCCCACCCGAAAACGCCTAACCCGAACCTGAAGACAAGTGAAGAGTGATTGTGGATGGGTTGAGCTTTAAACCCATTCAAAGTCCACATTGTATTGGATTTTATTACTTAAACCCATATAAACCCAATTAGCAAAATTTAGCTAACTCATGTACAACTCAACCTATCATATAATTTAAACCAAAAAAAAAAAAAAACCTATCATACTGGGTCATATATGGGTTTTGTATGGGTTAATAAACAAGTCTTCAACCCATTTTGACATCTTTAGAGCTACCAGACGTCCCAAACCCTATTCAATGACTTTCAAATCTAATTCATATTTAATTCGAATCTTATAGAATTTTGGTTGGTGAAATTCCGAATCTGCATCACTGAAAACAACAACTTGATGAAACCTCACGTCAACATTTGCATTTTCGTTGCATTCGAGGTCGGATCTATTCTCCCTGCCAAAAAAAAAAATCTAAGATATAATTTGGAAAGTCATAATTGAGATAGACTCATATAAAAACAATACTGTCCTTTCCGCCATAATAATTGAAGCACACAACGCGGGCCTCTGCAGACTTTCTTCAGACGCGTCAGGTTCTCCCTTTAATAATTTCGCAATCATACAGCACCCTTATCCTACAATCGAAACCTTTATAGCGGTCTCAATTTCCCCTACTTGGAGCGGCTGCCCATGACCGGGCAGCACGTGTCCAGCCATGTGAGGCCAGCAGCGGTCGCCGTTTCGCCGTCGGGCCCCGCCCCCTCGCGCTGACGTGTCGAGGCTCCGGGGGGGCTCCGCTACACACGTGGCGGAGGGAAGGCGGTTCGTCGGGGGGGCGCGTACATCCCCATCACGTGACCTTTTCCCCTGGATTGGACGGCACCGCCCTGTCCGCCGGTCCAGCAAATGGTCTTTTTCGCGAGCTCCATGGAGGAAGCGTGGGATAAATATTAAAATATTCCTCGTTTTGACTTTTCGCGCAATTAATATTCTGAGATCGACATCAAAAAATCGATTTTTTCTTTTTTTTCCGTGACGTTTACAATGAGGCGCGGCAGCTAATTATTATGATCGTTTTCAATTTGCTGAGTATTTCAAATACATACATACATACATATATATATTAAAATTTCAAATAAAAAAGATCTGATTTCAAATATATTCATGCTGATCAAGGATATTTTTGTGAAAAAAATTTAAATTTTATATTATTTTTTATTCTTCCTATTTTCTGTTGTTCTTCTTTTTCCTTTTCAACAAGGGCTCGACTCATTGGCTGCTTGGCAAGCCCTCGCTACCGTTGGTGAGGCCTGTGACCTTCACTGACCGCAAGGAGACATTACCTGGATTTGAAATATTCTTAACTTGTAAGGAAGGTTTGACATTTATATAAATCTACATGTCAAAATTCATGTACATTGAAAGTTTCAATTTTTTCATATAAAAGGAAAGTGAAAATGCTTTTACTTTATGTTTTACATATTGAACTATTTTCACATTTTGTTACTATTTTCACGTGAGGGAGATTGCATACCCCACCCCGGACCATCCCTATCCACCCCATGCCTCCCAGTGGTAAGTTTATAGGCCCCTACACACGCCAGAGGGGCATTTAATTTTGATGCATTGTTTGCATCGCCCTACATTTTATCTTCAACTTAATTTTAATTTTATGATATCTATATATAAGATCATATATACTATATATATAAAAAGATCGTCCTTACAGTCGTTCTTCAACTAACAAGAACACAACTAGTAATAAAATAAAAATAATGACAATAGAGACCTGTTTTAACATATAAAACATATGTTATAAACCTCTAAGTTTAATGCATGTGAAGAGGGTCACGACCAACAAAGACTAAATATGTTGTTGCCTATTAAGATCGAAAACTCAATAAGTTTGGCATTAAGTTTTTCACGTTGCATGGACAACCTAGAATTATTTTGTTCAAAAGATGGACATAAATATTTAGACTTGAATCTCAATTAAAGTGTTTCCATATCGGCATTTAGGGAAATTGGGACTACTTAAGGCTAATTTTGGATGGAGAGCTAACGGGAGCAAATTCTTCTTAAAAAAAAAAGTTGCAGGTATATTTGGGATCAAACTTGAAGTTAGCAGTTTTCTTTTTTTTAGAAAAAAAAGTTTGGAACATATTTGGGCTGGACTTTAAAATTGGTTTTTTTTAAGAGAAAAAAAATGGGTCAAAGTTAGAATGTGACCTAAATTTGAGGTGTTTTTAGGGCATTAGGCCTAATAATTTAAGCACTGGTTAAACATGTTGGGGGAAGTAAATCATTGATTTCCAAACCAGCGTTTGTGTTTGTACATATCACGGAGGTCAAAGTACATTCAAAATAATATATTTTATTTAATTAATCAATAAGAAATTTTAAGGATATGTATTAAATTATTTTTTGAATATTTTTGTGGACGGCATATCTAGCTCAAATAGTGATGGGTCTCATTTTGTCCCCCATCATCGGAAGCATCAGTGTCTAAAAGAACTGACGCGGCCTCGGTCACACGATCCATTTAGAAAAAATATATCTTGTCCGCTAAAGAAAAAAAAAAACCCACCAAAATCATCAACTAATTCACTTATCCAAAATACAAGGAGAAAATAACAAATTAAAGAAAAAAAAAAAAAAAAAAAGAGAAAAGAGAGAGATAAGAAATGAGGATATCGACCGGGAAAAGGAGGGACAGGGAAATAACGAGGGCACGTGGCGGTCGACGGTGGTGCGACGGTGACCAACCATCCAGCAAGCGGAGACGGACAGCTCCTAATCAGGAACCACCAACCAAACCAAGACGGAAGCACCAACGAACGATGATGCCTTTTAGGGCCACTTCTTGTCCCCATCAATTCCCCTCCCCGACAGCCATCATCGCTGGAGCATCCACCTTGACACTCCCCCACACCCTTTTCCCCCTCATTTTCCCTTTGCTGCCCTCGCGTTTTAGATCTATCTACGGTCTGGACATCGGATCATAAGAGGGCGGAAGGTGAAGGGTCCTTTTTGGGGATAATTGTCCAAAAATTCTTATTATTATCATACAATCATCAACTTAATCTTAAATTTTTTAATTCAATTAATTTATTCCTAAATTTTTTTACTATATATCCATCTAGTTCTAAACTTTCAATTATGTCAATTGCGTCGGAAAATTTAACCAAAAAACTCTAAACCTATGCATATTTATAAAGCAGTAGATCAATGGATGTATTCATCATTTAATTAGTTGTGTCAAAGATGCTGGTTCTTTTGTAGCGTGGGTCTCCTGAAGGTTTTTATCAATTCAGTTATAAATATTTTATTTTGCTAATTGAGTTGTAAACATTTTCATTTTTTGTTAATTGTATCCATTTAGCCATTGGAATTTACTGAAGTGGATGCTGGCTATCTTATGAGGCACACTATTGTTGACGTGGATAATTTTTAATAATATATATTTTTTCTCTTTTTTTTTTTTTTAATTATAACAAAGGCTAGTGAGGGTTGTCGAAACCTTATCAGCTATGGGTGAGGGTTGTATGCCATTGTGGCTGTAGGCAAGGCCATCTTCGCCACTAAAGGTGAAGGTGCCCTCACCCGCAACTATAGTGGCCTGAGGCTGCCTCACTTGTTGTTGTGGCTGTGATAGAAGGGTCACAGGTGAGGTTGCTTCACTTGTAGTCATGGTTGTGGTCACTTTGCCCAAATCTAGGCAAGGATTATGATCCTCACTTGTGGCTCAAAAAGGCATTGCTGCCCTTATTAGCAACCCACAAGGGCTCTATGACTCTCGTCGGCCACAGTTGAAAAAAAGAAAAGAAAATAAGGAACAAAGAGAAAAGAAAGAAAAAAAAAAAATCAACAATTCGAGAAAAATATAAAAATATCATTAAAAGTTATTTATGTCAATACTAATTGTACCAAATAGAACAGTTGATGTCTATGACAATGAATTTTGGCCAAAATTGACTAGATTGACTCAATTAGTAAATGTAAAAAGTTTTATAACTCAATTAAAAATTTTAAAATTTTAAAACTAAACTAATAAAAGTGGAATATGTTTATGAATTTTTTGACAAATTTCCCCAATTAGTCTTGAACCATCTAAAGTTTTGCCAATTTAGTCCTATAGCTATCCAATAATTGGAAATATATTGACAAATTGTCAAAAAATTTAAGACTAAATTGGCAAATTGTTAAAAATTTTAGAACTAAATTGGTATTATTGAAAGTTTTATAACTAAATTAGCCACTGTACAAAATGTTTAGAACTTTTTGGATGATTTTTACGTATTTTCGTGCATAGTTGGAGAAATTAGCCAATCGGAAGTGAGCTTTTAGAATTCGGATGCAAAGATTTTAGAATTCGCATGGAAACTTAGTTTGAATGCTTTTATGCAGCGGACGATGTGATTGATCGATTAGGCCACATCGGCCGTATGATCAATGTATAAAATACTTTCTCAAGAAGAAGGAAGTCCTCTTTGCTGGGAAGGTATTTAAGGTATTTTCGTGTTTGCTACGGTTCTGTCCTCCTCATGCTCAAGTGAGTAAGGATGGTAGTCATCCATTTTTTTTTTCTTTTTAGTGGATGCTGTAGTATAGTCGCCATTTTTTTTTTATTTGACCACTCAATGTAGTAAACTTTCATTTCCTTGTAATTGATGCACTTTCATCAAGATTTCACCAAATTTATGCAACCTTTTTAAAATCTTGCTGGACAAATTAGTTGAATTCCAGCTAAAGTTCATCAACCACAAAGAAATGAAAGTATGGTGCATCTAGTAATTGAAATCAAAGTTCAATGACCTAATTACAACTTCCATAAAAGTTGAATGCTCACCAGTGAAATTCGCCCTTAGGTGTTCCTAACCCATTCGTAAAATGAACTGATGTGTCCTCTTTACTTATATTTTATTCTATTTACCATGATAAATATACATAATCGTCTAAATTAGTACAACATAAATTTTCTATTGATTTTGTGGATGCCTCTCTTGGGGGTGCGAGGAAGGTCCACCTAGTAAGTTGGGATGGGATTTGCAAATCGAAAGGATCAAGAGGACCCTAGGCTTTCGAAAAGGGCTTGAATAGATAAAGCCTCCTTTGTGGGTGGGAGATTCCTCATGGAAAAGGACATATTATAGACGATAGTGTTGCATAACAAATAACCCATGCAAGGGAATGGTGAACAGCTGGAATGACGTGAATGAAGTGGGTGGTAGGGAATCCCAAACCAGTGAGATTAAGGGTGTGTTTGATTGAACTTTCCCAAGGGGCTTTGAAAACCTCTTGGGGAAATGCTGAGACGTTTGGCAAGTTCTCCCAAAGAATTTTGGCCAAATGTTGGCATTGTGAAAGTTGAAAACCCAATATTAGTTCCTACTAACATTAGGCTTTTAGCATTTGATCAAATGCTGAAATTAGATTTTTTTTTTTCCTTCCTAAATTATCCTCACCAGTTCATTATTTTTTTTCCCCTCTATGTAATTGTTCATCTTCTCCATGCGACAATGGCTAGTGAAGGGCCGACAAGGTAGCATGACCTCAAGTGACCACTACCTGGGTCTCGTGACTTAAGCGATGGTTGTCTAGGTTGCATGTCACCTAGGTTGTGCGACCCTCACTGGAGGTTGTCGGAGGTAGAGAAATTGTAGCTACCGGTGCTAGATCTAACTCATCAGTAGTTGTTGCCCTTCACTGGCTCCATCGAAGTGTTTAAGTTCTTTTTTAATAAAAATAATATAAAAACTATAGTCAAAGCCCATTACAAATTATTTTTTTGCCAAACACTCTTTGAATCCAAAGTCCATTTGTAAAGGGTTTTTACCAAACATAACTTACATTCCCTCAAAGAACTTTGACTTTCAATATTTACCTTACACCCAAAGCCCATTTGCAAAGCTAAACCAAACGCACAATAAATCATATGGGTAAATCATTCTTACAGAATCCTTTTTTTCTTCTTTTTTGTTTTGGGGGGGGGGGGGGATTTTGACCAATGCTGCATTTGTTTCATGAAAAATGAATGATTTAAAATGTATTTTTCTAAAAATATTGGCTTATATTGCTTGGAGTTTTTCATCAATGAAAAATATTTCCATTATTAACAACAACTTATGTCTAAGTATTTTTTGTGGATGATGGAAATATTTTTCATCTATTCATTTTAATAAACAATGTAGGCGATCATTTCTTAGGAAAATATCTTCCATATCATTCATTTAATGGGAAATAAACAAAACCCTAATCTTATTTTCTTTTCATATAGATCGTATTAGTGTGACTAATATGTGAAATAAAAAAATTAGTTTGGTGCTCTAACTTTTTTTTTATAGCATATATTGGATGATAAATGCCAATAATAACAACTATTTAATATATGATGCCATTTTGATTTTGGCTAAATTACAATTATAAGACCGCTGCCCCCTAATTTAAGAGAATTAGTTCTGAGACCTCCTCTCATAAGACCAAAATGTTGACCAAAATAACTTAGTGGGCATGCATTTCTCAGTGTTGTCACATGGAACAATCATGTGAGAGAATGCAATGCATTGTCCTTTTCAAAATTTATTTTTGAATATTGCAACATATGTTAAGATTTTTTTAATGACAAAACTAATTTATAAATGATATGACAAAATGAAACAAGATATTTAAATACGTAAAAAATATTTAGTTAATTCATATAAACCCGATAAAAACATGTCGCACATCTTTGTAACTACGATGTTGGCTTTATTTTATGCCCAAGGTATCTTAAAAAGAGTCACGCATAACGAAAAAGTTTATAAGTGCCCGGATAAAACCCAGTTAATAAATATTTACTGCACCGCACCAGAGGATCTAGAAAAAATTGATAATACATCTAAGAAAAAAATATGTAGTGCAAAATATATATACAATATTCAATCATCCAGTGTTCATGATACAAATGTTGCTAAAAAAAAAATTATCTTATAAAAATGTAGGAGATAAAGAAAATGAAAAATGTCTGAAAGGAAAAATAACACAATGTTCAACTGTAAGATTTGAGAAATTCTCATCTTGAAATGTGTATCCTAAGCTTATATTGCACGAATGTGAACTAATTACATCTCAAGAAAATGTGAAATTAACCTGATGGAGTAATTATATATATATTAAAATAAAATGTAATCACTAAGACATTGACAATACTTCCTCTATTAAAGCGAAAAGCCTTTAAGTCCATGATGCATCGTGAATTTTCTACTGATTTATCAGGTTTCTAAGTCGACATGAGACGACATGAAAATTTGTCTACTTACGATATGTCAATATACACAAATATTGTCAATATATACATATAATTCGAGCATGAAGACAAGCAAGGGGAAAATGGCAACGAGAAAAGGATGGGATAATCTTTTTGGAGAGGGTGATGACAATGGAAAGTCGGCAGGCTAATTAGTTCTCTACTTTATGGTACAGCAAGGTACGTACATTGTCCAAAAAAGAATTTTTATGAAAGAGGATAGTGCCAAATTTTGTAGTGTTGCTATCAGCAAAATCATAATGCCAAAATTTGTAATGTTACTCTCAGCCACATCTTTACTTTTGATAGCCAATAACGTCTCAATCAGAGGGAAAAGCTGGAAACACGAAAATATTGTACGTCCGTAGGTCCTCGAATAAGTCCCCTTCTTCCGCACTTGGGAGTTGATGATGATTTGTAACTTTTACCTTAACACCAAAGAAGAACTGGATTCAATGCTTTAGCTCTATCCTAGTTGATCCTGATTTGACATGAAAACGTATACTGACTTTTCCTCAATAATTGAGTACTTTCATAAATATTACATATTTTGGTCCATTCATAAAGCGAGTACTAGTCTTCACGAGAATGCTAATTCTTACTATTTGTCCATATGTTACCATATGAGCATAAACTGCGTCGATTCGAGAGCCTATGCCCAAAAAGACAAAAGATTGCGTAAATGTGGCCGTGCACTATAGTTCTTCTCCTTTTTTTTTTTTTTTTTTTCTAATATGTTTGGGTGGTTACAATCCTAATATTTCATTAGCCGAAATTCCTCGACTAAGGTTTTAGTTGGTAAACCCTAAAGCTCCTAATATAAAAAGTAATATATAGAGTTTTTCATGCAGCCCTCCTAATTGCGGGTTGTATTAGTACCGACATAGATGACATGCTGAATAGCAAAGATGTACTATTTGGTCAGGTTCTTCTCTTCTTTTCTCGCCAGGTTTCGTCATTCAAGATAGGTTGTGTTAGGGTGCATTGTCAGGACATTAAGCGAAAGAAGCCCGGCATCAGAGATGTTGTGTAATGATAAGCAATTTACATACCCCAATTAGCTCATAACACATAAGCTTAAATTTGTGAATGAATAGGATATGGACTAAATATGTTGACAAGTTCGGATTTGACTCTCTCTTGATGATCTCCTTGAAGTTAAAGTATTGACTTCTATTGCGCCAACCTAGTAACTGAAAAATAGATTATAATTTGCTGATTGCCTTTAAGCAGTGATGTCGAGAAAATATACAAAGTGTGGAAGTCATTGGCGCCATCAGATATGTGTATGAAATATCTTTTGTAAGTAATATAAAATTTGACCCCATAATATGGAAAATGACACCATTGAATTTTTAAAACAACCTATTGAACCTAAATGGAACTTAACAAAGTCTAAGTCAAGACCAAAAAGGTACAACCAATAAACTGACTGAACTACTTGAATGCTTGGAAGGAACGGGTTCATATACTTTCATTTTTCGTGTAATGTTTACATCCACCAGCTGTCATTTACTTTAAATTTAAAAGGGCCAATACCATGAAAAAAAATCCTATATTAATGCACTGGTAATATATTTATCATAAACTAAACCCAAATTGGTACATCTGTAATAAATATATTCTCCATTAATTTTATCATCAAATTATTGAGTTGGATAACACGTGGTAGTTAACCGGTATATCAGTTTGGGGTTTCGCCCTCCATTTGTCAAGATATACTATATTGTGGTTTTTTTTTAGATAATTGGATGGAAACTAATAGAGACCAAATTTGTCACGAATGTATTGGTTGAGAGTTTTTGGTAGTCAAAAATTAATTTTGTGTAAATTTATCACAAATGTACTGATTTGAGATTTTATGTGATATTAACATAATTTAAAAAAACTATTCTATTTCAAAGATATTTTGGATTGCTTCATATAGTCCAGCTCTCCCCAAGTTATGTTTAGTACCTCATATATGTAATCATTTGGACACATTTAATGAGTATAGATCGAAGATGGGTACTCGTCGAAAATTTAGCTGAAGTTATGTAGGAAGAAGATGATGATGACGACCACGATGATGAGATCGCTACGCAAGATGATGACGAGACGGCAATTATTATGTTATTCTTGACCGGCATCCTTCATTTTAAAAGATAAATGTGTCGAAAATGGTAACCCATATCCAAACGACAGCGTCGCCCCCGAGATTATTCCAAGTTATTAGAAGGAGAAAAATGTACACATGGTTTTGGAACAAAGTTCCAAGAAAACGAATCGCTTGATTCCCTGTTGGAGAGGTAATCTAGGATCAAACCAAGACCTCACAGCCCTCAGGCAAAGGAAGAACCAAATTCATGGTCTCTGTCGCCTTTTTGGCTACTTGCGGCATGAGCCAGCCGGGTAAGGCTAAGCCACATTTAATGTTAAAAGTCAGGTTAATTGACTAACTCCATCCTCCCCCACCCCTTCGCCGTCTTGATAGCCGACGTGACGATCGCCCGTTCAATTTCGACAGCCCCAAGGAAGTTTTGCGGCAAGGAAAAGAGAATTGTGACCCTTCGCGAAATGTGCAGGCACAAGGTATCTTCGGGATGTCGTTTCGAGCCCAGTTTTAGTGAGGCTCGATCAGCCACACATCAAGAGATGGTGAAATCTTTACTGGGCCTCATCATGACATGATTGATTCGATCTATTGAGTCATATTTATGAAAACATTAGAGATGAAATGGATGGATGATGGGTGGGATGCAAATCTTGGCAGTGTGTTGACTAGACTTGTCAAATTGATAAGTCGGGTCATTAAACGATTTAATTCAAATTGATCTTTTAATCCATTTGTGATCCATTTATCTATTGAACCAATCTATACTAGACTCAATCCATATTGTTAAAACACATCTATATCCAATTTAAGAAAACTCATATTCAAATTGAAGTAAGAAAGTAAAGTGAGTAGCGTGAGATTAAGTGAAAGCAAGAGAATTGAGTTGGGTCTAAGTAAATTATAAATCCATTTATGACCTACTTATTACTTATATTATGTAACTGAACTCATTATATATGGGTTTATATATGGGTTAATAAATAGGTTAATGACCCATTTTATAATGTCTAGACCGTTCAATTGATAAGCTCTTGGCTTTTTTGGCCCTGGGGTCATTATGGTCAAGAAGGAGCAAGGGGACACGTGCTTGGCAATCAGTGAAGAAGGACAAGTTGGCGGAACTTCGCTGCCTTGCCCTCTTTAATCGCTCCTCTATAAAGAGGAAGGGGAATCCACTCATGTTGGAGAGAGAAGTAGTTTACAGGAAGCAACGCGCCCTCTCTCTTTTCCAGCTCTTCCTTCCCCACTGCTCATCACCACTCAGGTATGGAGATATAAGTATAAATATCTTTTATATTTCTACATAACTTTCTTGGGAAGTTGATGCATGCTCGTATCCAGAATGCCTTTTCTTTTCTTTTTTCTTTTTTTTTTTTTCACTGGCTTTTGTCTGCTTGAAATGCTGCTCCTTGATTCATTCATCCAAAGTATCGATCTGGTTCCCTACTTCTTCCCTCTCTCTCTCTCTCTCTCTCTCTCTCTCTCTCTCTCTCTCTCTTTTGTGTGTATAAAAGGAGAAAAATGACCTTGACATTAGAAAGTGGATAATAATTAGTACAAAACTAAAAAATTTTAGTATCTTTGTGCACTCTTCTCTGGTGAATTTAGAGACATTTTTGGCAAAAATTACGTTCGCTTATATTGATGACCTTGTTAGACCAAGCGGAATCAACGGTGGTTCTTGCTCATTTTGAACATGACCCAAATTTCGAAAGAAGGCATAGCTCGGTTTCCTGTTTCGTTAATCACTTTTCGCTTGCTTTTTTAGCTTTGGTTCTAACCTGACAATTAAGATTCTCTTCTAATGATCGGTTAAATTTGTGTAACTTCTGACTAGGAACATCATCATTATTATCATTAAAACCGCTAAACATTAGTTGAGAGACGTTCATGGAAAATCTTGCTTGTGGTGATAGCTAGGTGACGGAATTGATTAATACGATGGAGAGGACAAGCTCCCCTGGGCTAGCAAGGACGATATCGGACCAGCTGCTGGAGACGGTGGCAGCGGCCTTCAAGTCGCCGACGCCCTCGGGTGAGGCCCTAGGGGGTGGGCCACCGTCGGGGGGTTCGGCGAGTTCAGTGGAGGCGGGCGGGATGCTGTCAAGGAAGTCAAGCCGGAGGCTGGTCCCGGCATCACCGGGCCGGGGAAGCACGAGCCGGAACGCGCACATCCGCAAGTCCCGGAGTGCGCAGCTCAACAAGCTTGAGCTCGACGAGGTCAGCAGCGGGGCAGCACTGAGCCGGGCCTCCAGCGCCAGCCTCGGCTTCTCCTTCTCCTTCACCGGCTTCAGCATGCCCCCCGAGGAGATCGCCGACTCCAAGCCCTTCAGCGACGACGACGACATACGTAAGTTCCATACCCGAACTCGCCGTAATTTTCGTTTCTCTCAAGACATAAATACAAGTAGTGGTCCATGAATCGAAGGAGATGGGGGGCAAATGAAATCATCTTAGGTGTGTGGATGGAAGTTTTTCTTACATTTCATTTCATTTCAAATTTTTTTTCGGAGACGATTGCCGTGAGCATGAGGTTGCCTGATTCGGGAAAACCCCGTGACCGAAAAAGCATTCATTTTTAACCTAGTGCAGGATCATGCGTGGGATCTTGGGTTATAATGTATGTGTGCATGTCTAGTCTTCATCTAATTACAAGGTCCATACCAACTAAATTACAAAGAGATCGTTGATCGATCTAACAAAAGAAGGATTACATAGACAATTTTATGTGGTAAGCCAGGTTAAATTTGGAGCTGGAGGGCCCTTTGCTCCATTGAAGTTAGCTTAAATTATTTGTACAGGTTCAACCCTTCAACGCTTTCCTATGAGTGAGTCACGGTTCAGAAAATGACGGGCTTCCATCATAGAATTTATTGAAAAAGAGTGATTTTCCAGAGGGCTTTTCCCTCTAGATCAGGCGCATCACTGAAAAGACGCAATGTCTTTTTTTTTTTTCCTTCTAATCCCAAAAGAATGAAACTAGGTTAAGATTGGTTTCTATAATATAGTTAGGGATTCCCTACTTAGTAGTGGATGCACGAATCACTTATCTAAGTGTCACGACAAGATGTTTGTGGGTTATTATTTCTAATAAAAAAACCTATCGCTACTCTTTTCGAAATAAAAAAGGGCAAGAAAGTGGCAAACCGATAGGGGCCACTATCCGCCCGTGGAGCAGTGACTTTAGAAAGAAACATACAAAATAAAGCAGGAACGGACTGGGACAGTGACCCCATTTTGGAGCGCCTATGTCCATTGCAGCTGCGGCAATTATTTGCATCCACTAGGTCAGGAACCTCTGTAGCTTTGGCATGGATGTCCATTTGATAAAAGCTTCTTTGGCATCAAAATTATTATTGTTGAACTGTGCTTGTTGTTTTTAAAGTACTGCGGCAACTACTAGTTGATGAACGACCCGGACTATATCGACATTGGTTTACAAAAATAATATATTGTACGGCATGTTAGATTATAAATAAGTGGGTCCGGAGAAGGGATAATGTCACTGCACGCTAGACTTGTCCTTTGTTACCACACATTAGACTGGTAGGCAATTTGACTCCCATCAAGGAGATTAACACAAAGTGGATCGTACTTAACATTTAACTATAATAAATTTCATTATTTCGCTTATCACTTTGTGATATACTACATGTCTAAGTTCATAAGTAGTATAGAAATAAGAAAGCACGATTTAATTAAGTTTGATGTTTATGAAATATACCACTAATTTTATGGATTAGGAAGGATGAGTAAAAAGCCATATGGATGATCCCAGTTAGCGATTTTTCTGGAATTGTGAGAAACCATCGAGTGACCTGTGCTTAGTTGACATCCATGTTTGACGAAACTAGGGATTCCAATTATCCGATTGACTGAATTATATGTGGTCTCGCATGATTTTAAGGGATGACCTATGTTATATAAGAGGTTATTATATGATCTATGGGCCATATGGACCAATATCATTTGAATAATTTGTCATGTGTTGGGACCCACGTGATTGAAGATTCTGAGACGAAGCCTCCGAGCATAGAACACGTTATTCAACTTTTGTCCACACCACATAATAGTAAATTGACAAGCTAGTGATTTAGGTTTGGGACCATGTGGCCACAAATGTGGCGATTTCATATCCCCGGCGGGGAATCTTAGCTGAGATGTTTTGAATTTTCGTGATACCTAAGCATGACTTTTCTGCTCTTTTTTGTACTCAATTTCAAGAAGTAGGTTCGTAACACTTTGAAAACCCTCAAACCAGTGGTCAAAGTTCTTTTGTCAGGCCGGTTCACCATCTCTATCATCTCCACCTCCCTCTAGTTGTCCTTGTACACTGAAACTGAAACATCTCCAGCTTTCTTTTGTAGTCGGTGCACTTTACGAATTCAGTCCTTGATTTACCAGGAATGCTAAAAGACATTAAGAAATTTAACTAAAACTAACATAACTAGGTGCTATGAACTCGGAATGTGTCAAAATGCTGTCGTACAAAAGGAGCTGGTGGACCTTTTATGGTTCGATCTAGCTTGTGAGAACAGAACTCGTCATTATAAAATTCTGTAGAGAATATTCATGTTCTTAATTGTCATTAGGATCAACCCAGTACCGGTCAAGTCCATAATTAGCCAACCTTTCGGACTCGAGCTTTAGACTAAAAGACCTGTTTCTTTCAATCAGCTGCACTCTCTAGTGATCAGTGTTGTATGAAACAAGCCAGAAATGTGAGTTCTTAGGTGTAATGATGGTTAACAAAAAAGGCCCCAAGTGCAGCTCGAGTTCAGTTGAGTTATGATAGAAAATTAATGACTCATATGTCTGAAGGTGCCAAATGAGCTTATTGGATTGAGTAATGTAAAAAGGTGTCGCAACATACTGCGATGTAACTCCTTTTCGATGAATTCCTCACTCTAGTAAGTAATCATCATCGATGTCTATTGCAGCCGAGGATCTGGAAGCCGGGATGCAGAGACCGAAATTCCAGGCGGAGCCAACGCTGCCAATCTATCTCAAGGTGATGGTACTTGCCATGGAGGCTCCATGGATTCTCTCTACGTCTCTCGTCTCTCTGCTCTGCAACCGCATCTACAGGGAGTTCGATGTGGCTTCTGCTTATAGCGCATCGATTGATTCATTACATCTATTTGCAACAGGCGAGCAATGGGAGAATTTTAGCTAGAGAGATGCACGGGGCCTGTTAAAAACAAATTGGCTAAGATGGTCAGGTTCAGTCTTGTACAGAGTTCCATCTTATGTGACATTTTTGTACAAGACTCTCTTCTTTCCTACAAATAAGCAGCATAACACAACTCAAAGCTCAAACTATTGAGAAAATGCAATTGGGTAGTAAGTCAATAAGGCTTATCTAGTTTACAAGTCCGAAGGAAGACCAGATAGCCCATCTTCACTTTGGTTTCGAGACCAGACTCTGGCGAGTTGGTCTCGGCAAATGAGTCAAACTCACAGGCCAATGTCTAAGCTAACATTACATCTAGAGCTGCTGAGGAGTAAAGAGCGGAAAAAAATTTTGGGCAATGCATGTAATAGTGTCGTGACACAACATGATTGTCAATTAGATCCTGGCATCCATTTACTGAAGTGAAAATTTTTTCTTGTTCTCTTTGTTACAGTTCACTGACGTGACATACAAGGTGATCCTCAAAGGAATGAAGTCGAAGCGAGAGAAGGACATATTGAATGGGATCACGGGATCAGTGAATCCAGGAGAAGTTCTTGCGCTGATGGGGCCTTCAGGAAGTGGGAAAACCACGCTGCTGAATCTTCTAGGTGGCCGGATAATGAAACCTACTGTTGGTGGTTCAATCACCTACAATGACCAGCCATACTCCAAGTCCTTGAAAAGCAGGTATCATATTAGCAATTTTCATGCCTTGGACAGAAAAAGAATTTATTTGAGCAGCATATCAAGTAGCCATAGAAAAGCAACATAACGGGATAACAGAATAGGTCGTGGATACTATGATCTTCTGGTGCAATGAATTGTCTGTCTATTCAACGTAGTGCATGATTTGTTTCCACGACATCATTGGATGGAACAAGTGCGTGCAGTACAGTCCTAATATTTCTGCAAAAAATGCTGCAGGATAGGATTCGTGACTCAGGACGATGTCTTATTTCCTCACCTTACCGTAAAAGAGACTCTGACTTATGCGGCTCTCTTACGACTTCCAAAATCATTGAAAAGAGAGGAAAAGGAAAAACGGGCATTGGACGTCATCTATGAGCTAGGCTTGGAGAGGTACATTTCTTCTCCTGCTAATTATGTAGATGTCTATTGTCAATCAATTACTGGAATTGATGTTACTTAGGACTGACTCAAAAAATTGGGAATAGGTGTCAAGACACAATGATAGGTGGTTCCTTTGTCCGTGGAGTATCAGGTGGAGAGAGGAAGAGAGTCTGCATAGGCAATGAAATCTTAATCAATCCCTCCCTTCTGTTTCTCGATGAACCAACATCCGGATTGGATTCCACAACTGCATTGAGGATTGTTCAGCTGTTACATGACATAGCAGAGGTACAAAAATTTATTGATGATTTTCTTTTTCCCAAGCTGCCCTGAATTTCTCTGCCTACTCCAATGAAGAGTATATATTCCTATGCACTTTACTGTCTATATGTGAACCCAATATAGCAGCATTACCAGCTACCAGGAAGGAATTTTCTGATTTTCATGGTCCATGCCTTAGAAAACTACGATATTTATAATGAGGAATCATCTTGGTTCAGGCCGGGAAGACCGTGGTGACTACGATACACCAGCCATCAAGCAGGCTCTTCCACAAATTCGACAAGCTGATCCTCTTAGGGAAAGGGAGTTTACTCTACTTTGGCAAAGCGTCAGAAGTGATGATTTACTTCTCATCAATAGGATGTTCTCCTTTAATTGCCATGAATCCGGCAGAATTCTTGCTAGACCTAGCAAATGGGAACGTTAATGAGGTTTCTGTGCCATCAGAACTAGAGGATAGAGTGCAGATGGAGAAAGCAGAAGCTCAGACAAGGAATGCAAAGCCATCTCAAACCGATGTTCATGAGGTAACACTTCAGTCATACTTTAACAAACTGAATGACATGAAACTCAACAGGTGAAAACTTGTGATCGACATATTCATACAATTGCCTGGCGCCCTTTCCTTTCAATGCAGTATCTCGTGGAGGCCTATGAGACACGGGTAGCAGAGAACGAAAAGAAGAAGCTTATGACTCCACTACCACTGGACGCAGTGCTCAAGTCAAAGGTGGCTTCGCCCAAGAGGAATTGGGGAGCAAGCTGGTGCCAACAATACAGTATCTTGTTCTGCAGAGGCATCAAAGAGCGACGGCACGAGTACTTCAGCTGGTTAAGGGTAACTCAAGTCCTATCCACTGCAATCATTCTGGGTTTGCTCTGGTGGCAATCTGACAGCAGTAGCGCCAGGGGCCTTCAGGATCAGGTATAGCTGGCGTACAAGCATACGAGTTTTTAACACCCACTCAATATAAGTGATTGAATGCTTGAGTCACTGGGAAAATTGTTCAGAAATACCATGTTCATCTAATCAACTGTATCTGAAGCATATTTATTCCTGCATCACATTGCAGGCGGGGCTGCTTTTCTTCATTGCTGTCTTCTGGGGATTTTTCCCGGTCTTCACGGCCATCTTCACGTTTCCTCAAGAGAGAGCGATGCTGAGCAAGGAGCGAGCGGCTGATATGTACAGGCTCAGCGCATATTTCTTGGCCAGGACGACGAGCGACCTCCCACTAGACCTGATACTGCCCGTACTTTTTCTGTTGGTCGTTTATTTCATGGCGGGCCTCACGATGGATGCGGGGTCCTTTTTCCTCAGCTTGCTCGCAGTCTTCCTGTGCATAATCGCTGCTCAGGTACTCAAACTTCTTTCAGTGATCACCATCATATACTTCATCAAGCTTCGTCTCATCACTAAATGGAATTTGGTGGGCGATGACAGGGACTTGGACTAGCTATTGGGGCAACTTTAATGGACATGAAGAGGGCGACCACCTTGGCCTCGGTGACAGTCATGACCTTCATGCTCGCTGGGGGGTTCTTTGTTGAGGTGAGCAAACCCGAATCGCTGCCGAGAACCTTGTCACCCATATGTTTTTGTGAAAACAGATTTGTGACACGTTGTCTCTTCGCAGAACGTTCCAGTGTTCGTGTCCTGGATCCGCTACATGTCTTTCAACTACCACACTTACAAGCTTCTCATCAAGATACAGTACAAACACAAAGCATCGAGCGTGAATGGCATGATCATAGACAATGGTCTGAAGGAAGTAACAGCGTTGGTGATTATGGTCTTCGGGTATCGCCTTCTGGCATACATTTCATTGCGAAGAATGAAACCACCATCGGCAGCCTAAATAAGCTACCAGCAGATTTTTCCTGGCCTAACAAAAATAATGCAGAGAATCTCGAGACCCCCTCCAATGCTCCAAGAGATTTGGGAAGGATTAGGAGTTTCCAGGTTGAACTACGGTCATCACCGGCAAAAACAACCCCTTTAACACGAGTCGCATGAATCGAAGGCGCTGTGGGTATATCCATGTCTCGTATAATGTAAAATAGCATCAGCAAGAGCATCCATTAAAGCACTTTTTGGGCCTAATTACGTAAGGACACTGGTAGCCTGGTCTTGTTGGTTCTTAGTTCAGTCAAAAGTTGTGGCGACATGACAATCAAGATCGACCATTTTCTCCTATAAAATTCAAGTTTTTTAGGATGAATCAAGGCTCTGTGTTAATGTTTCAAAGTTCACATGTGATTGTTATAGAGAGAATTGAGTGGAGGTTTCATAGTTTACTAATTGTGACTGAGGGTGACCACGACAACAGTCTTAAAAGAAGAGTTGAGAGTGAATAGCTGATTTGCAGGAACTTTGGGTGCTTTAAGGTACCCATGAATAGAACTACAATGACACCTAAAGGAACGATTTTACTCCGTTTAAGGAAAAAAAAAAAGAAAACTAATTTTTCTGTACCAGTAGATTTGTGAAAGAGTTGATAAGCGTAAAAAAAATTACAGATAAAAAATTAATGGTCAGTTTATAGCTCTGTTATTTGTTTGTAGCTTACTGATGCATTTATGAAAATATCAACTCTTCTACTTGTTTTTCTTATCAACGCTTAGAATTTACCGATTTTAATAAGAATTTATCAATTTTTTATTCGAAGGACTTTCCAAATTCTTCATGATTAACTTAACAATTCTTTTGAGCTATCAATTCTCATTTACATCACTTATTATTTTTTTATTATTTTACAGAATTTTGCAATCGTTTACCAACTTTTATTAATCTTTCTTTCCAATGTCTTAAATTTTCAAACTTGTTTACAGAAATTACCAGCATTTATTTATGTGACTTAAGAATATTACTTTATTCCAACTTGTATTTGAGTTACTCATTAGTATATATATATATATATATATATATATATATATATATATATATTTTTTTTTTTGGAATTTACCACATTTTTTTATGGGTTAATACTTTGAAAAACTCTAAATTGGTACACTTATAACAAATTTACCAAAAACTATTTTTTTGATCACCAAAAACCCTAAACTGGATAAATCTACCCTCCGTCAACTTCCGTTAGATTTTGCTGTTAACTTTGCTGATGTGGTTGCTGACGTGGCAAGCCATGTGGAAATTCATAAGTTTAATATAACTAAAAATCCTAAACTGATATACTTACAACAAATTTATCCTAAACTGGTATATTTATGACAAATTTATCTTTAATTTATTTTTTAGATCATAAAAAAGCCTTAAACTAGTACACATGCGAGACATTTACCCTCCTTCAATTTTCCCAAATTTGATCGAGTTGTGATATGCGCAATCAATTTTATTTTCCGAATTACTCTAACATTGTCTCCATATCATTAATACTTGATTTTTTCTTTCTTTCTATCAAAATCATTATTAGAAGACTATTCAAAGATTCAAAGACTACCAAATGTTCCATCAATAAGCCATATGCAATCAACCAAATTATCATCAAAATGCAAATAACATCATCTACACAAAATGGAAGAATGCAAAACCACATATCAAACATCTTTGGAATAGGTCCAAAATAGCATTCACACTAGACTTGAATAATTTACAAAGCGCCTAATCCTAACACTAATAATAATAATAAAAAATCCAATAATAATAATCCAAAATAACTATATCAAATAATAATAATAATAATAATAATAATAATAATAATAATAATAATAATAATAATAATAATAATAATAATAATAATAATAATAATAATAATAATAATAATAATAATAATAATAATAATAATAATAATAATAATAATAATAATAATAATAATAATAATAATAATAATAATAATAATAATAATAATAATAATAATAATAATAATAATAATAATAATAATAATAATAATAATAATAATAATAATAATAATAATAATAATGAAGTCAATATATGCTAAACTTGAACAAGCTTTACAAAACAAGCTTTACACCTAAAATCCAACTCTCCCTACAAGTTCATTGCCTTGCTTCACTTTGAGATTGTTCAGTTTTAGGCGTCCAAAACTTGGCTTGAAAGATCCATTGTATGATTTGCACGACCTTGACGAATTTCTTGTACTATGTTACCGCCAGGCATCTAAAAATTGAGGGAAAAACATAATCTTATTATACTAATCATAGCGGATTAAAAAATGTTTAACAAAAATAAAATTTTCACCCTCAAATATGAGTTTCTAGCGGTTTCAGATACGTAAAATCGATATCCTTGTAGAACCTATAAGAAGACAAACCATATTAACATTTTACTTTGGTATTATCAAAAATCATATGAATTCTACTACTAGACTACTCACCATTATCTTCTCACAATTGACAATATTTGATTGTCCCATTATAGATCTAGTTGAGGTACTTTCACTTTCTTTGTTCAATGCCCCTCCTTTAATGGTTAGTTGCTTTGGATGCTTCCTTGGCCCACCTCTTTTTCCCTGTATAATAGACATATATAAGGTATTCTACGGGAAAATGTATCACATTTGTGTTTGAATTTCCTTACAGGTAGTTTAATTTGGATAGGTGCTAGAGGTTGGGGGTATGTTGTCATGTTGATTCCAATACCATGACAATTGGAGCATTTCATGGTAATACCAAATTTTGATGTTTTAATAGAATTAGTGTTGGTGACCCTTGGCTTACTCATTCTTTTGCTTTTCTCATCATTTTTCTTCTCACCATTGGGTCTCTTCCTATCTTTCTTGGGCCAAAATGGAAGCTTTTTGAATGGCGGAGGCAATAAAGGCTCTTCGCTAGTCGCTAGCCACAATTTCTTTTCATTCAAAGTAGGTAATGCAAATTGATTGCACTCATATGCAGCTTTCTTGAAATAATCAGCTACATAATCATTTTAGTTACACTTCATGGAGTTGATGCATGAGATAGCATGGTTGCATAATATCCCTAATATATTCCACTATATGCAAGTACATGTCTTATCATTCAAATCAACCATAAAAGTATCATCATTTACTTCAACTTCGAATCTAGAAGTCATAGATGGCATTGCAGTGCAAAACCTAGACTTCATCTTTTCCTCCTCAATCTTCAATTTGATACTTGGACAAATCTCATCTCTTGAATTAACCATCAATTGGCTTTTTTCATACATTTCGTAACGACCTGGGCCCCACTGTGTAATATTGTCTGCTTTGGACATTGAGTCTTCACGGACTTAAAATGCGTTATGCAGGGGCAGAGAGCCAAGCCATTATATTGTCCGCTTTAGAGGCGTGACCCACCAGCCCATCCTCCCTCACGGCTTTGTTTTTAGCGCAGCGAAAGTGTACGTGAAACGTGTTACTCATATTAAAGGGATCCAAGCATTTATAAACTAGCCAAGACTCCCCCCTAAGCGATGTGGGACTAGAGAAGGACCCATTCCCCTTCCCTGCGCACGTCCGGGGATTGAGGCGCGGACGCATCGCCATCCCTCCTTCCCATGCACTGTCGCTTGGGCTGTCATAGTTTATAAGCCCATCAAAGCTAGAAATTTCTAACCTTTTATGTAACTTTTGCGATTAAAAGTATGAGACTATAAATTAAAATTAACGACCTTCTCTAAGCAAAACAATAATAGGATGTAGAATAAGATAATATCTTGTTTGGTGTAATTTGACATTTATATTGTGAAACTAATAAAATAAGAAATTATAGAAATAAAGGTAGTTTTGATCAAATAAAATAAAAAAGAAACAATAAATTGAAGAGAGAGAAGGATATTTTGGTCAATTAATTGACAAAAAGGAGTGTTTTAGCCATAATGGGGGTGGAAATAGCGCTGCTCTAATAGTAATAATAATGTTTAATTGGCTTGACCTTTTTTTAATTTTCTTTCCATCTTCTTGAGTTGACTATTCATATTCCCTATTATCAAATCATATAGCTATATGTTTTTTTTTCCTCTTATTTGCAAGATTTTTGAATCACCACGGTTCCGATTTGGCAAGCATGTGTACTAAGATTCATTTACTTATTTTAAGAAATCTTTCCAAATAAGGGAAAACGATAAGGAAGCAATAGTTATAGTCACCTATGGCAATGCTACCGCGTTGACATTGGCACATAAAACAAGGACAAGGAGAAGCTCACTTTTGGGTAATTTTTGGCATTTACTCAAGGAAACATGATTTGCAAACAATCTTGCCAAAAATTTATAGTAAAAGAATTGTCAGTTATTTTAATATTTTCCATACAAAGTGTAGGCAATTATCTAGTATATTTGATAATCTAAGAACACACACAAAAACCTGACTATATAAAGTTTTATTCTATTCTATGTTTCTCATGCATTGATTAAGTCTAAACCTTTATAACTTATTGATTAAGAACGTGTGAGTGCAAGGCTGAAAATTATTGCACAAGCCAAGAGGAAGAGCACATTTCCTTGGGATCAATGTTGAATAAGTCATGTTAGGTTCATTATTTATTTATCTGTTGTGTAGTTGAACATCTTTCCCAGCATTATCAATGCATTAAAATTGAAGTAAAAAAGTGAGCATCTTAGTAGCAGAATGGCAAGACTTGAAAAGTATAGAAAGATATAATGAAATTCTAAAATGATGCATCTCATCTTCAACACATAAATTGAGAATGAGAAATGTGTATCTAATAAAATCTTGATTGAATAAAAAGCATTTATTTAATTTTTAAAATTTTTTGGGGAATTCTAACAACATGCATTTAATGTTATGTCAAGACCATATGGTATTTTAACTAATTCAAACCAACCACTGGGGTTTGTCCCAATGGCTACCCTTTCAACATGGAAGTGAGAGGTTGGGGGTTTGAATCCCCACATTCTCAGGGGAGTTGAGGTGGGGACAATTTAGTTTCAGAAATAGGTTTTAACTCCCACACCCTGCAAGGAGGTAGCGCAAAAGTCTGAGAGTGAGAGTTAGCATATAGCGTAGGAATAGAGTAGAACTAACCAAAAAAAAACTAATTCAAACTGAAAAATGTAAAACACAATTTACCAAAAGGGCTAGGCCTAAAAGAGAGGGGAATAAAAAAAAACAAATCAAAAGGGCCCAACCGAGATCGAACCAGTGATCTCTTGATCTGCAGTCAAATGCTCTACCACTGAGCTATAGACCCACTTCAATATTATAATCACATAAAGGGGAAAAATTATAAAAATTTGATGTGAGTTTGAAAGTGTTAAATGTGAATATAAATTTTCTACCCCCATCTTGTAATTCCTCTTAAAATGTAGAAAGCTCAAAATAAAGCATAAATCAATGGTCTTTGACTTAAAAACCCTATAGACTTATTTAAGAAAGACACCTACAAGGTCAAAATCGGCTAGATAATTAGATTGAATTTTAATTTTCAAATTTGAAATAAAGCTTCCTGCAACTATTTGATAAAAAAAAATGGATTATTAATTGTGTGTTTATAAGCCCGTCATACTAGAAATTTCTAACCTTCTATGTAACTTTTGCGATTAAAAGTATGAGACTATAAATTAAAATTAACGACCTTCTCTAAGCAAAACGATAATAGGATGTAGAATAAGATAATATCTTGTTTGGTGTAATTTGACATTTATATTGTGAAACTAATAAAATAAGAAATTATATAAATAAAGGTAGTTTTGATAATAATAATAAAAAAAGAAACAATAAATTGAAGAAAGAAGGATATTTTGGTCAATTAATTGACAAAAAGGAGTGTTTTAGCCATAATGGGGGTGGAAATAGTGCTGCTCTAATAGTAATAATAATGTTTAATTCCCTTGACCTTTTTTAATTATCTTTCCTTCTTCTCGAGTTGATTGATCATATTCCCTATTTTCAAATCATACAGCTATATGATTTTTTTTTCTTATTTGCAAGATTTTTTAATCACCACGGGTTCCGATTTGGCAAGCAAGTGTACTAAGATTCATTTGCTTACTTTAAGAAATCTTTCCAAAGAAGGAAAATGATAGGGAAGCAATAGTTATTCTCACCTATGGCAATGCTACCGCGTTGAAGTTGGCATATAAAACAAGGACAAGGAGAAGCTCACTTTTGCATAATTTTCGGCATTTACTCAAGGAAACATGATTTTCAAACAATCTTGCCAAAAATTTATAGTAAAAGAACTGTCGGTTATTTTAATATTTTCCACACAAAGCGTACGCAATTATCTAGTATATTTGATAATCTAAGAGCACACACAAAAACGTGATTATATAAAGTTTTATTCTATTCTATGGTTCTCGTGCATTGATTAAGTCTAAACCTTTATAACTTATTGATTAAGAACTTGTGAGTGCAAGGCTGGAAATTATTGCACAAGCCAAGAGAAAGAGCGCATTTCCTCAAGATCAATGTTGAATAAGTCATGTTAGGTTCATTATTTATTTAGTTGTTGTGTAGTTGAACATTTTTCCAAGCATTATCAATGCATTAAATCGAAGTAAAAAATGAGCATCTTAGCAGCAGAATGGCAAGACTTGAAAAGTATAGAAAGATATGATGAAATTATGAAATGATGCATCTCATCTTCAACACATAAATTGAGAATGAGAAATGTGTATCTAATAAAATCTCAATTGAATAAAAAGCATTTATTTAATTTTTTAAAATTTTTGGGGGGAATTCTAACAACATGCATGCATTTAATGCTATTGTCAAGACCATTAAATGTAAATTTCTTGGGGGAATTCTAACAACATGCATTTAATGTTATTTTAACTAATTCAAACCGAAAAATGTAAAACATAGTTTACCAAAAGGACCTAAAAGAGTTAAAACAAAAGGCCTAAAAACCGAGAGGGCTATGAATAAAATTATAATCACATAAAGATAAAAAAAATCAAAAACTGGGCCCAACCGGGATCGAACCGGTGTCCTCTTGATCTACAGTCAAATGCTCTACCACTGAGCTATGAACCCATTTAAATATTATAATCACATAAAGGGGAAAAATTGAAAAAAATACATGCAATAGTTCGAAGAAGAAAGGAAAGATAAGCTCCTATTTCCATGTTGCCGTGGGTAAATCAATAAGTTCAGCAACTTTAATTGGTTCTCCTGCAGCAACATATCCTCCGATTTTCCCAATTGAAAGCCAAAAATCTTCTCTGATGTCAATTCGCGAACCATCCTTCACCATCCACCTAGTGTTAGGAAGAATAGCATCCCTGCCCTTTAAAATACTACTCCACCCCCATGATGGTCTATAGCCTGAAGTGGCCTGCTGAAAAGAAGACCTTTTAAAATATAGACCTTTAAACAACTGACTCCAAATTGCAGTAGGTTGCTGTAATAAACGCCACGCTTGTTTACCTAGCATCGCTAGATTAAAAGAAATAAGATCTCTGAATCCCATACCCCCCTCTGTTTTTGACTGTTTCATTTGTGACCATTTTATCCAATGTATGCCAGAATCACTCTGATTTTTGCTCCACCAGAATGCTGAAATCTTATTTTCCATTTGTCTGCAGAGAGACAGGGGAAGCATAAAGAAGGACATCGCATACTGAGGTAAGGCTTGAGTAACTGCTTTTAATAAAATCTCCTTGCTCCCTTTGGATAAGAAATGTTCCTTCCATCCAGCTAATTTCGCGTTCATTTTTGCCAGGATCCAAGAGAACATCTCCCGTTTAGATCGCCCCCAATCTGATGGAATGCCCAAGTACTTACCATATCTTCTCACGACAGGTACTCTCAGTTCCCCTTGTAAATTATCCTGTAACTGCATTGGACAATTCTGACTGAAGAAAATTGCTGATTTATTTCTGTTGAGAAGCTGACCCGTTGCATAGCAGTACTGGTTTAATAGATTTGAGAGGTTTTGACATTCAGAAATAGAAGCTTTGAGGAAGAAGACAGCATCGTCAGCAAAAAATAAATGGGAGAGCTGTGGACATGCACGATTAAATTTGATCCCCCGTAAGTGACCTAGACTGATGGCTTGGTTGATCACTGTTGATAAAGCATTAGCCATTAAAATGAATATGTAAGGGGATAGGGGGTCACCTTGACGAAGTCCTCTAGTAGGTTTAAAGGATGGTAGCAATTCGCCATTGAATCGAATAGTAAAAGAAACAGTTGTGATGCATGCCATTACTAGCATTACCCATCTATCCATAAACCCCAACTGTTTTAAATAAGCTGCAATAAAGTCCCATTCGACACGATCATAAGCTTTCTGCACGTCTGTCTTGAGAATGAGATTGAACTTTTTTGATTTGGATCGGATCTTAAACTGGTGTATTACTTCCTGAACGACCATGGTATTATCTTGAATCTGTCTTCCACTAACAAAAGCTGCCTGTTCTGGAGTGATTAGTGTAGGGAGCCAACACTTCAATCTATTAGCCATAACTTTAGAGATAATCTTGTATGCGAAGTTACAGAGACTAATAGGTCGATATTGGTCAATGCTTTCAGGACGATGAACTTTCGGAACCAGAGTCAACACTGTTCTGTTTAAATTCGGAGGCATTTGACCAGATTCAAAGAAATCTTGCACCGTTTTGATAATTGTATGTTTGACGGTGTTCCAGTGGTGCCTGTAGAACAGACCAGGGAGGCCATCTAGACCGGGGGCCTTTGCTACTCCCAACTGAAAGGTAGCATCATAGACCTCTTTTTCAGTAACTGGACTCATAAGATGTGTATTAATCTGAGTAGTAACGATCTGTGGACATTGTAAAAGGAATGGATGAAAATCTCTGTGTCCAACTGAGTGATAAAGTCCAGTAAAATAAGCCATGGTCATTTCTTGAAGCCGTTCTGGCTCTCGCTGCCAGTTCTAATTTTCATCTTTTAATATAGAAATTCCGTTTCTCTGTCGCCTTTGTACAATGCAAGCATGAAAAAATTTAGAGTTCTTATCTCCCCATGATAACCAGTTAAGCCTAGAGCGCATCGCCCAGAATTGCTCTTCCTGATTCCACATTTGATGTATTTCAGTTCGAATTGTAGTTGCCAATTCTTTATCTCCCTGCTGATAGCATTTTCGATTTGTAATGGTCTGTAGCTGTTGCTGAAGACACTAAATTTGCTGCCTGGCATTAGTGAAGCGAGCTCGACTCTAGCTTGATAAATTATGAGATACTGCTTGCAGTTTAGATGGTAAGGAAGAGTGATTCCGTTCCCATACTGATTGAATTACTTTAATACATTCACTATGTTGACTCCAGTAAGCTTCATAATGGAAGTTCTTTTTTGGCTTGACAGATTGAAAATGAGTGTTCAGCACCAGTGGGCAATGATTCGATCCGATCGAAGGGAGGGCAAACACTATGGAGGATGGGTATGTAAAGCTCCAATCCAGGGAGCAGAAAACATGATCGAGCTTCTCTTTTACTAACTCATCTCCTGCTCGGTTGTTTGACCAGGTATACTCACAACCTTTACTATCCAGTTCAATTAAAGCACAATCATCAATAATCTTCCGAAATGCTGCCATCCTAGAATAATTTGCTGGTCTTGTACCCATCTTCTCCCAGGGATAAAGGAAGTCATTGAAATCCCCGATACACATCCACGGAAGGTTAGTAGATGCGTGAATCAATCTAAACGTTTTCCAAAATTCCTGCCTTACAGAGAAAGAAGCAGGAGCATACACACAGGTAACGTGCATAAAGGTAAAAAGTCTAGTATAAAAAACTGATATATTTAAAAAATTCTGACCAAAAGATAGAATAGTAATGTCAAGGAGGTCATTCCAGAACAGAGCAAGGCCTCCAGAAAAACCGGCGGGAGTCCTCAAAAAGGAGTGGTCAAAATGGCAACGACGCTGTAAGTTCTGTAAAACTAAATCTGCATTCTTTGTTTCCATTAAAAACACTAGGTCGGGCTTTTCAGAGGCTATCATAGCCTTTAGAGATTGAATTGTCAGGGGAGTGCCCAACCCCTGGCAATTCCAACTTAATATTTTCATTTGGACCGTGGGGGCTGTTTAGGGCCAGCCGCCAAAGCCCAGGAGGAATGATCAGTTGCTTCAAAGACAGGTGTGTCGAGTAATTGGGTTTCATCTAATTCAGAAGTCTGATTTGTTCGAATCTCATAAGGGGAGTAGCGTTTAGGTTTCTTGCTGGAGCCCACTACTATCTGTGATCTGGGAGTCTTTTGTTTTTTCAGTTGCGGAGAATCAAGGGAAGAACGTTGAATACCCTTTAACTTGGCATCTGTAGGAACCAAATCAGTGGTTATAGGGGCTGTATTAACAGGAACAGGAGAGATAACCTTGGACGGTTGGGGAGTCTCAGGAGCAGGAGTTATTGGAGGTAAGGCTGGCAGAGGGGGGTGTGTAGGAGGTGGAGTTTTAGGTATAGTCTCTTCCATGGGTTCTGAATTTGATGAGGACTTATAAAAGGCATCCCAATAGGGACTATGTTGTTTAATCTCTGCCCGTAGCCAAGGTCCATATACCATTGTATCACGTCCCTCAAATTGTGATTCATCGTAAGGGTAGTTCTTGCATGATGCTGCATAATGGCCTAATTTCCCACAAGAGTAACATTTGATGTGAGTTTGAAAGTGTTGAATGTGAATATAAATTTTCTACCCCATCTTGTAATTCCTCTTAAAATGTAGAAAGCTCAAAAGAAAGCATAAATCAATGGTATTTGACTTTAAAACCCTACAAACTTATTTCAGAAACACACCTACGAGGTCAAAATCGGTTAGATAATTAGATTGAATTTTAATTTTCAAATTTGAAATAAAGTTTCTCGCTACTATTTGATAAAAAAAAAGGATTATTAATTGTGTGTTTATAAGCCCGTCATAGCTAGAAATTTCTAACCTTCTATGTAACTTTTGTGATTAAAAGTATGAGACTATAAATTAAAATTAACGACCTTCTCTAAGCAAAATTATAATAGGATGTAGAATAAGATAATATCTTGTTGGGTGTAATTTGACATTTATATTGTGAAACTAATAAAATAAGAAATTATAGAAATGAAGATAGTTTTGATAAAATAAAATAAAAAAGAAACAATAAATTGAAGAGAGAGAAGAATATTTTGGTCAATTAATTGACAAAAGGAGTGTTTTAGCCATAATGGGGGTGGAAATAGCGCTGCTCTAATAGTAATAATAATGTTTAATTCCCTTGACCTTTTTTAATTTTCTTTCCATCTCCTCAAGTTGATTGATCATATTCCCTATTTTCAAATCATACAGCTATATGTTTTTTTTCTTTTTTTCTTATTTGCAAGATTTTTGAATCACCACGGGTTCCGATTTGGCAAGCATGTGTACTAAGATTCATTTACTTATTTTAAGAAATCTTTCCAAAGAAAGGAAAACAATAGGGAAGCAATAGTTATTCTCACCCATGGCAATGCTATCGTGTTCACGTTGGCATATAAAACAAGGACAAGGAGAAGCTCACTTTTGCAAAATTTTCGGCATTTACCAAGGAAACATGATTTTCAAACAATCTTGAAATTTATAGTAAAAGAATTGTCGGTTATTTTAATATTTTAAACACAAAGCGTATGCAATTATCTAGTATATTTGATTATCTAAGAGCACACACAAAAACCTGACTGTATAAAGTTTTATTTTATTCTATGGTTCTCGTGCATCGATTAAGTCTAAACATTTATAACTTATTGATTAAGAACTTGTGAGTGCAAGGCTGGAAATTATTGCACAAGCCAAGAGGAAGAGCGCATATCCTCAGAATCAATGTTGAATAAGTCATGTTAGGTTCATTATTTATTTATCCGTTGTGTAGTTGAACATTCTTCCCAGCATTATCAATGCATTAAAATCGAAGTAAAAAGCGAGCATCTTAGTAGCAGAATGGCAAGACTTGAAAAGTATAGAAAGATATAATGAAATTATGAAATGATGCATCTCATCTTCAACACAAATTGAGAATGAGAAATGTGTATCTAATAAAATCTCGATTGAATAAAAAACATTTCTTTAATTTTTAAAATTTTTGGGGGGAATTCTAACATCGTGCGTTTAATGTTATTGTCAAGACCATTAAATGTAAAATTTTTGGGGTGAATTCTAACAACATGCATTTAATGTTATTTTAACTAATTCAAAATGAAAAATGTAAAACACAGTTTACCAAAAGGGTTAGGCCTAAAAGAGAGGGGAATAAAAAAATAAATCGAAAGGGCCCAACCGGGTTCGAACCGGTGACCTCTTGATCTGCAGTCAAATGCTCTACCACTGAGCTATGGACCCATTTGATGTCGGGAAGGTGCATTTTTTCTCTTCATTTACTAATATATTTACTCGTCAGCTTTACTTTACTGCGGGGGAAAATTTTCCTGATTTTCTTTTGTCGTAAAAAACGCAGTTCTCGGACCACAATTACTTGGCCTAAGAGGAGGACCAGAATTATCTTTTTTTATAGCTCAAATGCCAAAATAAGCTTGTTTTTATACCTTGAGCACAAAAACACCCAAACCCATTAGTATTTCCTTTCAATTAAAGCCAATTAGATAGCTAGCATGGCAAATAGTGATGACGAGTACGAGTGACGGGCAAGGGGAACGAAAATTAGAGCAATGATGCATACAAAATGACGTCATTTTATCAAGGATCTAAGCTGCTATTCAGCTTTGTAGCTGCAAAACAGCGTTGTTTCTGCACACGTCAACATCTTAATTTTCACTCGGATGGTCTGTCATTGTACATGTCACCAACGCTTAGTCATGTGAGTTGCCATATAAGACTACTGTGACGTCATTTTATCAAGGATCTAAGCTGCTATTCAGCTTTGTAGCTGCAAAACAGCGTTGTTTCTGCACACGTCAACATCTTAATTTTCACTCGGATGGTCTGTCATTGTACATGTCACCAACGCTTAGTCATGTGAGTTGCCATATAAGACTACTGGGACGGAAAAGTTAGCAACTGGGTATTTTTGTCCATGAGAGTAAGTTGGTGCCTTTGCTTGGCTAAATTCATGGTTTTTATTTTTATTTTTATTTTTTTGCATCTTGCATTTCCCTTGTGAAAAAAAGTAGTCGTCATCATCGACGACTATGATGTTATTAGACTTTCTTGTATTTCTTATTGTGCTCTGTATCATAGACGTCGTCGTCATCCTGAACAATTTAGATATTATGTTCATTAAATATACATCACCTTATTAGCAAATGCTTGTAAGAGAGGGAACAGACTACATCATACATCACCTTTTGCTGCTCACGTATGGGGTACAATTGTTGTGTGAGATAATATTATATTTGAGTAGTATAATTTCGGTCCAATTATGTCTCTAGATTCCACATGCAATATTTAAAATTGTTACTTTAATGGAAGGATGAAAACTGAAAATCAAGCATTTTAGAACGGTTAAGACATCTGACTTTTAATGTCGAGAGATAAAATTGTAGATCACCGGGTATAATGAAACATTGCTATCTCTCTTGAAAATATTTTCCGGTGATCTGAGTGTAAATGAGGTCAACACATCTAAATTCTCGATATAGATGTATCTCACATGAAATTCATATGATTTAATAAATGTCTTATCTTTCTTAAACTCGATTTGGAAGAGTGGGAGGGGGAAGGAAAGAGAGACAAGAAAATCAATTTTTATATTCTTCCTCCTCCTGCCTTTGGCCGAAATCTCAAACTTTTTAATTATTTTCCATCCTAATTTGTCATCAACCTAATTTCTCTGAATTTCCAAGCAAAGCCTGTGCAAACGGTATCCAGGCTTCGTTGCTGCAACTGGAAAGCGTGCGACATGCGTCAGCCAAAAGCAGCATCCTTCAAGCACACGTTACGCATCGTGCTGCGACGTGCATTTGAACTTTCAAGAGTGGCCAAAGAAAAGCAAAGCTCCCACACACGCGCACGCATTCTCTCTCTCTCTCTGTCTCTCTCTCTAGGCGGTGCTCCAGATCTGAGTTGCGCCCTAAAGAAGCACGGCCTCTCTCTGCCTCTCTCCATCTATCGAGGCCAGATCGCGCCGGGCGCTTCAGCTTCAGCTCGCGAATGGGTGCTCGCATCGTATACGGGGTCGTGTTCGTGTCGTGCTCCTGCGCCTGCATCAAGCTTCTCCACCTCCTCCTCCGCCCCATCTTGTACTTCACCTCCTGACCCGAAATCTCAGTCGATGAACAATGGTTAGCTGATTCCCAATTCCCATCTCTCTCTCTCTCTCTCTCTCTGCAAATTTCATCAGTGAATCTCATGGGGTTCTTCCTCGATTGCTTTTGTCGGGATGGTTGATCCACCCTTTCAAGTGCTTTTCTTTTTCGGGGTCGATGTAAGAACTGGCTCCTTCGTATGTAGTGGATTCAATCGGTTTCACTGATGTCGTGTATGGGACGAGTTCGTTCGTGGTTATGAATGCTAAGATATGTTGTTGTCAAGATATTATAAAGTTGATTGCCAAAACTGATACTCAGAAGAAAGCACCACCAGAAGACTGTACTACTCATGGCTTGTGCAATCTAGTCAAGTTGGCCCCCGTTTTTGTTAATGTTCGAAAAGTCAGCCCAGTTCACTCGGCTGGGCAGTTGAGATCTGAGCTCGAAGGCTCGACCCCTCTCTCCACCCAAATCAGCTTTTGAATTTTGAAATCTGAGCCCAACTCCATTGACAGAGCGGTCCTCAAGCTAAGAATTCAATTGGGTTGCAAACTGCATTGAAGAGAAGTGCAGTTTAGTGGAGACTTCAGAGATTGATCTTTAATTATGAAAGTAACAATAGATGCAGCATCCTGTGTATACATATGGTTAAGATTAAAATTGAACAGATTGATAGGTTTGCGAGTGGTCTGAGCCTAAGCGATTTTAAGCTCGAGCTCCGCTTAATTTGATGTTGGAGTTGCCGATACTCGGGCTCAATTGAAATTCGATAGTCAACCAGTCAAGCTCCGGTGGCTCTCGGAAAAGATGTGATTTTTTTTTTTTTAAAAGCAGAAAAAAAGAAAACAAAAAGTATAAGTGTCGCAAATCCAAGGATGCTAGGTTGTGAGATTGGAGAAAGAATATTAGCATAAAAGTGTCAAGAAAAGTCATAAATCCATTGCATTGGTACCAACTTAATCTTAAACCTTTTGATTTGGTACAAATTCTATCCTAAATCTTTTAATGATGTTAATTTAATCATAAACATTTTGAACTAGTGTTAATTTAGTTATAAACCTTTTTGACTTGGTATCAATTAAGTTCTTGCGACTAATTTGGGCTAGATTTTGCTTATATGGATACCAACTAGCTTATGTGACACTACTAATACTAACATTGATAATTTTTAATAATATTTTGATTTTCTTTTTTTCTTTCTTTCTTTAGCTCTCATTCCTCTCTTCTTCCTTTAGGTGGTGGCCAGCCACTAGCCGCAAGCAATGGCTAGGCATGCTAGCCTCACTTGACTTGATGAGCCCAAGCCTCGGTGAGGCTAGCCCTCACTTAGGCCAGGGCTACATCATTAGGCATCACCTTCACTTGGGTGACGCCTGATGAAGGGAGCCCTCATAGGGGCCTAGCCTTGCCTTGGCTTGGCATGGCTAGCCCGCCTAACCATCGCCTATGGCTAGTGGTTGGCATCGCCTAAAGGAAGAAGAAATGAATGAGGAAAAAAAGAGAGAAAGAAATCATAAAAAAAATGAAAAATTGCAAAATTACTAAAATATTATTAAAAATTGTTCACATCAATACTTGCGGTGCTACGTGAGCCGACCGGTGTTCATGTTAGTAAAATTCAGCCAAAATTAGTAGTAGGACTAAATTAGCATTATTTCAAAAGACTTATGACTAAATTGGCATCATTAAAAAGTTTAGGACTGAATTAGTAACAAATCAAAAGTCTTAGGACTAAATTGACACTATTAAAATTGGCACAAATACAGAAGGTTTAGAACTTTTTTAACACTTTTCCCAAATATTTCCATTTATTTTGTAGAAAATAAATGACTTGAAATATATTTTCCTAAAAAATGATTATTTGTATCACTTGAAATAACTTTTTAATGAAAGATGTTTTCATTATTGATAATAATTTATATCTATACATTTTTTGGAACAATGAAGATATTTTCTTTATTCATTTTTGTAAATAATATAATCGATTATTTTTACAAAAATATTTTTCAGATCATTCATTTTTACAAAACAAACATATTCTCATTATGTTATTGCCTCATGTGACATGTATAATCACATCAATTGAAATTTAAGCTTAAGGATGGATTTGAATGGATTGAACCGACCAGTGCAATGGCAATGGAGAGAAACCTAGGTAGTACCAAGAATTCTGGTTCCTTGCTTTTTCAAATAACAATAAATTGTTAAATAAAAAAAAATCATTTATTGAATTGGAAAGATTTGGAGTATAATTAACCTTGTTCAAAGCTTATTTAGATACCACACCATCCTTTATTTTCTTATTTGTAATGATATAGTATTTTTTGGGTTAGGTGAACAGTAATGAAGCATTTGGAATCAATTCATAATTCTTCCTGCCAAAGATTGCCGTAATCTAAAACTGACGAGGAAGAAAGCGAGTACGATAATTTTCCTCAAATCAAGAAAAAGCTGGTGAAATTATATGCAGCATTACCCAAGAAAAGAACAATTGTACACTGGTTGATAATCTTGAGATACATTACGTTAGAACTTAGATGGATGGGGATCTTGTGAGCACAAATTCACAATAAAATGTATTTTTCCCATAAGTAACTAAAATTTGCTCATACTTCATGAAAATTTACTCACAGATCTAGACCCAGCCACTCGACACAGCAATGGCCACATCATGGCGAGGTTCCAACGGCAGCATTGATGCCTCATCAAGATCTGGAGACATCTTGAGAGAAACTAGAATGAAATGAGCAGTTATTTAACGAAACAAGAAAGAGAGAGAAGTGTCAAGTTATATGTCATGACTTTCTTCAGTACCCTCAACAACAGCAACAAAAGAGAAATTGTGTAAACTCTTTTTGTAGGTGTCCAAGTTAGGATTATGTTTCCATCCATCACCGATCGGAGGAAACTTCCACTGGCCACTGTTTCGATTGGTGAATGATTATACTCATGGACATCGTCCGCATCTATATTCAACTAAGTTTGCATGTTGTGATGTCTACAATTCACAACCTAACTATCGGATGTATGGCTGAGCTTGAGCTAACTAAACGGTCCATTGAACTGATTGCCGATGCATCAAATGCAATGAAGGTAATAATCTGAAGTGTCCCGATTGATTTGACTCCTGAATACATGGAGGAAGGTAGTTATTGACGACAACCAACGACAACCAGCCACTATTCTTAAACATCCACAATCCAATACGGAGAAACCGTCTGTTTTCTCTATCCTCGTGCGTCAACTATCTAAACATGGGCTTTTTTCATGGCGATCAGTTTATCCTCAAATTTCTCTTCTTTGGCTCTTCTTTTTCACCTCCTTTTCCTTTCTCTCCATGGATCTTCTCCAAACAAATTGTGCAATTTGATAATCACAGATCTTGATCCATCCCGTTGACGAAATAGGCCAGAGAGAGAAAAGAGAAGATGGAGAATTCCTCTCTGGGAGCCGGGCTAATTGCTGTATGCGCAGTCTCCGGCGGCGTGGTTCTTCTTTCGCTCCAACTCCACAAGTGTCTCCTCTCCGACTTCATGAAAGAGATTGAATTCCACTTCCTTGGTACGCAATACCTTCCTTTCTGCAGTTGTCGTTAGCATTGCAAATGTCACATTAATGATATTTTCTGGTCATCGACCATTGCATTTACCTTTAGCAACGAGAGCATTTCATTGTTGTTTAAAGGCTTAGAATTTCGCGACGAAATTTCAGTTTTGTTGCAAGGGGTCTTTTAGCAACTACGCTGGCTGATTTAGCTAATCTTGTACCTCATTTTGAGTCGTTTCACGATGCCCTACGCCATCCATTCGCTAGGAACCAAGAAACACAAAGCGAAAAGGAGATCAGCCCGGCGCCAGAACAACGCAACGAACCCATTCCGGAATGACGATGGATGTCCCACGAGAAGAATCCCAAAGCCAGACAAAGGGCATCGATTTAAGAGCTCTGATCAATGTGCAATGGAGGATCGCAACCTCGAATTGGAATCGATGCCGGTTAACAGACAAATGCTGTACCGGGGGATTTTGCTGAACAAACACCATAGAGGGCATTTTGTACCTAGGCATTTCTAGTACAAATGATTTGATGTGCGATCGCCATACGGGTGTTCACCAGAAAACTGTCGCGAATGCCAAACCCTCAACAGTATAGTGCCGATCTCCCGGGACAGCTTTAATCTGCAATTTTTCGAGTTACTCAACGGTCTTAATATCGATATTTAGACATTTGCACCTGGAAAAAGGAAAAAGAACTCAATCTATGCGTTTGATACGAAGTGAGACTAAAGTTGGTTAAAGAAGTGACAATGAAGTTGCTGTTAAGATTTTGAATAAACCAAAATCTGATGGCCAAGATTTTAGTAAGCGAAGTGGCTACTATTGGAAGGATCGAATATGTTAATGTGGTGCAATTTGTTGGTTTTTGCTTCCACAACTTTAAACAAGCTCTTGTGTACAATTTCATGTCCAACAAGTCCTTAGATAAGCACATTTTCTCTGATGATGCTGATTAGTCTCTTGATTTATTTATTTTTTTTTTTAAAAAAAAAGTACATGAGATCTCTCTTGGTGTGGTGAGGATAATAGAATATTTACATTGAGGATCTGACATGCAAATTCTATACTTTGACATCAAAACTCAAAATATTCTTCTAGATCAAAATTACGCACCAAAAGTTTTTGTCTTCAAGCTTGCAAGACTTCATCCCATAGACCTCAACATAGTATCCTTGACTGCTGGAAGAGACTATGGCATATGTGGCTCCTAAGCTATTCTACAAGGACATTAGTGGTGTCTCTTGTAAAGCTGATGTTTATAGTTTAGGGATGTTACCAATAAAAATTGCTTATAGGAGGAGAAATGTAAATGTAAATGTTGAGTGCTCAAGTGATATTTATTTATCTTTATGAGTTTATGATCAACTCAGTAAAGAAAATGAAGTTGAAATGGAATACATTGAAGAGGAAGGAGAGATAATTAGGAAAATGGAAATAGTTGCTCTCTAGTGTATACAATTAATCCCCATTGATCAAAGTTCTGCACATGTTTGAAGGTGATGTTGATCAACTGTAACAGCACCGAAACTGCTTTTGTATATATCTAAGAAGATAGTTGATGATGTCGACACTAAAATAGAACATGAACCGTTCTCAACTTCATCAAGTGCTTTGACAATTTCCAATGAATATTGACTTCGGTATAACCATTAAATTACAAAATCATGCATTGTTTGATTTTCTTTTCTCCTTTATGATTGAAACGCAAAATTTAGGTAGTTCCAGCATAAGCATAATTGATCATGTAACTCGTGAACCTAAATGATTTTAGCGTTCGATAATTCTTGTGTTTTGTAGAAGAATTGCCTCATGGTTATCTATTTACATTTCTAGTATCCTGAGTGCTCTTGATATGACAGACCAAGCTCGTCTTGTGTGGAGCAACGAGCCTCTCTCCTTCTCTGCCCCGTCCAACATCAAGCTCTCTTTCCTGCCAAAACCTCTCACCCTGGCCCCTTGACCGCCTCCTGACCACCCATCACCTTCTCTCTCTTCCTCAAGTCCTGCAATCGCTCCCGAGCACGGCGCGTCCATCGTGCGCTCGCCCCATCCCAATTCGAGCTCGACTCAGTGATTCTCAACTAGGACATCGATCTCTACTCGAAATGCAATTGAATGGCTGAAGAAAAGCGGATTTTTAAGGACATGTATGAGGGACTTGGTTTCTCAGATTTCCATGATTTCTTGTCATGCCAATAATCACACAGAGTTCGAAGCGGTCGATACTTTTGTGCACATGCTTGAACACAGTTTCCGATATGATTAAGAAAGTCCTGATAAATGCACTTAGTATGACGAGTTACTTGGTGAATATATTCTCATTGATTGCAATTGGATGTTGGACTCTTTAAGAAGTGTGGTCTACTAACATTGCCGATTATTCTATTCATAAAATATTTGGTTGCTTGTGTTATGTTTGAGTGAGTAATAGTAAGCTCAATGTGTCAGAGAATTCTTGTGTGGCAATTAAAGTTGTAGGTAGAGTCGATGCCTTATTGAGGTCCACAATTAAGATTAAGTTCAAGTGTAGTAGCTTGGACTCAAATGATCTTTGTGGCGGTTGAACCCCTAAGAGAATGTGAGAGAGTAGTAGTAATTACGTTTCAAGAAATCGATTATGACTTGAGTCAAATATTAAGTCAGTGGAGATTGTTAGAAAATATCTTGAATTTGAGCCTATAGACAAAATTTCAAATTCACTTCATATTTGGGTTCCGGCAATTATCAAATGGACATCCAAATTGGATTGGACTAAGTTTCTCAACAAAATAGGGAAATCACTTTTTTCGTTAGATTTAGAAGTGAACCACTATTTCCTCATTTTGTTGGTGACATATATTCATATTCAATCATGTCTTTTATGTCTTTAGCTTATTTACGTGGAAAATTCAACCAAGAGGGTGGTGAATAAGTTGATTCTCAAAACTTTAGATTTTTTCGGGAACAACTCAAGTTAATTTTGATAGATGTTGGAACAATTTGATTATGTCAGATTAATGATGCTTCTATGAGATAAATAATGAAATAAGTAGAGAGATAGAAGGAGTTGCGAGCAAATCTTATAGTGATTTAGCTTAGATTAAGTTCATTCATTCTCCCAAAGTAATAGCAATCAACAAGATTGAAAGGTGTGGCCCAACTAGACCACAGTAGGACTAGGCCGGTCCTTGGTCCTAGGACCCTACACTCTACATTGTATGGGTTGTTCCTCAATTTTAGGACTTCCGGAGCAACTCTATATATTACATATATGATTTATACAAGATATATCATATATTTTATATTTTATGTTTCTTTGTTTATTCTAAATCTTAGTGCCTCCACTTTTGTTATTTCTTATATGGTTCTATCATGTAAATTATCTACCAAGCCTGGAAATAAAAAAAGAAATCCTCTTCACTCACCTCTCTTCATTGGCTCACTTGCCTCACGAGTGCAATTCAACCGGTGAAATCACTCGCCTCTCTTGGCCCGCCTCACAAACGTAGCTCAATAATCGCAATGATTTTTGTTGTTATATTATCTTAGATTTACATTTGATATGTACTAATATTCATAATTTGGTTGGCCAATGTTGCATTATTAATGGATATGTAATTTGAAAATGCATGTTTTTCCTTTCAAGAAATACAAAAAATGAAACAAAAATAATTATAATTGTTAGGTCTTAAATTGACCTTGGAACCAGACTGAATCGATAGGGTCAGTTTGGTCCAGTCTTTGGTCCTAGGCTCAATAGGGTCGGTCTCTAGTTCCAAAATGTAAGGACCGATACCATGTGAGTTAGCCCTTCGGTTAAGTATTGGACAGACCCAACCCGGATCATGCTCACCCATAATTGGAATTCACTAGTAAATTCAATACTTACAACAAAGCTAGTGTTCCTTCTACCAAAGTTGATAGATCCCACTACAAGTACACAAGGACCACTATCAATACACAAGCACTACTTACGCACTTAAACACCTCTCAGATCACAATTACAATCAACAGGAACTTTCAGCATTTGTAGCTTTCTTGTTTTTCCATGTATTTTTAAGCTTGTATAAATCTACTATATAATCTTGAATCTCCAACTTAGTCGTTGGAATTAATAAACACAATCACGGGAAGATTTGATAGCTCATAAAATCGGATCTTTTTGGTAATAGCGAGGTTTCCTAAAATAAAGTCGCTATTTGTGTCGATCGTCAGTTCCTTTGATTGACCGAGTAAAATAAATAATAATTAATTTGATTTAACTCCAGTTTTTCTTTCCAAAATTCCAGGCCTAGAATCTCGTGCATGGAAAAAAGAAACGTAAAGTCACTATTTGTGTTTCTGTTCGATTTTTTTGTTCTGGAACAAAATAAGAACGAAACAACAAATTGTTGTTTCTTGTTCTTTGATTGACCGAGTAAAATAAGTAATAATTAATTTGATTTAACTCGGCCCCGTTTTTCTTTCCAAAATCGGCCGAAAAAAATAAAAAACCAAAAAAAGAATAAAATTTACCAAACGCCATTTTTTATTCCGAATTACTAAAAATTTTCCAATTTTTTTTGTTTTGTTTCCTGGAAAAAAAAAAAAAGAAAACGTTTTGAATTCTTTGAATTAAGTCAATGGAATATCCGGATCTTCCAAGTAGGAACAGTGCAAATGCTATAACTTTTATGCGGCACTCACCTGAGTGTCACTGTTTTTGTTTTTTTTTTTTTTTTTTCGCTCTCTTAGATGCCATAAATTTGAAAAATCAATCATTTGAATATCATTACCGACTTGTCTTGCCAAAAAATCAAACATGAATGCCGGTCGTCCTATATAGCTTCATTAATTATAGAGAAAATTTCAAATAAGGACTCGAAGTGAATTTATTTTCTCAAATAATGATCCAAAGTGAACTTTGTGTTATATAAGGACCCAAAGTGAAGCCATTGTTTCAAATAAGGATTTGAAGTGAATTTTATGTCAAATAAGGACTCGAAGTGATCAAGTTAATCTTTATTAAGGACCTTAGTTCACCGGCAGACATTTTTTGGCAATTAAAATAGGGGCAATTTTTGTCAGAAATTTGTGATTGGAAAAAAAAGGTAAAATTCTAAATTAATTAAGTATAGGTTATTCATTTAGATGTTTACGTTTTCTTCTTTCTTCTCCCCCGTTGCTCCTCAACCAAATCGTTGCCCGGTCATCACCGTGACTCGATTCTCGTCGCTCTCGCTTGCTCAACCAGTGGAGAATTTGGGTCTTCGCAAACAAAGAAAGAAGCATCTAGTTTTCTTCTTGTTTTTGAATTTGTGCCTAAACCAGCGGAGAATTTGGGTCTTCGACTTTGTGGAAAATGGATACAAGGAATGAGAGAACTTTGGTCTTTGATTTTTTGAATGATGGGTACAAGGAATGGGGAGACTGTAGAAAACCTAGGGTTTTTTTGTTTCTGTTTTAGGATTTGTTAATTTTCCCTTTTTTTTGGATAAAATTGCCCAAACTCCGATCGTCGGAAATGTCACATGCTTGATAGCCGGTGAATATTTGGTTGACCAGCAAGCTCGGGTTCTTATTTGGAATTGATTCAACCACTTTGGGTCCTTATTTGAGACAATGGGTCCACTTTAGGTTTTTATCTTACACAAAGTTCATTTCGGATCATTATTTGAGAAATTTGATCAACTTCAAGTCCTTATTTGGAATTTCCCCTAATTCTAACACGGAATTTGTTTTTATTTTTTTAATTATTTATTTTGAATTATTTATTTTTATTTTTTTATTTTATTTTGTCTTTTTTAGGGCTGGTGAGGCTCATCGGCGACCCTCACTAGTTGTGAAACCCTCGCCCAATTTGAGCATGGGTCTTCATAGCTAAAGACAAGGCAGCCCTCACCCAATATGGGCAACCTTGCCAACCTTGATAGAATAAGGAAAAAAAAATTCAAAACAATAAATAAAAAAATTCAAAAATGCCGTGTCGGATGGGAGATTAATAAAACAGAAAAATTGATATAGGATGATATACAAGAAATTACACTCATATGATCGATTTTACTCCAATGTGGTACTTAAATAAGTGAAAAAATAGTTATGGTACTCATAAAAGGGTGGTACAAAAGTTATAGCATTTGCGTTGTTCTTCTTTCTAGATCTTCATATCCAATTAGGGTAAGCAAATGATAAATGTATTCATCACAGTTGATAAAAGGAGCTGCCTTTATCAGCAATTTAGTGAATTTATCCAAGCTTCCCCCTAGAAATTGACTTTTGAACTAAGCTGAGTACATTAGCGATCAAGACTTTACTCACCTGTATACATTACTCAAAATAAACAAAATCTGCATTTATTGAATAATAATGAGAAATAGATGATTTGTTAACTTCAAAATATCATAGAATGTTTTCCCACTATAAGTAAGGTAGGGTTTGTTAAGATATGAAATCTTTTTTGATATATCTTTTGGATATGAAATCTTTTTGATATCTTTTTGAATTTCATATTAGCATACCAATTGTAGATGAGTTGGCATTCCATGATTCTTGCTCTGTCAAAGATTTATTTCTCAAGGATCAACTCTCTACCGCTCACCGAAACTCACACTCTGTTTCAGAATTTTTGCAAGAACTTAAAGCCCTTGTCGATGAATTAGCAATCATTGACACTCCTATCTCTGATGATGATTTAGTCATTCATGCACTTCGAGGACTTGGAACTGAATACAAAGAAATTGCAGCAGCGATTAGGGCTCCTAAAAAAGCTCACAATTTGTGAATGATTTTTCATATCACTTAATTTACAGATTGTACATGCTTATAAAGAGAAAGAAAAATACAATCTTTGATAGAGCAAGAATCATGGAATGCCAACTCATCTACAGTTAGTATGCTAATATGAAATTCAAAAAAGATATAAAAAATATTTCATATTCAAAAAATAATATCAAAAAAGATTTCATATCTTAACAGGGCTTACATGTGAAGTATACCTTAAAGCAATCCAAAAGCGTTGAAGTTGATCAAATCTTGTGGGAAGGATTTTGTGTGCGTGTGTGTATTGAGAGATTAGTTTGAGAGAAATTGTGAGGATCGAGCAATGTGTGAGTTATTATGTGTAATTGAGGATTAGGAAACACAAGAAGTGTTTAAATAACTCAAGTATAATTGTAATATTTTTTTATACCACTTGATTTATAGTGGAATATTCTACTGGATTTCCAGTGGAATATATCACATTGACTTAACCACATAAATCCGGCCTCCAATCCATATATTTCTTTGTTCATTTATTCAATTGTTTGATCTTTTGTTTTCGCAACAAAAAGCGTAGAGTTAGTTACCAGGTGATGTCTTCAAACGAATAAGTAGTTACCAGGCGATGTCTTCAAACGAATAACAAATAAGTAGTTATCAGGTGATGTCTTCAAACGAATAAGTAGTTACCAGGCGAAGTCTTCAAACGAATAAGACCTAAAAATGTTGATTTAGGCTCCTGAGAAGACGAACATAGAATCGACAATTGAAGAAATCGTTGGCACATATGTCCGAATTAGCCAGGCTACTTTCGTTCTGTACAAAAGATCTCCAAAAATAGAAATATATACGCGAACAATTATTTCGAATAAAGGGCCAAATCCCTTCTGGATTACAAGATTGGTTGCAGACGGTTCAGGCCCGTCGTTTTTTTGTTCACGGAATTGCCCGCACCACCTTTTCACTCGCCGACTTCCTTGCATCGTCTTTCAACCGCCATCAAACTAACCTTCTTCTCATCTCTTCTCTGTCCAAACGTGCGTGTGCTTCTCGTTAGGGTTTCCTCCCATATAAAACCAGCCCTTTCCTTCACATGAACCCAGAAAAAATACACCAGAAAATCACTAACCAAATTCCCTCACCGCACACCGCCTTCTTCAATGGATTCACCGAGCCAGAAACTAATGATATCGCTCGTGTTTTGCCTTGTTGTCTTCTTCTCCGCATCTTCAGCCAGTGCAGAATCCGTGCTGGTAAGCGAGCTTTGCAGGGCAACCAAAGTTTACCCAGAATGCGTCGCCACTCTAAACCCTGACCCACGGTCTGCAAAAGCGACTTCACATCTTTCTCTCGGTGAAATCGCTTTGCAAATAGCGGCGGAGAACACTACCAAGAGGCAGGAGTTATTGGACCAAATGCTTGTGGACCCAAACACGACATCTTCATGGAAGCCGGTGCTCAAGACTTGTAAGGCTCACTTCGAAACTGCGGCCAGGCAGTTCTCAACTGCAAGTCGCGAACTTGGATTGGACGCAATGTCTGCAAATTATGATGTCTCGATGGCCTCCGACGAAATCGTCGCCTGCTTGGCGTTCATGGGAAGTTCCAAGCAGGATATTCCACCATTAGTTACCAGTTGCAATTATGTTAAAACTCTCGTTTCCATCGGTGATGCCATCACCAAGGGGGTAACGACGAGCATGGATTGAAATTTCTATGATAATGTGCAGAGAGGGGGATTATATTTCTGTAACAACAATCTTCTTGTCGAATGCTTGCGCAGTTCGTGCAATTGCTGCAATAATATTTTGATTTAGCAACATATATGTGGTGGTGTCCAACCAATTAGAAAATAGAGCAAAAGCAGCCATTTTTACAGCTTCTCTCTAATTTGGTGGATTATATTTCTGTAACAATGATCTTCCTTTTGAATGCTTGCGCAGTACGCGCAATTGCTACAAGAATATTTCTATTTAGCAACATGTTTGTGGTGGTGTCCAACCAATTAGTAAATAGAGCAAAAGCAACAAGTTTTGCAGCTTCTCTCTAATTTGGTGGATTATATTTCTGTAACAACGATCTTCTTGTTGATTGCTTAGTACATGCAATTGCTACAAGAATATTTCTATATAGCAACATTTCTGTGATGGTGTCTAACCAGTTAGAAAAGAGAGCAAAAGCAGCCATTTTTGCAGCTTCTCTCTTATTTTGTGGATTATATTTCTGTAACAATGATCTTCTCGTTGAATGCTTAGTAGATGCAATTGCTACAAGAATATTTCTATTTAGCAACATTTCTATGGAATTGTCCAACCAGTTAGAAAATAGAGAAAAAGCAGCCATTTTTGCGGCTTCTCTCTAATTTGGTACAAACAAACAAAGATTACTCGTTTGATGCAATGATTCCAACTCTTTTCCAAAGAAATCTTAAATCACAGTATGATCATAATATCCTAGCAAAGAATAGCATCAAATTCGGTTCATTTATTTTAGTTTTTATTTTTTATAAAAACAACTATTCATTGCCTAAAGAATGACCAAAAAAAGTATCGAAGTATGCTTCTCCTTTGGCAAAAGCCATTTTGCCCCAAGATTTTGGTGGATTTGTGATGGTATGTATGAATTTAGGATTTTGTGTAATATGAAAAATTAATTTTGAGTAAATATGATGCGGGTATGCCGGTTAGAGGTTATAACTAATTAGATTGATAATATTATTGGTAAACCATCGGAAGATTAGATTAGAATATGATTTGAGTATGATCTGATTTTACCATCGAAAGATTAAATTAGAGTATGATTTGATTCTATTATCGAAATATTAGATTAGAATGGTAAATATGATTTGATTTTGGTCAATCTGTCAGATTAGATTTTCGGAATATATAATAGGAAATCTAGTTGTCTTATTAATATAAATAGCATTATGTATTGTAGAATAATAGCATGTATTATGGCTTTCGGTGAAGAACATTCTTCTCCTAGGAAATTTATCTTTGAATTGTTATTTTCTTGAATCCTCATATTTTCTTCAATAACTTATACTAAAATTAATTTAGGGTAAAGATAGCCCGGATGTATTGATTTGTGACTTTTCTATTATTAACTGATAAGACAGCATCACATGCAATTAGGATGTCAAAATATTTCACAAACCCAAAGGGTTCCCTAAAGCCACATGAAATTTGTAACATGGGTCACAATGGGCTTCAAAAAGAAAACCCTAAAAAATGAGTTTCAGTGTGCTATGAATTCACTTAATCAAAATAGCAAAGTTCAAGAAAACATCCCTCAGTCCCTCTTCTCTCTGAAGCATTAAAGTCATCTATGGCCGACGTCACTAGCCATTATGCTTTCGATATATGTGGCTTTATACCCGTTTACATTTTGTAGAGTCCGTAAATGGAGGGAATTGTGCAGACCTTGCAAAGCAAGAAGATATTGATGATTTTCTTGTCGGCGGTGCTCCCTTAAATTTATATTCTACTCAATCATTTCTCATAAAGCTTGACAATCACATGTTTTTTTACCACCAAAAAAAAAAAAAAAAAAAAAAAAGGCTAACGATCATCATGATCCTGCTAATTTGTGTATGAGTTGACATGTGATGCGGGGTCCTCATTCTGTTACATTTGTCAACATTGTAACATCCCAAAAAATCGCAGCTTGATGAATATTGATGCAGTTTTCACGAGGAGAGCTAATAATGGGCGACCAGAATGCAATCATACCGAAGCATAGCGCATCAAAAGTTATGAGCTGTTTCTACACAAGTCGATTGTTCTCAGTTGTCAAATGTTGTTCCCTTTAATGGGTCTTAGGAATTTGCCATCTGTTGATTTTACATTTGCCAAGCTTCTATGGTGTAGGTGAATAGAAGACGATATGTCCCGTAGTTTTCCCGTATCAAGAAGTGTAAGTGTCCCTAAAACTTGGAACTTGCTGAGGAGTCTTTGTATTGAATAGAATAATGAATGTGATGCGATGACGTTGATGGCTACTGTTTTTTTCTGATTTAACATATACCATCATCCTCTAAACTTACAAAAGATTTCATATTAGATAAATCACTACCTGTCCATATGGAGAAAGAGCCATGCAGTGGACGGATAATGCCGATGTCGAAATCATTCCCGGTTTCTTCAGATTTATATTCATACAAACATCTTCTTGAATAATTATTGATGTCTCGCATGGAGATGAATCAACAATAAGTACTATTCAATCATTGCATTCATAGTTTTAGCGAGGACAATTCTCATCGCCCAAGCAAAGTCCTTCACCCATCATGTCTTCGCCAGCTTCAAACCCCATCCATAACCAAACCAAAGTTCCCTCATTGACTTTGGCTAGCCAATTTATGGAGTTGTCCATTCCTCAAAGGCAACATTTTAAGGAGAAAAAACACTAACAATGTAGCTTAGGTTGGATTGAAAATGAATTGCTAAAATTATATTACATAAAAATAAATTAACATGAATTAAATGAGTCAATTTGGTACAAGATTGTAACACCAATAACATGAGATCTTGTGTTTTGATTCGCCAAACTTGTGATATGATGTAAAAGTCCCAGATTTTTTTTATTTTTTAATACAAATTGTATCAGATTCCAAATCTTGTACTGTCAAACGAAAGTGGTTCTATCTTCTTCTTCTTCTTCTTTTTTTTTTCCAAAGAAACGAATTAATTAGGGCTTGCTTGGAAATTTCTAAAATTAACTCCTTGTAATATCGTACTTTGATTATACTTTCATTTTACACTTGACTACTTAACATTGTGAATATTTTAACAATTTATTATGAAGTTTTGTACTAAGTTACGATAATGTATTGTAAAATTGTACAGTATGAAAATTGTACCGTAAAACCATTCGTGCTCGCATTTTAATTGTTTTTGTATAGTTGTGTAAAAATGAGCAATCACGTAATAAAAATAATAAACGGACTGAAAAAATCCATCGGACACGAGATCTATGTAGTTAAGGGAACAACTTTACGGGACCAATAGCACAAAGTACTGCTATAGATCAACCGATATGACGGAAATTACAATTATACTCAAGTCATTTAAACATTCTCAATATTTTCCAGCAAACAAGTTCACCTAATAACTCACACAGATCCTTGTAAAATAGTCACCAAGTCATTTAAACATTTTCAATATTTTCCAGCAAACAAGTTCACCTAATAACTAAAATGTTTAACCACACACAAATCCTTGTAAAATGGTCACCCAATATCACGGAGAAATTCTCAAAAGTTATCATGAGATGGCACTAACTCGACCAATATCGAAACTTGGACTTCCAAATGTTTGCGATTTCATCACTTCACTCGGTCTCGACGAATCTGCAACTTCTTGGACTTTCCTTGAAGAACCCAGGGCCATCCGCACAACATGGGCCAAGCTTCAACACATTTCAATTCAGGTTGGACTCTCTTGTAATGAGCTCGGACTTGTGGTATATCTTAACTTTTACTTTTACTCGACATTTGAGTCAAATCACAATAATTTCATGTGGGCTATTCTCCCATAGCCTCAATGGGTTTCCCAACCACCACAATCGTTTTTGAAGTCCAAACATCATTCGAATTTCACCATAACCATGGATTTTATTAAGACGCCAACTCCTCTTGCACCTTTGGCTAAAGGCTTCGTTCTACCAAGCAAAACCACAATTACATTTTTGCCTATTCAGAGATTTCTTGTTGTGCCTCCTCCGTCCAACATGCATTAACAATTTTGTGTAGAATTTTATATATAATATTCTTGACATTATATGTTTTATCAAAGTTTTCAATTGTTTAATCTTGACAACAACATCAATCTTGTGCCAAGTAAACAATTAAGGGCGCGAACCACCGCCTGAGATGGCTCAGTTGGATAAGGCTCTGCTAATCCTTTGCGAGGAGGTGAAAAGTTCGAATCCCGCTTGACGCACGGGGTTTTAAGTGCGACGTTGGTGTGGTAGGTTCTCCACTAGCTTCGCTCCAGGGTTTACCCGCCGACTACTAGCTATACGGGATTCCCTGGGTAACAAAAAAAAAAACAACAACAACAACAACAACAACTAAGGACGCGAATGATAACTATTCTAGCCAAAAATTAATTTTTAGAAGAGAAATAAATTTTTATTATTTCTATTCTTGAATGAGTTTACAAGAAAAAAATACACGTTTGATAACGATACAAAATTTCTATTATCGGAATAGAAATTTGTTTGATAACGACACAAAATTTCTTCCTCTCAGGTGGATGACTGCGACCATCAACAAACGGCAGACGGCGACTGGCAGACAACGGACAACAATTGGTGATCGACGGCAACAGACAACGGTGGATAGTGATCAATGGACGGCAGATGGTGGATACGATCAGTTAGTAGCAAGGACGAACAATAAGAAGAGTTTTTATTTCTCATTTTTATTCGAGAAATAAAGAAGTAAAAAAAAATATTTATGTTCCAAACCTATTTCTTAAATAAAAATATATTCCATAAATAGAAAAATGAAATAAATTTACCAAACATATTTTTGTTTCAAAAATAAGTTTGGAATAGAAAAATAATTCTTGAACAGAAATAGAATGATTATCATGTCCACACTAAGTCTTTCTCGAATAATCATACATAACCGCAAGCATAAATCTGACACTCTTCCTTGAAACGACAACCTGCAAAGATCCAAGCGAATCAACTCTCCAATGATCGTAGATTTTCTAACAATTGTACTAAAATGCATCTTTTGTTGTTTGCACAATGTATAGTACCTACACATTTTTAGCTCCTTAGTCACATAACTATATAATAGATTCCTCTCACCCAAAACCTTCAAGCTTCTCATGCCAACATGCCCCCAAAAACATTTGCCACAATCCATCTCTTTAACATATGCATCCAATTCCCAGGGCAAAATCTACCATTGCCTCCCATTGGAGTTCATTCAAGCCTCTATGCTTGGTTCCCCTCATCGTCACTAAGTCATCTTGAGCAACCTTCTATTTCGAAAGTATATCGACAACACAATTGAATCTAGGACACTCAAGCACATCAAGCTCTTCTTTAACTTTGGAGCATGTCTTACACCAATCAACATCTTCACTCTTGATTCTAATGTCACTTATACCCACAATATTGCACTCAACGTTGTTCTCCCACTGCTTGATACCATCACTCTTGCACCGATAAGTAGCAAACCAATAAAAATATGTTCAACGATGCATCCTTAATGACAAAAAACACGTTATCAATACTCTTTAAGTTACTATCACTAGATTGTGATCCTGAGGAAGCCAGCCCAGTTGAGCGAACCCACGGCTGCACTTGCAGTGCCTTCAAAGCCCTCACATGGGCAACTGAATTGTATTGCAATACGGGAGACTAACTTGCCCGGCCATCGCCAAGAGGTTGTAGGAGCACTTCCTTATGCAAGATCACATCACTCGACTCTTGTACCGAAACTGCCTCGAGGCAACTCAGCATATTCTTGGCCCACATCCGCCCATATAATTGTCGACATACTATTTCATCGATTGATAGGATAGACAGACCATCCATTTGTCATGTCAGCCTTTCACTTTTGCCTTTGCACTTGATGCAGGAGGCATCCGATGCTAGCGTACGAAACCCGAATCAATCTAGAACGGCTCGTGCTACATATAGAGTTTACATCCCTGGCGAGAACCAATCTACAGTAAATTATCCCGAACCTGTCTTAGATTGGAGTCGAATTTCCAAAGTGAGAATCCCAAATTGGCTCAATTAAATATGTAAATGCACTGAACACGCATGCCGAGTTATTATCTTTTCTCTTATTAAATAAACCCATACCAATTTCAATTCGACATACGTCCATAGATCTAAATGTTATTACTCTCAAAACTTGTTTAGCCACTGTTGAAGAAGTCATCAGAGGGAGAGGATGCGAATGGGAAAGAGGGGAAATGTGGTTGAAAATGAAGATGTGTGCACCAGGTTTTGTGATAGAAACTACCTAATGACATGGAATTGAAACCCCTCCTATTGATTATGACCTATTAATTATGTCAAATTTACGTTGGCAGGAAATTGCTAGGCATTTCAGTCATCGCTAATTGGCTTAGACGAATTGAAAGCTTAGATACAACCGTGTATCTTGTACAAAACAGATGATTAGACAACCGAGTTTATGGAAAAAAGAATAAGAACTTGAGCTATTAAGTCTCGAAATTCAGACCTAGAACAATTCAAACACTCCAATTTTTAAAATCGATTGCAAAAGATCTTAAATAGGAAAGGGCAAGGATTAACCGCTGTCTAAGGTGACGCCAGTTTGTTGATGGCTTAATTATACTTTTGGAGCACTTCATCGCACAGTATAATTTTGCACCCAATCTTCACTATTTTATCGCCGAGTAGCAGGGCAGATATGAACCTCCAGTCATGTCTACCCTCTTAGTTTTTTTTTTTTTTAATTTGTTATCAAACCAAAGTCGGGATAGTTTTATCGCACCCTTAGGGCCAACGTCCGATTATTCACATTTTTCGCATGCGAGGCGGTTATCATAATTGCTATCCTATCCGGGTCACCTCACACCGAGTTGAGTTCAATCGCACGCGATGGATGACAAATCATGATTTTTCACGAAGACGTCGGCGTGGATCTTGTAAGATGGCCCGACCATATTTCCTCGCCGGACCCATCCGGGAGGGCAGGTTGGGTGAATTTCACATATTTTAACCTAATTTGTCAATAATTTACATCCGATTGATAACGACATATTGGTTGAGTTGAATCCAACTTTTGATTTTCTTTCCCTTACTCTCCTGATTTATGATTTACAAGGATATCTAGAAAAGTCGGCCAGCTTTGATGGTTTTTAGCTAGCTGGTTTTGCTTGCTATTCGCCTTTTCATTCGAATCAACAACGTGAGTAAGAAATCAATTATGACTTGACTCAAATATTAAGTAGGTGGAGATTGTTAGAAAATATCTTGAATTTGAGCCTATAGACAAAATTTCAAATTCACATAGGAGATTTCGTATTTGGGTATTCCAGCAATTATCAAATGGACATCCAAATTGGATTGGACTAAGTTTCTCAACAAATAGGGAAATCACTTTTTTCATTAGATTTAGAAGTGAACCGCTATTTCCTCATTTTGTTGGAGACATATATTCGTATTCAATCATGTCTTTTATGTCTTTAGCTTATTTACGTGGAAAATTCAACCAAGAGGGTGGTGAATAAGTTGATTCTCAAAACTTTAGATTTTTTCGGGAACAACTCAAGTTAATTTTGATAGATGTTGGAACAATTTGATTATGTCAGATTAATGATGCTTCTACGAGATAAATAATGAAATAAGCAGAGAGATAGAAGGAGTTGCAAGCAAATCTTATAGTGATTTAGCTTAGATTAAGTCTTCATTCATTCTCCCAAAGTAATAGCAATCAACAAGATTGAAAGGGTGTGGCCCAACTAGACCACGGTAGGACTAGGCCGGTCCTTGGTCCTAGGACCCTGCACTCTACATTGTATGGGTTGTTCCTCAATTTTAGGACTTCCGGAGCAACTCTATATATTACATATATGTTTTATACAAGATATATCATATATTTTATATTTTATATTTTTTTTTGGTCGAAAATACCGATAGATTATATTAAAGGAAAAGTACAGCCTGAGACTAAAGCGTCGCTTAATACAATATCCTAAAAGAGAAGGGGAGGAAAAATTAGCCAGTGTTGGACCGGGCCATGAACCCTATGGGCTTTGGCAGCCCTGTCAGTTGCTAGATTGGCTTCGCGGCGTACATGCTGGAGAGAGGCGTTAGGGCATCAAGAAAACAAATCTTGAAGAACCGCAAAGAGGTGACGCTCCATCCATGGCGGCTATTGCTTCTGCCGAAGGATCTCCGCCAATAACAAACAGTCCGATTCAAACAAGACGCGCTGGAGATGAAGCCCCTGCTGGATCAGATGTTGGATGGCCAGAATAAGTGCGAAGATCTCAGCTTGGAAAGCCGATTGAGCAGGAACGCTCCTCGTGAACATATCAGTGAGTTTTCCTTCAAAATTTCGGTAAATACATGCGACCGTGCCTTGCTCGTTCCCTGGTAAAAAAGCCCCATCAATATTGCATTTGATAGTACCTTTTTCGGGGGGGTTTCCATCGGCAATCAGGACTGACGTTGGAGTTTTGAAACCGATGTGCGAGGGGGGCTGTAGAATCGGAATATCCTATGCTTTGAGCTAGGGCGTTCTCCACGGCTTGGATAGAATTCGAGGTTTGCTGCCTGAAAATTGCATTGTTTCGGCGACACCAAATCTCCCACAGCAGATTGGCAAGCACTTCAAAATTTGGGGAAGTCCTAGAATGAGTGGCTCTTGAGAGTGCTAGTATGCACACCTAGAGGGGGGTGAATAGGTATATAAAATAAACCTTGGCAAATATATGCGGAATAAAATAAACTTCGAACAAAACAAAGGAGTTAAGGAAGAGAATAAGAACACAAGATTTATAGTGGTTCGGCTTAATCCAAGCCTACGTCTACTCTCCCACGCTAACAGCCTTCTTGGCTAGATTCCACTATGCAATCAACAAGAGATTACAACTTCGAGTGCAAACACTTAGTAGTAAATCACACTATCTCACTAAGTCACTCTTTTGGTATTTCTCTCACGATCACAAACGTTTAAGCTCTCCAAAGACAAGTGTATGAACAAAGATCGCTCGGACTTTGGAATTATAAATTATACGCTCTATCTCTTACTTGCTCATCGGTCCATGATTTCCTTAAATACTCCTCCACTTCCAAACTACCCGTTGGACAGTATCCCAGAGAATCGTCTTCCAATATACCCATTGGACAGCTTTGTATCTAGAAGATTTGATAGCCGTTGAGTGACAAAGGTAAAATTCCAAATTGATTTTGATCGCCCATACAAACGGAATCTTAGTTTCCATAAGTAAAGCTTCTTCGTATAGAAAGTTCTTGTCTTCAAGATCCAATCGTCAATCAAATCAATTTTGATGTGGAATCCAAACCAGATCACTAGCCGTTATATGATTGGGCTTGAGTTACGATCTGTCGAGTCTTGATGTAAAGTCTGAGAGCAATAGACTTTACAATCTGAGTTTGAGTGCAATAGACTTTACAATCTGGGTCTGAACATATCTGCTTCTGAACAGATTTAGCTTTAAGGTCTGTACCCAGTTCAGCTTTAGAATAGAGTCTATCTTTTGGTTCAGCTTCAGCATAGAATCTGTCTTTTGTTCAGCATTCACGTTCAGTCTGGAATTAGTCGGAGTTGACAGACTTTTGATGTAGAACAGACTTTGACACTACAGTCTAGCAGTCTTCAGACTTTGACACAGAAGCTTGGAAATCTTCATAATATACTTTGGACATATGTTACGTTCAGTCTTCTGGCCGTCTTCAGACTTTGACAATATCCTTTACATGTTCTATTATCTGCATGGTCTATTACTTAACCATTAAACATGTTAGTAGCCTTTGATTTATTTTGTCATCTTCAAAACATCATAAGGGATTTCTCTAACAATCTCCCCCTTTTTGATGATGACAAAACAATCTCTGAATATGCAGATTTGTAAACATACTTTTAAAGATATTAATTTAAATCAAAGGATATAAGAAGATAACAAATAGATGAGCATAAGAATATATAGAAAAATAATCGCAGCTCAATATTATGCCATAAATAATATCAACCAATCAACACATATGCATATTCATATATTCTCCCCCTTTTTGTCATAATCAAAAAGCGATAAAAATAGATTCACGTAGAGAATATAAAATGACATATAATTTCCAAAAAGATCAGCTTCTATAAAACAAGTCGAATATTAAAGATATGCAATATAGCTCACTTCGATCATATATATCAGCAAATATCCAATAAAAATCACAGATATCATGAAATTCATGTACCCTTTTTGTCATAATAAAATGATAATATCAATAAGAGATTTGTTAATGACAAAAGGTAATAAAAGATGCACTAACCGGATTTTTTTGAACAAATTCTGATACATTTACCTTTCATTCCATTCATAATAAGATCACGACCAATCCGAAAAGATTTTTCCATAATTAATCAAAGCTCCCCCTCAATTTGTTGCCTTTTTAAGATGATCATGATTCTTTTCCTTTTCTTTTGGATTTGATTTCTCCCCTGTGATCATGACAATATTTGCGAATAGAAATAATTGCTGCTTGTTGAACAAATTTTTTTTTTTCAGTATTTCCTTCGTAGCAACAACATCCGCAACGATCACTTGCATTTTGAAATTCGAGGCAAAAATTTATTTTCTTTAATCAAGCTCATCTCGAATTCAACCTGCATAAACTTAAAAAAAAAAATTTTTCACAAATAAATTGTAATAATATCCACGTGAATATATAATGCCATTTCTTCAAATAAATTGAATAGCATATATAAAATTAAAATTCAGAACCACTCAACCTTTTGTTCGATGCAAAAGGGATTTCCTCAATAAAGCAAAATTTTGCACAAGGAATAGAATTTTTGAAATTCCAAAAGATATATAGAATCTTCATAATTTTCATATCAAGCTTACCAAAATTCATATGGAAGATTCTTTTGTTACCTGCAAATTCTTGTATAATGGATAACCATCTTTGCAACAATGTCACGTAATATATTCTTTTGATTTGCAAATCAAACTTGCTAGATAGAATATATCTTCTAAGAATATAGCAAGAATATCCATTAATATGCAGTAATATCTTTCAAGATCAAAGAGATTTCATTGAGCAGAAATTTCAGATATGCATTTTTCAAAAGGAAAATAGATATTTCTGTCACGTGCCAAAATTGCAAACCTTATATTTATTACAAAAGATATTCGCAATATAATAAACAATCATCCAAGATCATGATAAATGCATGTAGAAATTTGCAAGGTGGGATGATAAAAATATTCTCTTACCCATGGTATATGTTTGAAATATACCATTGAAAAAATAAAATCATTACCAATATTCGCATGAGATGCATTTTTGATTGCATCATGATTTGCATAGATTTGCGATCATTCATCCCTTAAAGAATTTCCTGCAATCAACTCATTTCCCTTTTTGGTATCTATCAATTTGGATCCTTTCATGACGTTAGAGTAAAATATATAATCACCAAATATTCTTTCTTAATTCATCATAACAGAGTACTCAAAGAAAGAATATTATGCACAATGATATTTTGAAAAATAAATTCTCACTTAGTCATAGTATGATAAAAACAGAGAGAATAAAATCTTTGAATATCTAAAAAATCTTGCATCATCCTTAATGAAACAGATTTTTACTTTGCAAAATATGACTAAATCTGAGAGTATAAAATTAGACAAAATAATTTGAATTATCTCAAATAATCACACGTTTTCTTCAATAAATATGATCATTTGTTTGTAAAATCTCAAAATCAAAATGATATTTTTGAAAAAATCTTGTTATAATGAGAATTATTGGCCAAATCAAATTGAGAATAAAAAATTCCTTACCAAATCCTCTTTCTTCTTTCTTCTTTATATCCTCGATTTCCTCATCGGATTCTGAGTCTGTGTCTAAGTTAGACTCTGATTCTGAGTCTGTGTCTGAGTCAGACTCAGATTCTAAAAGTGTCATCAAGCATAAATTTCCTTGCTCATCATCTTCTTTTATTGTTCTTTTCTGGCCATTCTGCTTGTATTTTCTTCCATCGAATTTCCTTCATTTTCTACTTAGCTTTTTGAATTTCTTGACCATAAAGGCAAGTTCTTCATCGTCCATGTCATTTTCTGAGTCTATTTCATCAAAAACAACATTAGATATTAAAGCAATGGACTTCTTACCTTCGGGATTTTCATCGTTGATTTGTTCCACTTCATAGGATTGAAAAGTGCCGATCAATTCATCAACGGTGAGTGGCATAATCTTTTGAGTCTCCCGGATTGAGGTCTTGTCATGGTTCCAATCTTTTGAGAGACCTCGCAAGAGTTTGTTGACCTTCATTGGGGAAGAAATTTGATGACCTTGATATGCCAAACCGTTTATAATTTCTGTAAAACGATTGAACATATCTCCAATCGACTCTCCTTGCTTCATCTTGAAGGATTCATCTTTGCCGAGTAGGAAGTTTACTTTTGTCTCTTTTACACGATCAGTCCCTTCATATGTAACATAAAATCTATCCCAAACTTCTTTTGATGTTTCACATGAAGAGATTCTATTATATTCAACAAGAGACAATGCGCAATATAAAGAATAAATACCTTTTGCATCAAGCGCTTCTCTTTTGGACATCTTCATCCGAGATATAGGAGCGGGGGGTTTGCTTTCTTTGTCTTTGTCATTCTTATTTGATGTAGACGCAGCGATGGGGTTGATTCCTCTTTCCACAACATCCCATTGCAAGAGATCTCTGGATCTTAGGAATGCTTTCATTTTGTTCTTCCACACGTTGTATTCATTTCCATCAAAATATGGTGGCCTTGTGTTGCTTTGTCCCTCCATAAGTCTTGGTGCCAAGATACTAGCCATAAAAGATCTTTAGCTCCTAAGTAAAAACACTTTTATAAACCAAGCACTTGGCTCTGATACCAATTGATATAGCTTGTATAACCACCTAGAGGGGGTGAATAGGTGTATAAAATAAACCTTGGCAAATATATGCGGAATAAAATAAACTTCGAACAAAACAAAGGAGTTAGGGAAGAGAATAAGAACACAAGATTTATAGTAGTTCGGCTTAATTCAAGCCTACGTCCACTCTCCCACGCTAACAGCCTTCTTGGCTGGATTCCACTATGCAATCAACGAGAGATTACAACTTCGAGTGCAAACACTTAGTAGTAAATCATACTATCTCACTAAGTCACTCTTTTGGTATTTTTCTCACGATCACAAACGTTTAAGTTCTCCAAAGACAAGTGTATGAACAAAGATCGCTTGGACTTTGGAATTATAAATTCTATGCTCTATCTCTTACTTGCTCATCGATCCATGATTTCCTTAAATACTCCTCCACTTCCAAACTACATGTTGGACAATATCCCAAAGAATCATTTTCTAATATACCCATTGGACAGCTCTGTATCTAGAAGATTTGGTAGCCGTTGAGTGACAAAGGTAAAATCCAAATTGATTCCGATCGCCCATACAAACCAAATCTTGGTTTCTATAAGTAAAACTTCTTCGTATATAAAGTTCTTGTCTTCAAGATCCAATCGTCAATAAATTAGATTGAATCAATCAAATCAATCTTGATGTGGAATCCAAACCGGATCACTAGCCATTATATGATTAGGCTTGAGTTACGTTATGTCGAATCGTGATGTAAAGTCACGAAAGCAATAGACTTTACAATCGAGTGCGAGTGCGATAGACTTTACAATTGGGTCGAACATATTCTGCTTCTAAACAGATTTAGCTTTAAGGTCGTACCTAGTTCGGCTTCGAGTAGAGTCTATCTTCGGTTCATCATTCACATTTACGTTTGGAATTTGTCGAGTTGACGGACTTCGATGTAGAACAGACTTTGACACTAAAGTCGCGGTCTTCAGACTTTGACACAAAAAGTCTAGAAATCTTCATAATATACTTTAGACATGTGTTACGTTCAGTCTTCTGGCCGTTTTCAGACTTTGACAATATCCTTTACACATTCTATTATCTGCATGGTCTATTACTTAACCATTAAACATGTTGTAGCTTTTTGATTTATTTTGTCATCTTCAAAACATCATAAAGGATTTACCTAACAGCTCTAGCCGCAACCCACTCATCCAGGCGACGCACAGAGGTAAGTGAGATTGAGATCCTAATCTTTTCATGAGTCCATATGTCTCGAGTGCAATTGCAAAAGAAAAACAGGTGTTCAATGGTTTCTGGAGTGTGTTGATTCCATAAGGTGCAGTAAGGATTGGGGGAAAGAAGTCTGTGGTATAGGTTTGCCTTAGTCGCAAGGGTGTTTTTACAGGCTAACCACATGAAAACACGTATCTTAGGAGCAGTTTGCATATGCCAAATCTTTTTCCATAATCGAACAGGATTCTGATAAGAAGAGGAAGCTGTAGTAGGATGGTTTTGTTGGGTTGAGGACATATAATGGTAGCAGTTTTTAACTGTGAATTCACCTGAGGAAGTGGTAGTCCAAACTAATTAATCAGTTAGAAGTGAAGGGTTGATAGGTGTGCTTAAGATCGCTTCACATACATCCATTAAAAAGTTTAGAAATAAGCTCCTTCCAAGCTACGGTAGATGAATTTATTAAATCGGCTACTAGAATAGGTTCACCCTCATTTGCTATGCCTCCTAATTTTCCAAGTGGAAGCCAAGTATCTTCTCTAATGCTAATCTTGGATCCATCCCTAACTAGCCACCGGAGTTTAGGGAGAATAGCATCTCGACCCTTTAGCATACTCTGCCATCCCCATGAAGGTCTATAGCCTGAGGTTGCACTTTGAAAAGAAGAGTATCTAAAGTAGAGACCTTTGAAAAGTTGACTCCAAATAGCATTAGGTTCTTTGGAAAAGACACCAAGCTTGCTTACCAAGCATCGCGATTGAAATTGATTAGATCTACGAATCCCATGCCCCCTTAATTTTCAAGTGCTTTAATTCGACCGGTTGTCTAATGAACACACGATTCACTATTGTTCTTGCTCCACCCCGAATGCGATATCTTCTTCTCTATTAATATGCAAAGTGACGGGGAAGCTTAAAGATGGACATATGCGAGGTAATGCATGTATTCTTGCTTTTTGAAAAATCTCCTTGCCACCTTTTGATAAGAAGTTTTCCTTCCAACCAGCTAATTTTGCATTTAGTTTTGCCGGGATCCAAGAGAACATCTCACGTTTTGAACGTCCTAATCGAGAGGGGATTCCCAGATACTTGCCATATCTTCTCACCACGAGGCATTCACGGTTCTCTTGCTAAATTAGTTTGTAGAGCCATAGGATAGTTCTTGTTGAAGAATATTGCAGATTTGTTCCTATTAATAAGGCTGTCTTGTAGCTAGGCAATACCGGTTTAGTATATTAGCAAGATTTTGGCATTCGAAGCTGGGCTTTGAGGAAAAAGACTGCATCATCAGCGAAGAACAAATGGGATAACTTAGGACAGGCTTGATTAAATTGAATCCCCGTAATTGACCCATATCTACTACTTGCTTTATAAGCTGTAGAAAGAGCATTGGCAAGTAATATGAAAATATAAGGGGATAGGGGGTCACCTTGATGGAGCCCTCTGGTAGGTTTAAAATACGGAAGTTTTTCCCCATTAAAACGAATACTGAAAGAAGCCGTTGTGATACAAGCCATCGCCATAGTTACCCATCTATTTGTAAAGCCCAACTGCTGCAAATAAGCTACTAGAAAATCCCATTCAACCCTATCATAAGCCTTACGCATGTTAGTTTTAGAATAAGATTGAATCTTTTTCTTCTTGTTCTCACTTTAAGCTGGTGAAGTACTTCTTGAACAACCATGATATTATCTTGTATCTGTCTGCCACTCACAAATGTTGCTTGTTACGGTGTGATCAATCTAGGGAGCCAAATCTTAAAATGTTAGCCATAACTTTACGGATAATTTTGTAGCGAAGTTACATAGACTAATGGGACAATGCTTTTAAGTCGATGCTTTGGATGATGTACTTTAGGAACCAGGGCCAAAATCGTTACTCGTTTAAGTTAGGATGCATACAACCTGATTGAAAGAACTCTTGAACAGTTTGACGATTGTTGTTTTGATGATATTCCAATGATGCCGTAGAAAAGACCGTTAAGGCCATCTAGTCCAGGGAGCCTTGGAAGCACCCAACTGGAATGTAGCTCGGTATACCTCCTCTTCTGTTACCATACTCATTAATTGATCATTCATTTGTGGTGTGACTACTGCTGGACATTGTTCTAAAAATGGGTGAAAGTCTCGGGTTCCCACTAATTGAAATAGACGAGAAAAGAAACCCATAGTCATGGCTTTGAGCTGTTCTGGCTCCTGTATCCAGTTCTGGTTTTCATCTTTAAGCATACAAATTCGGTTTTTTTGTCTTCTTTGCACTGTACATGCATGGAAAAATTTTGAATTTTTATCACCCCATGTCAACTAGTTAAGACATGAACGCATAGCCCAGAATTGCTCCTCTTGAGTCCATAGTTTTTGGATTTCAGTTCTAATTGAGGTGGCTAACTCCTTATCTCCCATCTGATAAGATTTCCTATTAGTAATGGTCTGTAGATGTTGCTGTAATTGAAGAATGAGCTGCTGGGCATTACTAAAATGAGACTTGCTCCAGCTAGCTAGCTTGAGGGAGACTGCCTGCAGTTTTGAGGTTAAAGAGGTATGACTTCTCTCCAGGCTGATTGAATCACCACTTTACATTCGTAATGTTGACCCCAAAAAGCTTCGTAATGAAAGGTCTTTGGTGGCTTGATAGATTGATAATGAGTGTGCAGCATAAGTGGACAGTGGTCCGAGCCAATAGGTGGAAGAGCAAGCACTTCTGCAAAAGGATATAATAAACTCCACTCCCAGGAGCAAAATACTCGATCTAACTTCTCCTTCACCAGAGCATCCCCCGCTCTATTATTAGACCGGGTAAATTCACACCCTTTACTTTCCAATTCTATTAAAGTGTAGTCATTGATCAATTTCCGAAAAGATGACATTCTAGAATAAATTGCTGGTCTTTTGCCTACTTTCTCCCAAGGGGATAGGAAATCATTAAAGTCCCCTACGCACATCCAAGGTAAGTGATTTGCTGCGTAGATTAACCTGATGGTATCCCAAAATTCCCGCCGAGCTTAATATGTTGCAAGGGCATGCAAGCATGTTATGTGCATCGAACCGGTTGTCATCGGATCCAAGACCAGGTAAATTCACACCCTTTTCTTTGTTTATTCTAAATCTTGGCCCCTCCACTTTTGTTATTTCTTATATGGTTCTATCGTATACATTATATACGAGGCCTGGAAAAAGAAAAAGAAATCCTCTTCACTCACCTTGCTCGCCGCTCACCTCTCTTCATTGGCTCACTCGCCTCACAAGTGCAATTCAACTAGTGAAATCACTCACCTTTCTTGGCCCACCTCACAAACGTAGCTCAATAATCGCAATGATTTTTGTTGTTATATTATCTTAGATTTACATTTGATATGTACTAATATTCATAATTTGGTTGGCCAATGTTGCATTATCGATGGATATGTAATTTGAAAATGCATGTTTTTCCCTTTCAAGAAACACAAAAAATGAAACAAAAATAATTATAATTGGTAGGTCTTAAATTGACCTTGGAACCAGACTGAATCGATAGGGTCAGTTTGGTCCAATCTTTGGTCCTAGGCTCAATAGGGTCGGTCTCTAGTTCGAAAAAGTAAGGACCGATACCATGTGAGTTAGCCCTTCGGTTAAGTATTGGATAGACCCAACCCGGATCATGCTCACCCATAATTGGAATTCACTAGTAAATTCAATACTTACAACAAAGCTAGTGTTCCTTCTACCAAAGTTGATAGATCCCACTACAAGTACACAAGGACCACTATCAATACACAAGCACTACTTACACACTTAAACACCTCTCAAATCACAATTACAATCAATAGGAACTTTCAGCATTTGTAGCTTTCTTGTTTTTCCATGTATTTTTAAGCTTGTATAAATCTACTATATAATCTTGAATCTCCAACTTAGTCGTCGGAATTAATAAATGCAATGACGGTCCGATTTGATAGCTCATAAAATCGGATCTTTTTGGTAATAGCGAGCTTTCCTAAAATAAAGTCGCTATTTGTGTCGATCGTGTGGCATCCCAAAATTCAAGTCATCCTCAAGAGAAATTAAAGCCTATAATTAGGTAATGAAATTACCTATGGTCTATGTGCTAGCCATTAGTTTTCTTAAGGCTAGGTGTTATTGTGCTTGTGTTTATGAATTTTGAATTTAGGACTATAGGATAAATTAATAATTTATGCTTGGCCATGTACTTTATAAATTAAATTTCAATGAACAAAAATGCCCAAAGACTTTGGCCAAGATGAAAATTGGAATTTAAAAATATTTATAGAAGGAATTCAAAAAAAAAAAAAAAAAAAACAGAAAAAGGGGATTAATTTTCGAATGGGCCTTAAGCCCATTTGGTTTAAGCTTGATGGGCCAAGCTAGTCGGCCCAAGGGGGGGATTCGACCGGCCCATTAGAGGCCCAAAAGAATGATGGCCGGCCCATCTTGCATGGATCAAGACAAGTGGCGCAAAGAAGGGCATGCGTTGGCCTAGACTAGGATGCCATGCATTGGTCCATTTAGGTGGCAAGCAATGATTACAAATCATGAGAAGATGGGGATATAAAAAGAGAGAGAGAAAGGTGAGTGGCCGGTTCTTTGTTCAATTCATCCAAAGAGAGGGTGAGAAAGAGAGAGAGTTTGAGAGAAAGGGAGAGAAACCGAGAGGGAAGGAGGTGGAGCCGGAGGGGTGTGCCGTTCGTTCGCCATCCGATCGTCGCCGTTCTTTGTCGTTTGTTCACCTTTAAGGCAAGTGGAGTCCATAACTTCCCTTGCATGTTTGTTGTGGTGTTTGCATGTTAGGTTTTAGGAGTGATTTGTGCGAAAAACCGAGGTAAGAGTTGATGTTTTGCAAACCGTGTGACTGTTCTTGTTCGGTTTGTTGAAGTCAGTGGCTTGTTCGAGTTTGCATGTGGGTTTGGAGTTCGATTTTGGCTTCGGTATCTTCATGAAAGTTGAAGCTAACGTCTTGTACTATGACATACTAAAAATTAGTAGAAAACTATGGATATTTGCGGGGTCAAAAGTTCTATTATACGGAGACTTAGATCTACGAAATTTTCACTGACCTCTTGTCGATTTCTTGTTTGCATGTTGATTTCTGTTGGAGATATCACTTTATTGTCTTCTTGAAAGTTGTAGGAAACACATTAAGCTACAACATACTCAAATTTGAAGAGAAATGAATGAGTGTAGCCTAGTGAATCGGTTAGATCTTGGAGATGGTTGATTCTGGTGAGGTGTACCGAGACACCCGAGACTTCATGGGTTAAAATGGTGACCATAATCTGGTTATTTGACCTAGATCCCTTCATGAAACTTGTAAAGGACACATTGTTACATAACATAATTAAATTTCAGAAGGAACTAAAGAGATTTGATGGGTGAAATCTAAAAAATACGGAGAAGTGTGTTCTGGACGTCGCGGTAGTAGTTCCAGAAGCTTCGTAGGGCTATGGAAATTAATCTAAAAAGAATTTGGCTTAAAGTTCTCAATGAAAAAGGTACGAAAATGTGTTGTCTATCACCCTGTAAAATTTTGTAATTTTTGGAGACTGAATGGATATTTTAATTGAATTTATTCGGAAACTGTGCAGTGGGTTTAAATCCGAGAATTTTAGGATGTTTTTGGAGGAAATTGTGAAATTATAAGAAATTCAATTTGGCCACGAATTTTATATAAAATTGTGATCCTATTAGTGATTGTTTGAATATTATGATTTTGGGAAAATCATAAATATTAAATATTTATTTATGAAAATAAATAAATATAATAAAATAATAAAAAAATAAAATGGATTTTTATTTGGCCATGGATTCAATTCCATTTGTGTGGCACTTGTGTGATGAGGTCTTTGTACATGCATTGAGTTGAAATACTTATGTGATTAAGCTATGACATGTGCATGACATGGGAATTGAAATGCAAATATGATTTGTTTGATGCCATGCCAATTGCCATGTTAAATTGAGATAAAAGAATAAATATGGATAAGAATGAGGTTGTGTTGGAGGATGTTGTCTGGTGGCCTGGTGGCGTAATTCCAAAGATTCCCTGGGAGTTTCAGGATGCCCGGAATGTGGGGGGCCGGAAGTCCGGTTGTATCTTGGATACATGCCCGGAGATGCCTCGCGACACCAGGATTGGGGTGCGGGATGCCTGGCTAGAAGGGTAAAGGCCGGAAGTCCGGTTGTATCTTGGATACATGCCCGGAGGTTCCTCGTGATGCTAGATGAGATGCGAGATGCCCGGAATGTGGGGGGCCGGATGCCCGGTTGTATCTTGGATACATGCCCGAAGGTTTTTCTCGCATGAGATGCGAGTGTAAAATATGAGATAAAATTGATGAATCGAGGAAGGGTGATGTGGTGATCAAATTTAAAGATGAAGATGAAAATTTACTCATGGCATGATATGGTATGATATGCATGATGATATGCATGATGATGGAGATAATGATATGTGATGTGATATGATGATCACCCATGGTATGATATGCATGATGATATGCATGATGATGGTGATGATATGTGATGTGATATGATGATCACCCATGGTATGATATGCATGATGATATGCATGATGATGGTAATGATATGTGATGTGAAATAACGATGATCACCCATGATAATATGATATGCAAGATGATGATGATGACGATATGCATGATGATATGCATGATGATCATGATATGATATGCATGATGATCATGATATGATATGCATGATGATAATGATGATGATATATGATATGACATGTGTAATGTGATGATGTCATGATGATGATGACCTAAACTGTTATAATGATGCATGATAGTATTACGCATGGCTTCAAGGTAAGTAATGCTTGCAATGCATGTATGACTTGTATGATGCATTGAGTGGTTCTTGGATTTCCTCTGGCAGTGGTTGTACTCACCCCTTTTGGGGACCAACGGTTGAGTAGATGGTTTGAACCAAGGAGGAGGATTGTGACATCCAATTTTCGGGTCCTAATTTTAAGCTGGATAATAGCAAGCCAAGGATTGGGGGATGCTATATATTGGTAGGGAAAAATACCAATTGGAATGACGAGGTGTTGAATGGAATTATGAGAGTCAATTTAAATTGAATCAAGAGGAATTATGGTCCAATTGGGAAGAAACCTAGCAAATTCGTATGCCCATAAACCCAATAATTTAAATTACCTTAGAGCTTCTAGAAGGACCATTTTTGGCAAGGAAAATGGAGTGGAAGACAGCTGGATTGGTGGGGCCAAAGAGAGAGAGAGAGAGAGAGAGAGAGAGTGTGTGAGAGGGAAAAGAGAAATTGGTTTTCTCTTCCTCCCTTCTCTCCTCCGTCGACCGAACTCATCCCCATCTTCTTCTTCTTTTCTTAAAACCTCCATGGGAGCCGAAGACCGGCGGAGATCGAGTTGCCATCGCCGCATCTCGCCGTCGTCGTCGCACGCCGGCAAGCCGTCGGAGTTGCCGTCGCGCGCCCCTCTCCGCGGTCCGCCGCACCTTGCCGCACGCCTTCTACCTCCACCCCCTTCTCCCCCTCTTGTTCGGACGAAGCGAAAACGGGGCAGCAACCATGTCGCTCGAGCTAGAGCCGCCATCGCCGTCGCGCCCGAAGCACCGTCCGCACCACCCGCGCACGCCGCTCTCTCCGCCGCCTCGCCGCTACTCCGTGCGTCACCATCTCTCCCTCGCTCGGCCCTCTGTTTCAGCAACGTTTCGGATCCGGTGGAGCTCCGCCGGGCCGTCCACCCTCCTCCGGCCACCGTGAAGACTCGCCTTGGTCTTGTTCGGCTCCTCCGCCCATTCCCGAGCTCAACCAGCCCCGGATCCGCCCTCCTTCGCCTCCAACCAGCAGCGATCGGTGAGTGCAGAAAATGGGTTTGCGGCAAGCTGTTTGGCCCGTTTTGGCCGTCTTCCCGGGCGAATGCTCGGCCCGCTTTGGGGAAAGTTGATCCTCGTCGAGCCCGTCGTTTTGGCGTGAGTTTTACTCACTAATGCCTCCTTAGTGTGCTAATTACACTTAAAGGTTGATTAGCGTTAATTAAGTGTAATTAGGTTGTTAGATTAGAATTGATTAGTGTTTATTAGTTAATTGCTTTGCATATTAGTTGTGTGGTTAGTGTAATTAGATAGAGAATTGCATGTAGTATTTATTGGATGCTTCTTGGGATTTTTCCCGTCCCTTATCGGGTGTTAATTAAGCAAATCGGGCCTAAGTAGTATTTTTAGGAATTTAATATTAATTTTGGAAATTAATTATTTAATGATTTATTTCCCGGAAATTCAACTAGGATGGCTAGTGACCGGGATTTTATGCTGATGATCATGGTGCAGTCCGTTTATTTAATTGAGCTTTATATTGTGCTAAATTGAATTTATTGCATTTATTTATTTAATTTTCGAAATTAATTATTTAATTATTTATTTTCCGGAAATTCAACCGGGATGGTCGGTGACCGGAATTTCGTGCTGACTGTCGTGGAGTGGTTCGTTTATTTAATTGAGCTTTAGTTCGTGTCGAATTGATTTAATTGTGCATTTTAAAGTTATGTTCTTAAAGAATGCGATGTTTAGTTATGTGATTGAGAATTGGTTGGATATCGGTTGTCAGTATCGAAAGTGCGTTGGTAAATCACCTGGAGAATGCCCGTGACCCGGTGAATTGGAGTGTCACCTGGGAAGGACACGTGGCTCGGTGATTAGATATGTCATCTTGGCTAAAAGGTAGCCTTAGAGAATGCACGTGGCTCGGAGACTCGGTATGTCTTCCTGGAGAATGCACGTGGCTCGGTGACATAGTGTGGCATCTTGAGAGGGTCGGGTGGGACCATAAAGCCACTAGTTCTTGAGAGGGTCGGGTGGGACCGTAAAGCCACTAGTTCTTGAGAGGGTCGGGTGGGACCGTAAAGCCACTAGTTCTTGAGAGGGTCGGGTGGGACCGTAAAGCCACTAGTTCATGAGAGGGTCGGGTGGGACCGTAGTAGTTCTTGAGAGGGTCGGTGGGACCGTAAAGCCACTAGTTCTTGAGAGGGTCGGGTGGGACCATAAAGCCACTAGATCTTGAGAGGGTCGGGTGGGACCGTAAAGCCACTAAATCTAAGGAATTGCTTGGTGTTGGATGAATGACCTAGAAATGGTCCGATGACTTATGTCGACTAGGTCGATTGATCGATGATTCGATATGAGAGTGACTTGATGATTCATTGCCTTGGTTTGATGTTGTGAATTGAATGATTGAATAGAGATGACCGTGAGTGGTCTTCTTGGTGTGAAATCGACTAGGTCGATTAGATCGATGCTTCGATCTATAATATGATTGTTTGGGTGCTGTATGATCTATGCTAATATGCGGGTGGAATGCGAGGCCAAGGTAAGTCCTCGACTCATGTTGTGCATAGGCAGCCCTAAGGTGTATTAGTTTACTAATCGGGTCTTAGAGGTAGAACTTGCTGAGACGTTGTCTCGGTGGTTATTGAATAACCATTTCGGGACCTGGATAAGGAGCCTAAGGAGCATGAATTTGATGAGGAGATCCTGTTGAGGAACACGAAGAGGAGTACGTGAAGGAGAACCCCGAGGATGATCCAGTAGGATCGATGGCGATTGTTATAGAATCAATTTGAATAGAAACCAATCGTTTAATATGGCTTGTATATGATCATAAGGGTATTGGTTTTCAGGTTCAATTTCCTAGTCCTACTTGCAGATCCCATTGTTTTATTGTCTGGGGATTTATAACCGCTTCCGCATGTGCATATATAAATGAAAGGGTCGGCGATACATAGTCCTGGGATATCGCAATTTAAAATCGACGAAAAGTTAAGGGATGTGCGCGTGCCTGAGGATCGGGACGTGACATTCCCTTTTTGTGGTATCAGAGCAATGGTTAGGTATTGGAGTGATAAGGTGCGATGACCTATGGGATAGTAATAGGAAAGGCCTTTAAATTCATGACTGGTGCATGTCTTTGATAGCTGATTGGTAGAATTATTTGTTATGTGTGAATTGCTTGCTTTTAATTATTGTGGATTCGGAAGGCGAGTGTTGACTGCGCGGTTTGACGTAAGAGTGCCCTTTGCGGGTTGGTACTAGTGTGGCGGCATTGATTGATCTTAAGCTCGATAAGATTGATTTGATGCAAGTGCTTCTTGGGATCTGGATGAGCCGGTAAGATCGAGAATCAAGTTATTGTTGTTGCTACCTTTGTTGAGGTCCAACCTGGAAGGATAATCGAGAGAATAGAATTTGATATTTGAGTCAGTTCGCGAAGAGCAGGCAGATTGGGAATTCGGTTAGGGTAAAGACGATGTTGAGAGTATGGTATTCTATTCCACCAAATGGGAAATGTGGCATAGTCAGGTCAGCATTCATATTAGCGGAACATATTGTTCCATGGATGAATTCAGTGTCCAGGTATGGCGAGAAGAGACAGGAATGAAATCGACCATGCACCGAATAGAGAAACGATGTCTTGAAGTAATTTTTATCAGAATGGTGCCTCAGAGTTTCAGAGATTAAATTGTGGAATTTCAATATGTGTGTTAAGGTGGTAGGAGAAGAACCCCTGGCTAGAGTTGTACTCGATGGCTGTTGGTCTACAACTCTATCGTCAAGTGTGGAAAGAATTGGCTTTGGAGCTTCTCGTGTTGATGAATTGTTATAATTGAGTAAACGAGTTCATTCCGGGAGCAGGTAGAAGTGCTGAGTTTTATTGAGAGTCGAGAAGGGTCCTCGACTTCTTTAACCTCGTCACTTGAGGCAATCCGTTTGTTAGACGGAGGTTGCCTAAGTTACTTGACGATTGTCAAAAATAAGATAGATTGAAGAATGGAAAATTTAGGACTCCTTAGTAGTCCAGGAATTCCTGGAAGTGTTGTCAGAAGGATGGTCAGATTGTTGCTAGAGAAAGAGATAGAATTTATGATTGAGCTAGCACCCGGAACATAACCATTCTCTAAAGTTTCTTACCGGTTATTGTTGCCTGAATTGATAGAGCCAATGGTGCAGATGTGAGGATTGATGAATGAGGAATTTATGCATATTAGTGCATCGCTTTAAGGAACACCAGTTTTGTGGAAAGAGAAATGAAAATGGTTCATTGCAATCATGCATCAACCATTGTCAACTTAATTGGGTGACTTGTTATAAAGAGTGTTGATGTCTTCAAGGATCGACTTGAGGATAGGTTATCTTTAGTTGAGAACCAGGAAAGAGGTTATACTGAAAACAACACTTCGCACTTGATTTAGCCTTGTGAGAATAATGTAAAGCCATTTGATTTAACGAACGCTCGACCACTATCATGGATTTGACAAACCGAGTGTTCAAAGAACATCTAGATCAATGGTGATTGTGTGATGTAGCGACATTCTAGGGGGTTCATTAAGTGATGAGGATCACGAGAGCCCCTAGGAATGGTCATGTGATTGCAGGTTAAGGAATCTTCATGGACCCATCCAAGATTGAATCGGTTGTTTATGGACTGAGACCGACATCAGTGTCAGAAATCAGAAGCTGTGGGGATTGGACAGATTACTACAGAAGGTTTGTGAAAGAATTTTCAGTATCAGTATCATCGCAGGATTGACCTCTTGAGAAAGAAGAGAAATTCATCAGCATAGACAAGTACGAGGATAGTTTCCAGAGCTTAAGTAAGAATTGACTATCGTACTTGTGCTAAACTCTTCAATTGGCTTTGAAAAGCATGAAGTATTTAGTGATGTGTCTTGTAAAGGACTGGGTACATATTGATGCAACATGAGAAGATTGTTGCATCACCGTTCCACCAGTTGAGACCCAATAAGTGGAATACGAAGCAGTGACGTGAACCAGAATTTTGGCAGAACTATAATAGTGATATCGGATATCACCTTGGAGGAACGAAATGAGTCATTAATGTGTTGAGCCGAGAGTCTTCAATTGTGCATAGACTGGCTAAAGTATAGACTTTACTTGAAAAGGGTTTGAAATTTGGTTTTCAAATTTGAGGTAGGCTACCTTTTGAATTTTATAGCCACCCTCAGAATTGAGCCAAATGTCCAAGTTGGAATCATCACCTAGTTGATAGACAGAGATGTTCAGAGATCTTATAAGATGATACTAGCAAGAAAGAACCTGATTTTAAGACTTTTGAAGGTGGAACGTTCGGGTTCCATGAGGAATTGAGTGCACTTGACAGTATAGTACTCAGGGAAAAGATCTTATCGGAAGTTCGCTATAGTATTGCAGTTTTGACCAGATGGTGTAAGTAAATCAGAATCGGCATCAGCTAGATTAGTAAGCTGATATGAAGATAGATATTGCTGAGCGGGTTGCAAGTGTCAGAAGTGTCAATAAGTGGAAGCTCGGTAATGTGAATCGGGAGAATTTTTACCATCACTTGAGAGTCCCAAGTCGGAATGGAAATATGTCACAATGGAACATTGTGATGGGCTTACTAAGGATTCAGGGGATTACTGATACCATTTGAGAATAGTGGTTGATCGATAGATGGAGTTGATCCACTTTGGTACGGTACGGATAGATCTTGTTTTGAGTGTGTAACATCTAGATTTCGGACTCGATTTCGATTAGATAAATTGGGCATTTCATCGACGCGATTATAGTGTTTTTCTCGAGTTGATCACTCATGAGATAACTAGACTAGCTGGGTGAGTTATTAAGGACCTTAAGGCAAATAGACTTGAGAATTCGACCATGGATCGACTTCTTGACCGTGCTTATCTTTAGAGATCATTGCGGCATAGTATAAAATTGATTTGAAATCAAAGATAGATCGGTTCGACTGAGATGAATGACCGATCGTGGGTGACTCCACTAAATTGGAAAATTCTCATCGACCGACACTAATTTGATGTTTCTATCGTTTTGGCGCCCTGTGTCCATATTTGAATCTTTGAGATTTTCACGACAATCGAGAGTCGCCAATGGCTCGAGTGGGTTTATTGTGGCTCGAAGAAAATCGACCACGGGTCATTTGTTCTAAAAAGCTCTGAACACTTCCCAATAGCCTAGGTCACACTAAAAGCGTGTCGGAATGAAATTAACCGCCAATCTAAATTCGATTTCAAAAATTGAAGATTACTTGTCTTGTCACGAGTGGGTATACCAAAGTGTGTATGCATCAGATAATTCGCTGGCATAGAGTGCCGAGGATGGATTATATTTCGAATCTAGATCAGAGATTATAAGTTTGGAAGAATTTGCAGAGGATTCTTTATTAAGCAGTGCATAGCAGATGGTACAGAATTTTAGTGGTGAAAAGAAAGTGAATAAAGATTTCAGGCCAAAGTCAGTACAGTAGTCAGTGATTGCAGTTGCCAAGATCAGTGCCAGAGTTATATCAGATATTGACCAGAGATTCCCAGTTTTAGCAGATCAGTTAGATAGTTTCTTTTTAATCAGTGCAAAGCAGAGTGTACAGGATTTCAGTCGGTTGAGATGAGATCGAGAAATCGAAAATCGCAAGTCCGAGAGTCGGCTCGAAATCGGTGTTTGCGGTTGTCGGATCGTGTCAAAGTAAAGACCGCTCGAACTGTCGAAATTTTGAATCGTTGAGGTTCGAAGGTTTATTTGGGAGCGAGAAAAAGAGATCAGATATGGATAACAAATTGTTTTATGTGAGAAGTGCAATTCAGTTGTTGGTTTAAAAAAGCAGATTTTGTACCAAGATGATCTCCTTGGTCAAAGTGGTCGACAACGCCATGAGACCGAATGATCAACATGGAAAAGTGAGACTCGATGAGACGACAATGCCCCCACCTTTCGTTTATAGATTGGTAAAGGTTTAAATTTCGAGGACGAAATTTTTATAAGAGGAAGAGTTGTGACATCCAGATTTTCGGGTCCTAATTTTAACTGGATAATAGGACTGCTTTTGTTCGGTTGAAGCCAAGGATTGTGAAATTGGGATGCAAGTGGGGCTATATTGGTAGGGAAAAATACCAATTGGAATGACGAGGTGTTGAATGGAATTATGAGAGTCAATTTAAATTGAATCAAGAGGAATTATGGTCCAATTGGGAAGAAACCCTAGCGAATTCGTATGCCCATAAACCCAATAATTTAAATTGCCTTAGAGCTTCTAGAAGGGCCATTTTTGGCAAGGAAAATGGAGTGGAAGACAGCTGGATTGGTGGGGCCAAAGAGAGAGAGAGAGAGAGAGAGAGTGTGTGAGAGGGAAAAGAGAAATTGGTTTTCTCTTCCTCCCTTCTCTCCTCTGTCGACCGAACTCATCCCCATCTTCTTCTTCTTTTCTTAAAACCTCCATGGGAGCCGAAGACCAGCGGAGATCGAGCTGCCATCGCCGCATCTCGCCATCGTCGTCGCACGCCGGCAAGCCGTCGGAGTTGCCGTCGCCGCCGCTGCTCCGCGGTCCGCCGCACCTTGCCGCACGCCTTCTACCTCCGCCCCTTCTCCCCCTCTTGTTCGGACGAAGCAGAAACAGGGGCAGCAACCATGTCGCTCGAGCTAGAGCCGCCATCGCCGTCGCGCCGAAGCACCGTCCGCACCACCCGCGCACGCCGCTCTCTCCGCCGCCTCGCCGCTACTCCGTGCGTCACCATCTCTCCCTCGCTCAGCCCTCTGTTTCAGCAACGTTTCAGATCTGGTGGAGCTCCGCCGGAGCCGTCCACCCCTCCTCCGGCCACCGTGAAGACTCGCCTTGGTCTTGTTCAGCTCCTCCGCCCATTCCCGAGCTCAACCAGCCCCGGATCCGCCCTCCTTCGCCTCCAACCAGCAGCGATCAGTGAGTGCAGAAAATGGGTTTGCAGCAACTGTTTGGCCCGTTTTGGCCGTCTTCTCGGGCCCGAATGCTCGGCCTGCTTTGGGGAAAGTTGATCCTCTCGTCGAGCCCGTCGTTTTGGCGTGAGTTTTACTCACTAATGCCTCCTTAGTGTGCTAATTACACTTAAAGGTTGATTAGCGTTAATTAAGTGTAATTAGGTTGTTAGATTAGAATTGATTAGTGTTTATTAGTTAATTGCTTTGCATATTAGTTGTGTGGTTAGTGTAATTAGATAGAGAATTGCATGTAGTATTTATTGGATGCTTCTTGGGATTTTTCCCGTCCCTTATCGGGTGTTAATTAAGCAAATCGGGCCTAAGTAGTATTTTTAGGAATTTAATATTAATTTTGGAAATTAATTATTTAATGATTTATTTCCCCGGAAATTCAACTAGGATGGCTAGTGACCGGGATTTTATGCTGATGATCATGGTGCAGTCCGTTTATTTAATTGAGCTTTATATTGTGCTAAATTAAATTTATTGCATTTATTTATTTAATTTTCGAAATTAATTATTTAATTATTTATTTTCCGGAAATTCAACCGGGATGGCCGGTGACCGAATTTCGTGCTGGCTTGTCGTGGAGTGGTTTGTTTATTTAATTGAGCTTTAGTTCGTGTCGAATTGATTTAATTGTGCATTTTAAAGTTATGTTCTTAAAGAATGCGATGTTTAGTTATGTGATTGAGAATTGGTTGGATATCGGTTGTCGATATCGAAAGTGCGTTGGTAAATCACACGGAGAATGCCCGTGACCCGTGAATTGGAGTGTCACACAGGAAGGACACGTGGCTCGGTGATTAGATATGTCATCTTGGCTAAAAGGTAGCCTTAGAGAATGCACGTGGCTCGGAGACTCGGTATGTCTTCCCGGAGAATGCACGTGGCTCGGTGACATAGTGTGGCATCTTGAGAGGGTCGGGTGGGACCGTAAAGCCACTAGTTCTTGAGAGGGTCGGGTGGGACCGTAAAGCCACTAGTTCTTGAGAGGGTCGGGTCGTAAAGCCACTAGTTCTTGGGGGTCGGGTGGGACCGTAAAGCCACTAGTTCTTGAGAGGGTCGGGTGGGACCGTAAAGCCACTAGTTCTTGAGAGGGTCGGGTGGGACCGTAAAGCCACTAGTTCTTGAGAGTTCTTGAGAGGGTCGGGTGGGACCGTAAAGCCACTAGATCTTGAGAGGGTCGGGTGGGACCGTAAAGCCACTAAATCTAAGGAATTGCTTGGTGTTGGATGAATGACCTAGGAATGGTCCGACTGACTTGTAATCGACTAGGTCGATTGATCGATGATTCGATATGAGAGTGACTTGATGATTCATTGCCTTGGTTTGATGTTGTGAATTGAATGATTGAATAGAGATGACCGTGAGTGGTCTTCTTGGTGTGAAATCGACTAGGTCGATTAGATCGATGCTTCGATCTATAATATGATTGTTTGGGTGCTGTATGATCTATGCTAATATGCGGGTGGAATGCGAGGCCAAGGTAAGTCCTCGACTCATGTTGTGCATAGGTAGCCCTAAGGTGTATTAGTTTACTAATCGGGTCTTAGAGGGTAGAACTTGCTTTGAGACGTGGTCTCGGTGGTTATTGAATAACCATTTCGGGACTGGATAAGGAGCCTAAGGAGCATGAATTTGATGAGGAGATCCCTGTTGAGGAACTGAAGAGGAGTATGTGAAGGAGAACCCGAGGATGATCCAGTAGGATCCCGATGACGGTTGTTATAGAATCAATTTGAGTAGAAACCAATCGTTTAATATGGCTTGTATATGAGCATAAGGGTATTGGTTTTCAGGTTCAATTTCCTAGTCCTACTTGCAGATCCCATTGTTTTATTGTCTGGGGATTTATAACCGCTTCCGCATGTGCATATATAAATGAAAGGGTCGGCGATACATAGTCCTGGGATATCGCAATTTAAAATCGACCAAAAGTTAAGGGATGTGCGCGTGCCTGAGGATCGGGGCGTGACAAGGATAGCAAGGGAAGGAGCTTTTGGACGCCGATATTGATCGATGGACTTTAAGTGTATGACTGTTGGAGGAAATGTCGGTCATCTTTTGGAGTGTAGCCGGATATAGAAGACTACGGCATTTTGATGTACCGATGAACAATGTCCATCTAATTTAAGTAAATAAAAGATGTACGGCTTTTACTTATAAATATTTAGTAGGTGTGCATCGATTTCTGAATGTAGGGAAGGAATTTGTTAGATATGCTTCCGTTATGTAAATTGCGCAAGGGACCGTTAATAAAAGATGTAAACCCCCATGGTTGTATGGACCCACTACAACTAAAAATGGTATCGAGTGACTTGTTATTTGGGAAAGAAAAAGGAAAAGCGAACCTGTGGTGACTCTAGCGGATCGGGGGCCGTCGAGGGTGCCACGGATCGTCGATTCCTTTGATTGGTAGTAAAATAAGTAATAATTAATTTGATTTAACTCTAGTTTTTCTTTCCAAAATTCTAGGCCTAGAATCTAAGCTTTCCAATTCTTTTGACCAACGAATTAAGTCAAAGGAATATCTGGATCTTCCAAGTAAGAACAATGCAAACGCTATAACTTTTATGTGGCACTCACTTGAGTGTCACAGCTTTTTTTTCACTCTCTTACATCCCATAAATTTGAAAAATCGATCATTTGAATACAATTACCAATTTGCCTTGCCAAAAAATCCAACATGAATGCCAGTCGTCCTATATAGCTTCATTAATTCTAACATGGAAGTCTTTTTTTATTTTCTTAATTATTTATTTTGAATTATTTATTTTGAATTATTTATTTTTATTTTTATTTTTTCTTTTTTAGGGTTGGTAAGGGTCATCGACAACCTTCACTGGTTGTGAAACCCTCGCTCAATTCGAGCAAGGGCCTTCATAGCTAAAGACAAGGCAGCCCTCACCTAATATGGGCAACCTTGCCAACCTTGATAGAAAAAGGAAAAAAAATTCAAAAAAACAAATAAATAATTCAAAAATTCAAAAATTCCATGTCGGATGGGAGTTTAATAAAAAAAAAAAAATCGATATAGGATGATCTACAGGATATTACACTCATATGATCGATTTTACTCCAATACGGTACTTAAATAAGCGAAAAAATAGTTATGGTACTCATAAAAGGGTCGTACAAAAGTTATAGCATTTGCGTTGTTCTTCTTTCTAGATCTTCATATCCAATTAGGGTAAGCAAATGATAAATGTATTCATCACAATTGATAAAAGGAGTTGCCTTTATAAGCAATTTAGTGAATTTATCCAAGCTTCCCCCCTAGAAATCGACTTTTGAACTAAGCGAGTACATTAGTGATCAAGACTTTACTCAGCTGTTTACATTACTTCAAAATATCATAGAATGTTTTTCCAATGTAAGTAAGGTAGGGTTTGTTAAGATATGAAATATTTTTTGATATATCTTTTGAATATGAAATCTTTTCTATATCTTTGAATTTCATATTAGCATACCAATTGTAGATGAGTTGGCGGCTAAATATGTGTAGGTAAGGAGCTAAATATGTGTAGGTACTATACATTGTGCAAACAACAAAAGATGTATTTTAGTACAATTGCTAGAAAATCTACGATCATTGGAGAGTTGATTCGCTTGGATTTTTGCGGGTTGTCGTTTCAAGGAAGAGTGTCGGTTTATGCTTGCGGTTATGTTTGACTATTCGAGAAAGACTTAGTGTGCACATGATAATCATTCTATTTCTGTTCAAGAATTATTTTTCTGTTCCCGAGACTTTTTTTTGAAACAAAAATATGTTTGGTAAAATTATTTCATTTTTCTATTTATGGAATATATTTTTATTTAGGAAATAGGTTTGGAACATAAATAATTTTTTTTTACTTCTTTATTTTTGGAATAAAAATGAGAAATAAAAACTCTTCTTAGTGTTCGTCCTCGCTACTAACGATCGTATCCACCATCGTCGTCCATTGATCACTATCCACCGTTGTCATTGCCGTCGATCACCAATTGTTGTTCAAAAAAGATTGTATTTCTCAAGGATCAACTCTCTACCACTCGTTGAAACTCACGTTCGTTTCAGAATTTTTGCAAGAACTTAAAGCCCTTGCCGATGAATTAGCAATCATTGACACTCCTATCTCGATGATGATTTATTCATTCATGCACTTCGAGGACTTGGCCCGAATACAAAGAAATTGCAGCAGCGATTAGGGCTCGTGAAAAAGCTCACAATTTGTGAATGATTTTTCATATCACTTAATTTACAGTTGTGCACATTTATAAAGAGAAAGAAAAATACAATCTTTGATAGAGCAAGAATCATGGAATGCCAACTCATCTACACTTGGTATGCTAATATGAAATTCAAAAAGATATCAAAAAGATTTCATATTCAAAAAATAATATCAAAAAAGATTTCAAATCTTAACGGGGCTTACATGTGAAGTATACCTTAAAGCAATCCAAAAGCGTTGAAGTTGATCAAATCTTGTGGGAAGGATTTTGTGTGCATGTGTGTATTGAGAGATTAGTTTGAGAGAAATTGTGAGGATCGAGCAATGTGTGAGTTATTATGTGTAATTGAGGATTAGGAAACACAAGAAGTGTTTAAATAACTCAACTATAATTGTAATATTTTTTCATACCACTTGATTTATAGTGGAATATTCTACTGTATTTCCCATGGAATATATCACATTGACTTAACCACATAAATCCGGCCTCCAATCCATATATTTCTTTGGTCATTTATTCAATTGTTTGATCATTTTGTTTTCACAACAAAAAGGGTAGAGTTAGTTACCAGGTGATGTCTTCAAATGAATAAGTAGTTACCGGGCGATGTCTTCAAATGAATAACAAATAAGTAGTTACCAGGTGATGTCTTGAAACGAATAAGTAGTTACTAAGCGAAGTCTTCAAACGAATAAGACCTAAAAATGTTGATTTAGGCTCCTGAGAAGACGAACATAGAATCGACAATTGAAGAAATCGTTGGCACATATGTCCGAATTAGCCAGGCTACTTTCGTTCTGTAGAAAAGATCTCCAAACATAGAAATATATACGCGAACAATTATTTCGAATAAAGGGCCAAATCCCTTCTGGATTACAAGATTGGTTGCAGACGGTTCAGGCCCGTCGTTTTTTTGTCCACGGAATTGCCCGCACCACCTTTTCACTCGCCGACTTCCTTGCATCGTCTTTCAACCGCCATCAAACTAACCTTCTTCTCATCTCTTCTCTGTCCAAACGTACGTGTGCTTCTCGTTAGGGTTTCCTCCCATATAAAACCAGCCCTTTCCTTCACATGAACCCAGAAAACATACACCAGAAAATCACTAACCAAATTCCCTCGCCGCACACCGCCTTCTTCAATGGATTCACCGAGCCAGAAACTAATGATATCGCTCGTGTTTTGCCTTGTTGTCTTCTTCTCCGCATCTTCTGCCAGTGCAGAATCCGTGCTGGTAAGCGAGTTTTGCAGGGCAACTAAAGTTTACCCAGAATGCGTCGCCACTCTAAACCCTGACCCACGGGCTGCAAAAGCGACTTCACATCTTTCTCTCGGTGAAATCGCTTTGCAAATAGCGGCGGAGAACACTACCAAGAGGCAGGAGTTATTGGACCAAATGCTTGTGGACCCAAACACGACATCTTCATGGAAGCCGGTGCTCAAGACTTGTAAGGCTCACTTCGAAACTGCGGCCAGGCAGTTCTCAACTGCAAGTCGCGAACTTGGATTGGACGCAATGTCTGCAAATTATGATGTCTCGATGGCCTCCGACGAAATCGTCGCCTGCTTGGCGTTCATGGGAAGTTCCAAGCAGGATATTCCACCATTAGTTACCAGTTGCAATTATGTTAAAACTCTCGTTTGCATCGGTGATGCCATCACCAAGGGGGTAACGACGAGCACGGATTGAAATTTCTATGATAATGTGCAGCGAGGGGGGATTATATTTCTGTAACAACAATCTTCTTGTCGAATGCTTGCGCAGTATGTGCAATTGCTGCAGTAATATTTTGATTTAGCAACATATATGTGGTGGTGTCCAACCAATTAGAAAATAGAGCAAAAGCAGCCATTTTTACTGCTTCTCTCTAATTTGGTGGATTATATTTCTGTAACAATGATCTTCCTGTTGAATGCTTGCGCAGTACGTGCAATTGCTACAAGAATATTTCTATTTAGCAACATGTTTGTGGTGGTGTCCAACCAATTAGTAAATAGAGCAAAAGCAACCAGTTTTGCAGCTTCTCTCTAATTTGGTGGATTATATTTCTGTAACAATGATCTTCTTGTTGAATGCTTAGTACATGCAATTGCTACAAGAATATTTCTATATAGCAACATCCCTGTGGCGGTGACTAACCAGTTAGAAAATAGAGCAAAAGCAGCCATTTTTGCGGCTTCTCTCTAATTTGGTACAAACAAACAAAGATTACTCGTTTGATGCAATGTTTCCAACTCTTTTTCCAAGAAATCTTAAATCACAGTATGATCATAATATCCTAGCAACGAATAGTATCAAATTCGGTTCGTTTATTTTAGTTTTTATTTTTTATAAAACAACTATTCATTGCCTAAAGAATGACCAAAAAAAGTATCGAAGTTCGCTTTTCCTTTGGGAAAAGCCATTTTGCCCCAAGATTTGGGTGGATTTGTGATGGTATGTATGAATTTAGGATTTTGTGTAATATAAAAAATTAATTTTGAGTAAATAGGATGCAGGTATGCCGGTTAGAGATTATAACTAATAAGATTGATAATATTATCGGTAAACCATCGGAAGATTAGATTAAAATATGATTTGATTATGCTTGATTCTGCCATCGGAAGATTAGATTAGAGTATGATTTGATTCTGCTATCGAAATATTAGATTAGAGTGGTAAAAATGATTTAATTTCGGTCAATCTATCAGATTAGTTTTTCCGGAATATAGAATAGGAAATCTGGTTGTCTTCTTAATATAAATAGCAATATGTATTGTAAAATAATAGCATGTATTATGGCTTTTAGTAAAGAACATTCTTCTCCCGAGAAATTTATCTTTGAATTGTCGTTTTCTTGAATCCTCTTATTTTCTTCAATAACTTATACTAAAATAATTTAGGGTAAAGATAGCACAGATGTATTGGTTTGTGACTTTTCTGTTATTAACCGATAAGACAGCATCACATGCAATTAGGGATGTCAATATATTTCACAAACCCAAAGGGTTCCCTAAAGCCACATGAAATTTGTAACATGGGTCACAATGGGCTTCAAAAAGAAAACCCTAAAAAATGAGTTTCAGTGTGCTATGAATTCACTTAATCAAAATAGCGAAGTTCAAGAAAACATTCCTCAGTCCCTCTTCTCTCCGAGGCATTAAAGTCATCTATGGCCGACGTCACTAGCCATTATGCTTTCTGATATATGTGGCTTTATACCCTTTTACATTTTGTAGAGTCCGTAAATGGAGGGAATTGTGCAGACCTTGCAAAGCAAGAAGATATTGATGATTTTCTTGTCGGCAGTGCTCCCTTGAATTTATATTCTACTCAATCATTTCTCATAAAGCTTGACAATCACATGTTTTTTTTACCACCAAAAAAAAAAAAAAAGGCTAACGATCATCATGATCCTGCTAATTTGTGTATGAGTTGACATGTGATGCAGGGTCCTCAGTGTGTTACATTTGTCAACGTTGTAACATCCCAAAAAATCGCAGCTTGATGAATATTGGTGCAGTTTTCACGAGGAGAGCTAATAGTGGGCGACCAGAATGCAATCATACCGAAGCATAGCGCATCAAAAGTTCGGAGCTAGTTCTACATAAGTCGATTTTTCTCAGTTGTCAAATGTTGTTCCCTTTAACGGGTCTTAGGAATTTGCCATCTGTTGATTTTACATTTGCCAAGCTTCTATGGTGTAGGTGAATAGAAGACGATATGTCCCGTAGTTTTCCCATATCAAGAAGTGTAAGTGTCCATAAAACTTGGAACTTGCTGAGGAGTCTTTGTATTGAATAGAATAATGAATGTGTTGCGATGACGTGGATGGCTACTGTTTTTTTCTGATCTGACATATACCATCATCCTCTAAACTTACAAGAGATTTCATATTAGATAAATCACTACCTATCCATATGGAGAAAGAGCCATGCAGTGGACGGATAATGCGAGTGTCGAAATCATTCCCGGTTTCTTTAGATTTATATTCATACAAACATCTTCTTGAATAATTATTGATGTCTTGCATGGAGATGAGTCAACAATAAGTACTATTCAATCGTTGCATTCATAGTGTTAGTAAGGACAATTCTCATCGCCCAAGCAAAGTCCTTCACCCGTCATGTCTCCGACAGCTTCAAACCCCATCTATAACCAAACCAAAGTTCCCTCATTGACTTTGGTTAGCCAATTTATGGAGTTGTCCATTCCTCAAAGGCAACATTTTAAGGAGAAAAAACACTGACAATGTAGCTTAGGTTGGATTGAAAATGAATTGCTAAAATTTTATTACATAAAAATAAATTAACGTGAATTAAATGAGTCAATTTGGTACAAGATTGTCACACCAATAACATGAGATCTTGTGTTTTGATTCGCCAAATTTGTGATATGATGTAAAAGTCCCAGATTTTTTTTTAATTTTTTAATACAAATTGTATCAGATTCCAAATCTTGTACTGTCAAACGAAAGTGGTTCTATCTTCTTCTTCTTCTTTTTTTCCAAAGAAACGAATTAATTAGGGCTTGCTTGGAAATTTCTAAAATTAACTCCTTGTAATATCGTACTTTGATTATACTATCATTTTACACTTGACTACTTAACATTGTGAATATTTTAACAATTTATTATGAAGTTTTGTACTAAGTTGCGATAATGTATTGTAAAATTGTATAGTATGAAAATTGTACCGTAAAAGCATTCGTGCTCGCATTTTAATTGTTTTTGTAACAGTTGTGTAAAAATGAGCAATCAAGTAATAAAAATAATAAACGGACTGAAAAAATCCGTCGGACACGAGATCTATGTAGTTAAGGGAACAACTTTACAGGGACGAGTAGCACAAAGTACCGCTATAGATCAACCGATATGATGGAAATTACAATTATACTCAAGTCATTTAAACATTTTCAACATTTTCCAGCAAACAAGTTCACCTAATAACTATAGTGTTTAACCACACACAAATCCTTGTAAAATAGTCACCCAATATCACGGAGAAATTCTCAAAAGTTATCATGAGATGGTACTAACTCGACCAATATCGAAACTCGGACTTCCAGATGTTTGCAATTTCATCACTTCACTCGGTCTCGACGAATCTGCAACTTCTTGGACTTTCCTTGAAGAACCCAGGGCCATCCGTACAACATGGGCCAAGCTTCAACACATTTCAATTCAGGTTGGACTCTCTTGTAATGAGCTTGGACCCGTGGTATATCTTAACTTTTACTTTTACTCGACATTTGAGTCAAATCAAAATAATTTCATGTGGGCTATTCTCCCATAGCCTCAATGGGTTTCCCAACCACCACAATCGTTTTCGAAGTCCAAACATCATTCGAATTTCACCATAACCATGGATTTTATTAAGACGCCAACTCCTCTTGCACCTTAGGCTGAAGGCTATTTTCTACCAAGCAAAACCACAATTACATTTTTGCCTATTCCAGGTCTAGAATCTAAGCTTTCCAATTCTTTTGACCAACAAATTAAGTCAAAGGAATATCTGGATCTTCCAAGTAAGAACAGTCCAAATGCTATAACTTTTATGCGGCACTCACTTGAGTGTCATAGCTTTTATTTTATTTTTTTGCTCTCTTAGATCCCATAAATTTGAAAAATCGATCATTTGAATATCATTACCGATTTGCCTTGCCAAAAAATCCAACATGAATGGTAGTCGTCCTATACAACTTCATTAATTCTAACATGGAAATTTTTTATATTTTTTTAATTATTTATTTTTATTTTTATTTTTATTTTGTCTTTTTTAGGGCTAGTGAGGGTCATCGGCGACCTTCACTGGTTGTGAAACCCTTGCCCAATTCTAGGAAGGGCCTTCACAGCTAAAGACGACGCGGCCCTCACCCAATAAGGGCAACCTTGCCAACCTTGCCAACCTTGATAGAAAAAGGGAAAAAAAAATTCAAAAATAAAAAAAATAAATTCAAAAATTTAAAAATTCCGTGTCAGATGGGAGATTACTAATAAAAAAAATCGATATAGGATGATCTATAGGAAATTACACTCATATGATCGATTTTACTCCAATGCGGTACTTAAATAAGCGAAAAAATAGTTATGGTACTCATAAAAGGGTGGTACAAAAGTTATAGCATTTGGGTTGTTCTTCTTTCTAGATCTTCATATCCAATTAGGGTAAGCAAATGATAAATGCATTCATCACGGTTGATAAAAGGAGCTGCCTTTGTCAGCAATTTAGTGAATTTATCCAAGCTTCCCCTAGAAATCGACTTTTGAACTAAGGGAGTACGTTAGCGAGTGCGCATGGTTTCATTTCTGTTCCTTTTTCGTTCCCGAGAACGAAACAAAAAAAAGTGTTTACGTTCCGGGAACAGTTTTTGAACAAAAGAACGCGTTTGGTAAGTGTAAAAAAAAACTGTTCTTGGAATAAAAAAAGAACAGAAACATGTTTGGTAACTGCAGTCAATTTCTGTTCTTAGAATAGAAAAAGAACAGAAACACGTTTGGTAAACGACAAAACAATTTTTGTTTTTTTTTTAATAAAGTTTAAAATTGATATTAAATTGTCATTCTTATGAAATGCTCATTAATTTTATTTTGTTCATGGTTAGTGAAGACAAACATTTTTAGCATGATCATATGGCATATTTCATATAAAATTTTGTAATTAAAGTTTGTATCTAGTAAAATCGTCCTTCAACGCCCTTGGTGGTGAAATCGTCCTTCAACGCCCTCGCCACGTGCTTCACCAGCCTGTCCATTCCACATCACCATTAGCAACAAAATAACAATCGAAGGAAACCACATCACCAGCCTATTCATTCAAAATCACCAGCCCCTGTCCACCTCGCTATAGCTGCAGCAGCAGTTGCTGCAGCTGCTGCACGAGCAGCTCGAGCCAGCTGCTGCAGCTGCAGCAGCAGCTCGCTCGAGCAGCTGGAGCTGCTGCAGTAGCTGAGCTGCAACTGCTGCTCGAGCAGCTCGAGCTGCTGCAGCAGCTGCTCGAGCAGCTGAGCTGCAGCTGAGCCGCAGCAGCTGCTCGAGCGAGCTCGCAGCAGCTCGAGCTCGAGCTCGAGCGAGCGAAGGGGGAGGCAATGACGAGCTGCAGCTCGAGCGAGCGTTGCTCCCCTTCGGCGCGGCAGATCTGGGCGAGCAACGCTCGCTCGAGGGACAGCTCGCCGCGCCGAAGGGGGAGCAGTGTCGACCGGAGAAGGAGCGCCGAAGGGGGAGTGACGCTGACCGGAGGAGGAGGGCCGAACGGAGAGCAACGCTGACCGGAAATGTACCTGGAGTCGCCGGAGAGTCAGCCGAGTCGGAGCCGCCGAAGAGATGGAAGACACGCCGGAAACGGAAGAACAAAGCTTCAGCCGAGAGGAGCGACGACGAGCATGCACGAAGAGTTCTTCGCTTTGTTCCGAATTTGTTCTTTTGTTTCTTTCGTTTTTGTTCTTTTGTTCCGTCGAAGAAGTGTTTCTTTTCAAAAGAAACAACTTTTTTTGTTTCTTTTTTCTGTTCTTATTTCGTTCCGAAACAAAAAAACAAAAAGGAACGAAACGCAACCAAACTTCGTTTCTGTTCCGTTTTTGTTCCTGGGCACACTTTCCGTACGAAGTGTGCCGGAAACGTTTCTTAGAAACGTTTCCATGCATGCCCTTAGCGATCAAGACTTTACTCTATTAACATTACTCAAAATAAACAAAATCTGCATTTATTGAATAATAATGAGAAATAGATGATTTGTTAACTTCAAAATATCATAGAATGTTTTCCCAATGTAAGTAAGGTAGGGCTTGTTGAGATATGAAATTGTTTTTGATATTATTTTTTGAATGTGAAATATTTTTGATATCTTTTTGAATTTCATATTAGCATACCAACTGTAAATGAGTTGGCATTCCATGATTCTTGCCCCGTCAAAGATTGTATTTCTCAAGGATCAACTCTCTACCGCTCGCCGAAACTCACATTCTGTTTTCAGAATTTTTGCGGGAACTTAAAGCCCTTGCCAATGAATTAGCAATCATTGACACTCCTATCTTTGATGATGATTTAGTCATTCATGCACTTCGAGGACTTGGAACTGAATACAAAGAAATTGCAGCAGCGATTAGGGCTCATCAAAAAGCTCACAATTTGTAAATGATTTTTCATATCACTTAATTTACAGATTGTACACACTTATAAAGAGAAAGAAAAATACAATCTTTGACAGAGCAAGAATCATGGAATGCCAACTCATCTACGGTTGGCATGCTAATATGAAATTCAAAAAGATATCAAAAAGATTTAATATTCAAAAAATAATATAAAAAAAGATGTCATATCTTAACATGGCTTACGTGTGAAGTATACCATAAATCAATCCAAAAGCGTTGAGTTATTATGTGTAATTGAGGATTAGGAAACACAAGAAGTGTTTACATAACTCAAGTATAATTGTAATATTTTTTTTTATACCACTTGATTTATAGTGGAATATTCTACTGGATTTCCCATGGAATATATCACATTGACTTAACCACATAAATCCGGCCTCCGATCGATATATTTCTTTGTTCATTTATTCTATTGTTTGATCTTTTTGTTTTCGCAACAAAAAAGGGTAGAGTTAGTTACCAAGCGATGTCTTCAAACGAATAAGTAGTTATTGTCTTCAAACGAATAACAAATAAGTAGTTACCAGGTGATGTCTTCAAACGAATAAGTAGTTACCAGGCGAAGTCTTCAAATGAATAAGACCTAAAAATGTTGATTTAGGCTCCTGAGAAGACGAACATAGAATCGACAATTGAAGAAATCGTTGGCACATATGTCCGAATTAGCCAGGCTACTTTCGTTCTGTAGAAAAGATCTCCAAAAATAGAAATATATACGTGAACAAATATTTCGAATAAAGGGCCAAATCCCTTCTGGATTACAAGATTGGTTGCAGACGGTTCAGGCCCGTCGTTTTTTTGTTCATGGAATTGCCCGCACCACCTTTTTTCACTCGCCGACTTCCTTGCATCGTCTTTCAACCGCCATCAAACTAACCTTCTTATCTCTTCTCTGTCCAAACGTACGTGTGCTTCTCGTTAGGGTTTCCTCCCATATAAAACCAGCCCTTTCCTTCACATGAACCCAGAAAACATACACCAGAAAATCACTAACCAAATTCCCTCGCCGCACACCGCCTTCTTCAATGGATTCACCGAGCCTGAAACTAATGATATCGCTCGTGTTTTGCCTTGTTGTCTTCTTCTCCGCATCTTCTGCCAGTGCAGAATCCGTGCTGGTAAGCGAGTTTTGCAGGGCAACCAAAGTTTACCCAGAATGCGTCGCCACTCTAAACCCTGACCCACGGGCTGCAAAAGCGACTTCACATCTTTCTCTCGGTGAAATCGCTTTGCAAATAGCGGCGGAGAACACTACCAAGAGGCAGGAGTTATTGGACCAAATGCTTGTGGACCCAAACACGACATCTTCATGGAAGCCGGTGCTCAAGACTTGTAAGGCTCACTTCGAAACTGCGGCCAGGCAGTTCTCAACTGCAAGTCGCGAACTTGGATTGGACGCAATGTCTGCAAATTATGATGTCTCGATGGCCTCCGACGAAATCGTCGCCTGCTTGGCGTTCATGGGAAGTTCCAAGCAGGATATTCCACCATTAGTTACCAGTTGCAATTATGTTAAAACTCTCGTTTGCATCGGTGATGCCATCACCAAGGGGGTAACGACGAGCACGGATTGAAATTTCTATGATAATGTGCAGCGAGGGGGGATTATATTTCTGTAACAACAATCTTCTTGTCGAATGCTTGCGCAGTATGTGCAATTGCTGCAGTAATATTTTGATTTAGCAACATATATGTGGTGGTGTCCAACCAATTAGAAAATAGGGCAAAAGCAGCCATTTTTACTGCTTCTCTCTAATTTGGTGGATTATATTTCTGTAACAATGATCTTCCTGTTGAATGCTTGCGCAGTACGTGCAATTGCTACAAGAATATTTCTATTTAGCAACATGTTTGTGGTGGTGTCCAACCAATTAGTAAATAGAGCAAAAGCAACCAGTTTTGCAGCTTCTCTCTAATTTGGTGGATTATATTTCTGTAACAATGATCTTCTTGTTGAATGCATAGTACATGCAATTGCTACAAGAATATTTCTATATAGCAACATCTCTGTGTGGGTGACTAACCAGTTAGAAAATAGAGCAAAAGCAGCCATTTTTGCAGCTTCTCTCTTATTTGGTGGATAATATTTCTGTAACAATGATCTTCTCGTTGAATGCTTAGTAGATGCAATTGCTACAAGAATATTTCTACTTAGCAACATTTCTATGGAATTGTCCAACCAGTTAGAAAATAGAGAAAAAGCAGCCATTTTTGCGGCTTCTCTCTAATTTGGTACAAACAAACAAAGATTACTCGTTTGATGCAATGATTCCAACTCTTTTCCAAAGAAATCTTAAATCACAGTATGATCATAATATCCTAGCAAAGAATAGCATCAAATTCGATTCGTTTATTTTAGTTTTTATTTTATTTGCCAAGCTTCTATGATCTAGATGAATAGAAGATGATATGTCCTGTAGTTTTCCCGTATCAAGAAGAATAAGTGTCCCTAAAACTTGTAACTTGCTGAGGAGTCTTTGTATTGAATGGAATAATGAATGTGATGCGATAATGTTGATGGCTACTGTTTTTTCTGATCCGACATATACCATCATCCTCTAAACTTACAAGAGATTTCATATTGGATAAATCACTACCTGTCCATATGGAGAAAGAGCCATGCAGTGGACGGACAATGCGAGTGTCAAAATCATTCTTGGTTTCTTCAGATTTATATTCATACAAACATCTTCTTGAATAATTATTGAAGTCTTGCATGGAGATGAATCAATAATAAGTACTATTCAATCATTGCATTCATAGTTTTAGCGAGGACAATACTCATCACCCAAACAAAGTCCTTAACCTGTCATGTCTCCGCCAGCTTCAAACCCCATCCATAACCAAACCGACGTTCCCTCATTGACTTTGGTTAGCCAATTTATGGAGTTGTCCATTCCTCAAAGGCAACATTTTAAGGAGAAAAAACACTAACAATGTAGCTTAGGTTGGATTGAAAATGAATTGCTAAAATTATATTGCATAAAAATAAATTAACATGAATTAAATGAGTCAATTTGGTACAAGATTGTCACACCAATAACATGAGATCTTGTGTTTTGATTCGCCAAACTTGTGATATGATGTAAAAGTCTCAGATTTTTTTTTTAATACAAATTGTATCAGATTCCAAATCTTGTCGTGGTTCTATCGTCTTCTTCTTTTTTCCAAAGAAACGAATTAATTAGTGCTTGCTTGGAAATTTCTAAAATTAACTCCTTTTAATATCGTACTTTGATTATACTTTCATTTTACACTTGATTACTTAACATTGTGAATATTTTAACAATTTATTATGAAATTTTGTACTAAGTTACAATAATGTATTGTAAAATAGTACAGTATGAAAATTGTACCATAAAAGCATTCATGCTCGTATTTTAATTGTTTTTGTGATAGTTGTGTAAAAATGAGCAATCAAGTAATAATAATAAACGAACTGAAAAAATCCATCGGACACGAGATCTATGTAGTTAAGGGAACTACTTTATAGGACCAGTAGCACAAAGTACCACTATAGATCAACCAATATGACGGAAATTACAATTATACTCAAGTCATTTAAACATTCTCAATATTTTCCAGCAAACAAGTTCACCTAATAACTAACTCGAAGTGTTTAACCTCACACAGATCCTTGTAAAATAGTCACCCAATCTCATGGAGAAATTCTCAAAAGTTATCACGAGATGCCACTAACTCGACCAATATCGAAACTCGGACTTCCAAATGTTTGCGATTTCATCACTTCACTCAGTCTCGATGAATCTGCAACTTCTTGGACTTTCCCTGAAGAACCCAGGGCCATCCGCACAACATGGGCCAAGCTTCAACACATTTCAATTCAGGTTGGACTCTCTTGTAATGAGCTCGGACTTGTAGTATATTTTAACTTTTACTTTTACTTTTACTCGACATTTGAGTCAAATCACAATAATTTCATGTGGGCTATACTCCCATAGCCTCAATGGGTTTCCCAACCACCACAATCATTTTCGAAGTCCAAACATCATTCGAATTTCACCATAACCATGGATTTTATTAAGATGCCAACTCCTCTTGCACCTTTGGCTAAAGGCTTCGTTCTACCAAGCAAAACCACAATTACATTTTTGCCTATTCAGAGATCATCCACTTAAGTTATCAAACTTAGCAGCTACAATAATTATTAGTTCTACCGACTTCACCTCACTAATAGTACCGTCTGTATCAATTATTGTGTAAGTTTTCGCTACTTACTTGTTACCTCAAGTAATTGCAACTCGATTTTGAGTTGGCCACTATCAATTTCCTCATAGACATCATGTTCTACTTCCCCAGAATTCTAACATCTGATCACATTCAATGAGGATCTATTTACCATGTAGTTTGTTGTATTAAGCGCATCACGATCTATAATGGATCTCTTAACCATGCAGCAGTAGAGAGCATTTTATGGGTTGTTTCTAGTGTTTTTTTTTTTTAATCAACTCTACAACCAATTGTAATTCACCAGTACCTGTGCTACTTCTTGTTGTGCCTCCTCCGTCCAACATGCATTAACAATTTTGTGTAGAATTTTATATATAATATTCTTGACATTATCTATTTTATCAAAGTTTTCAATTGTTTAATCTTGACAACAACATCAATCTTGTGCCAAGTAAACAACTAAGGGTGTGAACCACCGCTTGAGATGGCTCAGTTGGATAAGGCTCTGCTGATCCTTTGCGAGGAGGTGAGAAGTTTGAATCCCGCTAGACGCACGGGGTTTTAAGTGCAACGTTGGGGTGGTAGGTTCTCCATTAGCGTCGCTCTAGGGTTTACCCGCCAACTACTAGCTGTACGGGATTCCCTGGGTAACAAAAAAAAAAAAAAAAAAACAACAACAACAACAACTAAGGACGCGAATGATAACTATTCTAGCCAAAAATTAATTTTTAGAAGAGAAATAAATTTTTATTATTTCTATTCTTGAATGAGTTTACAAGAAAAAAAATACACGTTTGATAACGATACAAAATTTCTATTCTCGGAATAGAAATTTGTTTGATAACGACACAAAATTTCTTCCTCTCAGGTCGATGACTTGCGACCAACAACAAACGGCAGACGGCGACTCGTAGACAACAAACAACAATTGGTGATCGACAGCAACAGACAACGGTGGATAGTGATCAATGGACGGCAGATGGTGGATACAATCAGTTAGTAGCGAGGACGAACAATAAGAAGAGTTTTTATTTCTCATTTTTATTCCAAAAATAAAGAAGTAAAAAAAAAAAATTATGTTCCAAACCTATTTCTTAAATAAAAATATATTCCATAAATAGAAAAATTAAATAATTTTACCAAAAATATTTTTGTTTCAAAAATAAGTCTGGAACAAAAAAAATAATTCTTGAACAGAAATAGAATGATTATCATGTGCACACTAAGTCTTTCTCGAATAGTCATACATAACCGCAAGCATAAATCTGACACTCTTCCTTGAAACGACAACCTGCAAAGATCCAAGCGAATCAACTCTCCAATGATCGTAGATTTTCTAACAATTGTACTAAAATGCATCTTTTGTTGTTTGCACAATGTATAGTACCTACACATATTTAGCTCCTTAGTCACATGACTATATAATAGATTCCTCTCACCCAAAACCTTCAAGCTTCTCATGCCAACATGCCCCCAAAAACATTTGCCACAATCCATCTCTTTAACATATGCATCCAATTCCTAGGGCAAAATCTGCCATTGCCTCCCATTGGAGTTCATTCAGGCCTCTATGCTTGGTTCCCCTCATCGTCACTAAGTCATCTTGAGCAACCTTCTATTTTCGAAAGTATATCGACAACACAATTGAATCTAGGGCACTCAAGCACGTCAAGCTCTTCTTTAACTTTGGAGCATGTCTTACACCAATCAACATCTTCACAATACCATCATATATTTTGATTCTAATGTCACTTATACCCACAATATTGCACTCAACGTTGTTCTCCCACTGCTTGATACCATCACTCTTGCACCGATAAGTAGCAAACCAATAAAAATATGTTCAACGATGCATCCTTAATGACAAAAAAACACGTTATCAATACTCTTTTCAGTTACTATCACTAGATTGTGATCCTGAGGAAGCCAGCCCAGTTGAGCGAACCCACGGCTGCACTTGCAGTGCCTTCAAAGCCCTCACATGGGCAACTGAATTGTATTGCGATACGGGAGACTAACTTGCCCAGCCATCGCCAAGAGGTTGTAGGAGCACTTCCCTATGCAAGATCACATCACTCGACTCTTGTACCGAAACTGCCTCGAGGCAACTCAGCATATTCTTGGCCCACATCCGCCTATATAATTGTCGACATACTATTTCATCGATTGATAGGATAGACAGACCATCCATTTGTCATGTCAGCCTTTCACTTTTGCCTTTGCAATTGATGCAGGAGGCATCCGATGCTGGCGTACGGAACCGAATCAATCTAGAACGGCTCGTGCTCCATATAGAGTTTACATCCCGGGCGAGAACCAATCTACAGTAAATTATCCCGAACTTGTCTTAGATTGGAGTCACATTTCCAAAGTGAGAATCCCAAATTGGCTCAATTAAATATGTAAATGCGCTGAACACGCATGCCGAGTTATTATCTTTTCTCTTATTAAATAAACACATACCAATTTCAATTCGACATACGTCCGTAGATCTAAATCGTTATACCTCTCAAAACTTGTGCAGCCACTGTTGAAGAAGTCATCAGAGGGAGAGGATGCGGATGGGAAAGAGGGGAAATGTGGTTGAAAATGAAGATTTGTGCTCCAGGTTTTGTGATAGAAACTACCTAATAACATGGAATTGAAACCTCTCCTATTGATTATAACCTATTGATTACGTCAAATTTACGTTGGCAGGAAATTGCTAGGCATTTCAGTCATCGCTAATTGGCTTAGACGAATTGAAAGCTTAGATACAACCGCGTATCTTGTGCAAAACAGATGATCAGACGATCGAGTTTATGGAAAAAAAGAATAAGAACTTGAGCTATTAGGTCTCGAGATTCAGACCTAGAACAATTCAAACACTCCAATTTTTAAAATCGACAGCAAAAGATGTTAAATAGGAAAGGGCAAGAATTAACCGCTGTCTAAGGTGACGCCAGTTTGTTGATGGCTTAATTATACTTTTGGAGCACTTCATCGCACAGTATAATTTTGCACCCAATCTTCACTATTTTATCGCCGAGTAGCAGGGCAGATATGAACCTCCAGTCATGTCTACCCTCTTCGTTTTTTTTTTTTTTTATTTGTTATCAAACCAAAGTCGGGATAGTTTTATCGCACCCTTAGGGCCAACGTCCGATTATTCACATTTTTCGCATGCGAGGCGGTTATCATAATTGCTATCCTATCCGGGTCACCTCACACCGAGTTGAATTCAATCGCACGCGATGGATGACAAATCATGATTTTTCACGAAGACGTCGGCGTGGATCTTGTAAGATGGCCTGACCATATTTCCTCGTCGGACCCATCCGGGAGGGCAGGTTGGGTGGATTTCACATATTTTAACCTAATTTGTCAATAATTTACATCCGATTGATAATGGCATATTGGTTGAGTTGAATCCAACTTTTGATTTTCTTTCCCTTACTCTCCTGATTTATGATTTACAAGGATATCTAGAAAAGTCGGCCAGCTTTGATGGTCTTTTTTTTTTTTTTTGGTCGAAAGCTTTGATGGTTTTTAGCCAGCTGGTTTTCATTCGAATCAACAACGTGAGTAAGAAATCAATTATGACTTGACTCAAATATTAAGTAGGTGGAGATTGTTAGACAATATCTTGAATTTGAGCCTATAGACAAAATTTCAAATTCACATAGGAGATTTCGTATTTGGGTATTCTAGCAATTATCAAATGGACATCCAAATTGGATTGGACTAAGTTTCTCAACAAATAGGGAAATCACTTTTTTCATTAGATTTAGAAGTGAACCGCTATTTCCTCATTTTGTTGGAGACATATATTCGTATTCAATCATGTCTTTTATGTCTTTAGGTTATTTACGTGGAAAATTCAACCAAGAGGGTGGCGAATAAGTTGATTCTCAAAACTTTAGATTTTTTCGGGAACAACTCAAGTTAATTTTGATAGATATTGGAATAATTTGATTATGTCAGATTAATGATGCTTCTACGAGATAAATAATGAAATAAGCAGAGAGATAGAAGGAGTTGCAAGCAAATCTTATAGTGATTTAGCTTAGATTAAGTCTACATTCATTCTCCCAAAGTAATAGCAATCAACAAGATCGAAAGGGTGTGGCCCAACTAGACCACGGTAGGACTAGGCCGGTCCTTGGTCCTAGGACCCTACACTCTACATTGTATGGGTTGTTCCTCAATTTTAGGACTTCGGAGCAACTCTATATATTACATATATGTTTTATACAAGATATATCATATATTTTATATTTTATATTTCTTTTTTTTTTGGGTAGAAAATACCGATAGATTATATTAAAGGAAAAGTACAGCCTGAGACTAAAGCGTCGCTTAATACAATATCCTGAAAGAGAAGGGGAGGAAAAATTAGCTAGTGTTGGACCGGGCCATGAACCCTATGGGCTTTGGAAGCCCAGTCAGTTGCTAGATTGGCTTCGCGGCGTACATGCTGGAGAGAGGTGCTAGGGCATCAAGAAAACAGATCTTGAAGAACCGCAAAGAGGTGACGCTCCATCCATGGCGGCTATTGCTTCTGCCGAAGGATCTCCACCAGTAACAAACAGTCCGATTCAAACAAGACGCACTGGAGATGAAGCCCCTGCTAGATCAGATGTTGGATGGCCAGAATAAGTGCAAAGATCTCAGCTTGGAAAGCCGATTGAGCAGGAACGCTCCTCGTGAACATATTAATGAGTTTTCCTTCAAAATTTCGGTAAATACATGCAACTATGCCTTGCTCGTTCCCTGGTAAAAAAGCCCTATCATTATTGCATTTGATAGTACCTTTTTCGGGGGGTTTCCATCGGCGATCAGGACTGATGTTGGAGTTTTGAAACCGATGTGCAGAGGGCTGTAGAATCTGGAATATCCTATGCTGAGCTAGGGCGTTCTCCACAGCTTGGATAGAATTCGAGGTTTGCTGCCTGAAAATTGCGTTGTTTCACTGACACAAAATCTCCCACAGCAGATTGGCAAGCACTTCAAAATTTGGGGAAGTCCTAGAATGAGTGGCTCTTGAGAGTGCTAGTATGCACACCTAGAGGGGGTGAATATGTATATAAAATAAACCTTGGCAAATATATTATATGCGGAATAAAATAAACTTCGAGTAAAATAAAGGAGTTATGGAAGAGAATAAGAACACAAGATTTATAGTGGTTCGGCTTAATCCAAGCCTACGTCCACTCTCCCACGCTAACAGCTTTCTTGGCTGGATTCTACTATGCAATCAACAAGAGATTACAACTTTGAGTGCAAACACTTAGTAGATTACACTATCTCACTAAGTCACTCTTTTGGTATTTTTCTCACGATCACAAATGTTTAAGCTCTCGAGACAAGTATATGATCGAAGGTCGCTCGAACTTTGGAATTATAAATTCTACGCTCCGTCTCTTACTTGCTCATCGGTCCATGATATCCCTTAAATACTCCTCCACTTCCAAACTACTCGTGGGACAGTATCCCGGAGAATCGTCTTCCAATATATCCATTGGACAGCTCTGTATCTAAAAGATTTGGTAGCTGTTGAGTGACAAAGGTAAAATCCCAAATTGATTCTGATCGCCCATACAAACGAAATCTTGGTTTCCATAAGTAAAGCTTCTTCGTATGGAAAGTTCTTGTCTTCAAGATCCAATCGTCAATCAATTAGATTGAATCAATCAAATCAATCTTGATGTGGAATCCAAACCAGATCACTAGCCGTTATATGATTGGGCTTGAGTTATGATCTATCGAGTCTTGATGTAAAATTTGAGAGCAATAGACTTTACAATCTGAGTCTGAGAGACTTTACAATCTGAGTCTAAACATATTCTGCTTTAGAACAGATTTAGCTTTAAGGTCTGTACCTAATTCAGCTTCAGCATAGAGTGTCACGCCCCGATCCTCGGGCACGCACACATCCTTCTACTTGGTCGATTTTAGAATGCAATATCCCAGGACAATGTATCGCCGACCCTTTCATTAATTAAGCACATGCGGAAGCAATTATAAATCCCCAGACAATCAAACAATGGGATAGAAAAGCAGGCTATATTTTTCATATTGAAATCTACACCCAAACTCTTATACATGGCATTAGGCAAAGCACTTCAAAAACTATTCACATCACAAAACTTCGAAGTCTCACTCTATCTACACATACACAAAGGCTTCACAAAGAGATGGGATCTCAATCCTCATTTGGGTCGTACTCAGGGTCATCCTGATCCTCCTCTGACTCCTCTTCACTCACATCATTCTCCTCCAAATCATCATCCTCCTCCTCGGCTTCGTCCTCAGCTTCAGACGCCGGCTCATCTTCAGGCATCTCCTCAGCTGCTCCCCAGTCTTCTTCCTCTTCCAGTCCTCCCACCTCTTGTTGTGGCATCTCACCGTTACCTTCATGCCCATTGTCCTCTTCAGTCGAATATACAGGACCACTAGTCTCGGCCTCCTGTTGTGGGTCCCTCGCGTCCACTACCGATCCATCCACTCGATCGGCTGTTCCCTCTCCGAATGCCTTTTCCATCACATCAAAAGGTACATCCTCTTCCGGAATAGGACCTTCTCTACGTCCATCAAAGTAATCACGGTACCAAGACCGATACTTGTGGGGCCTCTGATCTTCCACTCCCACATTAACCCAAATAGTCGACTGAACTAATACGTACACTAATCCTTCCGGATGAGGGTGGACATGGAAATGGGTCTCAAACTTCGAAATCGCCTCAGGGACAACATAGTGCATACGAGGACGAGGAGGTGGAGGTCCTGCCATTCTAAGGGCCTGAAATGATATCCCACAACCGGGATGAGACTACGTCTCAGCGAGTTCTACCCCACTAAGACTCAATTAGGGAACCAATACACCACAAGGTTGCCTAAACACAGCACGAGTCAGAGGACTTACCTTGGCCTCAGATCCCACTTGCATGTTAGCACAGATCAAATAGACACCCAAGCAATCACGTCACAGATCGAAGCATCGATCAATCGACCTAGTCGATTACATGTCATCACGACCCATGCTTGGTCGGCACATTCAATACTATCTATAAGTCCGACCATAGTCCAGGACTGCTCACTCTAAGCTGATATATAGATAGTATAGCTCACACTAAGCTGATAGGGTTAAGGTATACTGCTCTCGCTAAGCTGACATATCGCCCGTAGGCTGATATAGTATACCGGTATACTGCTCTCGCTAAGCTGACATATCGCCCGCAGGCTGATATAGTATACCCCCGATGCTCACACTAAGCTGATAAAGTGTACTGCTCGCACTAAGCTGACATATCGCCCGTAGGCTGATATAGTACACCAGTATACTGCTCTCGCTAAGCTGACATATCAGAACCCGTAGGATGATATAGTATACTATCCAACCATTCAATCCATTCCATCTGATATCCTTCTCGATAAAACAGCCGTGTGGGGACACGGTCGGCCTTAGCCAAAATATTATAATTTCCTTTTTCATAATTTCCACCATTCTCTACAGCCCACCAAAACACTTTTGGTGCTGTCAACCGACACCCGGTTATTTTCCAATCAATAATCAAAGATTATTCCATTAAAGAATAATTTTCAAATTCATAAATAATTCAATTCAGCACAAACTACAACTCGATTAAATAAACGAATTGCACCACGACGATCAGCACGAGATTTCGGTCGTCGGCCATCTCAAACTTAATTTCCGAAAAAAATAAATAAATAATTAATTAATTTCGAAATTAATTATTTAATATTAAAAATTCTATTTTGCTCAAAATAAGGTCCAATTAAATAAACGGACTTCACCACGGTCATTAGCATAATTTTCCGGTCACGGGCCATCCCAGTTGAATTTTCAGGAAATAAATAATTATTTAATTAATTTCGAAAATTAATTAATATTAAAAATTCAATTTAGCTTAAAATAAAGTCCGATCAAATAAACGGACCTTGCCACGATCATCAGCATAATATTCCGGTTCCAGACCATCTCCCTTGAATTTTCGGAAAATAAATAATTATTTAATTTAATTCCGAAAATTAATATTTAAATGTCAAAAATTCCACTTAGGCCCGAATCATCAAATTGAAGCCCGATTAGGGGTCCGAAAATTCCCGAGATGCCTTCAATAAATAGTAGACTCCGTCTACTTGCTAATTGCATAATCAATTTATCAAATTCACATCACAATTGACTAATAAATACTAATCCATACTAATCTAACAACTTAAACCTAATTAATCAAGACTAACCAACCCATAAGCGTAATTAGTCCACTAAGCAAGGATTAGTGAGATTACTCACCAAATCGCGTGCAAACCGGATCAATCCGACGGGGGCGACGCGAGGAACAACAAACTCCAAAGCGGGTCTCGGGTTCGGGGTCCGGAAACGGCCCGAAATCAGCCACGAACCGGCTGGAAACCCACACGACGGGTTGCTGGTTCGCTGCAAAACAGAGAGAAATAGAGAGGGATGGGGGCGGCAAGAGGTCGGGAAAGATGGGCGGAGCTCCGGGAAGGCTACCCGGCGGCCGATCGGAGCTAGGCGGTGGTCCGGCGGTGGCTGAACAGATGCCGAACGGAAGTTGCAGGGGTCGGGTTGCAGAGGGAAAACGGCGCACACGGCCAAGCGGAGCACACGGCGTAGCGCGGGTGGCGGCGCGGCAGCTCCGGCGCGACGGCGTCCGAGCGGCTGGCCGCTGCTCCTTCGGCGGTGCTGCTCGAGGCTTCCGTCGGGGGTTCACACGAAACAGAGAGGGGGAGAAAGAGAGCTTCGACGGTGGCTGAAAGGGAAGACAAGAGAGACGGAGACGAGAGGCGGACGGCGTAGCGCGAGCGGCGCGCAGGCGGCGGAGCGCGGGCGGCGACGGCGAGCTTCTACAGTTCCAGGCGTGCTGTCTCTGTTTCTGTCTTATGCTCTGTTTCTGTCTTCTGCTTGAACCGTGAGGAGGAAGAAGAGTCGAGGGAGAGAGAAGAGAGATGAGAGAGAAGAAGAGGGGATAAGTGTTGAGAAAAATAAAAGAAAAGAAAAAGGAGAAACAAGGTGGAAGCCAGCTAGCATACGGTGGAGGAGGGGGGCAATCCGCACGAGGGAAAAGAAAAGAGAGAGAGAGAGAGAGAGAGAAAGAAAAAGAAAGGAAGAAAGAGAGGGAGAAAGGGAAAAAGTGTGTTTGGCTACAAAGGGAAAAGAAATGGGAATATCACAAAAACAAAAGGATTTCCTCAAATAGAAAATCCCAATCCCAATTTCTTTTAAATTGGCTCATAGAAAATTCAAGAGAATATCAACTTAGATTCATTGGTCCCACTTGTCATTGCATACAAAATCCCTCTTGAATTTCTCTCAAATAATTCTCCCAAAATCAATTGATATTTCCATTACCAAATTGATCATTTCTTTATCCAAGAATCCCCCACACTCCTCGATTTCACCATCAAAATTAATCCGCGACTTCAACTGAACGAAAACAGCCATAACCTGACTTTTTCCCAAAAAGTCTCTGTTGTTAGAAAATCTTCTGAGACTGAGTCGTGGATCCTAGAATTTATTGTGACATAACAGAACCTTCAATTTCTGAAATCGGACTCGAATCGACGGTTAATTTCCACTTGGCGCGTTTTTAGCGTAACCTAGACTACCGGGTGGTTTTCAGAACTTTTTAAGGCATTTAACCCATGGTCGATTTTCTTTGAACCACTATGAACCCATTCGACTCAATAACGACTCTCGATTATCGTGAAAATCTCGAGGATTCAATTACGGACACAGGGTACCAAAACGATAGTAAAATCAAATTAGTGTCGATCGATGAGAATTTTCCAATTTAGTGGAGTCACCCACGATCAGTCATACATCTCAATCGAACAGACCTATCTCTGATCTTAATTCGAATTTTTTTAACTGTGTCGCAATGGCCTCTAGAGATGAGCACGGTCGAGAAGCCGATTCTTGATCGAACTCTCAAGTTTATTGCCTTAAATTTTGTTAATTACTTACCCAGACAGCCTAGTTATCTCAAGAGTGATCGGCTCTGAGAATAGCCCTATAAACGCATCAACGAAATGCCCGATTAATTCAGTAGAAAACAGGTTGAGAAATTCAGGATGTCACATAGAGTCTGTCTTCTAGTTCAACTTTAGCATAGAGTCTGTCTTCTGGTTCATCATTCACGTTCAGTCTGGAATTTGTCAGAGTGAGCAGACTTCTGATGTAGAACAGACTTTGACACTAAAGTCTGGCAGTCTTCAGACTTTGACACAGAAGTCTGGAAATCTTCATAATATACTTTAGACATGTGTTACGTTCAGTCTTCTGGCCGTCTTCAGACTTTGACAATATCTTTTACATGTTCTATTATCTGCATGGTCTATTACTTAACCATTAAACATGTTAGTAGCTTTTGATTTATTTTGTCATCTTCAAAACATCATAAGGGATTTCCCTAACAATCTCCCCCTTTTCGATGATGACAAAACAATCTTTGAATATGCATATTTGTAAACACGCTTTTTAAAAATATTAATTTAAATCAAAGGATATCAGAAGATAACAAATAGATTGAGCATAACAATATATAGAAAAATAATCGCAGCTCAATATTATGCAATAAATATTATTAACCAATCAACACATATGCATATTCATATATTCTCCCCCTTTTTGTCATAATCAAAAAGCGATAACAATAGATTCACGTAGAGAATATAAAATGACATAATTTCCAAAAAGATCAACTTTTATAAAACAAGTCGAATATTAAAGATATGCAATATAGCTCACTTCGATCATATATATCAGCAAATATCCAATAAAAATCACAGATGGATCATGAAATTCACGTACCCTTTTTGTCATAATAAAATGATAATATTAGTAAGAGATTTGTTAATGACAAAAGGTAATAAAAGATGCACTAACCGGATTTTTTGAACAAATTCTGACATATTTACCTTTCATTCCATCCATAATAAGATCACGATCAATTCAAAAAGATTTTTCCAAAATTGATCAAAGCTCCCCCTCAATTTGTTGCCTTTTTGAGATTATCACGATTCTTTCCTTTTTCTTGGATTTGATTTCTCCCCTTGTCATCATGACAATATTTGCGAATAGAAACAATTGTGGCTTTAAACATAATATTTTTCAAGTATTTCCTTTGTTGCGACAACATCCGCAACGATCACTTGCATTTTGAAATTCGAGGCAAAAATTTATTTTCTTCAATCAAGCTCTTCTCGAATTCAACCTACATCAACTTAACAAACTTTTTCTACAAATAATATCCACGTGATATATAATGCCCTTTCTTCAAATAAATAAATCGAATAGCATATATAAAATTATCAAATATTAAAATTCAGAACTATTCAACATTTTGCACGATGCATAAGGGATTTCCTCAATAAGCAAAAAATTTGCACAAGGAATAGAATTTTTGAACTTTCAAAAGATAGTATAGAATCTCCATGATTTTCTGAATGAGCTTTCCAAAATTCAATGGAAAATTCTTTTGTTACCTGCAAATTCTTGTATAATGGATAACCATGTTTGCAAAAATGTCACGTAATATCTTCCTTTGATTTGCGAATCAAACTTGCTAGATATAATATATCTTCTAAGAATATAGCAAGAATATCCATGAATATGCAGTAATATCTTTCAAGATCAAAAAGATTTCCTTGAGCATAAATTTCATATATGCATTTTGCAAAAGGAAAATAGATATTTCTGTCACGTGCCAAAATTGCAAACTTTATATATGTGACAAAAGATATTCGCAATATAATAAACAATCATCCAAAATCATGATAAATGCATGTAGAAATTTGCAAGGCAGGATAAATTTCTCTTACCCAAGGTATATGTTTCAAATATACCATTGATTAAAAAAAATCATTACCAATTGTTGCAAGAGATATTTTCTGATTGCACCAAAATTTGCGTAGATTCGCAATCATCCTTCCCTTAAAGAATTTCCAAATCATCTTTCTTCTTTCTTCTTTATATCCTGCAAAAGTAACTTATCTTTTCTTTGGTACCCATTTTTTCTTGGGTCCATGAGAGTTAGCAGAATATGCTGCTTTTATCCAATTTTTCTTAATAGGTCTCCAGACTTTAGGACAATCTTTCTGAAAATGTTCCAAATCTCCACTATTTGAACACTTAAGGGCATTTAGACCAACAGGTTTTGTAAAGAAATTTTGAAAATGCTTCTTGTACGCAAGTTTATGAGGTCTTTGTCTAAGCCTCTCCTTAACTTTGGGAAAATCAATTAGAGAATCATTTTCCTTAATGAAACCAAGTCCCGACTTATTATAGTAAGGAATTTGTATAGAAATGATATGCTCTAATGTTTTTGATCCATTTGAAAATCTTGTTAAAATATTTGAAAATTCTTTCTTCAAATAATCATTTTCTTTAACAAGCAAATCTCGATTTTCTTTTGTTTGTAGAAAATCTTTTTGCAAAATTTCAAAATTTTCTTTTTGAGAAAGATCTTGTTGCCTAAGTCGAGAATTCTCCTTTTTAAGTTCGAAAATCCTTTTAAGAGAAGATTTGAGATTTGAACAAAGCTCATTTATATACTTTGAAACTTTGAGAAGAATTTTTGAATTGCTTACCTCGATTTCCTTATCGGATTCTGAGTCTGTGTCCAAGTCAGACTTTGATTCTGAGTACGTATGCGAGTCGACTCAGATTCTGAATGTGCCGTCAAGCATATATTTTCTTGCTCATCTTCTTTCATTGTTCTTTTCTGCCCATTATGCTTGTATCGTCTTCTTCCACTGAATTTCCTTCCTTTTCTATTCAGATTTTTGAATTTCTTGACCATAAAGGCAAGTTCTTCGACGTCCATGTCATTTTGTGAGTCTGTTTCATCAAAAACAGCATTAGATATTAAAGCAATGGACTTCTTACCTTCAGGATCTTCATCGTTGATTTGTTCAACTTCATAGGATTGAAGAGTGCCGATCAATTCATCAATGGTGAGTGGCATAATCCTTTGAGTCTCCCGGATTGAGGTCTTGACATGGTTCCAATCTTTTGAGAGACCTCGCAAGAGTTTGTTGACCTTCATTGGGGAAGAAATTGGATGACCTTGATATGCTAAACCGTTTACAATTTTTGTAAAACGATTGAACATATCTCCAATCGACTCTCCTTGCTTCATCTTGAAGGATTTATATTTGCCGAGAAGAAAGTTTACTTTTGTCTCTCTTACACGATCGGTCCCTTCATATGTAACATGAAGTCTATCCCAAACTTCTTTTGCTGTTTCACATGAAGAGATTCTATTATATTCAGCAAGAGATAAAGCACAATATAAAGAATAAATGACTTTTGCATCAAGCGCTTCTCTTTTGGACATCTCCATCCGAGACATAGGAGCGGGGGTTTTGGTTTCTTTGTCTTTGCCATTCTTATTTGATGTAGACGCAGCAATAGGGTTGATTTCTCTTTCCACAACATCCCATTGTAAGAGATCTCTGGATCTTAGGAATGCTTTCATTTTGTTCTTCCATACGTCGTACTCCTTTCCATCAAAATATGGTGGCCTTGGGTTGCTTTGCCCTTCCATAAGTCCTGGTGCCAACATACTAGCCATAAAGAATCTTTAGCTCAAAATTAAAAACACTTTTATAAACTGAGCACTTGGCTTTGATACCAATTGAGAGTGCTAGTATGCACACCTAGAGGGGGGTGAATAGGTGTATAAAATAAACCTTGGCAAATATATGCGGAATAAAATAAACTTCGAGTAAAATAAAGGAGTTAGGGAAGAGAATAAGAACACAAGATTTATAGTGGTTCGGCTTAATCCAAGCCTACGTCCACTCTCCCACGCTAACAGCCTTCTTGGCTGGATTCCACTATGCAATCAACAAGAGATTACAACTTTGAGTGCAAACACTTAGTAGATCACACTATCTCACTAAGTCACTCTTTTGGTATTTCTCTCACGATCACAAATGTTTAAGCTCTCGAGACAAGTATATGATCGAAGGTCGCTTGAACTTTGGAATTATAAATTCTACGCTCCGTCTCTTACTTGCTCATCGGTCCATGATCTCTTTAAATACTCCTCAACTTCCAAACTACCCGTTGGACAGTATCCCGGAGAATCGTCTTCCAATATACCCATTGGACAGCTCTGTATCTAGAAGATTTGGTAGCCATTGAATGACAAAGGTAAAATCCAAATTGATTCCGATCGCCCATACGAACCAAATATTGGTTTCCATAAGTAAAACTTCTTCGTATATAAAATTCTTGTCTTCAAGATCCAATCGTCAATCAATTAGATTGAATCAATCAAATCAATCTTGATGTAGAATCCAAACCAGATCACTAGCCGTTATATGATTGGGCTTGAGTTACGATCTATCGAGTCTTGATGTAAAGTCTGAGAGCAATAGACTTTACAATCTGAGTCTGAGTGCGATAGACTTTACAATCTGAGTCTGAAGATATTCTGCTTCTAAACAGATTTAGCTTTAAGGTCTGTACCTAGTTCAGCTTCAGCATAGAGTCTGTCTTCTGGTTCATCATTCACATTCAGTCTGGAATTTGTCAGAGTGAGCAGACTTCTGATGTAGAACAGACTTTGACACAAAAGTCTGGAAATCTTCATAATATACTTTAGACATGTGTTACGTTCAGTCTTCTGGCCGTCTTCAGACTTTGACAATATCCTTTACATATTCTATTATCTGCATTGTCTATTACTTAACCATTAAACATGTTAGTAGCTTTTGATTTATTTTGTCATCTTCAAAACATCATAAGGGATTTACCTAACAGCTCTAGCCGCAACCCACTCATCCAGGTGATGCACAGAGGTAAGTGAGATTGAGATCCTAATCTTTTCATGAGTCCATATGTCTCGAGTGCAATTGCAAAAGAAAAACAGGTGTTCAATGGTTTCTGGAGTGTGTTGATTCCATAAGGTGCAGTAGGGATTGGGGGAAAGAAGTCTGTGGTATAGGTTTGCCTTAGTCGCAAGGGCGTTTTTACAGGCTAACCACATGAAAACACGTATCTTAGGAGCAGTTTGCATATGCCAAATCTTTTTCCATAATCGAACAGGATTCTGATAAGAAGAGGAAGCTGTAGTAGGATGGTTTTGTTGGGTTGAGGACATATAATGGTAGCAGTTTTTAACTGTGAATTCACCTGAGGAAGTGGTAGTCCAAACTAATTAATCAGTTAGAAGTGAAGGGTTGATAGGTGTGCTTAAGATCGCTTCACATACCTGTCCATTAAAAAGTTTAGAAATAAGCTCCTTCCAAGCTACAGTAGATGAATTTATTAAATCAGCTACTAGAATAGGTTCACCCTCCGCTGCTATGCCTCCTAATTTTCCAAGTGGAAGCCAAGTATCTTCTCTAATGCTAATCTTGGATCCATCCCCAACTAGCCACCGGAGTTTAGGGAGAATAGCATCTCAACCCTTTAGCATACTCTGCCATCCCCATGAAGGTCTATAGCCTAAGGTTGCACTTTGAAAAGTTGACTCCAAATAGCATTAGGTTGCTGGAAAAGACGCCAAGCTTGCTTACCAAGCATCGCCTGATTGAAATTGATTAGATCTCTGAATCCCATGCCCCCTTCTGTTTTCAAGTGCTTTAATTCTGACCAGTTTGTCTAATGAACACCTGATTCACTATTGTTCTTGCTCCACCAGAATGCTGATATCTTCTTCTCTATTAATATGCAAAGTGACAGGGGAAGCTTAAAGATGGACATAGCATACTGAGGTAATGCATGTATTACTGCTTTCAGTAAAATCTCCTTGCCACCTTTTGATAAGAAGTTTTCCTTCCAACCAGCTAATTTTGCATTTAGTTTTGCCAGGATCCAAGAGAACATCTCACGTTTTGAACGTCCCTAATCAGAGGGGATTCCCAGATACTTGCCATATCTTCTCACCACAGGCATTCACAGTTCTCTTGCTAAATTAGTTTGTAGAGCCATAGGATAGTTCTTGTTGAAGAATATTGCAGATTTGTTCCTATTAATAAGCTGTCTTGTAGCTAGGCAATACCGGTTTAGTATATTAGCAAGATTTTGGCATTCAGAAACTGTGGCTTTGAGGAAAAAGACTGCATCATCAGCGAAGAACAAATGGGATAACTTAGGACAGGCTTGATTAAATTGAATCCCCTGTAATTGACCCATATCTACTACTTGCTTTATAACTGTAGAAAGAGCATTGGCAAGTAATATGAAAATATAAGGGGATAGGGGGTCACCTTGACGGAGCCCTCTGGTAGGCTTAAAATACGGAAGTTGTTCCCCATTAAAACGAATACTGAAAGAAGCCGTTGTGATACAAGCCATCGCCATAGTTACCCATCTATTTGTAAAGCCCAACTGCTGCAAATAAGCTACTAGAAAATCCCATTCAACCCTATCATAAGCCTTCTGCATGTTAGTTTTTAGAATAAGATTGAATCTTTTTCTTCTTGTTCTCACTTTAAACTGGTGAAGTACTTCTTGAACAACCATGATATTATCTTGTATCTGTCTGCCACTCACAAATGTTGCTTGTTCTGGTGTGATCAATCTAGGGAGCCAAATCTTAAGTCTGTTAGCCATAACTTTACAGATAATTTTGTAAGCGAAGTTACATAGACTAATGGGACAATACTGGTCGATGCTTTCTGGATGATGTACTTTAGGAACCAGGGCCAAAATCGTTCTATTTAAGTTAGGATGCATACAACCTGATTGAAAGAACTCTTGAACAGTTTTGACGATTGTTGTTTTGATGATATTCCAATGATGCCCGTAGAAAAGACCGTTAAGGCCATCTAGTCCAGGAGCCTTGGAAGCACCCAACTGGAATGTAGCTCGGTATACCTCCTCTTCTGTTACCATACTCATTAATTGATCATTCATTTGTGGTGTGACTACTGCTGGACATTGTTCTAAAAATGGGTGAAAGTCTCGGGTTCCCACTAATTGAAATAGACGAGAAAAGAAACCCATAGTCATGAACGCATAGCCCAGAATTGCTACTCTTGAGTCCACAGTTTTTGGATTTCAGTTCTAATTGAGGTGGCTAACTCCTTATCTCCCATCTGATAAGATTTCCTATTAGTAATGGTCTGTAGATGTTGCTGTAATTGAAGAATGTGCTGCTGGGCATTACTAAAATGAGACTTGCTCCAGCTAGCTAGCTTGAGGGAGACTGCCTGCAGTTTTGAGGTTAAAGAGGTATGACTTCTCTCCCAGGCTGATTGAATCACCACTTTACATTCGTAATGTTGACCCCAAAAAGCTTCGTAATGAAAGGTCTTTGGTGGCTTGACAGATTGATAATGAGTGTGCAGCATAAGTGGACAGTGGTCCGAGCCAATAGGTGGAAGAGCAAGCACTTCTGCAGAAGGATATAATAAACTCCACTCCCAGGAGCAAAATACTTGATCTAACTTCTCCTTCACCAGAGCATCACCCACTCTATTATTAGACCGGGTAAATTCACACCCTTTACTTTCCAATTCTATTAAAGCGCAGTCATTGATCAATTTCCAAAAAGATGACATTCTAGAATAAATTGCTGGTCTTCTGCCTACTTTCTCCCAAGGGGATAGGAAATCATTAAAGTCCCCTACGCACATCCAAGGTAAGTGATTTGCTGCGTAGATTAACCTGATGGTATCCCAAAATTCCCGCCGAGCTTAATATGTTGCAGGGGCATGCAAGCATGTTATGTGCATCGAACCGGTTGTCATCGGATCCAAGACCAGGTAAATTCACACCCTTTTCTTTGTTTATTCTAAATCTTGGCCCCTCCACTTTTGTTATTTCTTATATGGTTCTATCGTATACATTATATACCAAGCCTGGAAAAAGAAAAAGAAATCCTCTTCACTCACCTTGCTCGCCGCTCACCTCTCTTCATTGGCTCACTCGCCTCACAAGTGCAATTCAACTAGTGAAATCACTCACCTTTCTTGGCCCACCTCACAAACGTAGCTCAATAATCGCAATGATTTTTGTTGTTATATTATCTTAGATTTACATTTGATATGTACTAATATTCATAATTTGGTTGGCCAATGTCGCATTATCGATGGATATGTAATTTGAAAATGCATGTTTTTCCTTTCAAGAAATACAAAAATGAAACAAAAATAATTATAATTGGTAGGTCTTAAATTGACCTTGGAACCAGACTGAATCGATAGGGTCAGTTTGGTCCAATCTTTGGTCCTAGGCTCAATAGGGTCGGTCTCTAGTTCGAAAAAGTAAGGACCGATACCATGTGAGTTAGCCCTTCGGTTAAGTATTGGATAGACCCAACCCGGATCATGCTCACCCATAACTGGAATTCACTAGTAAATTCAATACTTACAACAAAGCTAGTGTTCCTTCTACCAAAGTTGATAGATCCCACTACAAGTACACAAGGACCACTATCAATACACAAGCACTACTTACACACTTAAACACCTCTCAGATCACAATTACAATCAATAGGAACTTTCAGCATTTGTAGCTTTCTTGTTTTTCCATGTATTTTTAAGCTTGTATAAATCTACTATATAATCTTGAATCTCCAACTTAGTCGTGGGAATTAATAAATGCAATCACGGTCCGATTTGATAGCTCATAAAATCGGATCTTTTTGGTAATAGCGAGCTTTCCTAAAATAAAGTCGCTATTTGTGTCGATCGTCGGTGCCTTTGATTGACCGAGTAAAATAAGTAATAATTAATTTGATTTAACTCCAGTTTTTCTTTCCAAAATTCTAGGCCTAGAATCTAAGCTTTCCAATTCTTTTGACCAACGAATTAAGTCAAAGGAATATCCGGATCTTCCAAGTAAGAACAGTGCAAATGCTATAACTTTTATGCGGCACTCACTTGAATGTCACAGCTTTTTTTTTTCACTCTCTTAGATCCCATAAATTTGAAAAATTGATCATTTGAATATCATTACCGATTTGCCTTGCCAAAAAATCCAACATGAATGCCGGTCATCCTATATAGCTTCATTAATTCTAACATGGAAGTCTTTTTTATTTTTATTTTGAATTATTTATTTTTATTTTTATTTTTTCTTTTTTAGGGTTGGTAAGGGTCATCGGCAACCTTCACTGGTTGTGAAACCCTCGCTCAATTCGAGCAAGGGCCTTCACAACTAAAGATGACGCAACCCTCACCCAATATGGGCAACCTTGCCAACCTTGATAGAAAAAGGAAAAAAAATTCAAAAAAATAAATAAATAATTCAAAAATTCCATGTCGGATGGGAGTTTAATAAAAAAAAAATCGATATAGGATGATCTACAGGATATTACACTCATATGATCGATTTTACTCCAATATGGTACTTAAATAAGCGAAAAAATAGTTATGGTACTCATAAAAGGGTCGTACAAAAGTTATAGCATTTGCGTTGTTCTTCTTTCTAGATCTTCATATCCAATTAGGGTAAGCAAATGATAAATGTATTCATCACAATTGATAAAAGGAGTTGCCTTTATAAGCAATTTAGTGAATTTATCCAAGCTTCCCCCTAGAAATCGACTTTTGAACTAAGCGAGTACATTAGTGATCAAGACTTTACTCAGCTGTTTACATTACTCAAAATAAAAAAAATCTGCATTTATTGAATAATAATGAAAAATAGATGATTTGTTAACTTCAAAATATCATAGAATGTTTTTCCAATGTAAGTAAGGTAGGGTTTGTTAAGATATGAAATATTTTTTGATATATCTTTTGAATATGAAATCTTTTCTATATCTTTGAATTTCATATTAGCATACCAATTGTAGATGAGTTGGCGGCTAAATATGTGTAGGTAAGGAGCTAAATATGTGTAGGTACTATACATTGTGCAAACAACAAAAGATGCATTTTAGTACAATTGCTAGAAAATCTACGATCATTGGAGAGTTGATTCGCTTGGATTTTTGCAGGTTGTCGTTTCAAGGAAGAGTGTCAGATTTATGCTTGCGGTTATGTTTGACTATTCGAGAAAGACTTAGTGTGCACATGATAATCATTCTATTTCTGTTCAAGAATTATTTTTTTGTTCCATCATTCTATTTCTGTTCAAGAATTATTTTTCTGTTCCAGACTTATTTTTGAAACAAAAATATGTTTGGTAAAATTATTTCATTTTTCTATTTATGGAATATATTTTTATTTAAGAAATAGGTTTGGAACATAAATAATTTTTTTTTACTTCTTTATTTTTGGAATAAAAATGAGAAATAAAAACTCTTCTTAGTGTTCGTCCTCGCTACTTTACCGATCGTATCCACCATCTGTCGTCCATTGATCACTATCCACCGTTGTCTGTTGCCGTCGATCACCAATTGTTGTTCAAAAAAGATTGTATTTCTCAAGGATCAACTCTCTACCACTCGTTGAAACTCACGTTCTGTTTCAGAATTTTTGCAAGAACTTGAAGCCCTTGCCGATGAATTAGCAATCATTGACACTCCTATCTCTGATGATGATTTATTCATTCATGCACTTCGAGGACTTGGAACTAAATACAAAGAAATTGCAGCAGCGATTAGGGCTCGTGAAAAAGCTCACAATTTGTGAATGATTTTTCATATCACTTAATTTACAGATTGTGCACATTTATAAAGAGAAAGAAAAATACAATCTTTGATAGAGCAAGAATCATGGAATGCCAACTCATCTACACTTGGTATGCTAATATGAAATTCAAAAAGATATCAAAAAGATTTCATATTCAAAAAATAATATCAAAAAAGATTTCAAATCTTAACAGGGCTTACATGTGAAGTATACCTTAAAGCAATCCAAAAGCGTTGAAGTTGATCAAATCTTGTGGGAAGGATTTTGTGTGCATGTGTGTATTGAGAGATTAGTTTGAGAGAAATTGTGAGGATCGAGCAATGTGTGAGTTATTATGTGTAATTGAGGATTAGGAAACACAAGAAGTGTTTAAATAACTCAACTATAATTGTAATATTTTTTCATACCACTTGATTTATAGTGGAATATTCTACTGGATTTCCCATGGAATATATCACATTGACTTAACCACATAAATCTGGCCTCCAATCCATATATTTCTTTGGTCATTTATTCAATTGTTTGATCATTTTGTTTTCACAACAAAAAGGGTAGAGTTAGTTACCAGGTGATGTCTTCAAATGAATAAGTAGTTACCGGGCGATGTCTTCAAATGAATAACAAATAAGTAGTTACCAGGTGATGTCTTGAAACGAATAAGTAGTTACTAAGCGAAGTCTTCAAACGAATAAGACCTAAAAATGTTGATTTAGGCTCCTGAGAAGACGAACATAGAATCGACAATTGAAGAAATCGTTGGCACAAATGTCCGAATTAGCCAGGCTACTTTCGTTCTGTAGAAAAGATCTCCAAAAATAGAAATATATACGCGAACAATTATTTCGAATAAAGGGCCAAATCCCTTCTGGATTACAAGATTGGTTGCAGACGGTTCAGGCCCGTCGTTTTTTTGTCCACGGAATTGCCCGCACCACCTTTTCACTCGCCGACTTCCTTGCATCGTCTTTCAACCGCCATCAAACTAACCTTCTTCTCATCTCTTCTCTGTCCAAACGTACGTGCTCTTCTCGTTAGGGTTTCCTCCCATATAAAACCAGCCCTTTCCTTCACATGAACCCAGAAAACATACACCAGAAAATCACTAACCAAATTCCCTCGCCGCACACCGCCTTCTTCAATGGATTCACCGAGCCAGAAACTAATGATATCGCTCGTGTTTTGCCTTGTTGTCTTCTTCTCCGCATCTTCTGCCAGTGCAGAATCCGTGCTGGTAAGCGAGTTTTGCAGGGCAACCAAAGTTTACCCAGAATGCGTCGCCACTCTAAACCCTGACCCACGGGCTGCAAAAGCGACTTCACATCTTTCTCTCGGTGAAATCGCTTTGCAAATAGCGGCGGAGAACACTACCAAGAGGCAGGAGTTATTGGACCAAATGCTTGTGGACCCAAACACGACATCTTCATGGAAGCCGGTGCTCAAGACTTGTAAGGCTCACTTCGAAACTGCGGCCAGGCAGTTCTCAACTGCAAGTCGCGAACTTGGATTGGACGCAATGTCTGCAAATTATGATGTCTCGATGGCCTCCGACGAAATCGTCGCCTGCTTGGCGTTCATGGGAAGTTCCAAGCAGGATATTCCACCATTAGTTACCAGTTGCAATTATGTTAAAACTCTCGTTTCCATCGGTGATGCCATCACCAAGGGGGTAACGACGAGCATGGATTGAAATTTCTATGATAATGTGCAGCGAGGGGGATTATATTTCTGTAACAACAATCTTCTTGTCGAATGCTTGCGCAGTATGTGCAATTGCTGCAGTAATATTTTGATTTAGCAACATATATGTGGTGGTGTCCAACCAATTTGAAAATAGAGCAAAAGCAGCCATTTTTACTGCTTCTCTCTAATTTGGTGGATTATATTTCTGTAACAATGATCTTCCTGTTGAATGCTTGCGCAGTACGTGCAATTGCTACAAGAATATTTCTATTTAGCAACATGTTTGTGGTGGTGTCCAACCAATTAGTAAATAGAGCAAAAGCAACCAGTTTTGCAGCTTCTCTCTAATTTGGTGGATTATATTTCTGTAACAATGATCTTCTTGTTGAATGCTTAGTACATGCAATTGCTACAAGAATATTTCTATATAGCAACATCCCTGTGGCGGTGACTAACCAGTTAGAAAATAGAGCAAAAGCAGCCATTTTTGCGGCTTCTCTCTAATTTGGTACAAACAAACAAAGATTACTCGTTTGATGCAATGATTCCAACTCTTTTTCCAAGAAATCTTAAATCACAGTATGATCATAATATCCTAGCAACGAATAGTATCAAATTCGGTTCGTTTATTTTAGTTTTTATTTTTTTATAAAACAACTATTCATTGCCTAAAGAATGACCAAAAAAAGTATCGAAGTTCGCTTTTCCTTTGGGAAAAGCCATTTTGCCCCAAGATTTGGGTGGATTTGTGATGGTATGTATGAATTTAGGATTTTGTGTAATATAAAAAATTAATTTTGAGTAAATAGGATGCGGGTATGCCGGTTAGAGATTATAACTAATAAGATTGATAATATTATCGGTAAACCATCGGAAGATTAGATTAAAATATGATTTGATTATGCTTGATTCTGCCATCGGAAGATTAGATTAGAGTATGATTTGATTCTGCTATCGAAATATTAGATTAGAGTGGTAAAATGATTTAATTTCGGTCAATCTATCGATTAGTTTTTCCGGAATATAGAATAGGAAATCTGGTTGTCTTCTTAATATAAATAGCAATATGTATTGTAAAATAATAGCATGTATTATGGCTTTTAGTAAAGAACATTTTTCTCCCGAGAAATTTATCTTTGAATTGTCGTTTTCTTGAATCCTCTTATTTTCTTCAATAACTTATACTAAAATTAATTTAGGGTAAAGATAGCACGGATGTATTGGTTTGTGACTTTTATGTTATTAACTGATAAGACAGCATCACATGCAATTAGGGATGTCAATATATTTCACAAACCCAAAGGGTTCCCTAAAGCCACATGAAATTTGTAACATGGGTCACAATGGGCTTCAAAAAGAAAACCCTAAAAAATGAGTTTCAGTGTGCTATGAATTCACTTAATCAAAATAGCAAAGTTCAAGAAAACATCCCTCAGTCCCTCTTCTCTCTGAAGCATTAAAGTCATCTATGGCCGACGTCACTAGCCATTATGCTTTCTGATATATGTGGCTTTATACCCGTTTACATTTTGTAGAGTCCGTAAATGGAGGGAATTGTGCAGACCTTGCAAAGCAAGAAGATATTGATGATTTTCTTGTCGGCAGTGCTCCCTTGAATTTATATTCTACTCAATCATTTCTCATAAAGCTTGACAATCACATGTTTTTTTACCACCAAAAAAAAAAAAAAAAGGCTAACGATCATCATGATCCTGCTAATTTGTGTATGAGTTGACATGTGATGCAGGGTCCTCATTCTGTTACATTTGTCAACGTTGTAACATCCCAAAAATCGCAGCTTGATGAATATTGGTGCAGTTTTCACGAGGAGAGCTAATAGTGGGCGACCAGAATGCAATCATACCGAAGCATAGCGCATCAAAAGTTCGGAGCTAGTTCTACATAAGTCGATTTTTCTCAGTTGTCAAATGTTGTTCCCTTTAACGGGTCTTAGGAATTTGCCATCTGTTGATTTTACATTTGCCAAGCTTCTATGGTGTAGGTGAATAGAAGACGATATGTCCCGTAGTTTTCCCATATCAAGAAGTGTAAGTGTCCATAAAACTTGGAACTTGCTGAGGAGTCTTTGTATTGAATAGAATAATGAATGTGATGCGATGACGTGGATGGCTACTGTTTTTTTCTGATCTGACATATACCATCATCCTCTAAACTTACAAGAGATTTCATATTAGATAAATCACTACCTATCCATATGGAGAAAGAGTCATGCAGTGGACGGATAATGCGAGTGTCGAAATCATTCCCGGTTTCTTTAGATTTATATTCGTACAAACATCTTCTTGAATAATTATTGATGTCTCGCATGGAGATGAGTCAACAATAAGTACTATTCAATCGTTGCATTCATAGTGTTAGTAAGGACAATTCTCATCGCCCAAGCAAAGTCCTTCACCCGTCATGTCTCCGACAGCTTCAAACCCCATCTATAACCAAACCAAAGTTCCCTCATTGACTTTGGCTAGCCAATTTATGGAGTTGTCCATTCCTCAAAGGCAACATTTTAAGGAGAAAAAACACTGACAATGTAGCTTAGGTTGGATTGAAAATGAATTGCTAAAATTTTATTACATAAAAATAAATTAACGTGAATTAAATGAGTCAATTTGGTACAAGATTGTCACACCAATAACATGAGATCTTGTGTTTTGATTCGCCAAATTTGTGATATGATGTAAAAGTCCCAGATTTTTTTTTTATTTTTTAATACAAATTGTATCAGATTCCAAATCTTGTACTGTCAAACGAAAGTGGTTCTATCTTCTTCTTCTTCTTCTTCTTCTTCTTTTTCCAAAGAAACGAATTAATTAGGGCTTGCTTGGAAATTTCTAAAATTAACTCCTTGTAATATCGTACTTTGATTATACTATCATTTTACACTTGACTACTTAACATTGTGAATATTTTAACAATTTATTATGAAGTTTTGTACTAAGTTGCGATAATGTATTGTAAAATTGTATAGTATGAAAATTGTACCGTAAAAGCATTTGTGCTCGCATTTTAATTGTTTTTGTAACAGTTGTGTAAAAATGAGCAATCAAGTAATAAAAATAATAAACGGACTGAAAAAATCCGTCGGACACGAGATCTATGTAGTTAAGGGAACAACTTTACAGGACGAGTAGCACAAAGTACCGCTATAGATCAACCGATATGATGGAAATTACAATTATACTCAAGTCATTTAAACATTTTCAACATTTTCCAGCAAACAAGTTCACCTAATAACTATAGTGTTTAACCACACACAAATCCTTGTAAAATAGTCACCCAATATCACGGAGAAATTCTCAAAAGTTATCATGAGATGGCACTAACTCGACCAATATCGAAACTCGGACTTCCAGATGTTTGCAATTTCATCACTTCACTCGGTCTCGACGAATCTGCAACTTCTTGGACTTTCCTTGAAGAACCCAGGGCCATCCGTACAACATGGGCCAAGCTTCAACACATTTCAATTCAGGTTGGACTCTCTTGTAATGAGCTTGGACCCGTGGTATATCTTAACTTTTACTTTTACTCGACATTTGAGTCAAATCAAAATAATTTCATGTGGGCTATTCTCCCATAGCGTCAATGGGTTTCCCAACCACCACAATCGTTTTCGAAGTCCAAACATCATTCGAATTTCACCATAACCATGGATTTTATTAAGACGCCAACTCCTCTTGAACCTTAGGCTGAAGGCTATTTTCTACCAAGCAAAACCACAATTACATTTTTGCCTATTCCAGGTCTAGAATCTAAGCTTTCCAATTCTTTTGACCAACAAATTAAGTCAAAGGAATATCTGGATCTTCCAAGTAAGAATAGTCCAAATGCTATAACTTTTATGCGGCACTCACTTGAGTGTCACAGCTTTTATTTTATTTTTTTGCTCTCTTAGACCCCATAAATTTGAAAAATCGATCATTTGAATATCATTACCGATTTGCCTTGCCAAAAAATCCAACATGAATGGTAGTCGTCCTATACAACTTCATTAATTCTAACATGGAAATTTTTTATATTTTTTTAATTATTTATTTTTATTTTTATTTTTATTTTTATTTTGTCTTTTTTAGGGCTAGCGAGGGTCATCGGCGACCTTCACTGGTTGTGAAACCCTTGCCCAATTCTAGGAAGGGCCTTCACAGCTAAAGACGATGCGGCCCTCACCCAATATGGGCAACCTTGCCAACCTTGCCAACCTTGATAGAAAAAGGGAAAAAAAATTCAAAAAATAAATAAATAAATTCAAAATTTTAAAAATTCCGTGTCGATGGGAGATTACTAATAAAAAAAATCGATATAGGATGATCTATAGGAAATTACACTCATATGATCGATTTTACTCCAATGCGGTACTTAAATAAGCGAAAAAATAGTTATGGTACTCATAAAAGGGTGGTACAAAAGTTATAGCATTTGGGTTGTTCTTCTTTCTAGATCTTCATATCCAATTAGGGTAAGCAAATGATAAATGTATTCATCACAGTTGATAAAAGGAGCTGCCTTTGTCAGCAATTTAGTGAATTTATCCAAGCTTCCCCCTAGAAATCGACTTTTGAACTAAGGGAGTACGTTAGCGATCAAGACTTTACTCAGCTGTTAACATTACTCAAAATAAACAAAATCTGCATTTATTGAATAATAATGAGAAATAGATGATTTGTTAACTTCAAAATATCATAGAATGTTTTCCCAATGTAAGTAAGGTAGGGCTTGTTGAGATATGAAATTTTTTTGATATTATTTTTTGAATGTGAAATATTTTTGATATCTTTTTGAATTTCATATTAGCATACCAACTGTAAATGAGTTGGCATTCCATGATTCTTGCCCCGTCAAAGATTGTATTTCTCAAGGATCAACTCTCTACCACTCACCGAAACTCACATTCTGTTTTCAGAATTTTTGCGGGAACTTAAAGCCCTTGCCAATGAATTAGCAATCATTGACACTCCTATCTTTGATGATGATTTAGTCATTCATGCACTTCGAGGACTTGGAACTGAATACAAAGAAATTGCAGCAGCGATTAGGGCTCATGAAAAAGCTCACAATTTGTAAATGATTTTTCATATCACTTAATTTACAGATTGTACACACTTATAAAGAGAAAGAAAAATACAATCTTTGACAGAGCAAGAATCATGGAATGCCAACTCATCTACAGTTGGTATGCTAATATGAAATTCAAAAAGATATCAAAAAGATTTAATATTCAAAAAATAATATCAAAAAAGATGTCATATCTTAACAGGGCTTACGTGTGAATTATACCTTAAATCAATCCAAAAGCGTTGAGTTATTATGTGTAATTGAGGATTAGGAAACACAAGAAGTGTTTAAATAACTCAAGTATAATTGTAATATTTTTTTTATACCACTTGATTTATAGTGGAATATTCTACTGGATTTCCCATGGAATATATCACATTGACTTAACCACATAAATCCGGCCTCCGATCGATATATTTCTTTGTTCATTTATTCTATTGTTTGATCTTTTTGTTTTCGCAACAAAAAGGGTAGAGTTAGTTACCAAGCGATGTCTTCAAACGAATAAGTAGTTACCAGGCGATGCCTTCAAACGAATAACAAATAAGTAGTTCCCAGGTGATGTCTTCAAACGAATAAGTAGTTACCAGGCGAAGTCTTCAAAAGAATAAGGCCTAAAAATGTTGATTTAAGCTCCTGAGAAGACGAACATAGAATCGACAATTGAAGAAATCTTTGGCACATATGTCCGAATTAGCCAGGCTACTTTCGTTCTATAGAAAAGATCTCCAAAAATAGAAATATATACGTGAACAAATATTTCGAATAAAGGGCCAAATCCCTTCTGGATTACAGGATTGGTTGCAAACGGTTCAGGCCCGTCGTTTTTTTGTTCATGGAATTGCCCGCACCACCTTTTTTCACTCGCCGACTTCCTTGCATCGTCTTTCAACCGCCATCAAACTTACCTTCTTATCTCTTCTCTGTCCAAACGTACGTGTGCTTCTCGTTAGGGTTTCCTCCCATATAAAACCAGCCCTTTCCTTCACATGAACCCAGAAAACATACACCAGAAAATCACCAACCAAATTCCCTCGCCGCACACCGCCTTCTTCAATGGATTCACCGAGCCAGAAACTAATGATATCGCTCGTGTTTTGCCTTGTTGTCTTCTTCTCCGCATCTTCTGCCAGTGCAGAATCCGTGCTGGTAAGCGAGTTTTGCAGGGCAACCAAAGTTTACCCAGAATGCGTCGCCACTCTAAACCCTGACCCACGGGCTGCAAAAGCGACTTCACATCTTTCTCTCGGTGAAATCGCTTTGCAAATAGCGGCGGAGAACACTACCAAGAGGCAGGAGTTATTGGACCAAATGCTTGTGGACCCAAACACGACATCTTCATGGAAGCCGGTGCTCAAGACTTGTAAGGCTCACTTCGAAACTGCGGCCAGGCAGTTCTCAACTGCAAGTCGCGAACTTGGATTGGACGCAATGTCTGCAAATTATGATGTCTCGATGGCCTCCGACGAAATCGTCGCCTGCTTGGCGTTCATGGGAAGTTCCAAGCAGGATATTCCACCATTAGTTACCAGTTGCAATTTTGTTAAAACTCTCGTTTGCATCGGTGATGCCATCACCAAGGGGGTAACGACGAGCACGGATTGAAATTTCTATGATAATGTGCAGCGAGGGGGATTATATTTCTGTAACAACAATCTTCTTGTCGAATGCTTGCGCAGTATGTGCAATTGCTGCAATAATATTTTGATTTAGCAACATATATGTGGTGGTGTCCAACCAATTAGAAAATAGAGCAAAAGCAGCCATTTTTACTGCTTCTCTCTAATTTGGTGGATTATATTTCTGTAACAATGATCTTCCTGTTGAATGCTTGCGCAGTACGTGCAATTGCTACAAGAATATTTCTATTTAGCAACATGTTTGTGGTGGTGTCCAACCAATTAGTAAATAGAGCAAAAGCAACCAGTTTTGCAGCTTCTCTCTAATTTGGTGGATTATATTTCTGTAACAACGATCTTCTTGTTGAATGCTTAGTACATGCAATTGCTACAAGAATATTTCTATATAGCAACATCTCTGTGTGGGTGACTAACCAGTTAGAAAATAGAGCAAAAGCAGCCATTTTTGCAGCTTCTCTCTTATTTGGTGGATAATATTTCTGTAACAATGATCTTCTCGTTGAATGCTTAGTAGATGCAATTGCTACAAGAATATTTCTACTTAGCAACATTTCTTTCGAATTGTCCAACCAGTTAGAAAATAGAGAAAAAGCAGCCATTTTTGCGGCTTCTCTCTAATTTGGTACAAACAAACAAAGATTACTCGTTTGATGCAATGATTCCAACTCTTTTCCAAAGAAATCTTAAATCACAGTATGATCATAATATCCTAGCAAAGAATAGCATCAAATTCGATTCGTTTATTTTAGTTTTTATTTTATTTGCCAAGCTTCTATGATCTAGATGAATAGAAGATGATATGTCCTGTAGTTTTCCCGTATCAAGAAGAGTAAGTGTCCCTAAAACTTGTAACTTGCTGAGGAGTCTTTGTATTGAATAGAATAATGAATGTGATGCGATAATGTTGATGGCTACTGTTTTTTCTGATCCGACATATACCATCATCCTCTAAACTTACAAGAGATTTCATATTGGATAAATCACTACCTGTCCATATGGAGAAAGAGCCATGCAGTGGACGGACAATGCGAGTGTCAAAATCATCTCGGTTTCTTCAGATTTATATTCATACAAACATCTTCTTGAATAATTATTGAAGTCTCGCGTGGAAATGAATCAATAATAAGTACTATTCAATCATTGCATTCATAGTTTTAGCGAGGACAATACTCATCACCCAAACAAAGTCCTTAACCTGTCATGTCTCCGCCAAACAAAGTCCTTAACCTGTCATGTCTCCGCCAGCTTCAAACCCCATCCATAACCAAACCGACGTTCCCTCATTGACTTTGGTTAGCCAATTTATGGAGTTGTCCATTCCTCAAAGGCAACATTTTAAGGAGAAAAAACACTAACAATGTAGTTTAGGTTGGATTGAAAATGAATTGCTAAAATTATATTGCATAAAAATAAATTAACATGAATTAAATGAGTCAATTTGGTACAAGATTGTCACACCAATAACATGAGATCTTGTGTTTTGATTCGCCAAACTTGTGATATGATGTAAAAGTCTCAGATTTTTTTTTAATACAAATTGTATCAGATTCCAAATCTTGTCGTGGTTCTATCGTCTTCTTCTTTTTTTCCAAAGAAACGAATTAATTAGTGCTTGCTTGGAAATTTCTAAAATTAACTCCTTTTAATATCGTACTTTGATTATACTTTCATTTTACACTTGATTACTTAACATTGTGAATATTTTAACAATTTATTATGAAGTTTTGTACTAAGTTACAATAATGTATTGTAAAATAGTACAGTATGAAAATTGTACCATAAAAGCATTCATGCTCGCATTTTAATTGTTTTTGTGATAGTTGTGTAAAAATGAGCAATCAAGTAATAATAATAAACGAACTAAAAAAATCCATCGGACACGAGATCTATGTAGTTAAGGGAACTACTTTATAGGACCAGTAGCACAAAGTACCGCTATAGATCAACCGATATGACGGAAATTACAATTATACTCAAGTCATTTAAACATTCTCAATATTTTCCAGCAAACAAGTTCACCTAATAACTAACTCGAAGTGTTTAACCTCACACAGATCCTTGTAAAATAGTCACCCAATCTCATGGAGAAATTCTCAAAAGTTATCACGAGATGCCACTAACTCGACCAATATCGAAACTCGGACTTCCAAATGTTTGCGATTTCATCACTTCACTCAGTCTCGATGAATCTGCAACTTCTTGGACTTTCCCTGAAGAACCCAGGGCCATCCGCACAACATGGGCCAAGCTTCAACACATTTCAATTCAAGTTGGACTCTCTAGTAATGAGCTCGGACTTGTAGTATATTTTAACTTTTACTTTTACTTTTACTCGACATTTGAGTCAAATCACAATAATTTCATGTGGGCTATTCTCCCATAGCCTCAATGGGTTTCCCAACCACCACAATCGTTTTCGAAGTCCAAACATCATTCGAATTTCACCATAACCATGGATTTTATTAAGACGCCAACTCCTCTTGCACCTTTGGCTAAAGGCTTCGTTCTACCAAGCAAAACCACAATTACATTTTTGCCTATTCAGAGATCATCCACTTAAGTTATCAAACTTAGCAACTACAATAATTATTAGTTCTACCGACTTCACCTCACTAATGGTACCGTCTGTATCAATTATTGTGTAAGTTTTAGCTAATTACTTGTTACCTCAAGTAATTGCAACTCGATTTTGAGTTGGCCACTATCAATTTCCTCATAGACATCATGTTCTACTTCCCCAGAATTCTAACATCTTATCACATTCAATGAGGATCTATTTACCATGTAGTTTGTTGTATTAAGCGCATCACGATCTATAATGGATCTCTTAACCATGCAGCGGTAGAGAGCATTTTATGGGTTGTTTCTAGTTTTTTTTTTTTTTTAATCAACTCTACAACCAATCGTAATTCACCAGTACCTGTGCTACTTCTTGTTGTGCCTCCTCCGTCCAACATGCATTAACAATTTTGTGTAGAATTTTATATATAATATTCTTGACATTATCTATTTTATCAAAGTTTTCAATTGTTTAATCTTGACAACAACATCAATCTTGTGCCAAGTAAACAACTAAGGGTGTGAACCACCGCTTGAGATGGCTCAGTTGGATAAGGCTCTGCTGGTCCTTTGCGAGGAGGTGAGAAGTTTGAATCCCGCTGGACGCACGGGGTTTTAAGTGCAACGTTGGGGTGGTAGGTTCTCCATTAGGGTCGCTCTAGGGTTTACCCGCCAACTACTAGCTGTACGGGATTCCCCGGGTAACAAAAAAAAAAAAAAAAAAAAAAAACAACAACAACAACAACTAAGGACGCGAATGATAACTATTCTAGCCAAAAATTAATTTTTAGAAGAGAAATAAATTTTTATTATTTCTATTCTTGAATGAGTTTACAAGAAAAAAAATACACGTTTGATAACGATACAAAATTTCTATTCTCGGAATAGAAATTTGTTTGATAACGACACAAAATTTCTTCCTCTCAGATTGATGACTGCGACCAACAACAAACGGCAGACGGCGACTGGTAGACAACGAACAACAATTGGTGATTGACAGCAACAGACAATGGTGGATAGTGATCAATGGACGGCAGATGGTGGATACAATCGTTAGTAGCGAGACGAACAATAAGAAGAGTTTTTATTTCTCATTTTTATTCCAAAAAATAAAGAAGTAAAAAAAATATTTATGTTCCAAACCTATTTCTTAAATAAAAATATATTCCATAAATAGAAAAATGAAATAATTTTACCAAAAATATTTTTGTTTCAAAAATAAGTCTAGAACAAAAAAATAATTCTTGAACAGAAATAGAATGATTATCATGTGCACACTAAGTCTTTCTCGAATAGCCATACATAATCGCAAGCATAAATCTGACACTCTTCCTTGAAACGACAACCTGCAAAGATCCAAGCGAATCAACTCTCCAATGATCGTAGATTTTCTAACAATTGTACTAAAATGCATCTTTTGTTGTTTGCACAATGTATAGTACCTACACATATTTAGCTCCTTAGTCACATGACTATATAATAGATTCCTCTCACCCAAAACCTTCAAGCTTCTCATGCCAACATGCCCCAAAAACATTTGCCACAATCCATCTCTTTAACATATGCATCCAATTCCTAGGGCAAAATCTGCCATTGCCTCCCATTGGAGTTCATTCAGGCCTCTATGCTTGGTTCCCCTCATCATCACTAAGTCATCTTGAGCAACCTTCTATTTTCGAAAGTATATCGACAACACAATTGAATCTAGGACACTCAAGCACATCAAGCTCTTCTTTAACTTTGGAGCATGTCTTACACCAATCAACATCTTCACAATACCATCATATATTTTGATTCTAATGTCACTTATACCCACAATATTGCACTCAACGTTGTTCTCCCACTGCTTGATACCATCACTCTTGCACCGATAAGTAGCAAACCAATAAAAATATGTTCAACGATGCATCCTTAATGACAAAAAACACGTTATCAATACTCTTTTGAGTTACTATCACTAGATTGTGATCCTGAGGAAGCCAGCCCAGTTGAGCGAACCCACGGCTGCACTTGCAGTGCCTTCAAAGCCCTCACATGGGCAACTGTATTGTATTGCGATACGGGAGACTAACTTGCCCAGCCATCGCCAAGTGGTTGTAGGAGCACTTCCCTATGCAAGATCACATCACTCGACTCTTGTACCGAAACTGCCTCGAGGCAACTCAGCATATTCTTGGCCCACATCCGCCTATATAATTGTCGACATACTATTTCATCGATTGATAGGATAGACAGACCATCCATTTGTCATGTCAGCCTTTCACTTTTGCCTTTGCAATTGATGCAGGAGGCATCCGATGCTAGCGTACGGAACCGAATCAATCTAGAACGGCTCGTGCTCCATATAGAGTTTACATCCCGGGCGAGAACCAATCTACAGTAAATTATCCCGAACCTGTCTTAGATTGGAGTCACATTTCCAAAGTGAGAATCCCAAATTGGCTCAATTAAATATGTAAATGCCCTGAACACGCATGCCGAGTTATTATCTTTTCTCTTATTAAATAAACACATACCAATTTCAATTCGACATACGTCCGTAGATCTAAATCGTTATACCTCTCAAAACTTGTGCAGCCACTGTTGAAGAAGCCATCAGAGGGAGAGGATGCGGATGGGAAAGAGGGGAAATGTGGTTGAAAATGAAGATTTGTGCTCCAGGTTTTGTGATAGAAACTACCTAATAACATGGAATTGAAACCTCTCCTATTGATTATAACCTATTGATTACGTCAAATTTACGTTGGCAGGAAATTGCTAGGCATTTAAGTCATCGCTAATTGGCTTAGACGAATTGAAAGCTTAGATACAACCGCGTATCTTGTGCAAAACAGATGATCAGACGATCGAGTTTATGGAAAAAAAGAATAAGAACTTGAGCTATTAGGTCTCGAGATTCAGACCTAGAACAATTCAAACACTCCAATTTTTAAAATCGACAGCAAAAGATGTTAAATAGGAAAGGGCAAGAATTAACCGCTGTCTAAGGTGACGCCAGTTTGTTGATGGCTTAATTATACTTTTGGAGCACTTCATCGCACAGTATAATTTTGCACCCAATCTTCACTATTTTATCGCCGAGTAGCAGGGCAGATATGAACCTCCAGTCATGTCTACCCTCTTCGTTTTTTTTTTTTTTAAATTTGTTATCAAACCAAAGTCGGGATAGTTTTATCGCACCCTTAGGGCCAACGTCCGATTATTCACATTTTTTGCATGCGAGGCGGTTATCATAATTGCTATCCTATCCGGGTCACCTCACACCGAGTTGAATTCAATCGCACGCGATGGATGACAAATCATGATTTTTCACGAAGACGTCGGCGTGGATCTTGTAAGATGGCCTGACCATATTTCCTCGCCGGACCCATCCGGGAGGGCAGGTTGGGTGGATTTCACATATTTTAACCTAATTTGTCAATAATTTACATCCGATTGATAATGGCATATTGGTTGAGTTGAATCCAACTTTTGATTTTCTTTCCTTACTCTCCTGATTTATGATTTACAAGGATATCTATAAAAGTCGGCCAGCTTTGATGGTTTTTTTTTTTTTTGGTCGAAAGCTTTGATGGTTTTTAGCCAGCTGGTTTTCATTCGAATCAACAACGTGAGTAAGAAATCAATTATGACTTGACTCAAATATTAAGTAGGTGGAGATTGTTAGACAATATCTTGAATTTGAGCCTATAGACAAAATTTCAAATTCACATAGGAGATTTCGTATTTGGGTATTCCAGCAATTATCAAATGGACATCCAAATTGGATTGGACTAAGTTTCTCAACAAATAGGGAAATCACTTTTTTCGTTAGATTTAGAAGTGAACCGCTATTTCCTCATTTTGTTGGAGACATATATTCATATTCAATCATGTCTTTTATGTCTTTAGGTTATTTACGTGGAAAATTCAACCAAGAGGGTGGTGAATAAGTTGATTCTCAAAACTTTAGATTTTTTCGGGAACAACTCAAGTTAATTTTGATAGATGTTGGAATAATTTGATTATGTCAGATTAATGATGCTTCTATGAGATAAATAATGAAATAAGTAGAGAGATAGAAGGAGTTGCAAGCAAATCTTATAGTGATTTAGCTTAGATTAAGTTCATTCATTCTCCCAAAGTAATAGCAAACAACAAGATCGAAAGGGTGTGGCCCAACTAGACCACGGTAGGACTAGGCCGGTCCTTGGTCCTAGGACCCTGCACTCTACATTGTATGGGTTGTTCCTCAATTTTAGGACTTCTGGAGCAACTCTATATATTACATATGTGTTTTATACAAGATATATCATATATTTTATATTTTATATTTCTTTTTTTTTGGTCGAAAATACCGATAGATTATATTAAAGGAAAAGTACAGCCTGAGACTAAAGCATCGCTTAATACAATATCCTGAAAGAGAAGGGGAGGAAAAATTAGCCAGTGTTGGACCGGGCCATGAACCCTATGGGCTTTGGCAGCCCAGTCAGTTGCTAGATTGGCTTCGCGGCGTACATGCTGGAGAGAGGCGTTAGGGCATCAAGAAAACAGATCTTGAAGAACCGCAAAGAGGTGACGCTCCATCCATGGCGGCTATTGCTTCTGCCGAAGGATCTCCACTAGTAACAAACAGTCCGATTCAAACAAGACGTGCTGGAGATGAAGCCCCTGCTGGATCAGATGTTGGATGGCCAGAATAAGTGCGAAGATCACAGCTTGGAAAGCCGCTTGAGCAGGAACGCTCCTCGTGAACATATTAGTGAGTTTTCCTTCAAAATTTCGGTAAATACATGCAACCGTGCCTTGCTCGTTCCCTAGTAAAAAAGCCCCATCAATATTGCATTTGATAGTACCTTTTTCGGGGGGTTTCCATCGGCGATCAGGACTGACGTTGGAGTTTTGAAACCGATGTGCAGAGGGCTGTAGAATCTGGAATATCCTATGCTGAGCTAGGGCGTTCTCCACAGCTTGGATAGAATTCGAGGTTTGCTGCTTGAAAATTGCGTTGTTTCACTGACACCAAATCTCCCACAGCAGATTGGCAAGCACTGCAAAATTTGGAGAAGTCCTAGAATGAGTGGCTCTTGAGAGTGCTAGTATGCACACCTAGAGGGGGTGAATATGTGTATAAAATAAACCTTGGCAAATATATTACATGCGGAATAAAATAAACTTCGAGTAAAATAAAGGAGTTATGGAAGAGAATAAGAACACAAGATTTATAGTGGTTCGGCTTAATCCAAGCCTACGTCCACTCTCCCACGCTAACAACTTTCTTGGCTGGATTCTACTATGCAATCAACAAGATATTACAACTTTGAGTGCAAACACTTAGTAGATCACACTATCTCACTAAGTCACTCTTTTGGTATTTCTCTCACGATCACAAATGTTTAAGCTCTCGAGACAAGTATATGATCGAAGGTCGCTCGAATTTTGGAATTATAAATTCTACGCTCCATCTCTTACTTGCTCATCGGTCCATGATCTCCTTAAATACTCCTCCACTTCCAAACTACCCGTTGGACAGTATCCCGGAGAATCGTCTTCCAATATACTCATTGGACAGCTCTGTATCTAAAAGATTTGGTAGCTGTTGAGTGACAAAGGTAAAATCCCAAATTGATTCTGATCGCCCATACAAATGAAATCTTGGTTTCCATAAGTAAAGCTTCTTCGTATAGAAAGTTCTTATCTTCAAGATCCAATCATCAATCAATTAGATTGAATCAATCAAATCAATCTTGATGTGGAATCCAAACCAGATCACTAGCCGTTATATGATTGGGCTTGAGTTACGATCTGTCGAGTCTTGATGTAAAATCTAAGAGCAATAGACTTTTCAATCTGAGTCTGAGTGCGATAGACTTTACAATCTGAGTCTAAACATATTCTGCTTCTGAACAGATTTAGCTTTAAGGTCTATACCTAATTCAGCTTCAGCATAGAGTCTGTCTTCTAGTTCAACTTCAGCATAGAGTCTGTCTTCTGGTTCATCATTCACATTCAGTCTAGAATTTGTCAGAGTGAGCAGACTTCTGATGTAGAACAGACTTTGACACTAAAGTCTGGCAGTCTTCAGACTTTGACACAGAAGTCTGGAAATCTTCATAATATACTTTAGACATGTGTTACGTTCAGTCTTCTGGCCGTCTTCAGACTTTGACAATATCATTTACATGTTCTATTATCTGCATGGTCTATTACTTAACCATTAAACATGTTAGTAGCTTTTGATTTATTTTGTCATCTTCAAAACATCATAAGGGATTTCCCTAACAATCTCCCCATTTTCGATGATGACAAAACAATCTCTGAATATGTATATTTGTAAACACGCTTTTTAAAAATATTAATTTAAATCAAAGGATATCAGAAGATAACAAATAGATTGAGCATAACAATATATAGAAAAATAATCGCAGCTCAATATTATGCAATAAATATTATTAATCAATCAACACATATGCATATTCATATATTCTCCCCCTTTTGTCATAATCAAAAAGTGATAACAATAGATTCACGTAGAGAATATAAAATGACATAATTTCCAAAAAGATCAACTTTTATAAAACAAGTCGAATATTAAAGATATGCAATATAGCTCACTTCAATCAGATATATCAGCAAATATCCAATAAAAATCACAGATGCATCATGAAATTCACGTACCCTTTTGTCATAATAAAATGATAATATCAGTAAGAGATTTGTTAATGACAAAAGGTAATAAAAGATGCACTAACCAGATTTTTTTGAACAAATTCTGACATATTTACCTTTCATTCCATCCATAATAAGATCACGATCAATTCAAAAAGATTTTTCCAAAATTGATCAAAGCTCCCCCTCAATTTGTTGCCTTTTTGAGATTATCACGATTCTTTCCTTTTTCTTGGATTTGATTTCTCCCCTTGTCATCATGACAATATTTGCGAATAGAAACAATTGTGGCTTGTGCATGTTAAACATAATATTTTTCCAGTATTTCCTTTGTAGCGACAACATCCGCAACGATCACTTGCATTTTGAAATTCGAGGCAAAAATTTATTTTCTTCAATCAAGCTCTTCTCGAATTCAACCTACATCAACTTAACAAACTTTTTCTACAAATAATATCCACATCATATATAATGCCCTTTCTTCAAATAAATGAATCGAATAGCATATATAAAATTATCAAATATTAAAATTCAGAACTATTCAACATTTTGCACGATGCATAAGGGATTTCCTCAATAAGCAAAAAATTTGCACAAGGAATAGAATTTTTGAACTTTCAAAAGATAGTATAGAATCTCCATGATTTTCTGATTGAGCTTTCCAAAATTCAATGGAAAATTCTTTTGTTACCTGCAAATTCTTGTATAATGGATAACCATGTTTGCAAAAATGTCACGTAATATCTTCATTTGATTTGCGAATCAAACTTGCTAGATATAATATATCTTCTAAGTATATCTTCTAAGAATATAGCAAGAATATCCATAAATATGCAGTAATATCTTTCAAGATCAAAAAGATTTCCTTGAGCATAAATTTCAGATATGCATTTTGCAAAAGGAAAATAGATATTTCTGTCACGTGCAAAATTGCAAACTTTATATATATGACAAAAGATATTCGCAATATAATAAACAATCATCCAAAATCATGATAAATGCATGTAGAAATTTGCAAGGCAGGATAAATTTCTCTTACCCAAGGTATATGTTTCAAATATACCATTGATTAAAAAAAAATCATTACCAATTGTCGCAAGAGATATTTTCTGAATGCACCAAAATTTGCGTAGATTCGCAATCATCCTTCCCTTAAAGAATTTCCAAATCATCTTTCTTCTTTCTTCTTTATATCCTGCAAAAGTAACATATCTTTTCTTTGGTACCCATTTTTTCTTGGGTCCATGAGAGTTAGCAAAATATGCTGCTTTTATCCAATTTTTCTTAATAGGTCTCCAGACTTTAGGACAATCTTTCTCAAAATGTTCCAAATCTCCACAATTTGAACACTTAAGGGCATTTAGACCAACAGGTTTTGTAAAGAAATTTTGAAAATGCTTCTTGTACGCAAGTTTATGAGGTCTTTGTCTAAGTCTCTCCTTAACTTTGGGAAAATCAATTAGAGAATCATTTTCCTTAATGAAACCAAGTCCCGACTTATTATAGTAAGGAACTTGTATAGAAATGATATGCTCTAATGTTTTTGATCCATTTGAAAATCTTGTTAAAATATTTGAAAATTCTTTCTTCAAAGAATCATTTTCTTTAACAAGCAAATCTCGATTTTCTTTTGTTTGTAGAAAATCTTTTTGCAAAATTTCGAAATTTTCTTTTTGAGAAAGATCTTGTTGCCTAAGTCGAGAATTCTCCTTTTTAAGTTTGAAAATCCTTTTAAGAGAAGATTTGAGATTTGAACAAAGCTCATTTATATAATTTGAAACTTTGAGATGAATTTTTGAATTGCTTACCTCGATTTCCTCATCGGATTCTGAGTCTGTGTCCAAGTCAGACTTTGATTCTGAGTTTGTGTCTGAGTCAGACTCAGATTCTGAATGTGCCGTCAAGCATATATTCTCTTGCTCATCATCTTTCATTGTTCTTTTATGCCCATTATGTTTGTATCGTCTTCTTCCACTGAATTTCCTTCCTTTTCTATTCAGATTTTTGAATTTCTTAACCATAAAGGCAAGTTCTTCGACATCCATGTCATTTTGTGAGTCTGTTTCATCAAAAACAGCATTAGATATTAAAGCAATGGACTTCTTACCTTCGGGATCTTCATCGTTGATTTGTTCAACTGCATAGGATTGAAGAGTGCCGATCAATTCATCAACGGTGAGTGGCATAATCCTTTGAGTCTCCCGGATTGAGGTCTTGACATGGTTCCAATCTTTTGAAAGACCTCGCAAGAGTTTGTTGACTTTCATTGGGGAAGAAATTGGATGACCTTGATATGCTAAACCGTTTACAATTTTTGTAAAACGATTGAACATATCTCCAATCGACTCTCCTTGCTTCATCTTGAAGGATTTATATTTGCCGAGAAGAAAGTTTACTTTTGTCTCTCTTACACGATCGGTCCCTTCATATGTAACATGAAGTCTATCCCAAACTTCTTTAGCTATTTCACATGAAGAGATTCTGTTATATTCAGCAAGAGATAAAGCGTAATATAAAGAACAAATGGCTTTTGCATCAAGCGCTTCTCTTTTGGACATCTCTGTTGGAGAAATCTTTCCAGAATATTTTGAAGCTGACAAAACGTTTCTAACAGTCTAAGTCTGGACGTTCGGAGACCGACAGTTTAAAGTCTGAAGACTTTGTATTCTCGAGACTCAAGATCCAAGACTCAAGACCCAAGACTCAAGACTCAAGACTCAAGACTTAAGACTCAAGACTCAAGACTTAAGTCTGTTCTCACCGACGCTTTCTAATCCAAAGGACGAAGGAAATCCAAAGCCGAGGTCTATGGTTGAGGATTCGATCCTATCCTCTGGAAAAGATTCTTTGGTTGGATAATTATTTCGGATTCTTTCATTCTTATCTAAGATCGATTGAAGATCCGATGGTCAACGAAATAATCTTGGAATGTTCTATTCATGGAAACCGAGATCCTGATTGTATGGGCGAACAGGATTGATGGGCTATCATCAGATTCCTTAAATAGCTTGGATGATCTTCTTGATTGATTCCGTCCAACGGGTAGATTGGAGGAATTCCTTTGGTAAGTGCCAACGGCTATGATGGCATGAAGGAGTATAAAAGGAAGACATTCTAGTTGTTTTAAGTGTGTGATTGATAGAAAAATTCCAGTAGTCCAAGACCCTTGATTATTAGTCGAGACTGCTCGAGCGAAATTGTATACGAGAGTGTTTGTACTTGGCGAGACCTTGAGTGAGTGTGGTAGATCATCTACACCTAGAATTCAAGGAAGATCAACACCGTAACAGCTCTTTGATTATAGTGGAATCCAGCCAATCGGCCGTCAATGCGAAAGAGTGGACGTAGGCTTGAATCAAGCCGAACCACTATAAACCGAGTGTTCAATTCTCTCTTTCCCTTACTCGCCTCTCTCGATTGATATTTAATTATTGCAAATTCTTTAACTGTCTAAAGTATTGTGCAATCTTCAAGAAAATTCGTTGTATACCTATTCACCCCCTCTAGGTACTCATACTAGCAATATCAATTGGTATCGAGCCCGTGTTCTCACTTTGTTTGAAGTGTTTTACTTCGAGTAAAAGATCCATGGCTAGTATGCTAGCACCGGGGCTGATGGAAGGGCAAAGCAATACCGACCTCCCTACTTCGATGGAAAGGATTACAACATCCGGAAGAATAAGATGAAAGCTTTCCTTCGATCAAAGGATCCTCTGGAATGGGACGTTGTGGAAAGAGGAATCACTCCTGCTGCTGCATCAATCTCTGAAAGAGGGAAAGACACTATTGAAACCAGCGGAATGTCTCAAGAAGAGATAAACAAGAGACAAGCACTCGATGCAAAAGCAATTTACTCCTTATATTGTGCTTTATCTCCAACTGAATATAATAGAATATCTTCTTGTGTTACAGCAAAAGAAGTATGGGATAGATTACACATCACCTATGAAGGGACAGATCGAGTGAAGGAGACCAGAATTAACATTCTTCTTGGTCAATATGAAGCCTTCAAAATGAAACCAGAGAATCTATAACCGACATGTTTAGTCGTTTTACGTATATTGTCAATGGTCTTGAGAACCAAGGACAAAAATTTCTGATCCCATGAAGGTGAACAAGCTTCGCGTGGACTCTCCAAGGATTGGAATCATATAAAGACTTCAATAAGAGAGACGCAAAGAATCATGCCATTATCTCAGAGATCGAGCCGATTGGAACTCTTCAAATCTTACGAAGTGGAACGAATTAATGAAGACGAAGATCCAAGAGGTAAGAAATCTATTGCACTAAAATCAAATGACGATTCGATGATGCAGATTCTGGAGATGATATGGATGATGAGGAGCTTGCTCTCATGATAAGAAGATTCAGAAAACTGAATAGAAAAGGCAGAAGGTTCATCCCAAGGAAACAAAGTTTTCGTAGACAGCAGACTAAGTCTCGTTGATGATGAGGAACCAAACAAAGATGTAGTCTTGCTTCGAATGTAAAAAGAAGGGACACATCGACCCAACCGTCCTCTTCGAAAAGAAAAGAGGAAAAGCTGAGAAGTTTCGAAAAGCTCTCAAAGCCGAAACCCGGAGTGATACGTAATGTGAAGAGAGTGATAATGAATATGCCAACATATGTTTGATGGCACATTCAGATTCGACTCAGATTCTCGTTCGACTCGACATGTGAATTTGAGGTAAGTGATTTTAAAATTCCTGTCAAAGTCTCTAAATATATTGATGAACCGTGTTTCGGTCTTAAGACTTCTCTCAAAAGAATTTCCGAACTTAAAAGGAAAACTCAATTCTGAAACAAAAGGAAGTTATTTTAGAAGAAAGAGTTAAAAGTCTAGACCTAAATGTTTCTGCTCTTAAAGAAAAAGAAGATGATCTTTTGAAAGAAAATGTTTTCTTAAAAACAGACTTATCAAATATTTCAAAGAAGTTTTCGATAGGATCCGAAAAGCTTGAAAAAGTGCTTTCAGTTCAAAGACCCTATTTCAATAAGTCCGGTTAGGCATGACAATGGAAACAATTCCCTTGATTGATTTTCCTAAAGTTAAAGAAAGAATTAAGAAGAGACCGTCAAGAGAAGCTTACAAAAATCATTTCAAGAAAGTTTTCGTAAAGTCTCGTTGGTCGAAATGCTCTAAGGTGTTCAAAATGTAACAGTCTAGATCATTTTGAAAAAGACTGTCCTATGGTTTGGAAACCCATTAAGAAAGCATGGCCCAATAATGCTTATCCTACTAACTCCAAAGGACCCAAGAAAGTTTGGGTACCAAAGAAAGCTTGAGACTTTCACTTGAATGCAGTCTCCGTCAAGAGAAAGATAAAATGGTATCTTGACAAATGGATGCTCAAGACACATGACAGAGACTCAAAGTGCTTCATAAACCTTGTTCAAGTAAACGGCGGAAATGTTTCATTTGGAGGAAATGGCAAAGGAAGCATCGTGGGATTTGGAACCGTGAAAATTGGAAATCTCACAATAAGCAATGTTTCTCTAGTAGAAGGACTCAACTATAACCTTCTCAAAGCATTAGCCAATTGTGTGATACCGGTTTCAAGATCTCCTTTCAAGAAGGAATTTGCTATGGAATTAGTAAAGATTCTACCGAGTCTTTCATGGGTCGAAGACATGGAAACATCTACCTCTTAGACATGAAATTGAATAAATCTCAATGTCTAATTTCAATTCAAGATGAAGCAAGCATATGGCACGAAAGCTTGGCCATGTCAATATGAAGCAATTAGCCAAAATCTCATCAAAGCGGCTTGTTCGAGGTCTACCCAAATTGCCATACCAAAAGTCCGATTCATGCACTCCATGCATTCTGGGGAAGCAGGTAAGAAATTCATTTAAGCAAACAAATCATGTATCTACTAATCATGAACTGCAGTTGCTTCATATGGATCTCTTCGGACCAACAAGAACCCGAGCATTGGAGGTAAGAAGTATTGTCTAGTAATTGTAGACGATTACTCTCGCTTTACCCGGGTATATTTTCTTGCAAGTAAGTCGAAACCTTTTCGTACTTTGAGAAATTTGCTAAAAAGGTTCAAAATGAAAAAGGATGTGCTATTTCAAGTATAAGAACAGATCATGGAGGTGAATTTGAAAATCAAGATTTCACAAAATTGTGTGATGAATCTGGTTTTAAACATGTATTCTCTTCTCCATACACTCCTCAAAGAAAATGGAGTTGTGGAAAGAAAGAATAGATCTCTTCAAGAAATGGCTAGAACACTTTTAATTGAAAGCAAAATTTCTTCACGGTTTTGGGCTGAAGTCAAGTTTCAACAAAGATGCTATATCATCAATAGAGTCTTCCTAAGACCTATTCTTGAGAAAACCCCTTATGAACTATTCAAAGGTAAGAAACCTATTGTTTCATACTTTCATGTGTTTGGTTGTAAATGCTTTATTTTGAAAAATGCAAGTGATCGTGTTGGTAAGTTTGAAGAAAGATCGATGAAGGCATCTTTCTTGGATATTCTACATCAAGCAAAGCCTACGAGTCTATAACAAGAAAAGCCAGTCTCTGTGGAAGAATCAATGAATGTCAAATTCCAAGACTCAAAAAAGATGAATCCAGCCGTACTCAATATGAAGAGTCTCGAAGTCACTCTAGACCTTCCAAAGTCTTCAACTCAAGAAGCATCTCGACTGGAAGTCCAACATCAAGAAGCTCATGAAGATTCAAATAAAGAAAGAGATCATCAACCAAGCAAATCAACCAGTAACTGGAAACACAAATCTAGTCATCCTAAAGATCTCATAATTGGCGAAATCAATGAAGGAATCCGCACCAGATCAAAAAGACGTGAAGAGTCTAGTGCCGTTGCTCTCATTTCTGAAATTGAACCAAAAAGCATAGAAGAAGCCTTATCTGATGAAAGCTGGATCGAAGCTATGCAAGAGGAGCTCGGATGCTTCAATATTAATGATGTCTCGGGAATTGACATCTAAACCAAAAGGTAAAACTGTTATTGGAGCCAAATGGGTGTTCAGAAACAAGATGAACGAAGAAGGAAAAGTCGTACGCAATAAAGCAAGACTCGTGGCCAAGGGATACACGCAAGAAGAAGGAATAGACTATGACGAGACTTACGCACCAGTTGCAAGGTTAGAAGCTATTCGTCTATTACTTGCGTTTGCTTGTTACAAAAGTTTCAGGTTATTCCAAATGGACGTCAAAAGTGCTTTCCTGAATGGATTTATCCAAGAGGAAGTTTATGTGGAACAACCGCCTGGATTTGAAGACCCAAAGAAGCCGGACTCGGTCTTCGACTGAAAAAGGCTCGTATGGTCTAAAGCAAGCACCTCGAGCTTGGTACGACGTACTAAGTAAGTTCTTATTACGAACGGATTTGTCAAAGGTAAAGTAGATACTACTCGTTCATCAAAAAGGAAAACAAAAGTTTCTTACTCGTTCGGATATATGTTGATGACATTATTTTTGGATCTTCTAATGAAAGTCTTTGCAAGAAATTTTCTAAGTCTATGCGGACGAATTTGAAATGAGTATGATGGGAGAATTAACATTCTTTCTTGGACTTCAAATAAAGCAATTGAAGGAAGGAACTTTTATCTTCCAAGAAAAATATGCTAATGATCTTGTCAAAAGATTTGGATTGGAAAGGTGCAAAAAGACCGACATACCAATGTCATGTTCTCAAAAGATAGACAAGGATGAAGAAGGGAAGAAAGTAGATCAAAAGCCGTACAGAGCATGATCGGTTCACTTCTTTATCTTACCGCTTCTAGACCTGATATTTTGTTGAGTGTTTGCATCTGTGCTAGGTTTCAATCGGACCCTAGAGAATCACATCTCATTGCCGTGAAACGTATTATCAAATACGTTGCCTCATCTTCAAGCATCGGTCTTTGGTATCCAAAGAGGGGAGACTTTAATCTTCTAGGATACTCGGATGCGTATCTGGCGGTCTGAGTCGATAGAAAGAGCACTTCGGAACTTGTCAACTCGCTTGGAAACAGGATGTGTCTTGGTTCTCAAGGAAGCAAAGCACCGTAGCTCTCTCAACGACGTAAGCAGTATGTAGCTCTTGGAAGCTGCTGTTCGCAAATTTTATGGATAAAACAACAGCTACAAGACTTTGGCATTGAAGACTCATGCACAGAAATCAGATGTGACAACACCAACGCGATCAATCTCACCAAAAATCCAATTCTTCATTCAAGAGCAAAGCATATTGAGATTCAACATCACTTCATTAGAGATCATATTCAAAATGGAGAAATCTCGATTCAATTTGTTGATTCGAAGAGTCAACTAGCGATATATTCACAAAGCCTTTGGAGAAAAATCAATTCGACTTTATTCGCTCAAGACTCAACATTTTGAAGCTTGAAGAAGTTAAAGTCTAGAGACTCACCAACTCTAAGACTCTGAACTCTCAGACTTTAAATCATGAGACTCAACATTCTTGGCTAAAGACTGTAAGTTGCTATTTTATCTCGAAAAGGTACGTTCTTTCATTCAGATATAGTTTGTGTGAAATTTCAAAACTTGTCTTGTTTAAGGAATTAATTTAGGCAGTTATTGATTTTGAAAAGAAGTGTTCGTACACTTTCCTTGTACCGATTAAACTTCTCTTTTCAAATCCGAGGTATATATATATATACAGTCTTTCCTCGCCCAATTTTCAAAACCCTAAAAGGCACTCTCCTCCCGATACTGTTTCTATTTCTTGTTCATCGTCGAGAAAGTGGTCATTTTTCTTGGGAAAAGCAAGTGAAGGAATCTTCCAATAGACAAAGAAAGATGTCGTCTTCGAGGAAATCATCAAGAATCGCAAAGCGGGGACCACAAAGAATGGAGAAGGGACCGACTCACTTCGATCTTATCAAGAAGAAGACTTATCAAGTCAGCGACAAAGTCCGATTCGCTCTCCTCCACGTCATTCATCGTCTCCCGCCCCACAAGGTGGAAGTCAATATCTGGAAGAAGAAATAATCGAGGATGCCGACCCAAGAAGAGTCCAAAAACCCTCTCGTTATCTATAAACTTTATCGTGCGTTGAAAAGCACCGGTTCTTCATTAAAGTATATAGATGACTTCCTTAAGGACAAAAATTATGGGAATGAGTATCTTTTTCTGCGGAAAATGGAGGAATTGGGAATTGCTCCTAAAGGAAGGGCGAGGAGGCTCTTGAGAACATTCCCGATCCTCGTATGCCGGACAAAATCCGATTGACGGGAACGATGACGACAAAATGTTCCTTGAATTTAAACCTAGACTGGGTGTGGCAAAGGTGAAAGGAAATCGGATGGATTTGTTTAAATCCAAGGATCGGAAAAAGCGTATTTCAGGCTGTTGAAAAGAGGGGTGATAAACCCTAGAAGTGTCGATTTTGACTTCGGACACCATCAACGTGAACTTAAGAGAAAAGTTGAATTTGCTTCAACTTGAGACTTTTTGCTCGACTCTACGGACGGGTATGTTCAACGACCGCTTATTTCTATTCAAATCTTAGCTTTTTGGATGCGAATAGAATTTCATTCAAGGTGTTCGAGACCAAGTCTACGTGGTAGATGTGAATATGTTGGCGGACATAGTTGGAGTTGAACGAGGACGTTATCTTCCAATCAAAGTCTCACCGCTCGTACTACTCGATCTTGTCAAAGATAGGGACGTAGAGAAGAAAATTACCTATTCCAGATGAATGCCATCAACATTGTGCTTCATAAGATTGTGATCAACTGTCTCGACCGAAGTCTACATCAAAGACTTCGTGTCTCTTCCTGAAGCAAAGTTGATGTATGCGATCAACTCAGGACGGAAGTTTTCTCTCCCGCACACTATTCTCTTCCATATGTACAGAGCAGTGTCAAAAGACAAAGGACAATTGCCTTATCCTGGTCTGGTGACCAAGATCTTCAGACATCTGAACATTGATCTGCCACATACATTTTGTGTTCGACCGTGTGATAAGATGGTGGTAGGATTGAAAATGTTAATGAAGATGCGTTTGCAAGAACTCTCCAAGGCAATGGAGAAATTCAAAGTGAAATCTCCAAATCCGATCCGTTTCAAAAAGGAAAGGAAAGGAGGCCATGGGTGCCCCATCGAAGAAGAAGAAAAGAACTCTCATCCTTGAGGATGAAGATGAAGATGAAGATGATGAAGACCCTACTATCCAAGCGCTGACAAGAACAAGATGTTCTGTGTCTCATCCGACGCATTTCAAAGAGAAAGCGAGAGAAGAAGAAAAGCAGGCAGAGAAGAGGAAGAACAGAGAGAGAAGGAGAAAGAAGTTGAAGAAGAAGTAGAAGGAGAAAAAGAAAAGTCTGCTGACAAATCTGGAGAGAAGGGAAATGAAGAGCATGATCATCACTCTTCCCCTTTCGATGTCCTAGAGACAAGGGGGAGTTAGCGAGCAAGAGAGGTCTACACCTCATGCCGTGTCGGAAGATCTAAGACAATCTCCGAAGACCTGCAAGAAGTTCAGTCTCTCAATTGCTCGAAGAAGGTGATGCATCGATTCCAAATCTGCCGGACCATACGTAAGAGCCATCGTCCGAATACACGCCATCCGAGAAAGCCAATGCCGCATACGTACGGATGATTCTGCAGATTTTCGTAGCATCATGAATATTCTTCTGGAAATGCGTAGCCAGATATATGTTCTGGACTGTGAAATCCAAGCTTTGAAGAATGCTGGACAAGCATCTTCAGTCTCTCTGGAGGATAAATGTGACATCCTGAAATTCGACCCCGTTTCGATAAAGTGAAATGGGCATTTCGTCGACGTGCCTATGGCCTTTTTCTCTGAGCTGATCACTCACGAGTTAACTAACCTATTGGGTGAAGCCGTTAAGGGATGTATCGGCCGTAACATCCCTAAAAGCTACCTAATTGGTTGGATTGAGCTAAAATCACGTCGATCGATTTTTAACCACGAAATTGAACTCGATTTCGGAATCGAATTTTAAGCGCGTCATGATTCTTATTTTTAGGATCCTGTCTCATCGCTCGTCAATTTATTGACGAGTCCGAAATTTCAATAAAGAAATTATCGGAAAAAGAAAATTGAAGACCAAAATAAAATAGAAAGGAAAAGGAAATTAGCAAAGGAAAAGTTGCATAAAGGAATTATGTAATTTCCTTTTTCTTTTCCTCTCTCTCTCTCCCCTTTTCTTTTTCTCTCTCTTTTCTCTCTCTTTCCCTCTCTCTTTTCTTTTCTTTCTTTTTCTCTCTTTTCTTTCTCTCTCCTCTCTCCTCTCCCCTCCCCCCAGCCGTGCGAATTCTCCCCCCTTCCCCACCGCTCATTCCCTCTCTCTCTTTTTCTCTCTCTCTTCTCTCTCCTCTCTCTTCTTTCTTCCTCTGCACGCTCGACCGAACCCCCGTTCTTCTTTCTTCTTCTCCTTCTTTCCTTGCGCGAGCGAACCAGAACCAGCCCGCCCTCGGCCGCTGGCCGTCACGCCGCGCGCCGGACCCGCCGCGCCGCCCGTGCGCTTTCGCCGTCGCGCCGCCGCCGTCCCGCGCGCCAAGCCGAGCAGCCTGTACCCCCGTTCGCCCCTGTTCCAGCCGCTGTTGCCGCCCATCTCCGCCCGCCTCCGGCCACCGCTTACAACCCAGCGGACCACCCCGAGACCCCCTCGCCCTCCGCCGGCCTTCCTCGCCCTCCTAGCCGCCGGAGCAGCTCCGATCCGCTGAACAGCAGACCCACGAAGTGGGTTTCAGCCACTTCGGGCCCGCTTTTGGGCCGTTTCCCGGCCGGATCCGCGAGTCGCTTTGGGAAGTCTCGTTCCTCGCGTCGCCGCCGTCGGATTGATCCGATTTGCGCGCGATTTGGTGAGTAATCTCACTAATCCAGGATTAGTGGCTAATTATGCTTAATGTTGATTTAGATTTAATTAATTATGTTTAGGTTGTTAGATTAGATTAAATTAGCATTTATTAGACAATTGTGGTGCGAATTAGTTAAATTGAATGTATAACTAGCAAGTAGACGTGGTCTACTAATTATTGGAAGTGCCTCGGGATTTTTCCCGACCCTTAGTGGGCTCCAATTAGGCTTTTCGGGCCTAAGTGGATTTTTTAGTATTTAAATATTAATTTTCGGAATTAAATTAAATAATTATTTATTTTCCGAAAATTCAACTGAGATGGCCTGGAACCGGAAAATTATGCTAATGAGCGTGGTGAAGTCCGTTTATTTAATCGGGCTTTATTTTGAACTAAATTGAATTTTTAATAATAATAATTTAATTTTCGAAATTAATAAATTAATTAATTATTTTTCGGAAATTGAGATTTTGATGGCCGATGACCGAAATCTCGTGCTGATCGTCAGGCGCAGTCCGTTTATTTAATTGAGCTTTACGTTGCATGGAATTAAATAAATTGTGATATTTTAGGGATTTACCCTAAATTGATTGGAATTGATTGAGATTGAATTATTGATTGGTAAGTGGCCAATTATGTTTATTCAGCATTTATAATGCTTTGTGGAGCTGTAAAGTGAGTAGAATTGTGAGAGTGATTTGAGTGAGTTGATGAATATGTGGAGATTCATCACAAGATTGACTAGTGTCGGCATTCAATTAGAATTTGACTATGAGAGGTTGTGAGTTAAACCTCGGAAGCCGCCGAAGTATGGCTATGCTAGTTGGGCCGAGATTTGCCATCGAATTTGGAGTCGGTCGCGCCTGTTAAGGCCGTAATCTGCCACCCGATACGGGTCGCGCCTGAGAAGGCCGTAATCTGCCACCCGATATGGGTCGCGCCTGAGAAGGCCGTAATTTGCCACCCGATATGGGTCGCGCCTGAGAAGGCCGTAATTTGCCACCCGATATGGGTCGCGCCTGAGAAGGCCGTAATTTGCCACCCGATATGGGTCGCGCCTGATAAGGCCGGAATTTGCCACCCGATACGGGTTGCGCCTGATAAGGCCGTAATCCGCCACCTGATAAAGGTCGTGCCCATTGGGCCGTAATTTGCTACCTAAAGGTAGGTCGTGTCCTTCGGGACTGTAAATTGTTGCCAAGAAAATTGGTAGTCTAGGCTTGCGAAGTTGTGAGTATGATTTGAGACCGAATTAAGGAAGCGACGGGGAATGATCCGAATGACATGTAATCGACTAGGTCGATTGATCATTGTTTTAATCTGATGTTGTGAATTGGTTGACTGAATGGGAATGACCGTGAGTGGTCTTGTGGGCTTGTTATCGACTAGGTCGATTTGATCGATGCTTCGATCGGTGATATGATTGCTTGAGTGCCTATTGTAAATTGTACTGACTTGCAGGTGAGATCTGATGCCAAGGTACGTCTTCTGACCTATGCGTGTTTAGGCAGCCTTTAGTATAATAGTTTACTAATCGGGCTTAGTGGGGTAGAACTCGCTGAGACGTAGTCTCATCCCAGTTTGGGGAAAACATTTCAGGATCCCGACGAGGAGCTGAGGAGAAGGAATTTGTGAATGAGAACTCGCAGGTGAAATTGAGGAAGAGACTGATCTGAGTGAAGAGGAATCAGAGGAGGATCAGGATGATCTCGAGTATGACTTAGACGAGGATTGAAATCCCATATCTCTGTGAACCCTTTTGTATATGTGTAGATAGAGTGAGACTTTGAAGTTGCGAATAGTTTGTGAAGTGCTCTGTCTAATGCCATGTATAAAGGTTTGGTTATAAATTTCAATATGAAAAATATGGCCCTGCTTTTCTATCCCATCGTTTTATTGTCTGGGGATTTTAACTGCTTCCGCATGTGCTTAATAATGAAAGGGTCGGCGATACATTGTCCTGGGATATCGCATTATAAAATCGACCAAGTGAGACGGATGTGTGCGTGCCTGAGGATCGGGGCGTGACATCCTGTTTAAGTGGTATCAGAGCGAAGTTGAAGATTGGAGTGATAAGGAGCGATGACCATGGGATAGTTAGTAGGAAAGGCCTTTAAATTCATGCTGGTGCATGTCTGTGTTAGCTGAGTGCTAAAATTGTTTGTTGTTTGGATCGCTCTGTTTCTAATTCGGTGTTGAATTGGAAACAGGTGTTAGTTGAGTAAAGCTACACCATGAGCGATCGGGGCCGAGAACTCCCGCAAAGAGGACCCGATGGGCCGTTATTCGGGTAGAGCTCCGACTCGTGTCGAACCCGAGGCGGACGTGGTCGAGCGCGGCACAGGCTAGCGCGTGGAGTGAATCCACCATCGTAGATGTCGGGGTAGCAGCCCCTAATGATCCCGGGTGGATGGGATCTTGCGTGTTTTGGAAGCAATGGGTACCGAGAATGGATCGCAAGGCTGCGACCGCTTGAAGCCGCCGCTCGGCCGCCGCTAATGCCGTAGCTGCTGCCGCTGCTCAGGCCGCTCCTGCCGCCGCCCCTGCAGCCGCACCTGCTGCCGCACCTGCAGTCGCACCTGCCGTTGCTCCAGCCGCCGTGAATGTTGAGAACCCACCGGAGATAGTGGTTGCTGCAAGACCAATCCATAAGTTGGTGGAGCATTTCCTAAGGTTAAATCCGCCGTTGTTTACTGGGTCTGGAGACCCCGAAGCTGCTTCTTCATGGATTAAGAAGCTCGAGAAAGCGTTTGCATTGCTGATGTGCAGCGAGACTGAGAAGGTGATGTTAGCAACTTACCAGCTGGAGGGAGTTGCTGACACTTGGTGGATGACAACTCGAGAAATGATCTTTCCGGAAGGTGCTGCCCAGGATTGGAACACTTTCCGCGAAGCCTTTAATGATAAGTTTTTCTCTGAGACTGCCAGAGAGGTGAAGATGGCTGAATTTCAACGTCTTCGCCAGGGTTCTCTATCTGTTGACGAGTATGAGGCGAAGTTCGCCGAACTTTCGCGATATGCCCCCGAATTAATTGAGAACCCCGTGAATCGAGCGAGGAGATTCAGAGAGGGATTCAGGCAAGATTTGAAGAGTGCCTTAGTCCTTCTGGATCTGAAGACTTATAATGAAATATATCGGAGAGCTCAGAAAATTGAGAAAGATCATAATGATAAAGCTGCCTCATCTGGATCGAGGTTTAGTTCTCACAGAGACAACATCCGCCAAGGAAAGAGGCCGATGTTTGCAAATAGATTCCAAAGTCCACTCAGCAGAGAGGGTGGAATCGGAAAGACAGGGTCTAATCAGAATGGTGTGTGTCGCCTGTGTGGAAGGCAACACGGATCTGCCCCATGCTATTCTAGACCGGGTACTTGTTTTGGGTGTGGCCAGCCGGGTCACATAGCTAGGGACTGTCCCAGAAGACAGGGGAGACCACATCAGTTGCCACCACCACCGCAAATGGGCCAGATCAGAGGGTATGCACCTCAGAACACGCCGCAAGGAGGTCAGCTGAGACCACCAGTTCAGGGTACAGTGTATGCAATCACTGGAGGACTGGACAAAGGGAAAGCACCGCAGATAGAACACAACTAGGATGACGAAAAGAACGGGAATAGACTGACTAAGCACCAAGTAAAGAAAGAATGTTTTGAGGTGTTTCTATCAGAGTAGAGTGGCGGGATTTTGAGTGAAGGTTGTGAAATTTCCGTTGTTGTAATAAAGTGGTAGGAAAATGAATCTCTAGTTATAGTTGTACTTGAATCCTTTGCCTATATATAACTTTGATATCGTCTATGAAAAGGTTTAGCTCGAGGAGCTTTTGTGTAATGAAGTGTTATTGCAATGTGATATAGTTTAATCCGTTGAAGGAACTTATAATGAAGACAGTGTTATGGGTTAGAATTTTAGAAGAATGGTGATCAAGATGTCCTGTATCACCCTGGAAAGACGCTTCACTTGACAAACCAGAATGTTGCAAGAGGATACCGGTGGGTGAAGTTAAGATTTTGGAAGATGGAATGTCGAGGTATCGTAAGTGATGATAAGTGTCAGACAGTACGAAACTTGAGGAAGAAACTTGGCCAAGAACTCACGGTTGTAGTTGCAGTATTCGACCATACAGTGTGAGGTAGGTAGACTGATATGAAAATAGTTATCATCGGACAGGTTGCAAGTGTCAAATGTGCTAGTAAGTAAAAGCTCAACATTGCAAGCCGGGAGGATTTCTACAACCTCTCGCGATCCCAGAGTGGAAATGGGAGCATATCACGATGGACTTCGTGACTGGACTACCAAGGAGTCAAAGGGGAAATGATTCGATTTGGGTAGTAGTCGACAGGCTGACAAAGTCGGCTCACTTCATTGCAGTTCGAAAGGACTTGAGTCTAGATAGACATGCAGACCTGTATGCGCGTCAGGTGGTTCGTATGCATGGAGTGCCAGTTACGATAACATCTGATAGAGACCCGAGATTTACTGCTGCTTTTTGGAAGAGCTTGCAGAGTGCTTTGGGTACAAAGCTTCAGTACAGTACGGCATATCATCCTCGGACGGATGGCCAGTCAGAAAGGACGATTCAGACTCTTGAAGACATGCTGAAAGCGTGTGTAATAGACTTCAAAGGAAGCTGGGAAGATCAACTTCACCTGGTAGAATTCGCTTACAACAACAGCTATCAGCAGAGCATCAAGATAGCTCCATTTGAAGCGTTGTATGGCAGAACATGCAGAACTCCAGTGTGTTGGGATGAAGTCGGAGAAAGGAAGATAACAGGCCTAGAGTTGGTTCAGCAATCGGTAGATGCCGTGGCAGTGATCAGAGATAGATTGAAGACAGCGCGAAAGCAGAAAAGTTATGCGAGATAAGCGCCGAAGGTCTTTGGAATTCCAAGTTGGTGATCATGTTTTTCGAAAGTGTCACCAATGAGGGGAACTTCGCGCTTTGGTAAGAAAGGCAAGCGAGTCCGAGGTACGTAAGTCCGTTTGAGATTATTGAAAGAATCATAAACCTAGCGTATCGTCTTGCGTTGCCGCCAAGATTGGCGCAAGTGCATGACGTCTTTCACGTGTCGATGATAAGGAAGTACGAGCCCGACCCGACCCATGTGCTCAATTTCGAGGAATTGGACGTGGATGACCGTGTGTCATACGTTGAAAGCCCGGTTCAAATTGTTGATCGTAAAGAGCAAGTTCTGCATACAAAGACCATTCCGTTGGTCAAAGTGGTCTGGCAACACCACGGCATTGAAGGAGCGACTTGGGAGACTGAAGAATCGATGAGACAGTTGTACCCCCGCCTTTTTGAACGAAGTGTAACGGTTTAAATTTCGAGGACGAAATTTTTATAAGAGGGGAAGAGTTGTGACATCCTGAAATTCGACCCCGTTTCGATAAAGTGAAATGGGCATTTCGTCGACGTGCCTATGGCCTTTTTCTCTGAGCTGATCACTCACGAGTTAACTAACCTATTGGGTGAAGCCGTTAAGGGATGTATCGGCCGTAAAATCCCTAAAAGCTACCTAATTGGTTGGATTGAGCTAAAATCACGTCTGATTGATTTTTAACCACGAAATTGAACTCGATTTCGGGAATCGAATTTTAAGCGCGTCATGATTCTTATTTTTAGGATCCTGTCTCATCGCTTGTCAATTTATTGACGAGTCCGAAATTTCAATAAAGAAATTATCGGAAAAAGAAAATTGAAGACCAAAATAAAATAGAAAGGAAAAGGAAATTAGCAAAGGAATTATGTAATTTCCTTTTTCTTTTCCTCTCTCTCTCTCCCCTTTTCTTTTTCTCTCTCTTTTCTCTCTCTTTCCCTCTCTCTTTTCTTTTCTTTCTTTTTCTCTCTTTTCTTTCTCTCTCCTCTCTCCTCTCCCCTCCCCCCCGGCCGTGCGAATTCTCCCCCTTCCCCACCGCTCATTCCCTCTCTCTCTCTTTTCTCTCTCTCTTCTCTCTCCTCTCTCTTCTTTCTTCCTCTCGCACGCTCGACCGAACCCCTGTTCTTCTTTCTTCTTCTCCTTCTTTCCTTGCGCGGAGCGAACCAGAACCAGCCCGCCCTCGGCCCGCTCGCCCGTCACGCGCGTCGCGCCGCGCCCGGACCGCCGCGCCGCCCGTGCGCTTCGCCGCGCCCCCGCCGTCCGCGCGCGCCCAAGCCGAGCAGCCCGCCCCGTTCGCCCTGTTCCGGCCCATTGCCGCCCATCTCCGCCCGCCTCCGGTCACCGCTTGCCCCGGACCACCCCGAGACCCCTCGCCCTCCGCCGGCCTTCCTCGCCCTCCTAGCCGCCGGAGCAGCTCCGATCCGGCTCGAACAGCGAGACCCACGAAGTGGGTTTCAGCCACTTCGGGCCCGCTTTTGGGCCGTTTCCCGGCCCCGGATCCGCGAGTCGCTTTGGGAAGTCTCGTTCCTCGCGTCGCCGCCGTCGGATTGATCCGATTTGCGCGCGATTTGGTGAGTAATCTCACTAATCCAGGATTAGTGGCTAATTATGCTTAATGTTGATTTAGATTTAATTAATTATGTTTAGGTTGTTAGATTAGATTAAATTAGCATTTATTAGACAATTGTGGTGCGAATTAGTTAAATTGAATGTGTAACTAGCAAGTAGACGTGGTCTACTAATTATTGGAAGTGCCTCGGGATTTTTCCCGACCCTTAGTGGGCTCCAATTAGGCTTTTCGGGCCTAAGTGGATTTTTTAGTATTTAAATATTAATTTTCGGAATTAAATTAAATAATTATTTATTTTCCGAAAATTCAACTGAGATGGCCTGGAACCGGAAAATTATGCTAATGAGCGTGGTGAAGTCCGTTTATTTAATCGGGCTTTATTTTGAACTAAATTGAATTTTTAATAATAATAATTTAATTTTCGAAATTAATAAATTAATTAATTATTTTTCGGAAATTGAGATTTTGATGGCCGATGACCGAAATCTCGTGCTGATCGTCGTGGCGCAGTCCGTTTATTTAATTGAGCTTTACGTTGCATGGAATTAAATAAATTGTGATATTTTAGGGATTTACCCTAAATTGATTGGAATTGATTGAGATTGAATTATTGATTGGTAAGTGGCCAATTATGTTTATTCAGCATTTATAATGCTTTGTGGAGCTGTAAAGTGAGTAGAATTGTGAGAGTGATTTGAGTGAGTTGATGAATATGTGGAGATTCATCACAAGATTGACTAGTGTCGGCATTCAATTAGAATTTGACTATGAGAGGTTGTGAGTTAAACCTCGGAAGCCGCCGAAGTATGGCTATGCTAGTTGGGCCGAGATTTGCCATCGAATTTGGAGTCGGTCGCGCTGTTAAGGCCGTAATCTGCCACCGATCGGGTCGCGCCTGAGAAGGCCGTAATCTGCCACCTGATATGGGTCGCGCCTGAGAAGGCCGTAATTTGCCACCCGATATGGGTCGCGCCTGAGAAGGACGTAATTTGCCACCCGATATGGGTCGCGCCTGATAAGGCCGGAATTTGCCACCCGATACGGGTTGCGCCTGATAAGGCCGTAATCCGCCACCTGATAAAGGTCGTGCCCATTGGGCCGTAATTTGCTACCTAAAGGTAGGTCGTGTCCTTCGGGACTGTAAATTGTTGCCAAGAAAATTGGTAGTCTAGGCTTGCGAAGTTGTGAGTATGATTTGAGACTGAATTAAGGAAGCGACTGGGGAATGATCCGAATGACATGTAATCGACTAGGTCGATTGATCATTGTTTTAATCTGATGTTGTGAATTGGTTGACTGAATGGGAATGACCGTGAGTGGTCTTGTGGGCTTGTAATCGACTAGGTCGATTTGATCGATGCTTCGATCGGTGATATGATTGCTTGAGTGCCTATTGTAAATTGTACTGACTTGCAGGTGAGATCTGATGCCAAGGTACGTCTTCTGACCTATGCGTGTTTAGGCAGCCTTTAGTATAATAGTTTACTAATCGGGCTTAGTGGGGTAGAACTCGCTGAGACGTAGTCTCATCCCAGTTTGGGGAAAACATTTCAGGATCCCGACGAGGAGCTGAGGAGAAGGAATTTGTGAATGAGAACTCGCAGGTGAAATTGAGGAAGAGACTGATCTGAGTGAAGAGGAATCAGAGGAGGATCAGGATGATCTCGAGTATGACTTAGACGAGGATTGAATTCCCATATCTCTATGAACCCTTTTGTATATGTGTAGATAGAGTGAGACTTTGAAGTTGCGAATAGTTTGTGAAGTGCTCTGTCTAATGCCATGTATAAAGGTTTGGTTATAAATTTCAATATGAAAAATATGGCCCTGCTTTTCTATCCCATCGTTTTATTGTCTGGGGATTTTAACTGCTTCCGCATGTGCTTAATAATGAAAGGGTCGGCGATACATTGTCCTGGGATATCGCATTATAAAATCGACCAAGTGAGACGGATGTGTGCGTGCCTGAGGATCGGGGCGTGACAATAAATTCAAAGACCTCGCTCTGCAACTTCAAGCCAATGCCAAGGGAGAAGAGGTAGCTCATCTGAGAGAAGACCTGAAGAAGCTCGAAGGAGTAGTCCAGTCCATTGGGGATTTCCAGATCGTGCGCATTCCCAAGCAGACATGACTCCTTTCTCACCCTTTTCAATGCTGACAAAAAGGGGGAGAACCAACCAATTTGAACCAAACCAAATCTTTTAAAAAAATTTTGTGGTTATGTTTATTTGTGAGTATGACTTGAGAACTTGAACTTGGGTGTGAATTTGACTGAATTGACTGTGGATTGTGATGCTTGACTGGTTGCATTTATTCAAGTGTGTTATATGGTGTTTCTCATGAAAGTCTAACCAATTTTCTGTGGATGCAGAGTCTGGTTGCTTTTTTAATCTTTTTGAGTTAGCCATATTGCTTGAGAAATGTTTTTGCAGGTCAAAGTTGTTCAAATCTACAAGAAAGTTTTGTCACCATCAAAAAGGGAGAGATTGTTGGAGAAATCTTTCCAGAATATTTTGAAGCTGACAAAACGTTTCTAACAGTCTAAGTCTGGATGTTCGGAGACCGACAGTTTAAAGTCTGAAGACTTTGTATTCTCGAGACTCAAGATCCAAGACTCAAGACCCAAGACTCAAGACTCAAGACTCAAGACTCAAGACTTAAGACTCAAGACTCAAGACTTAAGTCTTCTCACCGACGCCTTTCTAATCCAAAGGACGAAGGAAATCCAAAGCCGAGGTCTATGGTTGAGGATTCGATCCTATCCTCTCGGAAAAGATTCTTTGGTTGGATAATTATTTCGGATTCTTTCATTCTTATCTAAGATCGATTGAAGATCCGATGGTCAACGAAATAATCTTGGAATGTTCTATTCTTGGAAACCGAGATCCCGATTGTATGGGCGAACGATTGATGGGCTATCATCGATTCCTTAAATAGCTCGGATGATCTTCTTGATTGATTCCGTCCAACGGGTAGATTGGAGGAATTCCTTTGGTAAGTGCCAACGGCTATGATGGCATGAAGGAGTATAAAAGGAAGACATTCTAGTTGTTTTAAGTGTGTGATTGATAGAAAAATTCCAGAGTCGAAGACCCTTGATTATTAGTCGAGACTCAAGCGAGCGAAATTGTATACGAGAGAGTGTTTGTACTTGGCGAGACCTTGAGTGAGTGTGGTAGATCATCTACACCTAGAATTCAAGGAAGATCAACACTGTAATAGCTCTTTGATTATAGTGGAATCCAGCCAATCGGGCATCGGTGCGAAAGAGTGGACGTAGGCTTGAATCAAGCCGAACCACTATAAACCGAGTGTTCAATTCTCTCTTTCCCTTACTCAGTCTCTCGATTGATATTTAATTATTGCAAATTCTTTAACTGTCTAAAGTATTGTGCAATCTTCAAGAAAATTCGTTGTATACCTATTCACCCCCCTCTAGGTACTCATACTAGCAATATCAATCTCCATCCGAGACATAGGAGCGGGGGGTTTGGTTTCTTTGTCTTTGCCATTCTTATTTGATGTAGACGCAACAATGGGGTTGATTCCTCTTTCCACAACATCCCATTGTAAGAGATCTCTGGATCTTAGGAATGCTTTCATTTTGTTCTTCCATACGTCGTATTCCTTTCCATCAAAATATGGTGGCCTTGTGTTGCTTTGCCCTTCCATAAGTCCTAGTGCCAACATACTAACCATAAAGAATCTTTAGCTCAAAAGTAAAAACACTTTTATAAACCGAGCACTTGGCTCTGATACCAATTGAGAGTGCTAGTATGCACACCTAGAAGGGGGTGAATAGGTGTATAAAATAAACATTGGCAAATATATGCGGAATAAAATAAACTTCGAGTAAAATAAAGGAGTTAGGGAAGAGAATAAGAACACAAGATTTATAGTGGTTTGGCTTAATCCAAGCCTACGTCCACTCTCCCATGCTAACAGCCTTCTTAGCTGGATTCCACTATGCAATCAACAAGAGATTACAACTTTGAGTGCAAACACTTAGTAGATCACACTATCTCACTAAGTCACTCTTTTGGTATTCCTCTCACGATCACAAATGTTTAAGCTCTCGAGACAAGTATATGATCGAAGGTCGCTCGAACTTTGGAATTATAAATTCTACGCTCCGTCTCTTACTTGCTCACCGGTCCATGATCTCTTTAAATACTCCTCAACTTCCAAACTAAGCGTTTGGACAAGATCCCGGAGAATCGTCTTCCAATATACCCATTGGACAGCTCTGTATCTAGAAGATTTGGTAGCCGTTGAGTGACAAAGGTAAAATCCAAATTGATTCTGATCGCCCATACAAACGAAATATTGGTTTCCATAAGTAAAACTTCTCCGTATATAAAGTTCTTGTCTTCAAGATCCAATCGTCAATCAATTAGATTGAAACAATCAAATCAATCTTGATGTGGAATCCAAACCAGATCACTAGCCGTTATATGATTGGGCTTGAGTTACGATCTGTCGAGTCTTGATGTAAAGTCTGAGAGCAATAGACTTTACAATCTGAGTCTGAGTGCGATAGACTTTACAATCTGAGTCTGAGTGCGATAGACTTTACAATCTGAGTCTGAGTGCGATAGACTTTACAATCTGAGTCTGACCATATTCTGCTTCTAAACAGATTTAGCTTTAAGGTCTGTACCTAGTTCAGCTTCAGCATAGAGTTTGTCTTCTGGTTCATCATTCACGTTCAGTCTGGAATTTGTCAGAGTGAGCAAACTTCTGATGTAGAACAGACTTTGACACTAAAGTCTGCGGTCTTCGACTTTGACACGAAGTCTAGAAATCTTCATAATATACTTTAGACATGTGTTACGTTCGGTTTTACGGCCGTCTTCGTACTTTGACAATATCCTTTACATATTCTATTATCTGCATGGTCTATTACTTAACCATTAAACATGTTTGTAGCCTTTGATTTATTTTGTCATCTTTAAAACATCATAAAGGATTTACCTAACAGCTCTAGCCGCAACCCACTCATCCAGGTGATGCATAGAGGTAAGTGAGATTGAGATCCTAATCTTTTCATGAGTCCATATGTCTCGAGTCCAATTGCAAAAGAAAAACAGGTGTTCAATGGTTTCTGGAGTGTGTTGATTACATAGGGTGCAGTAGGGATTATGGGAAATAGGTCTGTGGTATAGGTTTGCCTTAGTCGCAAGGGCGTTTTTACAGGTTAACCACATGAAAACACGTATCTTAGGAGCAGTTTGCATATGCCAAATCTTTTTCCATAATCGAACAGGATTCTGATAAGAAGAGGAAGCTGTAGTAGGATGGTTTTCTTGGGTTGAGGACATATAATTGTAGCAGTTTTTAACTGTGAATTCACCTGAGGAAGTGGCAGTCCAAACTAATTAATCAATTAGAAGTGAAGGGTTGATAGGTGTGCTTAAGATCGCTTCACATACCTGTCCATTAAAAAGTTTAGAAATAAGCTCCTTCCAAGCTACAGTAGATGAATTTATTAAATCAGCTACTAGAATAGGTTCACCCTCCGCTGCTATGCCTCCTAATTTTCCAAGTGGAAGCCAAGTATCTTCTTTAATGCTAATCTTGGATCCATCCCCAACTGGCCACCGGAGTTTAGGGAGAATAGCATCTCAACCCTTTAGCATACTCTGCCATCCCCATGAAGGTCTATAGCCTGAGGTTGCACTTTGGAAAGAAGAGTATCTAAAGTAGAGACCTTTGAAAAGTTGACTCCAAATAGCATTAGGTTGCTGGAAAAGACACCAAGCTTGCTTACCAAGCATCGCCTGATTGAAATTGATTAGATCTCTGAATCCCATGCCCCTTCTGTTTTCAAGTGCTTTAATTCTAACCAGTTTGTCCAATGAACACCTGATTCACTATTGTTCTTGCTCCACCAGAATGATGATATCTTCTTCGCTATTAATCTGCAAAGTGACAGGGGAAGCTTAAAGATGGACGTAGCATACTGAGGTAATGCATGTATTATTGCTTTCAGTAAAATCTCCTTGCCACCTTTTGATAAGAAGTTTTCCTTCCAACCAGCTAATTTTGCATTTAGTTTTGCCAGGATCCAAGAGAACATCTCACGTTTTGAACGTCCCTAATCAAAGGGGATTCCCAGATACTTGCCATATCTTCTCACCACAGGCATTCACAGTTCTCTTGCTAAATTAGTTTGTAGAGTCATAGGATAGTTCTTGCTGAAGAATATTCCATATTTGTTCCTATTAATAACTTGTCCTATAGCTAGGCAATACTGGTTTAGTATATTAGCAAGATTTTGGCATTCAGAAACTGTGGCTTTGAGGAAAAAGACTGCATCATCAGCGAAGAACAAATGGGATAACTTAGGACAGGCTTGATTAAATTGAATCCCCTGTAATTGACCCATATCTACTACTTGCTTTATAACTGTAGAAAGAGCATTGGCAAGTAATATGAAAATATAAGGGGATAGGGGGTCACCTTGATGGAGCCCTCTGGTAGGTTTAAAATACGGAAGTTTTTCCCCATTAAAACGAATATTGAGAGAAGCCGTTGTGATACAAGCCATCACCATAGTTACCCATCTATTTGTAAAGCCCAACTGCTGCAAATAAGCTACTAGAAAATCCCATTCAACCCTATCATAAGCCTTATGCATGTTAGTTTTTAGAATAAGATTGAATCTTTTTGTTCTTGTTCTCACTTTAAACTGGTGAAGTACTTCCTGAACAACCATGATATTATCTTGTATTTGTCTGCCACTCACAAATGTTGCTTGTTCTGGTGTGATCAATCTAGGGAGCCAAATCTTAAGTCTGTTAGCCATAACTTTACAGATAATTTTGTAAGCGAAGTTACATAGACTAATGGGACAATAATGGTCGATGCTTTCTGGATGATGTACTTTAGGAACCAGGGCCAAAATTGTTATGTTTAAGTTAGGATGCATACAACCTGATTGAAAGAACTCTTGAACAGTTTTGACGATTGTTGTTTTGATGATATTCCAATGATGCCTGTAGAAAAGACTGTTAAGGCCATCTAGTCCAGGAGCCTTAGAAGCACCCAACTGGAATGTAGCTCGGTATACCTCCTCTTCTGTTACCATACTCATTAATTGATCATTCATTTGTGGTGTGACTACTGCTGGACATTGTTCTAAAAATGGGTGAAAGTCTCGGGTTCCCACTAATTGAAATAGGTGAGAAAAGAAACCCATAGTCATGGCTTTGAGCTATTCTGGCTCCCATATCCAATTATGGTTTTCATCTTTAAGCATACAAATTCGGTTTTTTTGTCTTCTTTGCACTGTACATGCAAGGAAAATTTTTGAATTTTTATCACCCCATGTCAACTAGTTAAGACATGAACGCATAGCCCAGAACTGCTCCTCTTGAGTCCACAGTTTTTGGATTTCAGTTCTAACTGAAGTGGCTAACTCCTTATCTCCCATCTGATAAGATTTCCTATTAGTAATGATCTGTAGATGTTGCTGTAATTGAAGAATGCGCTACTGGGCATTACTAAAATGAGACTTGCTCCAGCTAGCTAGCTTGAGGGAGACTGCCTGCAGTTTTGAGGTTAAAGAGGTATGACTTCTCTCCCAGGCTGATTGAATCACCACTTTACATTCGTAATGTTGACACCAGAAAGCTTCGTAATGAAAGGTCTTTGGTGGCTTGACAGATTGATAATGAGTGTGCAGCATAAGTGGACAATGGTCCGAGCCAATAGGTGGAAGAGCAAGCACTTCTGCAGAAGGATATAATAAACTCCACTCCCAGGAGCAAAATACTCGATCTAACTTCTCCTTCACCAGAGCATGCCCCGCTCTATTATTAGACCGGGTAAATTCACACCCTTTACTTTCCAATTCTATTAAAGCGTAGTCATTAATCAATTTCCGAAAAGATGACATTCTAGAATAAATTGCTGGTCTTCTGCCTACTTTCTCCCAAGGGGATAGGAAATCATTAAAGTCCCCTACGCACATCCAAGGTAAGTGATTTGCTGCGTGAATTAACCTTATGGTATCCCAAAATTCCCGCCGAGCTTAATATGTTGCAGGGGCATGCAAGCATGTTATGTGCATCGAAGCAGTTGTCATCGGATCCAAGACCAAGTAAATTCACACCCTTTTCTTTGTTTATTCTAAATCTTGGCCCCTCCACTTTTGTTATTTCTTATATGGTTCTATCGTATACATTATATACCAAGCCTGGAAAAAGAAAAAGAAATCCTCTTCACTCACCTTGCTCGCCGCTCACCTCTCTTCATTGGCTCACTCGCCTCACAAGTGCAATTCAACTAGTGAAATCACTCACCTTTCTTGGCGCACCTCACAAACGTAGCTCAATAATCGCAATGATTTTTGTTGTTATATTATCTTAGATTTACATTTGATATGTACTAATATTCGTAATTTGGTTGGCCAATGTCGCATTATCGATGGATATGTAATTTGAAAATGCATGTTTTTCCTTTCAAGAAATACAAAAAATGAAACAAAAATAATTATAATTGGTAGGTCTTAAATTGACCTTGGAACCAGACTGAATCGATAGGGTCAGTTTGGTCCAATCTTTGGTCTTAGGCTCAATAGGGTCGGTCTCTAGTTCGAAAAAGTAAGGACCGATACCATGTGAGTTAGCCCTTCAGTTAAGTATTGGACAGACTCAACCCGGATCATGCTCACCCATAATTGGAATTCACTAGTAAATTCAATACTTACAACAAAGCTAGTGTTCCTTCTACCAAAGTTGATAGATCCCACTACAAGTACACAAGGACCACTATCAATACACAAGCACTACTTACACACTTAAACACCTCTCAGATCACAATTACAATCAATAGGAACTTTCAGCATTTGTAGCTTTCTTGTTTTTCCATGTATTTTTAAGCTTGTATAAATCTACTTTATAATCTTGAATCTCCAACTTAGTCGTTGGAATTAATCAACGCAATCACGGTCCGATTTGATAGCTCATAAAATCGGATCTTTTTGGTAATAGCGAGCTTTCCTAAAATAAAGTCGCTATTTGTGTCGATCGTCAGTTCCTTTGATTGACCGAGTAAAATAAGTAATAATTAATTTGATTTAACTCCAGTTTTTCTTTCCAAAATTCTAGGCCTAGAATCTAAGCTTTCCAATTCTTTTGACCAACGAATTAAGTCAAAAGAATATCCGGATCTTCCAAGTAAGAACAATGCAAACGCTATAACTTTTATGTGGCACTCACTTGAGTGTCACAGCTTTTTTTTTTTTTTTCACTCTCTTACATCCCATAAATTTGAAAAATCGATCATGTGAATATCATTACCGATTTGCCTTGCCAAAAAATCCAACATGAATGCCGGTCGTCCTATATAACTTCATTAATTCTAACATGGAAGTCTTTTTTATTTTTTTAATTATTTATTTTGAATTATTTATTTTTATTTTTATTTTGTCTTTTTTAGGGCTGGTAAGGGTCATCGGCAACCTTCACTGGTTGTGAAACCCTTGCTCAATTCGAGCAAGGGCCTTCATAGCTAAAGACGAGGCAGCCCTCACCCAATATGGGCAACCTTGCCAACCTTGATAGAAAATGGAAAAAAAAATCAAATAAATAAATAAATAATTCAAAAATTCAAAAATTCCATGTCGGATGGGAGCTTAATAAATAAAAAATCGATATAGGATGATCTACAGGATATTACACTCATATGATCGATTTTACTCCAATACGGTACTTAAATAAGCGAAAAAATAGTTATGGTACTCATAAAAGGGTCATACAAAAGTTGTAGCATTTGCGTTGTTCTTCTTTCTAGATCTTCATATCCAATTAGGGTAAGCAAATGATAAATGTATTCATCACAATTGTTAAAAGGAGTTGCCTTTATAAGCAATTTAGTGAATTTATCCAAGCTTCCCCCTAGAAATCGACTTTTGAACTAAGCGAGTACATTAGCGATCAAGACTTTACTCAGCTGTTTACATTACTCAAAATAAAAAAATAAAAAAATCTGCATTTATTGAATAATAATGAAAAATAGATGATTTGTTAACTTCAAAATATCATAGAATGTTTTTCCAATGTAAGTAAGGTAGGGTTTGTTAAGATATGAAATATTTTTTTATATATCTTTTGAATATGAAATCTTTTCTATATCTTTGAATTTCATATTAGCATACCAATTGTAGATGAGTTGGCGGCTAAGTATGTGTAGGTAAGGAGCTAAATATGTGTAGGTACTATACATTGTGCAAACAACAAAAGATGCATTTTAGTACAATTGTTAGAAAATCTACGATCATTGGAGAGTTGATTCGCTTGGATCTTTGCAGGTTGTCATTTCAAGGAAGAGTGTCAGATTTATGCTTGCGGTTATGTTTGACTATTCGAGAAAGACTTAGTGTGCACATGATAATCATTCTATTTCTGTTCAAGAATTATTTTTCTGTTCCGGAGACTTATTTTTGAAACAAAAATATGTTTGGTAAAATTATTTCATTTTTCTATTTATGGAATATATTTTTATTTAAGAAATAGGTTTGGAACATAAATATTTTTTTTTACTTCTTTATTTCTGGAATAAAAATGAGAAATAAAAACTCTTCTTATTGTTCGTCCTCGCTACTAACTGATCGTATCCACCATCTGTCATCCATTGATCACTATCCACCGTTGTCTGTTGCCGTCGATCACCAATTGTTGTTCAAAAAAGATTGTATTTCTCAAGGATCAACTCTCTACCACTCGTTGAAACTCACGTTCTGTTTCAGAATTTTTGCAAGAACTTAAAGCCATTGCCAATGAATTAGCAATCATTGACACTCCTATCTCTGATGATGATTTATTCATTCATGCACTTCGAGGACTTGGAACTGAATACAAAGAAATTGCAGCAGCGATTAGGGCTCGTGAAAAAGCTCACAATTTGTGAATGATTTTTCATATCACTTAATTTACAGATTGTACACATTTATAAAGAGAAAGAAAAATACAAACTTTGATAGAGCAAGAATCATGGAATGCCAACTCATCTACACTTGGTATGCTTATATGAAATTCAAAAAGATATCAAAAAGATTTCATATTCAAAAAATAATATCAAAAAAGATTTCAAATCTTAACAGGGCTTACATGTGAAGTATACCTTAAAGCAATCCAAAAGCGTTGAAGTTGATCAAATCTTGTGGGAAGGATTTTGTAAGCATGTGTGTATTGAGAGATTAGTTTGAGAGAAATTGTGAGGATCGAGCAATGAGTGAGTTCTTATGTGTAATTGAGGATTAGGAAACACAAGAAGTGTTTAAATAACTCAACTATAATTGTAATATTTTTTCATATTACTTGATTTATAGTGGAATATTCTACTGGATTTCCCATGCAATATATCAGATTGACTTAACCACATAAATCCGGCCTCCAATCGATATATTTCTTTGGTCATTTATTCAATTGTTTGATCTTTTTTTGTTTTCAGAACAAAAAGGGTAGAGTTAGTTACCAGGTGATGTCTTCAAATGAATAAGTAGTTACCAGGCGATGTCTTCAAATGAATAACAAATAAGTAGTTACCAGGTGATGTCTTCAAACGAATAAGACCTAAAAATGTTGATTTAGGCTCCTGAGAAGACGAACATAGAATCGACAATTGAAGAAATCGTTGGCACATATGTCCGAATTAGCCAGGCTACTTTCGTTCTGTAGAAAAGATCTCCAAAAATAGAAATATATACGTGAACAAATATTTCGAATAAAGGGCCAAATCCCTTCTGGATTACAAGATTGGTTGCAGACGGTTCAGGCCCGTCGTTTTTTTGTTCATGGAATTGCCCGCACCACCTTTTTTCACTCGCCGACTTCCTTGCATCGTCTTTCAACCGCCATCAAACTTACCTTCTTATCTCTTCTCTGTCCAAACGTACGTGTGCTTCTCGTTAGGGTTTCCTCCCATATAAAACCAGCCCTTTCCTTCACATGAACCCAGAAAACATACACCAGAAAATCACTAACCAAATTCCCTCGCCGCACACCGCCTTCTTCAATGGATTCACCGAGCCAGAAACTAATGATATCGCTCGTGTTTTGCCTTGTTGTCTTCTTCTCCGCATCTTCTGCCAGTGCAGAATCCGTGCTGGTAAGCGAGTTTTGCAGGGCAACCAAAGTTTACCCAGAATGCGTCGCCACTCTAAACCCTGACCCACGGGCTGCAAAAGCGACTTCACATCTTTCTCTCGGTGAAATCGCTTTGCAAATAGCGGCGGAGAACACTACCAAGAGGCAGGAGTTATTGGACCAAATGCTTGTGGACCCAAACACGACATCTTCATGGAAGCCGGTGCTCAAGACTTGTAAGGCTCACTTCGAAACTGCGGCCAGGCAGTTCTCAACGGCAAGTCGCGAACTTGGATTGGACGCAATGTCTGCAAATTATGATGTCTCGATGGCCTCCGACGAAATCGTCGCCTGCTTGGCGTTCATGGGAAGTTCCAAGCAGGATATTCCACCATTAGTTACCAGTTGCAATTATGTTAAAACTCTCGTTTCCATCGGTGATGCCATCACCAAGGGGGTAACGACGAGCACGGATTGAAATTTCTATGATAATGTGCAGCGAGGGGGGATTATATTTCTGTAACAACAATCTTCTTGTCGAATGCTTGCGCAGTATGTGCAATTGCTGCAATAATATTTTGATTTAGCAACATATATGTGGTGGTGTCCAACCAATTAGAAAATAGAGCAAAAGCAGCCATTTTTACTGCTTCTCTCTAATTTGGTGGATTATATTTCTGTAACAATGATCTTCCTGTTGAATGCTTGCGCAGTACGTGCAATTGCTACAAGAATATTTCTATTTAGCAACATGTTTGTGGTGGTGTCCAACCAATTAGTAAATAGAGCAAAAGCAACCAGTTTTGCAGCTTCTCTCTAATTTGGTGGATTATATTTCTGTAACAATGATCTTCTTGTTGAATGCTTAGTACATGCAATTGCTACAAGAATATTTCTATATAGCAACATCTCTGTGGCGGTGACTAACCAGTTGGAAAATAGAGCAAAAGCAGCCATTTTTGCAGCTTCTCTCTTATTTGGTGGATAATATTTCTGCAACAATGATCTTCTCGTTGAATGCTTAGTAGATGCAATTGCTACAAGAATATTTCTATTTAGCAACATTTCTATGGAATTGTCCAACCAGTTAGAAAATAGAGAAAAAAGCAGCCATTTTTGCGGCTTCTCTCTAATTTGGTACAAACAAACAAAGATTACTCGTTTGATGCAATGATTCCAACTCTTTTTCCAAGAAATCTTAAATCACAGTATGATCATAATATCCTAGCAACGAATAGTATCAAATTCGGTTCGTTTATTTTAGTTTTTATTTTTTATAAAACAACTATTCATTGCCTAAAGAATGACCAAAAAAAGTATCGAAGTTCGCTTTTCCTTTGGGAAAAGCCATTTTGCCCCAAGATTTTGGTGGATTTGTGATGGTATGTATGAATTTAGGATTTTGTAGAGTCCGTAAATGGAGGGAATTGTGCAGACCTTGCAAAGCAAGAAGATATTGATGATTTTCTTGTCGGCAGTGCTCCCTTGAATTTATATTCTACTCAATCATTTCTCATAAAGCTTGACAATCACATGTTTTTTTACCACCAAAAAAGAAAAAAAAGGCTAACGATCATCATGATCCTGCTAATTTGTGTATGAGTTGACATGTGATGCAGGGTCCTCAGTCTGTTACATTTGTCAACATTGTAACATCCCAAAAAATCGCAGCTTGATGAATATTGATGCAGTTTTCACGAGGAGAGCTAATAGTGGGCGACCAGAATGCAATCATACCGAAGCATAGCGCATCAAAAGTTCGGAGCTAGTTCTACACAAGTCGATTTTTCTCAGTTGTCAAATGTTGTTCCCTTTAATGGGTCTTAGGAATTTGCCATCTGTTGATTTTACATTTGCCAAGCTTCTATGGTGTAGGTGAATAGAAGACGATATGTCCCGTAGTTTTCCCTTATCAAGAAGTGTAAGTGTCCCTAAAACTTGGAACTTGCTGAGGAGTCTTTGTATTGAATAGAATAATGAATGTGATGCGATGATGGTGATGGCTACTGTTTTTTTCTGATATGACATTTGCCATCATCCTCTAAACTTACAAGAGATTTCATATTAGATAAATCACTACCTATCCATATGGAGAAAGTGTGACATCCCGATTTTCCAATTTTATTTTCAATAAATTGAGACGGGCAATTCGTTGGCACGTATATAGTTCTTTTCCTTGAGTCGGCCATTCATGTGAATGCTAGTCTATCAGGTGAAGCCGTTAAGAAATTATAATGCATCAGACTCGAGAATTTGACTAGGAAGCGATCTTTCGATCAAGCTAATCTACAAGGGTCATTACGGCACAATTAAAAATCGATTAGAGATCGGAGATAGGTCGACTTGACAAAGGCATGTGATCGAGTGTGGGTGATTCCACCAGATCACACAATTCTTGTCGATCGACACTGGGCCGACTTTTCGGTCGATTGAGTACCCTGTGTTCGTATTTGAAACCTAGGGATTACCTCGACAATCGAAAGTCGCCAATGTTTCAAAGATGTACATTGTGACTTGAGATTATCAATCACAGGTCAAATGCAGGAAAATTTCTAAAGGCTACCTAGTAGATTGGGCCATGCTAGTATCGTGCCAAAGTGAAATTAACCGTGGAATTAAGATCGAATTCAGAAATTGGAAGTCTGGGTGTGTCACAAATCATTTTAGGAACATTGACTAATCTTCGGAAGATTTTTCATGCAAGCCGAGTTTTTCAACAAAATAATCAGAGAATGGCTAATTTGGCTGGAGAAATTGGAAGGCTCGCCTTTGGTCTTGCTTTTGGGACTTAAGTTGGTTATATAGACAAGTGAAGATGTGAATTGAAGTGTGGTGACATTGAATTAATTTTATGGGCTTTAATTTAATTCAATTAGAAGATAATCGAGTGGAATTGAAGAATTTAACGTACAAGAATTTAGGCCTCGGCGGAAAAAGAAATTGCAACCATTGGAAGATGTTGTGGAGGGATGAGATAGTGGAAGATGACATCACTTGATGTCATGGTAGTTGGGGCCAATTTGAATGAGAGCTTGACAAGTGGCAAATGCTAATTGGTCCCCAAAAAGTGAAGAGGTCCCATCATCTTCTTCTTCCTCAAGCTTGGAACCGGTTGGGGGAGAGGGGAGCTACATCGTGCGAACCAGACCAACCCGCACGCTCGACCGGCCGCCTGCTTCGTCGCCGGAGTCCGCCGCCGCCACTGTCGTCCGTGTGCGTCGCTTGCGCACCGTGCCCGCTCACCATCGTCTCGCTCGCCTCTCCGCCGCTTCTCCCCTCGTCCGCCACTCAGCAGCAGGCCAGCCAGCCCAACGCCCCCCTTCCGCCCGTTCGTCGCGGTTGTCGCCGTTCGCCGGAGCCGTCGCGGTCGTCGCCCGTCCGTGCGAGGAGGCCCGCACGCCACTCCGCCGGTCTTGCTGGCTTGCCGCCCTCATCCGCCGAGATCCAGCTTGTCCTCGCCTCCGTGGGCTGCTGTAGGCCGCGGATCAGCCACCTCCGGCCACTGTGAGACCCCGCCTAGCTGCCGTGTGCCACCGCCTGAGCTACCGCCGCCCCTCTCCGCCGTTCCTCGCGCCCGAACCGCCGCCAATCAGCCTCCATCGACCTCAACCAGAAGCTGTAGAAAATGGGTATGGCAGCCCATGTTTGGCCCGTTTTGGCCGCCTTCTCGAGCCCGAATGCTCGGCCCGCCTTGAGGAAATTCGATCATCGCATCGTCCTCGTCGTTTTGGTCCGCTCGGCTCACTAATCCGGTGAGTTTAGCTCACTAAATCTTGATTAGACGGTTAATTATGCTCTAAGTGTGCTTAGTTTAAGTTAAGCAAGTTTAGGTGGATATTTTAGTTTATTTAATTGTGATTTGGATTAAAAGGTTTGTTTAATTTAAAGTATGTTTAATTAAAGGCTAAGAGAGTTTATTTAATAATAAACCTTGATGGGACATAATAGGGTTTTATTTTTGAATATTTAATTGTTTCGAAATTTTGGAATTTATAATATTATATTATATTCCGAAATTATTAAAATATTATTATTATAAAAAAGGGGAAAATTATTTTTGATCCCGATTGCTCAGAATTCCGTGCCGATCGCTGCTATGTGTTCGGATTTTGAAATTGATGGTTAGATATTATAAAATGGGTGTGGATGACGAAAATATGGATATTATTATTTAATTAATTTTCGGAATAAATTTAATTATTTATTAAATTCCGAAAATTTTGTCGGGACCTTGTTCTCTTAGAATTTCGTGCTGATCGCCGCTATGCATGTAGAATTTGAGTTTGATGATTAATTGTGGCAAATTGAGTGTGATTGCGATAGATAGGGATTCTTTATAAAATCCAAGTGTTGAAATTGATGGGAGATTGGCCGTGATTAACCACCTATTAGAGGTCGTGCCTAGTGAGGCCGTGATTAACCACCTATTAGAGGTCGTGTCCAGTGAGGCCGTGATGGACCACCTATGAGAGGTCATGCCTAATAGGGCCGTGATGAACCACCTATGAGAGGTCGTGCCTAATGGGGCCGTGATTGACCACCTATTAGAGGTCGTGCCCAGTGAGGCCGTGATGGACCACCTAATTAAAGGTCGTGCCGAGTGGGGCCGTGATTGCCACTGGTTGTTAAACTTTCCTATAGGGCCGTAATTAAGAGTAATGATTGATTTGCTAGAATGACATGTAATCGGCCGAGTCGATTGATCGATGAGACGATCCAAGTGGTTGAATTGTTCTGATGATGTGATTGTGCCATGGTTGTTTGGTTATTATAATTGTACGTGGTTGAATTATATAAATTGTGTTAACCTGCAGATGAAGGCTAATGCGAGGTAAGTCTTCTGTGTGATGTGGCTAGGCCACCTAGTGCGTATTTTCTTTCTAATAGGGGTTTAGGGGGTTGAACTTGCTGAGACATCGTCTCATCCCGGTTGTGGGATTAAAATTTCAGGTCCTTGGTGGACGGAGCGGCCTAATAGCTTTAGTTGGCATTGAGGAGTTGCAGAGGTGAAGTCATAAGGATTGGAGAATGTGTCCGATTTGTAGGTCGTAGGACAGTTCCTTTTTAAGAGTCGGATTTTGTAGACTTTTGGCTGTAGTCTTATGTTTGTAATTCTGTTGAATTATGAAAGTGTTATGTTGTGGCTTTACATCCTGCTTTTCTATCATGTATTTCATTGTCAGGGGTTTTGTAATACGTTCCACTTGCGCAATAATAAAAATGGAGTCGGCGACACTACCTGGGAATGTTCCATTTGTATGACCATGGTGGGATGTTAGCGCGCTCGAGGTTCAGGGCGTGACAGAGAGAGCCATGCAGTGGACGGATAATGCGAGTGTCGAAATCATTCCCGGTTTCTTCAGATTTATATTCATACAAACATCTTCTTGAATAATTATTGATGTCTCGCGTGGAGATGAATCAACAATAAGTACTATTTAATCATTGCATTCATAGTTTTAGAGAGGACAATTCTCATCGCCCAAGCAAAGTCCTTCACCCGTCATGTCTCCGCCAGCTTCAAACCCCATCCATAACCAAACCAAAGTTCCCTCATTGACTTCGGCTAGCCAATTTATGGAGTTGTCCATTCCTCAAAGGCAACATTTTAAGGAGAAAAAACACTAACAATGTAGCTTAGGTTGGATTGAAAATGAATTGCTAAAATTATATTACATAAAAATAAATTAACATGAATTAAATGAGTCAATTTGGTACAAGATTGTCACACCAATAACATGAGATCTTCTGTTTTGATTCGCCAAACTTGTGATATGATGTAAAAGTCCAATATTTTTTTTTAATACAAATTGTATCAAATTCCAAATCGCGTACTGTCAAACGAAAGTGGTTCTATCTTCTTCTTCTTCTTCTTCTTCTTCTTCATTTTTCCAAAGAAACGAATTAATTAGGGCTTGCTTGGAAATTTCTAAAATTAACTCCTTGTAATATCATACTTTGATTATACTTTCATTTTACACTTGACTACTTAACATTGTGAATATTTTAACAATTTATTATGAAGTTTTGTACTAAGTTACGATAATGTATTGTAAAATTGTACAGTATGAAAATTGTACCGTAAAAGCATTCGTGCTCGCATTTTAATTGTTTTTGTAACAGTTGTGTAAAAATGAGCAATCAAGTAATAAAAATAATAAACGGACTGAAAAAATCCATCGGACACGAGATCTATGTAGTTAAGGGAACAACTTTACAGGACGAGTAGCACAAAGTACCGCTATAGATCAACCGATATGATGGAAATTACAATTATACTCAAGTCATTTAAACATTTTCAACATTTTCCAGCAAACAAGTTCACCTAATAACTATAGTGTTTAACCACACACAAATCCTTGTAAAATAGTCACCCAATATCACGGAGAAATTCTCAAAAGTTATCATGAGATGGCACTAACTCGACCAATATCGAAACTCGGACTTCCAGATGTTTGCAATTTCATCACTCACTCGGTCTCGACGAATCTGCAACTTCTTGGACTTTCCTTGAAGAACCCAGGGCCATCCGTACAACATGGGCCAAGCTTCAACACATTTCAATTCAGGTTGGACTCTCTTGTAATGGGCTCGGACTCGTGGTATATCTTAACTTTAACTTTTACTCGGCATTTGAGTCAAATCACAATAATTTCATGTGGGCTATTCTCCCACAGCCTCAATGGGTTTCCCAACCACCACAATCGTTTTCGAAGTCCAAACATCATTCGAATTTCACCATAACCATGGATTTTATTAAGACGCCAACTCCTCTTGCACCTTAGGCTGAAGGCTTCTTTCTACCAAGCAAAACCACAATTACATTTTTGCCTATTCCAGGTATAGAATCTAAGCTTTCCAATTCTTTTGACCAACAAATTAAGTCAAAGGAATATCTGGATCTTCCAAGTAAGAACAATCCAAATGCTATAACTTTTATGCGGCACTCACTTGAGTGTCACAGCTTTTTTTTTTTTTTTTGCTCTCTTAGATCCCATAAATTTGAAAAATCGATCATTTGAATATCATTACCGATTTGCCTTGCCAAAAAATCCAACATGAATGGTGGTCGTCCTATACAACTTCATTAATTCTAACATCGAAATTTTTTTTTATATTTTTTTAATTATTTATTTAAAATTATTTATTTTTATTTTTATTTTGTCTTTTTTAGAGCTAGTGAGGGTCATCGGCGACCTTCACTGGTTGTGAAACCCTTGCCCAATTCGAGCAAGGGCCTTCACAGCTAAAGACGACGCAGCCCTCACCCAATATGGGCAACCTTGCCAACCTTGATAGAAAAAGGAAAAAAAATCAAATAAATAAATTCAAAATTTCAAAAATTCCGTGTCAGATGGGAGATTAATAATAAAAAAAAAATTGATATAGGATGATCTATAGGAAATTACACTCATATGATCGATTTTACTCCAATGCGGTACTTAAATAAGCGAAAAAATAGTTATGGTTCTCATAAAAGGGTGGTACAAAAGTTATAGCATTTGCGTTGTTCTTCTTTCTAGATCTTCATATCCAATTAGGGTAAGCAAATGATAAATGTATTCATCAAAGTTGATAAAAGGAGCTGCCTTTGTCAGCAATTTAGTGAATTTATCCAAGTTTCCCCCTAGAAATCGACTTTTGAACTAAGGGAGTACGTTAGCGATCAAGACTTTACTTAGCTGTTAACATTACTCAAAATAAACAAAATCTTCATTTATTGAATAATAATGAGAAATAGATTGTGACATCCTGAAATTCGACCCCGTTTCGATAAAATGAAATGTGCATATCGTCGGCGTGCCTACGGTCCTTTTTCTCTGAGCTGATCACTCATGAGTTAACTAACTTATTGGGTGAAGCCGTTAAGGGATATATCCGCGGTAAAATCCCTAAAAGCTACCTAATTTGTTGGATTGGACTAAATCACGTCCGGTCGATTTTAATCATGGAATTTGATTTGGTTTCGGAATCGAAAAATTCGAGCGTGTCACAATTCAAATTTTTGGACCTCGTCTCATCGTCCGTCAAATTATCGGCGAGTCCGAAATTTCAAGAAAGAAATTATCGGAGGAAAAATCGAAGACCGGAAGAAATTAGAAAGGGAAAGAGAAAAGAAAAATAAGAAAAATATAATTTTTAGATTTCTTTTCTCTCTCTCCCTTTTCTCTCTTTCTTCTCTCTCTCTTCTCTCTCCTTCCCTCCCACTCGTGCGACTCCCCCAGCCGACCACCCCTTTTGCTGTCTTCCACTTTGCTTTACTTTATTTTATTTCTCTTTCTGACCGGTCAAATCTTTCTCTCTCTTCTTGCCTCCTCCCTCACGTTATCTTCTCCTTCTTCTTCGTTCTTCTCTGTGCAAAACCGAACCAGAAGTTGCAGGAGATCGGAAGCCCAAGCCAGCCACCGACGCCGCCTGTCCCGCCGCCGCACCGCACGCCCGTGCGCCGCCCGCACGTCCGCCGTTCGCCGCCCGTGCACCGCTCGCGCTTGCCGATCCTCCCGTGCGACCCAGCTCCCGTTCGGCCTCTGTTCAGCCACCGTGAGCGGCTGAGCAGGCCACCGGAGTCGCCGTTCGGCCTCACCGGAGCCCCGCCCGCTCTCCCGACCTCTTACCGCCCCCAACCCTCTCTTTTTCCCTCTGTTTTGCAGCCGATCTAGCAAACCCGCGAGTGGGTTTCAGCCGGTTCGTGGACCATTTCGGGCCCCGAACCCGGGCCGTGCTTTGGGAAGTTTCGTTCCTCGCGTCGCCGCCGTCGGATTGATCCGATTTACGCGCGATTTGGTGAGTAATCTCACTAATCCTTGCTTAGTGGACTAATTACGCTTATTGGTTGTTTAGTTGTAATTAATTTGGTTTGTGTGTTAGATTAGTATAAATTAGTATTTATTAGTCAATCGTGATACAAATTAGAGAAATTGAATGTGTATTTAGCAAGTAGACATGGTCTACTATTTATTGAGGGTAGCCCAGGATTTTTCCCGACCCTAATCGGGCTTCAATTGGGCTTTTCGAGCCTAAGTGTAATTTTTGGTATTTAAATATTAATTTTCGGAATTAAATTAAATAATTATTTATTTCCGAAAATTCAACTGGGATGGTTTGAGATCGGAATATTACGCTGGCGACCGTGGTGAAGTCCGTTTATTTAATCGGGCTTTAGTTTGAGCTGAAACGAATTTTTTATATTAATTATTTAATTTTCGAAATTAATTAATTATTTATTTATTTTCCGAAAATTCAATTGAGATTGCTAGTGACCAGAATATTATGCTGATAATTGTGGTGAAGTCCGTTTATTTAATCGGGCTTTAATTTGAATTAAATTGAATTTTTAATATTTATTATTTATTTATTTATTTTTCGGAAATTAAGATTGAGATGGTTGATGACTGAAATCTCGTGCTGATTGTTGTGGCGCAGTTCGTTTATTTAATTGAACTCTACGTTGCTTGGAATTAAGTAAATTGTGATATTTTAGGGATTTACCCTAAATTGATTGAAATTGAATTATCGATTGGTAGTTGGCCGAGTATGGCTATTTAGCATTTTGAATGCCTTGTTCAGCCGTAAGTGGAGGAAGTGGTGAGAACTAACTGAGCATTCTATTGGCTGAGATCGATCAAGTACGAAGTATAGACAGGCGTGGTTCGGTGATTAAGGATATCACTGTGCGAAAATGGCGCCTTAAAGAACGCACGTAGACTGTCTATGATCTATGACGGGCGTGGTTCGGTGATGGGGAATATCACTGTGCGAAAACGACGCCTTAAAGAACGCACGTAGACCGTCTGTTATTTACGTCACCTTGGCGGAAGCGCCGCCCGAGAGCATTGATATGGCTCTGTGACCGAGTACTCGATGGAAGGTTATATGGTGTGAAATCAATGACCTAGGAATGGTCTGAATGACATGTAATCGACTGGTTCGATTGATCAATAATTGATTCGCTTGTTGTGATTTGATTGATTGTTCGTTGTGATTTATGAAGTGTCTATATATAACCTTGAATTGCAGGTTGAGACCGAGGCCAAGGTAAGTCCTCTGACTCGTGCTGTGCTTAGGCAATCGAGTAGTGTATTGGTTCCCTAATTGAGTCTTAGTGGGGTAGAACTCGCTGAGACATAGTCTCATCCCAGTTTGGGGAAAACATTTCAGGACCCCGCTGAGAAGCTGAGGAGGAAGAGTCTGTGAAGGAGAAGTGTTTTTGGAAGAAGATAATCCCGAGAAGGATCTTGAGTACGACCCAGGTGGACTGAAATGTCATCTTCTTTTGTGATCCCATTTTGATGTGAATAGAGTAAAGTAAAGAGTTGTGAAGAGTGTGGAGTACTTTGGTTTTTGTCATGTATAAAGGTTTGGTTGTGGATTTCAATATGAAAGATATGGCCTACTTTTCTATCCCATTGTTTTATTGTCTGGGGATTTATAACTGCTTCCGCATGTGCTTAATAAAAAGAAAAGGGTCGGCGATACATAGTCCTGGGATATCGCATTTCAAAATCGACCAAGTAGAAGGATGTGTGCGTGCCCGAGGATCGGGGCGTGACATAGATGATTTGTTAACTTCAAAATATCATAGAATGTTTTCCCAATGTAACTAAGGTAGGGCTTGTTAAGATGTGAAATTTTTTTTGATATTATTTTTTGAATGTGAAATATTTTTGATATCTTTTTGAATTTCATATTAGCACACCAACGGTAGATGAGTTGGCATTCCATGATTCTTGCCCCGTCAAAGATTGTATTTCTCAAGGATCAACTCTCTACCGCTCGCCGAAACTCACATTCTGTTTTTAGAATTTTTGCGGGAACTTAAAGCCCTTGCCAATGAATTAGCAATCATTGACACTCCTATCTTTGATGATGATTTAGTCATTCATGCACTTGAGGACTTGGAACTGAATACAAAGAAATTGCAGCAGCGATTAGGGCTCATGAAAAAGCTCACAATTTGTAAATGATTTTTCATATCACTTAATTTGCAGATTGTACACACTTATAAAGAGAAAGAAAAATACAATCTTTGACAGAGCAAGAATCATGGAATGCCAACTCATCTACGGTTGGTATGCTAATATGAAATTCAAAAATATATCAAAAAGATTTAATATTCAAAAAATAATATCAAAAAAGATGTCATATCTTAACAGGGCTTACGCGTGAAGTATACCTTAAATCAATCCAAAAGCGTTGAGTTATTATGTGTAATTGAGGATTAGCAAACACAAGAAGTGTTTACATAACTCAAGTATAATTGTAATATTTTTTTTTATACCACTTGATTTATAGTGGAATATTCTACTGGATTTCCCATGGAATATATCACATTGACTTAACCACATAAATCCGGCCTCCGATCGATATATTTCTTTGTTCATTTATTCTATTGTTTGATCTTTTTGTTTTCGCAACAAAAAGGGTAGAGTTAGTTACCAGGCGATGTCTTCAAACGAATAACAAATAAGTAGTTCCCAGGTGATGTCTTCAAACAAATAAGTAGTTACCAGGCGAAGTCTTCAAAAGAATAAGGCCTAAAAATGTTGATTTAAGCTCCTGAGAAGACGAACATAGAATCGACAATTGAAGAAATCGTTGGCACATATGTCCGAATTAGCCAGGCTACTTTCGTTCTGTAGAAAAGATCTCCAAAAATAGAAATATATACGTGAACAAATATTTCGAATAAAGGGCCAAATCCCTTCTGGATTACAGGATTGGTTGCAGACGGTTCAGGCCCGTCGTTTTTTTGTTCATGGAATTGCCCGCACCACCTTTTTTCACTCGCCGACTTCCTTGCATCGTCTTTCAACCGCCATCAAACTTACCTTCTTATCTCTTCTCTGTCCAAACGTACGTGTGCTTCTCGTTAGGGTTTCCTCCCATATAAAACCAGCCCTTTCCTTCACATGAACCCAGAAAACATACACCAGAAAATCACTAACCAAATTCCCTCGCACACCGCCTTCTTCAATGGATTCACCGAGCCAGAAACTAATGATATCGCTCGTGTTTTGCCTTGTTGTCTTCTTCTCCGCATCTTCTGCCAGTGCAGAATCCGTGCTGGTAAGCGAGTTTTGCAGGGCAACCAAAGTTTACCCAGAATGCGTCGCCACTCTAAACCCTGACCCACGGGCTGCAAAAGCGACTTCACATCTTTCTCTCGGTGAAATCGCTTTGCAAATAGCGGCGGAGAACACTACCAAGAGGCAGGAGTTATTGGACCAAATGCTTGTGGACCCAAACACGACATCTTCATGGAAGCCGGTGCTCAAGACTTGTAAGGCTCACTTCGAAACTGCGGCCAGGCAGTTCTCAACTGCAAGTCGCGAACTTGGATTGGACGCAATGTCTGCAAATTATGATGTCTCGATGGCCTCCGACGAAATCGTCGCCTGCTTGGCGTTCATGGGAAGTTCCAAGCAGGATATTCCACCATTAGTTACCAGTTGCAATTATGTTAAAACTCTCGTTTCCATCGGTGATGCCATCACCAAGGGGGTAACGACGAGCACGGATTGAAATTTCTATGATAATGTGCAGCGAGGGGGATTATATTTCTGTAACAACAATCTTCTTGTCGAATGCTTGCGCAGTATGTGCAATTGCTGCAATAATATTTTGATTTAGCAACATATATGTGGTGGTGTCCAACCAATTAGAAAATAGAGCAAAAGCAGCCATTTTTACTGCTTCTCTCTAATTTGGTGGATTATATTTCTGTAACAATGATCTTCCTGTTGAATGCTTGCGCAGTACGTGCAATTGCTACAAGAATATTTCTATTTAGCAACATGTTTGTGGTGGTGTCCAACCAATTAGTAAATAGAGCAAAAGCAACCAGTTTTGCAGCTTCTCTCTAATTTGGTGGATTATATTTCTGTAACAATGATCTTGTTGAATGCTTAGTACATGCAATTGCTACAAGAATATTTCTATATAGCAACATCTCTGTGGCGGTGACTAACCAGTTGGAAAATAGAGCAAAAGCAGCCATTTTTGCAGCTTCTCTCTTATTTGGTGGATAATATTTCTGCAACAATGATCTTCTCGTTGAATGCTTAGTAGATGCAATTGCTACAAGAATATTTCTATTTAGCAACATTTCTATGGAATTGTCCAACCAGTTAGAAAATAGAGAAAAAAGCAGCTATTTTTGCGGCTTCTCTCTAATTTGGTACAAACAAACAAAGATTACTCGTTTGATGCAATGATTCCAACTCTTTTTCCAAGAAATCTTAAATCACAGTATGATCATAATATCCTAGCAACGAATAGTATCAAATTCGGTTCGTTTATTTTAGTTTTTATTTTTGTATAAAAACAACTATTCATTGCCTAAAGAATGACCAAAAAAAGTATCGAAGTACGCTTCTCCTTTGGCAAAAGCCATTTTGCCCGAAGATTTTGGTGGATTTGTGATGGTATGTATGAATTTAGGATTTTGTGTAATATGAAAAACTAATTTTGAGTAAATATGATGCGGGTATGCCGGTTAGAGATTATAACTAATAAGATTGATAATATTATCGGTAAACCATCGGAAGATTAGATTAAAATATGATTTGATTATGTTTGATTCTGCCATCGGAAGATTAGATTAGAGTATGATTTGATTCTGCTATCGAAATATTAGATTAGAGTGGTAAATATGATTTAATTTCGGTCAATCTATCAGATTAGTTTTTCGGAATATAGAATAGGAAATCTAGTTGTCTTCTTAATATAAATAGCAATATGTATTGTAAAATAGTAGCATGTATTATGGCTTTTAGTAAAGAACATTTTTCTCCCGAGAAATTTATCTTTGAATTGTCATTTTCTTGAATCCTCTTATTTTCTTCAATAACTTATACTAAAATTAATTTAGGGTAAAGATATCACGGATGTATTGGTTTGTGACTTTTATGTTATTAACTGATAAGATAGCTTCACATGCAATTAGGGATGTCAATATATTTCACAAACCCAAAGGGTTCCCTAAAGCCGCATGAAATTTGTAACATGGGTCACAATGGGCTTCAAAAAGAAAACCCTAAAAAATGAGTTTCAGTGTGCTATGAATTCACTTAATCAAAATAGCAAAGTTCAAGAAAACATCCCTCAGTCCCTCTCTTCTCTCTGAAGAATCAAAGTCATCTATGGCCGACGTCACTAGCCATTATGCTTTCTGATATATGTGGCTTTATACCCGTTTACATTTTGTAGAGTCCGTAAATGGAGGGAATTGTGCAGACCTTACAAAGCAAGAAGATATTGATGATTTTCTTGTTGGCAGTGCGCCCTTGAATTTATATTCTACTCAATCATTTCTCATAAAGCTTGACAATCACATTTTTTTACCACCAAAAAAAAAAAAAGGCTAACGATCATCATGATCTTGCTAATTTGTGTATGAGTTGACATGTGATGCAGGGTCCTCATTCTGTTACATTTGTCAACGTTGTAACATCCCAAAAAATCGCAGCTTGATGAATATTGATGCAATTTTCACAAGGAGAGCTAATAATGGGCGACCAGAATGCAATCATACCGAAGCATAGCGCATCAAAAGTTATGAGCTGGTTCTACACAAGTCGGCTTTTCTCAGTTGTCAAATGTTGTTCCCTTTAATGGGTCTTAGGAATTTGCCATCAGTTGATTTTACATTTGCCATGCTTCTATGATGTAGATGAATAGAAGATGATATGTCCTGTAGTTTTCCCGTATCAAGAAGAGTAAGTGTCCCTAAAACTTGGAACTTGCTAAGGAGTCTTTGTATTGAATAGAATAATGAATGTGATGTGATAATGTTGATGGCTATGTTTTTTTTTTTTTTATCCGACATATACCATCATCCTCTAAACTTACAAGAGATTTCATATTGGATAAATCACTACCTGTCCATATGGAGAAAGAGCCATGCAGTGGACGGATAATGCGAGTGTCGAAATCATTCCCGGTTTCTTCAGATTTATATTCATACAAACATCTTCTTGAATAATTATTGAAGTCTCGCATGGAGATGAATCAACAATAAGTACTATTCAATCATTGCATTCATAGTTTTAGCAAGGACAATACTCATTGCCCAAGCAAAGTCCTTCACCTGTCATGTCTCCGCCAGCTTCAAACCCCATCCATAACCAAACTGAGTTCCCTCATTGACTTTGGTTAGCCAATTTATGGAGTTGTCCATTCCTCAAAGCCAACATTTTAAGGAGAAAAAACACTAACAATGTAGCTTAGGTTGGATTGAAAATGAATTGCTAAAATTATATTGCATAAAAATAAATTAACATGAATTAATTGAGTCAATTTGGTACAAGATTGTCACACCAATAACATGAGATCTTGTGTTTTGATTCGCCAAACTTGTGATATGATGTAAAAGTCTCAGATTTTTTTTTAATACAAATTGTATCAGATTCCAAATCTTGTCGTGGTTCTATCGTCTTCTTCTTTTTTTCCAAAGAAACGAATTAATTAGTGCTTGCTTGGAAATTTCTAAAATTAACTTCTTGTAATATCGTACTTTGATTATACTTTCATTTTACACTTGATTACTTAACATTGTGAATATTTTAACAATTTATTATGAAGTTTTGTACTAAGTTACAATAATGTATTGTAAAATAGTACAGTATGAAAATTGTACCATAAAAGCATTCATGCTCGCATTTTAATTGTTTTTGTGATAGTTGTGTAAAAATGAGCAATCAAGTAATAATAATAAACGAACTGAAAAAATCCATCGGACACGAGATCTATGTAGTTAAGGGAACTACTGTACAGGACCAATAGCACAAAGTACCGCTATAGATCAACCAATATGATGGAAATTACAATTATACTTAAGTCATTTAAACATTCTCAATATTTTCCAGCAAACAAGTTCACTTAATAACTAACTCGAAGTGTTTAACCTCACACAAATCCTTGTAAAATAGTCACCCAATCTCATGGAGAAATTCTCAAAAGTTATCACGAGATGCCAATAACTTGACCAATATCGAAACTCGGACTTCCAAATGTTTGCGATTTCATCACTTCACTCAATCTCGATGAATCTACAACTTCTTGGACTTTCCCTGAAGAACCCAGGGCCATCCGCACAACATGGGCCAAGCTTCAACACATTTCAATTCAGGTTGGACTCTCTTGTAATGAGCTCGGACTTGTAGTATATTTTAACTTTTACTTTTACTCAACATTTGAGTCAAATCACAATAGTTTCATGTGGGCTATTCTCCCATAGCCTCAATGGGTTTCCCAACCACCACAATTGTTTTCGAAGTCCAAACATCATTCGAATTTCACCATAACCATGGATTTTATTAAGATGCCAACTCCTCTTGCACCTTTGGCTAAAGGCTTCGTTCTACCAAGCAAAACAACAACTACATTTTTGCCTATTCAGAGATCATCCACTTTAGAAGAGAAATAAATTTTTATTATTTCTATTCTTGAATGAGTTTACAAGAAAAAAATACACGTTTGATAACGATACAAAATTTCTATTCTCGGAATAGAAATTTGTTTGATAACGACACAAAATTTCTTCCTCTCAGGTGGATGACTGCGACCAACAACAAACGGCAGATAGCGACTGGCAGACAACGAACAACAATTGGTGATCGACGGCAACAGACAACGGTGGATAGTGATCAATGGACGGCAGATGGTGGATACGATCAGTTAGTAGCGAGGACGAACAATAAGAAAAGTTTTTATTTCTCATTTTTATTCCAGAAATAGAGAAGTAAAAAAAAAAATTATTTTCCAAACCTATTTCATAAATAAAAATATATTCCATAAATAGAAAAATGAAATAATTTTACCAAACATATTTTTGTTTCAAAAATAAGTCTGGAACAGAAAAATAATTCTTGAACAGAAATAGAATAATTATCATGTGCACACGAAGTCTTTCTCGAATAGTCATACATAACCGCAAGCATAAATCTGACACTCTTCCTTGAAACGACAACCTGCAAAGATCCAAGCGAATCAACTCTCCAATGATCGTAGATTTTCTAACAATTGTACTAAAATGCATCTTTTGTTGTTTGCACAATGTATAGTACCTACACATATTTAGCTCCTTAGTCACATAACTATATACTAGATTCCTCTCACCCAAAACCTTCAAGCTTCTCATGCCAACATGCCCCCAAAAACATTTGCCACAATCCATCTCTTTAACATATGCATCCAATTCCCAGGGCAAAATCTGCCATTGCCTCCCATTGGAGTTCATTTAGGCCTCTATGCTTGGTTCCCCTCATCGTCACTAAGTCATCTTGAGCAACCTTCTATTTTCGAAAGTATATTGACAACACAATTGAATCTAGGACACTCAAGCACATCAAGCTCTTCTTTAACTTTGGAGCATGTCTTACACCAATCAACATCTTCACAATACCATCATATATTTTGATTCTAATGTCACTTATACCCACAATATTGCACTCAACGTTGTTCTCCCACTGCTTGATACCATCACTCTTGCACCGATAAGTAGCAAACCAATGAAAATATGTCCAACGATGCATCCTTAAAGACAAAAAACACGTTATCAATACTCTTTAAGTTACTATCACTAGATTGTGATCCTGAGGAAGCCAGCCCAGTTGAGCGAACCCACGGCTGCACTTGCAGTGCCTTCAAAGCCCTCACATGGGCAACTGAATTGTATTGCGATACAGGAGACTAACTTGCCCGGCCATCACCAAGAGGTTGTAGGAGCACTTCCTTATGCAAGATCACATCACTCGACTCTTGTACCGCGTTGACACCTAAATTTTGGTGACCCGTTTAGTCATTTATCGTATTAAAAATTAGGAGTTAATTTTACCCCTAAAAAATAGTTAATCGCATAGCATATAGTTTTAGGTGCATTTATTTTTTATTTGCATTTACATTGGGCCGGTGACAGATGGATTAGAATTGATGGTTCAAAAACTTTAAGTTGATGAGTCGGGCTAAGTCCACAAGAAAAGCAAATCGGTCCAAGCCCGTATCCTCGGAGATATTTTATAGATTTATCTTTGTGAAATTTCAATTCAAAAGCAAATATTGCGTTTGAGAAAAATAAATATTGCGTTTCGAAAAGAAATCTTCGTGGATATGAATTTGAAAAATTTAAAAACCCTAATTCGTGCCCTATAAATAAGTAAACATACGTAGGGTTTAAAGGAGGCCACATACACATAGAATACACGGCTATTAGGAGGTTTCTTTCTTCGCTTTGTGGGAGGGGTTTTCTTACTTTTTTTTCATATTCAAAGGTCAATAGTCAATAGTCGAAGTGCTTCCATAGATGAGAGATTTTCCTGTTTGCTCTCTACGCAATGTAGAGTCTCTCTACCATTCTTGGTAGTTTCTTTGCATATTTTCCAGTCTCATCTCGAAGCTCACCCTGTTGAACCTCTTAATCGACCCAATTTCCCATCTTCACCTCTTTTCCTCCTCACCCCCATCTTCATCGTCCTCCCCCGATCTTTTCTAGCGGCTTGCATGTCATGATCGGGCGTTTAATGACATCCCTTTCATCTTGCTTCCGTCTGTTTTTTCCTTCCCAGATGGCTGAAGAGAGGTTTCGGTGAGTCCATCTTTAATTCCAGTGCTCAGCCTCCCCCCGCTAAGGGTTTCTTCAGAATTCCTCTAGTCTTAAGCGAATTATGGAATCAATGACTACTGATGAAGATGCTCGCCTGGGGGCTTTATGTCATCGAATGGGTCGGCTATGGTCGGCAAAAGCAGTGGAGATCTGGGACGAAGCAGCACCTGTTGACAAAATTGAAGAATGTCGGTTAGTTTTAGTTGGTAAACTTTTAAATAATCCTACAGTTAACTTCCAGGCATTTCAGAATACTATGAAAAGGGTATGGCGCACAGAACTTGTTGATATTTCTCTGGGCGACTCTGGTTTATATATCATTAAATTCCAATCTGAGGAGGTAAAACAAAGGGTGTATGAAAATGGACCTTGGCGTTTTGCTAACCATATGGTCATGTTAAAACCCTGGAAAGCCAATACACCTCTGCATTGCTACAATTTCAATACTTGCGAGCTGTGGGTCCAAATTTATGGTTTGCCATTGGAAAGATGTACTGAAAATATGCTTCGTAAGGTTGCTGCTCACATAGGGAGAGTAACGGATGTGCGCATCGCAAGTAAAGATGGCTCTATGCTAAAAACTGGAAGGGTCAGGGTTGAATTTAACCTTCTACAGGCATTCATCACAGGGATATTAATCAAAATTGAAGGACAGAGTTTCTGGCTCGATTTCAAATATGAAAAACTTTCGCACTATTGCTTTTCATGTGGTAAGCTTGGCCATTATGCCACGCATTGTGCAGAGTTTCCTTATGATGAAAGTAATATGGACAAGAATGAGAGTTTCTTATATGGCTCATGGCTACGAGCAGAGGTCAGGGACCACAGCCCTTTCTGGCGTACCTATTATGAGACGAATCCTTCTCCAACTGCAGATGATGAGACTGTCCCAGAGACTCCTCCATCCCCTTCGGTCGTTATTCCTGTTCAAAAGGATAAGGGTAAGCAGACAATGGCAGTAATGGAGCCTGATCTTCCTATTATTGCTGCAACTCCTATTAAATGGCAATCTATGGTTCCATCTGTGTCAAAGAATCAAACTGTGCACCACAAACTTCTAGCTGACAGCATCACAGCAAGCAATATACAATCTAAGAAGGGGAAGCATTCTCGTCTTACTGCTCGATCTGGACCTATTAAGAAGGCTAAAAAACTATTTAGCCCTGATGTTTGCACTCAAATCCGAGAGAACTTTGATGACTCACATTTAATGGACACCCCAATTCTTACCGTTGAAGAACCTAGCAGATGGGCTATGGTGGCTAGCCCGAATCAGCCACCCCATGACAAATGAAGATATTAAGCTGGAATTGTCGGGGTTTGGGCAATCCCCCGACAGTTCGAGCTTTAAGGGTCCTAGTGGCCCAAGAAAAGCCCCAAATAATTTTTTTGATGGAAACCAAAAACCAGAGTTCTATTCTAATCAGAATCCAAAAGAGACTCAACTTCGCACACTGTTTTCTTGAAGAACCTGTTGGGACAGCAGGTGGATTGGTTGTGTTTTGGAATGAAGGTGTGTCTATGTCACTTGTACACCAATCCTCAGACTTCCTGGATATGTTATGTACGGATAAGGAATCTATGTTGGTCATGCGACTCACCTGTGTCCATGCCCCATCAGTCTACAATCAAAGGCAAAATGTATGGAATGAGTTACGCCATATCAGTGACTATAATACTCTACCCTGGGTGTGTGTTGGAGATTTCAATGAAATCCTTTACCACTGGGAGAAAACGGGTAAGCGACAAGCTGATCCCTATCGGATGCGATCTTTTCGTGCTTTTGTTGAATCCTGTTCTTTTCTGGAGGTGGCAAGTAAAGGTTGTGCATATACCTGGGTCAATAATCGAGAGGGAGAGGAGTTAATTAAGGAAAAACTGGATCGGGCTCTTTGCACAATGGACTGGCATTTAGCTTATCCATCAGCTGAGGTGTTTGTCTTACCTGCTCTCGCGTCGGATCACAGCCCACTCCTCCTTTCCACAGAAGCCACAAACAAAAAAAAGGAGAAGAAGATTTACCTTTGAGGCCTTCTGGATTCAAGATCAGGAGTGTGATCAAATTGTTGCTGCAAAATGGCGATCCAATCTGCGGTCCAACTCTACAATTTCAGAGAAGATTAAGTCTGTTTCAGGTGCTCTTGCTGTATGGAGTCAAAGAAAATTCGCTAATGGTAGAGAAAAACTTAGTGGTTTGACGCTACAACTCCAAGACATAATGAATAAGCCCCACAACCAACATGATAATGAAGAGATGACTCGCCTGCAGATGGAAATTCAATACCTCTGGCAACAGGAAGAGCAGTATTGGGCCTTGCGATCCCGTATTAACTGGCTCAGGTGGGGTGATAAAAACACCAAATTCTTCTACGCCTCTACTATCCAACGGAGACAAAGAAATCGGATCGGCATGCTTCAGGATACACATCAACATTGGGTGAGGGATCAACAACAACTTAAGGATATGATCATTCATCATTTTCAATCTTTATATACATCTATGGGACATCGTAATTATGAACCTATATTGCAGCAATGCCCTCAGATGGTCACGGAAGATATGAATACTGACCTCATACGAGCTGTCACTCAAGAAGAATTAAGACAGGCTGTCTTTCAGTTGGGGGCAACTAAAGCGCCAGGGCCAGATGGACTGAATGGGCTTTTCTACCAGCATTACTGGGACATCTTGAAAGAAGATCTCTTTGGCTTGGTACAACATTTTTTCTGCACTGGTGTCTTGCAACCTGCACTCAATCAAACAACTATCACTTTAATACCCAAAGTCCCCAACCCGGAAAGATTAGATCAGTATCGCCCAATCAGTCTTTGCAATTATATCTATAAGATTATTTCAAAGATCTTGGCCAACCGTCTCAAACCGTGGCTACCAATGCTGATTTCCCCAGAACAATCTGCTTTTATTAGTGGTCGTCAGATTCAAGATAATATCTTGATCGTGCAAGAGGTCCTTCATCAACTTAGGATTAGGAAAAGAAAGAAACATTTTCAAGCCGTCCTAAAGTTAGACATGTAGAAGGCCTACAACCGAGTGGAATGGGATTTTCTTCGGGATTATATGCTTAAATTGGGTTTCAGCTCAATATGGGTCCAAAGGGTTATGGAATGCATTACAACTTCTACCCTTAGTGTTAGATTTAATGGTGAAAATCTTCCATATATTCACCCTACTAGAGGACTCCGTCAGGGTGATCCTTTATCACCATATCTATTTATCCTGGTAGCAAATGTGCTTTCTATCCTTATCCAGCAAGCCCTGCTCATGGGAAATCTAAAAGGTATCACATTGAATAGGTGGTGTCCAACCCTCTCTCACTTATTATTTGCTGATGATGCTGTTTTCTTCCTGGATGGTAAACTTCGGGAATGTCAGAATCTAGCGAATTTGCTAAATCAATACTGCTTAGCTACTGGCCAGACTGTTAACCGAAACAAATCTGGTATCCTTTTCAGCAAGGCGTGTCCTATACAATTACAAGAGAATTTGGCCCAAGAAATCCGGGTTCCTATTCTAACTAAATGTAGTAGATACCTTGGTATACCATCAGACTGGGGAAGATCAAAAAGGGATATGTTTGCATGGATCTTAGCTCGTGTGCATTCTAAACTAGAAGGCTGGAAGGAGAAGTTCATCTCAAAAGGAGGTAAGGAACTTTTAATAAAAACAGTTGTCCAAGCTATCCCTCAATATGTGATGTCTATTTTCAAGATCCCTGTTTCTTTATGCAAGTCTATTCAACAGAAAATTGCCAGATTTTGGTGGCAGAATAGCAGTACTAAGACTGGTATCTATTGGAAACAGTGGGATTTTCTCACTCAGAGAAAGGATATTGGAGGGATGGGCTTTCGTGACCTTACCATTTTTAACAAAGCCTTACTAGGCAAACAGGCATGGCGTCTAATGAATAACCCCTCTTCCCTATGGACTAAATTGTTTAAAGGTCTTTACTATCATTCTACGGATTTCTTGCATGCTAATATAGGCTTTAGACCTTCATGGGGCTGCGAGTCTACGCTTGCGAGACTCAATTCTGGATAACATTCATTGGGCTGTTGGTAATGGGCTAGATATTTCAATCCGCGAAGATAGGTGGCTCTCAAGAGGAACCATTGGTGGCCACTGCGCCCCAAGGTGAACCGAAGCAAGTTGCTGGTTTTATCTTACCGGTCGTATATTTGGGATGAACCCTTGTTGCGTCAATCTTTTGATGCCCGAACGTGATCGAGATCCTAACTATTCAACTTCGGCCCCAATGCCTAACTGATAAGATCATATGGAAAGGCACTCAAGACGGCGAATATACAGTCAAGAGTTGTTATAACTACCTTAGAGCAAAAGCAAATATGAATGACAGCAACAACGCATCATCTTCCTACCAAGCCCCTACAACCCTTTGGCGTAAGATCCGGCAGCTCAAAACATCTCCAAAACTCCGTGTCTTTTTGTGGTCTCTCTGCCACAATGCTCTTTCCACATGTGAGAATCTCTACCGTCGACATGTTATTTCTGACTCTCTATGCAAGTTATGCACCATACATACCCCAGAATCTACAGAACACATCTTTTTATTATGTCCATGGACAGCAAAGGTTTGGTCGCATTCACAGCTAAATATCAATCCGGCGGCTTATAACACTCAACGTATGGATGCTTGGACAACAAATATTATAATGAATAGCAATATCTTACCTGATCTGGACATTATTGTGCATACGCTGTGGCAGATTTGGAAGGCCAGAAACAGCTTTGTATTTCGCAGAGCTCATCCTGATCCAACACAGGTGGTGCGAACGGCTTTGGCTAATGCACTGACAGATCGTCGTCTCTGTGCAGCGAGTCCGGCATCTCAGCTTCGATCCTTCTCATCTGATCGTGTTTGGCATCCTCCGATTCCTGGCACCTGGAAGGTTAACATAGACGGAGCTTTTATCCCTGCATCATCGGAAGGAACGGTGGCTTCAATTACTCGAGATCACGCTGGCCGAATCGTGGACGGTTTCTCAAGCCATGTTGCTGCATCTACCGCTCTACAGACAGAAGCCCAAGCTTTAACCCTCACACTACGAGATCTGATGCAGAAAGGACACACAAACCGCGCTCTTACCGTGGAATCGGATTGTCAGACGCTGGTGGATGCGGTCAACAAATCTTGCCCTCCGCCATGGGAGCTTCGCTCTCTGCTTGCTGAGGCTGTGGCGCTCCTGCAAGGGTTTACCAATCTGCGTATCGTCCATTGCAGCAGAGACGCGAACGAGGCAGCCAACTGGGCCGTCAAGGCCCATCATTCAAGAAGTCTTCCTTCAAATTGGCCCTCGTCTATCCCCCCTCCGCTTTTGGATATAATATGTACGGATCTACTTGCAAACGGTGTAACTCTTCCTTAATTATATATATTTGCCTCTTCGACCAAAGACGGAGGGCCACAGCATAGGGAGAAGAGAGCGTGAGAGATTGAGGAGAGAGTGGGGTCACGGCCAAGCATCCCGCGGCCGTGACCTTGCTGATTTGTGGCCGCATCTCACTGCCGAGCTTCAACCTGAACCTGCTTAGTCGGCTGCACCACTGTGTCTTGCGGTGCCACTTGGCTATGAGACAACGTGGTGCTGTCCCAGGGCCTATTGCGACGAACCACTGCTGAGATGCAGCACGATTTTCCAGTCCCAAGCAACGGCTAACGAGTTTCCAACAATCCCGATTTTTTTGTCGAGGCTTGTTTCTTCATGCAGGCTTCCCGGTGAGACCCATTCTTGCTGATTCAGATGCAGCTCCTATTCTTGGCTGCACCCGTGAGAACACAGCCGTATCCCCAGAATGATCCAATGACGACGAGCCTAATCGTCAAGTCCTGGTAGCAATAAGCGTTGCCTCCCGCAAGAGTTGCCGTACGTCAATCTAGCGACACAAGTCAAGAACAATTTGCGCAAGTCCACTTAGTTCTTTGCAGCAACCAGAAAATTTCTGCTCAGCCTCACCCATGGCCTCATCATCACCATTACATGCAGAAGACGCCAATTTTTGATAAAGTGGTGGTCAAAGTGGATTGCCCGGTCAAAGTATCAAGTCGTCAGTGGAAGGTCGGACAAATATAAATTCACGAAGGGACTTGAATACTGAGGGTCGAGGAACGCATCTAATTTGGTGGCTCACCAGCAATCCCTAAGCTCAAAGGCTGTCGTCCGGTCTGCGGTTGCGAGTCGCCATCCCAATTTGGAAAAGTTATCGGTGCGATATCGAGAGCCAGGTAAGATTTTTGATTGATTCGATTTTCTTATATTTTATTGTCCAATCCATGGGATCGCGATTTATTTTGAATATTTGTTCGTTATTGCCATATCCAAAAATATTTTGAATTCTCATGAATTCGGAAATTAATCCCTAATTTCATAACATGCATATGATTGACAGTCCAATTTTCACGCTCAAAATCCGACTCGCAATTGCACGGAAAATCGCCAATCCGATCTCACGCTCGAGATATGATTCGTGATTTTATTTAAAAATTGGCCAATCCGATCTCATGCACGAGATATGATTCGTCAATTTAGTTCCCAAAATTAAATGGACGTGGATGATGTCTTGCTTGATTTGGTGCCGTGTTGTTCTTGATGCTTTATTTGTTTGCTCCCGTAAAAGAAAAAAATATTTGAGTTAGATTAGATGCATGTTAGGATGTTACTTGTTTTAGATTATTTTGCATGTCTAGAATAGGAAATTTATTTATTTCGAATTTTGGAAAAAAGGAAAAACACAAAAAAAGTCATTATGTATATGTCATGTAAAATTAGGGCATCTTTTGCACGTCATAGCATATTAGGGTAAAATTGCATTTAGTTTAATTTTAGATGATTTTTTCTTAATTTACTATAGGTTTAGGTATTTTATCAAATAGATTGCATTTTAGGATTATTTACGTCAAGACAATGTTTTAGTTTAAATTAGGATTTGGCTCAACCTAATTCCTAATATAAATTAAATAAGATCTTAATCTAATTAGGTAATTTTCACATTTCACCTAATTTCGAATTTCATGAAAAATACAAAAAATGCCATAGGTTGAATTAGTTTTATTTTTTAGGATAGATTGCATTCTTTTAGGAAAAAGAAAGAAAAATGTCACATGTACATCATTAGGATTAGATTCATTGAAATGCATGTCATGTGGTAGTTGTTGCTAGGTCCATTCAATTAGAAATTACATGTCATTAGAGTTAGGTTATTTAGTTAATATTGCATCGCATATTGCATAATTTTCATTAAATAAGTGAAAACAAAAAAGAGAAATTGCGTGTTAATTAGAAATCATATCCAAGGTTGTTGATGTGGATTTTGAATTAACATTGCAGATGTTTTCGTTGCTTTGAGGTAAGTTTTTGTAATTTGTTTATTGTTTATCTGGGTGTTAAATTGGTGGTTTGTGCACTCGCATGATCACCTTCACATGTTAGGGAAATAGATTTAAAATAAACCCAAGCTGCTTGCAAAAAAACATTTTTTCAAAATAAAAGAAATGGTACCGAAAGGGCATTAGAGAAATCTAGCGTAACCAAGTCCCCGTACCCAAATCTCTGGTTCGTAGGAGTAAAGTAAATCTCTCATTACTTTAATTGGGTTTCTAATCGACCCACCAAAAATAGATTAGTGGCGACTCCTAGTTAAAAATCAATTGCATGTTAAAAAACTTGAACCTAAAGTCACAAATTGGTATGGGCTTGGGAGAGTCCGAGTTAAGTCTAGGCTTAACAATCCATTAGCCAAATCCTAGGTGGTTCACACACCGAAAAATTGATCGCAACATACCGAAACTGCCTCGAGGCAACTCAGCATATTCTTGGCCCACATCCGCCCATATAATTGTCGACATACTATTTCATCGATTGATAGGATAGATAGACCATCCATTTGTCATGTCAGCCTTTCACTTTTGCCTTTGCACTTGATGCAGGAGGCATCCGATGCTAGCGTACGGAATCGAATCAATCTAGAACGGCTCGTGCTCCATATAGAGTTTACATCCCGGGCAAGAACCAATCTACAGTAAATTATCCCGAACCTGTCTTAGATTGGAGTCACATTTCCAAAGTGAGAATCCCAAATTGGCTCAATTAAATATGTAAATGCGCTGAACACGCATGCCGAGTTATTATCTTTTCTCTTATTAAATAAACACATACCAATTTCAATTCGACATACGTCCATAGATCTAAATGTTATACCTCTCAAAACTTGTGCAGCCACTGTTGAAGAAGTCATCAGAGGGAGAGGATGCGGATGGGAAAGAGGGGAAATGTGGTTGAAAATGAAGATTTGTGCTCCAGGTTTTGTGATAGAAACTACCTAATAACATGGAATTGAAACCTCTCCTATTGATTATAACCTATTAATTATGTCAAATTTACGTTGGCAGGAAATTGCTAGGCATTTCAGTCATCGCTAATTGGCTTAGACGAATTGAAAGCTTAGATACAACCGCGTATCTTGTGCAAAACAGATGATCAGACGATCAAGTTTATGGAAAAAAGAATAAGAACTTGAGCTATTAGGTCTCGAGATTCAGACCTAGAACAATTCAAACACTCCAATTTTTAAAATCGACAGCAAAAGATGTTAAATAGGAAAGGGCAAGAATTAACCGCTGTCTAAGGTGACGCCAGTTTGTTGATGGCTTAATTATACTTTTGGAGCACTTCATCGCACAGTATAATTTTGCACCCAATCTTCACTATTTTATCGCCGAGTAGCAGGGCAGATATGAACCTCCAGTCATGTCTACCCTCTTAGTTTTTTTTTTTTTTTTTAATTTGTTATCAAACCAAAGTCGGGATAGTTTTATCGCACCCTTAGGGCCAACGTCCGATTATTCACATTTTTCGCATGCGAGGCGGTTATCATAATTGCTATCCTATCCGGGTCACCTCACACCGAGTTGAATTCAATCGCACGTGATGGATGACAAATCATGATTTTTCACGAAGACATCGGCGTGGATCTTGTAAGATGGCCCGACCATATTTCCTCGCCGGACCCATCCGGGAGGGCAGGTTGGGTGGATTTCACATATTTTAACATATTGGTTGAGTTGAATCCAACTTTTGATTTTCTTTCCCTTACTCTCCTGATTTATGATTTACAAGGATATCTAGAAAAGTCGGCCAGCTTTGATGGGTTTTTTTTTGTTTTTTTGGTCGAAAGCTTTGATGGTTTTTAGCAAGCTGGTTTTCATTCGAATCAACAACGTGAGTAAGAAATCAATTATGACTTGACTCAAATATTAAGTAGGTGGAGATTGTTAGAAAATATCTTGAATTTGAGCCTATAGACAAAATTTCAAATTCACATAGGAGATTTCGTATTTGGGTATTCCAGCAATTATCAAATGGACATCCAAATTGGATTGGACTAAGTTTCTCTACAAATAGGGAAATCACTTTTTTCATTAGATTTAGAAGTGAACCACTATTTCCTCATTTTGTTGGAGACATATATTCGTATTCAATCATGTCTTTTATGTCTTTAGGTTATTTACGTGGAAAATTCAACCAAGAGGGTGGTGAATAAGTTGCTTCTCAAAACTTTAGATTTTTTCGGGAACAACTCAAGTTAATTTTGATAGATGTTGGAACAATTTGATTATGTCAGATTAATGATGCTTCTACGAGATAAATAATGAAATAAGCAGAGAGATAGAAGGAGTTGCAAACAAATCTTATAGTGATTTAGCTTAGATTAAGTCTACATTCATTCTCCCAAAGTAATAGCAATCAACAAGATTGAAAGGGTGTGGCCCAACTAGACCACGGTAGGACTAGGCCGGTCCTTGGTCCTAGGACCCTGCACTCTACATTTTATGGGTTGTTCCTCAGTTTTAGGACTTCCGGAGCAACTCTATATATTACATATATGTTTTATACAAGATATATCATATATTTTATATTTTATATTTCTTTTTTTTTTGGTCGAAAATACCGATAGATTATATTAAAGGAAAAGTATAGCCTGAGACTAAAGCGTCGCTTAATACAATATCCTGAAAGAGAAGGGGAGGAAAAATTAGCCAGTGTTGGACCGGGCCATGAACCCTATGGGCTTTGGCAGCCCAGTCAGTTGCTAGATTGGCTTCGCGACGTACATGCTGGAGAGAGGCGTTAGGGCTTCAAGAAAACAGATCTTGAAGAACCGCAAAGAGGTGACGCTCCATCCATGGCGGCTATTGCTTCTGCTGAAGGATCTCCACCAGTAACAAACAGTCTGATTCAAACAAGACGGGTTGGAGATGAAGCCCCTGCTGGATCAGATGTTGGATGGCCAGAATAAGTGCGAAGATCTCAGCTTGGAAAGCCGATTGAGCAGGAACGCTCCTCGTGAACATATCAGTGAGTTTTCCTTCAAAATTTCGGTAAATACATGCGACCGTGCCTTGCTCGTTCCCTGGTAAAAAAGCCCCATCAATATTGCATTTGATAGTACCTTTTTCGGGGGGTTTCCATCGACGATCAGGACTGACGTTGGCATTTTGAAACCGATGTGCAGAGGGCTGTAGAATCTGGAATATCCTATGTTAAGCTAGGGCGTTCTCCACAGCTTGGATAGAATTCGAGGTTTGCTGCCTGAAAATTGCATTGTTTCGCTAACGCCAAATCTCCCACAGCAGATTGGCAAGCACTTTAAAATTTGGGGAAGTCCTAGAATGAGTGGCTCTAGCCGCAACCCACTCATCCAGGCGACGCACAGAGGTAAGTGAGATTGAGATCCTAATCTTTTCATGAGTCCATATGTCTCGAGTCCAATTGCAAAAGAAAAATAGGTGTTCAATGGTTTTTGGAGTGTGTTGATTACATAGGGTGCAGTAGGGATTATGGGAAATAGGTCTGTGGTATAGGTTTGCCTTAGTTGCAAGGGTGTTTTTATAGGCTAACCACATGAAAACACGTATCTTAGGAGCAGTTTGCATATGTCAAATCTTTTTCCATAATCGAACAGGATTCTGATAAGAAGAGGAAGCTGTAGTAGGATAGTTTTGTTGGGTTGAGGACAAATAATGGTAGCAGCTTTTAACTGTGAATTCACCTGAGGAAGTGGCAGTCCAAACTAATTGATCAGTTAGAAGTGAAGGGTTGATAGGTGTGCTTGAGATCGCTTCACATACCTGTCCATTAAAAAGTTTAGAAATAAGCTCCTTCTTCCAAGCTACAGTAGATGAATTTATTAAATCAGCTACTAGAACAGGTTCACCCTCCGCTGCTATGCCTCCTAATTTTCCAAGTGGAAGCCAAGTATCTTCTCTAATGCTAATCTTGGATCCATCCCCAACTAGCCACCGGAGTTTAGGGAGAATAGCATCTCGACCCTTTAGCATACTCTGCCATCCCCATGAAGGTCTATAGCCTGAGGTTGCACTTTGAAAAGAAGAGTATCTAAAGTAGAGACCTTTGAAAAGTTGACTCCAAATAGCATTAGGTTGCTGGAAAAGACACCAAGCTTGCTTACCAAGCATCGCCTGATTGAAATTGATTAGATCTCTGAATCCGATGCCCCCTTCTGTTTTCGAGTGCTTTAATTCTAACCAGTTTGTCCAATGAACACCTGATTCACTATTGTTCTTGCTCCACCAGAATGCTGATATCTTCTTCTCTATTAATCTGCAAAGTGACAAGGGAAGCTTAAAGATGGACATAGCATACTGAGGTAATGCATGTATTACTGCTTTCAGTAAAATCTCCTTGCCACCTTTTGATAAGAAGTTTTCCTTCTAACCAGCTAATTTTGCGTTTAGTTTTGCCAGGATCCAGGAGAACATCTCACGTTTTGAACGTCCCTAGTCAGAGGGGATTCCCAAATATTTGCCATATCTTCTCACCACAGGCATTCGCAGTTCTCTTGCTAAATTAGTCATAGAGTCATAAGACAGTTCTTGGTGAAGAATATTCCAGATTTGTTCCTATTAATAAGCTATCTTGTAGCTAGGCAATACTGGTTTAGTATATTAGCAAGATTTTGGCATTCAGAAACTGTGGCTTTGAGGAAAAAGACTGCATCATCAGCGAAGAACAAATGGGATAACTTAGGACAGGCTTGATTAAATTGAATCCCCTGTAATTGGCCCATATCCACTGCTTGCTTTATAACTGTAGAAAGAGCATTGGCAAGTAATATGAAAATATAAGGAGATAGGAGGTCACCTTGACGGAGCCCTCTGGTAGGTTTAAAATACGGAAGTTGTTCCCCATTAAAACGAATACTAAAAGAAGTCGTTGTGATACAAGCCATCACCATAGTTACCCATCTATTTGTAAAGCTTAACTGCTGCAAATAAGCTGCTAGAAAATCCCATTCAACCCTATCATAAGCCTTCTGCATATTAGTTTTTAGAATAAGATTGAATCTTTTTGTTCTTGTTCTCACTTTAAACTGATGAAGTACTTCCTAAACAACCATGATATTATCTTGTATCTGTCTGCCACTCACAAATGTTGCTTGTTCTGGTGTGATCAATCTAGGGAGCCAAATCTTAAGTCTGTTAGTCGTAACTTTAGAGATAATTTTGTAAGCGAAGTTACATAGACTAATGAGACAATACTGGTCGATGCTTTATGGATGATGTACTTTAGGAACCAGGGCCAAAATTGTTCTGTTTAAGTTAGGATGCATACAACCTGATTGAAAGAACTCTTGAACAGTTTTGACAATTGTTGTTTTGATGATATTCCAATGATGCTTGTAGAAAAGACCGTTAAGGCCATCTAATCCAGGAGCCTTGGAAGCACCCAACTAGAATGTAGCTCGGTATACCTCCTCTTCTGTTACCATACTCATTAATTGATCATTCATTTGTGGTGTGACTACTACTAGACATTGTTCTAAAAATGGGTGAAAGTCTCGGGTTCCCACTAATTGAAATAGATGAGAAAAGAAACCCATAGTCATGGCTTTGAGCTGTTCTGGCTCCCGTATCTAGTTCTGGTTTTCATCTTTAAGCATACAAATACGGTTTTTTTGTCTTCTTTGCACTGTACATGCATGGAAAAATTTTGAATTTTTATCACCCCATGTCAACTAGTTAAGACATGAACGCATAGCCCAGAACTGCTCCTCTTGAGTCCACAGTTTTCGGATTTCAGTTCTAATTAAAGTGGCTAACTCCTTATCTCCCATCTAATAAGATTTCCTATTAGTAATGGTCTGTAGATGTTGTTGTAATTGAAGAATGCGCTGCTGGGCATTACTAAAACGAGACTTGCTCCAGCTAGCTAGCTTGAGGGAGACTCGTCATAGCTTTTGAGGTTAAAGAGGTATGACTTCTCTCCCAGGCTGATTGAATCACCTCTTTACATTCGTAATGTTGACCCCACAAAGCTTCGTAATGAAAGGTCTTTGGTGGCTTGACAGATTGATAATGAGTGTGCAGCATAAGTGGACAATGGTCCAAGCCAATAGGTGGAAGAGCAAGCACTTATGCAGAAGGATATAATAAACTCCACTCCCAGGAGCAAAATACTCAATCTAACTTCTCCTTCACCAAAGCATCCCCCGCTCTATTATTAGACTAGGTAAATTCACACCGTTTACTTTCCAATTCTATTAAAGCGCAGTCATTGATCAATTTCCGAAAAGATGACATTCTAGAATAAATTGCTGGTCTTCTGCCTACTTTCTCCCAAGGGGATAGGAAATCATTAAAGTCCCCTACGCACATCCAAGGTAAGTGATTTGCTGCATAGATTAACCTGATGGTATCCCAAAATTCCCGCCGAGCTTAATATGTTGCGGGGGCATGCAGGCATGTTATGTGCATCGAAGCAGCTATCATCGGATCCAAGACCAGGTAAATTCACACCCTTTTCTTTGTTTATTCTAAATATTGGCCCCTCCACTTTTTTTATTTCTTATATGGTTCTATCGCATACATTATATACCAAGCCTGGAAAAAGAAAAAGAAATCCTCTTCACTCACCTTGCTCGCCGCTCACCTCTCTTCATTGGCTCACTCGGCTCACAAGTGCAATTCAACTAGTGAAATCACTCACCTCTCTTGGCCCGCCTCACAAATGTAGCTCAATAATCGCAATGATTTTTGTTGTTATATTATCTTAGATTTACATTTGATATGTACTAATATTTATAATTTGGTTGGCCAATGTCGCATTATCGATGGATATGTAATTTGAAAATGCATGTTTTTCCTTTCAAGAAATACAAAAAATGAAACAAAAATAATTATAATTGGTAGGTCTTAAATTGACCTTGGAACCAGACCGAATCGATATGGTCAGTTTGGTCCAGTCTTTGGTCCTAGGCTCAATAGGGTCGGTCTCTAGTTCGAAAAAGTAAGGACCAATACCATGTGAGTTAGCCCTTCGGTTAGGTATTGGACAGACCCAACCCGGATCATGCTCACCCATAATTGGAATTCACTAGTAAATTCAATACTTACAACAAAGCTAGCGTTCCTTCTACCAAAGTTGATAGATCCCACTCCAAGTACACAAGGACCACTATCAATACACAAGCACTACTTACACACTTAACCACCTCTCAGATCACAATTACAATCAACAGGAACTTTCAGCATTTGTAACTTTCTTGTTTTTCCATGTATTTTTAAGCTTGTATAAATCTACTATATAATCTTGAATCTCCAACTTAGTCGTTGGAATTAATAAACGCAATCACGGGAAGATTTGATAGCTCATAAAATCGGATCTTTTTGGTAATAGCAAGCTTTCCTAAAATAAAGTCGCTATTTGTGTCGATCGTCAATTAATTTGATTTAACTCCAGTTTTTCTTTCCAAAATTCTAGGTCTAGAATCTAAGCTTTCCAATTCTTTTGACCAACGAATTAAGTCAAAGGAATATCCGGATCTTCCAAGTAAGAACAGTGCAAATGCTATAACTTTTATGCGGCACTCACTTGAGTGTCACAGCTTTTTTTTTTTTTTCACTCTCTTACATTCCATAAATTTGAAAAATCGATCATTTGAATATCATTACCAATTTGACTTGCCAAAAAATCCAACATGAATGCCAGTTGTCCTACATAGCTTCATTAATTCTAACATGGAAGTCTTTTTTTTTTAATTATTTATTTTGAATTATTTATTTTTATTTTTATTTTGTCTGTTTTTGAGGGCTGGTAAGGGTCATCGGCAACCTTCACTGGTTGTGAAACCCTCGCTCAATTCGAGCAAGGACCTTCACAGCTAAAGACGACGCAGCCCTCACCCAATATGGGCAACCTTGCCAACCTTGATAGAAAAAGGAAAAAAATTATAAATAAATAAATTCAAAAATTCCATGTCGATGGGATTTAATAAAAAAAAATCGATATAGGATGATCTATAGGATATTACACTCATATGATCGATTTTACTCCAATATGGTACTTAAATAAGCGAAAAAATAGTTATGGTACTCATAAAAGGGTCGTACAAAAGTTATAGCATTTGCGTTGTTCTTCTTTCTAGATCTTCATATCCAATTAGGGTAAGCAAATGATAAATGTATTCATCACAATTGATAAAAGGAGTTGCCTTTATCAGCAATTTAGTGAATTTATCCAAGCTTCCCCCTAGAAATCGACTTTTGAACTAAGCGAGTACATTAGCGATCAAGACTTTACTCAGCTGTTTACATTACTCAAAATAAACAAAATCTGCATTTATTGAATAATAATGAGAAATAGATGATTTGTTAACTTCAAAATATCATAGAATGTTTTTCCAATGTAAGTAAGGTAGGTTTGTTAAGATATGAAATATTTTTTGATATATCTTTTGAATATGAAATCTTTTTATATCTTTGAATTTCATATTAGCATACCAAAGTATGTGTAAATATGTGTAGGTATGATTGTGCAAACAACAAAAGATGCATTTTAGTACAATTGTTAGAAAATCTACGATCATTGGAGAGTTGATTCGCTTGCTTTGCCGTTTCCATGATTAATCTTCTATTTCTGTTCAAGAATTATTTTTCTGCTCCGTCAAAAATATGTTTGGTAAAATTATTTCATTTTTCTATTTATGGAATATATTTTTATTTAAGAAATAGATTTTCTTTATTTCTTTATTTCTGGAATAAAAATGATAAATAAAAACTATTTCTCAAGGATCAACTCTCTCCATTGATCACTATCCACCGTCGATTGTAACTCAAGGATCAACTCTCTTTTGAAACTCACGTTCTGTTTCAGAATTTTTGCAAGAACTTAAAGCCCTTGCCGATGAATTAGCAATCATTGACACTCCTATCTCTGATGATGATTTATTCATTCATGCACTTCGAGGACTTGGAACTGAATACAAAGAAATTGCAGCAGCGATTAGGGCTCGTGAAAAAGCTCACAATTTGTGAATGATTTTTCATATCACTTAATTTACAGATTGTACACGTTTATAAAGAGAAGGAAAAATAAAATCTTTGATAGAGCAAGAATCATGGAATGCCAACTCATCTACACTTGGTATGCTAATATGAAATTCAAAAAGATATCAAAAAGATTTCATATTCAAAAAATAATATCAAAAAAGATTTCATATCTTAACAGGGCTTACATGTGAAGTATACCTTAAAGCAATCCAAAAGCGTTGAAGTTGATCAAATCTTGTGGGAAGGATTTTGTGTGCATGTGTGTATTGAGAGATTAGTTTGAGAGAAATTGTGAGGATTGAGCAATGTGTGAGTTATTATGTGTAATTGAGGATTAGGAAACACAAGAAGTGTTTAAATAACTCAAGTATAATTGTAATATTTTTTTTATACCACTTGATTTATAGTGGAATATTCTACTGGATTTCCCATGGAATATATCACATTGACTTAACCACATAAATCCGGCCTCCAATCCATATATTTCTTTGGTCATTGATTCAATTGTTTGATCTTTTTGTTTTCGCAACAAAAAGGGTAGAGTTAGTTACCAGGTGATGTCTTCAAATGAATAAGTAGTTACCAGGCGATGTCTTCAAACGAATGAATTAACCAGGCAAACAAATAAGTAGTTACCAGGCGATGTCTTCAAACAAATAAGTAGTTACTAGGAAGTCTTCAAACGAATAAGACCTAAAAATGTTGATTTAGGCTCGTGAGAAGACGAACATAGAATCGACAATTGAAGAAATCGTTGGCACATATGCCCGAATTAGCCAGGCTACTTTCGTTCTGTTGAAAGATCTCCAAAAATAGAAATATATACGTGAACAATTATTTCGAATAAAGGGCCAAATCTCTTCTGGATTACAAGATAGGTGGCAGACGGTTCAGGCCCGTCGATTTTTTGTCCACGGAATTGCCCGCACCACCTTTTCACTCGCCGACTTCCTTGCATCGTCTTTCAACCGCCATCAAACTAACCTTCTTCTCATCCCTTCTCTGTCCAAACGTACGTGTGCTTCTCGTTAGGGTTTCCTCCCATATAAAACCAGCCCTTTCCTTCACATGAACCCAGAAAAAATACACCAGAAAATCACTAACCAAATTCCATCGCCGCACACCGCCTACTTCAATGGATTCACCGAGCCAGAAACTAATGATATCGTTCGTGTTTTGCCTTGTTGTCTTCTTCTCCGCATCTTCAGCCAGTCCAGAATCCGTGCTGGTAAGCGAGCTTTGCAGGGCAACCAAAGTTTACCCAGAATGCGTCGCCACTCTAAACCCTGACCCACGGTCTGCAAAAGCGACTTCACATCTTTCTCTCGGTGAAATCGCTTTGCAAATAGCGGCGGAGAACACTACCAAGAGGCAGGAGTTATTGGACCAAATGCTTGTGGACCCAAACACGACATCTTCATGGAAGCCGGTGCTCAAGACTTGTAAGGCTCACTTCGAAACTGCGGCCAGGCAGTTCTCAACTGCAAGTCGCGAACTTGGATTGGACGCAATGTCTGCAAATTATGATGTCTCGATGGCCTCCGACGAAATCGTCGCCTGCTTGGCGTTCATGGGAAGTTCCAAGCAGGATATTCCACCATTAGTTACCAGTTGCAATTATGTTAAAACTCTCGTTTGCATCGGTGATGCCATCACCAAGGGGGTAACGACGAGCATGGATTGAAATTTCTATGATAATGTGCAGCGAGGGGGGATTATATTTCTGTAACAACAATCTTCTTGTCGAATGCTTGCGCAGTACGTGCAATTGCTGCATTAATATTTTGATTTAGCAACATATATGTGGTGGTGTCCAACCAATTAGAAAATAGAGCAAAAGCAGCCATTTTTACTGCTTCTCTCTAATTTGGTGGATTATATTTCTGTAACAATGATCTTCCTGTTGAATGCTTGCGCAGTACGTGCAATTGCTACAAGAATATTTCTATTTAGCAACATGTTTGTGGTGGTGTCCAACCAATTAGTAAATAGAGCAAAAGCAACCAGTTTTGCAGCTTCTCTCTAATTTGGTGGATTATATTTCTGTAACAATGATCTTCTTGTTGAATGCTTAGTACATGCAATTGCTACAAGAGAATATTTCTATTTAGCAACATATTCTATTTTGATTATATTTCTGTAACAATGATCTTCTCGTTGAGTTAGAAAATTGCTAGAAAAATTTCAGCCATTTTTGTCGGAAAATAGAGAAAAAGCTTTTTGCTTCTCTAATTTGGTACAAACAAACAAAGATTACTCGTTTGATGCAATGATTCCAACTCTTTTCCAAAGAAATCTTAAATCACAGTATGATCATAATATCCTAGCAAATTATAGCATCAAATTCGGTTCGTTTATTTTAGTTTTTATTTTTTATAAAACAACTATTCATTACCTAAAGAATGACCAAAAAATGTATCGAAGTACGCTTCTCCTTTGGCAAAAGCCATTTTGCCCCAAGATTTGGGTGGATTTGTGATGGTATGTATGAATTTAGGATTTTGGGTAATATGAAAAATTAATTTTGAGTAAATATGATGCGGGTATGCCGATTAAAGATTATAACTGATAAGATTGATAATATTATTGGTAAACCATCGGAAGATTAGATTAGAATATGATTTGATTATGATCTGATTTTACCATGGGAAGATTAAATTAGAGTATGATTTGATTCTATTATCGAAATATTAGATTAGAATGGTAAATATGATTTGATTTTGGTCAATCTGTCAGATTAGATTTTCGGAATATATAATAGGAAATCTAGTTGTCTTATTAATATAAATAGCATTATGTATTGTAGAATAATAGCATGTATTATGGCTTTCGGTGAAGAACATTCTTCTCCTAGGAAATTTATCTTTGAATTGTTGTTTTCTTGAATCCTCATATTTTCTTCAATAACTTATACTAAAATTAATTTAGGGTAAAGATAGCACGGATGTATTGATTTGTGACTTTTCTATTATTAACTGATAAGACAGCATCACATGCAATTAGGGATGTCAAAATATTTCACAAACCTAAAGGGTTCCCTAAAGCCACATGAAATTTGTAACATGGGTCACAATGGGCTTCGAAAAGAAAACCCTAAAAAATGAGTTTCAGTGTGCTATGAATTCACTTAATCAAAATAGCAAAGTTCAAGAAAACATCCCTCAGTCCCTCTCTTCTCTCTGAAGAATCAAAGTCATCTATGGCCGACGTCACTAGCCATTCTGCTTTCTGATATATGTGGCTTTATACCCGTTTACATTTTGTAGAGTCCGTAAATGGAGGGAATTGTGCAGACCTTGCAAAGCAAGAAGATATTGATGATTTTCTTGTCGGTAGTGCGCCCTTGAATTTATATTCTACTCAATCATTTCTCATAAAGCTTGACAATCACATTTTTTTTACCACCAAAAAAAAAAAAAAAGGCTAACGATCATCATGATCCTGCTAATTTGTGTATGAGTTGACATGTGATGCAGGGTCCTCAGTCTGTTGCATTTTTCAACGTTGTAACGTCCCAAAAAATCACAGCTTGATAAATATTGATGCAGTTTTCACAAGGAGAGCTAATAATGGGCGACCAGAATGCAATCATACCGAAGCATAGCGCATCAAAAGTTATGAGCTGGTTCTACACAAGTCGATTTTTCTCAGTCATCAAATGTTGTTCCTTTTAATGGGTCTTAGGAATTTGCCATCTATTGATTTTACATTTGCCAAACTTCTATGGTGTAGATGAACAAAAGACAATATGTCCCATAGTTTTCTCGTCGTATCAAGAAGAGTAAGGGCGCGCGTGACAACCATTCTATTCCAAAAATAATTTCTGGAATGGAAATAGATTTTTCTATTTCTATTTCTAATTCTAGAAGAGTTTCTAAGCAAAAATAACCGTTTGATAACGATGCAAAATTTTTACTCTAATAATAGAAATTCGTTTGATAACGACATAAGATTTCTTCCTTTCGATGGCGGCAGGGGCTGGTGGGTGGGCGGCAACCGATGGACGGTGGTGGTTGGCGGCAACGGATGAAGAACCGGTTGACGAACGATGAGAACATTTTTATTTCTCATTTTTTTCCATAAATAGAGAAGTGGAAAATTTCTACTTCTGATTTCGGAATAGAAATCTATTTCTGAAATAGAAAAACAAAATAAGTTTATCAAACGGATTTTTATTCCAGAAATAGGTCTGGAATAGAAAAATTGTTTCTGGAACAAAAATAGGCAGTTGTCATGCACCCCCTAAGTGTCCCTAAAACTTGGAACTTGTTGAGTCTTTGTATTGAATAGAATAATGAATGTGATGCGATGATGTTGATGTTGATGGCAATGTTTTTTTTTTTTTTTTCTGATCCGACATATACCATCATCCTCTAAACTTACAAGAGATTTCATATTAGATAAATCACTACCTATCCATATGGAGAAAGAGCCATGCAGTGGACGGATAATGCGAGTGTCAAAATCATTCTCGGTTTCTTCAGATTTATATTCATACAAACATCTTCTTGAATAATTATTGATGTCTCGCATGGAGATGAATCAACAATAAAGTACTATTCAATCATTGCATTCATAGTTTTAGCGAGGACAATACTCATTGCCCAAGCAAAGTCCTTCACCTGTCATGTCTCTGCAAGCTTCAAACCCCATCCATAACCAAACCTAAGTTTCCTCATTGACTTTGGCTAGCCAATTTATGGAGTTGTCCATTCCTCAAAGGCAACATTTTAAGGAGAAAAAACACTAACAATGTAGCTTAGGTTGGATTGAAAATGAATTGCTAAAATTATATTACATAAAAATAAATTAACATGAATTAAATGAGTGAATTTGGTACAAGATTGTCACACCAATAACGTGAGATATTGTGTTTTGATTCGCCAAACTTGTGATTGATGTAAAAGTCTCAGATTTTTTTTTCCCAAAGAAACGAATTAATTGGTGCTTGCTTGGAAATTTCTAAAATTAACTCCTTGTAATATCGTACTTTGATTATACTTTCATTTTACACTTGATTACTTAACATTGTGAATATTTTAACAATTTATTATGAAGTTTTGTACTAAGTTACCATAATGTATTGTAAAAATTGTACAGTATGAAAATTGTACCGTAAAAGCATTCATCTCGCATTTTAATTGTTTTTGTGACAGTTGCGTAAAAATGAGCAATCAAGTAATAATAATAAACAGACTGAAAAAATCCATCGGACACGAGATCTATGTAGTTAAGGGGACTACTTTACAGGACAAGTAGCACAAAGTACCGCTATAGATCAACCAATATGACGGAAATTACAATTATACTCGGGTCATTTAAACCTTTTCAGTATTTTCCAGTAAACAAATTCACCTAATAACTAAAGTGTTTAACCCCACACAAATCCTTGTAAAATAGTCACCCAATCTCACGGAGAAATTCTCAAAAGTTATCACGAGATGGCACTAACTCGACCAATATCGAAACTCGGACTTCCAAATGTTTGTGATTTCATCACTCACTCGGTCTCAACGAATCTGCAACTTCTTGGACTTTCCTTGAAGAACCCAGGGCCATCCGCACAACATGGACCAAGCTTCAACACATTTCAATTCAGGTTGGACTCTCTCGTAATGAGCTCAAACTCGTGGTATATTTTAACTTTTACTTTTAGTCGACATTTGAGTCAAATAACAATAATTTCATGTGGGCTATTCTCCCATAGCCTCAATGGGTTTCCCAACCACCACAATCATTTTCGAAGTCCAAACATCATTCGAATTTCACCATAACCATGGATTTCATTAAGATGCCAACTCCCCTTGCACCTTTGGTTGAAGGCTTCTTTCTACCAAGCAAAACCACAATTACATTTTTGCCTATTTAGAGATCATCCACTTAAGTTGTCAAACTTAGCAACTACAATAACGATTAGTTCTACAGACTTCACCTCACTAATGGTACCGTCTGTATCAATTATTGTGTAAGTTTTAGCTACTTACTTGTTACCTCAAGTAATTGCAACTCGATTTTGAGTTGGCCACTATCAATTTCCTCATAGGCGTCATGTTCTACTTCCCCAGAATTCTAACATCTGATCACATTCAATGAGGATCTATTTACCATGTAGTTTGTTGTATTAAGCACATCACGATCTATAATGGATCTCTTAACCATGCAGCATTAGAGAGCATTTTATAGGTTGTTTCTAGTGTTGTTTTTTTTTTTTTAATCAACTCTACAACCAATTGTAATTCACCAGTACTAGTGCTACTTCTTGTTGTGCCTCCTCCGTCCAACATGCATTAACGATTTTGTGTAGAACTTTATATATATTATATTCTTGACATTCTCTGTTTTATCAAAGTTTTCAATTGTTTAATCTTGACAACAACTTCAATCTTGTGCCAAGTAAACAACTAAGGGTGCAAATGATAACCATTCTGGCCAAAAATTGATTTTTAGAAGAAAAATAAATTTTTACTATTTCTATTCTTGAATGAGATTTCAAGAAAAAATACATGTTTGATAACGATACAAAATTTCAATTCTCGGAATAGAAATTTGTTTGATAACGACACAAAATTTCTTCCTCTCAAGTGGACAACTGCGACCAACAACAAATGGCGGACGGCAACTGGCAAACGACGGACAACAATTGGCGGATGACGGCAACAAACAACGCCGGATAGTGATTGATGGATGGCGGATGATGGATGACGATCAACTAGTAGCAAGGACGAATAATAAGAAAAGTTTTTATTTCTCATTTTTATTCCAGAAATAGAGAAGTAAAAAAAATTACTTTTAATTTATGTTCCAAACCTATTTCTCAAATAAAAATCTATTCCATAAATAGAAAAACGAAATAATTTTACCAAACATATTTTTGTTTCAAAAGTAAGTCTGGAACAGAAAAATAGTTCTTGAACAAAAATAAAATGATTATCATGTGCACCCTAAGTCTTTCTCAAATAGCCATCCATAACCACAAGCATAAATCTAATACTCTTCCTTGAAATGACAACCTGCAAAGATCCAAGCGAATCAACTCTCCAATGATCGTAGCTTTTCTAACAATTGTACTAAAATGTATCTTTTGTTGTTTGCACAATGTATAGTACCTACACATATTTAGCTCCTTAGTCACATAACTATATAATAGATTCCTCTCACCCAAAACCTTCAAGCTTCTCATGCCAACATGCCCCCAAAAACATTTGCCACAATCCATCTCTTTAACATATGCATCCAATTCCCAAGGCAAAATCTACCATTGCCTCCCATTGGAGTTCATTCAAGCCTCTATGCTTGGTTCCCCTCATCGTCACTAAGTCATCTTGAGCAACCTTCTATTTTCGAAAGTATATTGACAACACAATTGAATCTAGGACACTCAAGCACATCAAGCTCTTCTTTAACTTTGGAGCATGTCTTACACCAATCAACATCTTCAGAATAAAATCATATATTTTGATTCTAATGTCACTTATACCCACAAATATTGCACTCAACGTTGTTCTCCCCCTACTCGATACGACCACTCTTGCATCGATAAGTAGCAAACCAATAAAAATATGTTCAATGATGCATCCTTAATGACAAAAAACACGTTATCAATACTCCTTTAGTTATTATCACTAGATTGTGATCATGAGGAAGCCAGCCCAATTGAGCTAACCCACGACTGCACTTGCAGTGCCTTCAAAGCCCTCACATGGGCAACTGAATTGTATTGCAATATGGGAGACTAACTTGCCCGGCCATCGCCAAGAGGTTGCAGGAGCACTTCCTTATGCAAGATCACATCACTCGACTCTTGTACCGAAACTGCCTCGAGGCAACTCAGCATATTCTTGGCCCACATCCGCCCATATAATTGTCGACATACTATTTCATCGATTGATAGGATAGACAGACCATCCATTTGTCATGTCAGCCTTTCATTTTTGCCTTTGAACTTGATGCAGGAGGCATCCGATGCTAGCGTACGAAACCCGAATCAATCTAGAACGGCTCGTGCTACATATAGAGTTTACATCCCGAGCGAGAACCAATCTACAGTAAATTATCCCGAACCTGTCTTAGATTGGAGTCGAATTTCCAAAGTGAGAATCCCAAATTGGCTCAATTAAATATGTAAATGCACTGAACACGCATGCCGAGTTATTATCTTTTCTCTTATTAAATAAACACATACCAATTTCAATTCGACATACGTCCGTAGATCTAAATCGTTATAATCTCAAAACTTGTGCAGCCACTGTTGAAGAAGTCATCAGAGGGAGAGGATGCGGATGGGAAAGAGGGGAAATGTGGTTGAAAATGAAGATTTGTGCTCCAGGTTTTGTGATAGAAACTACCTAATAACATGGAATTGAAACCTCTCCTATTGATTATAACCTATTGATTACGTCAAATTTACGTTGGCAGGAAATTGCTAGGCATTTCAGTCATCGCTAATTGGCTTAGACGAATTGAAAGCTTAGATACAACCGCGTATCTTGTGCAAAACAGATGATCAGACGATCGAGTTTATGGAAAAAAGAATAAGAACTTGAGCTATTAGGTCTCGAGATTCAGACCTAGAACAATTCAAACACTCCAATTTTTAAAATCGACAGCAAAAGATGTTAAATAGGAAAGGGCAAGAATTAACCGCTGTCTAAGGTGACGCCAGTTTGTTGATGGCTTAATTATACTTTTGAGCACTTCATCGCACAGTATAATTTTGCACCCAATCTTCACTATTTTATCGCCGAGTAGCAGGGCAGATATGAACCTCCAGTCATGTCTACCCTCTTAGGTTTTTCTTTTTTTTTTTTTGTTATCAAACCAAAGTCGGGATAGTTTTATCGCACCCTTAGGGCCAACGTCCGATTATTCACATTTATCGCGTGCGAGGCGCGTCACCAACGTCGGTTATTGCTATCCTATCCGGGTCACCTCACACCGAGTTGAATTCAATCGCACGCGATGGATGACAAATCATGATTTTTCACGAAGACGTCGGCGTGGATCTTGTAAGATGGCCCGACCATATTTCCTCGCCGGACCCATCCGGGAGGGCAAGTTGGGTGGATTTCACATATTTTAACCTGATTTGTAAATAATTTACATCTGATTGATAACGACATATTGGTTGAGTTGTATCCAACTTTTGATTTGTTTTCCCTTATCCTCCTGATTTATGATTTACAAGGAAATCTAGAAAAGTCGGCCAGCTTTGATCGTTTTTAGCCAGCTGGTTTTGCTTGCTAATCGCCTTTTCATTCGAATCAACAACGTGAGTAAGTGAATCTTGGTGACGATCGTATTTTCGAAAGTGTCTATATCAGTGGCGTTTCGTCTTGGAATAATTATTGTAATTTAATGCATGATGCGGACGTTTTGTATATCTGAAGCTGGGGTCCCTCAAGGCAAAGGATATCTCTTTATTTTAATTTGGAAGTGGACAATTTCATTTCTCAAACATCTTATGAATAAGATATTTAATTCCCTAAAAATAATTACTTGTGTCACTTATAAAAATGAATGAATGAAAGAAAATTCATTGTTCACAAAATTATCCAGCCATAAATTAGAGTTGATAATGAAATATTTTTCATTAATTAATTATTTCAAATAATATAAACAATCATTTTTTATTTCACATCATCAATTATCCTCTAAACAAATGGAGTAAAAAACATATTTATATATTACTTTGAAGAGGGTCTCTTGTATTTGAGGAGAATAGCCGTGTTGAGAAATCAAGTGGATGTGCAAGTAAAATAATTACTTCAATTATAAATCAATATTACAACTCTCTATTTTATCATCCTCTCACAATAACTCATTGTACTTACTTACCCACTCCCTCACAAACCTCACACGGACACAACTCTCTCACACACACCCACTTACTCTCTATTTCTCTATACTTCACTCCACCTACTCCCACCCACTCACACACTCACGTACACTCTTCACTTACGCACACAACACCACTCACACTTCTTACACTTCTTTACACAAGACCCCTATCACCCTACCTCTCAACTCTATCACTTCAAGAGACGACAGCCCCTATTTATAGGAGCCAAAGTCGGTGGAGTCCACAAACAAAATGGCCGAGAAAAATCTGGAGAGAGAGGGAGAGAAAATTCTGGAGAGAGGGAGAAAATTCTGGTGCAGCAGAGGGAGGAAGAGAAATCTGGAAAAATCTAGAGAAGGAGAGAGAGAGGCGGTGCTCCCCTTTTTTCTGACACTCCCCCTCACCGACTACTCTCTCTTAACTTAGATATAGTAGCCGTGCCAATATTGCTTTTGGACTCTTCAACTATCTTCCTCCGTTCAGCATATTGTAAAGCTTCCTCAGATGTGGATGGCTCTATGGCTTCATCTCCAATTGCTTCTCTTGCTGCGACTTTCCATTGAGTTTTGTGATCCTTAAATTTTTGCAATGCCAATTCATTTTGCCCTTTGGTCTCATTTTCCTTCTTCTCACTCAATTCGGTCTTCGTATTCAGCATATCTCCTCTAAGAATTTTGAGATTGGAACTCATCTGGTCAACCCTCTCATTTGTGACTTTCATTTCATGCTTCAATCGATCCAATCCCATTCGAAGCACTTTAATGTAGACCTCTCGATCCTTTTCCTCATAAAATTTCTTCCCCTTGATCTTATTCCACCGATCCTTACACCACGGGATGTAGGGTGTAGATGGCCTCCTTTTCTCAAAGAAAACTTTCTTTTTCTCCTTCATTTGTTTGATATCTCTCTCAGTATGACCAATTGGGAACATCATAGCGGGCTTGAGATCTTGAAACTTCTGCAGCTTCTTGTACTCACATCGGAACTTCTTTAGCTCCCTTTCTTTTGCCTTGAGCTCTCCATCCTTCTGCCTTAACATCTCATCCCTTTTCTTCAACATATTCTCCATCTTTGTCTTCTCAACTTTCAGCTTCTTTATCATCTCTTGTAGTTTCTTTTCACGATTGCTTATTGGCGTTGTTAGTTGCTTTTTCAAGTTGTCCCTTAGCTTGCTCTTATTCGGGGTCATGATAGTACCCATCGAATCATCCAACTCAATTATACAAGCTGTTGCAAGCTCTTCTCGTTCCTTTATTGCAACAGGTGCTTGAAAATCCCAATCTTTTTCGCTTTCAATCTCCTTCTTGCAGGAAGTGACAACATTTCCTTCTTCCTGCCTGTGCCAACAGAATTTGGCAATATATCCTACCTTGCCACAAACGTAGCACCGTTTGCTACGCCTTTTGTTGCTCTTGTCTTCATCTTCATCGTTGTCACAATCTTGACGAGCTCCCCCTGGCTGATAACCCTTCTTTTTGGGTTGCCTCCACCAATCTCCATGATCTTTCCATGGTTTGTCATCTTTTACTCTTGCTCTATTTCTATTTTGGCCCTTGAACCCTCTTTTATTACTAAAGAGGGCACTTTCATCCTCCTTAATTGAGACCTTAGGCATTTGTTTATCTAAGGCCTCTTGATTGGCCAATATATTTTCCAACTCAGTTAGAGTTGGCTCATTTGCCCATCCACGAGTGGCCGTAACAATACTATTATATTTCGGCCTTAACCCGTGAATTATTATTCTTCTCATTCTTGTCTCAGAGATGGCATTATCGGGATCTAATTTTGAAATTTCTTCACAAATAGATTTAATTTTAGAAAGGTATTGACTTACCGTCATACTTTGTTGCGAGATTGAGAGGAGCTCGTTCTCTAGGCATTGTAACTTGGCATCGTTTGTCCTCGCAAACAGCGTCGCCAAGTTATCCCAGGCCTCCTTCGGGGTCTTCGCACTCTTTATGTGTTGCAATAATTCATCATCAACAGTCACGGTAAGAACGTAGAGAGCCTTACCTGACTTGACGTTCCACTTTCTTAAATCACTATCATTTGTGGGTGGTGTGGTGTTGTTGCCGCCAACAATATCCCATAAATCTTGTCCAAGCAAATAGTACCGCATGCGGGTACTCCAATTATTATAATTAAAGTCATTGAGCTTCTCCATCCCGTTCACCGGACTCGAGAAATCCACCATCGTGACTTGAATATAATGCCCCGCACTATACCAAGTAAGCCTGGTCCCGAACCAACCGACTTCACAATCCCAGATTGTGCACTGGCAGAACTCCGACGTCCTTCGCTTCTTTGCTCCTTGGCTCGACGATCCCTGATCGCCTTGCTCACTTACAATGGTCCCCGACCACTATCTTCGCACGGCCTCCAACGACCTGCTCTGATACCACTTGTTGAGAAATCAAGTGGATGTGCAAGTAAAATAATTACTTCAATTATAAATCAATATTACAACTCTCTATTTTATCATCCTCTCACAATAACTCATTGTACTTACTTACCCACTCCCTCACAAACCTCACACGGTCACAACTCTCTCACACACCCACTTACTCTCTATTTCTCTATACTTCACTCCACCTACTCCCACCCACTCACACACTCACGTACACTCTTCACTTACGCACACAACACCACTCACACTTCTTACACTTCTTTACACAAGACCCCTATCACCCTACCTCTCAACTCTATCACTTCAAGAGACAACAGCCCCTATTTATAGGAGCCAAAGTCGGTGGAGTCCACAAACAAAATGGCCGAGAAAAATCTGGAGAGAGAGGGAGAGAAAATTCTGGTGCAGCAGAGGGAGGAAGAGAAATCTAGAAAAATCTAGAGAAGGAGAGAGAGAGGCGGTGCTCCCCTTTTTTCTGACAAGCCGCTGGAGTCTATGACACCAACTTTCGTACTCCAAAGGACATAATTATCTTTAAAGATAATACTTGCACGCATTAATTAGTTGATCTTAATTTTTCATCTTTTTGAACAAAATTTCTAACAATTCTTATTGTTCATATCATATAACATATTTTTCCAAGAAAAGTTGTAGGGCAAACCAGTTCTTTGCTCTTAAAGATTAGTAAATATATATAAAACCTGGTAATTCAAATCTAGATCGTGAATGAACAGAACAGAAAATTTTCATCGAGGGAGGCGGATTTGATCGGTTCCTGAGGACGAGTTTCTTTTCTTCTTCTATTCTATTCCCTTTCTCTTTTCTCTTTTGGCAATCCGTGTTGATGGGTCTTCAAGAGATAGGCATCAACTCTTGCGGAATTTCATTCTTTTTTCCACTCATTATTGTCGATGTTTGATAGACTCTAATCAACCCAGATGCTGAGGAATCATTCTTTTGATGTTGCATCATGACGGGCATAGTGGTTCAAGCACAATTGCAACCCTTGATGTTGATCTCTTTGCAATTCCTTGAGGGATAGATCATTGTCCTTGCGTGTTTACAAACTCTTCCTTGAGTGTACTTAACTTAAAACATCTTTTACAAAACTCTTCCTTGAGTACTTCAACCATCTTTTGCTTTGTCCATCCACATATAATTATGAAAAGAAATACAAAAAATGACACAAATGATTTATAAAATTTTCATTTATGATATTTTAATTTGTCCATTACGGCCTCTCAATTTTATCAGAATGTGTAATGTTGTTCCTAAACTTTTAATTTATTCAATGTAGCATTAAACTTTTAATACATTTTTAATCTAACCCGATCTAGACCAGTCAAACAAGTGAATCGGGTCATAAATGGTCCAATCCAAATAAACCTATTTAAAATGTTTTAATCCATTTTTCATGCAATACAAATCTAGTATTCTATACACAATCCAACTCGTATTGCTAAAACACTTTCATATTTAATCCAATTTACTAAAACTCATAATCAAACTAAGGTGAGAGTGTGGAGTCAATGAACACGAGATCAAGTAAAGGCAAGAGAAACTAAAGAGTAAGTTATAAAAATATATTAAATCTAAATAAGCTCTAAACCCACTTATAACCAATTTATCATTTATTATGACCCATTTGACAATAATATTATGTTTAAATCCATTTTCTTAGTATAACTAACCCATTTTTAATCCATGATCCATTTAACACTAATATTATGTTTAAAACTATTTCGACTTATCTTGATTGATTTAATCATATCCTTAGATTAAATTATTTAGTTTATAGACTAAATTAAACATGTACAAAAAATTTTGGATCATATCGAACAAATTAAAAATCAAAAACCCATATTATATGTTAGATCGAAATTCATTAATCATGAGTTGTTTTCCTAATGAAATACTGTCTCAAATTTGAAACTATCGAGTCGAAGTCCATTTTTTTTTTGGTTTTATTTTACTATTTTTATTTTAACTCTCATTTTTTAATTTTTTTTTATCTTATCTCTTTATAGTATATGAGGGTCGAAATCTACATTTAAAATTAATTCGTCGTTCCGAAACACGCGGGCGCAATCACGCGGGCAAGTTGGTCGACAGAAAGAGAGAGAGAGAGAGAGAGAGAGCGCAAAGCGAACGAGACGTCACGCGTGGCGGAACAGTGAAAGGCTTTTGGCGTTTCCCGGGGCAGCGCGCGTCACATCGTCAGTGCGCCCAGTGGGGTCGGCGTCGTGCGTGTTTTTCTTGTGCACCTTGCGAGGTGACGTGTTCGTTTTCGCCTTTTCCTTTTCCATTGGTTGACACGTCGGATCGGCCCCCCACCTCCCCCCAATCCGCCCAATCATGCCTGTCTCTCACTTTCGGAAGAAAGTATATCCTTTTCCTAGAGAATTATATGCCAATTTGTCATTATATTCTTCTCCTTTTTTCTCCATTATTTTGATTTTAGTATTGCGACCGTCGCTGTGTCGGTAAATAATCAAATTAATACCATCGAGTGTGATCATTGAAAATGAAAAGGACTTGAATTGGGAAAAAAAAACAAATAATTTGGAGTACCCAATTCGCAATAAAAAAAAAAGTTTGAGAATTTAATTGCAAAAATCTATATCTTTTGGGAAAAAGTCACAAAAACTCTCCAATTATGCTCATTGTGATATATTTGTTTAGAATTTTTTTTTTTTTTTTTGTAACATAAAATCTCAAGCTAAGCCAACCATGACTTTGACCAAAAAAAAAAAAAAAAAGTCCACCATCACATTTTTATCTTAAAATTTTTCATGTAGCATAAAAAACCTCAATTTTATATATTTGTGATATATTTATTCCCCATTAAGATTCTAAGATGATTTTTGCAACCAAAATAATATCGTTTTTAGTTTTATTAAGCCAAGCATCATGTCAACATTGTTTGCTTTCTAGTGTCTACATAGAAAGATTTTTAATCATTCTCATTGACAGAAGTTAATAGTTGATGGAGAGTAAACATCTCTTATAGTTAAAATTTGAGATTTTGATGTTACAGATTAAAATTTAAAATAAATATATCACAGCAAGTATAGTGTTTGATTTTTTGTGACTTTTAGCCTCTCTTTTTTACTGGTCGAAAAGTTAAAGTACTATGTTTGGGTGTTGATTTGCCTATGAACAGCAAAGAGAGAGTACTTCTAAAGTTCTCATAATTTTAATCTAACCAAAGAAAAAAGAAGAAAAAAGCTATTTTTCCTCAATGATGTTACTGTTTTTCCCTTTGGTTTCTTTATTGGACTAAATTCTAGGAGTTTAACATGTTTTTGTCCCTTTTCTTGTTATATCAGCCTAGGCACATCAAATATGCAAATTGACATAATTGAGTGTGATAATTAAAAAATGACTTGATTGGAAGATTCAAGTATGTTAGACGCCCTGATTTACACCAAAAGAAATTTGAGGATCCAATTGCAAAAGTCGCACAAATTAGACGACTAATTTGGACTTAACCTACATTTTGTGGGTTGCATTTTTCCTGCGACGATCTACGTGCTAGTTAAGGTGCAAATTAAGCTTTAGATCCTAGTAGTCGTCCCTCTAAATAATAAGCCATGATATTTTATACTTCCTACAAATCTTACAAATTAATATGCAACGAATATCTGGTTAATGAAGCAATAACTGAGAAAGAGAAATGCTAGGCACATCAAGGTTGGTTTACAAAATACGTAACACGATAATTTTTCACCTAATTTACTATTTGGATTTGGTTAATCGGTTTCAATAAACCTATGATTTCTCAATTGAGATATATCATGGAAGGAAGTTCAATGAAACTCTATCCTCTATCCATGAACAAGTGAAATTGCATGTACTCACCCATATAAATCTAGATGTGTCATATTGATTGATTCTTAGAGAATAATACAATGACATAACATGAAAAGCAAAAATAATTATAAAAAAAAAATACTAGTAAGAGTGGGAGAATGCAGTCCATAAGTTCGATAGATTTGCGAAGTTTACAAGTGATCACTTATATTAAAAGATGTACTAGTTCATGTAATTAGAATCTTTAAAAATAGTAAATTGAAAATAGATTGAATTTGGAGGCATGTACTCCCTTTCAAATGACAAGATATATATAGATAGATAGACGGAGATATGCATTGCTGATAAAATTAGTCGATTGTGTTGATTTGATTGTTTCAAGGGGGATGGATTTTAAATGATGAGACATTCATTTTGCTCTATATATATTTTCAATAGCAAGTTGTTTATTATTTATTTATTTATTTATTTATTGATATAACTTTTAGGAAGCTGCTGGAAGCTGTTAAATGATGAAACATATATCATGTTTTATAATCGAATTCTATCCAAAACTTGACCCACTTTCTTCTCATTTTTCAAAAAGAAATTCCATGCTCCTTTCATCTGTCGCGTGACATCTGCTGCATGGACAAAATCTAATCAAAATAAATATAGCTAAATTATTACTTTAAACAATTATAGCAAAGCTTGTTGGCATCTTCAAACTTTCATTTTATAATATCAAAACGCAGTGATGACAAAGCAGTCCACATTAAACGACCTCACAACTCCATTGCGGGCACACAAGAAAAGGGGGAAATTTTCAATTAGGCCCCTTTAAAGAGCCCACTTCCTCAAAATGCCCCAGATAATTGATTTTCTCTCAATAGACTCCCTCCACTTGACGAACGTGAATCAATTAACCACATCGGTGAGAAAAGTGGCCAGCCGGGATGCGTGTGAATGATTTTCCGGCCAAGTAGAGGCATTTTGGTCCAAAAACGAAAGCTCATAGAAAGTTCAAATTTGAAAATGAAAAATCCCTAGAGAGAGAGAGAGAGAGAGAGAGAGAGAAGGAAGGAGGGAAGTGGGCCTGCGGTGAAGATGCCGCTCTAGAACCAATGAGGATATGTATCCAAGCATTAGAGCCGTTAAACGGGTGGGTCGGGTTGGGTTTGGATCGAGTCATTAATGGTCCGACCCAAATTGACCCATTAACCCATTTATGACCCATTTATGCTTAATGTAAATTTTTCGACCCAAACCCGACCTGACCCATACCAAACCCATATCCAACCCGACCCAACTCATATTAATAAAATGTTTTCATATTTAACAAATTTAGAAAAACTTATTCCTATGTTTTTTTTAAAGATTATATTATTAAAATACTTCCAAGCTTTTATATATATTATTTTTTTAAAATTGTATTGCTAAAATAGTTTTATACAATACAAATTTAATTGACAATTTTTATAAAATTTAAAATAATTATTTTTAAAAAATCGAAATTTAATTATTTTTTAAAAATTAAGTTTTTAATTAATTTTATTTTTAAAATATAATTTTCTTTTTCTTTTTCTTTTTCTTTTTCTCTTTTTTCTTCTCCTTCTTCTTCTTCTTTGGCCGGCCGGCGCCACGACGACCAACCACGGTGACCTCGAGCCACGGGCGAGCCTCGAGCTCACCGGCATCGGCGAGCTCGAGGCTCGCTCAGTCGGCGAGGCTCGAGCCTCGCCCGGGCTCGAGTCTCGCCGGCGAGCTCGAGCCTCACCGGGCGTCGGCGAGGCCTCCGCCTCGCCGGATCCGGCGAGCTTGAGCTCGCTTTGACGCCGGCGAGCTCGAGGTTCGCGACCCGGTTACCGGCCATCGCCGTGCGACGACCGAAAGGAGGAAGGAGAAAGAAAAAAAAAAAGAAGAAAGATAAAAAAGGAAGATAAGAAAAGAGGAAATAAAAAAAATTATAATTTCGATTTTTATAAAATTAAAAAGATAAGGGAGGGATTATAATGTTTTTGTTGAAAATGAGTTTTCAACCCAACCCATTTAAAAACCCACTTAAGACCCACCTAGCTTAAACCTTTAATTGTGAAACCCATTTAACCATCTTTTGTTATAAACAAGTGACCCATTTTAACACCTCTACCAAGCATAGACGAGTCCATCACCGTCGCCTCACACACTCTTGCACACTTGAGAGAGAGTCAAAGCTTGCTAGGTCAATCGGCACCTTGCGTTTTGCTTACCCAACACATCCCTCAAAGCCACTCTCTTTTTTTTTTTCCCCTTTTTTATGACACTAATGTAGTAGTTATACATATGAGTTTTTTTTTATAAAAAAAAAAAATCCTAAAATTAGTGTGGTTTTAGAATAGTTAACAAATCATAATTGACTTATAACTTATTTACTTAAACTTTTCAGCGAAGGTAAGTTCAATTGGATATGTTTATGGATTCAAGCTTGAATTCCCTCTTGATAATCTTCTAAAATGAATGTATTAGACTTTTGGTGCATGTTCCCAATAATATCTCTTCCTGCCATTCTTCTAGCTCGGTGAGTGAGCCATATGCCTCCACAACTTTGCCTAAACCAAAAGCAATTAATAAGACACTATGTTGAAAATCGTGTGGTGTGATAATTCACTACTAAACTGGATTTAACACAACCATTTTCATTTCATGAAGTCATCAATGATTCTCACATCCCTATTTGGTCCACCTATGAGTCCTTCTTGGTTGAAGCTCTATAACAACAGGAGTTGCGGATTTTGGTGTTAGTCCTAACACAAGGTTGCTTGACCCGATTTATATAAGGTGTGTTTGGCTTAGCTTTCCCAAGAGATTAGAACTATGGGCCTATAAAGTTCATTGGGAAAAAGTTAGGCGTCTTGTAAAATTTCTTCGAACTGCTTTAAGGAAATGCTAGCGTTAGCAAAGCTGAAAGCCTAAGACACTCCCCTTGGACTTTAGCATTTTCAAAATGCTGTTGTGGGGTTTAATGACTTTTTTTCTTCCAATTTCGCCCTCACTAATTATTGTGTATTCCACTGATGATTGTGTATTCCAATTTGGTCCACCTATGAATAGACAAACGTTGCCGATCGTCATGGTTGAGGCTCACTTAGGGTCACACGATCTCGATGGCAATCGCTTGTCACTTGGGGTTGCATGACCTCAGGGTGACCTAGATTTCTTTCGGTAGCAATCTTGATGAATTCTACCTAGAATGATGAAAAATGGAGGACGAACACAAGCTTTCAAACTCACGGTTCACTCCACTCACAACTATAACGTCTTGCCATTGACTCTTCTTTGATCACTCATAGTTTCTCACTATAAAATCACATAGTTCTACTATCTAATTTTGGTATGAAGGCTCATCACTTTACAGGAAAAAAAAAAAAGAAACATAGGGAAGGAGCCCCCGTTTTTTGGAGACATAGGCTTTGAAGAAAGACTACGAAGCTACTTCAAAGTTACAAAAGGAGTGCCGGACAACTAGAGTGCCAAAATTTGGTACAAATGGATACTTAAGTGCCAAAAGTTAAGAAAGTGACACTTAGGTGCCAAAATCGGAGAAAAATGGATTACTTAAGTGCTAATTCGGCCAAAATCCGATCAAAATGCTTACATGATGATTTTCCAGCGAAATAAGTGCAAAACGACATCGTTTTGCACGTTAACGTAGCTAAAAAATGCAAAAATGACATCATTTTATCTCTGACATAGCAAATAATTAATATAAAAATTAATTAAAGTAAATTTAAAATTAAATTTATTTAAAACATTTTTAAAAAATTTGGAGGGGGAAGGAAGGCGGTTAAGGGTTGAGCCCTCGCTGCCGCCGCTCGCCTCCTCGCCACTGCCAAGAAAGGCTAGCAACGGAGGGGGGAGGATCAATCAAGGTCGCCGACCCTTGGCCGCCTCCTTGCCGTTGCTAGGAAGGGTTAGCGATAGTGGAGGGAGTATCAACTAAGGTCATCGGGCCCTGGCCAGGGGCCACCAACCCTGGCCAACCAGCGGCGAGGGCCTGCGAGCCCTTGCCCAGATCCAACAAGGGTCGGTGACCCTCGCCCGGCCAAGCTAAGGGCCATCGACCCTCGTTGAATCTGGGCAAGGGTCGGGGCCCTCGCTCAGATCCGATGAGGGCCCGCAAGCCCTCGCCACTAGTCGGTTAGGGGTCAACGACCCCGGCCGACGCTCCCCCCTCCGTCACCGGCCCTTCTCGGCGGTGGTGACGAAGGCTCAGTCCTCAACCGCCTCCTTCCCCCTCCCCCCATTTAATATTTGTATTTTTTTATTTTAAATGTTTAAATAAATTTAGTTTTAAATTTAATTTTATTAATTTTTATATTAATTTTTTACTACATCAGCACTAAAACGACATCGTTTTTATATTGTCTAGCCACGTCAACGTGCAAAACGACGCCGTTTTGCACTTATTTCGCTGGAAAATTGTTATGTCAGTATTTTGTCCGGATTAACACTTAAGTGATCCATTTTGTTTCGATTTTGGCACTTAAGTGTCACTTTTCTAACTTTTCGCACTTGAATATCTCTCCGTGCCAAGTTTTGGCACTTGGGCTTTACTTCTCTCTACACAAAAGACTACACCAAAAGTCACTAACAAAACGAAATTTGCTTTGAGGAAATACAATTACGCTAAAACATTTGGGACACTAACTTTGCATTTTCCAAAGGCTCAACCAAACATAGCCATTATGTCTTTGCCAACCCTCATCACTTATATAAACCATGTGTCAAAGGCCGATAGTTTCTTGGCCAAGGAATAGCCCCTGTGGCACTTAATGAGCCGAAAATACTAGGTGAGCCGTTCTTCAAGAGATCATTCCTAAGGACAATATGACGGAGCGTATCCTCATATCAAATTGTACCATATCCAATTGAGCTTGGGCATCTAGTCTCTCGAGCGAGATATACAACATTTTAGTTCAACAATTGGTTTCAACTTGCCATAGAATCATTAGGAGAGCAATATCAACTCCTGATTAGTTTGTGCATCAGAGACCAACCTCGCCTTCAAAAATACTATATTGTATCATCACTTCTACATCACTCACTATTCTCCCCAATGCCAATGTTCCACATTTTAGCTCACAAGGGTACAGGAGAATTTGGTTCGTGACATTCTCCCCCACCCAATTTCATGATGCCTAAGATACTCTATTGCTTCCTTGCTTCCTACAACCATATATGTCACTCTCTTGAGACTTACATGATTGTGAATGCTCAACACTCCATTGTTAGCTTTCCCCTTATCAAAGTTGTTTGCAGATTTGTAGTCACTTGTACTCTCTCTAACAAATATGACATCTCAAGCCAACTGCACTCCCTCAGCACACTTTATTTCGCCTATTAGGTTTCTTATGATCTTAGCAAGACCAATAAAGGTTTTTCTCCTTGCATGAAACGTGGTAACCAACCTCATCTTAAGATTCACCCATTGATACAAGCAAGTTAGTTCATTTTTGTCCCTCCCCCTCATTGGCATTTTAGAAGCTTGCCAAAAGTCGCACCTTGTCTGAGCCTTCTTGGCCCCGACAATCACCCCCTGCCCTCATAGGACCCCGATAGAACATAAGCTTTCCTCAAATAACCCACCTTCTAGAAAGATTTTGCTCTGATACCACTTGTTATAAGCTATCGATTTAGCGTTCCTTTACTTGTGTGGCCTTAGAAAACTCTTTCCACAAATTAACCTTAAAGTACCTTAAAAAATTTCCAATTACAACCGTAGACTCCATTTAATATGATGGTAGATCTTTTATCATCCCATCTATGAACTAACCACATTAATTCAAGAATATTGGAAAAAGAGTATTAGAAACACCAAAAGTTTCGTACAACACTCACTTTAGTACCAAATATTTTTTTTTTTCAAATCACTAAAGTCCCACTTAAAAAAAAAAATCACTTAAGTACCAATTCTAAATTACATTGCTAGAAATCTGACATAACTATATTTTATTAATTTCTCCGAGTAATATGGCTCATCAACGTGCCCAATCAATATATGGACTCCTAAACGACATCATTTACAATGTTTGACCCAAAATATAAACCCTAAATCCCAAATTGAAAGAACTCCCCAATTCAAAATCTTAAAACCAAAATCGAAACCCTAAAACCGAAGGTCTTCTTCCATATAGTCTCCTCTCCTTGAGAACCTAAGGGGGAGACGAGAAGAAAAATAAAAGGTGGGGACGAAAATAAATTGAAAGAAATCCCCAATTCAAAACCCTAAAACCCAAAGTCTTCTTCCATACAGTCTCCTTTCCTTTAGAACCTGAGGGAGAGACCAGAAGAAAAACAAAAATTGGGGACGAAAACAAATTTTGATAACACTCCGGGAGATTTTCGGGCTTCTTCCTTCACTGTCGAACGTCCTCCGTCATCAATTGCGACCATTCCCTTACCATGGTCGAGAAACTCTCTATTATCCTCTATTTCTTTATTCAATCCATCCGAGTGAGTTGATCCTTTGCCCGAATCTTTTTTCATTGACATCGATCACCGTAGCCCGCGTACTTGGAGTCACGATTCCGCATTCGATTATTGCTTGTCATTGTGGATCTCTTGTGTTTGTGAAATATTGGGAGAAGCATTGCCTTGCCCTATCTCTTTGATCAACGCTTTTCGGATGAGTTTAACTAGCAGTTTTGGTTGAAAGTCCCTCCTTGGCAAGATTGGTGTTCTCAATATAAATAAGCCATGTCATATAAAAATTTAAATTACAAAAGCCACCTAATTATTTTGGCTGAAAATTCTCACAAAATATACTTAAGTAATCATTTTTTCTTTGATTTGGCATATAAGTAAACGGATGAAAAATTATGATACTTAAATAAGCCATATATGAAACTTTTGGCACTTCCACGTTCTTTTCCCAAGAATATATATTTCACATGTTGCCCACAAGGAATAATCTAGAATCCACTTGTGTCCATTTCCCATAGTGCCCCTAAAAACATTTAGATCATTTAAGAAAGTGTACTACCTTATAAGCTTCCAAGTTCACTCAGATTCTTTCCATCACTTCGTCGATTCATTATGTCCCGAAACCTCTGAGCTGTGACACATGAGTCTTCATCATCTTCCTTATTTCTCCCTCTCCCATCTGACCCAATGGCAATGCTCTCGCTCCAGCCGAGCGAGGGACATCAAACCCTCACGGTTCCTGGTCAACGACGGCGTCACAGCGCAATCACGTTCTCTCCATGTTTAGAGTTTTTCGATTTTAAATTCTCCCCACAAAATATTATTTTTATTTTGAAAGAAAAATGCTCCTACTCGGCCAGAAAATCGTCCACGCGAGCTGCACATACATCCCGACTAGCCACTTCTACCACCGGCATTTCACCGACGGGGGCTAATCGATTCACATTTGTCAAGCGCGTGGGGTCTTTCGAGACAAAACCAAGTATTAGGGAGGGGGGGCATTTAATAAAATTGGGTCGAATTCAAGGGGGTCAATTGAAATTTTCCCCCTCCAAAATGACGGCAAAAGACAAAAAATAAAATAAAATATTGGTTTCGCCCAAAGGCACAAGCTATCCAAGTAGACTCCTACTAAGTCCTGACATATCAAAAACAGTGCGTCTATGTCGGACTACTTTCAACCGTACTTGCCGAAAGCAAAAGCTCGCGACTCCATCGAAATTTTATAATCATGGTCGAGAGAGATCACTTGGATTATCTCACGCGTCGATGGGCATAAGGCCGCCCTTGTAATAAGCTATTCGATTCGCTCCTTCTCTCTCCTTTCCGTCCGGCCCGCTGACTACGACATTTGGTGTCAGCGACACGACACAGGTCGGACTTCGTCTCCCAATTCTCGTCGATCGTAAAATAATTGCCGCCGCTCGTTGTGTTCTCCTTGGGAGTTGAAGAGTGCCCCGTGACGCAAAGCAGCATCAGTTTCTCGAGTTTTTGATAACTTAGTTTAGTCCTCCTCTGTATTCCGGAATGGACAAAGGGGTTGAGAGAATCATAAGCATCTCACTAGGGGTTTCAGGTGTTTATTTTAATCTCCTCGTCAGGGTCAGATCTATCTTGCCATGTGATTTGGGCTGTCATATTACACGAGTCAATGGAATTTGAAAAAAAAAAAAAAAAAAAAACACCGATGTTCCTAATCCTGATTGGAAGTGTTGGATAAAAATTAAAAGTTTTTTGTTCTATGTCTTTTTGCGATCATATAATATTCTATGGTGTCTAATAATAAGTATGCAATCTAAAATCACTTGTCAGAGCTTTCGTTTTCAGCAATATTCATAATCTAGATCTTCACTTCATTAATATTTCATAATTTTTTTTTGGTAAGCAATATTTCATAATTTTTGTGTATTTAAATATGAATTATGATTAATAGATTGTAACAAATGATGGTCATTGAAGATGGTAATTCACTATCATTGTTCAATTAAAACTACCGGTGAAACTAGGATAAACCCCGCTACCAACTTTGGAACTGTGACTAAATAAATTTTAGATTTTCCAAATACATAAAGTATGCTTCAAGTTTTAAAAAATTAATGAATCTATTTCGACACTCACCTTTAATCCTTCAAAGGCAAGTGGACGAGGGAATTCACGTCGGTCGGTTCAAATTGGTCCGGTTAAAAAGCTTCGGGCATACATATTTTTTAAAGGTGAATTGTGGAAAAAGTTTTGGGTGACAATGAAATTTAACCTTAAGAAAGGGAGATTTAATAAAACCAAAAGCAAAACCCCCCACCTTTTCTCTTCTTCTTTTTCAATACAAAGCCCCCCCACCCCACAACTTGAATCGAATGTGATGCGGGAATATCCCCCCCGAACGAACGTCGACGATTTTCTCCCCGGCCTCTCTTCCCAAATCCAAGCCGTTTCGTAGCTCATTCCACTCGCCTGTCTCTCTCTATCTCTCTGTCTCTTTATATATATTTATCTCTACGATTCTTCGTTGGCTTCCCTACTAACTCTGCCGAGCCCTGCGCAATCGGGCCAGCGTGGTAACGTCCGGCGTCATCATCGCCACCATCGTCCTCTTCACCTCCTCCCCTCTCAACGTCTCTCCATCTCTCTCTCTCTCTCTCTCTCTCTCTCTCTCTATACCCCCCACCACCTCTCAAAACCTCTCCTCCTCCGCCGCCCCCGACGGCGGCGCCGCCACCTCCGCCGCCGCCGCCGCCACCCCCATGAACCTTCTCCTCCTCCTCCTCTCCCCCTGAAGCCTCCCCTGGAGCAGAGGGGATCGGGGGAGCCGGAGAGGGGAAACAAAGGCTGCTCGTGTTCGCGCATTTTCGCTCTCCGGGTTTGCGTTTTTCTTCTTTCATGCCAGATTCGTGACTGCCCATCGATCGTCTTTGCGAAATCTCGATCGCCCACGTCGTGATTTTTTCCTCCTGGGGACGAAGGACGGGCCCCGCGAGGAGAGTCCGGTCGTCCGCGACATGCCGCGCCAGATCGTGCTGCGGCCGCCGTCCGTGAGCCGCCGGGAGCCGCTGCTGAGGGCGAGCAAGTCGACCTCCTCCTCCGCCTCGGCCTCCTCGGGCTCCTCCGCCGGCGGCGGCCGGGGGAGCGTCCGGTTCGCGGAGGTGGCCGGGGGGACGGCGGCGGAGTGCGCGGTGGTGTGCTGCTGCTGCCCCTGCGGAATCGTGAACCTGATACTGCTGGCGGTGTACAAGGTGCCCGCCGGGCTGTGCCGCCGCGCCTGGAGGAAGACCCGGCGGAAGAGGCTGATCAAGAAGGGCCTGCTGTCGCCCAAGGGGCGGAGGCTGACGTGCGGGTGCGAGGAGAAGGAGCTCCAGATCCACCCCTCGTTCGCGGTGAACGAGGCGGCGCCGGAGATGAAGACCCCCGCGGCGGCCGCGGCGGACGCGGAGGTGGACAAGCAGGTGGCCAAGCTTGAGAAGGAGATGTGGGAGAGGTTCTACAGCACCGGCTTCTGGAGGAGCCCTTCTCAGCGAGAGCCCGCGTCGGCTCAGTGCTACTGATTTCGACCCCCGTTATATATGGAAACGAACCCACGAAAAAAGAGAAAGTTTCGAGCTTGGCATTGGCGACGGCGATGGCGGAGCAATAGTCAGCTGGCGCCCGGAAGTTCAAAGAGATTGCACGAGAGGCAGGGGCCTCCGGACGGTGATTCTTGGGTCGATTAGGAACAGAGGATTTATCGCGTGTACATGATGAATTGATTGAGTGTATCTGCGTCAGCAGGGTTACTATAATTCGAACGATCAGGAATTGGCCCTGATCCTCCTGCACCTCTCCCAAACTCTCACGATTGCTCTGCGAATTTGGTCCTTGGGGTGTGAACAGAGTTTGCATTTCGGTTCCGGTCTTTGGTCCGACTTTCGCATTTTTTCGGGCTCGAAAACGGTCGTGAATGTGTAGATATTATAAATATGTATTTCTATATGATATGGTTAATAACATGCGGGATTATAATACTTAAAACGCGCTTGACCGTTTCTGTCCGTAGGACTTGATTTTCTTCTCCATGGTCATCTTTGATCCACGAGCAGTACTGTCGAAAAGAAAAAGTGGGCGAGAAAGAAGTCGAGAGGTTTCTAGAGAAATCAAGTCCGCCAGACGCGGCCTTCAACTTCCCGTGTCTTGCGAAAACAACGTCTCATCAAGACGTTTATGGTAGTGAATTGCTGAGATGATAAAGTCAACAGATGTTTGATTTATGTTTTAATCAATCTTTTGATTTAGACGGCGTTGTTATCCCTAGCCAAGCTCTCGGACTTGCGCCCTGCCTCTATTTGTCCATGTGGACCTATCTCGCATCGGTGATTAGGTGTGCAGTCTTAATCTCGTGGAATTACATGCTGAAGTTCACTTCGGTGTATTTGCAAATCAATTAATGAAGGGGGACTGTGGCAACCCCCGGAGTTACTTTCCCTTTCACTAGACTGGCAAGGCGAACTGAGCCGGCGTTCCATAACATCAGCATGTTTCCCCGTCGTTGCCGAGCTCGTTCATTGTCCAGCGGTCCCGGCAGCCTCGGTCACGACTCTTCAGAAATCCAACTCAAGTGCTTGGTGATTTCTGCGCAATGAGATGAGAAGCTGCGAGGGGGTTGATCAACCCACTTTTGGAGTCCAAAGTATAGATATTTTTGCTAGGAAACGCCTGCTCTGTTTCCTCTGAAATGCATGTTGATGTTGGTACGTCACTGACAGGCGACCCCGACTCCATTTTTTTTTTTTTTTGTCCCTCGTTTGATCTCTTTCTTCCTTTTATTTTTTAATGCTAATTTTAATAGATTTTATGGTATTTGATCCAGGTACTTCAGATCTGCAGAGGAACAGGGCGTGTAAGCTGTCGATTTCACTCATTGAAACAGAGGATGGGCCCCCTGTTCAGACATGTCCTGGGAGACCCGTGTGGGATGACAACCCTTTTTCGGCCCGTAGCTTTCAATGGAGTGAATGATACAACTTTTCTACCCCTTTACCACATTTTATTTTTTTAATATCATAAAAAATCTTAAATTAATATATTTATAATAAATTTACTTCAAACTAATTTTTTGATCTCATCCCAAACTGATATATTTTTGATAAATTTACCATTTGTTAATTTTCGTTAAATTTTACTATAAAATTACTGAATTTAATTATACGTGACAATTGAGATAAATTATACTCTCAATTTACCATAAATGTATAAATTTGAGATTTTTTGTAGTATTAATCTAATTTAAAGAAAAATAACAAATGATAATTATCATAAATATATTAATTTAAAATAAATTTATCATAAATGTATTAATTTAGAGTTTTTCGTAATATTAACATTTTTGTTCTTTCAATTACATGAGCCAGTCATCATCTAACGCTCTAAAGCACATTCAAGTTTAAATCTCCATCGATCTTACATTTCCATTGACTTCTTACCCATTGCTAACGACATCGTTCTCCCCAATTACATTGTTCAAAAACCAGAACAAGCAAGATGATGAGAGTAAATAATTGAATAAAAGAGCATGACCCATGCTCTAATACGATTTTAAACAAATCATTTTCTACCAAAAACCTAAGGCTTGTGCAATTTCCATTCCTTTATTGGCTCCTAATCCTGTCATATTGAATTAACTACATTCTCTCCTACGGATCCCACTCTTGATTTAAAATTATTTCTTACAGTTTTTCTTCTTCATTTTTCAATTTCACTAAAAGAAAAACTTATCCACATTCCTTCCAAATAATTTTTAATCCTAGCCACTTCTTCTGCAACCATTACATTTCAACGTTTGTTTCTATTTGTCTTCTTTTAAATTTATTCTCGGCTATTATAATCTAAGCAAAAACTAATCATATATCGGAGTAAAAAATTGTTATTTTTATATGCAAATTGTTTACTTTATTTTCCTAGAGCATTCTCATTATCATGAATTTTTGGACTTCGATTTTTAGTACAAATTTACAAGAATTTACTCAAAAATTAAATATTGTGGTTGATGTATGCATTAAACACAATCTACTTAAAGGTTATCCTCTCACTTGTGCTTAGGTTATTTTTTTAATAATACTATACCAGTACAAAAAAAGAAATATACAAAAAATTAACAAAATAATTAGTTTTTTATTAGAAACACAATAATCAGTTAACTATCTATTAAATAAAATATTTTTCGGAGAAGAAGCAAACAAATTTTGTTTCAAATGAGAAAGCAAAGGCAAAAACCAAAAAAAAAAAAAAAAAAAAAAACAAAACAAAAAGAAGACAAGCATTAGTCTTCAATCAAGAGTAGGCCTCATATTTAACCTTAGTAAATATTATTCATCAAGAGCATGGTAATTTCGTCTCTAGTAAGAAAAAGAAAAAGAAAAAAGTAAGAAATATTCTTAAATCAAATGTAGGATCCGTAAGGGATAGTGTAATCATTTTGATGTAAATTGGGTGTCAGGAGTTAAAAGGAGATGGAAATAGCAAAAGCCAAACTTAAACCGTCAAAAATGTGCCAGACGCGTGCACAAGCACTTTATTCACCTCTAATTCTATTTGAATTTGCCGATAGTGTTTTCAATTATCACTGTACAAAATGCCTATATCCTTAACAGTTTATGTAAATCGAGCCCAAACAAGATATGAAAGAGCATATAATCTTTTGATGGGCATCATCTAAATTCGAAATTTAAAGCGTGCATCATTTCACTAGAGGAATAAGGATGCCACGCATTCAGATTAACATAAGCAATTGCGTACGATTAGTCCTCCGTGGCCAAGGAATCAAAGAAGATTCGAATCCTTTTCACACTTCTACTGCTAAGAAAGTAGTCTAAACCCCACGTTAAAAGTGTCAAGCTGAAAGATTTGGAGGAAATCTCATTCCGAGGAAAATCCGAAAGTGCAGGTGGGATTCCGTGGGAATACATTCCACCACCGAGTGGACTCCATGTCACATTAACGACGAAAGGAAGTCCCATCATTAGTCATCAACGGGACAGGGGCCACTAATCTAATTTCAAAAGCAACTTTGATTTCCTTTTGATTTAATTAGGCCACCTCCTTTGAAGAAAAAAATATCCGAACAAGATGTCGCTCACGATTCAGACTCGTGTAATGTGTTCACCCACAATAATTAGGTTTTTTAGTCGTGTCGAGCTGTGTGATCGACTTGCACTATCTTTCTATCGATTATGCTATATAACCTATATATGTTGAATTTATATCTACTCGTGTCACCATCAAACGTGCCGACGAATCACTTTAAAACATGTCAATTTATGTCAGAAATTGCCCAGATCATAAAAAAAAAAAAAATATATATATATATATATATATATATATATATATATATATATATATATATTGACCTTAATTTCATCAACCATATATTTTCTTGAGCTTTGTTAGCATAATAGTTTTTTGGCTATCATGGGAATAACAGTTTATTATCATTCACAAATTCCTGAAAGACAATTATTTTTACAGTAGATTAAGCATTACTACCCAATTATTTTTCTATTTTCTTTGGCCAGATGTGCATAAGAAAAGGACTATATACCTTCTCAAACTCCCCTTTTCTGAGCAAAAAGAAAGTAACTTTACAGCATGGCTATGGGGAAAATGAGAAAGACTTTTTACCAGTTCTTACACCGTCTATGTGTGCTGTGTTAGTGCCTTGTCCCTTCCAAAGGTCTTGTTCCCACCAGGGGGGGCTCGGCCAAATTTATGTTTTCATTGCTTTTCCCCCATGGCTAGATCAAAGAAACACTCCATCACGACTTTCATGTCTTTCGGCCGAATGGGCTTGACAAGCCCGTGTTGTTCACTGTTAGTCATTTTACCTTAAATTTCTTTTGTGTGTTTTCTTCATTTCTTTCTCTCTCTTTTGTACCGGCGCTGCCGGATAAGATGGGGACCTTACCCAGAAGAGGTTCTCTCGTGCCTTGTCTTGCCAAATGCTGTCGGGGAGTCACGATGAAACTTTTTTAGCTGGAACGAAAGCATCATTTCACTTTCTGATGGTAATAGGAATGACCCGTAGAAGACAAGATCGCTCTCTAGGTCCGAGTGTCCAGGAACCACCGGTCGCCAACTTGCTCGACGAAGCATCGTCAGTTTTCTAATAACTAGTTTTCCCGAGACTTACCCAAAAAATAAAAATAAAAAATGGTGGAAGCATGAAGGAAAAATGGAGTGAAAGATAAAGAGATAGCCTGCCAAACACCACCAACTGCACGGAAAAATGTTTTGAGCTTAAACTTATGTCATTTGCTTCCTTTTTTTTACGATTTTATCCATAAACAGAACCATTGCAAGTATAGAGCAGACAGCCACATTATCTTTATGCTCTCTCTTTGACTGTAGAAATGAAAGCACAAGACACTTATGGCAAAGTTACTTCCTAAATTAAAAGGGCCATCGAATTACTTGGAAGCAAGATAGAATTCAATTGGTTTTCCTTTTCACAGCCAAGAGTAGATTCCGCAAACCTTTCATGCGAGTATAGCAATATAAACAATCAATGCAATCTTAATTGGCATTCAATTCCATGCAATTTTATCACGACAAAAGATAATTCCAATTTAGTATGCAAATTCAAGGCAACTTACGATTTCAGGGAACATGTAATTTCAAGGCACCATGCGATTTTAAAACGGCATGTATTTCCAATATTAGCAAGCGAAAGTGGTGTGCAAATTTTAGGATTGTGATCTACATCATTTCCTTCCCGATACCTCTCAAGGAAAATCCTGAATTGGATTCCAAATTGACAAGTTAGTGTGAGCTTATCCATGCGGTTATGTACTCTTCCTCAACGTATTCGAGCGGTGGTGTAGTAAAGCGATCAAAAGAACTTTTTGAAAGCCTTCGTTACTAATATCTTGATTATTAAGATAACCCGTAAACCTAAAACATCAAGGACATCAATAATTCGCAGGCACGAAACCATCGATTATGAGAGGGAGGATGTGCACATGGCACCCTTAAAATACCTCCGATGCTAAAGCGAAAAGACGAAAAACTTCCATTTCTGGCCCAACGTTGCATAGGGCCCAGCCCATCTTGAGCAAGGCCGGGCCAACTAGCAGAGCGTGGTAATTGAAGGTTGGCCCCTTTGAACTCACAGGTGCTTGAAAAGTCACATTTTCCTTTTTTTTTAAAAAAAATATAAATATATATTTTCTCTATATTTTGACCCAACGTTGATGGTGGGTTTCTCTCTGGTCCAATGTCCATTTGACATGATCTCGTGGCTATCGAAAGCTTGTATGTTGAACTTCTCATAAATGCAATTTGCGTTTTACGAAAGAGTCAGTGTTATGTAATTCTGCAAATCAAACAGATGGAAGGTCACGAACTCTCCCTCAAAAAAATTTCGTCTAAGTAATTATGCAGGCGATGTAAAGCTCACAATTAGATTTACATGATCCCATCACCACTATACGAAAAGACCCTATTGAGGTTAGACGGGTATGGTTTAAAATCGCTTTAATTATCTAGCTATTTGATTTGGTTAAATTCTGATCTCTCGTGGAGCACAAACCAATTGTACCATTTCATTGAAAGTTTGACACCGTTGACTTCAAGTCAAAGTTTGGTCAAATTTCCCATAAAAAATTAAGTGTCTACAATAGCCAATAACTCTCTCTCTCTCTCTCTCTCTCTCTCTCTCTCTCTAAGTTGTTCATATTATCGAGACGATTTGAGAACAAAAGAAGAAAGTCGAGAAGTGACATAGTACAATTGGTAAGAGTTAAAGGATCAAAGATATTTAATCCAACACTCAAATGCTCCTCCTCTCTTATGGTAGAATTGATTACACGGTTTGTGCTTTTTGCAATGCCCAACCAGATTCAATTGACCACCTTTTCTTTGAATGTCACAACTTCGCTACGCTTGCATACTTCTGGGCTTCTAGGTGTAACCTTCCTTGGAGGAGTAGAACTTGGATGGATACCATCTCTTGGGCGCTTAAGTTCTTAGCCGGAAAGGACTTTTATCACAGTATTGCACGGTTCTCTTTCGCAGCTATGTGCTATATGATCTGGAAAAAGAGGAATTGCATCATTTTTTGTGGAGAATCCTTCGCAATCTCGGATTTAAAGAATCACCTTATTAAGTTGGTCAAGGACCGAGCTCTTACCTTCAGAAATGTTCCTATGTCTCCAAGGAACAAGAGATTCCAGAAAGGTTGGGGTTTTGACCCTTCGGTTTTTGCTCAGTCGCCCGGTTCATCCTAAGCGTCTAGTTTGTGCCTTGTTTTGCTTTCTACCCTTCTCTTAGGCTCTATTTCCTTCGACCCTTTTTGTATTTCTGAGGGTTGCTGGGTTTGTTGGTTGGCGCTTGGCCTTTGGATTGGGCTGTTTAGCTTTGGTTCTCTTGGTTTTTGCCTGTTTAGCTTGTTACTTGGCTCCCTTTCACTCTTTATGCTGTTGCAGTTAGAGTGGAAGTTTTTGGTGCCAATTTTGTATCTTGTTCCAAAGCTCTAATATAATTTCTTACCTTTTACCAAAAAAAAAAAAAAGATATTTAATCCAAAAATAAATTTGATGAACAACAACTCATCTCCCAAGTGATAATGATATCACCGAGAATCGATGAAAAGATAACTTATGAAATTCAGTACAATTCTCATCATGTGAATCAGAAATGTGTGGATACATAGTTGTGTCTGACCAAATCAATACACGACAATAATTATTTTCTAACATTAGTTGTTCGCCTCATTGTATTTGTCTTCATTTGCCCATGTCCACTGCTTGGATCGCCCACTTCATTTTTATCCTAACAAAATCTGAGAGGAATCAGAAATGATGGCAAATGTCAAGGTTGACTCGCAAATGAGACAACGATTTAGAATCATTGACCCATAAAAAAAGTGGTGCTGGAGTGCTGTTGTTGAACGACCCGCCATTGGGATTTTCATCATGCTTTCAATTGAATATATGAGCAGGCGAGTGGTTGATTTTCCACCACCTGTCGACCCAACCAATTTAAAAATAGCCCTTCAAAGGGGACAGATGAGTTCCCACTTTGAAACGGCTCGTTATGATTAGCTAGGTCATCCAGTACGTGAAATGCTTCCCTAATCTTATTGCATAAATAAAATATAAATTAATCATCTAGATTGATGACTCAGCTATATGGTTACTTCTATTTCGCAGTGGTTAATTAGAGATTTTATTGCTTATGTAATCATCGCACGCGAGTATTCTTTCTTTCATTGCTGAATTATCCCTCCACGACAATCTCATCAAATGTTCCACTTATCACTATTTTGAGCTACGGAGTTAAGCGAACTTTAGTTAGTTTAATCCTTAAGCATTTTTTAGTCATGTGGATGGATTTCCCGACCATTAACATGCCATCAACCTTGGATTTTTATGTTCTGAGTGGAATAAGCAGTTACAACATAAACTTAAATTGCAGTAATGAATGTAAAAATTGGGACTCAAAGCATCTACATCTACTGTCAAGTCGTGAGAAATTTTGTGAAATTTGCTCTGAGATCCCGGATTTTCATCCATGACTAAAACTAGGGCAGATAATATGATGCATCACTAATATTAAATGAGGTAAGTGAATTTTGTTGTGCTTGTAATTAACCCTATTATTTTTCTATTTCAAGATTTTTCTTCTCTTAGTCCATTTAGCATAATATATCAAGTTGGGCGTTCTCTCCAGATCGTGAATGCATCGATTCGACTTGTGACTGAGCATTATATGCACGGAAAGATTCGATTCTCCCATTCAACTTGGGATCAGCTCTCCATGCATTCTTAGCTCAAATTTATGCGTTCTTGTATGTTAATCTTATCCAATTTGAAAATTCCATAGCGAAAACATTTTGCCATACTTAGTGAGAAAAATATACTTGGCTCTCATTCGCCTCGCGACAAGCTTCAATTGCTTGTCATGAAACCCTAATTTACGAGCTTCAGTTTGGACTTGCAACTTGGAGCATAAGAGTCGAGTGAATTCTATTTGGACACAGGCCAAATATTCTCGCTTCATAGGGTTGTTGTTGAGCTCCAAAATGATATACTCTGATCATAAGGGAAAATTATCAAAAGTGTTTCAAATTTATTGCATTTATGTCATTTTGTTCATAGATTTTTCAATTGTGTCAATTGAGTCATAATTTTTTTTTTATAATCTACCAATTTAGTTATTCTAGCCAATTTTGATAAAAATTACTAATGTGAATGCCGGCTAGTCTAACACGATATAATCGATGTTGTCCATGGACAAATTTAAAAAATGATTGAATTTTTCTTCTTTTTTTCTTTTCTTTTTCCTTCTTCTTCCACCGTCGAGCCTTAGCGACAATTAGCGACCGGCCATAGGAAAGGGTTGACCTCGCCGAGGTCTAGCCTTAGTTGAGGTCATTGAGGCTCCACCTTGCCCAATCCCAACAAGGGCAATCCTTGCTAGTGATTGGTTGATGAGGCCCAACAATTGGCAAAATAAGAAAGGAAAAAGAAAATTATTATTATTTAAAAAAAAATAAAAATTATACACACCAATACTAATCATGTCATGTATGATAATCAGCATCTATCAGTATTTTCTATCAAAATCAATCCAAATAACTCAATTGACATAATTGAAAATTTCTTGATCAAATTTGCATAAATACAATAAGTTTATAATTTTTTTCGATAATTTCTCCCTGATCATTCACGCCACAATCATGAATATTCGATCGATGCAGTAAGCCCTTGTCCACTTCTCATCATGGGTCAAAGATGAGCAGCTTCTAGACAGCGTCTAGACCAAGTTCGCATTAATGGTCGGGGCGTGGGGAGGGGGGACCAGGAGCGGTAGGATCACCGGCAAGAGCACCCAGAAAACGTCAAAGAAAATATTTTTCATTTTTATGACGAGGAAGTCTGTTTAAGGTAGGCTTATTTCCGACCCACAAATGTACGTTCAATCTCATTAAACCGCTGTCCGACGCAAGCCAGAGAAATCGAAATTGCTGTGCAACACGTCTCTAGGTTGGGGATAAGCAGAAGTTGAAGCAGCCATGTGAGTGATTTAATGAAGAACTTGAAAGTCCATGTAAGAAGAGGACGTATCTATAGTGAAAAATGGCCCGAAAAATACTAAATATATTGTACTTTTACCAATGTAATCCTACATTTTTCAATTTTGCCAATTGAGTCTTAAATTTTTTCATGTTTTGCCAATTGAATCCATCTAATCAATTTTAACAAAAGATAATTAACGTAAACACCGGCCATCGTGTGTGACACGTTTGCCTTAACGTTAATAATTTTTAATAATATTAAAACATTTTTTTGATTTTTTTGATTTTTCTTTTTTTAACCCTAGGCCAATGAGGTCGCTGATCACAAGTGAGGGCCGCTACCATCACCCTTTGGCCAAAGAGAGCTGTGATGCCCTCACTAGTCACAGACAAGGGCGTCGGGTCCTCGCCCCAATTAACTGGCAAGGGTTGCAAAGCTTAGACGCTGTTGCCTAAACCTTTTTAGCCTTTGCCTATGGGAGGTGATCTTGCTGGCATATGGCAAAGAAAAAAGAACATAAAAATAAAAAAAGATATTAAAATATTATTAAAAATTATCTACATCAGCAATTTCCAACTAAGATTGATTGGATGAACTCAATTGGCAACATATAAAACGTTTTAGGATTGAATTGACAAAAACACAATAAATTTAAGATTTTTTTAGACAAATTTTCCTATTCATAACTGCTACAAGATCATACCGTATGCTAGAGAGAGAGGGAGTAAAGAGTATGGATTAGCTCATCCTTGTGTAAACGCCAATAACACTACGTTATCCCCGTCATACACACATATATATATTATGTCCAAACAATAGTAAAAAAATAGCATTGTACCGATGGTTTAAAATGTGAAGAGAAAGGAGAAAGCTTGTCCCACTTAATCGTTACACCCAAAAGTGATAAGTGCCCAGTCAGTCCTAAAACAATTATACGAAAACCAATCTAGTCCTAAACTATTCAATTTTGCTAATACAATCCTAAATTCCAATATAGTTATTCTAACATGACATTCAATCATCGTCGATAGTTTTATGTGATATTTTGATGTGGACAACTTGTGGATTGTCGTGTCAATGATTTCCAGTAGCACTTGGTTGAATGGCTACATTAGAATTTCACATAAAATTTTAAAACTATGTTGGCCAAATTAGAAAGTTTTTAAAATTAAATTGACATCCATAAAATAAATTTTGGACTACATTGATAATTTCCCCCTCCCAAATAGTAATTTCATTGCGTAATTCCCTCTAGCCTATATAGAGGGCTTAGTCTTAGGCCTAATAAAGAAATCTCATGAATATACACAAAAATCCTAAGATATACATAACAACGCAAGTTTATAAACAATCTTTGGAATATATGACATATTGGTATCTCTTTAATGGTGTGTTTATTTGAACAAAAGAATTATACACGGATTAGTATTATGGATTTTCATACGTTTGGTTTGCTAAAAATGATCAAACAATGGAAAACCATTTATGGTCCAAGAAAATATGCATGCTTAAAGTTAGGAAAAAAATTTCCCCACTTTTTTTAAAAAGATTTTCCGAAAATTATTTTTTTCTTTATAATGAAATTTTTCCCGAGATAAACACACCCATATTTCAATGACATGTTTGTCATTAACAGGTGAACATTCTAAGTAATTGCCTAGACCAAAAAAAGTAGTTGCCAACTACATATATTTGAAGACATAAAACCTCCTATGCACATGATTGAAGTAAGATTATTGTGCATGAAAAAATGGTGGATGGTTAATACATGAAGTTGATGAGTAACTTGCTGTTCATACTGAAGAATTTGTCACTTTGGTTCATTAAGAGATGATGACTGGTGAAAATGGGGACGATCTGTCTTGGTTGGGACGATAGAGGAGCTGAAAAAAACAATAGAGTGAGAAAGCATTCAGGGAATCATCTATCTATAATGTTTTAAACTTGTATCATGCATTGGCTACACCACATTATTTAGCAATTGGTATTTACTGATTATAATTTAGGCAATTAATTTAATTAAATGAGAATATAATTTCTTGGAAACTGTACAATGACCAAGGCGTGATTGTTGGAGGGTCATCACTCCGAAATTTATTATACATAAATTTAGTTGTAATATAATTTCTTAGAAACTGTACAATGACCAAGGCGTGATTGTTGGAGGGTCATCACTACGAAATTTATTATACATAAATTTAGTTGTCAGAGATTATATATTTTTCTCTATAAGTGACGAATTAAGAGTAAGTCCTGGAGAATCGGTGAAATTGAGTCACCGGCTTGATTGACGGAAGTAAAATGAATATAAAGGCCCAAGACACACCAAACTAGGAGGTCAAAAAAATTAGATAATTGCCTAAGTTTCTATCCAATAGATATCTGTGAAAATTTATGCATCACATGGGCATCATACTAATTTATTCTCAATATCTTAGATTACCAAAATTTAACAAAAAAAGAAAAAAAAAATTGATATCGAGCTGTAGATTAGTTTGCTTCATTTGAATTTTACTCATTCTAGCATATTAAGGGAAATAAATTACCCTCTTGAACTTCTTTTGAAAAAAAAAAAACAAAAATACCGATGAGGGTAAGACATGATATTTTTCTTGAATTTCTACATTTCCGTATCTTCTTCTTCTTTTTTTTTCATTTGAAATGTCTTAAAATGAAATTTCGATAGGATTGACAAAGTCGCCATTGAAATAAGAAGCGGTCTAGCGAAAACAAGTAAGACGGGCATCTTCCTCCCATGGCGGATATATTCTCTCGATCCGTTTGAACATTCTTCACAGGGAAAAATCACGAAATGTTCTATGAAAACGAGGCTGTCTTGGTCATCCGAAGGGCAGGTGTCTAATTGGACAGCCGACGTCATATGTACTTGGATAGATAAAACAGATGGAAACGCAGGTGAATGTGTGGCTTACAGTGGAGATGGTGATACCCCTCCGTGAATGAACGTGCAAAATACAAACAAAGGTTGGACCTTTTCTATGGTTAAAGCTGGTGGGACGGAGCTGTCCGGCATTGACCCGCCCTCTCTGGAGTTGCCCAAGGACCCTTCTGCTTCGACACCCCTCATTGAATAGACGTCTCAATCAAAGATGACAACTTCGACCCCAAAAAAAAAAAATTCAAGATGACAACCATTCCACAGCATAATTATTGGTCCTATTGGTCCTTTCAAAACGAGATTTTTATGGGAATTCTTGGAAAAGTAATCTCCCCCGATTTCGTCACGGGCGCCACGAGGAAGAAGCAGAGACGCCCCATTATTGAGGAGCGATTCCCCTCTGGCATAGATATGATGATGAACTGCGAATCCCTCCTCCTCGCCAGGGGGCGGAAATAGTGTCTTGGGGTCATATCATGAATGAGATTTTTGTGGGTAGACCGTAGAAAGATCATTGGACGCTACTACTATCCAATGCGATAAGATGCCCAATTATTTAAAGCTGCGTGGAAAAAGATGGAGCTTTTGAGGCCCCATTTTCTGATGCTCTGGTTGGAGAGAGAGAGAGAGAGAGAGAGAGAGAGAGGGTCTGTTGTGTTTTCCAACGCACAAAAATACATAGAAAAGCAGACAAAAAGAAGAACCAACCAACCCATTATTAAAGGTGGTAATAAGACTTACATGTCTTCTCCTCTTTCCTTTTTTTTTTGTCCTCTCTCTCTCTTTTCCTCTGTTTGATTAGATGGCCTGAAAAATCTGGGGTTTCGTTTTCTTGTCATGGATCTCTAGCATTGTCCCAGTTCGAGGAATCAATCTCTCTTGCCCATCTTCCGGGGCGTTCATCTTCCTGAATGGAGGTATGTGGATTTATTCTTTTTTAATTACTCAACGATCGAGTTTTTCGATTTTCTCTTTTCTTTTTTCGGTTGTGCTCTTGATTGACCATCTTCATGTATTGTTTTCATCTACCTGTGACCAGTTTACATCTGGGTTTTCTGTCTCTCGTTTGCCCTTTTTGTATTTTGGCTGAATTCTGCCATTCATTTGTGGGGTTTCTGTCCAAAGGGTATTTGGATTCTGATTGAATTATGTATTCACGATTTTTTTTGGGGGCCGGGGGGGGGGGGGGGGGGGAAGAGGTGTTGTTGAGCATATATGAAGTGTTATAAGCTGGATTCACACTGTATGTTGTGATGACATCTGGAAGGGATTTGCCGATAATAAGCCAGAAACTGTGAAGATAGAGGGAGAATATTCATCAGGAAAACTTGTAGTTCGAAGAATATCACAAGAAGAAAATACGGTATTTATACCGTATAGAGAGTCTAGGCAAGTGTCTTGGACTAGTGAATGGTGGAAGACTTATAACTTTGAATTTTGTGAAAAGGTAGCTACAGTTTTATGAAAAGAAGTTATATGGGATACAGAACTTCCGAGATCATCTGCCACCGAAAGAATTGCATATGAATTCTTAATTTTAATTCTGGCATGAGATGTGCACAGGTTCTGGACGAGGAGGCAAAGAGAGCTGGAGATCATATGACATCAGCAGCAGCTTTTGTGGAAGGAGGAATACAAGAGGCCAATGACGATGCTTGCAGCATATGCCTGGAGGAGTTTTGCGACAGTGATCCTTCAACGGTAAGACACACACACGCACGCGCACACACACAAGTTCTATCTCCTAATGATGATGTTGTTGCATTAGGCATTAGACATTGAATATGTTTTTCGCTACTTGTGGTGCTTCTTGTTATGCCAATGATATATCTCTTTCTTCTTTGATATTTGAGCTTTAGCACATATTAATAATGAAAAGGAAAATGTGCAACATGTGCAGAACTTTAAGCATCCAACTGACTAAGTAAGGTGTGAACATGATGAATTTCCCTCCTAATAATTTGCTTGTTTAAGTTGGTATGGGTGCCTTCTGTTCAATTGCTCTGTTTATATCTCATTATAATATGTTCTCTATGTTTTCCCCTATCCTCAGGTCACTTGTTGCAAGCATGAGTTTCACCTTCAGTGCATTCTTGAATGGTATGTTTGTCTTTTGTTACTTTCTTTAGAACCCCTTCCCACCACACTTCTCTCTCTCTCTCTCAGAGAAAACGGGCGTTGCATACAAGCACATAGATTCATTCTCCTGATTGCAAATCTTTTGATATGCCTGTTTTCATAGATATATCTTCACTTTGCTCCATCTGCTTCTACTCCATGAATCATGTTAATGAATGGTGGGGCTGAGCTTGATGTGATGGTGAGGGAGTCACAAGGTCAAACCATAGTGGCTGGCCCTGAAAATTTAGAAACCTTTGAAAGAAGAATTTGAGAGAGGATTCTAAAGGAGGTTTAATGAATGGGAAACAAAGTCCTACCTAAGTCTATGCACAGTAAGGCTACATAGATATGACAGTACCTAAATATACAATGAGGAGACTGTGTTTGCAGTTTCCGTTTTCCCTAATGAATGATATGGTTTTGTGGGATGGATTTCATGGGGACGAAGCTATGCAATGAACAATAACATTGACGATTTTCAGTGGGTCTCCACACCTCAGCTTGCCTGACCACCAATAACATTGATGTTATTCGGTGTAGTTTCGCATGTTTGACATCTTAAGGATACTGACCTTATTATAGCTATCATCTTCATTTGTCGAAGTCATGAATGGAATCTTGTTTTGCATTTGCTTCGCATTGGTTTGCAAGCCATGCCTTTAGAAGTTTGGGAAAATATTATTTACCTCACTTTTTATCTAGCACCCATTGTTTACCCCTCTGGTTTAGCTTTCTATTGCACAATGTGTTCACTTTAAAAATGGGTAATAAGAATCTATTTCAAATCATTGTTAGAAATGAAAGCACTTATTTACTCTTAATCTTGGCTTTTAGGTGTCAGAGAAGCTCTCAGTGTCCCATGTGCTGGCAGCCAATCAGCCTGAAGGATCCTTCCAGGTTTCCACCTCTGGTTTGTTTTAACACGTTTTTCTGACATTCTTAGTGGTGGATCTTTATGTAACTTGAGGTGCATGTGTCGGCAGTCAGGAACTGCTGGATGCAGTGGAGCGAGAAAGGAACATTAGGCTCGCTCCAAGAAATCCAACAATATTTCATCATCCGGCCCTCGGTGATTTTGAGCTGCAGCATGTCCGTTGTTCTCCTTCCAATACCTTTTGCCATTTTTCTGTTGATAAGATGGAACTTATGTAATCTTTTCAAATTCTAATGCAGTTACCTGTTGGTGCAAATGATGCCGAACTTGAAGAGCGCATAATCCAACACTTAGCAGCAGCTGCTGCAATGGGAAGGGCCCACCACCTCAGCAGACGGGAAGGCCATAGGGGACGACCGTCTGGTCATGGCCGTCCTCATTTCTTGGTCTTCTCAGCTCATCCTAACGGTGCTCATTCTGGTCCTGTGGTACAGGTAGAAGGGGAAAGTCAACCAGCGGCAGTATCTGTTGCTCGTACATCAGTACCCATCGAATCCACTGGTGATGATTCACCTCGTCAGATTTTGATTCAAACTGATCAAGTTTCTTCTTCTGCCTCCGGGTCTCCTGTTACTCCCACAAATAGACAAGGGATATCCCTTTACAGTCGGTATACAAAATTATTTATCAACCTCATCTTTCACTGTATTGAATCATTGGATACAATCAAACCATGATTGTGATCAATACATCATCATTAGACTATGGATCATTCGTTTGCAGGAGCTCTGCTGGTTACCCTTCTTCTCCAACTCAGGATAGGGCAGGCCCATCAGAATTTCAAACTATTTCAGAATCTCTAAAATCTAAATGGAATGCCGTCTCAATGAGGTACCTTATTGAGTATCTCATAAGGGAAAAATTTGACATTGTTTTGTAACAATTTGATGTAATTTATTTTCGATGTGCTATAAGCCAGGTATAAAGAGTCCCTTAACAAAAGCACCAAAGGTTGGAGGGAGCGGCTTTTTCCCCGTCACACTTCTGTGGCTGATCATAATACTGAAGTTAAAAGGGAAGTGGTTGCAGGAATTAACAATGTGCCTCACATGATGGGAAACCTTGAAATTAGGGACAACAGTGTTGGTAATATTGCTACTGAATCATCAAATCAGTCTGCTAATTGTTCAGCTGATGAGGCTGCCAACCAGAGCAGTGCAGAGAACCGGGAAGAAAATCCATCAAATGAAGTCAGTTCATCTGCTGCCGGTGCTGCCAGTTCTGTGTCCATATGATTTGTCAAACCATCAGGAGTTGCATCATCTTCGGCATGTCATATCTGTAGGTGAGTCTTCATCACGAAGCAAAAATCTTTTAAGACCTGTAATGTTAATGAGATGTCACGATGCATGTTTGTCATTACAGTTGTTAGCCAGTTAGTAGTCATCAATCGTCTTAGTCACTTGCAAATCTCAATTGTCCAACTTATTAAAAGCAATTTAACAATTTCATTGGTAAGAATGTCAGCTCAACCCAACAGTCAAAAATCCGATAAAAGGTGTGGCTTGTCCATGTCAACGCATTTCCCTAATATTTTGTAATGAAGCGGTCCTTTAAATGACCCATATAGTCAAACTCACTATACAGTTGCAGAACTGGTTGGGTCTATAGAATTTCCATATTGTAAGATTATTTAGACCGTTCGTGTTACTGCTGTCAAATTTATCTTCCTTTTGTTGGGAAAATAGTATAAGAATCAGAATCAGAAAAAAAATAAAAAATAAAAGTAGCTTCCGTCTCAGATGTCCACTAATGTAAAAATGTGTAAAAGTAACTGCTATATAGAGAAGAGTGAGTTGAGCTTATCATCTCAGCCATCAGTGTATGTTAATTTTTTCAGAATGCACTTGGTCCATCAATTTTGTCAAAATACTCGACTGATGATACTTCCACTACTAATGAACTTGTTTAGAGAACATGTGGGCTTTATTATTGCTCGCATAACAGATTAAGAAAAAGACGTTACTTATCAGAATCATAATTTACAAAAGAGCAAAATGGTTGGAATTGTAAAAAGGAAACATAATTGATGTTCAAATAGACGTTGCTTAAAGTAGGAAGAAGGTTGATCGATAAAAATGTAATAGGTAATGCAATAGATGAAGATGGAAACCCTTTAGTGTACTTGAAAGAATAAATGAGAAAGGGATGCTATCGCTGAATGAAGAGTTGTGCAGTTATGATGTATTATAGAGAATATGAAGTCAAATCATAAGAAACTACATAATTGAGGCAAAATTTGTTGGCGGAAAGTGGCTAAATATCAGAGAAGATTCTGTTTGTTGGACTGATTAGTTCCAAAATTGGTAGTTTGCTGTTTTCATAATAAAAATGGTTGTTCGACACAGTATTAGAGCTTCAAATCAAGAATCACCTCTTGACACTCCGTCATTTTTGTCTGGTGCTCTCTGTCCTCCCATCGTTGTTTGATGCGGTCATATGTTTTCTCATGTAAGATTTGATTAACGCATGAGGGGAAGTATCCATGTAAATGCTTTATATACATGGAGATACATATTTGATAGTTTAAGCTTTTGGGGTCAAAAAACTGTGATACAACTATGCTATATCAAGATTATGATAAAAAAAAAAATTGATCCCACACATGCACTCTGCAGAAACATTATGATAGATTGATCTTTTGAAAAAAAATTTGCTAACCGCACGACATTCTAATCTTGGGAAGTCCTTGGAATTGCTTAATATTGTCCTGTGTACTGCTTCGTCTTGCAAAGAAAAGTGAGGTGCTTTACACATGAAGCATCTAAAGAAAGAGATTATGGAATTAAGAGACTCATGCCTGTCATTTCTCACGAACTTTTGCTCTAAATAGCAAAGACTTTCTGATGTTGAAGATGATTAGTCAAAACTCTCTTTTCTCCTCTGGAGTTCAACAAGCCATGTCCCCTTTTGCGCCGAATAGGAGGATTAAATCTTCATCAAGTTGATATAGGTATGCTCAAATGGCTAAGGAAAGGCATAACCAATGATTGGAATGGAAGTCTTCCTCTGGAATTCAAATTCTCAATCTGATTTGAAGATATTGTAAGGGAATACATACATAGTTTTAAGATTCGGCCTGGTTAAAAGGTTGCTTACCAAACTACTTTCCGCCAAAAAAAAAAAAAAAAAAGAACAGATGACCAGGATGCTTGCCACCAATACAACAACACAAACGAACAGATTCCCCCCCGCCCAACAATAATATTCGTTGGCTGCATGAACATCTGAAACCTCTATGATGATTGCCTTTGGATTGATTTTGCTTGGTTAACATTAGCTTCTTGGTTTTCTTGGTTATATTAGACCGTTGAAGCGTGGCTTTTGAAGTCTGTACCAAAGTCTCAAACAAACTTCTGTTATTTTCTGTTAGAATTGGAATGAGTCGGTTTACTATCATTCTTCAGAAGATGTTTCCCACCGAATTGCTTTCAAATTGCAGGACGAGTATACTCCCAGATATGACTTGCCGAGGACCAGATGCTTTGGGTAAGAAGTCGCACAAGGTCCTTGCCATCTTTATGGGATAAAAGAGGGAAAGAGTTTAATGTGGACTGGCATTCATAATGGGTACATCTATGTAAATCTTGTTTATGTGCATGAGACTCAAAGATTATATGCCTATTATGCTGCCATTTTGGAGGGTAATTTCTCATTTATATATGGAATACGCATATAGTTGAATATGCATATCTATCCCCCTTCCCGGTTCCGGATTTGTTCTTAATCTTTCAATTGGGATCTAGCAAATCCTGTCTTCTCTTTCCGCCCCTCTTTAGATTACCTTTCTTCAGTTCAGCATGTTTTGTGAGGGGTTTTGGTTGAAATTTGTTTGGATGCTGGTGTCGTGAAGAGGTGATTCATGGCGAATGGATGGAAGGGGTTCTTTCTCAGACCTCGTCTAATGTAAAGAGGCATCTGGCAGGTCAGATGCACATACTTTAGATTCACTCTGGATAGTATCTGTTGTGTCACCGTCATTAGAGGTGTGCAAAAGAACCGGGGGAACTGCCCGGAACCGGTGGTTCTTGAGGGAACACATCCGGTTCCCGGTTCCAATTTATGAGAACCGGTGGGTACTAGTCCGGTTCCCAATTCCATGAGTGGATCCATCCACCCGCCTACCCGAACCGGACCGATAATTTTTAATATTAAAAAAAATTGAAATTACTAGTTAACAAACCCAGCATCAAAAGGCAAGCAGTGCACGAACCAAAATTAGTCTCGATCTTTGCGTGCAGAAGAAAGTCTCGATCCTCCTAAGGCGCCGCTTAGCCCCTGACCTTCCAAGACCGCTAGAGGGACAATAAGCCCGAACCCGACTCCTGTTTTGGGGTAGCGTAGCCTTTGTCTTCTGGGTATTTTTCCGAAGTGGGATCTCATCTCTCTTGATCTGTTGCTGCACAAGTACTTGGTGCGGCGGCGGCTTGCGTTAGCTTGTATGTTTTGTCTCGTTAGTGATTGAATGCGAGTGTTTGAGCTTTATTTGAGCTGATCTTGATCTGGGTTTTACGTCAAGTTTGTTCTTTGGCCTGCAATTTTCTTGACAAAACACCGAGCAAATGGAGACATCCAAAAGTTAAAAAGTCTAAAGCGAACCTGGACAAAATACCGAGTAGTTAGTGTGCAAAACTCAAAAGGCTAGCACGTGAAGAAGCAGGGTGGGATTGAGAAAATGATATTCTTATTATTGTGAGACTGGTTCCATGGATTCATTATTATTATTATTATTACCCAATCGGTCCCCAGGTGGATCCATGCAACAAACGGGTGGATCCCGATTTCAATTTTTAGGAACCGTTCCTTAGCAGACGGTTCCTAGTTCTAGGTCGGAACTGCCCTCCTAGACCATGCACATCTCTAACCATCACAGTTAGAGATGATCGAGTCCAGGGTGAGTAGGGTCTAGACTTGGACCATGTACCCTGTTATAATCAGTTCCCCTTTTTTGGACCCTGTACCCGACTTTGTTTGTATTAAACCTTGTACCCAACCTACCCTGTTTTTTCGGTTCAGTTACAGGTCAACTCTGTTTCCATCGGAACCTGTTTTGCAATCTCCCAATATCTTATACGACTTCGAATTTTATATTAATACGCGAGAAAATAACGTAATCCTCCTAATTTGTATCGAAACATTAAGCATTTGTAATAGATAAATATATGAACTTTTGTACTAAATAAAAAATTAAGGATTCACGGGGCTGATTATAATAATAAAATCATAAGACAAAGAATTAACAACAAACATGGGTTTATATTAATCTTATTCCCATAAGTACTACATGAAGCTACTTATTTATGCAAGTATAACTCCTCCTACAAAAGAGAAATTAGGCAGCAACGAACACCAATTGTCTATCGGACAGTGTGAGAGGGAGCCCATGAGGGAGGGAAGCAAGTGAGGAAGAGGAACGATGAAGGAGGAGTGCCGTGGTGTTTGAGAGAGCCAAGAGGAAAAACACAGTGTGATTGTGGAAGTAAGAATAGAAATAAGAGGAAAAATTAGAGTTTTGAATCTATACTTACAAAACCGGTCCGGAAACCGGTTCCAAAACCAGTCCGGGAACCGGTTCCTGGGTGGGTAATCAATCGAACCCAGTTCCCGAACCTGTTTAAACCGGTTCCAAATTTTGGGAACCTATTCCTAGACCAGTTTTAATGGGAACGGTTCCCGACCTTGTTTTCCAAATGGGTCTGTCCGGTTTCCGAGTATACCTTATCCGATTGCACACCCCTAGTCACAGTGACGTCAGTTGCTCAAAATAGATGCCTTTAGCAACGAGGTGATTTATAACAATTACTTGTCCATCCTTGAAGAGCCTCTTTGCAGCATGCGAACACCTTTGCTAATCATGCCGTTGTGTCTTTCAAGTTGCGAATGCATGCATGCGTGCAGATCCCAAATAGTAACACAACCCTATGAGAACAATCACCAAGAGTGAAAAAGAAGGTGATCAGTGAGAGGAAACTAATCTAGTTATGTCAGTTCAGTTTGGGACGGAAACTAACGCAAGGCAATTACAAAACTGAGCTCGAAACAGTGCCTAAGATATTCCCTAATTTGAAATCCTAGAAATGAGCATTGGATCAGCTGTAGAGCGGATTTGTTGACATTCTTATATTAATGGATCAACTCTTGCGTGCACTGTAAATACAAGAACGCACGACATTATCCATCCACACCATTGGAAAAGGCCAATGAGAAATTATTACACTTATTACATACAAACTTTCAGGATACAGAGGCAAGCCCCATCCTCCATCGACACCGTTGGAGAAGGCTGATGAGAAATTATTACATACAAACTTTCAGGATATAGAGGCCCGTCTTGGCCGAGGGACACTTGATGAAGCTGGTCATTGCCGTGTGCGTAACATCTTTACGTCAAACACATAAGATGTGTGTTCTAGGATCAACATAAGATGTAACAAGAACTGATACATCTGAAATTCAACGAGAAAAAAGATCCGAACATTGAGTAATCATCAACCATGATAACAAAAGTGTCGAGTCTGATCGGCATGTCAGTAAAAGAAAAAAGGTTCTCTTCGAAGCACTGGCATTGAATAACCAGAAGAAAACTTCCATACTCAAGGCCTTTCCTGCCAAATAGCACCATTGACAGATTCAGAGAAATTGGGGAAAGTAACGCAGTGTCTGCCATTCAAGGAATTGTTCGGTATGCCGCTCAGTAAAGAGATTCAATAGAAAACCCCAACTGACCGAGTTGAAAGCCTTAATATTAGCCCTACATAACACACCTATCATTCTTGCAAAGAATGAAGTCTCATCTACATAGACGAAATCAGGGGAAGAACTCTTCAACCTGCGCGTTGATATCCTGAACATGGATACGTTACGTCCTAGATTTCTCACATTGAGACGGTGACCATCAGACTCACAAGAAGAAAAAGAGCCTTTCCAGCATCCAATTCTTGCACAATTTCAACATCAAGAAACTACCTTTACTGCTTCTTTACACCTTTCCTACTATGATCTCACAACATTCTTTTACTTTTATCTTTCATCTGCTGCTAGATGATATATATCGCTCGCCACATAATTGAATAAAACTTCATCCTCGATCATTTCCCAGGAGATAAACAGCTTTATTGGCCCAAAATGTTCACAAACAGCTTCCCCAACATCAGATGTATTTTTTCGACCACCAAAAAAAAAAAAAAAAAAATCAGATGTATTTCTAGATGTTATCATCATTTTTGCCTACTTAAAAGTAAATGGAAAATCTTGCAAAAACGCAATATAGCATCTTGATGACCAACAGGCTTGGTCTAAACGTCCTTAGCTATTCCAGAAAAGTCAAGTCCAGAGTCTGGCTCATTTGCTCCAGGCGATTTTCCTCTGGGAGAAGGCTCTTCAATCGGTACCCCCCGCCTCATAGATGACCAAGACGAATCTCCATCGTACAAGGAAGGGCCGTCAAACATCCCAAACAACCCTTTCTTCATCTCTTCAGCTGCCTCAAAGAAACGGTCTAAGTTACCAAAGAAATTCCGACCGATTGCATCAATGTCGCTATGCAGTCCTGGAAAGTCGAACACTCCATGGTCTGAAGATCCAGCGGGGAAAGACCCTCTAAGGACCTGTTCCGTCACATCATCTTCTGTATATTCTTTGTTAGATTGCACCACTTCGACAGGCCTGACAAACAGAAAGGATCCATACCCAGATTTTAGATTCCAGACAAAGAGTGACATAGCACATTACTGGGTAACATAGAATTGCTCATACAAGAGAAATGCCTCACTGTCCAGCAGATATACCAATCAACACTAAATGCTTACTGTTGGCCATCATAATGCATCTAGGAATCCTAATTCAAAACCTTATCAACATTTGAGAAAGACGCTAAGAGTTGATTTTCCAAGAGCCACTCGAAAGTTTCCTAGTAACTTTGCTGCATCAATAAATTGAGCAACCAGGTGAGTACGATATGGGTGCTCCAAAAACATAATCCATCACTCTTAAATTTTATGTAAATCATATCTTTACGTGATGTTCAATAAGAGTATAAGAATAGAAAGAATACATCTCCAACTCCTACTGATTTCTCATTATTTGGGACTTATGCACAAGTCAGCTAAGACATCTTGCACAACATACCTGAGACAGAACCAAGAACATCTCCTTGACAGGATACCTAGATAACCGGAGACGAAAGAAAAATTAAGACCAGGCTTTGCTTAAACTTTTACCGAAACAGATTACAGGCCCATCCCTGTCTCAATTCGTCTTTTCTCTTCTCTTTCTTCTTCTCGGTCCATTAAAATGTCAATAAAATATTGGCACACTAGTAAAGAAACCATAAATCCCTAGGATGCTATCTCCCTGGACGACATGATCGGTAGACAAACACGAGACGAACTGCCCGCAGACAGGAAACAAAAGAAGAACAATCTAATCACTATAATGGCCAAATACGGCAGCAAGCACGTTCCTTTGCGTTCATCAAGGTTGAAAGAACCTTCCACAATTGCGAAGACTAATGCCACGATTCATTCAGCGCTCAGGAACAGGAAACGAAACGGACAACACGAAGGCACCGAACGTGCTGCCGATGACGAACTCAACCGAAACTGATCGAGCATCCGAACAATCAATCCTCGACCGGAACAATCACAACCATCGATAAAAACTACGAACAGCGCGATCAAACCCCGGGACAAAACACCCGAAAAAAGCGACGACAAAAACGTGCGAAAACCGGAGGGGACATATGCAGAGGCAAGGGAGGATGAGAAGAAGGAACCTTCCGACGCAATCGCGGAGGATTTCCTCGGTCCGCTCGCACTTGCGGATGAATTTGCCGGGCTCGACCTCCTCCGTCCGGCAGCGGGACTTCACGACCTTCCGGGTCGAGCACCGGTCGCCGGTCCCCGCGCTCCCGCCGGAGCCTCCGTACTCGGCGATTCCGCCGGAGCCCCCGTACTCGGAGATTCCGCCGGAGGTTGGCGGATCGCCGTCGCCGTCGCCGTCGTCCCTCCACACCCAACCCATGCTTCCACCTCTCTCTCTCTCTCTCTCTCTCTCTCTTTCTAAATTTCTTCTGGCGCAATCCAGAACTTCTACGGAAGCGGGAAGATGGGCCCGAGAAGGGACGGCCCCGGCCCGGCCCGGCCCAAATCAGCACCGCCGATGGAAACTCTCGACCCACCGTTTTCCATAATTTCCCTTTTTTCTCGGATTCCATTGCGAGTCCCGAAATTACGAAATGGACCTTCCCGGCTGAAATTACGCGAAACTCCATCAGGCGTTGGCGGTATTACGGATCTACCCCTGAACTTTTTTGGGAAAGTTGGTGTCATGTGGGAACTCCTTCGCAGGAAAGGAATGAAGAAAGGTGGCTAATATCTATAAAGAATGCGGTAACATGACTTGAGATTTTGTCGGTCGGTCGAGGACTTATGATTTCTGGGAAAGTTGGTGTCATGTTTGAACTATTTCGACCGCACTTGAGTATGTTATAGAAAGCGAGGGTATAGGTAGTAGCTTGAATGGCAAAGAGAGGCAACTCGAGAGGAAAGAAATGCGAAATCATCGAGGTTGACTTATTTGTTGGTGAAGTGGAGGTCGCTCTAGTGCCGGTGATTTTTCCGAGCTGTTCTGGATTTCCAATGCCTCAATAATGCTGGTCAGAATAGATGACAATGGCATCTCCTTGATTGAAGTATTATCGAAGGAGCTTTCATTTTCTCCGAACGTGAGTACCAAGAGAGTCAAAGTATTCCCCTATCCTTTTCCGAGGAATTCATTGAAGGGCCTTATTTAATCCCTGTCTGGGTATTGATAAATAAGACTATCACCTCTTTTCATGGAGAGTATCTTATACGTCACACTTGTTTATGTCAAAGGAGAGAGATGCTAGGAATCAGGAATCTTTCTCTTTGCATTTCTATTTTGGTCAACTAAAATTTAAGCTTTAAATCATATCCAAAAAAAAAAAAACTGAACCGCCATTGGTAGAATTCACGCTAGGAAAACCGACCTGGCTTTCACTTGAAATATCTGATCATTTTTCGATGTTTAAAATATTTTGAAATATTTATTCCCACCCATTGTTTTTATTATCCGTTGTATAGGTGACATTTAGAATAATGGTACATAGAAAAACAAAATGTAAAGGCTAAGAATGCACGTGCACTCAAGATGCATTAATCTAAGTCAATGATCTACATCATGGCCAACAGGTCAATGGAATTTATGAATACCAATATGAAAATATCAGGGAGTACCTTTTAAAAGAAAAGAGATATCATTTTTATCTCGTTATTTTATAGCTAAAATAATTTAGAAAGTTTGTAAGAAACCTTCAAACTATAATATCATCAGCAACTCCGCGTCATATAGATTTTAAAGATTTGCATACGATGACATTTGTCTTAATAAGAGTTTCAATCAAATTGAGTAAACTTGTAAATAAAGGTACTCCAATTAACACTTGGTTTTAATTTGACTTTCCCATTGGATTTTGGATTAAGATTTGATGAAAGAAATTAAACTTTTGCTGATTAATGATATGAGAACTAATTTTGTAACTAAAGCAAAGTATAATTAACAAAATTGAACATATCAAAAGTGTAACGTTCTTAGGGACTAGGCACCACATGCTGATTCACTGGTGTTGACTTGGTATATTCCGTCTACACTTTGACCAAAAATTGAATTTTGTCATGAAATTGTTGTTGGAGATAAATGAAAGGACAAAATTATAACAAGATATAATAGATGGATCAAAAATACATTTGAGTAATAACACAAGGAAAATTTTTATAATTTTCCCAAATGAGGGTGTGTTTGATCATCCGAATTTCTAATTAAGATAAGATCGGATATAAGATATGAAATTTATAAATTTTGCTATATCCTATTTATTATTTGGTGAATCGTATTAATAAAACTAGATATTTTTACATCATATCATGTTTATTACTTGGTATGAACCCATATTAATGTGAATGAACCTAAAAATCACACAAATGGGGATGGTCATAATCTTTCACAATATTCTTGCCTTCTTCATTTTGATTTGCTTATTTATTATTATTTTCCTTCTCTTTTTTCTTTTCTTTTCTTTTTTTCTATTTCTTTTTCCCCCATCCATCATTCTCAAATAAAATTTTATTAGATAGTAAACTATATCAATATCCCTAAAATATGTGAATTATATTATAAAATAGATAGAAATTTGAATATATCTAAATAGCTAAATTGTTTTATTTTTTTATTTTGTTTAGAATTAAAATATTATTTTAATTTTTGATTTAAGGAGTTTTTTATTCAAGAAAAATCACTTTTAAATTATCGATATTAGAAATTTTATCTATTTTTATCCCACCTCCCTTATGGATAATTTTATATGGGTTATAATTCTCTTATATTCAACTTTATCATGTCTTGGATAAAACCAAGTACAAGGCATGATAATTTTTATTATATTCATAATTTTATTATGATTACCAAACATAACCAAAGAGAATTTAGCAAAATATTATGCATTCTAATGTTGCTGGAAAAATATTCATCCCAAATTACCGATAGCTAAAGATAATGGTTTTATTTTATTTTTAAAAAATTTTGGGTCAAAAGAAATTTCTATTCATTACCAAAATGATATATGATAAGCAATCACAAAAAGTCACAATAACAAGGCAAACCCATTTAGCTCCAAAATATATTAAAAACTAGAAATCAAGACATATCATCGGAGCATGGTTGGTAGAGATAATTACAAGCTTGTTCTTCAATGACAAATTTATGAATGCATCTAAGCAAAAGGATAGGTAGCAATGATAAGCATCATCTATGAGAAATTTATGAATGCATCATCATCAATGATAAGCATATGCCAAGATCTTCATTTGTATTTATGGCTTTGTCTTTTGACATGCGCCTAGGTTCAATGTCTTCAACACCATTATCATACAAAAACAATATACCATGTTGAAAAGGCTCAAATTTGACACCTATGAGAATTAGCCTTGTAGCCAATTGAAAGAGCCAAAGTTTTTAATTAAAACCCATTGAACAAGTACAAATTTGACTATGAACACCAATAAAATTAAAAACGGGATACTTATTCATTAAAACTTCCAAATTTAGAATTAGATTGGAGAAAAATCTCCAAGATATAAGATCGGGAGAATAAAGCTCGCAAATCTAAAACTAAATGGGGAGAATAATGAAAGAACTAAAACGAAGGGCCCCTAGGAGGGGAGGGAGAGATCTATGTCAAGTCCCTCTGCTCCATAAGTGGAAGGGACAAATAAAAGTTCAAAGAGGGAGAAAGAGGGTTGGGAAAGGAAAGGTCTCCGAGGGCCATGGTTTAAAAGTGGAGTTATTTTTGTTCCTGGCATTAAAATTCAGGCCTTTTCATCCATATCTTGATTCTTTTTTTTATTTATTCATTGAACTTATAAGAAGATAAAGGAGTTAGTAAATGGATAAATTTAATGCAAACATGCTAGCCACTGATGTAGAAGGCAAACTGCTGTCATACCATATTAAAAAAAAGGACCGTATTATCCCTTGCTTTTAGATTAGGCTTTGTCATCGGTTGGGCCATGTGCCATCAGTCGACCACATGGTACGAGGCAATTGAGCAATGGTTTTCTCAAATTCCCATCAAATGAATGCTTAAGATTCACATGATTACTGACATCCTGTGACCAATTTTATACCGGTTTGGCCAATTCTTTTTTCTGTTTTTTTTGTCTATATTGAAGTTTGTATCTGTGTCTATGTTTCATCAATCCGATCAGCCCCTTAATTATACCCACCGATTCAAGTCCCCGTCCGATCCCCACACGTCCGTGTCATGAGGACCCGTACATTTGCTACCATAAATGTGACTGATCTTCTACCATCTTAAACATTTTTCGAATGCGATTTATCATTCTATCGATTGCAAAAGGATATGGACAAGAGGATAAACCCATTTGCCTCATTTCCCAAAGGCATGTGGGTCATGAAGTAGGTTCTTGGCTTGTCATTTTTTCTGTAGCTTTCAATTGAAATAGAAACATCAAAACTATTTAATCTCAGACCAGTTTTGATAAGTGCAAGTATGTGAACTTGCTTGGGACAACAATTGACATCTCCAAAACTGGATAATGTGTACTCCAATTAAAAGGTTGGGGGCAATTTTTACTCTTGTTAAGAGGAAATTAGTTTTTTTTTTTTTTTTTTTGGGTTTTGGGTGGGGGGGGGGGAGGGGCTAGGAATATGCACATTTGATAGGGTGATTAACAAACGAGTTGAATACCATAAGATTTTAGGATCCAAAAATTATTAATGTGTCGGGAGTACATTTGATTATGGACTTGATGGCTCACGGTCCACGGGGCCTAATGCTAAATTGGGTGAGGATAGGGCAAGCACATTGTAGTTATGAAACTTGACTCAATCGAAGCTCTTCCATCCCATGGTAGGCATCTAGCCTAGTTCGGGTTTTTCACAACTCATAGACTCTATCATCATGAATACATTAAAAGAGCCAAGTCAATAATTAATATGGATTTGGATTAGAGTTTAGAGATTACATCAATAATGTAAATGCCCTTGTAATGACCCATTTTGTTTGGTTTCCCACCTAGAATCACGAGCAGATCCGCACCAAAGTACAGCTAGAACTGTCGCCTACACGATATAAAATCTAAAGGGATAATTCCAATTTTGTCCAATTAATTATATGAATTGCGCCACCAACACCTGTAATTTTCGTCTATTATTCAATATAATTGTTCGGTGGACAGAGATCGGAAAGTCCGGTCAAATTGATGATATGAACTACATTAGGAATAAAGTCATGGGACTTAATTGTATAAATTAGAAGTTACAGAACTTGATTGCACAATTCACATGAGAATAAGATAAAAAGTAAAATTATCCCTAAGGAAAACTTAAATAACATTTAACTACTTACCAAGAAAATTCAACAATTCACTCTTGTACACAGCAATTATGCTTTTCCCCCGTCGTATATACTAGACAGATTTTCTTATGACTATTGAAAAGGCGTGTGTGAAAAGAAAAATTAGATGTGCGGTGGAGAGAAAAAAATACTTAAAAATTTGAGTCAATTTGGAAATAAATCTGATTGATCGTAAATTTGCAAGATAAGGAGCGGGTTCAAATCCAATTTTGAAATTCGGAATGTTCATAAAATAATTTTTTGGACAACTTGGTGCATTATGAGATTTACTTTGTCAGCATATATTTAAGATATTAGTTTGAAATTATCTTCACCTTTTAAGTTGTGAATTTGTTAATTTATCATGACATATTATCATGGTTACTAAACCTAGTAGTGGAGCCTTCACATAGGTTGACCGGTAGTGATTGAAATGTTTCATCAATGATTATCCGTGAAAATTGACCATAAAGTTATATTGGAATTTTATGCAAAAATTTAGAATTAAGTTAATAAAACAAAAAAGTTTACGACTGAATTTACACACGTACAATAGGTGTAAGAATGATTAGGTAATTTTTCTTGAGTCATTTGGTCATTTGTCCTAATACCAACAAGAACATACGGAAAGATTCTTTCCCATGAGCTATATCCATTATCCATTACAAAATTTAAAAACAAAAAGACAAGGCTCAGAATTCACGTGCAGATCGAAAGAGACATCAACCAAAGGCAACATTCTAGCATCATGGGGCAACAAATCAACAGAAAAAAGCCAAGCCAACCTTTTGTATCTTCTCCCTTCCAAATTTTTTTAACTTCACATCCATTGTGAATAATCCTCATTATCCAACAAAAGGAAAGCATAATTGCGTTTGATAGTGTATGTTCGTTCTAACGGTCGCAACGGGTTAAATGGAGGGGACAGACATCACGTGTATATAAAGACCCTAGAATCGATTTTGAAATTGCAAGTTTGATTCCAAAATCAATTTCAAAGTAAATAGGGTATGTTCCAAATTCCAAAAACTGAAAATCGATCTTGATAGGTAGGTCCCAAGTTCTTAGTGGAACTGAAACCTCTCTTAAAACTGCTTACTCTGTAATTGGTCATGCCATATTAACGAATTATTACTTATTTTGGATTAGGGCTTGTGACTTTTTGTGCATGTACTATTAGACCACATGGTACGAGGCAATTGAGCAATACTTTTTGCAAAATTCCCATTGAATGAATGCTTAAGATTCACACAATTAATAGCATTTATGATTAATTGCATACGCATATCTCCACATATTTTTGCATGTATATTATGCTGACAACTGTCTATGCATCATCAATCCAACGAACCCTTTATTACATCGACTAATTCAAGTTTCGGTGCGATCTATGTTGGTTGTTTGTTTGTAAAACAAATAAAATGGTTTTTTCCTTGTATCACATAGGAAAGTTGAGAAGAGATGAGTCACTTTATAAGTGTGAACTCCTTCTAGTTTGTTCAAAAAAAAAAAAATGGATTGTGTTTACCATGTGCAATGTGTAATTATTAGGCACACTTAACACTTAGCACCCTTGCAACTTAATTAGCACTAACTTGTTTATTTTTATTTTATTTTATTTTGTATGATTATCTTGGTAACCTTTGTTAGTTGAAATGTTGTATTTGTTCATTCAGTATTTTTGGAAATTATGAAATTCATAATATTATTAGAATTTTTTTTTTATTATTCCAATTTTATGTCTTTTCAAAGATAACCTTTGAAGATATACTTGTTCAACTTGCAACTTAACTTGAAGGAATATCTTTTTCACTTTGCAATCTTCTCGAACAGTTACCTATGTTCATTGAGACCGAGATAAATATGTCTATTTTGACACAAATGTTAATACAGTCTTTTTGAGTCTTATTTTGAAAATTACAGCTATCAATTCAATTGTTTCCTAAAGATACTCTAAAGAAATATTAAAATTACTTTTTAGTATTCTCAATCGAGACTTTATTATACCTTAAAGGAAATTTGTCGATGATTATTAACAACTTTGTATAGTAAATAATTCCTTAAAAAAGTGATCATTCCTCAAAATCCGATTCCATTTTATTTAATTCAAATTATATTTTCCAACGATCCCCACACGTGGGTGTCGTGAGACCTTGTGCAATTGCTAGCAGAAATGTGACTATGATCTTCTACCATCTTAGACGAATTTTTAAATGCGATTTCCATTCTATCGATTGCCAAAGGACATGGACAAGCGGTTAAACCCATCTGCTTCAGTTCCTAAAGTTTCGTGGGTCGTGTTCCCATAGCAATGAAGTAGACCCTTTTCTTGTCATTTTGTTTGTATCTTTCAATTGAATAAAAAAATCGAAGCTGTTCATCTCAGACCAGTTTCGATAAGTTGTGACACCTAATTATTATATTATTTTATAGTACAAGTCCTTGATGACCTCCCGTCCAGCAGTGACATCTCCTTTTAGGAAAAATAAAAAAGAAAGAGAAATATATGATTACGTGAACTTGCTTGGGACAACATTGGCATCTCCAAAACCGGATAATGTAAACTCCATTAAAAGGTTAGGGGCAATTTGTACTCCCATAAGGAGGAAATTAGGTTTGGGAGATGCACATTTTATGGGATAATTAACATAAAAGTTTATTACTATGAGATTTTAGGATCCAAAAGTTATTACTATATCATGAGTACACCTTATTACAATTTCTATGAGCACACAGTCCACTGGTGCCAAATGGGGCTATGGACCAATTTGGCGGGGCAGAGTGAGCACATATAGCTATAGAACTTGACTCAACCGAAGCTCGATGTAAGGGTCTAGACTGATCTAGATTCGCCTAATCATTGGTCGAACAATTCCAACTTGCGGGCTCTATTATCATGAAAAGATTAAAAGAGCCAAGTCGATATTTTATATAAATCTAAGTCAAAGTTTAGAGACTACAATAATATCATAAAAAGTTTAGAGATCAGCGTTTTTCTATCCATGTATTCGGGAAAGTAATATTTCTTTTATCTTAGTGGGCCATTGACAAAAGGGGAGGACTATTTGTCAAGTTCCAAAGAAACAAAATGTATTTTCTCTTCAATAATGCAAATGTACATGTAATGGCACATTTGGTTTGGTTTTCCATCTAGAAGCACGAGAAGATCCGCTCCAAAGTACGGCTCCAACTGTCGCCCACACGCTATAAAAGTAAGGGGATAATTCCATTTTTGTCCTATAACTTAGATGAATTATGCAATCGAGGCCTATAATTTTCGTCTGTAGTTCAATATAGTCGTTTGGCTACTAAATCAAAAAGTCCGGTCAAATTGATGATATAGAGTACATTGAACATTAGATTAAAGTTATGTGAATTGATCATACAAATTAAGAGTTACATAACTTGATTTCACAATTCACTTAAGTTATGATATCAAAAACTGAAATTATCCCTAAGATTTACGAAACATGCTACTAATTTCCAAGAAAATTCAACAATTTCACTTATGCACACAGCAACGGTGCTTTCTCCTCATCATATATATCAAACATATTTTTCTTATGAGAATTATAAGGGCAAACGTGAAAAAAAAAAAAAAAAGAAGAAAAAAGCTGAGGATTAAGCTTCAAATTCAACCAGCCACGAAAAGATTTAGTTGTATTTTTCCCTCAATTGCCGCTTTTCTTGTCGAAATGTCTTAGCCCCTCTCTAAGAATCAATCTCATCCATCGAAAACTCAATGATTTAAGATTTTGGCTGTCAATTAGGTGAGGAATTAAGATCTAAAAGTTTTAAAAAAGTACTAATCACATCTTGAACTCACTGAGTTTGGGCTTGGAAATCTAATGTGGCTCTCATATAAAATATTGCATGAATTGTTCAATTAGTTAGAAACCTATTATATATATATCAATTCAAATTTTAATTTTTTAGTTTTGCCAATGTGGTGCCAAATCTTTGTGTGAATTCCTATGTAGTCCTTTTAATGAATTTGCTGAAAATTGTTGACATGATGGCTGTGTGCATATTCGGTAAAAATTGATCGGAATGATTATATTGAAATTTTGCATAGAAATTTATACCTAAATTGACTAAATCAAAAAATTCATGACTAATTAAGTACTTTTCCTTGAGATTTTGGGCATTTGTCATGGTATTATTTTCGATACCAAGAATATATGAAAAGATTCTTTCCGAGGAACTATATTCATTATCCATTACACAAGTGACGCTAGAATAAGAGTGAAAATTCCAAACAGAAAGACAAGGCTCCGAATGCACGTGCAGTCGAAAGAGACGTTTACCAAAGTCAACAATCTAACGGCATGGGACAACAAATCCACAGAAAAAGCCCAACCTTCAGTATCTCCTCGCTTCCAAATTTGTAAACTTCTCATCCATTGTAAGTAAATAATCCTCATTATCCAACAAAAGGAAAGCATAATCTTGTTGCCCGTGTGTATCCATTCAATTTAATGCTTGAATGGATTAGATGGAGGGGAGGATTACCATATATCTATATATATAGTATATGGCTCTACCATATATGCAAAATAAATCATAAGTAGATTTTTTTTTTTTTTGATGAATTTCAAGGAAAATAAATGATCCGAAAAATATTTTTCACATTGGGATGATGAATTTCACGGAAAATAAATGATCTGGAAAAGCACAAGATATTCTCCTGCCTTTTCGGGTCAAACCCGAAACCCGCGTTCCGGGTTTACCCACCGTATTTTCCGGCGATTTTCCCTTTCGTTCCCAATTTTTATTTTTTAATTTTTTTCTGCTGCGGAACAAAATACGGTTCCGACCCGGGCGTCGCCCGTTGACCTTAAATTACGGTGCCGTTACGGAACGGAAACGACGACGACCGAAACAAGTCAACAGTCAACGGCCCTCGCCGCTACGCCGTTAAAAATAACGCCCCCCCTGCCCCGTTCCGTTGCGGAAGCGGCGCGTTTTTTAACGGAGCGGCGGGGTTTAAGCCGGGTTAACTTAACCGCGCCCTCCGGTCAAACCTTCACCATCACCTTCGCCTTCAACCTCACTGTCTCTCTCTCTCTCTCTCTCTCTCTCTAGAGCGCACAGTAGAGCGAGAGTGGTCGCAGCTGGTCCTGTCCGTCTGTTCTCCATTCAACGTTCTCTCTCTATCTCTCTCTCTACAGAAAACCAACGGCATATTCTCTTTCTCTCTCTACCCGCGACATTTTACATCGGGGGACGTGGATTCCTCGTAACCCACCTTGGATTCCGGCAGAGATCGTCTCGAAGATCGCGAGCGCCGCACGCCCGGTCCTGCCCCGCTCCGAGGTTGTCGTCGTGGTGTGAGATTTTGTTCTGCGTTCGGCGGAGCCAATGGGGGTGAAGATGATGAGGTGGCGGCCGTGGCCGCCCCCGGCGTCGAGGAAGTACGAGGCGAGGCTGGTGGTGAGGAGGCTGGAGGGGTGCGATCCGCCGCCGCCGGAGGAGGAGGAGGGGGGAGGGGCGAGGCTGGCGGTGGAGATCCGGTGGAAGGGGCCGAGGGCGGCCGCGCTGACGATGAGGCGGGCGGCCGTGAGGAGGAACTTCACGAGGGAGGCGCGCGTGGGGGAGGGCGGCGTCGTCGAGTGGGGCGGCGGCGGCGGCAAGGGGGAGGAGGCGGAGGAGGAGGAGTTCGCGGCGGTGTGCAGCCTCTCGGCGCACAGGGACCGCGCGTTCCATCCCTGGGAAGTCGCTTTCACCGTCTTCAACGTGAGCCGCCTTTCTTTTCCGATCACTTTTCACTGAATTTTTTTTCTGGGTTACTCCCTTTTCCGCTCCTTCAGCAAATGCTGGTGCTTTTCTTGATCGAGCCTTCGATGCTTTCGGAGATAAACGTCTTTGAATCTCTTCACCGGATGCCGAAATTGGTCGTCCGACGATTCCGGTGGCCGATTGAATCGATTTCGTAGTTACTAAGGTTGCCGGAAAGTCAAAAAGTTATCTCCTTTCTTGAAAGTCAAAAAATTTCTGACAGCCGGAAAGTCTGGAAGTGGTCGCTGATGATCTTTCTTGCTTGAGATTGGAAAGTGAAGGTAGTCAAGATGATGATGGATCGTAAAATTGGTAAACTTTTTTTATCGGTGTAAATAATTAAATTACAGCTTAATGGCTGATATGGTCCTTTTCCATGGAAATGGCAGTTTTTTCCTTTCGATTGTTTGCTACCGTGTGGCGTTATTCAGCTTGTTTCTCTCTCTTTGACTAAAATTTCTTTTTATTAGAATTTCATAAATGAGGTTGACCGGGCAAAGTTAATGTGGGGGAAAAGATTTTGAATCAACTCTTTTGTCCAATTTGAATATTGGGTGTGACTTCTGAATTGGCTTGTGGCAATGCCTCGACTCTTTTTGCGTTTTCATCTTGTGATTTTTATTGTAAATTTGAGAAATTCAGTTGTGTTGGGACTTAACTGTTGCGCAGGTAATTGATCAGCCCACGAAGAACAAAGATCGGGTTGTTGGAGCAGCATTGTTGAACCTCGCCGAATTTGCTTGTGTGTCTGGGCAGAAAGAATTCGAGCTGAGTGTCCCTCTGGTTACTCCTGATGGCGCTACGAATTCGTCCTTATTGCTTTGTGTGAGTGCTGCTGCATATTCTCTCCCTGCCTCCAGTTTTATGCTATGGATAGACTTCTTCTTTCTGTAGAATTATCGGTCCTTCTTTGAGTTATTTGTATGATGTCTAGAGCTTATGCTCCATGCAGATTGTTCTCAGGTTAGTAGAACTGCGGACTACCCAGGAAACAACTGGCATGGTGCAGACACGAATTGCACCTGTTGCATCTCCACCACAGTCGGCTGAAACTGTGTCAGCGGGAAAAGATGAGCTTTCTGCTCTTAAAGCTGGTTTGAAAAAAGTAAAGATCTTCACCGAGTATGTTTCCACCAGAAGAGCAAAGAAGGCTTGTCACAGGGAAGATGGCAGCGACGGAAGATTTTCTGGCCAGAGTGAGGATGGCGATTATAACTATACAGCCGACTCCAATTCCTTTAATGATACAGAGGAAGGAGAGTTGGATGCGAGCAAGGGAGAGTCTAGTTGTAGAAATTCATTCAGCTATGGCACACTGGCATATGCAAACTGTGCGGGAGGCTCATTTTACTCAAGTATGAGGATAAGGGCTGATGCTGAAGATTGGATTTACTATAGCAACCGCAAATCAGATGTCGGTTCCTCACACATGGAGGATTTCACTGCATTGGCTTTTGAGCAATCGCAGTCACATAGTTCAAGGCGTGGTATTCTGTCCTGGAGGAAAAGGAAACTGAGTTTCAGGTCTCCTAAAGCAAAGGGTGAGCCATTGCTAAAGAAGGCTTATGCTGAAGAAGGTGGAGATGACATTGATTTTGCCCGTCGTCAGCTTAGCTCAGATGAATCTCTCTCCTTTGGGGTATGAACTTGCTTTCTATTTGCGTTTCTTTGCTTGTGGATCTAATTCTTTTTTCATGCCAGTAGTCCTTGTCAACTAGCGTCTGTTCAGTAAGTTTCCTTGCTACAAATCTATTCGCTGATGTAGTAACTAACTTGAACTCTTTTCTCAGTGGAGTAAAACAGATGAAGATTCATCTGGACATCGTTCTTCAGTTTCTGAATTTGGAGATGACAATTTTGCTGTTGGCACTTGGGAGCAAAAAGAAATCATAAGCCGTGATGGACATATGAAGCTCAAGACCCAGGTTTTCTTTGCTTCTATTGACCAGCGAAGTGAGCGTGCAGCAGGGGAAAGTGCATGTACTGCTCTTGTTGCCGTGATAGCTGATTGGTTTCAAAACAATCGTCACTTGATGCCCATCAAATCCCAGCTTGATAGCCTGATCAGAGATGGATCACTAGAATGGAGAAACTTGTGCAAGAATAAAATGTATCAGGAACGATTTCCGGACAAGCACTTTGATCTTGAAACGGTTCTTCAAGCCAAGATACGCCCTCTTTCTATGGATCCTGGGAAGTCATTCATTGGGTTTTTCCGTCCAGAATGTATGAAAGAGGGAAAGTTCGATGTTTTTGATGATGCGATGTCCTTTGACGATATCTGGGAACAGATCAGCAGCACAGGATCGCAAGCATGCAATGATGAAACTCAGTTGTACATTGTCAGTTGGAATGACCATTTTTTTGTCCTTAAGGTAGAGCCAGAAGCCTACTACATAATTGATACCCTGGGAGAGAGACTCTATGAGGGTTGCACTCAGGCCTTTATCTTAAAATTCGACCACAGCACTACAATTCTCAAATTGCCGCCACCTGTCCAAACATCTGGTGATAACACAGCTGATCAGCAAAACTCGGTTCCTGTGCAACAAAAAAACACTGAGCCTGAAAAAATCAAGCCCCAGGAGAATTTGGAAGTGACTGAAGTAGTAAAACTCGATCATGGAGAGCCAACTGAAAGTCATGAGATGGAAGAGGTCCTATGCCAGGGGAAGGAGTCGTGTAAGGAGTATATTAAGAACTTCTTGGCTGCAATTCCTATAAGAGAACTGCAAGACGATTTGAGGAAAGGTCTGATCGCGTCAACACCTCTTCATCACCGGTTACAGATTGAATTGCACTACACAAAGCTCTTACATTCGCTGGCCATAACTCCAGCAGATCAAATTGTCGAAACAGCACAAACTCTCGCTGCCACCAGCAGCAGCACAGATAGCCTAATGGAGACATGACTCTGTAGTGTGTGGTAAACCTTAATCCTAGCTATTATTGACTTGATTCTGTTGATATGCTTTGTGTCATAATGTGAAGCGGGTTTGACAATGTGAAAATTTTAGTTTTGAGAGCAAAAAGAGCTTGCTCATGTTTTGGACTTGTACAGAGAGATCCTTTGATCTGCGTCTGTGTTGAACTCAAATTTTAGATTGTCTGAAAGAGGTTTCATGTGAGGATCCGAACTTCTACATAATTCTGACTCAGTCCTATTTCCTGGCAACTTTCATGAAATTTTTCTTAATTGTTTTGTCCCTTTTCCTTCCCTGGGTCGCAGTGATTCTATTTTCATAAACTTTTAAAAGCCTTTTTGTGGGATTCTGAACTTCATTGTGCATCTCTCTCACCAATTGCAGCATTGAGGTTTATGTGAGGAGAACTTTGACCCGGATACACACCCAATAAAAATAAGATCAGAGTGTTTTGGGGTCGCTTTAGCGAATTTGTCAAGAGCAATTCAAGGCACTGATTGCACGTATGTTTAGAAAAGTTAGTTTCTCTGGAAGTTGAAAGTTCCTTTATTCATTAGTTCAGCACGGGCCTGGGAACATATGATAGCTGGAAAAAGAGGAATCTTTCTTGAAATCTTTTCATTTGAATGAGATCTAGTCAGCGTGTTGAAAGGAGTGACTGACTAAGAGTCATGGTGTCCCCAGGCTTACTCTATTAGATGGTCCCCAGGAGCACAAAGTGATGAGTTTGTGCCCATGGTGGTTTCACATGGCTGTAATGCATGACCAGCGAACGACATTTCATGTGGACTGTGGACCCGAACTTGAAAAGCTTTGTAGCATAAAGAGAGGGCATGATAGGCAGGAGGATGGACATTGCTGGCTTCTGATTTCGAATTTGTCAACTAGAAGTCCTTTTGCCCTGGTTCCTTGCAGTTAACCCGGCCCTTTCGACTCTCGAAAGCTCGGTATCGGTATCAGTCTGACCCGGGTTCACTCCTTCCATCTGGTATAGCCTTATTAGATCCCTTCACAGAAACTGCTCTCTAATCGAGCAGAAACCCTTCGATGGAAGCTGCAAAGGGTTTGATCAATGGCCAGGATATGTGACCCTGCAATTCGTCTTATGATAAACCACAGCAAGCGACGAGTCCTTACAGCTCTAGCTTATGATAGGTGTGGCTCCTCATTCCCTTGCCTCGTTAGGGCAACGGGAGCCGTCATTCAGGCTGTGGACAATTAGAATTAGAATGATGATTTCGCGTAGTGACATTAATTTCAGACATTCTGATGTAAAAAAAAAAATGTGAGACCTGAGTGTGGATGCCACCATATATGTGCCTAAAACAGCAGAGTGTGGACGCATCTCTGTTTTGCAACACGTCTGATCCGCTGATTGAGGTGTTGAATTACTTATTTAGTTGATGATACGATTACTCAGTAGTGAGGCAGACCCACTTACACTTCAACTAAAATCTACCCACTGAGTTCTGGGCTGCTTGTCGCCCTTTTCTCTCTACTCTCGCTGGTAGAGCTTCCTTCTATCCCTTCAATGGGTGATAGAACAAACAAAACCCTAAAACTTCCATGATCCTCATCTAGCATCTTCCCCCACATGGACTTCTTCACACTCCAGTTTCGGAAAGATGATTCCTTTCACAACCCAAGTCCTTTCAAATGCTGCATTACCAGAGGAAAAATCCCCTAACTCCATAGCCGACAGCCCCCAGACATGCATCGATTCCTCCCTTCCCTTTTCTCAACACACTACCTAAAAACTTTCATTTTCACCAAAATTGTGACATCCTGAAATTTAATTCTGTTTTCAATTAGATAAATCGAGTCTTTCATTGACACGCCTATAATGTTATTTTCAGAGATGATCACTCTTGAGATAACTAAATTATCTGGGGAAGCCATTAAGGGATTTTAATACAATCAACTTGAGAATTCGACCATAAATTGACTATTCAACTGTGCTCATATGCATAGATCATTATGGCACAATAAAAATCGATTAGAGATTAGAGATAGATTGATTTAACTGAGATGTGTGACTAAACGTGGGTGATTTCACCAAATTATAAAATTCCCGTCGATTGGCATTAAATTGATTTTTCTGTCGTTTTGGTATCCTTGTGTCCGTATTCAAAACCTCGAGATTTTCACGACCATTAAGAGTTTTCAATGTGTCAAAGAGGTTCATTGTGTCTCGAAGAAAATTGACCATAGGTCATTTGCACTAAAAATTTGTAAAAGCTACCCGGTAGATTAAGTCACACTAAAATCGCGCTAGATTGAAATTAATCATGAATTTGAATCCGATCTCAGAAATTGAAAGTTTTGTCATGTCATGAACCATTTTAAGAACGTTGACTCATTCTCCGAAAAATTTTCTGCAAACCGAGATTTTCGACGAAAAGTCAAGATATAGCCGTTTTTGTTCGGAAAATCCAGGGGACCGTTTTTTATCGCGTTTTTGGGATGTAAGTTGGTTCTATTGGTGAGGAAAAATATCAATTTAATCGAGGACACGTTGATGGAATTTTTTAGGGCCGAATTGAATTGATTTAAGAGAGAATTGAAGTGGAATTGAGGGAAACTCCATCAAATTCGTAGCCCCCTTTGCCTCAACCTTTTGAACCTTTTCAATAGCTTCCTAAGGAAGCTTTGGCAGCTAGAATTGTTGAGGAAGCCAGTAGCCATGGTGAGGCCAAGTCAAGGGGGCAAGAGGATAGAGAGAGAGACCAAAGTGGCCCCCTCAAGCTTGGTTGTTTCCCCCCTTCTCCTTCCTTAGCTCAACCCCTCCCTTTGCCCATTGTTGCTCGTCTAAGCTACCAGCACGCCGTCGTTGCGTGCCTAAGCCCGTTGCTGCCTCTCTCGTTCGGTGCGCTTGCTTGCACATTCCCGCGCCCTGCTTGCTCGCCATTCAACTTCGCCAACGTCTCCTAGCCGTTGAGGAGGTCATAAGAGCTTGTCATGTCGCTATTTAGCCACTGGAGTGAGTCGCCTGGACCCTCAATAGCTCTACCGCCTGTCCTTGCCTGTTTCAGCCTCAAACAACCGCCGATTCCTCTTCTCTCGGCCAAGAATTGAATCCAAAGCCCTGGGTTTGTTGTGCATTGTTTGGCCCATTTCCGAACCCTTCCGGACCTTGAAAGGTGCCCCCGCTTTGGAGTTTGAGGCCTGTCTCCGCGTCCCCGTCAAAGTGAACTCACTAGCTCACAAATCCAGTGAGTTTACTTACTAATCTCTGCTTATGGAGTTAATTATGTTTAAGGGTTGATTAGTTTAGACTAAGTATGGTTTATGTGGTTAGTTAGAATGGATTAGTGATTTAATCGTTTGATATTGCATATTAGGTGGTTAGATTAGTGTAATTAGCAAGTAGATAAGTCGTAGTATTTATTTAATTAGGTTTAGAAATTTTTCAGATCCGTTTTGGTATTTAATTAGGCTTTTTCGGCCTAAGTTGCATTTATTGGTATTTATTAATTAATTTTGATAATTATTTAATTAATTATTATTTTCCGGAAATTAGACTGGGATAACAGGTGATCGGAATTTCGTGCTGATTACAATGGTGTGATTGATTTATTTAATTGAGTGCATGTTTATGCAATTTGAGTGTGAATTATAATTTTGGGGTATTTATCCCAAAATTTATTAATTTTAGTATTTAATTAGAAAATCATCGGCGTCGATTTATAGCGCCAAAAATGTTTTTATCAACTATATAATTAGTGGGATTCTATAAAGTCAAGATATTATATTTTTTTGGCTAAGGCTAACCGTATATTCACATACGATTATTTTTATCGGATATGATAAAAGTGGTGAAATTGTTGGTCAAGTATATTGGTATACTATACCCTATAGCTTTGGTGAGCAATTAAGTATCGAACAGCTTTGGTGAGCAATTAAGTACCGCACAGTTTTGGTGAGCATTGGTCGTATACTATATTAGTTTGAGGGCTTCGATATATCAATTTAGGGTGAGCAATATACGTCATTATTCAACTTTTGACGAACTTTTCTATCTATTTTCAGCTTAGGGTGAGCAGTCCTTGATGTGATCGGACTTTATAGATAGTATTGATTGGGTTGACCAAGAGATGGTCTTGATGGTATGTAATCAATTGTGTCGATTGATTGATGACTTAATTTGATTTGTTGCTTTGGTGTTTATAAGTGATTCGTTGAATTTGTAAATTATATTGACTTGTAGGAAGGAACGGAGGCAAAGGTGAGTCCTCTGACTTGTACTTGTGTTTAGGCAGCCCTTGAGGCGTATTTTATTCCTAGTTGGAACTTTGGGGGTGAACTTACTAAGATATCGTTTCACCCCGTTGTGGGATAACATTTTTAGGTCCTTAGATGGTAGCTCCTCCCGAGCGTTTTGGACAACCGAAGAAGGTCACCGAGCAGGTATCTTACATTCTGCTTCATGGGAACCCAAGAGGATGGGTCTATGAGCTCATAAAGTTCGTGGTTTGGGTTAATGAGGCTCTACCCCATAAGGTATCCCATCAATACAGATCATGGTACCGTCGTGAGCAGAATGGACAGAGAGAGGGTCCCATATTGGAATTTGAGATACCCTATGTATGTGCTGAAGGTTGCTTTTAAAAAATGGACGGTTGACCTTCTAGGTGGTTTAATGGTGGACCCGTACTTGTTGGATCCAGGGTCCCGGTGTATTTTGAAAAGACTCGAATGCTTGAGGACTTGTAGCACTCTACTCCCATTTTTTGCAGACCTTGTATATAGTTGGTTTATATTGTATATGACATAGTTTGATATGTATATATGAGTGTGATGTGGTTTTTGAAAACTGACTCTACTTTTTTATCTCATCTGATTATTGTTTGGGGAATATTTATTGTGGCACCCAATATCTTAGATCAAGTCACATGGGACTTGCTTTATAAATTAGAGGAGATATTAATTTCAGGAATAAAATAAATCTCATTCTAAGTTGAGTCATAAGAAATTGAACTGCACTCGACTATATATACTAAAAATGTTGTTTCCCTACACATCGAGAAATGAGGCTAAGGATGGGGATTTCTACAAAAAAAAAATAAAAAATCAGGAGCCACATGTTGGAGAAATCTTTTTGGAATATTTTGAAGCTGACAAAATGTTTCTATCAGTATAGTCTGAAGATTTGCAGATTCTGCTATTTAAAGTCTGAAAACCTCCGGACAGCCAGACTCAAGACTCAAAGTCTATTCTCATTGACAGTTCTAATCCGTTGAAGAAAGGCTATCTAGAAACTGGATGTTTCATTAAGGATATGACCTTATCGACTGGAGAAGATCTCTTGGCTGGATATGACATAACGGAATCCTTTATTTGATCATAATTGATTCGGAGATTAAGGATCCAATGATTGGCGAAGTACTTGGAAGGTTCTACTTATGGAAACCGAGATCTTGATTGTATGGGCGAACATGATTGATGGGCTATCGACATATTCCTTTAATAGCTCGAATGATCTTCCTAATTGATTCCATCCAACGGGTAGATTGGAGGAATTCCTTTAGTAAGTGTCAACAGATATAATGGCATAAAGGAGTATAAAAGGAAGACGTTCTAGTTGTTTGAGAGAATATACGAGAGAAGAATTCCAAAGTCTGAAACTCCTTGTTTTTTAGTCAATTCATTTGGGCGAAATCTTGTACGCAAAAGAGAGTATATTTTGAGATACCTTAAAGAAGTGTGGTAGAATATCTACACTGTAGAATCAAGGGAAAGCATTGCTGTAACATCTCTTTTGTTCATAGTGAAATTCAGCCGGTGGACTGTCAGTGCAAAAGAGTGGACGTAAGCTTGGAATAAGCCGAACCACTATAAACATTGTGTTCAATTTTCTCTTCCCTACTCTCTGTTTTACTTTGATCATAGTTCGTTTTGTTAATTGAAGGAGAGCTTCCTTTCTATGTCTGCCCAATATTGCTTTCATATCTTGAGAAATTATTTTTACACATATTCACCCCCTCTAGGTGCTTATATTAGCTATATCACCACAAACACTAAATATCCCGCCTCCTATCGAGTATGTACATACTATCAAAAAAAAAAAAAAAAAAAAACAAAACAAAACTCTCCCACACGTCGAGCGTTCCTTGGTCACCTTCTAATTTGAAGAAAAGACACAATAAACAAGTGTGAGTTTTCAAAATAAAAACTTAGCAAGTGGACAGTTAGTCTTAACTTGGATTTGGCGAATATCATGACAAATAGGTAAATAAGCTGTCAATTTGCTGAATTCACAGAAATCTAACTGTAACAATCACCTACGGGGAGATGACATTTCGCCCTGAACCCCTCACACTCAACCTGGCATCACGAGGTCCATGATCACCCAAGGGGAGATGACACTCCACCTTGTATCCCTCGCACCCAACCTAGCATCACGAGGTCCCCTGAGAAGTTATTCAACCCTTCTCAGACCTTTGGAGAGAATACCACTACTCCTCGTCACTCCTCTCCAGGCATCTCGATACCTAGGGTCTCACCTTGGCTCTTTAACCAACCACACATTCACAATTTCACCTTATTGCAGCACCAACAATTTCAGTATGTGAACAATCACAAATAGGTCTAAACATACATTGTTAGATACTTCAAGGTATAAAGGAACCCCATTAGAGGCAACAAAGTAAGAGCCAATATTTTCCTTCAGAAACTCAAAATCTGCCAACATGGACAGAACAAAGCAAAATCAAGTAATCTCAGTATTTAGGGCCAAAGCCACGGTAAACCATCATAGAAAATTCTCAAATTTTACTACGTGATAGCAAGACCCGAAATGAACATTTTTCATGAAGGAAACCAAGTCCGGTTCTGATGCGAGAGTATCCAACGTAGCTCCATGGACAACCAACTCAAAACTATTGATGCTTATCCAAGCCAATAAAGAAGTTGGGCATTATGTGCTTCGATGGATTATTTTGAATGAATAATGTTAATTACTTATCGGTACTTTGTGGTATATCGATAGGTATCACTGGGAGGACAATTTAGATGTCTTATATGACCAATTGATGAAGTTTCAGAAGGAGAATGGTGAGATTTCCTCAACTTGAGTGAACTCCTTTGGAGAGTGGATAACTCATTTCGGTTTTTTTTATCATTGGAGCGTAGATCACTCATTGGTGGTGAGCCACGAAGCCCTTTATCCTTGGCTGGTGGAATCTTTAAGCCTTGGTGGTGAGCTTCTCCTATCCCGAAGTCCTTTATCCTTGGCTGGTGGAAGCTTTAGGCCTTGGTGGTGAGCTTCATAGATCTCGATCCTCATCCTTAGTTGGTGGCGAGGCCTTTATACCTTGGGAGGAGATCGTTTTATCTTTTCTTATTTCTTTTTGTTTCTTTCTCGTATACACTACTCCATACACTTAATCACAAAAATCCCCTCTCAAAAATCCGTTCTAGAATCACTCACCCTATCACGCATCATTATCCAAGCCAATAAAGAAGTTGGGTATCAAAATATTGGTATCAGAGCTCAAGGTTCAACTCATTTGAGTGATTCCTTTCTTTCTTTTGTTACAAATTCCTTATGGATGAACAAGTTCCTAGAGGCTTGACTCTGGAGCAAGCGCACAACGAAATGCGAGATCGTGCAATCCAAAATCTTCAACAACAAATGGAGCGAGTCCTCAATTTCTAGAGAATCCGGCAAGACAAGGACAACCAGCAAGGCGTCCCAACAAACAGCATCGACGTGACGATTCTAAATCTCGTCAAAATTCTGATGGCAATTCTAAGTCCACTAGAGACAACCGAACAATTCTGCACTCTAGTGATTCTGAATCTCCAATTCAAATACGAAGATGGAGAGGGAGGCATAAGGAGAATGAAAGAGACATTAAAGTGGAGGTCCCTGAGTTTGATGGTAATCTTAATCCCGACGACTTTGTAGATTTGCTACACAAAACCGAACGGATTTTTGACTTCAAATCCTATTCGGATGAGAAGAAATGTAAGGTTGTTGTCCTAAAGTTCACCAAATATGCTTCTCTATGGTGGGAGAATCTAAAGCATCAATGAGCAAAGGAAGGAAAAGGCCGAATCAAGTCTTGGGAAAAACTCAAAAAGTCGATGAAGAAGAGGTTCTTGCCCGACAACTATAAGCAAGATCTCTTCCTCAAATTGAACTCCCTAAGACAACATGGGATGAGCGTTGAAGAATACATTCGTGAGTTTGAACAACCCAAAATGAGGAGTGAAGTTCCAGAAGTTCCTGAGCAAACCATCGCTCGTTTTCATGGCAGCATGAATTGAGAAATTGCTGATATGGTTGAATTTCAACCGTATTGGTCCTTTGAAGACGTATGCAAGTTAGCCATAAAAGTCGAAAAATAATTGAAGAGCAAGAGGTTTTCCTCCAGAACCTCAACAAAGGCGACATCCTATTTCAAGGGTGCTTCCTCAAGCAAGGGCGAGAGTACGTCGACAAAAGACATAGGCAAGGGAAAGAATGCAGAGCCTTCCAAGGAAGTTCAAAAGAAGTTTGAAGATGATGCAAGGAAATGCTTTAAGTGCCATAGTTTTGGGCATTTACAAGCAAATTGTCCAAATCGGAGAGTTATGACTCCTCAAGAAATTGAGGAGATCAATTCGGCGCTTCAAGAGGCTGATGACAATGCAGACCAAAATATTTCCGAATCTAATCGGGAAGAAGAAGTTGTGGAGAAAGCCGATGATGGTGAGCTGTTGATCATCCGAAGAGCATTGCATGTTGTAGTTTCTCCTAATAAAGAGCAAAGGGAGAATATATTTCATACACGTTGCACTATTAATGGAAATGTGTGTTCGGTGATCATCGATGGTGGAAGCTACACCAATGTTGCTTCGACAACTCTTGTCGACAAGTTGAAGCTTCCAACAACGAAACATCCTCAACCATACAAGCTCCAATGGCTCAATCAAGGGAATGAACTCAAGGTAACCAAACGCGTTCTTATAGCATTTTCGATTGGGCAGAACTATCGAGATGAGGTTGTATGTGATGTGATTCCTATGGAGGCATGCCACTTGTTATTGGGTAGATCGTGGCAATTTGATATAAATGCTATGCATGATAGTCGGAAAAACACATACTATTTTCATAAGGAACAAAAATGCATTACTCTTTTGCCATTGAGTCCTTATTCGATACATAATAATAAACCCGGGGAGGGAAACACTTGTAAGGAAAATCTGTTCTTGAGTGAGACACGGGTTGAGAGAGCCATTAGCAAACAAAAGAATGTTTTTGCTTTGCTTGTGGTCGAGAAAAAGAGTGAGATAGAGCGACTCATACATCCAAAAATGCATTGCTTGTTGAAAGAATTTGCAGATGTGTTTCCATAGGATTTGCCACTTCGATTACCTCCCATAAGAGGTATTGAGCATCAAATTGATTTGATCCTCGGTGCTCCGCTACCAAACAAGCCAGCTTTTCAATGCAATTTGGAGGATACAAAGGAGTTGCAAAGACAAGTCGATGAACTCATCTTCAAATGATACGTTCGAGAAAGCATGAGTCATTGTTCTGTTCCGGCTCTACTTGTACCTAAAAAGGATGGTACATATCGAATGTGTGTTGATAGTCGGGCCATCAACAACATCACCATTAAGTATAGGTACCCTATACCTAGACTTGATGATATGCTTGACGAATTATATGGCTCTTTTGTGTTTTCAAAGATAGATTTGTGAAGTGGTTATCATCAAATCAAAATGCAAGAAGGTGATGAATGGAAGACGGCTTTCAAGACCAAGGGAGGCCTTTATGAATGGTTGGTTATGCCATTCGGATTATCTAATGCTCCAAGTACCTTCATGAGACTTATGAATGAGGTTCTTCGTTCATTTATTGGTCGATTTCTCGATGTTTATTTCGACGATATTCTTGTTTATAGCAGGAACGAGGAGGAGCATATCTCTTATTTAAAACAGGTCTTCAATGTCTTGAGAGATCAAAAAATGTATGCTAAAATGGAGAAATGTGAGTTCTTCTCTCCGAGCATTGTGTTTCTTGGTTATGTGGTTTCCGAAGATGGAATCTCTGTTGATCAAACCAAGGTGGAAGCTATGTACTTGGCCAGTTCCGATGTCCATTTCTGATGTAAGAAGTTTTCATGGACTTGTTTCTTTCTATTGACGTTTTGTTAAAAACTTTAGTACTATCATGGCTCTTATAACTGAATGCATGAAGAATGGTGCTTTTGAATGGACAAAGGCTGCTCAAAACGCCTTTGACATAATCAAGCAGAAACTTTGTGAGTCCCCTATTCTTGCACTTCCTGATTTTGATAAAGTATTTGAAGTCGAGTGTGATGTAAGCGGAGTTGGTATTGGTGCTGTTCTGGTGCAAGCACAAAAACCATCGGCATATTTCAGCGAGAAGTTATCTGATTTCAAGAGGAATTATTCAACTTATGACAAAGAGTTCTATGCCATTGTCCGAGCTCTTGATCATTGGAGTCATTATTTGAGGCCAAAGCAATTTGTCCTTCATTCTGATCATGAGGCGCTTAAGTTTATTAGTGGCCAACGCAAGCTTAATTCGATGCAAAATGGGTAGAATTTCTTCAATCCTTTTCTTTCGTCTCAAAATATAAACTGGGGCACACTAATGTTGTAGCAGATGCTTTATTGAGAAGATATTCTATCCTTGCGGCTTTGGACTCTAGGATTATCGGATTTCAATCAATGAAAGAACTTTATTATGAAGATGCAGAATTCTCCTCTATCATCAGCAATTGCAAGCAGGGAGTTCAAGGTATATATTCTTTGCAAGATGGGTTTCTTTTTAAAGGAAATCAATTAGTGTGCCAAAGAGTTCTTTTCGCGAATTGCTAATTCAAGAAGTGCATGGTGGAGGATTGCCTGGTCATTTTGGTATTAACAAACTCTTGAGGTTCTTCAAGAGCATTTCTATTGGCCAAAGATGAGTGAAGATGTGCATGCTATCATCTCAAGGTGTGCAACTTGTCAAAGATCAAAAAGCCATTTCCATCAAGGTTTGTATACTCCACTTCCGGTACCATTGCAGCCCTGGGAAGATGTTAGCATGGATTTCATCGTGGCTCTACCAAGAACTCAAAGAGGAAAAGATGCTATCATGGTGATCGTCGATCGATTCTCTAAAATGGCTCATTTTATGCCTTGTCACAAGACCAATGATGCATCTCATATTACTGAATTATATTTCAAAGAGATTATCCGCATTCATGGATTACCAAAAACCATTGTGTTGGATTGTGATTCCAAGTTCTTAAGCCACTTCTGGAGGACTCTATGGAGAATGCTTGGTACAAGGCTCTTATTCAACACAGCTTGTCATCCCCAAACGGATGGCCAAACGGAGGTAACAAATCGTACTCTAACCACTCTTCTTCGTGGTATGGTGAGTAAATTGTTGAAAGATTGGGATTTAAAACTTGCACATGCTGAATTTGCTTACAATCGATCACCAAGTTATACTACTGGTTGATCGCCATTTGAAGTTGTGTATGGAATTAATCCTCTCACACCCATTGATTTGATTCCAATTCCGTCTAACTCTCAAGTGAGCTTTGATGGTAAGAAAATAGCTGAATCAATGAAGAAGCTCCATGAACAGATTTGATCCAATATTAGAAAGGCCAACGAATCTTATAAGAAGAAAGCTAATCAACTTCGCAAGAAGACTCAATTTCAACCGGTCGATCTTGTATGGCTTCACTTCAGGAAGGAGAGATTTCCATTTCGTCGAAAGAACAAGCTCATGCCTAGAGTTGATGGTCCCTTTAAAGTTATTCAGCGAATTGGTGACAATGCTTACAAGATTGACCTTCTAGGATAGTTTGCAGTTTCGGCAACATTCAACGTGGGAGACCTTTCTCCTTCCTTGGAGGATGAAAACCTTCTAGATTTGAGGACAAATCTCAAACAACCCGGGGAGGATGATGCAGGAGCATCCAACATAGCTCCATGGACAACCAACTCAGAACCATCGATGCTTATCCAAGCCAATAAAGAAGTTGGGCATTATGTGCTTCAATGAATCATTTTGAATGAATAATGTTAATTACTTATCAGTACTTTGTGGTATATCAATAGGTATCACTTTGGGAGGACATTTTAGATGTCTTGTATGACCAATTGATGAAGTTTTAGAATGATTATTTTCTGATCAAGGAAGGAGCTCGAATTTTGGGAAAGCTAAAGGTTCACAAAAGCGGTTCAAGAATATGGAAAGCCAAAGGTTCAAGAACACGGAAAGCTAACGGTTCGAGAATGTGGAAGGCCGAAGATTAAAGGGCATTTAGTTCCCGTGATAAAGGCTCTTTATTAAGTTCCTAGCTGTTTTTATTTTTATAGCTCAAGAGTCGAACGTTTCAGTTCAGGGCATTTAGTTCCCGTGATAAAGGCTTTTTATTAAGTTCCTAACTGTTTTTATTTGTCCCTGTGTTAATAAAGGCTTTTCTTAAGTTCCAAGGTGTCTTTATTTTTATGTAGTTCAAGAGTTGAATGTTTAAGTTCCTAGGTCATTGAAGTTTGCTTTTAATATTTCATACGGCTAAAATCCTCCTATAAATTGGGGAAAACTATTTAATGTAGGAGATACGAATTTTATGAATGAAATTGGTGAGATTTCCTCAACTTGAGTGAACTCCTTTGGAGAGTGAATAACTCATTTCGGTTTCTTTATCCTTGGAGCGTAGATCACTCCTTGGTGGTGAGCCAAGAAGCCCTTTATCCTTGGCTAGTGGAATCTTTAGGCTTTGGTGGTGAGCTTCTCCTATCCCGAAGTCCTTTAGCCTTGGCTGGTGGAAGCTTTAGGCCTTAGTGGTGAGCTTCGTAGATCTCGATCCTCATCCTCGGTTGGTGGTGAGGCCTTTATACCTTGGTAGGAGATCGTTTTATCATTCCTTTTCGTTTCTTCCTCATATACACTACTCCATACACTTAACCACAAAAATCCCCTCTCAAAAATCCGTTCTAGAATCACTCACCCCATCACGCATCAGGTTCCTTCTGTAAGGAGAGCAGCAATGTGGTCCATGCAGCTCAAAATTCCTTCCGTCGAACAAAACTAACAACTGGGAGGTTTAACCATTTCGAAGCTCAAAACTCAGTAATATGCTTTGAAATTTTGATATGTTATTCCTATGGATGTGTCCTACAACTTTCATTAAGTATTTGAGGTCCAATTCTTTCTAGAAAATTACAGAAAATTCGTGGCATCATCATAGGTCTTGTTGTTTTATACAATACAACTTACTGTTTCAAAGAGAAATACTCTAGACAACACATTTTCTCATCAATCTTGCTATAACTAGATGTCGAACTTAATCCAATGGATGTTCTCTCATGTAAACTTATTCTTTTCCTTATCTCCATCATTAGAAATCAAGGCGACATAAAACAAAAAGGCTTTCCATCTATATTTCTTTAGAACAGAATGTTTTGCACCGTTTTCTTCATCTCTAGCTCAACTAAATCATTAGTTTCTCTACCAAACCCTCTTATAGTATTTTGACACTCTTCCATAGCATCTAAGGTAACCATAACGCGTTTTCACTCACCTAGAATCTTCCACAGCAAAAGCTATAAAATTAACAAACAGAGAGGGTCCAATAAGTCTAGTTCTAGGAATCTATATTGAATTGCAAGCTAAATTGCAACACTCCAACCACGTGCAAATCTTAACTCAAGAACACATCAAAATCACAAGTTCCAGACCACGTACAAAGCTCATTTTCAATTAAACTTAATGGAACTAAACCAGCCTTCCTCCGCGCCTAAAAGGAAATGAAATAATCTAATACTTGGCAATTTCCCTTACGACACTACTACCCTCGAACCTTGCTGGTTTCCACTTAAGCTTTGCCTATATAACTCTTTAGGTCGAGCATTCAGCTCGGGGAGGTTTGGACGAAGTCTCTATGTCCCTCGAGCCCCTCAATCACCCCCATCCTCAATACCCGTGACCATAACTCAACCCAAGGGAGCCACTCACAGCGCTTGGGGTTCATGGGTTGTTGACCCGGTTAGAACCCGACACCCATATCCCACCGGCAATGGCCGTACAAAATCCAGAATCTACTCTAATCAACTCTAATCAAGAACAACATTTCAGTCCTTAATTTCGAGTCCAACGACCCAAAATTCCTCAAACGATAACAAGAATAACAACCCCCAGAAACATCGAAATTCTCTGGATACAGCGACCCACCACTCAAGGAAGGTCGATCCCAAAAAATGGAGTCGAAGAAACGTGTAACAAAAAAAAAAAAAAAAACAAAGAACGGACGCACGCACACACGACTCCCTCTGGTTTACCCATATAGATGGGACTCCAAGAGCGACACCTCATCACAACCAGACAGCAACCGGCTTCATCGACTACCAATCCCAACCATGGACAGAGCTTTACCAGACGTCCCCTGCGCCCCCATCGCAGCTACCCAGCCCTAAACCAACATGCAGCACTAAGCGAGTAAATTCATGAATGTGAGACTACAAGAACAGCTCCACTTGCTTGGATCTTTCACCGGTGAAAGAGGGAGTAGGCATTAGGCGAGCTAGGGGCTTTGCAGCCTACGGTGGCGGCTCCGAAAGGGACAGAGCAACGATGATTCCACTATTGGACGAAGGCACGGGGCGGAAAGGGGCAGAGATCGGGTCAGGTTTTGGCGGAATGAAGTAAAAATTAAAGAAAAGGGGAAATGGTTGTCTCGGCTGAGAGGAGAAGGAGAAAACGCAGGTCTGTTCGTGAGCTAGAGGGTGTCAAGTTGTTCGGGGAAGGAAAATGATTAAAAAAAATACAAGTGTCGTTTCCCCCTTTCATCTTAGCACCACCTGGCTGCAACGTGGGGAATAAAATTCCTCTTGAAAGAAAATCCCCCTTTTGCACGGAAGAGTGGGTCATGACTTCACTAAAAGAACACTTGTTTTAATCTAATCAGTAACCTAATCTATAATATACTTAACTTAATTGATGGGTAAAAGAAAATCTGGGGTGTCACATTTACTCGCTTTCGCATGTACATTAAAATAAATGGGTCGGCGACGCGTCATGGGATGTTGCTATTTAATCGACCACTAAGAAATGGGCATGCGCTCGGAGGATCAGGGCGTGACAAAATTTTTAACCCACAAACCCATCCAAGCGACCTTGCAACCTTGCTATTTCCTACGCTAAGCTCCCTTCAATCTTTCTTCTCTTAACCCACCTCCAAAAATTTGAAAAAAACAAACAACAAACTCTCTCTCGTCTATACCGGTTGCTCTAATCCTTTACTCCTAGGTGTCTTCGCGTGAAGAATAGAGTCATAAGTAAACCCTATACCTACAGAAAATAAGAATGGAAGGTAAAATGGAGAATGATTTGCATATGGCTGCCTTATGCAAAAGCCTGGGCCACTTATGGTCGGAGAGTGATGTAGTAGAAGCAATTAAAGAAATCCCCTAAGAAAAAAAGGAGGGAATGCAACAACACCCTATTTGGTAAGTTATTCTCGAAACCTAAAGTCAATTTTCAAGCCTTTCTTAATACAATGAAGAAGACATGGAAAACAAAATCGGTGGTCTGCTCCCAAAAGGAACCGGGATTCTTCTCTTTTGTTTTTCAATCAAAGGAGGAAAAAGAGAGAGTCATGAAATCCGGACCTTAGTCCTTTGCCAGTAATCTATTAGTCCTCAAACAATGTGAACATGAAATCCCAGAACATTGTTATGATTATTCTGGATGTGCTTTTTGGGTGCATATTGGAGGGATACCCCTTGGGTGGATTCCAGAAGAAGTGTTTACAGATTTGACAAAAAAAAGTAGGCAAAGTATTGGAAATTCAAGTGAATTCAAAAGGAAATGGACCACAGAAAGTCGGAAAGGCGAGAGTGGAAGTGGATCTGTTAGCTCCCTTAAAATAAGGTGCTATTCTAGATATAGGAAACAAGAAGTTATGGATGGAATTCAAATACGAACATCTACCGCATTATTGCTATTACGCCCTACTAACTGTGAAGAGATTCCTTATAAGCAAATAAAATGGACTGAAGACGAGATAGAAAAATATGGCCCATGGCTTAAGGCGAAAGTGCGAGACCACAGCCCTCACTGGGAAGCGTTCTATGGCAGATTAGAAGAAGAAATTAATGAAGAAAATGCAGCCCCGGAAATACCACCTACAACTTTTGAAATGGACACAATGGCCATAGATGAAATTGAAACTAGGGTAGTCCCAAATCGCAACAAGAAAAGGGTAGAAAGCTCATGCTTGCAAGAGGTACTAGAAGAATCAGCAGAAACCTCCATGAAGAACATAGACAATGGCAAACAGATCACGTGCTTTGAATTTGCTAGGTCAATCCTTTCGAAGGAAAGGAATTGTAGCAAGAAAAGTTTAAAGGTGCAGAGGGCAAAAAAGTAGAAACGAATAGTAAAACCTGCTCCCCTATAATTGATGATACAGAGCTTTTGGAGACCCCAATTTATGTGATTAAGGATGGAAATGGGTGGGCTTTGGTGGCGAGTCCTAATAAGCCACCAAAAACGATATGGAAATTATAAGCTGGAAATGTCAAGGGTTGGGCAACCCCCTGACATTCTAGGAGCTACGAGCTCTAGTAGCTCTTAAAAGGCCAAATCTAGTTTTCTTAATAGAAACAAAGAACAAGGAAACGATGGTGGAGGGTGTAAAAAGATGACTCAAGTTTCCAAATCTATTCCTAGAAAACTTGAAAGGAATTGCGAGAGGCTTAGCAATTATGTGGAGTGGTAAAATGGAGCTAAAGGTAACATCTAGCTCTAAAAGAGTTTATTGATTTATAGTGCAAAAATTCGGCTAGTGGCTATCAAATGAGGATAACTTTCCTCCATGCATCGACGAATTTTGGAGAGAGACTAAAGCTATGGCAAAAGTTGAGGGATTTCTAGTCAACTAACCAACTACCGTGGATTTGCATGGGAGACTTCAATGAAATCTTATATGTTTGGGAGAATGTAGGGAAAAGGGAAGCCGATAACCACCGAATAACAGTTTTTCGAGAACTTTTGAATGAGTGCTCCCTAATGGAAATGGATAGCAAAGGGTGCGCCTATACTCAGGCAAACAATCGGGAAGGGGAGGCCCTGGTTAAAAAAAGACTAGATAGAGTTCTATGCACAATGGATTTGAGAATTCCCTTTCCTAACGCTGAAGTGTAGGCTCTACCAGCAATTGGCTCGAACCACAGCCATATCCTCCTTGTGTTGCATCATGAAAGTAAGAAAAGGAAGAGAGAATTTAAGTTTGAAGCATACTAGTCGGAAGATCAAGAGTGTGGGGGAGATTATCAAGAGAATATGGAACGGAATGCCATCAAGCCATACAAGTTTCTCAATGAAAGTCAATGAAGTCTCTAAGGAGCTTGCAAATTGGAGCAAAGATAAGTTTGTCAATGCACCAAGTTGTATTAGGGAGCTAAAAAGGAAATTAACAGAGATAACTAACAAGAATTCAGGAAATTCTAGCGGAAGGGAAACCCATAACATGGTCGACTAAATTGACAAGCTTTGGAAACAAGAATTTTAGGGGTTGAGATCTCGTATTAACTGGCTGCAATGGGGAGATATGAATATTGCGACTACAGTGCAAAGAAGGCAGAGAAATAGGATTACGATACTACAAATGGAAGATAAAAGTTGACATAGGGAACCATCTGCGCTTAGAGAACACATAGGGTCCTTTTACCGGAACCTATACAAATTGGTGGGTTGCAGGAACTATCAGTCAGTCCTAAACTAGTGCCCCAGCCCAATAAAAAGGGAAATAAATGAATATTTGATAGCAAACATTACCTTTGAAGAGGTGAAAGATGTGGTTTTCCAACTGGGCTCATTAAAGGCCCCGGGACCCAACGGACTAAATGGCCTTTTTTATCAACATTTTTGGGAGGACATCAAGATGGATTCATTCCAGCTTGTGCAAAACTTCTTTGAAATAGGTACCCTCGACTCCCTCCTTAACAAAATGCACATATTCTTGACACCAAAAGTTAAAAATCTAGAAAGTATAAGCCAATTTAGACCTATCAATTTGTGCAATTTCAACTACAAAATCATTTCAAAAGTCATGGCCAATAGACTAAAGTTATGACTTCCAGAGATTATAGTGATTGAACATAGTGCCTTTGTACAAGATTGGCAAATCCAGGATAATATTTTAATAGTTCAGGAAGTCCTACATCAATCGAGAATAACGAAAAGGAAGAAAAAGTTTCCGGCGATCTTGAAACTGGATATGCAGAAAGCTTATGGTAAAATTGAGTGAGACTTTTTGAGGGATTGCATGCTAAAAATGGGCTTTTGTGAGAAGTGGGTATATTTAATCATGCAATGTGTCTCGACGATGCCCTTAAGTGTAAAGATAAATGGGGAGCCAACTCAATACTTTACCACTTCGAGAGGAATTAGACAGGGAGATCCTCTTTCCCCCTACCTATTCATTTTAACAACAAATGTCTTGTCTTGGATGATGCACAAAGCCCTAGAAGATGGAAGCCTCAAAGGTATAACGTTAAATAGGTTCTACCCTACCCTGTCATATTTACTCTTTGTTGATTATGCCATATTTTTTATGGACGAAACTATCGGAGAATGCCAAAACTTAGCAACTATTCTCAACCAGTATTGCTTTGCGACGGGCCAAGCCATAAATTTGAATAAATAAGATGTATGTTTCAATAGCAATTGTCCTTTATCTTTGAAAAGAAACATAGCTCAAGAGCTTAGAGTCCCAATAATAGACAAAGTAGGGAAATACCTCGGAATACCAACTGATTGGGGTCACTCAAAGAAAGAGATGTTTGCTTGGGTTCTAGCAAGAGTTCATTCAAAGCTAGAGGGATTGAAAGAAAAGTTACTATCCAAAGCATGTAAAGAAACTCTGATCAAGAGTGTTGTACAAGCCCTCCCTCATTATGCAATGTCAATTTTTAAACTGCCTATTTCTATTTGCAAAGCCATAGAAAAAAAAATTGCTTCGTTTTGGTGGAAGCAAAGTGACTCAAGGAGAGGCTTGTATTGGAAAAAATGGGAAGTATTGAAAATCAGAAAGGATGAGGGAGGTTTGGGTTTTAAAGAATTGATCAATTTCAACAGAACAATGCTCAACAAGCAAGCTTGGCGATTATCTAAGTCCCTTTCAGCATTGTGGAGCAGAATCTTGAAAGACATCTACTTTCCAAATGGAGACCTACGGAAGGCTAGAAAAGGGCAACGACCGTCTTATGGATGGCAAAGCATTTTAACAGGAAGAGAAGCCATAGAATTAGAGGTTAAATGATTGGTGGGGGATGGCAAATCTATCATAATACAAGAAGACAAATGGCTAAAGTCAGGAGTGCTTGAAGACTCGACCAACCAAAATGAACCAGTTATGGTGGCAGAGCTTATCAATGAAGAATTGCGGGAATGGAATGAAAGTTTAATCCTGAATCTTTTCGACGAACAAGTAGCAAATGAGATACTTAAAATAATCATTAGCCTGAGCCCAAAGAATGATTGTCTAGTTTGGACAGGTAACAAATCATGGATATATACCGTGAAGAGTGGTTACAATATGGTTTGTTCTCACACCACAAAAACAGAACCTAACAGAGCCTCATGTTCCTTCAAGCTTCCAAGAACCCTATGGACTAGAATCTGGAGTCTAGCAATCCCTCCGAAAATGAGAACATTTCTCTAGAGTCTATGTCAAGACACCATACCAACGAGGGAGAATTTGTATAAAAGGAAAATGCTACTAGACCCCTTTTGTCCACTTTGCTCCACCCATCTAGAAACAACAGAACACATATTTCTACTATGCAAGTGGACAAAACAAATATGGGCAAACCTAAGAATCAACCTCAGCAGGAACTCACGCAGCATAACAAGGTTCGACAAGTGGCTAACGGAAGTGTTTGAAGGAAGGGAGGATTTTCCCAAAAAAGAACAAGTTGCTGCTGTGCTGTGGAATATTTGGAAGGCCCGCAACAATTTCATCTTCCGAGCCAAGCCTCTAGAACCGAATAATCTTGTAGATCTCACACAAGCACAAGAGAAGAATTTCAGCAGATGGCAGAACTAGAAAGGGAAAAAACCCATAAATCGAAGCTTACCGGTCTGGTGGACGCCGCCAAAGAGAGAGAGGAGCTAAAGCTAAACGTTGATGCTTCATGGGTACCGAGCGATTTCCTCTGCTTAGCTGCTAGTATTCTACAAGATCCGTTTGGTTTCTTTGTCGATGGTTACACCAAAAAGGTTCGGGCATCCTCTTCCCAGCAAGCAGAAGCCCTATCACTGTTGCACGAGCTGGTGTACTTGAGAAGAAGAAAAGAGAGGCACGTGGGAACAGAGAAAGGTCAAAGTAAGAGATGGGTCTATGAAAATGACAGTTTAAGCTTGGTTGAAAGTGTTTTGGGCTGGGTTGAAGTACTGTGGGATTTGAAGGAAATAATAGAACTTTGTAAAGAAACCTTAGCCCATCTTGAATCAGCGATGTCGGTATACTGTCAAAGAGAGGCAACCGAGCGGCGGATTGGCTAGCTAAAGCCCACCGAACCAAAACCCTCCCTCTAAATTGGGTGATGTTTCCTCCCCTTTCCCTTTAGGAAATTCTATGTTCGGAATCTTATCCATCGTTGTCTTGTAATTCTCGTTATCTTTATGAATGAATGCAACAACTATCTTTGACCAAAAAAAAAAACCTAATTTAAGTATTTTGAGTTTTACAGTTTGAGATATTAGAGTACCTAATGAAAGCTTTTTATTTCTTTGCCTAATTTTTTGAATTATGGTAGATGTAATTTTGTTATGTGTATGTTTTATGGAGTTAGGTTTTGTGCATGTTGAACAAGAATCATCTTTGTAAATTGGGATAAGTATATTGGTAGTTTAAAAATTGTCATGAAAGTATAATTAAGTCATAAAACTTTCAAAAAGTGCAATCAAATCATAAGACTTATCACAAAAGTACAATTGAGTTATCAAACTTTCAAAAAATACAATCAAGTCTTAAAACTTGTTAAGTTGGTGTAATCAAATCATTCAATTAACTCCATCTAACCCGACAAAAGGATAATGCTAATAAGTTTTATGATTTTATTGCATCAACTTAACACGTTTTAGAACTTGATTGCAACTTAACGAGTTTTAGAATTTGATTGCATTTTTTTTTCTTGATTGCACTTTTGTGATTAGTTTTAGGACTTGATTGCATTCTTTAAAAGTTTATGACTTAATTGTATTTTCATTACGAGTTTTAGGACTTTTGGTATACTTGTCCCTTATAATTTTGAGGATTTAAGAATATACTCTAGTTTATTTGTGATAATTTATGGTTAGTTGATATGCTTGATATCGATTTTCGGACTCAAGATGTTACACAAAAAGTCAATTTTTAAACATGTGGTATTGGCTACCTTGATTATAACAAACCGAAATTGTGAGTGATAAAATCGTAATAAGGGAAAAAAAAACATAAACATAAACAAACATCGCAAATCAATTTGACATCGAAAGTGGTCATGGCAAGTTCAGCATATGCTTGAAAATACAACAAGAACATTGATTATGTGTTTAATTTCAATCAAACTATGGATTACTCTTGAACTCAAAACAACCCGTATGGCGCAGTTAGAACCCTTGAAAATTGAACATCCAATTTGGATTTGGATTTCGAGTGTCTGCTTGTTGAATATCCTACTAAGGAAAGTTTGACATCTTCAAAGCATTGCCTTTCCCGTGTAATGTGTAACTTGTGCATTGAAAATAGAAAAGGTTTACTTATAAAACATGATTATCAAGTGTTTGGGGCATCCGTTAAACAGAGCTTTCTGCGTTTTAATTTATCTAATCACATCACAACACCAAATCACGCATTCAAGTCGATTGAACCAACAAGTAATTAGATATGTTAAGATACATACGAATTGATTGCAAAATTATTGTTTCTTTCATTTGGTGATTATTTAATTAAGAAGACCTTTTTTGATGTGTTTGATTTTAATGTTAAAATATTTCATTTGTGATTTCTAATAAGATGAATCATGAAAGAATATTTCGTAGATCACTTCAAATAGTTCTAGCACAAAAATAATCATTCAAAAGTTTCAGAATTAAATTTTACTTCGTCCAATATTTTTGAAACTTTTACCATCCTTTTACCCAATTTTAGAAGATTGTCAATAGAAAAACATTAAAATCTACTTCAAATAGTCAATTAAAAGGAAGTTAATAGGAGAGGCATGTTATTAGGTTGATTTGAGTAGACTCACAATTAGGAGGTACTTGATGACCCGGACACTGGCAAGAGAGTCTGAACCACAATAGTTGCAATCACCTCCAGCTGTGGCCATTAATAACTGATCAATGGACTAGTCCAGTTAGGAAATGGACCTAAGAGAACTTGCCCAGGTCTGACCATGATTGAAAAGTTACAAATTTCTTCGTGAGAATAATAGGGCAGGCATACGTATACAGGGTGGACGTGCTTATGATTAGCTTTATTTAAATAGTTTAATCATTATCAATCTCAAACGGCTTAGGTTGATTAGAGTAGACCGACAACTAGGAGGAACTTGATGTCCCAGACACCGGCAAGGGAGTCTGAACCACAATGGTTGCAATTTCCTCTGGCTCTGGCCACTAATAACCAGTCAATGTATTAGTCGATGGAGTAGTCCAGCTAGGAATCGGGCCTAGAAGAACTTGCCCACGTCTAACAAAATAAGAAGTTGCAAATTCTTTGTGAGAATAATAGGGCACACATACCGGGTCGATGGGCTTACGATTAGGAGGACCACATTGACAAAATTGTGAAACCGTTTCATGTGTTAGTTGAGAAACATCGACTGAATTTATGTCCTAAATGATTCTGGTCTATACCCTCTCTGCCTTGGAGCACTAAACCGTGTTTATAGGGCCATTTGATTCGGCTTTGGACAAATGTCATCGAGAAAATGCAAATATCTTTGAGTTAAAGATATTTGTGAAAATACAAATAGCGTTTGGTAAATTATAGTTTTGAAGTGCATTGTGAAATGATTTTGGGTAAAATATTATTTGGTAAAAATTACATTTGAAAGGGACTTTTGTTAAATTAAAAAAAAAAAAAAAAACTGCCGGATCGTCGAATCTCGCAACCAAACCGCCGGACGGCCAAATCACCCCACTTGCCGTCGCTTGAGGTCGCCCACCTTAGGCACGCGACCCTAGGTGTCAGTCCCCTGAGGTCAGGAGACCTTAGACGACGGATCGTGTGAGCCCAGGCGTCACCTGAGGTCACGCAACCTCAGGCGGCCGACGCTTGGGGTCGCTCAACCCAGGCAATGCATGACCACAGGTGGCCGTCGCCTAAGGTAGCTCGACCTTGGCGATCGTTGCTTGGGTGGCGTGATTTAGGCCATTAGTCGCTTGGGTCGCGTGATCCAAGCATCGCCTGAGGTTTAGCAATGGTCGCCGAGGTCGAGCAACCCTCGAGTGGCAGTCACTGACACGCACGTCACCCCTTGGTCGACGGTCATTAGCCTCCGATCAGTGGCGGTCAGTTGGAGAAGTTTGGAGAAGATGAATAGTAACCGAGCTATTTGCATTCCCAAAATACAACTTTCCAAAGCACCTCAAGCCTTGCATTGAGCTAAAGGCCCTTATAACCATTTGGAGATGCAATTGCATTTTGCCAAAGTTGCCAAAAAAATCAAACCAAACGCGTTTGCATTTGGCCAAGGGACTTTAGAGTCCCAAAGCCCCTTCTAAAAGTCGAACCAAATAGGGCCATAGTCCCTTGTACTCAGCTTGCAAATGCTTCTGGTGGAATGCAGCAGGCGCACTTTCAAAGCCGGCATGACCTGCGTGCTCTTTAATCAAGAGGCCTTGCGGATTAATCATAGATCTCGAACCAAGAGCACTCCTAGATTCATCCACTATAAGCTCGAGCAATCTCTATGTTTAATACACATTCTGTTTAAGCCATCAGGAAAGTCCTCGTTCCAAAGTAGACAGAGAGATGAATTAAGATGGTTGGGCGGAGGCTCTACAAATTCTCTTTTAAAACAGCTCATAGATTTCCACAGCAGTATTTTATAACCTTAGAGATCCAACTCCGAAGCACCCCTAATCCCCTTTCTGAAGTCAGGCATCAGTTCAATGGCATAAGACAATGCCTTCGTGGTCTATGCCATCAGTCCAGGCACATGGGGAGCAACATTTCAGTGATTTATAGGAGGTTGTGGAGTGGCAAGAAAAACCCATGTATTATCCAACCCATATGTCCCAGAATTAGTTACCGTAATTGAACAGGTATTTGTGTCATAGAACTAATAATGCTTTAAATATAACTTTTACACAACAATGACAGGAATAATAAGAGAGACAGACAGTCAGCATAGCCTGACTGCAATCTAGACAGGATTTTAAACCTTCAACAATCACAATGCCAACTTATTGAACTCTATGCACAAAATATAAGCGTATTGTATTCCCACGGACCAAGTAAATACTTACACAATATCATCACTAGAAGATAGAAGTATCCACTCACACAATTCAAGGGACTCATCTTTGACCAACTAGCACAGATGAGATGCACACTTCATAGTCCACAACTATCCTTAACTCTCTGCTACAGATGAGCCAATCCCAATGTCGAAATTAAAGCCAATGCATGTGAGCTCTCGCTTGTCTCCATCGTACATCTTCATCTTCAGGGAATATGAACCCTGCATGCCAAACATGATTATCATAATATGTGAATTCCATGACACAATATTCCAGAAATATCCAGAACCAGAAGAAAGTCATGCTAGAAGGATAAACTAAGAATTTGCACAAACAGAACACACCTCCAGGACAGTGCCAGCAAGGACAAGAAGCAGGAGACAAGGTTGGACAAAAAGAACAAAGAGAAGAAGAAGAAGAAGAAGAAGAAGAAGATAGCCTTAAATAAAGGAATAGTACAACATCCACTTAGCAGTCATATGCTGTTCAAGTCATGTCATGGTTTGTCGCAGTTGATATGACATTCTACTATCTTGCAGAGGAAAAACCCAACATCATAGCACCAAAACTGCGATGATCTATGATTTCATGAGGTTTTACCCTATTTTTAAGATAATCAAGTTGTAAGTCAGGGGCATAGAATAAGTTACACCAGCTATATTGACACTTTCAACAACATCACCATACTTCAAGAATTAAATTACAAGAGAAACCATCAAACAATTTCAGCGAATATCTTTGCCAAGATTCACTTGCACGAGGACCCAGAAGTATTATCAAACTGAACAAACAAAAGTTGGAAGAATATACTATCCCGATATGAGAAGAACAGAAAATATCAATGCATCAATGATACTGTCTGATCAAATGGCAACACTGCACCGTATATGTTAGTCTAACATTGACTAAGGTTCTTTGAACAGAAGAAAACCACTTTAAAAATCCTGGCAAGAACAAACCACCACAGGCTGTCGATAAGAAAGTTCTGGAGATGAGCAGCTGGAGTAGCTACAGGATATTGTTTCCTTACCACAGAGAATTCTTGCAATCAAAGATTTCTACCAGAAATCTAATCATGGAGTACCACTCGAAAGTAGTAAGATAAAAAAATAAAAAAAATAAAAACGGAGCTTCATTGGAAAAAAAAAAAAAAGGTGTTAAGGGAACAGCATAAAACTAAGCAAGGAGAACTTGTAAATGGTGATAGCAATGTTGCACAAACTGAGAAGTTCTTAATCTCATTTCCACCTCTTTACGTCAAATAACCAAGCAACACTTCAACAAAAATGAGACAATGTAATATGAAAAAAACATATCAAGTGAGCTGGATTGAGATCATTAGCTATTGCACATCAGAGCAAGATTTGCAATTACGCCCCTCTTCTACATTATAATGCAAAACAGTCGTAAAGCATGCAGATAAAGTTTCTGGGATTTAAATCTCATGAAAATGAATCATCAAAGTATAAACTTACTGGGGGAGTGTATCCTGGCAGGACTTGAGAATGAGCAACCACAAAATCCCCCGTCGTTACGGGGCAAGAAGTCTCAGAGCAAAGGTCATGGGTCTCACTGTGAATGTGCCACCCAAAGTATGAAACGTCAATAACCAGTTTCCCTCCAGAGATTGCTAAACCTGCAAAGACAACCCCCAAGCAACGGTAACACGGAGCACAACATGCATGTTGCCCAACATATATCTCGACAAAGTATCAAATTTCCCAACTTTTTTCTTTTGGGTCAGAATCAAATCTCCTAACTTGACCGTGCCTTATTTCAAACAAGGGGTATCGACACCATGGACAAAGGAAAGTGAACAGGAAACAAGAAACTACCCGTTGATGCAGAGATGCTGAACGTGGCCGTCTTGCCTCTCACAACCGGGTAAGGCGAAATCTCAACCCCTGCCACCTTCACATCATATTCAGTGTTCTTATCTGCATCACACACAACAAACCCATTACCCAAAAGGGGGAAAAGAATCAACCCTATTGAGCATATATGCATACTTCATCGCTTGTAACACCAAACATCTAAGCCACCGCAAACTACCATATCTCTTAAATTGATCTATGCAACAAATCAAGCACCAAAATTTATGAAACTCCGACCGAGCCCTCGTCCCAGAAAATCATCAAAATTCTTTCGAACCCATCAGGGAAACTGACCGCAGTAGCTGACTTCGGTGGTGGTGGCCCGAACCAGGGACGCAATCGCGCAGAGCGCCAGCACGATCAGCTCCGACTTCGCCATCCTCGCGCACCCACTTCGCTTCTCCGGTCTGCCGAAGCAAAAATTATCACCAGAATCGCAGAAATTTCAGATATTGCGAAGAGCCCAGACCCAATTCGAACGAATACGATTTGATAATCGGATCGCGAGAGATTCTTTCTCCAACCTGCGGAATCGAACGAGGCTGTTGTTTGAATCGAGGGACGGGATCGGAAGTCGTCGGTTCTTGCTGTGATCCTTTTTCGGTTTTATTCTCCGTCGCAGTATTAAATCTGACTTCAGGAATTTTTCTTTTTTGTTTTTGGCTTGACATGAGAGCTTTCAAAATAATATTGCAAATGAGTCCTCCGACTTCCCTGTATTTGCATTTTCCTCCGACCATTTCTATTCTGTGTTTCTTGCAATTGAATTGTACGGTCTATCAAAGTCATATTCCATGACTATTTATTTCACCTAATGTAGAATGTCACGAGTGAACAGTGATTTCTCAAACTTATTATTACAGTAAAAGTGAACAGTAACTTGCTACAGTGATCTTGTATGGACAGTGATCCTATATAGTCAGCGGTGCAAATTTTTCTTGAATTTTTGTAGCTAAAATTTTTGTTAGTTCATAGGTGAGACTGCATGAGAATTTTGCCAGAGTTGAGTTCTCTCTAGTGAGAAGGAATTGATGGTGGGTGGGAGCCGATCAAACGTCTTGTTGATCTAATAATCTCGTTTACATAGGATGTTTTGATTTTATCCAGGATTTAGATATCTATCTTTGCCTAAATTCACTTGTTTTAGACCTATTTTCCCAGGTGAACTCTCACTTTACTCACAAACAATTGTTTTATGAGCTTCGATGAAGTATAAATACTAATAATCGAGTTTGGCGTTTCATTCTCTTTTTTCTCTATCTCTTTGGTTCCTCCTTCCTCTACTTGCTATTTGATTTTTCTGCCCAGATTACCGTTCTTAACCTATCTTTCCACGTGCCTCCATTCATCATTATTAGAGATGTCGAACTAAATCAAAAATTAAACCATAACTGAACCAATTTTTCGTCATTTTCGATTTGAATAATGAATTTTTTTTATTGTTTTATTTGGTTCGGGTAGTTTTGGTTTGGTTCAAAACTGAACTATAGTCCATTTTCTTAATATTGCAATTTACACAATTTCTCTTTTTTTGTCATCAAACTTCTTGTTAATATTACAAAAAATAAAAATTAAAAAAACTGATGAGTCACCATTTGATTTTAAGATAATTCATACTCAACTAGTTTAGTTCGGATTTCATGAAAACTTGAACCAAACTATTAATATCATTCATTGTACCAAATGACAAACATCACAACTGTAAATATGAGAGATGCATAAATAAAAGGTTCACTGTGGAACAACTTAAAAGGAGGAATGGAGAATAGATCTCGAGACCTCTAGCTAGCTTCGGTTTGTTTTAACGCAAACTCAACACGAAACTTAGGATAAAGCAGTAACCACCGTCAAGAACACAAGTTTGTACGAGGCAATATTGAAGAACACAAGATGATGTTTGAACTGCTCATGATGAAGCCCTAAGCGGAAGCCTGGACATATTAAGTAGGTTAGGTGTCAAATTTTAGATACGTGACTTTGAATACAAGGATAGAGTTAAGTGCAATGCCATTTACTAGGAACATTTTGAACTATGAAGAGACAACGTGGATTATATTTCATATCTCAACACTCTCAAGGGCATTGTCAGGAAAGTTGGCAGAAAAAGAATGAATTACTAGGATTGATTAGGTGCTTATTATTATTATTTAATTTCAATATTGCTTAAACTGAAATGCTTGAGACTTGATAAACATTTCTAGAAAGTTTCAGACTGACAGGTGAGCTACCTCATAACTAACAAAATTTGGGTTGACCAACATAAAAAAGGACACTAACCGATAAGTCATTGACTTATTCTTTACCGCTCGGTAGATGGTTGGGAATATCTAACACTGAAAAAAAATCTTACTCTTTTTAGGCTGAAAATATTTTCCTAAAATTGATTATTTGTATTGATTGAAATAATAAGTCAATTAAAAATATTTTCACAATTGATAATAATTTATGTCTAAACACATTTCTAGACTACGGAATTATTTTTTTAATTCATTTTCTCACACGATATGGCACTTTTTTTTAGAATTTTTTTTTAATTATTTTTTTTTCATAATTGACTTGGCTCACTATTTCCTTGGAAATAAAGATGCATATGTGGACGCTAGGTAATTAACTGAAGATTCATGAGCTGTGTGTACCTCGAAATCTGGATCAAATCGCTAGTCCATGTCCGCGTTTCTGGTAGTCTCGAATTGAAGGATGCCGACATGCGCTCCCAGCATGTTTCTATGAAGTACGAGCAAAGGGTGATGAGACGGTATTCTAGTCTCCCCAGTGACGCCAATTCGACATATCCCAATCTCAAACTCAGTCAAATTGGGTTGGTCACATCCACGGATTGTTATAGTGACAGATGAGAGGTCCTGCTACCTTGAACTATGCTAGCATAGGTGAGACGCAATTGTACCAGCGGCGTACGCTGATGTGGTTGTCTTAAGCAGTATTTTCGATCCAAATTGAATATTTTGAATCTCACGTCACTCGTGTTTATGAATTGTTGTATGTTAATAAAAGAAAAATCTAATGTGACTTTTAATTAACATGATAGGCTCTGATGAGTTTGCCTACAAATGAAATGTAAATCTAGTAGTTTGATTTCATGTTGAACTCGTATACGAGTCAAATTGCCATTACAAGTAGTAAGTTCTAACGCAAAAACAGAAATTCTTATAAGTGTGAGCTAACAATAATCGCATAATATTAGAGTTTGTGAAAAGTACATCCTTATAGAGTCTATAAAATATATAGCCAATGCTAGATTGCCAAATTCATTTACACGATCTTATTATTATATTGGGTGTAGCACATATTGATTACGGTAATAATGTGGTTGGGTAGTTAAAGTAGGTTAGAATTAATAGTGACCTGTGATAGATGAAATGGTTAGAACAAACACTATAGTTAAGCTATGGTCCTCTTTCCTATCCTAAGATTGAAACACTTCAGTTTATCCATCGAAATCATCTAAAGGAGGAGAGGAGGAGCTAGTCTTGAAATTTGTACCTCATGTTCCGGTTGATCAGTTCAACAGAAAATACCACCAAGCATGGCACGATCAAGTATATATTTGCAACATGATTTCTAGGTACTCTGAATCTACATTTAGATCTACGGTTGTTAAATTTTAACATGTGGCATCAAAGCCACTTGTACATTGGTTTAGAATCCAATTGATACTTAATCTTGATGAGAATTTATGCATAGTGTTATGTTGCAATGTCTATTAGCTGACAATTTAGATATGAAATTCGATATATCTATGTACTTAACTTTGAAATTGATATAGGGCTATTTCTAATCATAGCATGTTGAATAAATTTTGTACATTCCATGCCCTAAATCGGCCTTAATATGCACTGAATTGCATATTAAATCGAGTTATTGCACTCTTAAGCGAAGATCTTCTTACTACTATTCCGTAGCAGAATCCTGTGAACCATCATTGACTGAAGTAGGAAGATCAGCTGTTCCCATCTGTTCATTGGCTTTTGTAATAGGAACCGTAGCAACTGTTTCAGAAGGAACCATCCAAGGAATAGAAACAACTTGATTTGGCTTAAAAGTCTCAATAAAGGGAGATGTTCAAACTTCAGCAACATCGAACTCCAAATGCTTAAAATCAACGATCTTACTACCACAAGTAGGACAGTAGAACCTGCCACTTTTTGACCTTTCAAGATACCAAAATAAAGAAGCAAGGAGTAGTAGTTCTAGGATCAGCCTTTTTTCTCATAAGGGTTACAGATGTTACTTCAGCAAACAACCCAAAACAAGGAAATAGTTAAGAGAAGGTTTTCTTTCTTTCGGTCCAGATTTCACAAGTCGTTTTAGGTATGGATTTGCTAGGGATTTCGTTCAGGGTATACAGAGCAGTCATAAGAGCTTCATCCCAATGATGATCTGGTAGGTTACACCTACTCATCACGCTCCTCACCATATCGATAAGAGTGCAATCCCGCCTTTGGCCGCATGATTTTGTGGATGATTATATGTCATGTTCTTATGGGGCAACAATCTAACAATTTTGCAAGTACTTGGCAAACGGCTTGATTTTCTGCCTGGTTGCATCATGTTTGCCATGGTACTCACCACCATGACTAGAAAGGCGTGGTAATGATCACAATTGTGGTATGGAAGGTCCCAAAGCTGCCATAAAGAAAGTTATCAAGTGCTTCTTTTGCGACAATAAAGGACACTGAAAAAAGACTGCTTTGAGTCACAAGTCTTGGTTAGCTAAAAAGGTAATTCAAAAGGAAAAAGATTAACTTTAGTTTCTTTTGCGTCCAATATAGCGGACGCGTCTTCTGATTCTTACTGAATTGACAGTGGCGATTCTGTCCATGATGCAATCTCACCATGGTTCAAAAGCATAAGGAGACCAGATCAGTCTGACCAAGCTTAAAGTTGTGAATAAATGAGAAGCTACTGACTAGTCAATATGTGTTGTTAGGTTGACTTGAGAGTATGGTTTTGAACTTGCTCTAGAAAGCACCTTTTACGTTCCTTCTTTTACAAGAGACTTGCTTTCTATTCCAGAGTTCGACATGTCTGGTTTTTCATTTACTTGTAGTGATTTAGCGGACCGTCTTCTGATTCTTAGTGATTTGAATCCTAAAATTTTTAAAAATTGCAATCAAGTTTTAAAACTCGTCAAATTAATATAATTAAGTCATTTCATTAATTGCGTTTTTCGAAAATTTTAGGACTCGATTGCATTTTATTGACCAGTTTCGAAACTCAATTGTATTTTCGTGATAAGTTTTAAGACTTTTGATGCACTTATGGCAATCTCATGGTAGGGGTTTAGAAGCATGAAGAAACCAAATCAGTCTGACCAAGCTTAAAGTGGTGAATAATTGAGAAGCTGCTCACGAATTGATAGGTGTTGTTTGGTTGACTTAAGAGTCTGGACTTGAACTTGTTTCAGAAAACACTTTTTTTTTTCTTCTTTTACAAGAAGTTTGCTTTCTACTCCAGCGTTGGACAAAATCTGGTTATCATTTGCTTTTGGTGATTGTAGAGTTCAGTCATCTTTGAATAGTACAGTTGTTGGATCTGGTGCTTTATGCAATGGTTTATATCAGCCGTGTTTGGCTTCGAATCATGTTCAAGAACCTTTCTCAGTTGAATCTTCTGTCCCGAAAAGATCTTTGTCAAATGGGAAGTCTACTTTGTATAATCCATGATAGAGTTTCTGAACAAAATACCCTTTAGGTTTAGGCTACAGCAACTTGGTGCTGCATCTACATCCATATACCCTAAGAAAATTTGAAGAAAATTACTATCTTTATAGAAGAAGCTCTAGAGATCCAAAAGAATATGAGGCTAATCATACAAGTACAACTGCGGTATAAGCAGGAAAAAAAAAGGGAATAAATATCCCTATATAGAAGAAGAGGAGCATGAGTTCATTTACAGTAGAACCAATTCATCCAAAAACATGATCAATTCAGAATCCTATACCCTTCATTCATAAGGATTTAGATGTGATTCAATCTCTCCTAATTGCGAACGGAACCACCTCCGCGAGTGGAGTCGAGAGCGGAGTCGGCAGAGGCGACGTCCTACACACCGGGCACGTCGGGTTCAGGCGCAGCCATGGGTCGATGCACTTCTGGTGAAACAAGTGGCCGCAGTCGGGCAACGCCCGGAGCATGTCGGTGTCCTTGTAATCTGCCAAGCAGACTGAGCAGCAGCTCGCGGTGGAGCCCTTCTTCTCGAGCTTCGCCTCCGAGTAGAGCAGCTTCGGGTAGCCCGTGATGGTGGCCTCATCGAGGCCCTGCTCCGTGAGGCCCTGCTCCGTGAGGCCCCGCTCCACCACGACCACAACTCGCTCCTGATGGGCGGCGGGGGGTGGCCGGTGCAGGCGCCGTACCCTCCGGCTGGCGAAGGCGGAGGAGGCGGACGCACCCTGGAGGTTCCGTGCGCAGAAGTAGGAGGCCAGCGTTATGGTGGTGATGAGGAGGAGGACCCCGACGGAGACCCCAATGCCGTACCCGAGGCCCCCGATGTTGTGGCCGCCGAGGACTCCGCCCGAGTCGGGGGCGGTCGTGTTCATCTCCTCAAGCAGCCTGTACTCCAATGGCGAATCCCGTGGCGAGATCGGTTTGAGGTGCGTGGGTGTCAGCCATGGCCACGGCACGAAGCAAGGGCTTTACTTCGGGGATCAAGGATTCCAAAGTCAATGGTTACAACATGTAGCGACGGAGATTGGCTTGAGAGAGAGAGAGAGAGCTTTAATTAAGGGAAGATGTATTTGGGCGATGCGTACGAATATAAAAATGTTAAAAAGCCTAATCGCTTCGAAAGGAGAACTTGGCTGAATACAAAATGGAAGATCTAGTAAGGGTTTTCTCTCGTTACTTTTTTGGTGTGGTGCGTCAACGCATTGAACGTGTCGTTTGCAAAGCCTATTGTATTGCACGAAGTGGGATTAGATGCATCAGAAAAGTTGTGGTGACGTGAATGGTTCTTTTGGTGAATTTTTTTTTTCAAAATCTGTCATCAGCTCTCCATCCCTGATGTGTCAACTTGGATTGCTTAATTTTAGAATTATGGGGTGGGTTTGGTTGTTTCAGGTTTAAGATAAGTGAGTTTTCATTAGGATTGATTTTGAAATGGTGGGAGTGATGAAGTTGCAAGCGAAGTGGCGAATATCGAAACGTTTATTGTAGATTTTCAAAATTGAAGATGAAAAAGAATAAATAAAAACTTTTTTTTTTTGGCTATATATCCAATATTCATTGTAATTATGACAAAATCAGTGACAAAATCCGAAAAGAAAGTGGGAACGGCTGCCCTTCCATCGAGTGACGATGGAAGGGTGGTTACCTACTACTTTAATTAACTCGTTACAAGTGTGTTCGTTTTATTTAAGGATACGTGTACGACATTACAGGCTCGTGCATGGCTGCTTGTAGCAAACGACGACACAAATGTGCCCGTCGTGATGTGGTTGGCGTGGAGTTTGGAACATACTTTTTTTTTTTTGGCCACTTTTTGCTCTTTTTTTTCTTCCCTTTAATATGCCGTTGCCTTCGTCAGGGGTTTGTTAGGTTTCTTTATTGGAGAATGACACAAATGATTTTTGAATTACGGTTCAATATATAATATAATTCCTAAATTTTATATTTGTTTAATGTGGTTTTTGAACTTTTGATATATATTCAATATAGTATCTGAACTATTGTAAAATATTTAGAGTAGTCATTTTATTAATTCAAGATTAAACACGGCATTGAACATTTTCATATATTCTAATGACTAAATTGAATATGTATCAAAATGTTAGGGACTGTATTTAATGAATTAAAAACTCATGAATCACATTGCATATTGAGTTAAAGTTTATCAGTCATTTGTGTCATTTTCCCTTCTTTTTTTTGACTATCATAGCGTCAAATGACCATGTCAAGGTTGCAAATCACGTGGTTCAAGAAGATTTGTTATGCTTAGTAGATCTTAGTAGAACCGAGAAACTATTGACGTGTTGGACTATTGTAGATATCCTCTTAATCAAAAGATAAATTTGTTGATCTACTAACCAATTTTGACAATGACAAAACATGTTTAGTTCACTAATATGTATCTTGAAGGACTTAAATGTGCTTCATGATATTTAAGCAAGCTTGGATTATAGAATCAAACCGAATGATGTTTTGTTGACGCTTATAAAAGTTATACGAAGAGCAGGGTAGCTATGTGATGTGTCGAAAAGCCTAGGCTAGCAAACCGCATCTTGTTTTCCATTCAAGACTTGCTTGGCACAATTGACATGGTGGAGGTTAGCATGGAATAAAAAGCTCCGACAAAGGTGGTGGCGACTAAGGGTGATCAGTTCCAAATTTCTTACAGGTTCTATCTAAAACCTAGAACTTACCCCTAGTACAAGTTCCTCATTTTTTGGAACCTGAAATCTATCCGTTAAAATCAAGAACCTGAAATCTACCATGTTATAGGTTTTTGGGTCGATTCCAAGTTCCAACAAGTTCTTTTTTTTTTTTTTTCATTTTTAGTTAAAAAACAGAAATGAACGCAACAATGATAAATAAACTTTTCATTAATCAAAGAGAATACAAAACGAACAAAATTATCAATAGAGGAAAAGGGATTCTTGGAAAAAGAATTCAATTAGATAAAAAAGAGGAAATTGAACAAAAGTCTACATTGAAATGGAACAAAATTCACTAGACCATAAATTTTGTTTTGGAATTTTGTATTAGGGAATTTATAACACTATAGAACGAACTAGACCAACAAAACAAGAGCATTAAAATTGTAGATATGAGCATTAAAAGAAAGATGAGTTTTTGGTCCTCAAACATCCATGAAAATTTGTTCCAAAGTTTGATCACCTGAAATCAAAAGAAACAACAATCATAGTTAGTAACTTAATAATATTTTTGAATTTAAAATTGAAGTGTCATGTATCGGTTATTTGCAATTGCATCTACAATGTTTTCTTTGCAAAATACTGATTTGGTAAAACTTGAACTTTAATTTGATTCAAATCTTTTATGATTATGATTTTTCTGGATGATAATATCTTGCAGTACATTCTTTAAAGCAATGTTTAAGCATATGGTTAGCATCGATCAACTTCTTGAAGTTTTAATTTTACTAGAATGAGATCTTGCTAATCCTCAGTCAACTTTGGAATAGGCCCTAGATTCCTCAAGTGAAGGTGAAAAGATTAACCTCTCTAACTACTTTGCCCCTCTTTTGAGTGGTCTCTCAGAATATAACTTTTTTCTATTCCTTGAATAGGTTATGTTCATATTGGTGAAGATTCTTGTTTGAAGTATTTCATCTCCTTGGATATATCTTAAGTAAAGAAGTCATGATTGTAGCATAAAAAAATGCTATTTGGGATTTCTTTTCTTTGAAGTATTTACTGGATGCTTTTCTCAATGTTTGCCATTCAAATGATACGGACGAACTCTAATACTTGTGGAGAGGCCTTCATATAGCTACCGTAAAACAAATGTTTTTCCTCAATTAGCTCATTATATCTTGATCGGATGTGCATGCTGATTGTATAAATAAACAAGAATGAATTCAAAAGCTTCATGATCCATGTAAAGTATTCTGTAAAGAACAATGTTAATCAAGAAACTATGCTAAGCATGCATTTACAACTTCAACAAGTCAGAGTAACCCCAATGCAGAAGCAAAATCACCAGAGGACTTAAAAGGAAACACAACAAAAACAAATGAATTTTATAAAAATGCAATTGTTCATTATCAATAATATCACTCAGGTTTAAAACGGATCAGAGCAAAATCGTCGAACTTCTCCACCCGCTTACCAAAAAATAACCTTGGCATTTCACTTGGAAAGAAAAGAGCAGCATCAGAAAATGAACCAGAGCAATGGATTTGGGCAAGGGTCTTTGCAATTGGCGAGGTAGCGACAGCCTTGCCTAAGGCCTTTGCCTAAGAGAGAGAGTATACCTGAGGATCGAGCAAGTCGGAGGAGACGACTAACAGTGAGAGAAAGAACGGAGCAGCAATGGATTCGTGGGCTGGGACGGCGATGTCAAATGGAGCAGTAGCAGCGTCGGCGGCGACATTGTGGGTCAGGACGGCAGTGTTGAGGGTGGCAAGCGGCGTCAAGTCGTTGTCGGAGGTGTCACCAAGAGGAGATAAGACTTTCCAAAGTGTTGGGGGGGGAGAATTAGGGACGGGGAGAGAAAACCAAAAGGAAATTATGGTATTTGGGAGGGAAGGAATTTGGGGACGGGGAGAGAGAAAGAGAAAGGAAATTAGGGATTTTTTTTTAAGGTTTAGGAAAAAAGGAATTGGGTACCGAAACCTCCCTCTCTAGAACCGAGAACCGGATCAGACCCACTATTCTAGTTCTTTGATTCCTAGTTCTACCCGAGAATTGTGCTCATCCCTTGTGGCAATAAGACTTTATGCAGTGAAAGATAAAAGAGAGATAAAATATAGAAAAGAACTCGATCATTAAAGATTTTAAGTGCTCTAATCTCAAGATCTCACATTGACAAGTTAAGGTCAAATTTCCATAAAACTTTACAATCTTATATTCCCAACATGAAACATACCTCCCTCAATTTAATTGTCATGTTCCTCACGGTCTTTGAAGAGAATGATACATTTTTTTTTTTTTTGAGAAAAGTATTAAAAAGCTCTAAATCTATTATATTGGTACCAATTTTAGCATAAATATTTCAACGGTACTAATTTAGCCATAACATTTTCATATTAATACTGGTTAAGTGAAATTAACTAATTTATGCCATAAATCATTGACGTAGAAGCCAGCCATTACACATGATATGGTTAGTCCTAACGTGAATATTTTTAAATAATATTTTGAATATTTTATATTTTATGTTTTCCTTTTCTTTTTCCTTTTTTCCATTAATTTTGGTTGGTGATAGCAAGCCTTTTTCGACTGTTGGCAAGGGTTGCAGCCCCATGCCCAAGCCCTCACTTGATTTGGGCAAGGGTCTTTGCAATTGGCGAGGTAGCAATAGCCTTGCCTAAGGCCTTTGTGACTTGGTCGACTTTGGGCAAGGTGGCCTCCTTCACAACTGACAAGGCTATGAAGACCCTTACCATCGGTGGTCCTAGCTAAAATGAAGAGAAAAAAAAAGAAAGAAAAAAAGAAAAAAAATAATTATGAAAATTCCAAAAAACTATTAAATATTATTAAAAAATATCCACATCACAGGCTAGCTATGCTGTGTGGGATGTCTTATGTCAACATCAATGATTTCTAGCCTAAATTGGCTTGATAAATTAAATTAGTAGCAACGCGAGATAAATTTAAGACTTAATTGTTTCAATTAAAAGGTTTAGAACTTAATTGGTATCAATGCAATAAATTTAATACATTTTTTTGGAAAAACTGTTCAAAAAGTTTTAAATTTATTACACTTTCGTCAATTTAGTTATAAATTTTTAAATTTTACCAATTGAGTCTTAATTTTTTTAACAATTTGCTAATTGAGTCAATCTTGCTAATTTTTGCCAGAAAATTGCTGATGTAGATATTAATCATTTTACGTGGTACAAACAGCACTAGTGTGGACATTGTGAAATAATTTTTTAATATTTTTGAATTTTTCATTAATTTTTCTTTTCTTTTCTTTTCTTCACTTTTTTTTTTAACTTAAGGTTTGGAGGCTAGTGATGGCTTGGACGTGATGTCGTGTTTTTTGGTATAATTTGGGACTAAATTGAAACTAATATTAAAATATCTAGGATTGAATTGGCTTGATTGAAAATTTTAGAAAGCAGTTGATATGAATGCAACTGATTTATCACTTTTTTTTATTTGCACTTGTCTAGTCCTCAATGAACATACCGGGCCAGAATCGGTGAAATATGGGCCCGTACTGTGCGGCCCAAATGCAGGCCCACCTAGGTTCGACCGTCGTCGTCGTCCCCTCCATCCCAGGCTCCTTCACTCCAAGACATAGACCAGACCAGAGCAGGACAGCGAAAATCTAGAAACTTGCAAGAGCAGCGTTGACCTCGGCCGGAGATCGAAAGCGAAACCCGACCGTCCGCCCCCATGGCGCCGCTCCCCAGCCTCCTGGCGAGCGCCCTGCTGGCCCTCGCGGCCGCCGCGTCGCCGTCGTGGCTGGCGGCCGTCCGGTCGAGCGACACGAACGGCGCGTACACGCCGTGCGCGGACACCACCGTGCAGCGATCGGACGGGTTCAGCTTCGCCATAGCGTTCGCCGCGAGGACCGCCTTCTTCTTCAACAGCACCCAGCAGCTCTCCCCATGCGACAGCAGGCTCTCCCTCTCCTCCTCCGGCTCCCAGATCGCCGTCTTCCGCCCCAAGGTCGACGAGATCTCCCTCCTCACCATCAACACCTCCTCCTTCTCCCCGGTCAGTCGCATCCTCCCTCTCTTATCTACTTTTGTCGTTAGTCGGTTTTGCCGTTTGCTTTAGTTAGTCAGTTTCATCGGTTAAGTGGGCGTGATTGCTGAATGAGCTGTGGAAATTTGAAGCCTTTGGCCGTCTGATTGCGCTAGCATTGCATTTCCCGATAAAAATTTTGGTGCTTGCTTCTGCATATGAGGGATTCGGTAGCTGGATCTTGCTTTATAGGGCTTTTAATGGGAAATTTATCCAGATCATTTGAAATTCATGAACCCGCGCTCACTGACATAAGCCCATGCGCACACAGATAGGACAGAGTTTGGAATGATTTTACCATAACTTTGTGGTTTTCATGGTTTGCTGTCTGAAAATTTGTTTGGTTTGAGTTTGTGTAACTATTGTGTTCGAACTTAGTGTTGATAACCACATGATGCTCTTGGTGTCTACCCAATTAAAAATATTATCTTAATTAGGCTTCTCTGTTGATGATGCATCTTGAGTCCTGATCCAATTTAGAAAGATTGGACGACATGAAGGTGGATTTTGTGGCCTATGTCTTGTTTCTCTCTCTATTGAAATCTATCAGCTCTGCATCTTCTCAGGGTGATAGCATTTCTTATAATTTAGGAACCCGCAGGGAATATGATTTTCGTATTAAGCTTCTTCTCTAATTTTTGTGGTATATTATGTCCTTAAATGCTTTGTGATCCTTCAGAATCTTTCTTGGTCTTTTGTTTAAGATCAGGATAACAAGCCCTTTCTAGGTTAGGACCGTAAGTTCATCCTTTCATCATTCCTCGTTGTAGACTCAATTTGTGGTGTTCTCTTGCTGTTGTTAACTTGGAAAAAAAATCTGGTTTAAGATGAATGACTGACTCCTTAGATTGGAGCTTAAGAATCCTTTTTAACTTTGTGGATAGGTAGTTTGCTTGGCTTTTATATACTGAATTTGTCATTACCTTGACAAACCACTATAAAGGAAGAAACTGGGGACTCTTGTTCTGGATATGTGATGTTCTTTCAAACCGTGTCAAAGATGCAGGGTGAAACAAATGTCTTTGAAATTTTTTTGACAGGAGGTTAAAAGTACTCTGAAACTGTACAAAACTACTTGACTACATAAAGCGTATATTTATGCACATTACCACCAACTACAAGTGCTGTACTGCAGTGATTGATTGGTTATCTGTTTACAGTTTTCTCCTAGCGAGCAATTGCTACCATTTCTTCACTCTCCATTGATTTTAAATATTATAAATTTGGTCAATAAGTTTGTCCATTTCAGACAAACAGTTACTTGAAGTGCCAGAATTTGAACTTCTCTTTTGCTATCCTTTGGTATCATCAACCTTTTGCGTGTCTTGAGGCAAATCTAAAATTGCACATGCTATATGATACATACGATTTCTGATAAATTGTTTTCTTCACAGGACACTAGTGGTGGCTACATGGTTGCATTTGCTGGTCGGAAATATGCTGCAAGGTCTCTCCCTGCTTTTGTTGCCAACAGCACATACACAGTGACCAGTTTCACTCTTGTAAGTGAAAGATTTTAATCCTATTTTGGCATCTTGTCATAATCACTCTGCTTAAACATCCAGTAAAGGAGCTGTTCTGCGGTTGATGCAGGTGCTTGAGTTTCAGAAGGGAAGGCTGCAAAACCTGTACTGGAAAAGAGATGGGTGTTCTTCATGTTCAGGAAACTCAAACTTTGTCTGCCTAAATAATCAAGACTGTGCACTCAAAACATCCGACTGTAAAAATCGTGGAGGCTCAGTAGATTGCAGCCTTGGGATTCAACTGGCATTTTCAGGGACAGATAAGCACTTCTCAGTACTCAATTCTTGGTATGAAGTCGAGAAACTTCGCCAATACTCGCTCTATGGACTTTATTCAAATCTGAAAGACTCTCTAACTAGTCAGTATAACAAAATATTCTAAATGTGCTCATGCTCAACTTTCTATAGATTTTCTCGTGGTCGATGCAATCTTGTTGTATATTTGTGTTTATAACTACCTCCGTGTTTTTGTTGGAAGTCTTGTACTGAAATAGTATGATGCTGGGGCTAGTTCTTTCTTGCCTCCTATTTTTTTTGTCCTCCTGCTACTGTGAGGACTTGTTGACAATTTATGTATGCTGCCTTAATGAGTTGAAGTTGTTTGGACCATGTTCATAGTGGTATTGGCTATTTTTGGGGTATCTTGCTCATCAACTCTGTAACATATATGCATAATGGAAATGCATGAAATACTAAACTTTTGGTAAACATGGAGAAGTATATTAGTAAGTTAAGTTGAAGTCTTGATTATAAGACACTAGGGACATCTATGTTCAAAACACGGAACCACCAAAGTTTCATGTTTGGAACTTGTTCTCTGTTTATTGCTTGGATCATTTGCAGTCTGGCAACCTGCTGAAAATAATGACTATGAGTAAGCTTCTATCTTTAGTCTAGGGAAGGTTAGATTATCAGGGTCAGTCTAGGGAGTTAGGTAAATGTGAAGATTTTGGGTAAATGTGAAGGGCCAGGGTAAAAAGAAAAAAAAGAAGAAAAATGTCCTAACTATGGTAAGGGGAAAAGGAGAAAGCCACATGAGAGTTTTTTTTTTTTTAAATAAAATAAAATAATGTTACTCTCTTTTTCTCTATTTGATCAACGGATCATCCGATATTTGATTAACATGATCTTGTTAATTAGTGCTTTAAGAAACTTTTTAGTCACTTTAATTTTAACTATATTGATGGCGAGTTCCTTGGTTTCACAAGTAGCAAGGATCACAAGCTTGAAGCATGCCTTTGAGATCCCTTGATGTCTTATGTTTTCTTGAAGCTGATGTCATCCGAACTAAATTATATTCAATTTTTTCTTGCCACATGGTTAGTAAAAACTTCCTTAGGTTTAGATAATCAAGTAAAGAAATAATGAAGATAATTATATTACTTACTATAATGAATATATCTGTGTAACTGATTAATGACTTCACTAAAATAGGTAAGGTTTTTATGCAACTTGATCCTTCCCGTCACTAATTACTTTGTTTGAAATTATTGGATGAACATCACAGCAAAAACAAGATCTTTGTTTATGTTGTCAAGATCTATACACTCGAGATCTTTTCTGGTCTCTTTCCAAATCTTCTATGTTTTTTGTCTCCCCTTTTAACTTGCATCCAGGTTTTAGGTTTGCACATTCTAACTAGCATATGAAGGTTTCACTTCACATGTCTAAACCACCTCAAGAAGCTTTTCTCATCTACTCTTAATAGGCCAAATACCAGAAAAAAAATCACATACTCATTCCGGGGACGCAGCTTCACTTTTCAGATGTCCAAAAAATATCATGTGCTTACCCAAGGGACAAATTGTCACTGTTATCTTTTCAATCCAAACTATCCTATGTAGCAGATATGTAGCTATGTTTACCATGTGCACCATGGCCATCATAGATTGTGTCTGCACCATGGTCATTGAAGATTGTCGCTTGAAGAGTTGATTTTGTGTGAAACATTGTTGTGACTGTTGCTGACCTCAGATGTGAGGCCAGCACTAATCACCGCCTCTAGATTGAGGGCATCAAGAGCACCACAGCAGTAGTTGTGGCCAACATCGACCTTGACAGTTGGCAATGACACCAGCCACACCCCCTTCCCATTTCTCCCCTTTTATCTGTGTCCTCCTCTTTCTTTCATCTTTAATAAACATTACTTTGTTTTGACTAGAATTGTTAGCTTTGCCTTTTCAATCTGCATGAAAAAACTGCTTGCCAAGTCATTCTCCATATCAGCTCTTTAATGTGTGGTTATGTAATCCGCTACATAGGATAGTTTGGATGGAAATGATGTTGGTGTCTATTTTTATCCTCAAAGAAGAATACATAACTTTTCTTTTTGGCTAATTGAAATGTAAGGCCATTTTTGTCCCTGGATATAAGTACATGTTTGATTTTTGGATTTGGCAATTCTCAGTAGCATGTACACCAAACTTTCATTGTATATACTCATCTATAACCATCTCTTTTTTTGACTGGCAATAAATCCAGCCAATCATCTATTCATTTTTGTTCAACTTTTGGTGGTTGACCACGTTAGTTTGTGCCATAGTGCATCGGCCTCTTGCCCTGGTGGTATTATAGTTTGAGAATTTAGAAGAAGGAAAAGAAAGTGACTTAGTGATTTGTTACGATTCTCTTTTTTGATTTGTTAAGTTGCACATCTCAGATAGGGATTGGTGATATACCAATTAACACCTTGGATGGACAGTATTGCACTCACGTGCGTGACACACATGCATTTTGCCAAACCATTTTGAAAAAGGCACTTTCTTTCTTGAAGAACTTTTATCTAATCCATGCGATCCTTGTAGTGACGCTCATGCTTGTGGAAACTAACTTTATTAGAGGTTAATGTGATTCCCTTGTTGAAGCCCTTTTCGAATAGGGTTGCCAAACGAAGCCCTTCTTTGTTCATTTGTAAAGAAACTTAGCTAAGTGCTGCCTTGTCCCGATTGTGCTTCCAGAATTGGTATTCCAACTTTTTTATGAGCATTAATACAACATATCTTATCCACATACTTTACATTAGAGATGTCTATGACAAGATCACATCATGAAGATTTTTTTGGCTTAGCAATTGGAATATTAAGGAAAGCAGTTGAGAAGTAAGTGGAATTATATGTTATGGAGGGATTATTTAGTGAAGCGAGTATAATTTGGTACTTTCGAAGGAAAAATCATGACTAAAGGAAGAGTGCTTTGCCATGTTAGGGAATTTTTATCATTCTCAGTGTATATTTTAAGAGTTAATATCACAAAAAATCCCAAACTAGTAGATTTGCAACAAATTTATCATAAATTAGTGTTTTGATTATAAAAAATCTTAAATTGGTATGTTCGTGACAAATTTACACTAAATTAAGTTTTTGACCAAAAAATCTCAAACTGGTATATTCGTAACAAATGTAACCATCATTTGTTTTCGTTATATTAGATTAATACCATAAAAAATCACAAATTGGTACACTTATGATGAATGAAGTGTAAAATTTTAAATTGGTATACCCATTAATTGACATGTGTTATTCAATTCAATAAATTGATGTTAAGATTTAACAAAAACTGATGATAAATTTATCAAAGGTATATCGGTTTGAGGTTTTTAGTGATTAAAAAATTAATTATAAGTAAATTTGTCATAGACGTACCAATTTTAGATTTTTGTGGTATTAACCCATATGCTAATATTATTTTGATGGATTTGTTTGCTGGTCCAATGTTTTGTTTATTACTTAAAAGGGAGAATGCAAACTCTGTTCGAGATGGTCTTTTGTCAGTCTCAAGATGGATATTTATTTGATTGAGAACATGGCGTTGTCAGCATCGCACGTGTCAATAACGGATATAAACCTAACCATGCAAGAGAGTACATATAGGTCGTTCCAATTCCGTCTCCAAAGTTATCGGGAGTCGACATTGTACAACGAGGATACATGTATTTTGGCACCGTCGTTTAGTTCTTGTAGAGCAGTTCTTCGTGTATGGCTTTCCTTTCCCGGAGGTAAGCTTCTGGGGTTGTCATTTCTTCGTATCTCTCCGCTTCTGGGAAACTGTCGTACCTCTTCAGCAATCGTTCACGTATCGCCACGACCATACATGATAACGAACGCACTCACACCACACACTTTATTAATCTCACTTACTTCCTCAGCCAATTCTAAATGCTTTTTTCTAATATGCGCCTTCCTAGCATTTGTTTTTCTCAATCCATATGAGCTTAACCTTCTTTCTCATCATGGGTAATTCTCAATGCGGACTCTCTTGCCTCCATATGTGTAAACGTCGGTGTACTTATAGCGTGCTTGAAGATGGTGATTCCAAATCCTGGCATTGTTGATTCAAGGTGATCGAGAATCAAATTAGGAAGTTGGGTGCACATAAATGGTGAAAAATCTGGATCGTGGAAATAGATGTGCAATTCATGATGCCTAGGTTATGGGAGTTAATGAGCAGGTTCTTTTCTCTTTTAGGGTTCTCTTATTCAACATAGAAAATCACGGTCATTCAATGAAAGGCTTTGGATGCACGTCGGCCTTGTGCAGATTGCTGATTTTGTTTCGAAATCATGCCTCAAATGCATCGTTGACCGAGTGTGGCAATGTTCAAAATTGGAAGGGAACATGGATAGGGTGAAATTAATAGCTCATAATCAGAATGAAATCCAAGAGCTTAATTTATATTAGTGAACAACCAAGCATAAAATAGAGCCTTCGAATATCACATGGTCGGTCCAGCAAAATGAAAAGAAAATGAAGAAGGAAAGAACCGCGCGTAGCCGGTATTTTTTGCTATGATTTCGGGAAGAATCCACTATCGGTCGTGTGATTTCACTCGATTATTGTGCTTAGAAACTTATTAGCTTTGGTATGCTAGATCATGAAGAGCTAAAATGAAAAAATCGACTAGGTTGCTTTTTGTGGAAATGAACTTTTTAGAGTTGTGAAGTAGCGCGTGTAAGTCATTTCCAATATGAAATGTTAATGAACTTTTTATGGAAGAGCTTTGCGGTGTTGATTTTTGACGCGGGATCGGAGCATCAACCCAAATTAGGGATTTCATTTTCTATTTGTGGATTTTTAGAGTTATTGGAATGTTTTAGATTATGCCATTTCCTTTTAAAACGTTGTTTTATTAGATTTTAGTTATTATTTTAATTAATTAGGAGATATAATTTACTATTTAGGAGTTATCTCATTGGAATTCTTTTTACAACAATTGATATATTTAAATATTGATCTCTATCAAATCGAGAGAGTTAGATCATGTAGCTTAAATTGCTTTTCAACTTGCAGAGTACTCAATTTGCAGTTCGTGAGGAGCGTCAATTAACTCATAACTATATTAGGCCTGTTTGATAACTCAATCAGGCGTTTAAAAATGAAAATTCAACATTTAGGATGCATTTGTTTGTAGGGAAACTTCATGAAGGGGGAAAATACTTTTCAGGAAATCATTTTTCAGGAAAATTCTTTGTATAGTGAAATATGACCGAAATATTTCTAGTGTTTGAATTTCATTTGGAAAATGATTTTGATCTCATGAAATAAATCGTCTTCTGAATATTTTCCATATTTTTAATTTTCTTTTATTTCCTTTTTCCTTTTTCCTCATTTGCCAATTGCTGAGCCTTGGCAATAGTTGCCGTAGGCCACTGGTGCTATTGCCGAGGCTTGGATAAGGCTGACCTAGCTAGCCTCAAGTGAGGTTGAGCCTTACTAGAATTGGGCAGGGTCAAGCTCGCTAGATTCGGCAAACCATATTGGTTGAAGTTTGGAAAACTAATTCTGTAAAAACACATTCTCTCAAACAACCGCACCTTAAATAAGTTTGTTTGATAGCCTTTATAAGAATTGATTTAATAGACTCAATCAAGTAAAAGGTCCATCGAATGTAGTAAATAAGGCATACTTAATTTGTTCAATAGCGGCAATAATTGATAGAAAATAGATTCATGTTAGATATATTGGCAAAACCTTATTGTTCAACCATTTGGTAAGAAATCAATAATATTCAGTTATTAATTTTTAATTAACCATAAAGATTTTAAATTTTATTTCAGCACTTAAGATAATGAGCACTTAAAATTCACTAATAAAGTCACTCCCTGTTTGGTAAAACTGAAAATTAGGTGTCTAAAATTATATATTTAATTTGAAGTGTTGATTCGCCCACAAAAAATAAAAAATAAAATTGAAGTATTGATAATCTCAATTGTTGAAATAGAATTACAATCTTTTCTTATGACAATTAAAAATTGAAAGTTAAATACTATTAATCTCTTGTTTAACATGTAAAGAATACTATTGATATGTTTTATCAATATATTTGGCAAGATTCTAGTTGCCATCGATTATTTTTTAGTTGAATAAATTGAATTACCCCTTCCTTGAGTACCAGATTTAGTGGTTGCTTTTATAATCTAATGATTTAAATAAATTTTATTTAAGGTTATCAAACAAATTTAATCTTTAAGTTTTGAATTTTTAATTTTCCACACTTAATTAAGTTATCAAACAAGTGATTTTATTGGTCAATCTATCATTAAGTGCGTTTCATGGATTTCTAATTACACATGCCTTGATTGATTATTTGTCAAAATCACTCGATTTTGTAAGTGAGGGCTTACTTAATCGGCCAATTGATTAAATATTCAATGGGATATTAGGGAGCGCACAATAGAAGCTCAATTACTACATCTAGGATATTGCTAAAAGGGAACTCAAGTCTATGCCCGTTAATACATTCAAGTAGACTTATCTTCTCTAGAAAACTTAAGCTAATAAGTTAGAGGCTAACTAGAATACATTAACTATTTTATACCACACCAATTCTCTAATATGAGAATAATATGAGAATTCTATAACATTACTCACATATGTATCTCAATAATCTCTCCCTCATATGTGAACTTAGTGTTAGGTTTGATCCTCATTAATTTATGTATTCTTCTGCATCAACTTATCTTTCACCTTTGGTCTCTTTCCAGAACAAACCATTAAGGGTGCCATTCAGACCATGTTGTTACATCATGATGCCTCAAATTCCTTCTTTGAGATATTCACTAAATATTGGAATAGACTAGGGATCTATCAATCTACCATCGGCTCTAATACTATTTGTTTGGAAGTGCGTAACATAATTCCAATACCTTCATTCGGGGAGATCACATAGAGAGAGCTTAAGTCCGAGCCAATCGACATATTTAGTTAGATCCGCATTCACTAAAAAGTTAGGTCAGTGAATTATAAATCAATTATGATATATTAACTATTCTACACCACATCATTTAATGGAAGACTTTTTTTTAACACAATTCATACTTGTATCTCATCATGGAATCATTATGATAATATCAATGTTAAAAGTTGGCAATAATGCTCATGTGTTTGGTAAGAAATTATTTAATTTTCATCTATTATGAAATTACTATTGATTTTCATTTTTAGTACTTAAATACTTCAATACCTAAATTTAATTTTTCAGCACTTATCTTTCAATTATATCGAACGAAATAATTATCAAATTTCCCACACGTGGCTTGTGCTTATCCATTGCAATTCTTTGTATTTTGAAGATAACAATAATGTGTAAACTAATACTTGAGTGTGCAGACAGACAAAATATCCTTTACATACACAAGTTCATATACAGATAATGAATACATTATAATGTGTGTGCTAGTGGAGAGCTTCCATATTCTACAAATGGAGAATGACGTACTGAGTGGAAAGTGAGTTGGAAGGACATTTGGATTTTGGTGAACATGATTGTTGAGATGCTTGGATAGACCAAATAGAAGAAGAACGACTAGGGTAACATTTAGGTTATCAATATCCTTGGAAGGACTTAAGTGTAGAAGGTGAACAAATAGTGATTGGATGAGATCGGCCAAGTTTGAATGGATCGTGTTGTAGAAGAAATTCTCTCTACAGGCAAAGTGGACCACATATTTGAAAATGAAGACCTAGCTCTAAATCAATTTGATTTAAATTAAATCAGTGCTTTGGAGCCAATTCAGGCATTGGAATCCAAATAGAGACGTTGTGGAGAAGTCAAATTGGGATTTGCCATTCTTGACTAAGCAGATAAAGTGTTAGGAAGGAAGTAAAGGCAGTTTTATCGATTTCGAGTAAAGTCCATTTTTTATTTGCAAAAAGATGTTTTGAGTTATGGACAGACGCTGCAACGGCTTCTTTGACCTATATGTGCGTGTGTCCAATGGGATCAACACACTTTGAAACCAGTTCTTTTTTCGTGTGCTTATCAATTGAGAAAAATCTTGTGAAAGTAGAGTGATTTTTTGAGAGAGTGCTGGTGTAACTGTTGTAAAAGAGTGCTTCGAGCGTAAAGTGAAGTGTGTGTACTTGTGGAATGAGCTACAGTCCCCCGGTGTAGAGACAACTTCATCTGTGAACATTGTCAAAGGCCTTAGGGTTGCAAATGGTGGATTCCGGCTTTGTCAGTGGATTGTTTTTGAGTTGAAACTTGAAAGTGGAGTAAGTCAAGTGAAAAGACCGAACCACTATAAATTTGCTTGGCAAGCCCTTCTATTATTCCTTACTCTCCACATTTCAAATTATAGAAGATACTTGGTCTGTACTGTATATAACATTAACAAGCACTATTTCATCCTCTACATAGGTTTGCATGAACTTGTTATTGATTCATCCCTTCTTGGTTATCAATTTCAATCCATTTCTTCTTATGAACGGATCCAAACTTTGTTTCATGCGCAATTAGTGGAAAAGATAGGCCCACGGCTAAGGGTAAGTATAGTGAACTTTTTCATCTTTGGTAACTACCATGATTCTTTTGATAGATGAATGTTTTCTCTGTGAGATTACCCCCGTAAGAATTTAGTCGAGTTTATAATTTTGCTATGAATTCAGATTTATATTGCTATTTGACAAAACAATAAATAATATACAAGTAAAAAAAGATAATTACATTATCATAAGTTTTGTTCAATGCTCATTTTAATGCTAACTTCTCAAGCGATCACATAAGTAGCACAATTTATTAAAAAAATGGTTTCTCAACTTACAAGACAGGAAAAATTCTACTATATCTCAAATATCAAATGAATATTCGAGTTTTAAAAATATGTATACTAGTGCGACAATCGACGAGGAATAGCACAATGGTGGACATGGTGGTCGAAGTCGAAGCAAGCACTGGAAATAAATTGAAGCCTAGGCATTGAATCACGCCCACGTTTGACGTCCAGATACCGAAATTCTAATTTCTCCCAGTCACTTTCAAGAAGCAAAGAAAAGAGAAATTAATTTGCTTTTCTCATCCTAAGTTCGCTGGTTTCCAGCTAGTTGGAGAACTCACTTTTGTCTCATCCTTCGGTTTGGGGGGTTTAATCTAAGATATTGCTACGTAAAACAGGACAAATCGGATAAAGGTTTTTTTTTTTTTTTGGTGAAAGTTAAAAGCAAAAGAAATTATAATGAAACTTAATGATGCGGACCTAAAAAGGATAATTATGTTGCAGTTAATGTGGACCCTGGTCTTAATCTTTTTAGTCTCTCTCTCTTTCTCTCTCTCTCCACATGTGAATATTGATTATAAATGCATAGTCTCTACATAATATAAAATGTTTCCACTCTCTCTCTCTCTCCACATGTAAATTTTGATTATAAATGCATAGTCCCTACCTAATATAAAATGTTTCCAAGGTTCCAGCTTTGAAAAACATAAAATGCATGTATATCTGCAAAGGGGACCCGGTTCTTTCTGTCACATAATTGTGTCTAATCAACTCAACTTTCCAAAACACAATCATTTAGTTTTTTCAATCTATGTACTTTGTTTTTGCCAGCCATACTATTTAGCTCTGTACTTAAATTTATGCAGTCCGTTTTACTTTCTTTAAGATGGCCGGAGATTAGATATCCTTGGTGAAGGGTCGGCCACGTGATATGATCTATCCTTTTCACTTAAATAAGCATATAAAGGGTGGGGAATCAAAATAAATTGTGTAATTAGGCTGGTCAGAGAATTCCAAAACTAATTTGTGGACCGGAGAGAATACAGAGTCTTTCGGAATAGAGATATGGCGATTTTATTAAGATTGAGTTTCTTACTTGTAACAAACTGTTGTTAAAAGTCAACTGTGGTCTATTTATTTAAATGTTTCTGTCACATCTTTTAATAAGTTCTACTTATAAATTCAGTTTTAGTATATGCCTATCATTGCTATCCAGAATGTCTATGATTGGTGGTAAGCATATAAAGCCAAAAGATCTAGGCGGTTAACAAGCTTAGGCTCTTAGCATCCATTAACTTTCGGCAAGTGGGATGAGCTCGGGCCTGCATAACCCCTTCATTTTGAATTGTCAAATGACATGCATCTGTGATTTTGCTCATGAGGAAAAATTAAATCGTCTCTCTACAAAGTTCGTAACAATCCACTTTTTTTTTTTTTTGTCAGAAAAGGTAATTTCATATATTCAAGTCATAGTACCAGAGCAGCCCATGGCGACTTGTAGTCACCGTGTCTCCACCACTTTTTAATGACGGTATCCTCGCTGTAAGCACTCCAGATTTGGTGGGTATTGCCATCGGTTCTCCAAATCTCAGTTTTCGAATCGCGGTGGAGGTGTCACTGTCTTCAACAACCATCATTGATGATAAGGTGATGACCAAATATATATATATATATGTACATATGAGAGAGAGAGAGAGAGAGAGAGAGAGAGAGAGAGAGAGAGAGGTTGGGATCTTATTAAGAGTTAGAGGTGGTCACCAGTTGGAATGGTAGTGATTGATAGGTGATGGTTGCACAATTAGTGGCAACGATTGTGGCGTTATGGTGATCATCGTTAGAATAATTAAATATTAAATTATGTCTTTATTTAATAGCTATAACTTTCTCATATGATATTAGTATAGAAAGTCTTGAGTTCAATTTTTCTAGACCCCTATTTGTCTTTCTAAACTAAGAAATGGCATCATTTTAACCTACCCAAAATTTTGCCATAAATTGACTAGTTGCGTAGTCAATCGAATAGTTTAGTTCATGTGTTTAATTGGAAAAGTATGACATAAGACTCTAATGTGATTGCTATTTACTAAGGTAGGATTTAGAGGGAATAATTATGATTTTATTTGCATGCTGATATGAAAGAATTATCGTGACATGCCACAATAACGAAAATAAATATGTGAATGTTCTAATAGCTACTGCATAGAGAAGATCATTACACCTCACTACTATACAATAGTTACTATAATTATTGTGGTAACAGAGACACAGATTTAATACCTAATAATCAAGAAGATTGATTTTTCACCTTTAAATCCATTATATGAATTCCAATGTACTCTTGAATCTTTCAGTTGATATAATTTAATACTAAACATTTGTGAAATTTCAATATAATCTCTCCATTCAATTTTCTTTTATATTTACTGATGTGACAGTCTATCATCATCGGCTGTCAAAGCCATCCTTCCTGCAAGGTCGACAATTGGACAAAAGGACGCTGATTTAATCAACCTTTGTTTGACATCTCCAGCGTCACCAAGCTCACTCCCGAGTTCGGCAACCTCAAGGGCATAACAGTGCTCCCGAACTCTCTTTTCAGTCTCAAAGCCTGATCTCTTTCACTTCCACGTTGTCATCAAGGGCTATTCTAATCACAATTCGCCTCATTTGTCCATCCCCTTCACCACTTTGAGGATGAACACTGACTTGCGGGCCCGACAACTTCAATTATTTCTTTGCTATTCGGGTTATACCCTTTGCTGCATTCACAAGCTATTGTTGATGGGTTTAAATTGGATTTGTTTATTAGGTCCTCTTTGGTGGATCCTTACTTAAAAGTTCTCGAAAGTGGAGCTCGCAAAGAAGCTGTTTGATGAGATACCTGAGAGGGACAGTGTGTTGTGACACCATGATCTCTCCTCCATGGCCCTCAAGCTTGGGGCCACCAAGATATTGACGAGTTGGCCCGCCTTTAAACCTAGATCTGGATGGCTGGCATTATCACGAAACTCGTACAACCCCAATGAGGTTGTCGTGGTTGTTGATGACCTCGGAACAAAATCGAGCTTCCATGGACGGCGACCTCGGTCGAGGTTATTTATGGCTTCCATGACCATGATCTGAGGTCCTGGGGCTTATCGACCTTGACTCTAAGGTCATAGCAGCTGTCCTCAACCCTAGGGACCACCATGAACGAGAAACAGAGAGAAATTGCCGGTGATCAAGACCCGAGATTATCATTATAGCGGGTAGTAGGTGAAGACTCTGAAAAACAGAGGTAGAAGATGAACCATAACCAAAAGGAAAGAAAAATATAAAAATTAAGAAAAACGGCATCGTTTGATCCTATCAAATTGTGACTGGATTGCAACGTTAGCAGTTTTGGGTGAGTATTGGTCAGACTATATTGAAATATCACGCAAAAGATAAGGATTATATTGGCTCAATTAAAATGTTTAGGCTAAATAAATCTCTTATCAATATTGTATTGTTTGTCTAGAGATAATTATATAAAGTGATAAAAACAGTGCAAGTATCTTAACTTTTGTCTTTTTACAATAGAATACCTAAATTTGTTACTGTTCAATCAAGTACCTCAATTTTTCAGGTGAAAGTTAAATAATTTGCCACATCCTGTGATTTTGCGGAAGTGGCTACCTTATTTGACAAAGTTAAATATAACTGGTAACATGACATGCTTGCTCCATAAAAATGGCGTCAATCCTTTTTAGTATTGGGTGATGAGGAGAGAGAAATGCCAGCTCGGATGATTTTTTAGCCATCCAATATGTCTATGCTAACGTGACAACATCTCAAGTTACCACATTGGATGCCAACTTAGAAAGCCAATGGCTATTTAGCGACCTTAGTGTCCAAGTTGATCTTAAGAGAGGCCTCATGTTGACATGCATTGGAAAAGTTGTTGTACTTGATAAAACCAAAAACACCGAATTATAAAACGAACTGAAGTTCATATATTATGGTGATGTCAGTAATTCGACAAACTGCCACAGCTTTCACTTGGACAGTGCAAATGGAGAAACGCCATGAAAGCTCTGTCGAGCCGATCCGCGACCTTTTTTCCCCTGTAAATTTATGTGCGAAAAGGACTTGCGAGTTTACTTTGGCATGTGGTCATTGTCTCTCATTTTCATCCATTTTCTTCCTCCTGCGGCAGCAGAAGCAGCAGAAATCTCGAAGCCTGAAGGAATCTGCAGTCCCTATCGACCAGCTGAATGGCTAAACGTTGACCCAGTCCGTGGCTTTGGGTTGTAGGATGAATCGGTCAGCATCCATCCGTTCATTGCCATTCATTTGATTAATCGACTGCAACGTTGCAATCAGCGAAACTTCTTGCACCGCATGCGCTGACAAGCATAGGACAACGCAAGTTGAAGTCATTAGGACAACGCAAGTTATAATAAAGTTTACAGTATTAGCAAGAGCGAACTAAGCTACAAGATTGCGCTAGCAGCTAGATTTTATTAGATAAGCTTAAATTTGCAAGCTATTAGGGTGGCCAAATTCCCTAGAGTAGTAATCATTTGTCGTGCTCTTCAAATTTTCTTTCCCTGAACTGTTGAGCCTGCATGAGGCGTATTTTCTATAGTCTCTACGTACAACACCTTAAATATATTCTAAATTAATTTAGAGGAAGAAAGCTAATTTAATGAAATTACGACACCCTTGAAAGTATGATATATATTTCAACCCAAAAAATGATCATGACATATGTTAGTTAACAAACGAAGATGAATGACCAAGATGCATTCTGTGCGCAAGTCATACTTGTGAATGGAAAGAGGTAGCAAGTGTTCATATTTTAATCAAAATCTTAATATATAGGAAATGACAATATGGTTGCCATAAAAAAGTCTATCTAGTTTAGTGTTCGAATATTACGTGTCTCATAAATTTGTAAGGTTTTTGGGATCAATTCTTAGGGAAGTAATTCGTTGAGAATCCCATCATAATCGTGCAAAACCTGCTTTTAAAATTTTGTCAAGCACTTTAAAATACTATCAGACCCGGAAAAAAAAATGATAATGTTTTATAGCCACAGCATTTGATCATATCCTCGTACCTTAAAACATTGAAAAAATAAATTAAAGTAAAACTGGAATGGAAAGATACTCCCGAGGTGGCAGAGGAGCGATGGTTGAAGGATAATCCGATGCTGTCCTCCCCAGGGTGCAGAGGAATCTGCCCCACATTGGTTGGCACGTAGTCTTGAGCCATTGTTATTTTTTTTTTCTATTTTATTTACGCTATTTGATATTTTATATGAAGATATAATCTAGGGTTTCAACTACTTTATTTCTGTTTGTTTGTCGTTGCAGTTCTTTAGGGTTTCACTTGTAGGCTTGTAGCAACTATTTCTCCCCCATAGATGTTAGTGAAAATATAGACTTGTTGAATATTACGGAATGGCACTAGGCGATGTAAAATCCTTGCATTCTTGCATGGAAGAAAAAGGAGGAAAACTTGGAGACCGGTAAAGTAATTAAGAGACGAGACTTCAAGTAATTCTCGTCAAGCATGAAGTATCTCGGTTTCACTTTTAGGTGCAAACTTCTGAGTTTGAGTTGTACTTTAGACGGTGAATGGGTTGCATTTGACTAGATGGGGAAGATGGATTTAGGTTAATCTAAAAAACTGATTTAGGATGTTAACTAAGGACGTGCATAACAAAATTTCTGTTTTTCTATTTCTTTGTTTTACAGTTCCACAAAATAGATTTTGAATAAAAATCCGTTTGGTAAAATAATTTCATTTTTCTATTTCTGGAATAAATTTCTATTTTGGAAATAAATTTGGAACATAAATCATAAGTTAAAATTTTTAGATTTTGTATTTTTAGAACAAAGTGAGAAATGATAGCTATTCTCATTGTTCACTTTCATCATCGCCCACCACCCACCTATCGCCCGTGGGATGCTGGCCGATTGTCACCAGACATCAGATGCTCGTCGCGCCGCCGCCTCCCTAGAAATAGAAATTTATTCTTTTATCAAACGAATTTTTATTCTAGATATAGAAATTTTGAGTTGTTATTAAATGCTTTTCTTTACTAAAAAATTTGTTCAAGGAGTAGAAATAGAAATTGATTTCTATTCTAGAAATATTGTCATGTGCGCCCCGGGTGTAATATCAGGATGAATATCATCGCTTGTAGAGTTTTCTTCTCCAAAATGGACCTTTTTATTTCCAAGGGGGAGCGAATGTTTCAATACTAATATCCTATTTTGATTTGAGACCTTTAGCAATTGACCATCTAGATAGATTACTTGTCACATTTAATCCAAGTAACCAAAAATTATCCAAAAAGTTGAAATTTTGAGTGCGAGTGTTTTTACATCTGGCATTGACACTATCTCATGATTTATCATTCTTTAGTGGTTTTTTTTTCCTTTTTATCGTTTACTTATACGATCTCCATATAATATTTACACAAGATGGCCAACAAGGATTATAGGTATCTTACTTCATAAATGTAGTCATATATATTTATATGTATAATCTAAGTAATGGGCATCTAAGTAATGCGGGTTGAGTCAATCATTTCACTTTCTACATTAAAAGCAGCATGACTCCACCGTTGCTAGCTATGCAATTTGACTGCATCTGTTGTCTCAGCAAAGCACCTCAGGTTGTCTTTCGTAAGTTTCTTACCAAAGCCAAAGTCATAACCCAACTTGCTCACAACCAACTGCTATTACAAAATGATTTAAAAGGGGTTGCTTTTTGAAGTAGACCATTAAACAAATATGCCACTATCGCTCCACTGGATCAACAGACACACATCCCTCCAGCACCATCGATTTTTGGAGTATAATAAGAAAAAAGAATAAGTCATTTCATTAAAGTGAGAGAGAGAGAGAGAGAGAGAGAGAGAGAGAGAGAGAGGGATGTTTTTTTGCTGGAGTAAATACTACGGATTGTATTTTTGAGCATCGATATAAACAAGTGCATGAAAGCTCCAGGTCATTGGCTGGTGGTCGTCGGCTACTTCTCCTCCCACTGGCGACGCACTTATCGGTCTCTCTCTCTCTCTCTTCCCCTCTCCCTCTCCCTCACCGAACAAGGCTTTCCCTATCCTGTTTTGCTTCAAATCGTACGACATGGTTCCTAACAAATGGGTGTCTCTTTGCTTGAAGCTGTTCCTGCTTCCTTCCACTTGTGCCTGAGTACGTCTATTTTCGTTTCTGTTTCTGTTTCTTTTTAACCTCATCCCGTAGGAACAGTTTAATGGGTCTCACCGCAATCTTCAAGCTGTGTTCTCAAGCTTGTGTTTCCATAATTCCATGCTCCGTGAGATTTCTGCCGTTTCTTTCATACAGTTATCTAGAGACGATGTTCTTTATTTATTTATTTTTTTTTTCATCTTCGTTCAAATTTCTTTCTGGGTTTTCTCTATTTTGTTTGATTTTCTCAGTGATTTTGAGTTCTATTGCAGAGAACAGATTTATTAGTGAACTGTTTTGCCACTTACTTCCCGTTGATGACTTGTTTATTTTTCTTAGTTCATGCTTACTTTGCTTATCAAGCCAATCCTTTTGTGTGTTGATTATTCAGGATTGGAGATAATTAGAAACCCATGCAGTAATTTTTAAGTTCTTTCACTTTGTAAAATAACTTAGTCCTTTGTGTCCTTTTTGTTGCCTTTTTTCAAATCCATTTGGGAAATAATCCGAAAAGTATACTTCGTTGAATCTGCAGGTCCTGATTTGCAGTAAAATCAAAACAAACCCTATTTGGCAAAAAAAAACCCAGAATTATCCTTGTGGTATTTGCGAAGATATACTGGCTATCAAGCCATGACTTTCAAAGAGCATGAAATGATTCACAATAATCCAAATACACAGTCGTCATCGCTGCCGTTTGTGCCTTGGTTGGCGCTCCATGGCTCACAAACTCCTCAGAATGAATCTGTTGGTCGATTGAATTCAGTGGAACACCATGCTTCTGAGGAGTTCCACCCTTTATCCAAAAAGGCGACTCAAGCTGTTGAAGGAAGTGCTGACAAGCCAGATATGACTCAATTCGCCATCTTTTCTGGTACCCCTTTTTTGAGCATATAATTTATGACTATTCCTCTTGAATATATTTAAGTCTCTTAAATGTCGCTTGTCATACCAGGAATGATTTTGTTTCAATTTAGTGGCTTTGGACCTCACATTGGAGATGTCTTGCTTGCTTTTTATTTTCTTGCCAAGCTTATTTTAGTGACCACTACTTTCACAAGGTTGTTGATCGTGAGAAGTAACAGCACAGAAATAGACTACATTGATGGATAGAAACAAGAATGCTATGAAGTTACTGTAGTTAATTTGTAAAAGAAATACTTTTGCTTATGGATTTCTTTACTCGGATGTTTCATCAGGAAGAAGATGATCGAAAGATGCTATTGAAATTGACTTCTCTTGCTTCTTCACTAGACTAATATGATTTTATGCATGGCACATTAATCTCTTCTCCCATAGTTTCAAAGGTCCTCACATATTGAATTTGTCGAGTTCTCCTGTAGAAGAATAGTCATACAAGGGCTTTACAATTAGCGTATTCAGATTGCACTTTTGGGGCCAGTCCTAATCTCTTCAGAGTTCTGCTATTGATAGATAGTACATACTAAACTAGAGCATCATAAGGTACCATGTTGGGAACACAATCTGATGCTTCAATGGTTTAAGGATCTAGTTTACAGGACATTACTTAGAGATCTTTCATTAGTTAGTGTGAAGGATCTTCTTCTTTGTGTCTTGCATTTTTAGGTGTACAGCTAAATCGTCACGTGCATGTAATCCTAATCAGTAAAGCACTCGTCAATTGAAACGGTTTGACCAAAGCATCTCAGTATGCAAGAAAGGAGAAAACAAAACTCCGCATGCATATCCACATAAATTTATTGACTCGTTGGTTGGATTCTAAATCAATAATCAAGAAATTGGGTAAAAGGGTACTAATTCTCACGACAAAGAACCTCAGTCATGATCGGTGATCGGTGTGCTTTTGCAGTGACATGCTTCTCATTAGCACAGTATGTAAACCTCTGTTGAGTAAAGGCTTAACTCCTAAAAATTGGATGGAGCGACTTATAGATGGTCTATCACATGTCCGACTAGAGAGGAGACAAAGACAGTGCAGAAACAAACCTAGTACTCTCAGAAATATGTCTAGTTAGAAGCAAGAATAGCAAAATCACAGCAAACCTTAGTCTTTTATGCACCTCTAGTTCAGTGTCCTTTCGCAATTCAGGAGGGGAACACCTCGCTTTCTTGTCATTTAGCAAACAGTATTTGCATGCAAACGCTGCTGTCTAGGAGAACCTTTTATGTCGACACTGAGCATATGCTCAAGGTGGCATATTCATCAAAAAGGATGCTATCTGATAGCAATTCGTAAGTACTAAAATATACTCTACCTCCACTAGAGGTTTGTGCACATCAAGTTCTACGCTTTCAGATAGACTAGTAAACTTTTGTCTATTGAATATATCTCTAGATTTTGTCCATCCGCCTTACTCAGCAGTTGAGGATTTGTTAGCTCTTTTCTCTCCCGATGCTTTCTTCTACCCCTGATTTCACTTCTTTGTATGTGTAATCACTTGTGCCATTCCTATTAGACTGGGAAGACGAAATGGTATCTTTAGAAGGTAAAGGTGATCCCCATCCACAAGAAAAACATTTGAATATCTTACATGTTTCTATTGTAGAATAAGCGGAAGCTAGTGGATCCCAGTCCTCGAGGAGAGCCAACCAAGAAATCCTCTATGAATCCAAAGAATACAAAAGTTACAACTGGTCAAGTGTTTTTCAGCCCTAAACTACACTTAAAGCAAAATCCACTAGTGTTATATCACAATCTCTAACAAAAAAATTCACTTTGAAAACTTGCAAATAGAAACCCTAATTTTCTCTTGCTTGTTATAGTGTGTAATAACCAAGCATAACTCTGATTTTATATGTCCTTATGCAACTTGCCAATTAAAATTGGGAAACCTAGAGGACATCCAACATACAGGCTAGACTTCTACCAAGTCAGGTTTTGTCTACAAGAAAAAACAAGAAATATAATTTAACAACTCTTCACCTTGGCTCAATGTTTGTAGCCAAGTCATAGTATTCATCATCTATGCTAGCTCTCCCAATGCCACAAGCGCTCAACATTTGTAGCAAAGTCATAGTATTCATCATCTATGCTAGCTCTCCCAATGCCACAAGCACTCAACCATTGCTAATGTCTATCAAGCCCAAGTTGAGCTTGGACTTGTTCAGAGAAAGGGACTCGATCCACGTCTACAAAATTCTTCATTGCGAAAAGCTTCTTCTTGGTCATATTCTCTCTTGACGTATTATTTCTGACATAGAAATATTTGTCACCAAGGAATTCAATTCTCCATATCTCTAATTTCTATCAAACACACCGAATGAAGCTGATGTCCCACGCCAACATCATTTATCAAGTCATTAGACTAATACCACATTTTCAACTCCTATTGTTGTCACCACGTATTTAGCATTAGTCGTCAATGGAATTATCTTATTTAGCATTAGTCGTCGATGGAATTATCTTCTCTTAATGATGCCTTCAAATAGACAACATAACTCACAGAAGTGAAGGCATAACTGCTAAAAAATCAACGATCCTTCAAATTCCTTCTATGACCCAGGATTGCAATTCCAATAGTGTGTTTGATTAGCTTTCCCAAGAGATTTTCAACCTCCAAAGCCCCTTGGGGAAAAAATAAGGTGTTTGGTTCAACTTTTGGTTTAGCATTTAGCCAAATGTTGGCCATGGCAATGTTCAAAGCCCAAGGCAAGTCCCACTTGCTTTGGTTTTCAACATTTGCGAAAGGCCATTTCTAGGATTAAATGATTTTTTCCTTCAAAACTAACCTCATTAATTCTTTTCATTTTTTGATTTTGCTCTTGTTGTGATTGTTCATCTTCTCTGTGCAAGGGCAGCCAATGAGGCCAAATCTGGCTGAAAATGGGGCTGATAAGAGGCTGCGACCCCAAGCGGCCCTTGTGAGGTCGTGTGATCCTCGTCAATAGTCACCCAAGGTTGTGCAACCTTAAGTGGCCCCTGCCTGTGTTGCACAACCTCTGCCAAGGGTTGCCTAAGGATGGGCGCCCTCATACAATAATTGTTAGTGCTAGAGCTAGCTCACCAGTAGCTTGAACCCTTTCTTGGCTTTGACAAAGGGTTTGAGTGTTTTTTTTTTTTATGTGTGTATATATATATTTACCAAACAAACATTGACCCAAAGTTTCTTTGCAAATGAGTTTTTACCAAACACAATTTGTATTTCTCCAAAGGGCTTTAGGCTTTCAGTATTGACATTTTCTCAAAACCCATTTCTAAAGCCGAACCAAATGTAGCCTTACTCCCACACTATTTGAATTGCGTCCTTTGAGTTTGAAACATACCTCAATGATTGTCATCCAAAAATTGATAACTAAGAGGTTCCACTTTATAACATCACAGTGTGAACTTTGATTAACCATATTAATTCTCTTGATTGCACATGAAAGATCAAGCCTAATATTATCAACAACATAATTTAGACAACTAACTTAACAAACATGTGAAGCAAGAGCCAAATGCTCCACCTCCAACAATTTATGATAGGACACTAGTGGAGAACTTATAGAACTTTTACTTTGCATGTTGAAGTGCCTTGATGCTTTTTCAAAATAACTCCAAGTCACTTGCAATATTTTCACATTTTTCACTCTCAAATCTCCAAACCCGAAGCTATCTCTATTGTAACCAACTTATTTAGTTCCATATATGCATGCAATTACCACTTTATCTTAGTCGCCTCCGCTGATCACCTTGAAGCTTATCAATTGTGACCTCTAAATTTACTATTATTGAATTTGGTGACTTGAAGACAATATCAAATCTATTGTGCTCTGAGTATGTTGACTATCTTAGAAGCTCCAAGCTCCACTTGTCTTGCAAATATCGTTTAGATTTTCCTCTATAATTGATCCTTTATACCTCTTTCAGAAACAAAACAAATTTGTCGAAAGTAGCATCTCTAATTACATAAGCTCGAGTGAATCTTTCCTAGTGCACCACATCCAATGTCACTTCATCTCATGTACACAACTTAGGAATATTCACTTCCATGCCCTTGGCTCATGTGCATCATTACTCACACAAGCATACACAAGGCAACCAAAATGCTCAGTCTGGTGTATTCATTGCTTTGGCCTAGAAATCTTGAATTAATCTAGCTTGTAAGAGTGAAGAGTGAGCTCTCTTCTTGTTTGTCAATTCTAGCCTTAGATCAACTATGGTGTGTCGGCAACGATGCAATGTTTCACCATGCCTTCCTCTACACAAAACTGGCCAAGCTGATATATAGTTAACTCCAACCCTTTCATTTCTCAAGCACATGATCTTCCTTTCTATTTGCTTTTTTATCATTGCCTTCCACGATTTGAACCTATCTTGCACCTCAATGTTGTACTTTACAAGACAAATCCAAACTTTCCTTGAAGTGTCATCAACAAAGGACAACATACATATTGCATCACTCTTGCACACAGCTTGAGGATTCCCATAGGTTTGAGTGTACATAGCCTATAATCTCCAAGGTTTTATGAACTCCTGTTTTGAGCTTCACTTTCTATTGCCAAAGTAGTGTCCTAGAAGTTCAATTTCTCGATCCAATGACCTCCCAATAGACCCTTGTGGCTAAAAACCATAATTTCCCTCTCACTTATGTGTTTGAGACTCATTTACCACAAGTGTATCATGTTCTCACTCGAGGCCTTAGAGAATCTAGTAGATGAGCCAATCATTGTCATTCTTTATAGGAGATATAGCTTGTAGACTATTTTCTCTTGCATCACAATAAGCATAGCTTGAGAGACATTCAAAACTCTAGTTTCAATAAATATCCAATATCCAAACCCATTAAGAGACCCAGTAAAATAAGATCCTTTCTCAACTGCAATACATGCCTTACATCAGCCAATGTTCTCAACACTCCATTGAGCATCTTAGTTTGAACTGCTATGGTATCTACTACACATGTGGCACTATTTGCCTTGAACTCTTTTCCACCCTTCGTGCATTGATAAATGATAAACCCATGTCTATGAGCGGTTATATGACAAGAACAATCAGAATCAAATACCCAATCATTACCTAATGAACTAGTGGTCACTGCTAACATGTAATCAACATCTTTGGAACTTCACTATGGTAGAAATATTACCATCGCATGGAGATTCCAACTTAGCTCATTTATCCTTGTGGTTCAAACAGTCTATCTTATAGTGTCCTACCTCATCGTAGCGATAGCATTAATGATTCCAAATGTTAGACCTTGATTTAGAACAACTCTTCTATTTGCTACCTCCAAACCCTCTATGTCTGTCTCTGTCTCTGATAATAAAACCTTGCAGCATATCTAGTGCTAAGTTATCTTCTTATAATCTCATCGTTCTCTTTGACCAATTCAATCAAAACCTCATTTGACAGATTTGATAGGATTATGCTTTTCACCTTTTTCATCAACTCTACATTATCGTCCTCTTTCATCTAATGGTTCACCAAACCCTAGATTGTTATTAGACAAGCGTCTTAATGCTTCATAATCCTAAGTTGTTCCTTCTAGTGAACTTCTCGATATCAACTCTTGTTTGGACAGAATTGCAAAAACAACATTTCTAGACAATGATCAGATAATTAAAAGCCTTAAATGAACTCTATAACCGTAACCTTAACTACAATATCAATTGCTGTGAAATAACCTTAACTCCATTCAAGTCTACGTGAAAATAATAAAGAACACTAGAGATTTATGTTGCTCGGTCTAAAATTGGCACCCATTCCACAAGGAGAGCTAGCCTTCCAAATCCGCTATGAATTTGGAGAATATAGAGTTTACAATCGCTTGATTGCTCAATATTTCCTAGGCCTAATTTACACCCAAAGAAAGTGTTATCTCATGATCTCTTATAGCATACTCACTTAGAAAACTCACAGGGATAAACCACTAAACACTTCTCTTGGTTTCTTGAGTGTGTAATAACCAAACAAAAATCTGTTTTATATGTTCCTAGGTAACATGCCAACACAAATTAGAAAAACTCAATCTTCTTTCTTATTATCTTTAATCTAAGATCAGATTCCAAAAAATTTTGGACTGCACTAAATTTGCTGGGAGGTTAAAGTCCCCCCCCCCCCCAAAGAAGACATCCAAAATATGGACAAGACTTCTTCCAAGTTGTTGTTGTTTTTTTTTTTTTTTTTTTTACGGGTTCAAACTCGAGACATAATTTAACAACGTTAATGAAACCATACAAATGCAATTTTTATTAATGGTCGCATGTGTTGTTCATAACACGAGGCAGAGGAGTTTTTAATGGCATATTGAGTTCCCGGTAAGCCTATCTAAGCATAATCGAGTTCTCTTAAAACCAGCCGGTGTAGGGAGTCTTGTAATTGTTGTCAAGTTATTGTTGTGTCGGGATGACTGGGACGCAGCTGCATCATGAAGTATGACTGTTGTACCTTGTTAAATGCAGGAGAAAGTAAGTTCTCAATCGATTGGCGGAAGCCTCAGCTAACCACGTCAGCTCTACCGGAGTATGGTTCTAATTTCCATAGTGAATTTGGCCAACCGATGGTATCATTCTACCAGTAGTCTTGATATTATTCTTAATTTATAGTTTTATATTGCTAATGCTAAATTTTTTTTTGTGGATGGATGATCATCCAAGATGTATTCCAAATATTCAAATGTAGATCAGAGTTTTGGGCTATTCCCTCTTTATGGAGCTCAATGCCAGGTTCGTTTATGTGCAGTTTTCGTCTATCACCTATATTGAGTAGGTTCAGTTTTGCACGACTGAGTGTTTGCACCCTAAACAGTTCCACTCCTGTTAAAACATCAAATACGAATCAAATTTCTTTACTTGCCTGCTGATGGAAGCAAAATCGTTGCAAAGTCATGTGCATTTTCCTTGAATATAGATACGCAAGTTTGCTCTTTTTCGGTTGCGGAGACGTTCTTGGAAGTCTTATAATGGTTTGCTTTGCTCTTCAATCCATATAGGGCCGCATCATGCTTCCACTGAATTTGACAGCAGAAGACGGACCGAGATATGTGAATGCCAAGCAGTATCAAAGGATCCTCACACGTCTCAAGTGCCGTGCAAAGAAGAAATTGGAGAACTTTGGAAGAGCCCGCAAGGTATTTCCTCCATATAGTATCTCCACTATGTTAATAATTTATAATTGTCTGCGATTGACGATGAGAAAGGCGGGGATTGAAACAGCAAAAAGTCATAGCTGTAATAACTTTTCCTTCAACTCATGTCATATGCCCAGCGTGGCAAATGTTATAACTGTAGTAAATCAGGTTAATCAGAGGCTTTACTTTAATTGGATTTGGTAGAAGATTACATTATGTGATAATTTGTCGTTACTCTGATATGTGGTAAAATAGTGACCATCTTTCTTTAACATTTCTGGATTAGTACGTTAATTGCTTCTTCTCAGGAAGATGTTGCACTTCAAATCATATTCACTTCTCTTTCTATGTACTGATAGCCATACATGCACAAGTCGCGCCATCTTCATGCTATGCGCCGCCCCAGGGGATCCGGAGGTCGCTTCTTAAATACAAAAGCCCTGGAAAATGCAACAGAAGTAAACATGAAGAAAACTGACAGTGATGGAATGTCACCCTGCCCAACCAGTCCTCAGAGTTCAGAAGTCTTGCAACCTGAGAGCAGAGATTTGAATACATCAAAAGTGGGAGATAACAACAGGACCAACCTTACTGGTTCGGAGGTGGCCAGCCTGTACTCCCCGCATCGCCTGCTGAACAATCATGTCATACCGTGCGTTCACCCACATCTACATGTGGACAATGGGGGGCATGACATGGTTATGCCCGGAAAGTGGGCTCCAGCAGCTGATAGCTGCCACAACCTCAAAGTCGTCTGAGGGCAAAGGAAGTGGTTCTGGTGCTAGTAGCAGCACCATGGTCACATCCTAGCAGCAATTCAAAGCTCAGTTGCAGTTACTGTTCTTGCACTGAGTTTCTTGGTCTGGAGGAGGCAATTCATCCTTGGCTCATGTGCATCAAGGTTGTCTTGACCATGCTATATAGCATGGCTTTAGGCGTTGAGACCTCGATGCCTAATAAAAGTATAATATCAAAGGTGACAATTTTAGGTTTCGTTGCTGGATCTTGATGTAATAAGGGCATGTCAAATGTGTGTTTGCTGTCAAAAAGACGTCAAAGCTATGCATATTGAAACCTGAGTGGCTGTGACTTGTTGGGTTTTCTGATTTCTGGGCGACTTAGTTTTATTATTTACACTAGAGCCTGCCTTTTGGGCATATCCCCTTTCTACTGAGCACAAGTTAGTGATTCAATCTCGTAGTCTTGGTGAGTGGGCACGCCTCAAAGGTATGATAAGTGGTTTCAGTATAAACCACTGTATATGCTTGTAAAGATTATGCATTTTATGTTTGTGTAGAAGCCTGATGCTTTGTAGGAAAACTGAATTTCCAGAGTTTTAATGATCCAGTGAACAGAACACTCGAAATAGCAGGATTAGGCAGAAGAATTCATGTGGTAGGCAGATTTCCTTGCGTGTTCTCATCATTAGAGGTTAGCCTCCAACGTAGTTTTGACAGGCCACAAAGTCTGTTTGGTTCAGCACCTGTCGCAATATGGACGAGGATCATATCTTCACAAAAGTTGAGTAATTGCCAGAGTAGACATATCCATTATACGCTTAGATCATCATACTCGATAACTCATAACTTATGGCATTAACCTCATGACACCAGTTCTAAAGCCGCAATATACCACCTTTTGCAGTAGCCTTTCAGAGCCGCTGTAAGCACCAGTTGCAATTACAGTAAGGTCTCAGTTGCCCCTGAAGATGACTGAGCTTCATCACTCAGTCGATGGATATAATATCACTAGTCTACTTTCTGATCAGACGAACACTAATATATCTTCTCAGTAGGTTCAGTTCCAACCATACCTATGATTGAGACGACATAAGCATGACAGTCAAGAAGTGTGATCTTCTTCTGGCTGATGGAATAGGAGGGTAATCTAACATTTGGAACTGCATGCGAAACTATCGAATAAACCTAATGAAGAATGGAGAATTAACCGTCTACATCATCTCCAAACCCAGTAGAACGAGAAGTAAAGAATAGGTGAAGTTAGGAGGAGAAATCCTTCAAAAAGCAGTAGAGTCGGTTGGCCACTATGATATCCACGAAACTATGAATTTCCTTAAGCCTTTTGCAATTTTGAAAAAGCAAATGATGCAGCTCAAATCAAAGTTGGTATCGAGTCCCTCCCAAATCACTGGAAAATTTGCTGCTGACTGAATAAAAATTAGAGTGTACTTCCATGAAAAGATGACCTACTCCCATAAAAAATCATGACTGAAGGCAAAAAGAATAAAGCAATCAAATTTAAACAGGGAAGCCTCAAGTGTCGAAACCACAATCTGGTATAGAACAATATGTATATCACTGAATAAACCAATAATGCAAGGAACCTCAAGCTGCAGGCGGCGGAGGGGATAGCACAGGTGCAGGTTGCTTATTGCTGCTGTTTTTTTCCCATGGCTTCACAGTAAACAGTACCACAAACAAAACAATCACTAGCAAAATTATGATGGCATAACATGTCCACTTCCGCGTGTTCTTCTGCAACTTCCTAGCAGTTTGCAGGCGCTCGGTGCCACCTCGCACGAATGAATTAGCTCTCGCCACATGGCTCTCGATGTCGTCCAGCTGCTCGCCCTGAGACTGCACCAGCACGGCCATGTCCAAGAATACCTGGTGCAGCTCCTTAAGATTCTTCTCCATGTCCTTGACGGCATCGTGCCTCTCCTGGATTTCTTGTATCGTGTCCAAGATTCTCCCTCTGCCTTGCTCCTGAATGGCCTTCTGCAAGAAGGTCTCACTCTCGCCTGCATATGAATCAGAGACTCGTAAGTATTACCATAACAAAGCTTAAATACTATCCTGCATTACAAGGAAACCAAGACAGCAAATAGCAGAGTAGTTCCTCTGCCTTGATCTTCATAATTTTTCATTGCAGAAATTATTCAAGTCCCTAGATTCTGTGAGTTCTAAAGTGCACTATGAGCAATGGCTGATCCTCAAAACAGGACAGAATGACATTTGTTCCACTGTAAGCATTAAGGCAGCATGAACTGAGTACAAGCAACATACAATCAGCAACCAAACTGTTAGATATACCCAATTCCAGTTCTCGATTCTACAGCTTCCAGTTTAGCCACACCACCAATCCCATGCCAAAACTCGATTTCGGAAATGGAAAATTTGTCCCCAAATTCTCATAATTCTCAAATCTCCACTGCGTTTGACTTTTTTTTTTCTTCTCTATCAGCACGAATACGCTCGATGCGAACACAAACACGGAAGCGCGATCCTTTCACGAAATTGGCATACCAAGGGTCGTAGCATATTGTGAATCTACCTGTTGAGATCAAGAGATCGAGCGTCCTCTCGTCGGGGTTCTCGCCGGTGACGGTGAAGTACCTCCGCTGGACGGTCTCCCGGTACTCCGACGAGATCAGCTGCCTCAGGGCGTTGAAGCTCTCCATCGAGTCCTGCAGCTTCTTCCTCAGCCCGCTGACCACGGAGGTCCGGGTCCTGTCCGACGATGAGCCCGGCCCGCAGCCGGGGAGGCTCCGGTTGGCGGCGTTGGACCGGTCGAGGGCCTCGAGGCGGACCTTGACGACCTTGGCCTTCTTGAGGGCGGCCGCGACGTCGCCCTCCATGCGCGACCGCAGGTCCTTCACGGCCCTCGCGTTGTGCAGCGTCTTGCTCTGCTCGTGCGACGACCGCAGCCTCTGGTGGAGCGACTCCAGCTCCTTCAGCTCCTCCTTGATGCACTCCACGTCCTCGAAGAACTTGTCCAGGTTGGCCCCGCCGGAGGAGGGCGCCGGCGCCGGCGGGGCGCCCATCTCGACGTCGTAGCCGCGGTCGGAGGCGGCCCTGGAGGGCGACCGGTCGCCGTGGAAGCGGGAGAAGGAGCGGGAGAACAGGTCGTTCATGGCGGCGGCGGCGGCGGCGCGGCGGCTGATCGGACGAGTTGAGGAGCGAAGAAGGTCGGACGGGTTTCCGGGCGAGAACTCGCGGATGTTATAGCCGCGGATGGGTTCTGCGGGAAGGAAACGGTAAAGGGGAGAGAGAATGAGAACGCAAGCGAGAAGTCAATGATGGGAACTGGGGAAGGAGGAGGAGGGTGGCGGTGGGGACAGGTGGGCGAGAAGTGTTCTTAAATTTTCCGGGAAAAAGGGGGAAGATTCCGGGAAAACGCGAGGGAAAAGCGCGTCGTCGGGGGGATAAGGCGGGCGGGCACGCGGGGGACTTGGTCAACCCGGGCGGTGAAGTGAAGACGACGGACGAAGGAGGAGGAAGAGACCTGGTCAGGTCTCGGATCACGGGGGGGTGGATCTTGGGAGTTCGTCTTTCCTTCTCTGTTTTGATTTGTTCTTTTCCCGGATGTCGTTTTGCACTTTGCGAAGGTTCGTCTGGACTTGGCCTCGGTTCCGCTTTGGGTGCTATTTGCAAGTAGGGACGATAAAGGAAAGAATCGGGATTTTTAAATGCCCATAATTAAGAAAAGGTCAGGTCGGGTTGGTCTCGAGACTTTGGTGCATCCTGATCGCTAACCCACGGTTAGATCTGATCATGAATTGGACGGTCCATGAGATCATTCGAGCGGAGAGGCCTAAAGGTTGTTTTAGGGCGGGGCGGGATGGAGGTCTCTAGTCATGAGGGTTGATGCGAATGGATTTGAACCACGGCTAGCCTGCAAAGTACGATAGCTACGCACGTGTTGATGCATTTTGAGCAACGAGTTAGGCTCAATTTTAGGGTTGGTCCAAGAAGCACCCGTAAATCATCTCCTATGCTTTTCGTAATGGTAGTGTTTCGCTAGTTTTGTTCCCGGTATCGTTCATTGAACGAACGATATGTTTCGGCTTTTATTAGAGGAGACTCAAGTTTCGTATTGAATCGAAACAAAGGATATCAAAATACAAATATTATTTCCAATCTTCGCATCACAACATTGACAACTTGCTAACTTTCACCTTTGGTTCTAACTTATGCTATAATATAATCAACAACATAGTTTAGGGATAGTTTGGTAAGCTAGAATTTAGTCAACAACAATGTTCCTAGATAAGAACATGTCGGAATTTAATCAATGACGTCAAACTCGTGGTACAACACCAGAATTTGGAATGTAGGCATTCATTGGAATCTAATCAATAATGGGAATCTGGAAGCGACAGCTATGAAACTAAAGTGCAATAAAGTAAATATAAAGTAAAGGCATTTAATGTATTGTTCGAGAGATTCTTCATTGGATGGCTCGTGGTATATATAGAGCAATTTGGTAACCGTCGAATAGTCTTTTCTTCCTTGGTGACCGTCCCTGATCTCTTCACATGTTCCTCTATCTTCCTACTATCCTTTACAATTGCCTTGATCGTGCTATACCACTCCTGATTAATCAACGGCGGTTGCATGACTTGGTCACCGAGTAATAACTGCTCCTTGACTTTGTGTGGTCTCTTGCACATATGATGATTCAGACTCAAATTTCAATGTCAATACTGCTCGAATTTATTATCCATGACATTATTCCGATATCTAGACACTTTGTGATTCCTTCCCTTACCATCGGACCACATGCTTCCATTCGCAGCCTCATCGACAACTAGTCAAACTTTCTTGCGTGTTTTTACTTGTCCTTTATTGACTAACACAGGACTTGTTACTATTTTTATCCTCATGACCAGCACGTGACGATACGGGCAACTTGGATTTCAGTAGGTGGAGATGGTGAGAGGGTGCGACGGATTGATTAATGTAAAAATAGATTTTCTACATTTGACCCGGGCATCCCGAAACTCTCTCTCTGTGGCAACCCTCGTCTTTATGCTTATGTAGCTGTCTCTTTATTGTAAAAGTATGTCCACATATAGTCTTTCTCCACCAAATAATATAATTTTTTAGATTTGATTCTGATGTGTTATTAGTGCTAGACGTCGCTTCATGCTCATTTCATAATTGGCTTCTGCATAGTTTTTGTCTACAAAGTGAATAGATAGTTAAGTACATAAAATTTTCATAGTTTTCCTCCACCTGATGACTTAGATTTTTGATTGAATTTGCTAACATTCTTCGTCATCGACCTTGTTGAGAGTCGCGCCCAATAGCCTATCAAGAACAAGACTAAAGAAATCAACCAATCTGAGATCTTGCACATAGACGTCGGACACTTAGAAAATGAACTGTGAAAAGGCACATTGAATCATGCTCGTTGATTCGTGGCGTTTCATCCGAAAGAAATGAACATAGCTGATACTAGACCCCATATAATTCACGCATTGTCCCCTACTTTATAATATTCTGTTTTTGTTGACATATATTTATAAAACAATTAATGGTATTTTACCTTAGAACTGTTATAATATTTAAATAATAAATCACGCATTCATCTACATCTTAAGCTTTTAAAATAATTAGCAGTGGTCTATTAAATTTTACTTGGTCTTAGAGTTAGGAGATCCTAATTTCGAATTCTCAAGACCTTCATTTACCTCCCTAATTGAATATTTCTTAGGCTAAAGCTAAAGTCCAGCCTAACCTTTGACAAGAACATGTGCCGCGAGATTAACTTAATCTCCACTATGCTATCTGCATTGCACATAAGGTCAACCTTCAAATTTGTTGTCCAACCTTTAAAAATTCTGGAAACCAAATTGGATATCAATATTTCTAAACGGTTACCTAACAACTCCTACTTTTGCATACCTCTCACTTTTGAAATTTATATAATGTCCCATTTTCCTACTAAAAAACTAGTATCCATGCATGAGCATAGCATGCAAAAAGGGTCTAGAACCATAAAAAGATATAAGAAATGTTATAACTTTTGTACAACACTCATTTTAATACCAAAACTTTTTGAACAATCATTTAAGTGTCACATGGGTGAAAAAATGAATACTTAAGTGCCTCCAATGACAAACTCTATCAATTCAACCTGCGTGAACTTGATAAAGAAACCTTAATTCATATGTGACTTTCTTAAAAAAAAAAAACGGATAACACACAAGATGACCTAGCAAACGGACTGTTTATTTTTATTAAAGTCAAGGAAACGTAGGGTTCTTCTTTATCATGTTGTATATTATCAAACAATTTGTATAGTCTAGGAAAGGTAGGGTTGCTTTTTGTCCTTGTCTTTGTCTCTGTCTCTGTCTTCATCTTCCTTGCTAAAAACCATGGAACGAGGAAAGGTAAAAGCAACTCAAACATCTCTCTCTCTCTCTCTCTCTCTCTCTCTCTCTCTCTTCAATTCGTTCACTTTCAATCTGCTACTTAGCGACGAAGCCACGACGGCGGGGAACGAGGTAGGAGAACTTGCTTTTCTTCGTGTACGGGCTGAGAACGAGGGTTTTGAGTTGAGGTTGCGTTAAGGGTTTTGTGGTAGTTGTGGTGGATCACTGAAAATCCAACTACATTGGATTGTAGGAGGTGATTCTTCGAAAGCTCAAAGCGCATTGGATTGCAGTTTATAATTTTGCCCCTATTTCCTCAATTTGGAGGTTAGGATTGGAGTTTAAAGAACATAATTGATTTTTGCCCAATTCATTAATTAGGAGGCCAACAATGTGTTAGATGACGTGTTTAAGTCCAATCATATTGACTTCACGTTTTCGGCGAGTCGCATTAGACAATTTAAATATATTACTGATAGCACTAAAATGATTGGTTTTTTTTTTTCCCTAAGTGACACTCAAATAATCGCTCAAAAAAAATAGCATTGAAGTAAGTGTTGTACAAAAGGATTTTTGATCTCCTTTTTCCGTTAAATTTATAATAAAGATAGAGATTAATTAGACTTTGCCTTCTTAAATGAGGAGTTACTTATTGTGTATAGTAAATTTTTAATATATATATATATATTTTTATTGAATTTCTCGAGTTAACAAAACGTTACGGCAAAACTTCATCACCACAAGCAAGATGCAAAATATGAAACCTCTACCTCCTGTTGTCCACTCAATTACGTGTAGATCCTGCAAGCCCTCCACTTGTTGATAAGTAATCTCCTTCCAATGGACGGATTGCTCAACACAATTCACTCTTATTAATTCACTTGTAGCTATTTTAAAGGGGAAGGCGCATAAATTTTTTAGCTTGAGATTATTTACGTTAATTGTAGTAGAGTCGACTCAAATATCATTTTTAGGAACAAATCGACTTGATTGTATTAATTTGACTGGTCAATAGATTTTTATTTACGAAAAGATTCGCCAAGGGAAATAGCTCTTTCCCGTGTGATTAAGAAAAATTGTCATATGTTGTGATTAAATAATTCTACATCTTGATTTCAAGACGGTTTATAGGAATGAGTTCCTATAATATCAAAAAGAGCTCTAGTTCAAGATTCCTGAGTATATTGTTAAGTCGAGCTCAAGGTAGTCATAATCAGTTCAACTAGCTTGTGAATCTAGTCATGCTTAATCAAATTCATATTATTTCTGACAGTATGCATAGTTGTAAAAATGGGGAAAAGTACAAAAAAGTCGTAAACATATTGCATTGGTACTAACTTAGTCCTAAATTTTTGAATTAAACCAATTTAGTTCTAATTACCAATTCAATCCATATGGCTAATTTAGATAGGAAATTATTGACATGGGCGCCGATGTCCTATATAGCATGGCTAGCGCTAACATGGGTATTTAAAAAAAAAAAAACATTGCTTTTTTCTTTCTTTTTCGTCCATGGCAATTGTGTGCTCCATTTTTGCCTTCAAATACACAGTTCATCTTCTTCCTTCCTTGTGTTCGCTTGTTTGTGTTGAGGTTGAGGTTGAGCTCACCCATCGCTGAGGTTGAGGATCAAGTGACCCTGACTTGGCCATTCGATTGGGGGTGCCTCACCTAAGGTACAACTCAAAAGGGCTATCCAATGAGAAATGCGAGACTCACTTGTTCAAGTTGGAAGTGGCAATCCATAGGGCTTTGTTGTCTAGCAACATTTAGACACTCGACCCTGATGAAGTTGATTTCTTCTTTAGCCCCATGTACATGTTGTGCAACTTCAGCACTACCAATGGCTTCCTGGCCATCGGCCACGTGAGATTGCCATTGCTCTTTGTTGTGTAGCTAATTTCATTGGAGCATCCGCTTTGGAGTTAGAGCTTTAGGTCTAACCACATCTCCAACAAGCCTTCTCTTGCCACAAGGAGGACAATTTTGGCAATTCGTTGAATTGATCGAGCCTTCTAATTTGGACTCTATCCCAAGTAGGTGTATGGTTTGGGGACAAATCACGTGGAAGCTAGTGGGCTTGTATCTACCTGTCCGACAAGGGTGTGGAGTAGTCATTAAGGCTAGAGGGTTTGGGCAAGGAGTAGCTTCTAGTAGGCTTCTAGGATGGTGAAGAAGGGAGAGGGAACAAACTATACTTTGCACCTATTAGGGGGAGAGTGATACAGAGATGTGTGTGTGTTTGTGAACTGGAATTAACTTACGGATGCGCCTTTTGCCGTAATAGCAATAATTAACTTTAGAACTCCAAAGTTAAGCATATTTAAGTGAGAGCACTCTCAAGATGAGTGACTTCTTGGAAAGGTGCTAACCTATAAGTCAAAGGATAAAACCATGAAACTTGGTATGGGATGGGCCAAATCAAACAATACTTTAAGTAAGTCTAGGGATGTTATAGGTGCTACGAGTATAACTTGCATGGTTGATATACCTGGGATTGGTTTTCATAATAGTACAGGCCAAATGGCATATGGTTTCATTTCTAGAGGGATGGTTCAACAAACTTTGCTTAATTTAGTGGTATCAATTCCAGTTACACCGAATGAAAAACTAGAAAAATTTATTTGCGTGAGCTTTAACCAATGGCAGTAGAAGAGGTTCTTCTATCTGACCATATTGAATCTAGTCAAGTACTTATTGGAGGTGTCTCTGGTAATTAGTTCAAATGAGCAATATGTTATGACGCTTGGGGCGTTAGAGGCATGGAAGCATGGGGACTTCTTATACCAAAACTATATCCTCGACTATTTAGTAAATTCTCTTTATAATGTTTATTGTAACATTGAAACTGCCATCCAATTATTGGAGTCCTTAGAAAAGAAATACAAGATAAAGGATGTGGGCACCAAGAAATTCATGGTTACCAAATTCTCAGACTTCAATATGGTGGATTCTAAATTTGTCAAAAGTCATGTTTAGGAATTGCAAATAATTTTGAATGATGTCTTTGCTGAGGGAATGTCACTTAGTAAATAATTCCAAGTAGCTACTATTATTGAGAAGCTGACTCTACGTTGATTAGACTTGAAATATTATTTGATGCACAAATGGAAAAAGATGATTCTTGAAGTTCTCATTCACGCCTTGAAATCGAGGATGACATCAGAAAGAATGCAAACCTTCCCATAGAACCGAATGCCAACATTGTTAAGTCTCCCAAATCTAAGCAAAATTGGAAGAGGAAAAAGTCTTTTCAAGAAAAAGACAAGTAGAAGGAACAGTCCCAAAAATTCTAAGGGGCATATTTTGTTTGCAATAAGCCTGGCCACTAAGTTAAGGATTACAAGAAATACCTAAACAAAGGCAAGCAGGGGTGTAGCCAAGCGCCTAATCTAACATAGTAGAAAGTTGATGAGAGATTGATTGTTGTTATGGTGTTTAAGGTATTCTTAGTGTCAAATGCTAACGATTGGTAGTTGGACATAAGTGCCATAAATCATATTTGTGTGGATAAACACTGGTTTTCTTTTTATAAGAAATTTAAGAAAGAGAATGAGCTCTATGTGGCTAATTTTACATAAGTAAAGATTTTCAGGAGAATTGATCCCGAAATTCACCTTTAGCAAGGAGATCACCCTGTTAAATGTGCTGCATGTATGAAAGATTGGGAAGAATTTAATTTCTAGCCCCATATTTGTCAAGAAGAATTTCAAAATTGTATTTAAATCAAACAAGTTTGTACTTTCCATAGAGATAAATATGTTGGGGGGGGGGGGGGGAATGTACTTTTATAATGACCTATTCAAAACCAATGTGCTTGTCATTGATGTAAACTTGAAATTTTTGTACCAAAAAACTATTAATAAAAAGAAGTTTTCAGTTTATATCATCATGTCTCCTTGTATATGGCATGATGGATTATGACATGTAAACTATGGTACAATGAAGAGATAGCAAAGTGGGAGGCTAGTTCCAAGGTTTGAGTTAGGTACTCGTTATAAGTGTGAGACTTGTGTTGAGTCTAAGTTTGCTAATAAACCATTAAGTCCGTTGAAAGAATTAGTGAATCTCTACAACTAATACATAGTAGTTTATGTGATTTAAAGTTTATAGAAAATAGAGGTGGACAAAAGTACTTCACTTTTGTGGATGGTTGCACTTGATTTTGCTATGCTTGTCAAGTATAAAAATGAAGTCGAGAATCAATTTGATACACATATCAAAGTACCTTAGTCCATCGACTAGTAAAATAAATTTGACAGTATAGTTGCCCACTCGATACAATGTACTTCCACATGCACACTTATAATTCTTCAAGCAAAATATGTTTTTTTTTTTAAATTAATAAATGTGAAGGATTATTGTAATTATGAATTAATGGCTCAACAAAAATGAGCAAAAAATCTCTTTGAATCATTTTCCACCATAGTTTTCTCTATCTTTAATAGACACATATGAACAAACATGTATTTTCAAATAATTTTTTGTAGTAATTTTCATTGTTGTAATTATAGATTAATGGCTCAATAAAAGTGAGCAAAAGATGACTCTTCAGATTTCCTACAATAGTTTTCTCTATCTTTAAAAGAAATGTTTGAAAGTATATCTCTTTAGATCTTTTCTCTGTCTTTAATAGAATCGAGAGACAATAGATTCGAAAGAACATGTCTCTTTAGATCATTCTTCTAGAGTAGTTTTCTTTGTCTTAATAAAAAAAAAAAATTGTTCAAACAAGTTTATTCAATCATGTCCTTTCAATCTTTATAAATGGAAATAAATTGTTCTTCATTTGAGGAGTAGAGGAGAAAACAACATTTTGATGCCTCTTCTCTTCAATTTTCTCTTTGGTTAAATATTTAAGTGTGCCGCTTTGAGGAAAAGTTCGATTGAGTCCTGTATGCATAATGTTAACACAAACATGTTTGAGATGTTATATCTTAGGAGGCTTGATAAATGCAAAGTACCATTTGCAGGAACCAATCATCTTAAGGAGGTTTAACAATCCATATGTCACCTCCTATCTAATTTTGTTACAATTTTATAGCCATTTTGCAAGTTGTTGACACTTGACTTTTAATCGACATGTCATAAAAAATGAAAAACCGAGATTAGGACTTTCAATCACGACGGAACCCATTTCTTGATTAAAAAGTATCGTTTTTCATTTATTTCTTTTGCAATGTCACTTTTAAGTATTTTCCTATTCATTTCCAAGCAAAACTCAAAAAGTTAAATGTTTGATTTTTGGGTTGATTCCTTGGACAACCCTTTAATTAAAAGTAAATCCCAAGTCAAAAATTGACTTTTTGCTTAAAAATATGTCAATTAGCCTTAATTTTACTTTTGTCAAATTAATTTTTTTAAAGTCAACTAAAGAATTGACTTTTGAGCAAATCTTTGACCAAAAAATTGGAAAAATTGAAAATCCACAAAACACATTTGACTTTTGTGTTGAAAATTTCATAAAAATCGATCACCAACCTTGTTTTTCGAATTTTTTGATTTTAGATTCAAAATCGACCATAAATAAAATTACTTTTGTTTTGGCCATAATTAGGTATAATTCTTTTAACAATATTTAGTCTAGGGACTATTTTTAATCCACTCGTTTATTCAATTTCAAGAATTGCCATGTCGAAAGGCAAATTGCCATTTTAAGTCATAATTAGGGGTTAAAATTGATTCTTCATAAGTTGTGAACGGATGATTGTTTTCCACTCATTTTCTTAAGATAAGTCCAAATTGAGGTCCGTTTTGAGAAATTAACATGAAAACTTCCTCAATTTGAGGAATTTCACTCTCTTGAATGTAAGAAAACTAAGCTGTTGAGATTTAATTGAAGAAATTTAGATTTACCTATTCTAGACTATCGTTCAATTTCATGAATCAAGGTCCAATTTTCATATTAAACCTCGATTCATTTTTGGCCTAGGTCTTGCCACTTTAATTCAAGGTCAATTTGAATGCATTAGGTTATCCTAAGCATGGGTAATTAGTCAAATAGGTTTATCACAATGTTAATTGAATTGAATTTCAATTAATTTGCAGTTTTAAACATAGAATTGCCAAATTGCCTGTTTCAGCCTACAATGTTCAATTACATGTACCCATAGTTTAAGTCCGCTATTTTTCACAATTATCATTTGATTGAGTTAATAGAAAACCCATAGATTGCATCCATGGGGTTTAATTGGCTTAATTGTATCAAAATCGGACAATTTCTCCTCAAATTGGATAAGTTTTCTCTTCAGAGGACCAAATTGTATACATTTTAAGCCCTATCCATAAGGTAAGAACCGATCAAAATTAGCCAACCGATCTAGAACCAATTAGATCAACACAAATCGATTTGACTGGTATGATTGGTTGCCGATGAGGCAAGTTGATTTGGCCCCTTGCCGGTTGGTTCTAGACCTCTAGTGATTGGTTTTGGGATCTTCACAGTGCTAATTTTATCCTTGTGCCATTGATTTTTAAGATTTTGAGAATTACCTCCTAAATCTCGGAAATTTGCGCTTTAGCCCTTAATTGAGCCTTTAAGCACAATTCTCGTTTTAAATCCCAATTTTCAAGAATCAGACACATTCGATCTATTATACGACACATCTTAATGGTGTTTAACTTATAAAAAATTAATTTGGTCATTAAATCAAGTTTTTGACCATCGGATCAAATTGACGGCCAAAATTGCTTGATCAGGACTTAGTATGAAAGGGATTTCCCTGCAATTTTGAAAGGGAGTCTCATTTTTGTGCAAATGACTCTCTTACTAAATTGAATTCTCTCTCTTCTCTTTGCTTCTTCCCACCCTCTCTCTCTCTCTTTTCTTCCCTCATGCGCAACCGCCTCTTGCTAGCGAACAACTCCTCGCAAGTGATCACATCATTGCTGCTTCACACACACACACACACTCTCTCTCTCTCTCTCTCTCTCTCTCTCTCTCTCTCTCTCTCTCTCTCAATGCTAATCGGAGTTTCAGCTAGCTTTAGTAATGGTTTGATCCACTCGATCAAGCTCAATCATCGGCATGGATATTGGTGATCATTCCCACGTCCTTTTCAAGTCAGATTGGTGGTCTGACATTCTCCTCTAGTCATCTAACCATTGCTGATCTCTTCGTCCAGGAGCTCTTAATCCTCTAGTGGTCGAAGCTTAGCTAAAAAGACATCGGAATAGTTCTAGTGGCCTAGTTTCCCACCGACAGTCCAAGGCTAGTTTGAATAAGGATCGATTTTGTCCCTAAGTTGAGCCAGCGCTCCAGCCGGCTCCTTGGTATTTTTTGATGGTCCGATCCAATCCTTGGAGCTTAGATCGTGTTTTGGCGACTATCTCTTCATCCAATTGTATCCAAAATTGAAGCTAAACGCAAAAAGGTAGATTCTTGAACTTGAATTTGATGAAATGAGATCGACATTCCGATCGAGGCTAGGATTCAAGATTAGATCCAAATGATATGCTTAAATCTAATGTTGATGAAGTTGTTTGATGATTTCTGGAAGTTTAAAGCTTATTGAAGATGAACTTGAGTTTTTTTAAGATGAGATTAATGTTGATTTGCAATTTTCATAACTCAGTAATATGCCTACTGTTTGGCCTAAAATGAGATCCTAAATGAGCTTATTTGGTCTCAAGTCTCTTTAGGCTTAGAGAATAGACTTCACAACCTTTGATTTGATAGGTCATATTGAAATCGTTTGAACCTTGAAAAACACATCCGAATTTGGTCAATTCTACAGTAGTTTAGATTGATTTTGTGGTTATGTTCTTATTCTAATTTCTAAATTTTCTTATTTTCTTGCTGATTTTTTTTTTGTTGATTTTTGGAAAAGTTTTCTTCACAAAATTTGTTCGAAATCTTCTCGAGTATTTCATGCATTTTTTCTAGATTTTTTGGTGATATTTTGGTTAGTCAAAGTCGCTTAAAACTTAGGTTGATTTGTCTTGCACCCAATCCAAGTTGCATTTTTGTGAAATTGAGCATGTAAATGAATCCATTTGACTTCATAATTTTCATAAGACTTGAAATAAATGTTGTGTGCATTCTAATGAAGTATGATTCGCATGATTTGCTCGTTGTTTGATATGTTAATTGGATGTTAAAACTGTGAAGGTTTTGCTACGATTAGTGAGTCTAGAAACATGCATCTCTCTTATTCTTTTCACTTAGATTTGCGTGATCTCAATTAGGTTTTTGATGTCTTAACAAAAAACGTTCCTCATTTCACATTCCATTTATAGAATTTTTAGTTAGATTTTTGCATGTCCTTAGGTAATTGAAATCAAGCATGTTTTGTAATGTTGAGGTTAGATTATAGACTTATCATGAGGATATGAAAATGCATTAATTTAGATCTCTAAAAGACCAAATCTTATATCAATGCCTTCTTAACTTTTAAAGTGTGTATTACAAGCTTTGTGTCCATATATGATACATCACATTTAAGTATCGTTTAGTATGTGAATTTCATGTGTTAATTAGGCTAGTTGTATTAGAAAAATGTCTAACATGTTACTTTAGTTTTAAGTCATTTTGCATTGCTAATAACTTGTATGATTCTTTTGCATCTCAACCTAGGGTTAAATGTTTATCCGAATCATTTTTCACATCCAATCCTTCATTGTATGCGGATTTCATGCCATTCATACATTGTTTAAGTGACTTTAAAAGTCATAAATGCATACTATTTTCTGATTTGTTAATGGCTGATATGCGCACTTTTACAAATATCGATCTTTGAGGATTGAATTGACCACGATTGGACCCGAACCTTTCTAGGAAGTCATAGAGCTCATTTAAACCTTTCAAATGCTGCTAGTTTTATGCAATTTTCTTGTCATTAGACCCACTTTCCATTTTTTTCAAATTAGGTTAAGAATTTTGATTTAGGATAAATTCGGAATCCTTGTTTTACCCTTATTTAGGCAGACTTTTGTTGCTTTCGTGTGAATTTTTCAGTAGCGATTCTTAAGTTCAACCCTTAACAGACTTTGATTATTGCCCATTTATCTTCATTGTGGTGAAATTTCATGATTTTTAGATCCCGTTTGATAGGTCAAATCTCAGTTGCAATAGTATAATGTCATGTTATTTTGTCAATTTTCTGATACCATAATGTGCATTTTTGGATTTTTGTAAATTCATGCTTCTCTCTTCTTAGAAACTTTCTTCACGGAAATTATTCCTTATGATGTTATGTGTAATTTTTTTAAGGATAAATTATCAATGGGTCATTTTCAATTTTGTTTATTTGGCTTGTCTTATTTGAAATATTCTATTGTAAATCTTTGTTGTGATTGTTTATCTAGATTTTTAAGGATGGTTTGCATGTGGAATTAGGTTTCATTGTCTTCATGAAATTTGTTTTAAGTTTCTTGATCTTCATTGTTAAAAATTTTCAATAAATGAATTGATCTTTTGATCACATTTTCCTCAACATTGATTTGAAATGTCATTTCAAAATGTCTTTGGTACATGTGATGCTTCCAACATTAAACTTTTTAGATTCTTTCAAATTACATTGAGATTGTCAAGGTTTGGATTGTATTTAAAATGTCTACAATGTATGTGAGTTCATGATATGTGAGCCCCAAACTAGTTTTGGCAATTAAATGTGTTTTATAGCCGAGACATTCCTATGTCTAAAAATCTCGTTTTTCTTTCTTAATGTTTCAAATACATCCGAACTTTTTGAAGCATCAGGTGAATCACACGCATGTATGAAATCATGTCATTTTTTTTTTTTTTTAGAAATGCTTGTGATTGTGATTGGTGTATACCTATTCAATAAGACTTGTCGATGGTTCATTTAAATTGGTTGATTGTTTGATAAATAAGACTCAAGGGCCTACCCGCCTATTTAATTCATGCTGATGTCTGTGGATGTTAGATATATATTATGTGTGATGCTTGATCCCATAGGCAGGTAGGCCCTTGATAATATGATTTAGGGATTCATAAGCATTAGTGGCCATGTGAGAACACAAATAGTCACTAATAACAATGGGTCATAAAAATGAATTGGAATAGGCATCTAGAGGGACTGATGCATGAATTGCAAAGGTTGATCTCGAAGCCCAAATTTCGATAATTTCAAACATTGCTTCAATTGTTTGACTGTTCTTGATTATTCCTTGTGTCTTTGACTATTTTGTTGTGTAATGATTATTTCTTTTCATTATATGTACCATTTTTCCTTGATATATGTTTTGGGTTTCTTCATTTGTATAAACACCCAATGAGATGTGAGTTTCATTTTTTGGACTTTATTTTTGTTCACCAATGAGGGTTGTATGTTAGATTTATTACTTTCCTATATTATTTACTTACCATCTAGTCCTTTAAATTCAATTTTGTGATTTTTTTTCCTAGAAATAGAATTGCATGAAAACGATCATCCACGTGTAATCATTTAGTTTAGGTTCATCAATCTCAGAAAAGTAAAAAGAAATGCATTGACACCTTATGTAACACGACATACTGTTAGGTACTAAAAAGACGTTAATAAGAAATTTAGGGTAACTCAAGTCCTTGAACCTAAATATGTAGTTGCATAGAAATCTAAGGACAACTCCCGACCCTTAATTTGGTTTTCTAGCCAATCCCCAAAAACGAGACTATTAGCGGTTCCCATTTTTATTTGGTTATCTTAAACAATTAGACTGAATAAAAATAAACCAATCGTGAGGAGTATGGACCTCGATGAGGTTCACTGGGGTTTATCTTACCTACCATGGAAAGTTTCTAATGGATAAAATGACCATCCATAGGGAGTGTGTACTAATGGGAGGATTGCCATGGTCAAGGTAACCCGGAATCCAATTTCCACACCTGACTTTCTTTTCTGAAGTGTGCAGCTTGTGTGGGTGTGGATCACGACACCTTTCACTGTCACATGAGTACGAGTTTGGGAGAGCTTATAATTACGTGCAAGGGAACTCACAAATGGTTCGTCTCGTAAGGCGAGGTGATGATGCTTTTGTGGATGTGAATCGTGAGGGAACTCTTATGATCAAGTATTTCTAAATCCGACATTTTCCTCTATCCCCCATGAGGCGATGAGGTTGGGTCGCGACACAAGTCTATCTATAATTTGTAATTTAATTCTCTTTACTTGTTAAGAAAACTCATTCAATATATTTATTCATTGACTTGGTCCTATTAAATATGTAACCATTTTTTTTAGAGTTATTATTACAATTAAATTTTATTGGTTACAATAAAAAATATTGTATTACATATTACTACACATAAAAGCCATCATTTTGTAACATTTTTGTAATGGCTGTGTAATGATTTTGTAACATTTGATTTATTTCTTAATAAACCCTACGTTATTTTATAACTATCCTAAATTTATGATTGCCAATTGATTTATAATGGTTGTCATAACTCTATCTTTCGTTTGCCTATGAAATCAAACTTCAAACCACAATCCTTTAAGACACACTAAATTAAAAGAGAATTTTTTCCTAAAATGATTGTTTACTTACCAAAGTGGCACTTAAGTCATCGCTAGAAAATTTTTGGCACTAAAATGAATGTAATACGAAAGTTATGGTATTTTTAATATTCTTTTCCCATCTATTGTATATTAAAGATAGAGATTAAATAGACTTTACCTCTATAATGTAGAGCCACTTATTGTGGTTAGTTAATTTTTAACAATAAAGGAACCTAAGAATTCACAAACAGATCTTGTGGCACTATTGCTTACTTTATTATTATTATTATTATTATTATTATTATTATTATTATTATTATTATTATTATTATTATTATTATTATTATTATTATTATTATTATTATTTATTATCTTTCCTCTCTTTTTTAATTATTTAATTATTTAATTTCTTTTTCCTTTCCATCATTCTTTAATAATTTTTTAAAATAGTAAATTATATCAATATACCTAAGATACGTTATATATTACATTTATTTTATAAGATATAATTAAATTTGAATATATAAATAAAAATAAGATTTTAAATTAAACAAGTAAATTTTCATATTTTGTTATTTTGAAATTCTTATATTAGAATTTAAATATAATTTATACTAAAATATAATTTCAATTTTGTTAATTTAGGAAATTTGTTATTCGAGTTCTTATAATGGATATTAGAAATGCAATTCTCCTTTATTCCACTTTCCTCATATGATAATTTTATCCTGTTTATATCTCTCCTATATCTGTAACAGTCACCAAATACAAAATATAATAAATTTTATCATATCATAAATTATGTCTTGATTGCAAAATGCAGCCTTATAGAATAAGTCAAGAAAGCTTTTTTCCATTAATCATCTTAGTTGGAGTTAATGGATAAATTTTATAGTATAGATTCGACAAATTCAGGACTTTATCATATTCTTTGAAAGTTGTAGAATTCAATTATATTTCCACTATTTAAGTTCTAAGGATTCTCGAATTCAATTATATTTCCACAGGTTTGAAAAAAATCTATCAATTCCATTTCTAGGGAAAGTTATAAATGACCTGGCCCTCCCCCATCCCCCCCATCTCAGCGTGGGCGGTGCATAACTACATATGGTCGCTTTCCCTGCGATCCTCTTCACTCTCTTCTCCCTCCGCGTGCGCCCCTCGCTCTCCGCCGCTCCCCCTCATTTCCTCCTCCTCTCCTCCCGAACCTTCTCCGCTTCCGCCATGTCCCACCGCCCCAACTACCAAGGCGGCCGCCGAGGAGGCGGCGGCCGCGGCGGGGCCCGCCGGGGCGGCGGCGGCGGCGGCAGAGGGGGCCGCGGCGGCCGCGGGGAGCAGCGGTGGTGGGACCCGGTGTGGCGCGCGGAGCGTCTCCGGCAGCAGGCGGCTGAGGTAAAGTTACTGTTGTCGACTCTCTCTCGCTCTCTCTCGATCGATCGACCTTCGTGGTTTTCATGATCGGATTGGTTGAGTTTGGTTCATTTGTTGGCGAATCAATGGTTCGGTTACATGTCCGTCTTACGTACAAGACGGATTGTTGTATCGTAGTAGTAATGGAGCGGCTGAACTTCGGGAATGTCCTCTTTGTTCCTCTAAATTACGAGAAATGGTGCTCTGTTTGGCAAATCCTCGGCTTTACGTTCACTTAGGAATGATGGTACGGGCTAACTAACTTATTTCTTGTTACTGATCGGCGATCATGTTTGCGTAATCTTGGACTTGGTGGAAAACGTTATTACTTTGTGATCGGGTATACGCAGTGCCTTCTGGGAGAAAAAAAGTTGCGGAGGTTATTTGATAGTGATGGAACCATCATGAGTAGTTTCATAATTGCATTTATTTTGACCGAAACGATATGAGAAACTTCCATTGTAAAATGGGGTGCTACTCAAGTTCTCTCTGTGTTGAGGAGGTATCTTGCCACTGGCTCATTTTGCATGATTGGGATAGTGATGATGTGGTAACACTGTTGTGAATGAATTTTGTGCTTGCCATTTCTGGGGGATTCATCTACTGTTCTTGATGTTCAGATGGAAGTTCTTGATGAGAATGAGTGGTGGAGTAAGATGGAGCAATTGAAAAGTGGTGGAGAGCAGGAATTGATAATTAAGCGTAACTTTAGCCGTGCAGATCAGGATATTCTGTCGGACATGGCTTACCAGCATGGGCTTCACTTGTAAGTTTCAACTTTCTCATCTTATTGCTTTTGTGCTGTGGAAAGCTAAGGAGAGTGAAGTCTATACCTCATTGTTAAGTATTGGACCACAGAATCCCTGAATTGTCACTTGCATGATGACAGATGAATTTTTTGAAAAATGGGGAGCTCGATTGAGCTCTTGTTTATTTATACAAAGAAAAAGGATGAACATAACTATAACGAAAATTTTGACATCGTACATACAACCAGTAAATGGTGAAAGAAAGTTACACAAGGATGCTATTGTGATTGTGACCTGAATATATGAATTTATATAACTTGATATGTTAGTTATTTTTTAATTTTCCACTAACTTTATAATGTACTTTTAAGTTTGGTCTCCTACTTATTTGTACTTTGCAACTTCCTGGCCTTGTGAAAGAAAGCCATGCATACAATAAAGGGAAGGCACTTGTTGTTAGCAAAGTTCCACTGCCAGATTATCGGGCAGATCTGGATGAGCGCCATGGATCGACACAGAAGACGGTAACATTCGCATGCAATCCTTTTGTGGATTTCTGTTCGATTGCTTTGCAATGAAGTTAGAATGTGTTTTTAAGAGTGGGGCAAGGCAAACCTTTGACATAACTTATATGTAGTGCAAAAGTCCAACTTTGGAATGTGAAAAGGATTTTTCTTTTCTCTTCATTGTTTAGGGGAAGGTTTTCAACTATTGGGCTTTTATCTTTATTTTTTGTGCTTTGTGCAGATTCAAATGTCTTCAGAAACCCAGAGACTTGTTGGGGAGCTTTTAGTTGGTTCCTCAGTATCTGTTGGCAGCTCCTCTTTCCCATCTAGGCAGGGGGGTAAACAAGTATTGCCAGCTGGAAATATAGAGAAATCTGTTTCAGTATTGGAGATCGATTCTGCTAAGGAGAAACTTAATGCTGAACTTTTGGCTAAGCAAGAAAAGATGAAGGTGGGTATTGTGATTGGTGCGAGAGATTGTATCACTCATTGATATCTATTCGTGAAATCAGATATTTCTCTTGTTTACGAATCCTCTAAACTCATCAAGGCCATTTTAAGTACACGTTGCCCTTGCAGGATAGTGCCAATGTCAAGGCAATGCAGTCTTTCCGCGAAAAACTTCCTGCATTTAAAGTGAAAGCTGAGTTCCTAAAAGCTATTGCGAATAATCAGGTGTAGTGCCTTCTTCTTTTGATCTGTCAAGTATTGAACTGATCTTTCTTGTAGAAAAGACTTATTAGGCTGTTCTTGCTTGGATTGGCTTTTCAACACAATAAGTAAATCAGCAAGTTGTATGTTTGTCAGTGAGTGTCACAACTCTAAAATAAAGCATCTTACTTGCTTTAGTAAGTCTATACTTCCTCTCTAGTGGACTTTTGAGTTTTGTATGAATTTTCACAATGCTACTACGTTACTACTATGACAGACCTGTCTGTGAGATATGTAGTGGAAGTGTTTTATTTAGATGTTTGATGTATACTATCACATTGATTTTTCTTAGACACCTTTGATGATCTAGGTACTAGTAGTATCTGGAGAGACAGGTTGTGGTAAGACTACACAGCTCCCTCAGTTCATTCTGGAAGAGGAGATATCTTCTCTTCGCGGAGCTGACTGCAGCATAATGTGTACACAACCACGTCGTATATCTGCCATATCTGTTGCTGCTCGAATATCTTCTGAAAGGGGAGAGGCACTTGGTGAAACTGTTGGATATCAGATCCGTCTGGAAAGTAAGTCTTCTGCAGAAACAAGGCTGCTATTTTGCACCACTGGAGTACTACTTAGACGACTGGTAAGTAAGTTTTGATGATTATTTCCCCTCTCTTGAAACTTTAGTTTGAGTACTGTACAGATAATAGTAACTTCTTTAGACTGTGCAAATGCATCTTTTATGGGAATTACAGACTGCACTTGCTCTCTGTGCATTCAACACGAATTCATAATTTGGGGTGGTACCTTGAAATTTCATATTATACCTTCTATGGAAATTTCATGATTGAACATGTTTGTAATGAACCTTTTTAAAAATAAATTGTCTTTTTATTTTTTGGTTGAAGAAAATAAATTGTCTTTGGATGTTGTATAAGTCCTCCAGTCTCATTGGACTTACATTTCTGCTACATGCTGTTGTTGCACATGGTGAAGCTCTTTTGTCAACTTATGGCTCATGCATTTTTGTTTGTTCATTTCATCACTGTGATGTGTTTTCTTTTTGATCTCTGACCATGATGTGGAAGCGCAGGCTCAAGACCCAAAATTGACTGGTGTAAGCCACTTGCTTGTGGATGAAATACATGAAAGAGGCATTAACGAAGACTTTCTGTTGATAATTCTGCGTGACCTTATTCCAAGGCGTCCAGATTTACGGGTTATTCTGATGAGTGCAACCATTAATGCTGACTTGTTTTCCAAATATTTTGGAAATGCTCCCACTTTGCATATACTGGTAAATGAATATTATTTAATAGAACAGTACTTTTGCGCATTTTAGTCTTGGAAAGATATCTCAAAACTATGCACTTTTTGATGTGTAAATCTTGCAGGGGTTGACTTTCCCTGTGGCAGAGTTGTTCCTAGAAGATGTGTTGGAGAAAACTCATTACATTATAAAGTCCGAGTTTGATAATATTCAGGGAAATTCAAGGAGGAGGAGGAAGCAGCAAGATTCTAAGAAAGATCATTTGACTGAACTTTTTGAGGCATGCTTCTGTTCCTTGTTTGTTTTGCTAATTTTTTTTAGACAGCATTGTTAATTTCTTCTCAGCGTGTATTCTATATCAGGCAAAAGAATTAGAGATGCATAACATTACTTCTGAATATATGTAATGGAGATTACTGGCATTTTGTTAGTCTTTAGAATGATTTGATGGGATTATATAGCATTGTATTATGTTGACAACCTAATTCTTTAGCAGGGAATCATTGTGTTTTAATCAATAAGAAAAAAAGAACATCACTGATTTTGCATACTGTCCAGTTTGATTTTTCATTCTGAAAACATGGTCATTTTCGACTTGGTGTAATTCTATACCATTGGCACTGTAATTAGACCAAAGAACTTCATTTTGTGTCTGGAGTTGCAGATAATCTTGTGTGGAAGGCAGTATTTTCACACAGGACTTGAGGGAGAAACAGTTAACCAACTTTGTTTGCAGTTCAGTAAGTTTGAGTGGTTGAAATTATTAAAGAAAGAACATGGTACAGATGTAAACTCCCTGACCAGTGGATTATGATCCTGAGTTTGATAATTACTTGATGTTATTTTATTGATACCAACACTTTGCACCCTCCATTCAACTGGCATCAACATGGCTGGAAAATGCATTAGTGGTACATTTGGTTTGTGGAATAGAAGAGAAAGTGGAATGTCACAGCCACCCTAAAGCTACACTAATTAACTGGTCTTCCTGTCATTTTCTCCCTCACACAAACTTAGCAATTTCTTCTATTTCTCCAAACCAGTGTGTTTGCTCCAAAATGGCTGAGAGTTAGTATTCTTTCTTTTGGGATACTATTGAGCACGAATTGCTGGTAAAAGTAGGATCTTATACCAGTCAGTATCTTGGGTTTCTTTTGGGGGGGTGTGGGGGGCGAGAGCGAGAGAGATGTCAGAACAGTTTCACATCTGTGGCATCAGATCTTGTGCCTAATCTATTCCTGCAACATCAGTCTAAACCATTGTGTTTGCCCCAAACAGTTCGTGTTTGTGGCAGTGCTGAATTCTATTTCTGCTACATCGGACTAAACCAAGATGTTTGCCCAAAAATGGGTGGGGAGAGGATATGTTATTTCTTTTAGGTTACTTTCTATATCTATTCCTGCAACATCAGTCTAAACCATTGTGTTTGCCCCGAACAGTTTGTGTCTGGCAGTGCTGAATTCTATTTCTGCTACATCAGACTAAACCAAGATGTTTGCCCAAAAATGGGTGGGGAGAGAGAGAGAGAGAGAGAGAATGTTTGCCCAAAAATGGGTGGAGAGAGAGAGAGAGAAGTTGGGTATTTTAGACAGTCTCTTGGGTTTCTCACTTTGTCTCTCCGCATCTCATACCTATAGATTGTATCTGTACATGAAGAGAAAAGAGAGTAATGAAGTTAATTTTATTTTAGACAGTCTCTTGGGTTTCTCACTTTGTCTCTCCGCATCTCATACCTATAGATTGTATCTGTACATGAAGGAAAAGAGGTGTAATGCAAGTTAATTTTAGAATATGGCCAATGTTGCCTTGATGGTCCATGTTTAAACCATACTGTTCTGGTTCTCTTTTTGATTCACAAGTATTTAATTTAGAGCAAGAAATATTTGGAATGTATAAAAGATATTTTTCTTGTGGACCTTTCTTTAGATGCACATTGTCCTGATTGCTATTCAAAAGTTTTCTTTCGTGAAATTTTATATTCTATTAATTTTGGTGCGACAAATTATCTATATAGGACGTTGACATTGATTCTCATTATAGAAGCTACAGCAGATCAACAAGAGAGTCTCTTGAAGCTTGGTCTGGTTCACTGATTGATTTGGGTCTGGTATGTTCTTTTCTCGACTGCTCTCATAGTTCTTATATTCTGAACAACTAGATGTGGCGCATCTGACTAGGATGAGTGGCGGCATTACTAATGGATGTTAGCACAGGCATTTTTTCCTGACATTGTTAATGGTGATTCTTTAAGAGTCCAATTACAAGTCCCAGTGGGGATTTCCTGTTGTTGGATATCAGTTAGAGGATATTGAACGTATTTGAGGTACTGAAAAACAGAATTTGACATTGAGATTGAGAGGCATGCAAGTCAGCTCTATTTCCAAAGGTTTTCCTTTTCTCTAAACCAAGCATTGGGAAGACTAGCTGATGGAGCAAAATCCAAATAGAGTTCCCTTCTCTCTCTGTGTGTAGAAGCTCACCCTCTTTTTGGGGTATAGCCAGTTCTACCAGCGAGATGCTACCCTATAATTACTGATTAAACAATAAAACAAATTTACTTCCCCATAATAAGTGTTCTTTTGACTCACATTTGCTTTTGTGATTAGTTGTAACCAACATTGTCTGGCTTTTGTAGTAGTTAGTGCATATCATTTGAAGCACCTACTAGGAGATCTTCGCACTTTAATTTTTGCAGCATTGAAAATTCACAGGTGGAGTCAACTCTTGAATATATATGTCGCCATGAAGGTGATGGAGCCATTCTTGTATTTCTCACTGGATGGGATGACATTTCAAAGCTGCTCGACAAGGTTAAAGTTAACCATCTGCTTGGGGATCAGAGCAGGGTTCTTGTCCTTCCTTTACATGGTTCCATGCCTACTGTTTATCAACGGGAAATATTTGACCGTCCTCCGCCAGGTAAGAGGTAAGCATTTCCATCTGTTCTGATTTGGACTTTCTTTTTCCCATGAAATTAATTTCATCCTCCTCTGTCCTCGTCTTTCTTGCTTATTATGGGGATACTCTCCCAGATTATTCAGGATAAACTATTATTACTCAAAAATTTTGTAAACTGTTGTAGTAGCATATTAATATAGACATATCGAGTTGGAATTTCATGTTTGTCAATTTAGAGTTTTCCCCTGTTGCTTTTGTGCTTATTAGTTGGTAGTGGACAGAAATGTGGACATTATTAGTGTCATAAAGGCTTCCACTTCTACTTATCAATCATTGGCTATAAACGGCTGCATCATTTTGCAGGAAGATTGTGCTGGCAACAAACATTGCAGAGAGTAGTATTACAATAGATGATGTTGTTTATGTTGTTGATTGTGGAAAGGCAAAGGAAACTAGTTATGATGCCCTGAACAAGCTGGCTTGTCTTTTACCATCCTGGATTTCAAAGGCCTCAGCACATCAGGTATGCATCATGATGATTTAACTTGTCTCAGTTGTGAACACAAGAAGTGAGATTTCTGTGAGCTCTGTTAATTTTGTTTCTGAGCCTCTCTCTCTCTCTCTCTCGTCTGGAAACACTTCAGAGGAGAGGACGTGCTGGACGTGTGCAACCGGGAGTTTGTTATAAGCTTTATCCAAGAATTGTTCATGACGCAATGCCCCAGTTTCAACTTCCGGAAATTCTCCGGACTCCTCTACAAGAACTTTGCCTTCACATTAAGAGCTTGCAACTTGGTGCAATTGGATCATTTTTGTCCAAGGCACTTCAGCCACCTGACCATCTTGCTGTTCAAAATGCTATCGAACTGCTAAAAACAATAGGGGCTCTCGATGATAAGGAGGATCTTACTCCACTTGGTGAGGGAAATAGAGTGGTTTCTCCTATTTAATACTGGCTTTGCATTGTAATTGTAACCTGGTATTCTTGCACCTGACAGGCCGTCACCTATGTACTTTACCTGTGGATCCAAATATCGGGAAGATGCTTTTGATGGGGTCCATATTTCAATGTCTGACTCCTGCCCTAATCATTGCTGCTGCTCTCGCTTACCGTGACCCATTTGTCCTTCCAATAAATAAGAAAGAGGAAGCTGATGAAGCAAAAAGATCCTTTGCCGGTGATTCCTGCAGGTTGAATCAGTGGTTTGGGCCTTAGTTTTTGCTTACTTTGGAGCATCATGTTGCTGAAATCAAAACTCCTCTGTTTCCAGTGTAAAATTTTTGCATGTCTGTACTGCAGTGACCACATAGCACTTCTGAAGGCTTTTGAAGGGTGGAAAGAGGCAAAACGAAGTGGGAAGGAAAGATCATTCTGCTGGGAAAACTACTTGTCCCCAGTGACCTTGCAGATGATGGATGACATGAGAATGCAGTTCCTAAATCTCCTTTCTGATATTGGCTTTGTAGACAAATCAAAGGGCCCTAGTGTATGTCCACCTTGGTGATATTTTGCATAGCTTGTTTTGTTGCAGCATGTTTGATGCCTTATTTTATCAATTCCTCTCTCTCTCTCTCTCTCCCCCCTGTGATTTTGGACTTCCATTCATGACTGTTGCAGGCATACAATCTTTATAGCAATGATTTGGAGATGGTATGTGCAATTCTCTGTGCTGGGCTTTACCCAAATGTTGTTCAGTGCAAAAGAAGAGGAAAGCGGATGGCATTTTACACTAAAGAAGTTGGTCAAGTGGACATTCACCCAGCATCTGTCAATGCAGGCATCCATCAATTCCCCCTGCCATACTTGATATACAGCGAAAAGGTGAAAACTACCAGCATTTTTATCCGAGACTCCACAAATATATCAGATTACGCTTTACTTCTTTTTGGCGGAAACCTTGTTCCCAGCAAAAGTGGGGAGGGTATTGAAATGCTTGATGGCTACCTTCACTTCTCTGCATCAAAGAGTGTGCTGGAGTTGATACGGGTAACTCCTTTACAATTCCGAGTGTTTGTTTGCATTTGTTAATTTGATTCTCCTTTTAGTTTCTTTTCCGTTCTATAAAAATTCAATTTGGAGAGTATTTTTGGCAGAAATTGAGAGGGGAGCTGGACAAGCTTCTGAATAGGAAGATTGAAGAACCTGGCCTGGACATTTCCAGTGAGGGAAAAGGGGTGGTGGCGGCTGCAGTAGAGTTGCTTCACAGTCAGAATGTACGGTACTAATTCATGTCTGAGAAAATGGACATTTTTATCAGATGATTTAGGGTACTACTTAATTCTAGTTGCAGCCTAGTTGTTGGAATTTTTCTCTTTGCTAGGATGAATATTAGTTTGTACTTTGTACATCAGGGTGTCTATTGTATAACTTCTTTTACGGCCTAATATATCCTGCAAAAACTGCCTTTTGGTATGACAGTGGCTTCTTTGAGGAAGAAAACCTAGCAAAATTTTGAGTATGTTAATTGCAGTATTCAGTAATCTTGTTGGATAGGATCTCTTTTTATGTGCACATGTGTTCGCACGCGTGTGCGGAGTGAAGGCTGATAATACGGTAGACCTGTGCATGCACTGAATTATGATGTATGTGGTTGATCTTCGTGCTGGCTGAAGGGTTGATTCTGGTTAGGGATGTAGTCGAGCTGAGTTGAGTCAATACGGTGCCAAGCTCGAGCTTGACTGGACTTGCAATTTTGGGGTTCAAAACTTGACTCAAGCTCAATCAAGTATAGAAAATTTAGGCTTGAGCTCAATTTGAATTGAAAATCCTACTATTCAAGCTCAACTTGATGCAGTAGAGTTAAGTTACAGTTATTATAAAATATTTTCGAGAAAAAAAATTATAGAAGCTCGATTGGACTCGCAAGCTTTTGACTGGAGCAAGGGTGAGCTCAAGCTTGCCTCGAAATTAGACTAGTTGATCTCAAGTGATCATCGAGCCAAGTCCAAGCTACTCTCGGTTTCACTCCTGATTCTGCTTATTCAAGTAAGCACCGTAGCGTGTGCATTATTATCCATTTTAATATGATTTTAAACATTCTGTTGAATAGTTCTTGTTGCGTATCTTTATCTTACTCAAGAAGTAAATGGCTTTCTGTTGCTTTTTAATGCGTGTGGGCCCTTTTTGAGCCGCACGGATTTGATGCGTGCTCTTCAAATCAAAATATTAAAAGAGCCATGAAGCAAGAAAAGGTTCGTATTTTATTTCATTTTTCGTCTCCATCAGTGAGCAAGTGGCCCTGTATTGCTGGACAAGTTTTAAGTATGGCGTACTTACGATCTTGCATTGCAAAGCGGAGGAAAAAGGGGAGAAAAGACTGATAATGCACCGTTCCTTCTCTCTCTCTCTCTCTCTCTCTCTCTACCTTTCTTTTCTGATGAAGCATGCATTTCTTGTTGATAAATCAAGATTAAATCTGTTATAAACTATTCTGCTTCCATGCTGCTGATCTTGGAGTCTATTTAGTAGAACTTCATGAACTTTAGAGAAATTTTTTGCTAGAGTTAGAATCACAAGATTTCATGTTCCTCATTAGCCAAACCGATGTTTGACCGTGGCATATTTTGCAATTTTAGAGATCACTGATCATATAGCTATACGTTTCCAAGCCTCGAATGCCCCCTGTTTGTCGTACAGCTCAATTATACTTCTTTTGATACCTTGCACCATATGAAGAGATGGTTTCGAGTTTCGAACCGATATGACAATCTAAGCATCTGCTGACTGCAACATGCCGCTTGTTCAATCCGTCATTAGGGGATTATTTGTCTAATATAGCCGGTCAACATGTGAAACTATGCTTAGGAATGTTTGGTGTGGACCACACTAGTCTATGCCAAGGCGTCTCCTTAGCTTATTCCAAGCATTATGAATTGCGAAGCATTTCAAAAGGAATTGCCGGCCAAATTTCTATCTGAGGGTCTTGGATGAGGATGCATTATGCCAAACCAGAAAGACTAAATCGAGACCAAGGCATTTTATCTTGCAGCATGCTGTTTCCAATTTCAATCCTCTATTGCATCACGAAATTGGCATATAGAGAACCCTACAATGCTTACGAGCCACAAGGGAGTCTTCAACTCTTCATACCATCCCCAATGCTAGACTGACTACGAGACCTCGATACTCCAGAAAAATTTGGCAGGAGGAGCTATAGGCCAAATGCTTCTTTGCCTGATGAAACATTCCTTAGCCCTACCAATCCATGATGAGCCTGATTCAATAATTATCACCCAAATTAGCTTCATAACAGCAGCTTTCTTTTGCTGATGGATCAGTAAGAATCCCAGACCACCTTCCTCTTTTGGTAGACAAACATCAAACCCATTTGACGTTCCCAGCTGTAGAGAGTAGAGCTTATCTGTGCTAGACCATTAAAGGGAGCTGTAACTTTCAATGAGGAATGAAACCCAGCACCAATAGTAGACAATACCATATAACACTGAACTAACTAACTGAGTCTCCCAGCGAAAGGCAATCTTTATTCTTAACACTGCCTAGAGTTTTCTGTCAATCAAGGGCTTACAATCTCTTGTAAATAGCTTGCAAAAAGTCAAAAGCAACCCCGGGTGTCTCTCGGCAAACTACCCATCTTCGTAATCAGTTGATCATCAGTAATTCCAAAGGCCTAGGAGCTCCTTGAGCTTAGATACAGAACCTCCACAGTGTCGTCATCCTTCTTGCAACTCCAGAGATCTTATTGCATTCCTGGATGTCCTTGCCTTCATAATCTCATGAAAGAAAGCAACGTTGTAATCTCCCAATTTCGAGCCATGTCAATCTTAATTTCTGCCTGGAAAACGTTTCTTTTATTGATTGTAGCCGCCCAACCTCCAAACTAAGTGAACAATAACCACAATTACCGGATAGTGGATATGGTTAAAATTAAATGGGTCAACATCAAAACCATATTATTCCAAAAAACTCACGCATTCCAAATTTAAAAATTCATTTTCTAAAGTCAAACGCATAGTAAAGTTACTGAACTCTTTTCCAATTTTGTTCTCCCAAATTCTTCTAATTTGATTTTACAGTAGTAAATTGCTTCACTCGTATAAACAAGATGAAGGTCCAATGTGATGGCGAAACGGGCATTTAATTATAAAAATAAATAAAAATAAATGGAAAATAAAATGTTATACGAGAATTCCTTGTGTTTGTAAAGCTTGGTCGTGAAAAATGGTGAAGTTACAGGATCCAAGAAGCCCATGATCCAAGAGATTTTTGGGTCAAAGCAATGCGTATAAGACTACCGACCAATGGGACATTCCTTCTTTTAGAAAACTCAACATCCCCTTATCAACTCCCTAATTTTAGATTTAGAGGTGCTTCCATGTGGATCCACATTGGTACATGGGATATACTGGTCAAACCCAAGCTACATCACCAGTTTTGCCGACATATATCATATTTTATGTGTTGGGCTTCTGCAAGATGTCTTACATTCATGTCATGCATGTGTTTGAAGAAAATGTTATGATACAAAAGAAATATCCAAGTGCTATAAGATCAGATCTATAAATCCCTTTTTTCAGTAGTTCTCTCACTAGATAATCTTGAATTGGATTCCAAATAGACAGGTTAGTGAGCTTATCCACGTGGGTATGTGCTCTTTGAATAGAAATCCATATTTCAAGAGATCTTAGTCTATTGTGTTCCAAAAATACCCTTAAGATGCCTCTTGGGTTAATGTATAGTGCGACTTGTTAGATATATTGGTCATATGAGATTCCCCCAATATGATTTTTTCGATCTAAATCAAGTAGGTTTTACACTTTCAACTGTTTTGAGTTATGATGCAGGGAATGATCATAGTCAAGATCGCCATTCTTGGATCCATATTCATCATATAAGAAAAAGTCCAATAGCTAAGGAAAAAAACCTTCTCTTTCAACATCCAAACTATCATATTTTTTTTTTTTTTTTTGCTGGAGCTTAAATTAAACCGCACTAAATATCAATTACTCATCAGGCTAAGTAGAATATGTGAAGACATGCATGCATCATTAAGCGTACTCTTCTATTGTCTCTTCCTTATAACTCCATTTTACTTGTACACAAATTGCGGAGCTTACTTGTCCCGCCAGAATCGAGCTGTTACAAAGGGTCAGTTTTGGATTGCTCGACCCAATTACTACTTTAATCAAGTTGTTTCCTCAATTTGATTTCGTTCTCTTGATAACTGTAATAAAACGTAGATCGCTGCTTGGCTTCCAACGCTTTTGTTGGCTATAACTTCTTACAACATACAGTTGTAAACTTGCTAAGTTAAACTGTTCTTTTCCCAATGACCCTTTGATGTATAAAATTTGTGCCTGGAAAAACAAAAAAATTAAGGTTTCGTTTATTTCATGGATAATGAATAATTTGAAATAATTAGTCAATGAAAAGTATTTTCACTATTGACAGCTTATTTATAAACATTTTTGGGGATGATAGAAATATTTTTCATTCATTTATTTATTTGCAATACAAACGATCATTTTTAAGAAATCATTTTTCACATCTTTCATCCGAAAAAGAAACGCACTCTAAGTGTCATGTCCAAAGGCAATTAGAGTTGAGAATTGATCATGGAGCCTTGCTAGTGGTGTTTAGCAATTGATATAAAAAATTGTAGGATTAGTTACATATTTAAGGCAAAATACAAAACCAGGAATCTATTGTAGCTACCTCATCTATTTAAGTTTAGAGGCTAAAATATCATGATGTATATACTATCGAACATTAGAAATATGGAAAATCCCTTGTAAAAATTATTAGGCATTTTCTTTATTGGCCCAAAAAATTCTCGACTTTGCCAATGATGAGGTTATTTACAACGCAGCTTCACTTTTACGCGTCACCAAATGTAAATAGTTTTATAGTTTGGTCACTCAAATAGATTTTAATTTGTGCTTTATCTAAATGATTCATGAGGTTAGTGGAGTATTTCATGGATTCAAGATTTTCTCATTTGCTTAGGTTGTGCATGATAAAATTTTTATTTCTTTATTTCTCTATTTCCCAAAACAAGTTTGGAACAGAAATCCGTTTGGTAACGCAATTTGATTTTTTTATTTCTAAAACAAATTTTTATTTTGTAAATTGATTTGAAGAAGAAATTAGAAGCTAAAATTTTTAACTTCTCAATTTCTTGTCAAAAATCAATTTTTGTTCCAGAAATTTTGTCATGCACACCCTTAAAGTGAACTTTCTTGTCCCAAAAGGGGGAAAAATCAGGTTAGCTTGTAATTTTTCGACCATCCTATTCATACGGGATGAACTTTACTCCTCATAATTAGATATAAAACATAATTACACCAACCATAACTATCTAGAACCTGATGGAGATTGGTAGAGCAATATGCAAAATAACACTAAGATGGCACATCGAGATCCAAACTCTTCATAAAGGACATTGTTAGCATGTTAGACAATCGTTCTTGACAGAACTTGTCGATCATTATGCAACCAAGAACCATACCTAAAATACGCACGACCACGATTTAATGAGTTCAATCAATTTTAGAGGAGAGGTCCAATTTTAAACCCCCAATATGTCGTCTCCCTTATAGCTATTAGCATGCTGGCCAACGCATGTGCACTTACCACATGAACATTCAATGTACTTTTTCAAAGTGAACACATTAATTGCAAAAGTATCCTAAAAAGGGCACCTTTATTTTGACTAAAATGATCTTAGATAAGATTCTAGGGCATTTACTCCTATGCTGCAAAATGGAGCTTCTCCAACGAGAGAAATCCATGGGATTAGTTTATGTAGATTGATGAGAGTTTAAGGAACTGGAGGCTGCTAGTATTTTATATGCTGTGGATGCTTATGCATCGGCTCGTAGAACTGGTGGGCATCACAAACTTTGTGTCTGCTCTCCCAAGCAACACCCCATCGTCTCTCTCGAGGCAATTGCTTCCTCCCTCGCCCACCCTAGCCCAACCACGGGGCGGCACGTATTGGGAGACACAGACACCTCGTATCAGCCTGCGGTGCTGCGGAAACCCTGCAACTTCCCTCGTCCTTGACGGCACCGGAATGTCAACTCCCACTCCACACTCTCATGTGCACGAGCGCCTCCACATTTCCATGTGCATCTCTCTTTATTTTTATCAGAACCCAACAGAAAATCGATAAAGAAATGTCATCTCGTAGCCAGACTCAAGCATGTCTCTGCTTCATTTAACTCTCTCCCCACACTTCTTCACACTAATCTCTCTCCCTCTCCCTCCCCTCCTTCTCTCTCCCGGGTTTCAGAGGGAGAGTGTATGTTCTTTTGGTGGTTCTTCATTTTTGAGAGAGAGAGAGTTATGATGGTGGTTTGAGGGATCTTGATGACTAGAGAAAAATGGAGAGAGCATGGAACCCAAATGTTGAGATGTCACCCAACTGTCCACGCTGTGGATCTTCCAACACCAAGTTCTGCTACTACAACAACTACAGCCTCACTCAGCCCAGGTACTTCTGCAAAGGTTGCCGGAGGTACTGGACGAAAGGTGGCTCTCTCCGGAACGTCCCCGTCGGCGGTGGTTGCCGGAAAAACAGGCGGAGCAAGACCATACGTATATCCTCCAGCGCTGCTACTTCATCAGCTTACCTTGCTGCTGCCAGCAGCCCTTTTGGGAGTGGATTGTCGTGTGGTTCTATGTTGAGAGACAGCAATGGTTCCTTGGCCGATCCAACTAGCTCGTCTAATGGCAGCTCGCATATTGATCTTGCCCTCGTCTATGCGAATTACTTGAATCAGAAGCCCGAACCAGCACACGGAGAGTTGGCCGGTGGTGAATCCGATCACCACGACAGTCAGCCTCTGGCAAATTTAAAGCAAGTTCATGACTTGGACAATATCGAATTGATGCAGGGAAATGAGCTTCTTGGATGCGAGTTCATTTCTGAGCTTTTTTCTGAGACTCACTTGAGCAATGGAAATAACCAGATGTACCATCAACCTCATCATCAAGGAGGTGACTCTAACAATCTTAACGGGATCATTGATCAGATTCAATCGTGTGATGGTGGTGATGCGAGCTACTTTGGCGGGTTGCCACCTTTGCCAAGCCAAGGGGGCAGCACGTGGTTGAATGACCCTGACCATTTGATGATGAATCATGGGTTTGCGAGCACAGAGCTCATGCCAGTTCTTGGTCCAGAGGCTAATCCAGATCTCCTGACCAGTAACTGGAGGGAATTTGATACTTCTATACAGGATGCTACTTTCTCCGGGAAATGACAGAATGTGATCATACCCTCTCAATCCTCCCTCCCTCTCTCTCTCCCTCTCTCTCTCTATACTGTTACTCAATACTACAATTATGTATAGAAAGACATGAGAAATAAACAGAACCTGAAAACGAGTTATGTTTACTTTATCACTTGTATGAAAATTGATTTTTCTTTAGCATCTGTGAGGAAGTTTTAGTAAAGTTATTTGAAGGCACTGACAATGCAAAGTCCCGAATTGACTCTTAACATCACCTTCTTCTAGGTTCTTTTGTACAAAGCCAATCCTCGCCAATAATCTTATGTCGAAGCTCGACGACTCAACAAACCAGGTATTGAACATATCACAGGCCTTGTTAGATCCTGCAATAAATGGACGTCACATTAATTTCGCAGGAATGTGCACTGGGCGAACAAATTGGTAATTCCCGATCGTGATCTGCTACTAGCCCGAGCATATCACATGCTTCCAATGATTAAGTGGAACTTTGTAGCCGGTCTAATTTGCTGCAAAAAGAGCGTAGTTTTGCTAAATATGGTAGAGCTAGGGACACGAAATTGACGAAACATACTAAAACATGAATTTGCAGCTTCAAACAAGAGATCTCCATTTTCTTGGAGAGTTCCTATTCTCAGCCATTATCTTTGACTTAAGTCCAAAATCAATTTAAAGAAGTCAGCCAATGCATTAAAGAAGGAAGGAAACGCCCTCTAAACTTGACAGAGAACCGCATACCATGATGTTCTTTTCACTCATTAAAGTTGGACGACTATTTTGTCCAACACGTGAGGCGTATGTGATCAACTATCAATCTTGACTTAGGGATACGTTGAAATTGACATTAGAAATCCAAGGATTTCGTTGCTCGCCCAACTCAATCCCGGGTACGTTATTCTTGAACTTGTCATTCGATGGATCTTGCAAGAGCCCTCGGATTCACAGACCAAGATTTTGACTTGTGAACCCTTTTGCGTCTCTCATACTCTGTCCGTGTCAGAGTTTGATCATGAAATCAGACCATTCCCACACGCCAAAACCTAAGTTTTTAATGGGGAAAAGGATTGGAAACTCACCTCTAGAGTGCTTCTCTTTCTCGATGTCCTCTGGCGAACGAAATTTGCAGCTCAAATTCAAGTGTGAACATGCATTCCAAACAAACTCCTAAATGGATAGAGTTGTTGGGATAGAATCCAGACTTATGTTCATATCGACCGTTTCCTATATCAATCATGAAGGTTTCCATTAAGGTCCTTTTTTCACCATTTTCTTTGTTATTCTAAGATTTTCTTTTCGTAACACGATAAAAAAGCTTAAAACCCCGTGGGTTGGAAGGGGGAAATCAAGACACCCGTGGGATTGGGAATGGATTACATAGACTTGTCCAGCACAGGAAATGGGAAAAAGATGAGGCACCTCTAATAACAACGAGGCGGGGATGGGGATGCGACCCTCGCTCCCATCCCGCCTCGCCTCATCGTCATCCCTACTCCGGTCATCAAATATTTATGGTCTTGGATTTTTAATCGAATCGGCCAACCCATCATGAGCTTTTACAAGTTTATTGTACGTTTCCCCAACATCTCTTACTTGTACGTAATGTTGGCTATTATTATTGGTGAAATCCTTTCATTGATTACGTTGTCACGCACGGCACTTGGATTTGCATGTCTGGTAATAAAAACAGAAAAAAGATGGCGTGAAACAGCATTTTCTCTAAAGTGCAAAGGTACCGGATGAAACACTAATGTGATCAAATTTCTCAATCTAAAAATTTCTAGTAAATGAGAATCCAAGTTACAATTGATATGACTTAAGAGAGTCTATGTGAAGTGTAAGCACCATTTAATGAGGAGTTGTTAGCATATGCCTATCAACCTGTTAAACCTCCTCAAGGTTCATCTCGGAAGGGTCATGACATAAGTTATATAAATAAAATCCAATAAGTTAGTAATAGAATTCATAATTTTTCACATAAGAAAAAAATGATAATACCACAAAAAGCCTAAACTATCTTCATTGTGATATATTTACCATAAATATTTTCTTTTGTGTCACTAAAAATCCAAAACTTACTCATTGTGATACAAAGGTAAAAAATCTTAAACTTATACCAGTGTGACAATATACCATGGATGGAACTATAATAGATGATATATATCTCATAATTGTACAAATTTCGGTTTTTTTGTAAAAAAAAAAAAAAAAAAAATTGGGGTATTGGTGTCTAAGTTAATAAGTTTAATGTTTTAATAATAATAAAATAATAATAATAATAATAATAATAATAATAATAATAATAATAATTGGAGGATTTGTGTCATAATGGGCATAATTTGGAGTTTGTAGTGGTATTTGCCCTAAAAAAGATTGGTAATTTCATAAAACTTTAAGTAAATTGCCACAGCTAATGACATTCACTTCTACCAACATGTTTTCATACTTACTCACGCTTCTTGAAATTTATCAGTCCATATTTTTGGACACTGAGTAATAGAATTATCCTTTCCAAGTTGAATATGCAACCGTCTTTTCCTAATTAGAATTATAAAAAGAACGGCGAGATGACTTTCTTGTATCTTAACATTATAAAACTGTTTATAATAAGACACTTCATCAAAGACATTATACTTCTGCTCTGAAAGTGGATGTTCTGTCCACGGATACAGTTGCGAAAGTTGAATGGACTTTGGAGTGACGAGCAATAGGAGAACAATGACTGAAGACGATCCTTCGATTGTCCTTTTCTTTAACTTTATTTTCTGGCCGAATGGCTGAAGACCTTTTCAACAAATGCAAAAGGCCAACACATCATTTTCAAAGAGGAGGAAAAATTGGCACCCAATCAGGAGCTTCTGGAGCTTCTGTAGAGCTCGCAATGTCTTACTTTTTCATGATCTATTTCCGCTAGCCGTGGCTGAAGCGCTGAAATGAACTCTCGAGAACACGTAACGGTAGTCCCATCGTTTCTCGTAAAAAGAACGATTTGAAACATGTTTTCCTAAATACGACTGCTTGTATCGTATAGAGAATTTTTTTGGGCAATAGCTTCTCCTTTGGACACCGTGATGAGCGGGCTCCGCAATCTGCAACCAAGAAAGCTTGAGCTGGCATCATCACTCTGCATAAATGTTGTAGCTGAATGGATGTTGAAATGGCCCAAGAATGGCCACCGAAAAGCGCATTGACCATCTAAAAAGAAAGTTATAGGACGTAATCATGAAAGATTAAGATCTTTCTTGCGTTCCCAGCCTTTTACAACGGGCATCACGTTGCTATGATTTCGCTGGACCCTCTCCTGTCTTAGTGGCATCCATACAGAAAAACACTAGGGCTAAAAAGATAGGTTAAAACAAGTTTGCGAAGAAGTCATTCATTTGTATAGGTGAATGTCGAGTTCATGAAGTTTCTCTTAGCTTCATGACCACCAGCTGCGATATCATCTTCATTACATGATGGTTTACTGTACGATACCACCATCATCAATCTGCTTTAATAAAGCCAAAATTTATTGTAAAGCTCTTTTGCTGATTGGCACATGAACATGGCGAAGGATTGTTTTCTTACTCTCGTCAGATAGCAACGTTACACCACAGAAAAATACTTCCTCTCCATCACTACGAGTGCATGATGCAAAGGTTGATTCAGTTGCTGTCCTATTGACCTAATGTGTTCTCGGATACGGTTGGACATCAAGAGGAAGTAGCTTGTGGATTAATGAAGCTGCTGAGATCAAAGCAAGGCAATCGAATCCCTTCTTTCTGTAAGATTTTATACAAGTTCTAAGATAGAACTTGTATTTTGCTTAAGCTTTAGTAATATCTCAATTTGATTGATCAGCTACACTATACGTAAACAACTTTGTACAACTAAGGGCCTGTCTTGGTAAAAAGTGTTGAAAATTTAATAACTGAATTTTAAGTTTTCAGAGACTTAAGTGCTGAAAATAGAAACAGAAAGCTATTTGATAATAACTGAAAATTGGTCACAGCGAATATTATTAATTTCTAACCAAATATGGAACAAGGATCATTAGCAACAGGTTTTAACAATATGGCAAGGTTCTAATTACCATGAATCACTTCTTCCATTGAATAAATTAAGCACCTATCCCTTACCAAATTAGACGAATTTCTAATTGAATCTTTTAAGCTAATACTAAGTAGGGTCATCAAACAATTTTTGTCTGATTAAGCACTGAATCTTAATCTGCAGCACGTACTTGGGATTATCAAATAGGCCCTAAAAGTACCTCGGCAGAGATCTTCCAAGCAAGTTGCAGCAATATTGGAGAACAGAGTAAGTCCTGATTTAATTAGCTTTCCTCAAATGGAAGCAGATTTTCCCAAAATCATGGGTCATATTATCATGGACATCATTTCATGTCCACATCTATATAAGAGTATACTCCATCCATTACGGGCGTTCTTACTGTGTCCATCATCAGTTGGAAAGGTACAACTTTCACTGATGGTGTGACAGTAACCATTGCATGAATTAATATACAAATTCTTAGCCAAAAAAAGGCAAGAAAACTACAAGCTCACTCTCTCTTTCAAGATGGGTATGATGAGAGCAAATTGGAGGGTATACAAGGAGAGTGCTTCCAAACCCTAGCGTGCAATTTCAGTATCTCAATCACCTTCTCTTTGGTCTTCCTCCCACAGTCCACTTGCAGAACCAAAGACAGCTTCGCTGCGACGCCCAACTGCAACATCTCTTGCGCCAGGCTTGTCGTTGCCGAGAACTTGGAGACAGAGAGCAGAATTCGGACCGCCCTCTCGCTAGCCACCTGCGAAACTCTAAGTATTCTCTTCGACACGACTGCGATGCCTGCCCCATGCCTTAGCAACTCCGACCTCCCTCGGCGCATTGGCACAGCATCTCCAACAACATCAATATTAACTCGCAGGTCCTACGGTCTGAACAACCGAGAAGTAGCTCTACCAATATGGAGACTGCCCCAGATTCGACGGCTTTGATCCTGTTTCTGCCCCAAGGGCATAGGTTAATCAGTAGCTTCAGTGTGGCCTTCGTGGCCTGCTGAGAGATCTGGTCGTGAAGGACTTGGGCCACCTCGGTGAAGAATTCCTGCCTAAGCGTGATGATCTGCAACGGCTCGGCGACCTCGAACATCGACTTGAGCAGCAGCACAGCGTATGCCCTCGACTCGTAGGGCCCACACTGCATGATGCGTGTGAGTGATTTAACGAACTCACCGTCCTTGGCCACAAGGCTCTTGAGGCCCCGCTCCGAGAGCTGGAGTTGGTAGAGGATGCACAGCGCATCGTCGCTTGGCGATTTGATGTCAAGCAAGGATCCGTCTTCTGATGCCGATGACTGATCTCGTGAGGTGGTGTTTATCACGGAGGCCAGGAACTCGATGGCCCCGGCAGCTTCCATGCACCGCTTGGCCGAAGTATTATGAGAAGCGATAGATCTCAGCCGCCTAAGACACTTCTGCTGGAGCTGAGGCTTGTTGGCATCTCGCAGGATCTCGGTGATCTGGGCTTTGTTGACGGGGGCCTTAGGGGTCGGGATTCGCTCGATGCCATGCGATGAGTTGAGGGTGCACCAAGATTGGAGCAGACGGCGAAGGGTGTGGTTTGGGGTAAGGTCCATGTCGGAGATGGGCTGTTTTGTGACGGGGCACAAGCTGTTTTTGGTTGTGGACAGCCATGTCTCGATGCTCTCTCGGTCATAGGTTATCCCCGTCGAGACGGTGACCGGATCTCTCATGATCTCCAGTGAGATGGGACAGAGGAAGAATGGAGGAACTTCGACTTCATTGTTCTCCATTTTGCTCACGGCGTGATGTGGCCGGATTGATATGCTGACGATGCAATCTTTATGCCGATTCCGAGTACGATCGAATTTGAGTACGATGCCTGATGAGTTCTTGTGATGAGAGAGGAGATAAGATTGTGAATTTGTTCGGTGTGGCTTGGTTATATATATCAAGGCGGAAGGCCTAGCACGTCAGAACGAAGAAAGTCAAAACAAAACACGGAAAGTTAGACGTAGAGAGAGAGAGAGAGAGAGAGAGAGAGAGAGAGAGAGAGAGAGAGAGAGAGACTTTTCAACGGTATTGAAAGGCTCAAGAATGGCCAACTCTTAATTACCCGGTCGTGAGTGATAAGAGGGCAAAGGGCAACAAAAGGGCAACGAGAGAGGAGGGAGGAAAGCACGAGCATGCTACCTCCTCCCTTTGACTTTCTCTCTCTAGAACTATTGCGTGGCTGTGCACCAAGTATTCTTTATCGTTTGACATGACATCATTTTGAGATGGCCAGTGATTGCCGACAAAATCAGTGGAGACACCGTCGTATCTATGCATGTTCTAGTTTTTTATGTTCCTTTTAATTTCCTTTAACTACTACTGCGGCCATCATCAACGCCTTGATCCTTCTCCAGTTAATAATGGTTGGCTTCAGCATGCCGTTGCTCCTTCAACCCTTTTGAGTTTTGACCCAACAAAAGTCGAAAATGTCAACGCTGATCTGGTTAACGTGGTTCCAGCATTCTGGGTCAAAGGATCGAATCCAAAAAATCTTATACAGAGTAAATGTGTCATGTTCAGGAAGGGTTATAGCCATTTGCCATTTGGGAATACAGCCTCGTGATCGATAAGGTTCAACCCTAGCAAGATACGTTCCTTGTACAATTCCGATGTTTCTTTTAGCGAAAAATGTACAATTCAGTGATCAAGACATCCAATTCATAATTTTCCTCGATATCTACTGATTTTCTTTCTATTCCATCGCACAATAAATCACATTTTGATTGTCAATGTAAAATTGCATTTTAGAACTTCTTGCAGAAACATGTGGACGGATCTCTAATGATGAACCGGGCTGCACCTTTTTTACGAGCCTCCAATGTTCCAAATTGTATCATCAAAACAAAAATCGTGTGATCTCCTTTCTCTTGTTAGAAGTTATTTCTATGGCAACTCCTAGGATCATGAGGTAAATACCTTACTAGAAATTAATTGTTAACTTGAGGAGGCAAGAGACTTGAATTTATTCGCATTCTTTGTGTGAGCCGAAAAGTTCAGAGCCGGATTAATTAATTAGGGAAGATGCTCGATAACATACATACATATATATTGCGAACTTTTAGTGTATACTAGTGACTAACAATTTAAAATGAAAACCATCGGCCGTGGTGGCTCTACTAGGTAGGCTCTTGCCTTTGAAGGGAAAGGTTAGGTGTTCGAAACCCTTGCAACGCAAGTTGCAGGGAGGCTAGCAAACCATTAGGTGTATTTCGTGTGGCGCCCTAGTGGTGGGTCCTAGGCTAGCATCACCTGAGGGTTTACGCGGCGGCTGTCAGCCAAAGCGGTTCCTCCAGACAAAAAAAAAAAAAAAACAATTTAAAACAAAAAACAAAATAAGGAAGCTGGAGACAACTCTGTTATCCTTTTAAATCTTAACCATACTGTGCATTTCACTTAAAATGTACAAATAATTAGTAAGTTATTGAAAACTTATGAAAATCTAAACCATTACACATATGTCAAACCCTGAAAAGGAGTACTCAAACTAACCATACAAGGCAGTAAACATTTGAGGGTGTGGGGCTAGATTTTGACTTATGTGTTGATTGCTCAACAGGTTCTCTTCCCAATTGGTGCAGGATTTCAAATCTTACAAACTTTCGCACTTACGGAACCGATGTTTACATAGGTATTGGATTGTACTGTGCAACAATAATCCCTATTCCAACGTTTTGCTCAGTCAAGTCATGCGCCTCAATCATCCCGGAAGCCTTCTAGAAGTTAGACCTTGTTCAAGCCCTCTCATTGCAACGATCATCTTTGCTCTCGTTAGATCAGATATGGGTCTAGTCCATCCAAGAACCACACATACATTTACTATTTACTAGGGAGGTCAAACTTTAATATCATCAATAACAATCTAGTTTAGTCTTCATGGGCCAAGCCCTCAAAATGATTACTTCAAGTAACGCATGGGGGTGTGTGTGAAACTATATATCACTTAACAAAGACTCTCCCAACGCCGTAGGACTTGGGATGTTGCATACTGATTTCAAAACATTTGCAAAATAACTTATGTTATGTCAATATGAAAGTATCACGAAATGGAAAAAAGATCAAATGCGTTTATTTGTGTTGGGACTTGAATACAATAAATGGTTCCTACTTCCTACCAAAACACCTAGTTATTCGATTTTCCAATCTTTTCATCTCAAAAAGGACAAAATAAATAAATAAATAAATTATTTTCCCCTCACTAGCTACATTTGACCCATATTCCATTGGAGTTTTCACGTTGGTCCATTTTATTACATCACACGCTATAGATAACTTGGCCAACTGTTCACCCAACACATCATCTCCATGGTTGGCTATCATGGTCAACTCTTTTTTTTTTTCCTCTTTTTGTGGCCATTATTTGGTCAACCTCGTAAGGTTCATAATGCAAACTTGAAATTCTAGCAACCACAACGAAGAGCCAGCTATTCTTTTATGAAAGTAATCGAGAAGTGCAATGTACCGAAGCTTTTATGAATTATGACTATCTTGCAAATGGCCATGTCGGTGTTGCCCTTGTACTTTTGAGGACCAAACAAATCCCACATAGGGCCAGATTAAGAGAGAGGGTTGACCAAATTTAGGCTGTCTTCGTTTATTGCAGGTTACGTGCTGAAATAGGAAGCACTCGTCAAAGACGGCACTAAGAAATGTCACCTCCACATGTTCCTGATCCGAGATGAACGAGGATAACGATGCTATTCTCTCCAATTTCAATATGCAATTTTGATTTATGGGAATTAACTTATTCGGACTGTAGAAGCAAAAGGATTTAAACTCACCCCACAACATTCCATTAATGGAAGAGCCACCACCAATTGGTGGGATGGTGACGACGGTGACACTATCGGTGTTGGCGTCGGCCATGAATACTCTCCCGTGCTAAATCCAAGGATAAGTGCTAAGAAATCTTGTATAAGTACAAAGTAAATGTGAGAATATTATTAGTAGTATTGATTTTATGTTTTTTCTTTGCAAAACGAGATATGTTTGGTGTAAGAATATTATAAGCACAAGTGATTCGTTCTCTAAACTATATTATATATATATAGTTTAGGAGTCGTTGCAATACTTTACAGACTTTAATTTTTTTGCCATAAACATATATACCCCTTACTAGTTTTGGTGAAATCAATATTTTCCAAGTTTGGATGTTTCTCGAGATATTCAGAATGAGTTTATCTAGGGCGTGAATGATAACAATTCTACTCCAACAATCTATTTATGTTCAAGAAATATATTTTTCTATTTTTATTCTCCAGACAAGTTTAGCAAAAATACGTGTTTGATAATAACACAAAATGTTTGTTCCTCAAATATAATTTCCTTTAATAACAACACAAAATTTCTCCCTCTTGAGCGATGGCAGCAAACCACGATGGTGGACAGTGAGCAGCAGCAGACTAGTAGCAAGAGCGAGCGACAAGAAAAGTTTTTATTTTTCATTTCTCTTCCAGAAATAAAGAATTTATGGACTAAAAATTTGTTCAAGAAATAGAAAAATGAAATTGTGTTACCAAATATATTTTTGTTCCAAACCTATTTCTATGAACACAAAAAAATACTTTTGGCAAAAGATAAAATGGTTATCATGCGCTCCCCCAAAGGGATGTTCATGTAGTAGGTTTTAAAATAGGGCAAATACTGGATTGATCCTAAAGCCAATAGCCAATAGATTAAAAATTAGTTCACCGTCCATCAAGCAAAACTTTTAGGAAGAAACCGCGATGCATGAACATGAAACTCAGAAAGAGGTCAACGCCGCAAACCAGCTCAGCTTGGCTGCAGCCAGAGATGTCTGTGTCTACACCCGTGCATTATCTTTGTTTTCAATTGGAAATTCATTGATTAAATCAAGTCTCGAGCTCAACCACAATTCAAACCCTCAGCTCACAAAGCCGCGTTTCACCAGCGTAGAACTTTGAACGTACGTCGACGGCTCGATCACCACCGAATACAATTCAATTAATGATCGATACATTCAGATATATCCTGCCCGAGTTGCAATCTGTGTGCCGTTTCCTATCTGCGTATTAATAATAGCAACCTGCGGTCCTTGGAAGGTGGAAGGGTTGTCTATTCTTGAATCACTATGAAAATAATTAATGATCCTAATCTGGATTTTAATTAGGTTTAGGGTCCGCCCTTGCACCGACAGCGACACAACTGCCCAAAGTACCATTTCAGCGGTCAAACGGGAAGTTGATATTGTCTTTGTTAAACCATTTTCGTGATCAGTAATGTCAGACTATCAATATTTTTGCCAATTATTAAAGCATGGGGTCTCAATGTATTTTGAATAGATTGTCAGATGAGAGGAGACTTTGAACTTTCTCGAGGAGGGTTCCTCTTGCGAATTGGATGAGAAATTTATGAGGAATTTTGCTTCTTTGCAACTTGCATGCATGGACCATTCCATCTCCTTCCTATTCATGAGATGTTTAACCTTTCTGACATTGAATACAAGACCTGCATGCCGATGGTGTGTAACCTGGGGGCCAGTCCTAAAGCTCTTTTGGTTATGGACTGTCAATTATATTTCATCACCTGAAATGAAAGTGCATAAACAAGTGTATAGACACTTACAAAGGGATGAATTATAAGTCTGCAAGTAAGGTAATCAATGCACGGGCTCGGGCTAGATCGGTCCTTATGTCGGGGCTTATTTGTTGTCTAGGCTGCCCATAATGAATAAATTTTTAGATATAAAATTGCAAGTTCGGGCGAGGTATTATAACTAAGGGTGAGTATGGGAATGCTTTGCATTTAGAACTTGCATTGGAGTGAGGGACCTTAAGTAACTTTCATTGAAAGCACCACTGGTGTCCGGTGCATTATGCAAACCCTAGCAAGGATCCGCTGGGTCTAATGACCCTTGACAATGCTTTCCCTAGGTCTAGTGAGCCAAATGAAACAGATCTCATCTCGAAATCAATGATTTAAACCCTATTTTGGGTACTCAAATCACTAACCAAACTTAACAATTTACTTGAAATCAACAAATTAGCTTAAAATTGATTACCTAAAACCCTAACTTACGAACTTTATTTAAAATCCTACCCATTCAATTTGTGAATTTGATTTTGGGGTTAAACTCTTTCTATTTCTATTATTTGAGAAGAATGAGAGATATTATTCTTGTTTAAATATACACCGTATTGATTTGGTTCAATTGATAAGCTTATTGTACATGTCATTATCTTTAGCCAAGTTTGATGCCACATCAATTTCTTTTAGCTAGAAAAGTAAATGGTGGATAATTTTGTTCCACAAAAAAAAAAAAAAAAAATGTTCGTACTTTTGTGGAGTCATTTTGTAACATGGAATTGTTTGGGTCTTAAGGGTATAAATTCCTGTTTTTGGGGGCTTCCAATAAATATTTTCGTTTCTAGGGTAAAAGTTAGTGCTTTTTATGGATTGTTTGAAAAGTACGGTTATCTTTGTCTTGGTCGCATGAGTTCATGCTTTTCTTTTTGGCATTTGGCCTCCCTTATTGTTTCAAACTGTGTCAAGACTTGGTGTCGATTTCATGAAGTGTTCTATCCGGTTGTTGTGGAACCATATTTACCCAATATTGTATGATATGAGATACAATGATTGCCGTTATAGTAGGCTTTTAGTTTTTCAATATATCTAGTTGTGTTTTATAAAATAATCCATTTTAGAAGCTTGCGGGATAAATAAGTTTTAAATATTTCACCTATATGTAAAAGCAAAAGCTATTATAATTGCTTCAGCATCTTCTACCTTTTTAAGCTTCATACTCATTCTATGAAAGCTACCTCTTGAATCACAAAATGTTTACTCTCCTTACTTCAACACAACATTTCACCTACCACGTGCTCTCATGGTCATAAGCCAAGACCATATCATATAGTGTAGAAGAAAATGTCAAATTCATTCTTAGAATGATACATTTGAGGGATATAACCTTCACATCCTACTAATGTGCAGCAAAAATCGCATGATCCTCTATCATGGTTGGTGTTTGTGTTTGGTCCGCAACCATTGAAACCATTAATTCATATGTATAAGGGTAATTGTGCAAATTACTGCATCGAATATCGAGATTTGTTGAGGTGAATAAGACACCGAATGAAGTAGAGGGTTATTGTCCAAAACTATCATCGAGGCGCAATGTGGATCCCATCAAATAATGGTGACATGTTATCGTTCAAATGTTATTATTATTATTTTTTTGGTGGAAAGCATTCAAATGTTATATGAAATTATAAAAAATTGAGGTCATGTTCCAAAGAAATGTCGTAAAGATTGGGCATATCCGTAAAAGTTTTTGACAAGGAGCTGACTTTGCATCGTTTTACACATTGTCTAGACTAAATTCAATTAATAAAAAATAAGATTCAATCGTGACATAAATTAATCGCAATAGTCCATTTTAATCCTTGGACTTGAATAATTTTTTCAATAAGGTCCTTGAATTTTTAATTTTGATCGAGTTTTCAAACTTTTATAACTTTTCTAATCAAGTCCCTCTGATTCCAAAATCAAGTAATTAGAGTTGCATGTCCATTCGAGCCAGCAAGAGTTTGACGTGGGAAGAACTTTTTGGCCACCATGGACTTCGAGTGAGTGGTTCTAAGGTGAATAGGTTCCAAACCTCTAACTTGGAACCTATATTGTTTGGATCGGTTCCTAGATTTTGAAATCTAAAATCTATTCTATAGATTTTAAAGTTCAAACTACTTAAGATTGGAACAGCGTATCTTAGCAAAGAACAAGTAAAACCTTGAAGGCCGATTTCATCTATAAGTAGGATAATTAACACTGAATCCTTGTTGTCATTTACTGAATAGATATTTTGAATTCATTCCCTATACGTCAATTGGGTCTTATGTGAAGTTTTAATTGATCCGACTTGTGCGCTCTTTGTGCTCGTTCCCCAAATCAATGCGACGTAATCAACCGTCCGAACTAATAGCAGTTATAGAAAGAGTCAACCTTCGGGGTCTCCTAATGTGCTTTAGCTAGGAACAATTGTTTAGTTAGAAACAAGTGTAATCTCCATGATTTGCACATTGTATTGAAATATAAATGATTGCGTGACAGCATTTAATATAATGTGAGATAATATTTTATTTTGTACCACAAAAAATCAAATCACAAATAATTATAAATTATTGTGGGACCCTCTTCTTCAAGAATTTGTTGCTCATAATAGATTATTATTCTCATAGTACTTCAAAAACTGTTATGCTAATAAAACCCGTATTAAAATTGTTGTTAGCTCGTATAGAACCAAAGAGAGAGCATAACTTATTTAGGCTAAGTTCGTCATGACCTCTTCCATAATTCAAAAGTTGCAAATGGGTCCAGCCAACCTCGTGCTTATCATTACATTTAATTGGTCCACATGAAAGCAAGATGAGAAAATCATATGCGACAAAAGTGGTGAAGTTAGGAAAACTACGATGGTGCGCGCTTTCAACTTGTTTATTACAAGAAGCGGGGTCACCAATGCGATCAAACATGGGCTGCTTTGACTTCGATTTGAAAGATTTCGAAGTGGATGAAGGCGGCCCGTCTCGACATGTTTTTCATGTCCGTCAATATTTTAGACGGACTTGATCATTTGCGTGCATTATTGTTAAGAACAATAATGGGAATTCGCTCCATCTTTTGGCAAATGAGTTAATATAACATGGGTAAATGTTTCCTCCAAAAGTGTTGACAAACCACCTTTCAAAGTGTAAATCAATATAAAAATCGACAAAAGAAGCTGAAGGGTGCTTTGTTGATTCTTGACGAGAAATGCAGTTTGATGAGAAAATTGAAGGTATGAAAACTAAACACAGCCAGGGTTAATCTTGCAAAAGGGTATTGGAACTTAAAGATAACATGAAGATAAAATTGAACAACCTTTGTCTATTGATTAATTGGTGGTCCTTTACTCAAAATTATAATCCTAATACTTATCAATACTAGCAGCAATTAACAACATTTATGTTAAAATATATCTCAAGTTTGAGCCTGAAGTGAAAGTCTGATTATTCTGAATTGAAATTTATGTGGACGCTTGAAACTGCGCAATGCAAAATACGGCAATTTTCTTTTACGAGTTACAGTTGATTTTATTTCCTCTTTGGAGCCCAAAGGCTACTGGATCTGAAGACTTTGACTCAGTCAAAGTGGGTGCAAGAAAGAAAAATAGAAAAAGGAAATAACAGAAACCAACTTTTAGTGGGACTTTGCCAAGGGGTTTATATTGTATAATATATACACACACGTAAAACAAGTCAGAATCTTTATGCGCCGCCGTTGATGTGCGAGGGCTGTGGGTAAATTCTTTACTTCCCACGTGTCTTTAACTGAAGAAGAATACAAGTATTGTAGATTAAATTCTTAAGGTAAAAATTGTGTATAATTTCTTCATGAAATTGAGAGATTATTTAGTGATGAATTGTAAGACTAAATATTGCGCAAGTTATTAGGTGTAATTGAGGCTTGAAAAGCACTGACAATGTTTGAGTTACTCGAATGTGTTGTAATCTCCATTGTATCGCTTGATCTATAGTAGAATTCATTACTGTTTTTCTATAAATGTAGATTACTATGATTGAACCATATAAATCTAGTGTTCAATTTATTCTATCTATTTTATTATTGAATCACTTACTTTCTATAACAATTGGTATCAAATCTACACTTGCCTAGGTTGAAGTGAATTAATGGCAATGGAAGAAGGGAAAGTGAGAATCGACACATTTGATGGAGAGGATTTTGGTTTTTGGAAGATGCAAATTGAGGATTATCTCTATTAGATGAAATTGCAATTACCTTTGTCTTGGGAGAAAATAGAAATGATGAAGCAAGCTAACTGAAAATTGCTGGATAGATTAGCTTTAGGTGTTTTTCAACTGACATTGGCTCATAATGTTATGTTTAACATTGTGAAAGAGAACACCATCGTGGGTTTGATGAAAGCTCTATCAAATATGTGCGAGAGGCCTTTTGCAATCAACAAGGTCAATTTGATAGGACATTTGTTTAACTTGAAGATGAGCAAATGTGCATTAGTTGTAGATCACATTAATGAATTTAATGTGATTGTTAATCAATTGAGTTTGGTTGAGATTGACTTTGAAGATGAAATACGTGCTTTGATTTTCTTATCCTTATTGTTTGATATTGAAATACTACTATTACTACTATTAGTAATTCGTCTAGGTCAACAAATGGACATTATAGGGTTCCAGATTTAATTATGAGCAATCACATCATAGAAGAGAATCTGATGAATTTGTATTTGCTGCTTTAGTAGATGAAAACATAAAAAGAATTAGTACACATGTTAGTAGTAGGAGTAATATAAACATGAACTTATGTAGTCAATCTAGGACTTGTGGTGTTGTTTGTTGAGGCTATAGCAAGAAAATGGCATCTTAAAATGAATTGTCTAAAGATGAATAATTAGAAGAGTAAGGGAATTATAGTTAAGTCTATAGATGATGTTGCGATGTAAGTAGGTAATTTGAATAGTACTAATTATGTCTTATCAGTCATTGGTTATTTGTCATTTAATAGATGGGTTATGGATTATGGTTGTTCATTTCATTTTACACCAAAAAGATACCAGTTTACTACTTATCAATGCCGGATAAAACTAAAGTGCAGTTAAGGAACAATGCTAAATGTGTCGTTATAGGTGTTGGTAATGTTAAAGTCAAAATGCATGATGGTGTCATTATGACACTGATTGGAGTAAGGCATGTTCCAGAGTTGAAGAAGAACCTAATTTCCTTGAGTGCCCTAGATTTAACTAAGTGTTATTATATTTAAGAATATAGAGTTATGAAAATTATTGAGGTGCTTTGGTGATAATGAAAGGAATCAAACATAGTGGCCTGTATGAACTTCAAGGTGAGACGATGACAAATTTCACCGTGGAGGTGTTGGATGCATATGTTTGAGAGTCTAAATTTTGACATGTGTTTGGGGTGCATTGGCAAGAGAAGCTTGAAGGTTCTTAATAAAAGAAATCTCTTGGGTGATTATATTGTTAACAAACTACATATATGTAAGTCTTGTGATCTAGATCAAAAGCGGAAAGTGCAGTTTAGTATGGCTGTTAAAAAACCACAGAAATTGCAAATTTTATTCACTTGAATATTTGTAAAATGTCGTGGTTTCCTTCAATGAAGAGTGCTAGATTTATACTAACAGTTATTGATAACTACTAGAGAAAGATGTGGATGTATGTGTTTAGGCACAAATTTGATGTTGTTCCAAGGATCAGTTAGTTGAGAGCTTTGATCAAAAGGAAGACTAATAAGATGATCAAGTAGGTATGGACTGGTAGTAGCATGAAGTTTTGCTCAAAATTGTTAGATGAATTCTACATGAAAGAAGGCATAGTGAAACACTGCACTAGTGCTAATGAATTACAATATGTTATGGAATTGATTAGTTGAACATCACTAGAGATGGCCCATAAAATACTCTTCAATATTGGTATGGTTAGGAGATTCCTAATGAATGCACTTAGTACGGCAAGTTACTTGATGAATAGATCACCATCGATTGCGATTAAATGTTGGACTCCCGAAGAAGTGTGGTCAAGTAACGTTAGTGATTATTCTATTATAAGAATATTTGGTTGTCCATTTTATGTTTGAGTTAGTGATGGTAAACTCAATGAAATGGCAATAAAGTACATGTTCCTAGATTATACACAAGGTAGGTGAAGTTATCGGTTGTGCTGCCAAAAAATAAATTAACCTATTATAAGTAGAGAAGTTACAATTGACAAGTTTCAAGTACTTCTAGTTAAGAGTGATTATAACAATGTTTATACAAATTTGAATAGTATTTAGCTTGAGGTAGAGTTGCCATTAGAAAATTCTAAGGTAGCGAGTACTAATATGGTAATCGACAAAGATGGTGTTTGTAGCAAGATAGAGTTTGTAGAGCTAATGATTGTTGTAACTACTGATATTGACAAGGCATGTATTTAATCTCTTGATATGGATGCAATAATGATTTTATTTTATCTATGGTTAAGGAGGTTGTGTCATAAAATCTTTGTGGAATAGTTAAAGGAAAAGGTGAAGTTGGTGTTTAGATGAGGCCCTCACTTATGGTGAGGTTCAAGTGAGCCTTAGACTTGAAAAATATCTGTTACATATGAAGAGGACAAGAATGTTAAAAAATTGCTATCTACTCAATTGATACTTGTGTAAGGATTATTTAAAGTAAAGGGATATGTTCAGCAGAAGTCCTAAAACTTGTGCAGAAAGTGCAATTAAGTCCTAAAACTTACAAAGAGTTCAATCAAGTCCTAAAACTTGTCCAGAAAGTGCAATTGAGTCCTAAAACTTACAAAAAGTTCAATCAAGTCCTAAAACTTGTCAAGTTTGTTCAATTAAGTCCTAAAGTTAACACCGTTAAGAAAGTTAACGGAAATTGCTGACGTAGGCGGCGTCATATTTTAAATGATTTTTATTTTTCAAATGGCTTTTTAAAATTATTTTTTATTCAAAATCTTTAAAAATTAGATTAAAAACTAAAAAGGAAAATCTAAATTTATTTAAAAAAAGAAAAATCTAAATTTATTTAGAAAAACAAAATTGTTAAAAAAAAAAAGGGCGGTGGACTTCCGCCGCCGCCCATCGCCGGAGGGCCGGCGACCGCCGTCGCCGGCCCAGGGCGGGGTGGCCGGCCCTCACCGGGGGCCGGCGACCGTCGCCGGCCACGGGCGGACGTCGTCGGCCCTCGCTCGGGCCGGCGAGGCTCGCCAGTCTCCGCGAGCCTCGCCGGCCCCGAGCGAGGGCCGACGAGGCCTCGCCCGGGCGGGCGACGGTCGCCGTCCCTTGCCCGGGCCGAGCAACCGTCGCCCGCCCGGCGAGGCCTCGTCGGCCCTCGCTCGAGGCCGGTGAGGCTCGCCAGATCTGGGGGAGCCTCGCCGAGATCTGGCGAGCCTCGCCAGCCCCGAGCGAGGGCCGACGAGGCCTCGCCCAGGGCAGGCGACGGTCGCTCGGCCCCAGGCGAGGGACGGCCTGGGCTAGCGAGCCTCGCCGGCCCCAAGCGAGGGCCGACGAGGCCTCGCCCAGGGCGGGCGACGGTCACTGGCCCCCGGTGAGGGCCGGCCACCCTGCCCAGGGCTGGCGACGGTCGCTGGCCTCTCCGGCGATGGGCGGCGGCGGAAGTCCACCGCCCTTTTTTTTTTTTAACAATTTTGTTTTTCTAAATAAATTTAGATTTTTCTTTTTTTAAATAAATTTAGATTTTCCTTTTTAGTTTTTAATCTAATTTTTAAAGATTTTGAATAAAAAATAATTTTAAAAAGCCATTTGAAAAAAAAAAATCATTTAAAATATGACGTTAGCGCCACGTCAGCAATTTCCGTTAACTTTCTTAACAGTGTTAACTTTAGGACTTAATTGAACAAACTTGACAAGTTTTAGGACTTGATTGAACTCTTTGTAAGTTTTAGGACTCAATTGCACTTTCTGGACAAGTTTTAGGACTTGATTGAACTCTTTGTAAGTTTTAGGACTCAATTGCACTTTCTGCACAAGTTTTAGGACTTCTACTAAACATATCCCTAAAGTAAATAAGTAAATTTACATTGTGGATTTATCATCCTTTCCATTTCCTTTTCCTTCTTTCTTCTTTTGTCTTTGATGCATCAACTCTAGCAAGATGAATGGCTCTACCACAACGTAACCAATCTATTGAGAGAGAGAGAGAGAGAGAGAGAGAGAGAGAGAGAGAGAGAGAGAGAGAGAGGATTGAAAGAGGGATAGAAATTGGCAACACACTAGGGGTGAAGACTCAGAGGGTGCAAGTGGGGAGGCAGCATGGTGGGCGAAGGCAGCGAGCGGACCCTTGCAAGTTGAGGGTAAACCTATCAAATGGGTGGTTAGGTCGGCTCATAAAATGGTCCAACCAAATCGACCCATTAACTCATTTATCACCTATATATTAGTAATGCAAATTTATTGATGCATACCTAAACCGATTTATATTGTAAAACACTTCATATTTAATCAAATTTGGAAAAACTTGTTTCTTATATATTAAAAAAAAATTATATTGTTAATACACTTCCATACAATTACAAATTTTATGGATAAATTTTGTAATTTTTTTTTAAAGGCACCATTTATTTCACCAAAAATGATAATATTTTCAGACATTTGGTTGAAACTGAAAATGAATTAGAAAATATTTTTCCTTAGAATAGAAAATCCGATTTGATTTTTGTGCACTCCTTTTAAGTATTTTTTTAATTTTTTAAAATAATTTTTAATTTTTTATTACTTTTTAATTTTTATTTTTCCTCCTTCTTCTCCTAGTCACTTGCCATGGTCATGGCTAGGGAACAACAGTGAAATCAAGCCTTGGCGTTGGTTGGTGAGGCTCGAGCTCACCCCAATTCGGCAAGCCGAAGCCGAGCCGAGCCAACTTGAGCAAGGCTCAAGCTTGCTAGATCTTGTGAGATTGAGCTTGCCCGAACGCTAGCAATCTTGAGGCTTGCCAAATTGGCGAGGCTCAAACCTCGATTTTGCTTGACTAGAAGCTTGAGCTCGCTTGAGGCCAGTGAGCTCAAGGCTTGCTAGATCGGGAGGCTAGAGTTTCACCATTGCTAAGGTCAACGAACTCAGCCTTGCTAGTGTGACTGGCAACTAGGTGAGGGCTTCGTAGAGTTCGTTTGATGGCTAGAGGAGGTTAGCTACAGGAATTTGTAACAGAAAAAAAAAAGTAAAAGAAAGAAAGAAAAAAAAAAAAAAAAATAAAATAAAATAAAAATTATAAAAACTGCTCAAAAGGATAATATCTTATTAATGGGTTGACTCAACTAATAAAATTTATAAGTTAAATTTGTTGTAAATTGGTTTGAAGACAAACCCACTTACAATCCATTGTTTTTGTATGTACGACGTTGCATCGTTCAATACAATGGTAAGAGGATTTTGGGGTGGTTATAATGACCTTTTAAACTAACTTTTCAAAAAAATTTCACATGATCCCACATAGCCTGAATCTGCAAAAATGGTAAAAGGATTTTAGGGTGGTTTTAACGACCTGATCCCAGTGACCAAAAAGGAGCACCAATCGGTGACCATTTGGGGTTAGCATTAACTTATAATTAATTCCAGAAGGCATATTCCAACCGGCATGGGACTTGAAACATTACAAACTCCCCACTTAAAAAGTTGACATCCACTTCAATGTTAAACTCCTCTTATTTGATATTTGGTTTGGTCCACTTCTGCCTTCTCCACCATTCTAGATGTTTGCCACAAGTCACACATTGTTTGAGCTCTTTTACTTATGCAATTACTCCCTACCCTCGTTAGATTAGGTCTAGGCCTAGTTTGTCACCGAATTGTATATCTACTTGAGAGGATCTTATTCGCATACCATTTATGATGACCAGCCCAATTCATATGGGCTAGTTTCAAAAAAGAAAAAAAAAAGTTGAATTAATTGCACAAAAGTTATGACTGTTTGGGGATGGGTGTTAACTTATGAGACTTAATAAAACATCTTTCAACCAACATAAGACTTGAATGTCATAGTTGTACTTTGAAACTAAGGAAAGAATTTTCTTTGACCGTAAATTTCTATAAAAGTTGGTAAGTTTTAATCGATATGGGTGAAAAATAGTAGCCCGTAAATTGTTGGTTTGTAAATAAAAGTAAAAGTACCCACTTTTTATAGAAGTTTACCGGCATTTATGATTTGTTTAAAAAACTAACAACTTTTTTCAATAAATTACCGACTTTAATTTGCATGCCTTACAACTGTATATATTTGTCGACACATACGAAATTATGAACATTTGTACATTTACCAACTCTTCTACGATAGATTTACTAACTAATTTTCGGTTATCAATTTTCATTCAGTTCTCTTGCGGATTATTTGTTTTTTTTTTTTCACAACTACTATATTGTCAATAAATTACCAAATCTCTTTTGCGGAACTTATCATAATTACCACCTTTTATTTTACGTTTTATAAATTTTCTCTGGTTATATTACAAACTAATTTTAGATTATCTTTATTGCAATTGTTCAAACAAAAAACACTGATGATCGTCTTCAAATCACCGACTTCTGTAACAGTTGCGAAGTCGTGCAATACAGCATTGTTAGGATCTGGGTATTGCGGCCACATCGGATAGTTCTTTATGCTTGGCTTGACGTAGCACTGGTGCGGCTCGTGGTATCCGTGAACAATCGATCCGATGCTCGAGGCTAGTTGTTGCCCTCTACTTGGACTGGCCCTTCTGTTCTGCCATCGAGCTGATGCAACCCGACGGATCAGAAACTTCAGAAAGCATAATCGATCCTTTCGTTCAACGCCATCTTTTGTTCCTCCAAGTAGGAGAACATGTCTTGAAGCCATTGAAATATGGTCGAAGATCTTCCCTTGATCAAGATCGATTTGGTACAACAGGTGGTACATTTTCAAGATGGGTATGAAGAGAGAAAATTGGAGGGTATACAAGGAGAGTGCTTCCAAACCCTGGCGTGCAATTTCAGTATCTCAATTGCCTTTTCTTTGATCTTCCTCCCACAGTCTACTTGCAGAACCAAACACAGCTTTGTTGCGACGCCCAACTGCAACATCTCTTGCACAACGCTCGGTGTTGCCGAGAACTTAGAGACAGAGAGCAGAATCCGGACTGCCCTCTCGCTAGCCACCTGCGAAACCCTAAGTATCCTCTTCGACACGACTGCGATGCCCACCCCGTGCCTTAGCAACTCCGACCTCCCCTCGGCGCATTGGCACAACATCTCCAACAACATCAATATTAACTCGCAGGTCCTACGGTCAGAACAATCGAGAAGCAGCTCTACCAATACCGAGACTGCCCCGGATTCGACGGCTTTGATCCTATTTCTGCCCCAAGGGCATACGTTAATCAGTAGCTTCAGCGTGGCCTTCGTGGCCTGCTGAGAGATCTGGTCGTGCAGGACTTGGGCCACCTCGGTGAAGAACTCCCGCCTCAGCGTGATGATCTGAATTGGCTCGGCGACCTCGAACATCAACTTGAGCAGCAGCACAGCGTACGCCCTCGACTCGTAGGACCCACGCTGCATAATGCGTGTGAGTGATTCAGTGAACTCACCGTCCTTGGCCACAAGGCTCTTGAGGCCTGGCTCGGAGAGCTGGAGATGGTAGAGGATGAACAGTGCGTCATCACTCGTTTTTTTTATATCGAGCAGTGACTCGTCTTCCAATGCCGATAGCTGAACTTGCGAGGTGGTGTTTATCACTGAGGCCAGGAACTCAACAGCGCCGGCAGCTTCCATGCGACGCTTGACCGAAGTATTATAACAAGCGATAGATCTTAGTCGCCTAAGACACTTCTGCTGGAGCTGAGACTTCTCAGTATCTCGCAGGATCTTGGTGATCTGCGCTTTGCTGATAGGAGCCCTGGGGGTCGGGATCCGCTCGATGCCGTGCGATGAGTTGAGGGTGCACCAAGACTGGATCAGGCGGCGGAGGGTGTGGTTCGGGGTAAGGTCCACGTCGGAGATGGGCTGTTTGGTGACGGGACACAAGCTGTTTTTGGACGTATACAGCCATGTCTCGATGCTCTCTCGGTCATAGGTTATCCCGGTCGAGACAATGACCGGATCTCTCATGATCTCCAGGGAGATGGGGCAGAGGAAGTATGGAGGCACTTCCACTTCATTGTTCTCCATTTGCTTGCGACGCGATGCGGCCGGATTGATGAGCTGATGATGCAATCTCTATGTCGACTCCAAGTGCGACCGAATTTGAGTGCAATGACTGATGAGCTCTTGTGATGAGAGAGGAGATATGATTGTGAGTTTGTTTGGTGTGGCGTGGTTATATATATTAAAGTGGAAGGCCGGCAATTTAAAACGAGGCAAGTCAAAACAAAACGCGGGAAGTTAAACGTAGAGAGAGAAGATTTTTCGACGCTATTGAAAGGCTCAAGAATGGCCAACTCTTAATTACCTTGTCGTGAATGATTAAGGTTGCACATGATAAAATGTCTACTTATTTATTTCTCTGTTTCCCCTCGTTTATTTAACACGTGTTTGGAATAAAATTCGTTTGGTAACATAATTTGATTTTTATATTTTTTGAATAGATTTTTATTCCAGAAATTGATTTGAAATAGAAATCGAAGCCTAAAATTTTTAACTTCTCAATTTTTAAAATAAAAATTGAGAAATCAATTTCTAGCCATAAATTTTTATGCACACCCTAAGAGAGCAAAGGGCAACAAAAGGGCAACGAGAGAGAAGGGAGGGAGGAAAGCACGTGCATGCTACCTCTTCTGAGTCTTCTCTTTGACTTTCTCTCTCTAGAACTATCGCAAGGCTGTGCGCCACGTGTTCTTTATCGTTTGGCACGACGTCTCCATTTTAATATAGTGACTGCGGACCAAATCAAGTGAAGACACCGTCGGTTCTCTGCGGGTTCTCATTTTTTTATGTTCCTTTTGATTCCCATCTTTAGTTAATAATAGTTGGCTTTAGCGTGGTGTTGCTTCTTCAAACCTTCTGAGTTTTGACCCAACAAAAGTCGAAAATGTCAACGCTGATCTGGTGAACATGGTTCGAATATTCTGGGTCAAAGGTTCGACTCCAAAAACATTTGATAAGGAGTAACTCTGTCATGACCAGCTCGGGTTATTGCCATTTGGAAATACAGCCTCGTGATTGATGAAGTCCAACCCAAGCAAGATATGTTCCTTGTACAATTCCGATGTTTCTTTTAGCCAACAATGTACAATTCGATGTTCAAGACCTGCAAATTCGAACTTTTCATAGTTGTCTACTGATTTTCTTTCTCTTCCGTCATACGATGGACCTCATTTTGATTATCAACGTAAAATCACATATGAACCAGGCTGCAACTTTTTCTACGAGCCTACGATGTTCCAAATTGTATCATCTACACGAAAAAAATATAATCTCCTTGCTCCCTTTAGAAATTTATTTCTATAGCAACTCCTTTAATCATCAGGTAAATACCTAACTAGAGATTAATTGTTGACTTGAGGAGGCGAGAGACCTCAATTTATTCGCCGTACATTGTCTGAAAACAAAAGTTAGGAGTAGGATTAATTAACTGGGGAAGATGCTTGGTTAGATACAAATGCATATTGCGCACTTTAACTGCATACTGTTGACTGGCAATTAAAACTAAAAAAAAAAAAAAGGAAAGCTGGAGACAACTCCTTTATCCTTTTAAATCTTGACCATACTTTGTATTTTAATTAAAATGTACAAATAACACAAATAACTAATAAGTTATTGAAAACTTGTGAAAATCCCAACTGTTCCACATAAATCAAGTCTTAAAAAGAGTACTCCAAGTAACCACACAAGATAGTGACCATTTGGGGATGTGAGGCCAGGTATTGAATTATGTATTGATCGCTTAATAGATGCTCTCCCAAACTGATGTAGGATTTAAGATGTCACAAACACTCGCACTTATCGAACTAATGTTTATGCTAGTATTGGCTTGTATTGTGCAACAATAATCCCCATATTTGATGTGTTGCCCAGTCAATTCATGCGCCTTAGTCATCTTGGAAGCCTTCTAGGAGCTAGACCTTGTTCAAGCCTTCTCGCTGCAATGATCACCCTCGCCCATGTTAGATTAAATGCAGGCCTAGTCTATCCAAGAACCGCACATACATTTACTAGTAAATGGAGGTCATACTCTAATATCATCAGTAACAACCTAGTCCAATTCACATGGCCAAATCTTCAAAAGGACTATTTCAATTAACGCAAAAAGTGGTGAACACTTTGTTTTTTTTTTTGGGGGGGGGGATGTTAACCTATATATCACTCAACATAAACTCTTTCAATTTCGTGGGATTTGGGATGTCGCATACTGATTTTAAATCATTTGAAAAGAACTTATGTTTTGCTAATATGAAAATATTTGGCTATAGAGAAGATCAAATGCATTTATTTATGTTGGGATTTGAATAGAATATGTGCTTCCTACTTCCTACCAAAACACCGCTAATTCGATTTCCAATCTTTTTCTCTCGAAAAGACCAAAATGATCTTTTCCTCTCACTCGCTAAATTTGACCCATCTTTCATTAGAGTTTTCACGTCGGTCCATTTTATTACATCCCATGCTTTGGATAACTTGGCCAACTGTTCACCCGTCACATTATTTCCATGGTTGGCTACAATGATCAACTCTTGATTTTACTTTTTGTGGCCCTTATTTGGTCAACCAGGTAACGTTCATGTTCATGATGCAAACTTGAAATTAAAGCAAGCACAACGAAGAACCAGCCATTCTATAATGAAAGTAATCGAGAAGTACAGTGTACCTTAGCTTTTTTGAATTATGACCATCTTGCACATGGCCATGTAGGTTTTGCCCTTATACTTTGTGAGGAACAAACAAATCCCACGTAGGCCAGATTAGGAGAGACGGTTGACCAAATTTAGGTTGTCCTCATTAACTGCTTACGTGCCGAAATAGGAAGCACTCGTCAAAGATGGCACTAAGAAATGTCACCTCCATATGTTCCTGATCCGAGATGAACGAGGATGACGATGCCATTCTCTCCAATTTCAATATGCAATTTTGCTTTGTGGGAAGTAACTTATTCGGACCATTGAAGCAAAAGGATTCAAACATAGCCAACAACATTCCACTAATGGAAGAGCCACCACCAATTGGTGGGATGGTGATGACGGTGACGGTGAAACTGCCGGGGTTGGTCTCGGCCGTGAATACTCTCACATGATGAATGAAATGTGCAAGTGGAAAGTGATGCTGGAGCATTTCTTGATCATGTCAATTTTGTAAAAGAGTCGTCGATTTAGTGGTCAAAGATGTCGATCTTGTTGTTATCGATCAACTGCCTAGTTGGTGATTTACAAGCCTATTGCCAAATTTGAGTCTACTAATCGATCACTTCACGTCTAGAGGCTGTTCACATTCCTTGAAGGTCATTAATTCAATTACTTTGGAACTAGTAAAACTTGGAGAGCTACAACAAACTACATTTATTTCTCATATTTTAAAATTCTAGTAAATGTCATTTAAGTTAGTAGAGTCTTATTATTATTATTATTATTATTATTATTATTATTATTATTATTATTATTATTATTATTATTATTATTATTATTATTATTATTATTATTATTATTATTATTATTATTATTATTATTATTATTATTATTATTATTATTATTATTATTATTATTATTATTATTATTATTATTATTATTATTATTATTATTATTATTATTATTATTATTATTATTATTATTATTATTATTATTATTATTATTATTATTATTATTATTATTATTATTATTATTATTATTATTATTATTATTATTATTATTATTATTATTATTATTATTATTATTATTATTATTATTATTATTATTATTATTATTATTATTATTATTATTATTATTATTATTATTATTATTATTATTATTATTATTATTATTATTATTATTTTTTAATTTTTTTTTTTTTTTTTTTTTTGGACATAAACCAGAGTCTTATTTATTTTTAGCTGTTTTCTACTAAAACTAGTTTTGTCTTTCCTATGAGGCCTTTTGTCTTTCCAATGAGTCTCAACAATTACTCATAATCGGAGGGTTGTCCCAAGCTCATCCATATGAGCAAGCTATGATGAACACAAATGGAAGACTTCATTGATTCATAAAATATTTGAGCATTTGGCTTGAGAATAAAAAGTTGTCTTATTTTGTTCTTATCCCTTAGGTGGATTCTTACAAGTGACGAGTAATGCTCTTATCTCTTAGGTTGAATACCAACGGGTTGAATACCTACGGGTGACGAGACCTATCCATTTAAGTTTTCACTTATGTTATCTCCTATTTCTCTACTCTCTCTTCAGTGTTACAATGTACAAACGAGAATACTCTTAGTAGTTGCAATTTTATGCTTTTTCTTCGCAAGATAAGACATGTTTGGTGTAAGGATATTATTATTAGCACAAGTAATTCGTTCTCTAAACTATCATTTTTTTATTAAAAAAAAAAAGATACATATAATATTATCAATATACAGTTTAGTAGTGAATCGTCGCAATACTTTACGAAGTTTAGTTTTTTGCCATAAACATATATCCTCTCGCCAGTTTTGGTGAAATTGATGTTTTCCAAGTTTTGGGACGGTTTTCGAGATATTCAGAATGAGTTCATCTAGACTCAGTAAGTTCTAAAATAGGGCAAATACCGGATCAATCCTAGAATCGATAGAATAAACGTATTTCACCTTCCATCAAGCAAAACTATGAGGAAGAAACCACGACGCATGAACATGAAACTCAGAAAGATGTCAAGGCCGCAATCCAGCTCAGCTTGGCTGCAGCCAGTGACGTCTTTGTCTACACTCGAGCATTATCTTTGTTTTCAATTGGAAATTCATTGATTAAATCAAGTCTCGAGCTCAACCATAATTCAAACCATCAGCTCACGAAGCCGCGTTTCACCAGTGGAACTTTGAACGTACGTCGACGGCTCGATCACCGCTGAATACAGTTCAATAAATGATCGATACATTCACATATCTCCTGCCCAAGTTGCATTCCGTGTGCCGTTTCCTATCTGTGTATTACTAATAGCAAGCTGCGGTCGTTGGAAGGCGGGAGCGTTGTCTCTTTCTTCAATTACTATGAAAATAATTAATAATCCTAATCTGGATTTTAATTAGGTTTAGGATCAGTCCTTGCAACGACCGCCACACAACTGCCCAAAGTACCATTTCAGCGGTCAAACTGGAAGTTGATGTTGTCTTTTTAAACCAATTTCGGGATCGGAAACGTCGGACTACCAATATTTTCGCCAATTATTAAAGCATGGGTCTCAATGAATTTTGAATAGACTGTCAGATGAGAGAAGACTCTGAACTCTCTCGATGATGGTCCCTCTTGCGAATGGATAGGAAATTTATGAGGGTTTTGCTTCTTTGCAACTTGCATGCATGGACCCTTCCATCTCCTTCCTATTCATGAGATGTTTAACCTTTCTGCAACTTGAATACAAGATCTATTCTTGCGAATGGATAGGAAATTTATGAGGGTTTTGCTTCGTTGTAACCTGGGGACAAGTTCTAAAGCTTTTTTCATTGAGGATTGTCAATTATATTTCATCACCTGAATTGAAAGTACATAAACAAGTGCATAGACAATTACAAAGGGATGAGTTATAAGTCTGCAAGTGAGTTAATCAATGCGCGGACTTTGGCTAGATCGGTCCTTAGGGTTATTTGTTGTCTAGGCTGCTCATAACGAAAAACTTCGAGGTATAAATTGCAGGGTGGAACAAGGCGTAATAATTAAGGCTGAGTTTGGGAATGTGTTTCCTTTAGAACTTGCATTGGAGCCCGGGACCTTAAGTAAAAGAGCTTTTACTTAAGGCAGCACTAGCCACCAGGTGCATTGTACGATCCTTAGAGAGGCTATGCTGGGTTGCACGACATTCTCATCGAAATCGATGATTTAAAACCCTATTTTGGGTACTCAGAACACTAACTGGGCTTAACGATTGGCTTGAAATAAACAAATTAGCTCAAAATTAATTACCTAAAACCCTAACTTATGAACTCTATTAAAAATCCAAGCCATTCAATATGTGGATTCGATTTTGGGGTTAGACTCTTTCTCTCTCTATTACTAAGGAAAATGAGAGACATTATACTTGTTTGAATATACATTGTATTGATTTTGTTTGGTTGATAAGTTTATTATACTCCCCCATTTCTGGGGGGAGTCCCTTTCATTTCCTGTACCTTGACCCGGTATTTCACGGGGATGAGGCGTCGCGGGATCCAGGGTGCGTTCCTTACCCTTCCTCCCCAAAGGGGGTTTGGGTTGTGGCGGAGAGCCCTGTGGGGAGGGGTTTTAGGGAAACCCTTCCCAAGAAACCATGTGAGCAATTTAAAGACCTGCTCAGGTCTAAATGTCATTCTCTTTAGCCAAATTTGATGTCATGTCGGTTTCTTTTAACTGGAAAAGTTCATAGTGAATAATTTTGTTCCTTAAAAAAGAAAAAAGAAAAATGTACTCTTGTGGAGTCATTTTTCAACATGGGATAGTTTGGGTCCCAGGTTAGGATAAAATTTATCATATTTTACATTTGGTACTTGCTCAAGATAAGATAAATTCAGATATAAGGAAGATATAAACTGAATAAAATTATCTCATAAGACAGGTGTGATGGAGGTAGATAAGATTTTTAATATCCATAATGGATTTTTTTTTTTAGAATAACAAACTTCTTAAATTAACAAATTGAAATTATATTCAACATAAAAATATTTGAATTCTAACATAAGAAATTCAAACTAACAAAAAATAACAATTTAGATATTTTAATTTAATATTATTTAAATATTATAATATAAATTCAATATAAAAATATGAATTTATATTTATATTTATTACATGTTTTAGGTGTTTTAGGTATATTAGTGTAATTACTATTTCATAAAAGTTTATTAGAGAATGATGGAAGGGGAAAAAGAAATAAAAAGAAATAAATTAAAAAAAGAGATGAAAATAAATAAAAAGTAAAAATAAAAATAAAGTGGGCAAGAGTGTCATAAGAGATTTTTGCCATCTCCATTTGTAAAAAATTTTTGTTCATTTATGCTAATATGCCATTTATATTAATAATGTATATAATATAATGTGAATATATCCGATTTTATTATGGTAACCGTTAAATTGTAGATGGGATATAACAAAATCTATGAATTTTATTTCTATTATATCCAATCATATTATGTTAGAAATTTGAATAACCAAACGTAACCTAAGGGTATAAATTACTATTTTTTTGGGTTCCAATAAAAATCTAATTTCTCGAGTAAAAATTGGTGCTTTTTATAGATTCTTTGAAAAGTACGGTTATCATTGTCTTCATCGCACGAGTGGATGCTTTGCTTTTTTGCATTTGGCCTCCCTTACCGTGTCAAACTGCGTCGAGACTTCGTGTCTGTTTCATAAGTGTTTTATCCGGTTGTTGCTGAACCATATTTACCCAATATTGTATTATACCAGATACAATGACTGCCTTTACAGTAAGCTTTTAATTTTTCAATAAATCTAGTTGTATTTTATAAAATAATTCATTTTAGAAGTTTGCGGGTAAATCGTATTCATATATTTTACCTATATGTTAGAAAGCAAAAGCTATTATAACTGCTTCAACATCTTCTACCTTGTCAAGCTTCCTACTCATTCTATGAAAGCTACCTTTTGAATCACGAAATGTTTACTTTCCCTAGTTCAACACAACATTTCAACTACCACGTGATCTCATGGTCATAAGCCAAACCATATCATATAGTGTAGAAGACAATGTCAAATTCATTATTTCAATGATAAATGTGAGGGACATAACCTTTGCATTGCACTAAATGTGCAGCAATAGTTGCACGATCCTCTATCTCGGTTGTTGTCTTCTCGCACCCATCCGAACCGTTAATTCATGTGTATAAGGGTAATTGTGCAAACTATTGTATCGAAAATCGAGATTTGTTGAGGTGAATAAAGGCACCGAACTTAGTGGATGGTGATTGTTCAAAATAGTTATAATTTTTTTTTTCTTTTTTAGAGATGCAATGTGGATCCCACCAAATCTGGTCGCCACGTTGGAATTCAAATTTTATTTTATTTTTGGTCGAAAGTACTCAAATGTTGTTTAAAATTATAAAAAATTGAGGTTACATTCCAAAGAAAAGTAAAAAAGATTGGGCATGTCCGTAAAAGTTTTCGAAAGTTTGACGTAGGAAAATTCAACTAATAAAAATAAGATTCCATCGTCACATAAATTAATAGCAATAGTTCATTTCCGTCGCTGGACTTGAATAATTTTTTCAATAAGGTCCTTGAATTTTTTTTTTTTATCAAATTTACAAACTCGTATAATTTTTCTAATTAAGTCCCTCTATTCCAAAACTGATTAATTGGAGCTGCATATCCATTCAAGCCAACGAAAGTTTGACGTAGGAAAATTTTTTGGCCACAATGGACTTGGAGTGAGTAGTTCTAAGGTAGTGAGTAGTTCTAAGGTAAGTAGGTTCCAACCTCGATTTGGAATCTGCAATGTTGCAATTGGTTTTCATTTTTTGAACCTAAAATCCATCATGAAGATCCTAAAAGTTCAAACTACTTAAAAATGATAGAATGTATCTTAACAAAGAACAAGTAAAATCCATGATCACCGATTTTATTGAAGGGGGTAATTGAGACAATTACCAAAAAATAAATAAACCTATTATAATTGTGTCAATTCCAAAAGCTTTTTATGGTTAATTTAGTTCTAAAAATTTTACATTTATGCTAGTTCAGTCTATCTAGCAAATTTTGGTTGATTGGTATTGACATGATATCGCCGACGACGACATGGACTTTTTAATAATATTTTAATAAATTTTTGAATTTTTATATATTTTTTATTTTTTCATATTTTTTCTTTAATTTTTTCCTACCCACTTAGGGCAAGCCAGGGTAGATGGCCGAAATCGCTGGATGGACTAAATTGGCACATATGTAAAAGGTTTAGGATTAAATTGGTATAATTACATTATGTTTAGAAATTTTTTGGTCATTTTTTTTCAGGATAATTAACATCGAATCCCTGTTGTCATTTGCTGAGTAGATATTTTTATTTCATTCCCAATACGTCAATTGGGTCTTATGTGAAATTTTAATTTATCCAAGGATTTGTGCCCTCTTTGTGCTCATTCCCCAGATCAGTGCGACGTAATCATCCTTCCATATCAAAAGCAATTGAAGAAAAGGTCAATCTTCGGGAACTCCTAAATGCGCTTTACTTGGTAACAATTGTTTAGTCAGAACCAATGAAAACTTTCGTACAATTCGCATGATTTACACGTTGTATTGAAAATTGTCGTTAGCTTATACAGTTTCCAAAAGAGAACAGTTGAGTGCATAATTTAATTGGGGCTAAGTCCATTCATCATGACCTCTTCCATAATTCAAAAGTCGCAAATGGGTGCAGTCCAATCTGGTAACTATCATTACATTTAATTGGTCCATATAAAGGCAAGATAAGAAAATCATTCGGGGCAAAAGTGGTAATAACTTTAGAAAAAGTACGACGGCGCACACTTTCAATTTGTTTGTTCTAAGAAGCTGGGTCACCAATCCGACATAACTGTAGCTGCTTTGACTTCGCTTTCAGGCATTTCGAAGTGGCAAAGTTGGCCCGTCACGACATGTTTTTCATGTTCGTCAATATTTCAGACGGACTTGATCATTTGCGTGCATTATTGTTAAGGGAACAATAATGGGGATTCGCTTCTTCTTTTGGCAAATGAATAAATATCATGAATAAGTGTTTCGTCAAAAAGTGTTGGGAAAATACCTTCCAAAATGGGGATCAATATGAACATCGACAAAAGATAGGAATGGTGCTTTGTTTCGTGACCTTCCCTCTTGGTAAACAATCTAGAGGTTGGCTAATGGATTACTGGGCTTACACTTAGCTCCAAATCTCTGAAGTCCTTACCAACTCGAGACTTTGGTTTAAGTTTCTAACATGCAAATCAATTTCATTTTAGAATTGCCACTACTATATTTTTCTAGTTGATTAGAAATCCCAGTAAAGTGTGGGAGAATACTTTACTTCTACAAATTAGAGATTAAATAGATTCGAGGTAATTATACTAGGTTACTCTAATACTCTTCGGTGCAGTTTCTTTTTTATTTTCAAAAATATTTTGGCAAGCATAGCTTGGATTAACTTTAGACTTATTTACTAACATGTGAGATGGTAATGCAAGTGTATAAACAGTGAAACTAACACTTAACAATCAAAGGCAATAAACAAATTTCTTGATGAGGGAGAGAAATTGAATACCTCGGTGCAAGCGAAGCACATTAATTAATTTTCCAAACATCTGCAAAGTATTTATTAAAAAGAAATGCTATCTTAACCTAGCATGATTTCTATTAAGTAATTAACAACTCTAATTAATTCACTTTTTTTATTTGATTTTTCTTTTCATATAAAGAAGCTAACTATATGCAATTCTAACTTAAGTTAAACATGCAATTTATTCTAACATGTCATCCATTCTAAATCAAATGACCCTAAACATGCAAAAATTAAATGACATGGAATTGATGACAAGGCATAGATGATTTGGCATATGACATGGCAAGTAATATGGCACTTTATAGCAAGATGACATCACATTGATGACACGGTAAATAACGATGCATGGATGATGCAACTAAATCTATATGACATGCACATGTTTATTTTTTTTATATATTTTTTAACGAAAATTTGTAAGTCAAATTTCATGGAAATAAATTATTTAGAACAAAGGTATACTATACAAACTAGGAAATAATATGAATTAAATCTTATTGTAATTGGGAAACCTATCCAAAGTCTCTAAATAATATCTAAGCATGCAATTTTATTTGAAAAATCTATCCTAATCTATTACTTGATGCAATATTATTGTGTTTTCAACATAGGAAGATTATCTACATCAAAGATAAGCAAGTATATCCAACCTAGCTTGAGATATTCATCATGATTTCAAAAAAAAAAAAAAAAAGATTATGCTAATTGAAAAAAAAAATCTACCGTGAAATTAGCAATTATTGCAATCTTTTTTTTTTTTTTTTGGTGACCTAGGGAACCCACCGCACGGCCGGCAGCCGGGGAGTAAACCCTGGGGAGGCACGCAAGAAACCACCACCCACGCACACCAAGCAAGACATCATGCAGCGTTTCAGCCTCCTCGCAATCCAGCGTGGAGTCCAAGCCCTACCATCCACGCTGCAACAATGGGTGGTGCAATTATTGCAATCTTAATCATTAGAATATCTCAGAAAAAATCAAGATAATTAAAAAATGATCTAAGGTCTTGCAGATCAAATTTGTAACTATCATGATTTTTATCAATAAAATCCTAATGGATAATGCATATTTAATTAGATCATGACAGGTTTAAAATAGGTAATAATACTCGTGAATCAAGTCGGATAAGGATCTTACCAAATTTGAATGTGCAACTTCAAAATCGAGGCCGGCAGCTAGGGCTCGCGGACCGTGCTGGTCAGTGATGCTGGAGCGGTGGTGCTTATTGTGTAGCCAACAATGGTGGTGCTCGACCAAGGACACCAGTGGTGACTCCTTAATTAGCTAGGACCTGCTCTCGATGGTGAGTTTTCTCACGGCCAATGACAACTCGCTGTATGGCTTGGTGATCATGGATGAGGTAGCAAAGCCGGCTTACCACCGTTGAGGATTTCTTCAAACCTACAAGACAGAAACAACTGTAACAAGTGAAGTGGAATAGCGGCTTTGTAGTTGGCCGCGAGGTGGGGACGGATTGGTAGTAGCGGGTGAGTCGCCATGCAAGTCTGCAAGTGGCTCGGAAAAGCAGTAAGCAGCTTGCAAATCAGCAATAGGCGCGGGCTTGGAGCAGCATGGTCAATCGAGGAGGGCTAGGAAAGCAGCAGATTGCCACGGGGGAACGGGGAGGTCAGCGTTGTCGTTGGGCGAGAAGCACCAGATCGAAGGTAGCGTCGGTGCAGGGCTCGACTTCCGGTGGCAGTGGTGACGGCAGTATCACGAGGTACGGCAGGACCTCCTTGGAACAGAGCAGTAGTGTCTGCGGGCTTAGCTAGCTAGAGCAGAGGAATCTCGATTGGAGCAGGGATGGCAAAGCAACAACGTTGTCGAAGCACGACCAAGGGCTTAGCCAAGAGACTCCCTCCCTTCTCTCTCTCTCTCTCTCTCTCTCTCTCTCTCTAGCGTGCTCTGATTTCTAATTGCCGACCCCCTTAATTTTAAGGCATCGATATGTTTATATGGTGTTAATCCTAGGTTTAACCTTAAGACTGCTTTGGCGGTTTGAAGAAAATCCAAGATATGATAAAATTCATCATATCCTGCATTTGATGCCTACTCAAGATATGACAAAATTTGATATAAACTGGATAAAATTATTCAAGGAGAGGTGTGGGATAAAGGTAGATCAGATTTTTAATATCCATAAAAAGAAAGTTATTTTTCTCAAATAATAAACTTCTTAAATTAACAAATTATTTAAAGTTATATTTCAACATAAATAATATTTAAATTCTAGTATAAGAAATTCAAAATAACAAATAAATAAAATTTATTTTTAAAATTTAATCTTATTGTTATTTTCATAAAATTGAATTTGATTTTACTGTATAATATAAATTCAATATATAAATATATATTTATTACATATTTTAGGTGTTTTGATATTTTAGGTATATTTTCTATTTAATAAAATTTTATTAGAGAATGATGTAAGGGAAAGAAAGAAATAAATAAAAAAATTAATTAAAAAATAGTGAAAAATAAAACAAAATAAGCAAATAAAAATAAAGTAGAGAAACATTTCTACCATTTCCTTTTATAAAATTTGTGGTTTATTTATATGATATGCTATTTATACTTAACAATATATATGATATGATGTTGATATATTTGATTTTATTATTACAATCACCAAACAGTAGATATGATATAACAAAATCAATTAGATTTCATATATTGTAAATGGATTCTGATAGGCAGAAATTTAGACGAACACATGTAGCCTAACTTTACAGGCTTAATCTTGGCCTTATTAAGATAAATGAGCTCTAATCACCTAAGGCTTTGACTAAATGGATTCTGATAGGCAGAAATTATTTTAATCAAACTCAAAAGTTCCCTTCCCTTGTAAAATTTCAGCCGATCCTAATGCATGAGCTGACTGAGGTTAAATTAATGGTAGGCTCGATCTTTTAAGGGCTTATTTTAATTAAGCCTTCGACTTTAACATGCTAAACCCAACTCTCAGAAGTTTGTCCTTTTCTTTTTTGAATTTCGGCCATCTCGTCTCCAAGCCTTGGCCGAATTGTCCCTCTTCACGGGCTCAGTCCATTTTATTAAGCTTAGAACCATTTGCTACCAATCCGATGAGACGCGATAATGAAATACGCTCCTAATGACTATACATAGGGTGAGGAAAACAAAAAAACCGATTGATTTGATCGAATTGGAAATCACCCGAACCGGATTGAATTGATCAATTTGGTCTAGTTCCCAAAGATGCCGGTTTGATTCACAGTTCCATAAAATTGGAACCGGTGAATTTCGGGCTGATTCTCAATTCCAACTAGATTGAATCAACCAATTTGGTCTAATTCCCAAAGACGCCGGTTTGATTCATAGTTCCATAAAATTGGAACCGGTGAATTTCGGTCCGATTCTCAATTTCATCTCGTTCTAAAGATGCAATTGACCACCTAGACCAAATAGATTATTTATTTTTATTTATTTTTAATTTTATTTCTTTAAAATGTGTAAAGAAATTGTTTAAACTCAAATATTCATGAAATGATGGTCCCTCGAATCAACGCCTTTCTAAGTGCTGTTAGGCCAATGGCGCTTTGCCTCGTTCCTCGCTATTTAAAGAGACAACTTGCTTGTTTGTCTCTTCTACCAGCTGATGTGAAACAAAGCTCTCTACAGCTGTCACACGCTCACTCCCTTACTCCCTCTCCCTCACTTGCAAGAGACAAGCCACTTCAAGAGTCCTACATTGTACAAATAGTACAGAGCGTAAGAGAGTTTGTGTATAAAAGCCAAGTCCGGCAACTCTTTCAAGCATACTTTTTTTGGCCTTTTGGCTAAGATCAAGCGTGTAGTGTGTGAAGTGTGGTCAATGCACACAAATGCTAAAATAATTTATTTTTTCTTTTGCACGTGCGTACATATATTTTAAGCACATGCCATCGGTTTCATTGGACTACCCGAAAATCAAATTGAATCAATCATGAATGAGAATTGTGAGATTTCCTCAACTTGAGTGAACTCCTGGCCTTGGTGATGAGCTTCCGTTCCCGAAGTCCTCCTTTGACCTCCTAGGAACTAGTCACCCCTATAATTTATTTTTCTTAAGGGTTTGATCCCTAACTTTTGATGCAATAAATATCTAAACAGGTTGTTAAATTTTAGGTGTCAATACTTTTGTTAGAGATATTTAGGATAATTTTAATAGTTTTATGTATCTCTCAAGATTGTGTGAATATTTCTCTTTAATTGCGCATATCTTCATTGATATATTATCTTATTTAGTCATTTTATAAAGCCTATAAATAGGCTGATGTAATCTTCATAATGATATATCAAATTATATACAATTACTCTCTTTCGCATGTCATTCTTATATCTCTACTCAGTATTAGAGCTAGTCAATCCTAAAGCGCATTAGGTGCACTCGCACTTGGTGCAAACCCAAATGCCCATCCAAAGCTAATCTTGCTTCTTGTTAACATTAATTCCAACATTATTCATCTCGTTCGATAGCCAATGTACTTTTGTCGCAATCGAGTTCATTCCATGATGGTTATGTTTCGATGCCAACAGTAACAACCACAACACCTAGTCAAGCCTTTCATGGAGCTGGCTTTTCTTTCAACACTGACTGCATCACTTAGTTATTATTTTCCCAAGTAATTGTGTAGCCCACTTGATACTATGACACCAGTCATATAGGCCATGTCACTCAATTATGGTTTCGCAAGCAAACAGCATCAATCACTTGTTGTTTCCCCTTTAATTCGTGACGTTTCATGTTGTTTTGAGAAATCAACACCAAACTCACTGCCCTTAGACTAGCTAGATTCAAAAGTTACGCCACAAATAGCCATTGGATACCACCTCATTTGCCATGTCTCAATTGTTGGATACTAATCAAACTCAAGTTGACATCCTCAATGCACCTTAAATTTGAGAGGAGCTGTCAAAGATATTTAGATTAATTTTGATAGTTTTCTATATCTCTCAAGATTGTGCAAATATTTTTCTTTGATTGTGTGTATCTTAATTAATTGTTATCTTATACAGTCAGTTCATGGAGCCTATAAATATATGGATTTAATCTTTAATATGATATATCAAAATATACACATTTACTCTCTTATGCATATACCACCCTACATTACTCATAGAATTTAGCAACAAGATTATACAAACGCTTATCCAAAGGCCGACTACTCAATAATCGTGGTCTCATCACTCCGCCCACGACGACCATTCAATCATTATCATTCGTTGGACTGGCCCTTCTGCCATCGAGATGAAGCAGCCCAACAGATCAGAAACTTTCCAAGCATACTCGATCCTTTTGTTCAACGCCATATTTTGTTTCTCCAAGTAGGAGAAGGCGGAGATCTACCATTTAAATGTGGTCGAAGATCTTGCCGTGATCAAGATCGATTTGGTACAACAAGCGGTGCATTTCAAGATGGGTATGAAGAGAGCAAATTGGAGGGTATACAAGGAGAGTGCTTCCAAACCCCGGCATGCAATTTTAGTATCTCAATCGCCTTTTCTTTGATCTTCCGCCCACAGTCCACTTGCAGAACCAAACATAGCTTTGCTGCGACGCCCAACTGCAACATTTCTTGCGCGACGCTTGCGGTTGCCGAGAACTTGGAGACAGAGAGCAGAATTCGGACTGCCCTCTCGCTAGCCATCTGTGAAACCCTAAGTATCCTCTTTGACACAACCGCAATGCCCGCCCCATGCCTTAGCAACTCCGATCTCCCCTCGGCACATTGACACAGCATCTCCAACAACATCAACATTAACTCGCTGGTCCTCCGGTCAGAGCAATCAAAAAGCAGCTCAATCAATACCGAGACTGCCCCGGACTCAACGGCTTTGATCCTGTTTCGGCCCCAAGGGCATAGATTTATCAGTAGCTTCAGTGTGGCCTTGGTGGCCTGGTGAGAGATCTGGTCGTGCAGGACTTGGACCGCCTCAGCAAAGAACTCCTGCCTCAGGGTGATGATCTGCATCGGCTCCGCAACCTTGAACATCGACTTGACCAGCAGCACTGCATATGCCTTCGACTCATAAGAGCCACACTGCATGATGCGTGTGAGCGATTCAATGAACTTACTGTCCTTGGCCACAAGTCTCTTAAGGCCCCGCTCAGAGAGCTGGAGATGGTAGAGGATGCACAGCGCGTCGTCGCTCGGTGTTTTGACTTCGAGCAGTGACCCATCTTCCGAGGCCAACGAGTGATCTTGTGAGGTGGTGTTTATCACCGAGGCCAGGAACTCGATGGCACCGGCAGCTTCCATGCAACGCTTGACTGAAGTATGATGAGAAGCGATAGATCTCAGCCGCCTAAGACACTTCTGTTGGCGGTGAGGCTTCTCGGCATCTCGCAGGATCTCGGTGATCTGGGCTTTGCTGATGGCAGGCTTTGGGGTTGGGATCCGCTCAATGCCATGCGACGAGTTGAGGGTGCACCAAGATTGGATCAGGCGGCGGAGGGTGTGGTTAGGCGTCAGGTCCATGTCAGAGATTGGCCGTTTGGTGATGGGGCACAAGCTGTTCTTGGACGTGGACAGCCATGTCTCAATGCTCTCTCGATCATAGGTCATCCCCGTCGAGAGGGTGACCGGATCTCTCATGATCTCCAGCGAGATGGGACAGAGAAAGAATGGAGGAACTTCCACTTCATTGTTGTCCATTTGCTCGCGGTGTGATGTGACCGGATTGACGAGCTGACGATGCAATCTTGATGCCAACTCCAAGTGCAATAGAATTTGAGTGCGATGATTGATGAACTCTTATGATGAGAGAGGAGACAAGTGATAGCTGAGAAGATTGTGAATTTGTTTGGGGTGGCTTGGTTGTATATATATTCAGGTGGAAGGCCAGGCACCTCAAAACGAGAGTCAAAACAAAACCCGGGAAGTTAAACGGAGAGAGAGAGAGGGGACTTTTCAACGGTATTGAAAGGCTCAAGAATGGCCCTCTCTCGTATTTCAGAGGGCAACGAGCAACACGAGGGTGACGGGAGAGAAGGAAGGGAGGAAAGCACGAGCATGTTACCTCCTGCCTTTGACTTTCTCTCTCTTGAACTATTGCGTGTGCGCCACGTGTTCTTTATCGTTTGGCATGACATCATTCTGAGATAATCAGTGATTGATGACAAAATCAAGTGGAGACGTCGTCGGATCTGTGCGTGTTCCTATTTTTAATGTATTCTTTGATTCCCTTTAACTACTACCGCGGCCATCATCAGCATCTCGATCCTTCTTCAGATAATAATAATTGGCTGAGCATGGCGTTGCTCCTTCAACCCTTTTGAGTTTTGACCCAACAAAAGTCGAAAATGTCAACGCTGATCTGGTAAACGTGATTAGAATATTATCGACTCCGTTGACATTTAACATGGAGCAACTGAGTCATGAACAGCTACTGTTATTGCCATTTCGGAATATAGCATCGTGATTGATAAAGTTCAAACCTAGCAAGATACGTTCCTTGTACAATTCCGATGTTTCATTTAGCCAGCAATGTACAATTCAATGGTCAAGACATGCAAATTCGAACTTTTCCTTGATGTCTTCTGATTTTCTTTCTCTTCTGTCAAGCAATGAATCTCATTTTTGTTGTCAAAGCAAATTCTATTTAAGGAAAAGAGAATCCTCCAAATTGATGCTAGTGATGAATACTGGCCATTCTGTTTGAAGAAATTGATGGTAAGCAACGTCTTTGTGCTTACAAAAGTGAAAAAATTTTCCCATGCTAAAATGCATTATCATTTCACTTTTAAAAAAATCTTGGTGGTAAGAAATGGAATAAAAAAGTTCAAATTTCATCTTATTGACCATCACTTCTTGGTGGAACTAGACATAACATCTTTTCCCGGATAACTAAATTCTAACAGAAACAAATTCCGAATTCTCAACTGCTTCAATGCACTAAGTAGTTTTCAAAATATTCTTTTGAAACCACACACATTACTGGAAAAAGGAAACCAAATAAGAAATCATCAATCCAATCCGGTTCCAAGGTCGGATGAGTTGATTTACAGTTCCACAAACGGGGAACCAAACGTACCCGATCTAGTTTTAAGGTGAGAATCGATCTATTCTGAAACTGATCACCCCCAATCTTCTAGTCAATTTTTGCCTGATTTGCGTGACAGTCCAATCATTACTATTTATCCTACGTGGCAACCAGAAGGACTATTTTGAAATACACACAAGAGGGAAGAAACAATTTTATTAAGCTTTTGGCTGAGTCTTGAGAAGTTGCTAAATCGCGTTTTACAACTTCTTGCGAAAAGTACGTGGGCGGATCTCTAACATGAACAGGGCTGCAGATTTTTCTATGAGCTTCCGATGTCCCAAATTGTATCATCTACACAAAAATATGTAATCTTCTTGCTCTCATTAGAAAGTGACTTTTATGGCAACTCTTAGAATCATTAGGTAAATACCTTGAGGAGGCGAGCGACCTAAATTTATTCGTCGTTCTTTGTGTGAACAGAAATGTTGGGAGCAGGATTAATTAATTAATTAGGAAAGACCCTCGATTAGATACATATGCATATTGCGCAATTCTAGTGCATTATAGTGACTAACAATTAAAAAAAAGGGAAAGAAAGCTGGAGACAACTCCTTTATCCTTTTAAATCTTAACCATACTTCATATTTCACTCAAAATGCACAAATAACTAATAAGTTATTGAAAGCTTGTAAATACTTGAACCGTTCCACAAAGGTCAAGCGCTAAAAAGAATACTCCATGTAACCTTATAAGGTAATAAGCATATAGGGGGTGTGAGGCTAGGTGTTGACTTATGTATTGATCGCTCCATAGGATATCTTCCCTATTAATGTAGGATTTGAGATGTCATAAACTCTCGCACTTATGTAACCAATGTCCTTGTTAGTATTGGCCCATACCTCGCAACAATAATCCCCATATTCAATGTGTGGCCTAGTCAATTCATGCTCCTATGTCATCTTGGAAACCTTCCAAGAGTTGTACCTTGTTTGAGCCCTCTCTCCGCAATGATCAGCTTCACCCTCCTTAGTTCAGATACAAAGAACCATACATTCATTTACTAGTAGATGGAGGCCCATCTTTAATACCATCAATAACAATCTAGTCCAATCCACATGTATTAAGCCTTTAAAAGGATTGCCCCGAGTAACGTATAAGTTGGTGAACACTTAAGATGTGTGTGTTAACCTATAAATCACTCGACAGAGATTCTCCCAATGCTATAGGACTTGGGACTCCACGTACTGATTTTAAAACATGTTTTTGTTAATATGAAAATATTAGGCTATACAGAAAAGATCATACGCGTTTATTTATGTTGGGATTTGAATATAAGTTGAGGTTCCTCACTCGCTACATTCGACCCATATTCCATTGAAGTTTTCACGTCGGTCCATCTTATCACATCCCGTGCTATGGATAAGTCGGCCAACCGTTCACCCTACACATCATTTCTATGGTTGGCTATCATGGTCAACTCTTTTTTTTTTTCCTTTTTGTGGCCATTATTTGGTCAACCCCGAAAGGTTCATGATGCAAACTTGAAATTCTAGCAAGCGCGATGGATAACCAGCCACTTCTTTATGAAAGTAATCGAGAAGCACAATGTACCTTAGCTTTTTATGAAGTAAGACCATATTGCACGTGGCCATGTCCGCGTTGCCCATGTTCTTGTGAGGATCGAACAATCCCACATATGGCCCGATTAGGAGAGAGTGTTGACCAAATCTACGTTATCTTCGTTAATTGCCGGTTACGTGCCGAAATAGGAAGCACTTGTCTCGCACTAAGAAATGCCACCTCCATGTAATCCTGATCCGAGATGAACAAGGACGACGATGCCATTCTTCCCAATTTCAATAGGCAATTTTGACTAGCACTTATTCGGAGCAAACTTAGGTCATTAAAATACCCCCACTCTTGTCTATAGTTTATGGGGAAAAATACCAAAAAAGTTATGAACTTATAGCATTGGTACCAATTTAGTCATGAACATTTTAATTGGACTAATTTAGTTTTAAAACTTTTCACATATGTATCAACTAAATTTTTCTAGCCAATTTTGGTCAATCAAGACCGATATGGACGCTGGCCGACCGGTGAACATTGACATAGCAATTTTTAAATAATTTTTGAATTTTTAAATTTTTATCCTTTTCTTCTTCTTCCTCTTGGCTTCTTCTCCTGTAGTGGCTGGCAAGCAGCCACCGAAGGCTTACTGGCCACTGCAGGAGAAGAAGCTAAGAGGAAGAAGATGAAGAAGAAAAGGAAAAAAAAAAAAAAAAAATTAATAAAAATTCGAAAAAAAAAAAAAATATTTAAAATTGCCATGTCGGTGTTCGCCGGTCGGCCGGTGTTCACGTTAGTGCTAATTGGCCAAAATTGACTAGAAGGACTGAATTGATACAAATGCCATAAGTTTGGACTTTTTTTTTTTTTGGTATTTTTCCCATAGTTTATGTATATATGAATTCTTGAAAAAATAATTTTATTCAATATAAGTTTGCTTAGAGATATCAGGTTGAATTAATATTTATACTCCGATTCAATCCTAGCCTTAGAATTGGAATAAGTTTGGCAATGGATCGTGAACTTCTCAATCTAGTATATGGAGAGCCTGCTTTAAATCATCCACCCTACACCCACTCTCTCAATAAGTGCTTCAACAGGAATAATATAAGAGTAGATTGATACAATATAAACGTATGGTAAAGTGCCTCCCCAACCTCCAACACATGCTATTTTCTCTGAAACAATTTAGTCAAAGGCATATAAATAGAGTATACCATGTGGTCTCTTATCAAAAGTAATTCCACATGTTTTACTATTTTCATCTCAACTTCTTTAATCACATGTTATTACAGCGTGTCTATTTTTACTTATTTATGATGAAATCGCATGAAAAAAAAAATCATCGTATTCTCTCGATTTGTTATAGATAGTAAAATTTAGTGGCATAACTCAAGGGCTAGATATAGATTTTCCAATAACATCACTCATGAATATCCATTTTCGTGGTATGTATAAAGCTCTTAGAGACAATCTCTTTTTTAGGTCACTTGAAAATGAAGCTATTTTATTTTCAAAAGTATAAGTATGTGACCGGACAAAATTTCATTGAGGTATAGAATTATAAGGTTGAATCTAGTAATTAAACATCATGCAGTCATTAGGGGCAAGAATGATAACTATTTTATTTCTAGACACGGTTTTTGACTATCAATTTATGTTCTCTAAATGAGTTTTTGAGCAAAAATACAGGTTTCATGATGATACGAAATTTCTATTCTCAAAATAAAAATTCGTTTAATAATGACATAAACGTGATGATAACCATTTTGCTCAAAAAAACAATTTTTAGCCAGAAATAGATTTTTCTATTTTTAATCCCTAGACGAGTTTTTGAGCAAAAATACAGATTTAATAATGACACAAAATTTTTGGTCCCGGAATAAAATTTGTTTGATGATGGCACAAAATTCTGTCTCTTGGGGTGTTATGGATGTCAACGGGCAATGAGAAAAGTTTTCTCATTTTTGTTCTAAAAATAGAAAAGTAGAAAAATTTTACTTTTCATTTCTAAGGATAAACTGGGTTGCACGTTACAACGCTTTCCGTAGGTCTAGTGACCCAGGTGAGATAGATCTCACCTCAAGATCGATGAAACCCTATTTTGGGTACTCGCAGCACTAGTTAACAATTTGCTTGAAATGAACAAATTAGCTCAAAATTGATTTCCTAAAACAATAACTTACGAACTCTATTTAAAATCCTAGCCATTCAATCTGTGAATTCAATTTGGGGTTGAACTATTGCTCTTTTTATTGTTTGAGGAGAATGAGAGACGTCATTCTTGTTTAAATATACACGGTATTGATTTGGTTCAATTGATGAGTTTATTGTAATGTCATTATTTTCAATCAAATCTAATGCCACATCAGTTTCTTTTAGCTGGAAAAGTTAACGGTGGATAATTTTGTTCCTCAAAATTATGTTTGTATTTTTGTGGAGTCATTTTGCAACATGAGATCGTTTGGGTCCCAAGGGTATATATTACTGTTTTTTTGGGGTTCCTAAAAATATTTTTTGTTTCTCGAGTAAAAGTTGGTGCTTTTAATATATTGTTTGAAAAGTATGGTTATTTTTGTCTTGATCGCATGAGTTCATGCTTTTCTTCTTGTCATTTGGCCCCCCTTACCGAGTCAAACTGTCTCGAGACTTGGCGTCGAGTTCATGAACTGTTCTCTCTGGTTGTTGTTGAACCATGTCTACCCAATATTGTTTGATACGAGATACAATGACTGCCGTTATAGTAAGCTTTCAGTTTTTCAATATCTCTAGTTGTGTTTTATAAAATAATTCATTTTAGAAGCTTGTGGGCTGCTGTAAACATCTTCTACCTTTTCAAGCTTCCTACTCATTCTATGAGAGCTACCTTTTGAATCACGAAATGTTTACTTTCCCCAGTTCAACAGAACATTTCAACTACCACGTGACCTCATGGTCATGAGCCAAAACCGTATCATATAGTGTAGAAGACAATGTCGAATTCATTATTTCAATGATAAATGTGAAGGACAAAACCTTCGCATCACACTAAATGTGCAGCAACAGTCGCACGATCCTCTGTCTGAGTTGGTGTCTTCATTTGGTGTTGCAACCATTCAAACCTTTAATCCATATGTTTAAAGGTAATTGTGCAAACAATTGTATCGAATATCGAGATTTGTTGAGGTAAATAAAGGCACCAAACGAAGTGGAGGGTTATCATCCAAAACAATTATCTTTTTTTTTTTTTTTTTTTTTTAAAGAAGTGCAATGTGGAACCCATCAAATTAGGGTGCTACGTTACATTAAAATGCCATTTGAAATTATAACAAATTGAGGTCATATTCCAAACAAAATTCAAAAAGATTCGGCATATCCGTAAAATTATTTGAACTTGGACCTTAGTTTGCAACGTTTCTCCTTGTCGAGAGTAAATGCAATTAATAAAAATAAAATTCCATCTCACATAAATTAATAGCAATAGTCCATTTTAGTAACTGGACTTGAATATTTTACTCAATGAGGACCTTGAATTTTTAATTTTGGATCAACTTTTTAAACTTGCATAACTTTTTTAATCAAGTCCCTCTGATTCCAAAATCGATTAATTGGAGCTGCATGTCCATTCGAGCCGGGAAGAGTTTGAGGTGTGAAGAACCTTTTGGCCACTGTGGATTTGGAGTGAGCGGTTCTAAGGTGAGTAGGTTCTAGATCTCAAATTTGAAACTTACCTTGTCATGACCAGTTCTTAGTTTTTGTAACCCAAAACCTATCACTTATATCCCAAAGTACAAACTACTTAAAACTGATACGACATATCTAAATAAAAAAACAAGTAAAACCGTGAACACCGATTTCATCTAAGTTGGATAATTAACATCGACCCTTGTTGTCATTATTTTGATTTCATTCCCTATACGTCAGTTGGGTCTCATGTGAAGTTTTAATTGATCCAAGGACTTGTCCCTTTTTGTGCTCATACCCCAAATTAATGCGACATAATAATTTTTTTTTTTGTTGGTAAAGGTAAGGTATGTATTAACTTTAACCACAAAAGGAACTTTACAAAAGGAAGGAGACTCGAGACCCAACAGAGAGAATTCTACGTAAATTAATCAAGGAAAAAGTCAACATTAGGAGGCTTAGGGGCCTCCTAATGCGCTTTACTTAGTAACAATTGTTTAGTCAAAACCAATGAAAATTTTCGTAAAAGTTGCATGATTTGCATGTTGTACTGAAATTGTCGTTAGCTCATACTTTACCCGAAAGAGAGCAGTTGAGTGCGTAACTTAATTAAGGCTAAGTCCATTCATCATGACCTCTTCCATAATTCAAAAGTTACAAATGGGTCCGGTCCAACCTGGTAATTATCATTGCATTTAATTGGTCCATATAAAAGCAAGAAAAGAAAATCATTTGGGACAAAAGTGGTACATTTAGGAAAAGTACGATGTTGCCCACTTCAATTTGTTTGTTTTAAGAAGCGCGGTCACCAATCCGATATAACATTAGCTGCTCTGACTTCGATTTGAAACATTTCGAAGTGGATAAAGGTGGCCCGTCACCACATGTTTTTCATGTTCGTGAATATTTCAGACGTACTTGGTCATTTGCGTGCATTATTGTTAAGAACAATAATGAGAATTCACTCTTTCTTTTGGCAAATCAGTAAATATACCATGAATAAGTGCTTTGTCCACCTAGGTCACGCACCGCTTGGGTCGAGCGACCCTCGTTGAGGGTCATGCGAGATCGGGCAACCTCCGACGGCCCTCACCAAGGTCACCCAACCCTAGTTGGAGGTTGCCCAACGTTAGACGACCTTGATTGATGGCACCAGAGTCCATAGCCTTTCATCAAACGGGTGAAAGGTTTGGTTTTTTTTTTTTTTTAATTATATATACTTGATTTTTTTTTCAATTTTAAACAAATAAAAATAATGTGTTTTTGACTAAACGGCATTTCTCACAAGTTGATTCTCAAAGTGTAGTTTATTGGATGGTCTTTGTATTTACCCAAAGCCTTTTAAGCTAACTACTTTACATTTGCCCAATAAACTTTCAAAATGCCGAATCAAATGCACCATTCATCATTAGCCGTGAGTTGAGGATAGATAAGTGGCAGGCGAGTCCCGTAAAAAGCTACAGGTAGCTTAGCAACAGCTTGCGAATCAGCCATAGGCACGGGCTCAGAGTAGCAGGGTGGGTCAACGAGGACTAGGAATGCAACAGATCGTCACGGGGGAATAGGCAAGTTAGTGTTGTTGTTGGGCAAGAAGCAGCAGAATGAAGGCAGCGTCAGTGCAGGGCTCAGCTTCCCGTGGCAGCGGGAACGGCAGCATCGCAAGGTATGACAAGACCTTTTTGGGACAGAGTAGCAACATCGTGAAGCTTGGCTGGGGAAAGCAAAGGAGTCTCGCTTGGAGCAGGGATGGCGAAGCAACAACGTTGTCGAAGTAGAGGAGTCATCGGGGATCTCAACCGAGGGCTTGGCCAAGAGGCTACTCTCTCTCTCTCTCTCTCTCTCTCTCTCTCTCTCTCTCGTGTGCTCTGATTTTTAATTGCCGGCCCCTTTAATTGTAAGGCATTAATGTGTTTATATAGTGTTTATCCTAGATTTTAACTATAACTTTACAAGCTTAATATTTGCCTTATTAAAATAAAGGGGCTCTAATCACCTAAGGCTTTGACTAATTGAATTCTAATGGGCGGAAATTATTTTAATCAAAGCTCAAAAGCAGCCCCCCACCCCCCCCCCAAAAAAAAAAAAAAACCCGGGTCAAATTTCGGCCAAGCCTTATGCATCAGCTGGCCGAATTTTAGCTCACTTTGTCTATTTAATTAATGACAATGATCCTTTAAGAGCGTATTTTATTTAAGCTAAAAGCCTTTGACTTTAATGGGCTAAACCCAATTCATTTAAAGCTCAGTAGTGTGTCCTTTTCCTGTGTGAATTTTGGCCATCTCGTCTCCAAGACTTTGCCGAATTTTTTCTCTTCATGGTCTAAATCCATTCAATTAAGCTCAGAATTATTTGTTGCTAATCTGATTAAATGCAATTAATGAAATATGCTCCTAATGACTATATGCAATTTAATTTATTTATTTTTGCTAAGAGTCAGGCTCAATCCCTAATTTTCTATGTATTAAATTTCTAAATGAGTTGTCAAAATTTAGGTGTCAATACTTTTGTTAGAGATATTTAGGATAATTCTAATAATTTTCTAGATCTCTCAAGATTGAGTGAATATCTCTCTTTAATTGTGTGTATCTTCATTAATATGTTATTTTATTTAATGATTTTATAAAGTTTATTAATAGGTTGATGTAATTTTCATTATCATATATCAAAAAAATACACAATTAATCTCTTCTACATATCATTAACATTTCTCTACTTAGTATAAGAATCGGTCAATCTTGAAGTGCACTCGGTGCATTCACACCCGATGTACACCGAAGTGCCTATCTAGAGCTAAATTTGCTTCTTGTCAACATTGATTTCTACATTATTCATCTCATCCGATAGCCATCGTATTTTTGTCGTGGTTGAGTCCATTCCATGATGGTTGTGTTTTGATGCCAACTGTGATAGCCACATCATTCAATCAAACCTTTTCAAGGAGCTGGCTTTTATTTTGATACCAACTACATGAGGCACATCGCTCGGTAACTATTCTCCTAAGCCAACCATATATGCCACTTGATGCTACAATGCCAGTCTTATAGGCCACGCCATTCAATTGCTATTTCACAAGGTAGTTGCATTGGCTGCTTGCTATTTCCCTTTTGATTCTTGACCTTTTGTGTGTCGTTTTAGGAAGTCAAAATCACCACCAAACTCACTGCTCTCGGATTAGCTAGATCAAGAAGTTTCACCACAAACAATAATCGAACGTCACTCTTTTACCTGTCTCAACTATTGGACACTAGTCGAACTCCAGTTGGCATCTTCAATGCTCCTTGAGTTTGAGGGAGGCAATTAGAGATATTTATGATCTATTTGGTAACATTTATATTTCTTTGTCTTTTATTTTATTTTTTGGTTCCCCGGAATAGAAAACAAACTGAAATTTATTTGTGTACTCATTTAATTTTATATTTCCCAAAATAGATCAATGGCCAGATAAAGATTTGAAACAGAAACAATAAGTTAAAAAAAACTCTACTATTTTGTTTCTAGGAACAAAAAGATAAACAATGTCATTTTTAAAAATACAAGGTCAATTTGGAGAAACAAGCTCAACGTAACCTAATGTTTGTCTTTACACAATCAACACAAGGTCTGAGTGAGATGCACATTTGAATTGGGTCTCTTGATCAATCCAATTCCCCATTTTAAAAAAAATAATAAAAATAAAATAATTATAAATTTTGGAAAAAATTTAGAAATTATATTTTTAGTAGATTTTAGTGTTAATTCCAGTTTAGAATTAATTTAGCATAAAAATGTGAAAATGTTTTGACAAAAAATGAAATTCAAAATTGAATAAGTTCTTAGGGTTTCACCATATGTATTATTAAATACCATTTTCTTTTAGAGATAATGCTAGGTTGCAATAACTTGGCGACTCATTAAGAGAAAATTGTCTTCTTCACGAGCAAAGTGTGGGTGTTAATTGAGACAAATACCTTCTTCACCCTCATCATCTACAATTCTATTTGAATATGATGTGGTGGCGAGATGGGCAATTGTTGCTTTGAATCATTTCTGATGATGGGTGAGTGTATGGGGGAGGATGTCGATGGGCAAATGCAAAATTAGGAATAGAATATGGTCCAAACCAAGGCATACAAGATGTGCTAGCAGCCATAAATCAAGATTGATATTAATGAAACTCACCACCAAGGCCTACAAAAATCACTAGCCAAGGATACAGGATTTTGGGATTAAAAAAGCTCCCTACCAAGGCATACATAAAAACCATCAGCCAAGGATACAATGCTTTTTTGGCTCAGCACTAAGAAAGAATCCACTTTCCAAGAGTACAAACCAAGAATAATCCACTCTTCAAAGCTATTCACTATCACATAGGAAAATCTCAAATATTAATTTATTCAAAATTCTCTATCTTACATTTGAGAATTTGCCTCATTATATAAAGGGAATATTACCTAGGAAATAGACTAAACATTGAAGATAGGGAAACTACCCAATATTAATGACATGGAAACTAGAAATGACAATAAAGACCTAAGAACTAGAAAGAGCATTAAGACATCTAAAGACTTGAACTTTCACTCTTTGAAAACCACAACACAATTATGACTTACTAATGACACTTAACTAGACACAAAGTAATTAAAATAGACATCAAAATTCGTTCATCACATTGGGCATTCTAATAGACATCTTCGAAGATCACCAAACAACAAAGGAAATTGTTCAAAGAAGCTTTTATTTGCTAGATAGTCGATTAGTAGTCTCAAAATCGATAACAAGCTTGTAAGTTGATATCAACAACCATGAAATTGACAACTCTCTTGCATAATCGACATCTTCAACTTGAATTGATCGACAAAGCCCAAAGCTCCCACATCAAAATAGAAAAGTGGATTGTTGTGAACAAGTATCTTGTATTATTATTTTTATTATGTTTATAGCAATCGAATAAGCCTATGCTCCATGAATTTCCAATGTCGTTTGCTTGAGGTTTGATGAGTTTGTAAAAATAAGTACACCAACTTTAAAATCACCTCCAACCACTAGCCATTTGGTATTCTTCTTCTTATTCTATGCGCCTTTTTATTGTAATATAAAAAATATATTGTCAACCTTATTATATTGTGAGTTATAAACTAATGGAACTCTCTGCTGCCATTTTCAATTATCCATCTTTGACTAACTATTAGGTTGAATTTTTTGATGCCATTTTAGAATATCTTGATCAATTAAGTCCTTACAAAAGTCCAGTTTTATTCAAACATGAATTGTTAGGTCTCCACTAAAATTTTAATAATTAAATGAAAAAAATGGGAATATAAATTTTTAGAGTCTTATCAAACATATTTCTTTTTTTTTTTTTTTATTCTGGGAGTAGCAATTATGTGCAATTACTAAACATTTTCTTCTATTCATGAACTTATCTAGAGAATAGAAATTAAAAAAAAAAAATTAAACAGAAATGGTTCTCAAAAATAAATGTTACAATACATACCCTTGGAATAATTATGATAGTTTTTTATATCTCTCAAGATCATGCAAATATTGTCTCTTTGATTGTGTGTAACTTGATTAATCTATTATCTTATTTAGTCATTTCATTAAGCCTATAAATAGACTAATGTAATCTTAATTATAATATAGCGAAATATATTTACAATTACTCTCTTCCACATATCATTCTTATTTCTCTACTACTTTGTAGATTCTTGTACAAGAAATGCAGATTGACAAGAAAATTAAAGGTATGAAAGCTAGAGACAACCGTGACAGGTCATGTAACAAGGTACTAGAATGTAAACATAATAGGAAGATAAAATTGAACGACTAGCGTTCATTGTTTGATTAGCGGTCCTTTACTCGAATGATAATCCCAATACTTATAACTATTAGAAGTGATTAACAATAGTTACAAAAAAAGCAAATACCACCTACGTGACTCATAAAATTTAGCAACATGTATTTGTAAATGATTACCCAAAGACCTACTACTCAATAATCATGGTCTCATCTCTAGCCCCACGAAGACCATTTCTTCCACAACTTATAGCACCTTCTCCTGACGGTTATAACAGCCCGTATTTCGCGGCCATTATCACTTGTTGGACTGGCCCTTCCGCCATTAAGCTAGGATCAGAAACTTCCCAAGCATATTCGATCCTTTCGTTCAACGCCGTTTTTTGTTCCTCAAAGTAGGAGAACATGTCGCGGAGCTCTACCAACGAAATATGGTCGAAGATCTTGCCTTGATCAAGATCGATTTGGTAAAACAATTGGGACATTTTCAAGATGGGTATGAAGCGCGCAAATTGGAGGGTATACAGGGAGAGTGCTTCCAAACCCTGGCATGTAATTTCAGTATCTCAATCGCCTTTTCTTTGATCTTCCTCCCACAGTCCACTTGTAGAACCGAACACAGCTTCGCTGCGACGCCCAACTGCAACATCTCTTGCAAAACGCTCGCGGTTGCCGAGAACTTGGAGACAGAAAGCAGAATTCTGACTGCCCTCTCGCTAGCAACCTGCGAAACCCTAAGTATCCTCTTTGAGACGACTGCGATGCCCGCCCCATGCCTTAGCAACTCCGATCTCCCCTCGGCGCATTGACACAGCATCTCCAACAACATCAACATTAACTCGCAGGTCCGCCGGTCAGAACAATCAAGAAGCAGCTCGATCAATACTGAGACTAGCCCGGACTCAACGGCTTTGATCCTGTTTCGGCCCCAAGGGCATAGATTTATCAGTAGCTTCAGCGTGGCCTTGGTGGCCTGCCGAGATATCTGGTCGTGCAGGACTTGTACCGCATTGGCAAAAAACTCCTGCCTCAGGGTGATGATCTGCATTGGCTCCGCAACCTTGAACATTGACTTGAGCAGCAGCACTGCATATGCCTTCGACTCGTAAGAGCCACACTGCATGATGCGTGTGAGCGATTCAATGAACTTACTGTCCTTGGCCACAAGTCTCTTAAGGCCCCTCTCAGAGAGCTGGAGATGGTAGAGGATGCACAGCGCGTCCTCGCTCGGTGTTTTGACTTCGAGCAGTGACCCATCTTCCGAGGCCAACGAGTGAACTTGTGAGGTGGTATTTATCACCGAGGCCAGGAACTCGATGGCACCGGCAGCTTCCATGCAACGCTTGACTGAAGCTTGATGAGAAGCGATAGATCTCAGCCGCCTAAGACACTTCTGTTGGCGGTGAGGCTTCTCGGCATCTCGCAGGATCTCAGTGATCTGGGCTTTGCTGATGGCAGGCTTTGGGGTTGGGATCCGCTCAATGCCATGCGACGAGTTGAGGGTGCACCAAGATTGGATCAGGCGGCGGAGGGTGTGGTTAGGCGTCAGGTCCATGTCGGAGATTGGCTGTTTGGTGACGGGGCACAAGCTAATTTTGGAAGTGGACAGCCATGTCTCAATGCTGTCTCGGTCATAGGTTATCCCCGTCGAGACGGTGACTGGATCTCTCATGATCCCCAGCGAGATGGGACAGAGGAAGAATGGAGGCACTTCCACTTCATTGTTTTCCATTCGCTCGCAGCGCGATCGAATTCGAGGGGGATGATTGACAAACTCTTTGTGATGAGAGGGGACAAGCGATAGCCGAAAAGATTGTGAATTTGTTAGGAGTGGCTTGGTTATATATATATATCAAGGTGGAAGGTCAGGCAATTCAAAACGAGGAAAGTCAAAACAAAACACAAATTAAAAGTTGAGAGAGAGAGAGAGAGAGAGAGAGAGAGACTTTTCAACGGTGTTGAAAGGCTCAAGAATGGCCAACTCTTAATTACCCGGTCGCGAATGAATGAGAGGTCAAAGAACTATTGCGGGGATGTGCGCCACGTGATCTTTATCGTTTGACATCGCATAATTCTGAGATAGCCAGTGTATGCCGACAAAATTAAGTGGGGACACCGTCGGATGTGTGCAACGTTCGTTCTTTGTTCTTCTTTTTTATGTTCCTTTTTAACTACTATTGCGGCCGTCAGCACCGTCGGATGTGTGCAAAGCATGGTGTTCCTCCTTCAACCCTTCTGAGTTTTGACCCAGCGAAAGTCGAAAATTGTCAACGCTGATCTGGTGAACATGGTTCGAATATTCTGCGTTAAAGGATCGATTTAAAAAACAATTTAATATGAACTAACTTAGTCATGACCAGCTAGGGTTATTGCCATTTGGGAAAACAGCCTTGTGATTGATTAAGTCCAACCCTAGCAAGATATGTTCCTTGTACAATTCCGATGTTTCTTTTAACCAACAAGGTACCTTTCAATTTTCAAGACATGCAAGTCAAGACTTTCCCTAGATATCTATTGATTTTGTCTCTCTTCCTTCGTACAATGAACCTCAATTCAATTTTCAAAGTAAAATCCCGTTTTACAACTTCTTTCTAGAAGTATGTGGGCGGATCTCTAACAATGAACCGGGCTGCAGCTTGTTCTAGGAGCCTCCGATGTTCCAAATTGTATCATCTACATGAAAAATATGCGATCGCCTTGCTCTCATTAGAAAGTGATTTCTATGGCAACTCCTAGAATCATGAGGTAAATACCTAACTGGAGATTAATTATTGACTTGAGAAAGCGAGAGACCTGAACTTATTCACTGTTCTTTGTGTGAACAGAAAAGTTGGGAGCAGGATCAATTAATTAATTAGGGAAGACCCTCGATTATATATATATATTATGTGCACTTCTAGTAAATGTTAGTGACTAACATTTAAAACAGAAAACAAAAACTGGAGGCAACTCTTTTATCTTTTTAAATCTTAACCATACTTCATTTTCCACGTAAAATGTAAAAATGATTAATAAGTTATTGAAACCTTGTAAAAATCCCAAACCGTTCCCAATAAGTCAAAATCCTAAAAAGGAGTACTCCAAATAACCACATAAGAATAGCCATTTGGGGATGTGGGGGTGCGTGTTGACTTATGTATGATCGCTTGACAAGGTCTCTCTCCATTTGATGTAGGATTTGAGATATCATAAACTCTCGCACTTAAAGAACCAATGTTCTCATTAATATTGGACTGTAGAGTGTAACAATAATCCCCATATTCAATGTATGGCCTAATCAATTCATGCTCCATTGTCATCTTGGAAGCTTTATAGGAGCTATATCTTGTTCGAGCCCTCTTGCAATAACAATCACCCTCGCCCTAGCTAGATCTAATATATGCCTAGTATATAAGAACCGCACATACATTTACTAGTAAATGGAGGTTGTGCTTTGATATCATTAATAACAACCTAGTCCAGTCCATATGAGCCAAACCCTATAAATATTGTTCCAAGTAACGTATAAGGTGGTGAACACTTTGGGCGTGTGTTAACCTATAAATTACTCAACAGACACTCTCCCAACACCATAGGACTTCGGGCTTCACGTACTGATTTTAAAACATTTGAAAAAGAACTTATGTTTTGTTAATATGAAAATATCGGGCTATAGAGAAAAGGTAAGACAGTGTTTTTTTCTTTTTTTGGTCAGAAAAATTAATATTATTCAGGAAGAGTTGATATTACAATTGGCAGCCAAAGCATCCGCATAAAGGATATCTAAAAAGCAGAAGGAGGTAAGACAGTGTTTATTTATGTTGGTATTTGAATAGAATATGTGGTTCCTTCTTCCTAACAAAACACCTAGCTATTAGCTAATTCAATTTTCCAATCTCTTCCTCAAAAAAAAAATAAAAATAAAATAATCTTTTCCTCTCACTCACTGCATTCAACCCATATTCCAATGAAGTTTTCACGTCGGTCCATCTTATTACATCCCATGCTATGGATAACTTGGCCAACTGTTCACCGTTCACATCATTTCCATGGTTGGCTATCATGGCCCACTCTGTTTTTTTTCTATTTGTGGCCATTATTTGGTAAACCCCGTTAGGTTCACGATGCAAAGTTGAAATTTTAGCAAGAACAATGAAGAACCGGCCATTCTTTTCTTGGACTGGTGAAGTTATAAGGTCATGAAAGTAATCGAGAAGTACAATGTACCTTAGCTTTTGTGAACTACGACCATAGTGCACATGGTCATGTCGGTGTTGCCCTCGTTCTTGTGAGGACCAAACAATCCCACATATGGCCAGAGTAGGAGAGAGGGTTGACCGAATTTAGGTTGTCTTCGTTAATTACAGATTACGTGCCGAAAGAGAAAGCACTCGTCCAAGATCCCACTAAGAAATATGACCTCCACATAATCCTGATCCGAGATGAACGAGGATGACGATGCCATTCTCCCCAATTTCAACAGGCAATTTTGACTTGTGGGAAGTCACTTATTCGGAACATACTTAGGTCATTAGAATACCCCTACTCTCGTATATAGCTTATATACATATATATAAATTCTTTTAAGAATTTATTCAACATAAATTTGCCTAGAGATCTCAGCCAAATTAGTATATGTATCCTGATTTGATACTAGCACTTAGATTGGAATAAGTTAAGCAATGGATCACAAACTTCTCTATTTAGTGAATGGAGAGCCCGCTTTCAATCATCCGCCCTGCCCCCACCACTTCGGTATATGCTTCAACAGGAATTATACAAGAGTAGATTGATACAATATACACCTTTGGTCAAATGCCCGCCCAACCCTATGAGAAAAACATGCTATTTCTTCTGAAACAATTTAAGACCATGTCACCTTTTGTCAAAAGTAATTTCACTTGTTTAACTATTTTCATCACTGCTTCTTTAATCACATATTCCAATAACGTGTCTATTTTTACTAATATACACTGAAAACCCATTAAATAAATAAAAACAACATGATATTCTCTTGATTCGTTATAGATAATAAAGTGTAGCAACATAGCTCAATTGCTAGATACAGATTTTCCTATAACATCATTGATGAATATCCATTTTTGTAGCTTGTATGAAGCTCTCAGAGACATGTTCTTTTTTAGGTCACTCGAAAATGAAGCTTATAGTTATGTCACCGGACATACTTGAATCTAATAATTAATTGAAGTAGCAAAAGGATTCAAATGTCTCATATTGACATCCCACCACGACAAAAGGAAGAGAGAGAGAGAGAGAGAGAGAGTGAAGAAGCAAAAGGATTCAAACTCACCCCAGAACGGACAAACATTCCATTAATGGAAGGGCCACCACCAGTTGGTGGGATGGTGATGACGGTTGGTATGGACCATGAATAATCTCACGTGCTAAATCCATCTGTACGTAGGCGTCCCCTTTTGACTAGGTTTTATAAACTGCCGATCCCACTCAGTTTTTCTCCATTGCTACCTTGCTAGATACAAAATGCCGGTGTAAGGACAATTTATTTCATAAAAAATGAATAATTTAAAATTTTCATAAACTACTTATGTTATCTTGTAAGTTTAATTTTTAAACAAATGAACAAGTACATAGTAGGGCTTTGCTAGGGGAAAAGTAGCAAGAAAACTCTAAACCTATTGCATTAGTTCCAATTCAGTCATAAACCTTTTAATTTGATCGATTTAGTTTTAAATTTTTTCACATTGGTATCAATTCAATCTATCCAACCAATTTTGGCCAGCGACACTGATGTGGACACCGGCCTGGCCAACGGTGACATTGCAATTTTTAAATATTTTGTTTATTTTTTTCGAATTATTTATTAATTTTTCTTTTTCTTTTTCCTTTCCTTTTTTCTCTTCGTCTTCCTTAGTTTTCTTCTCCCATAGTGGCTGGCGAGGCTCCAGCAAGGCTTGCCGGCCATTGGGCGAGGCCAACCTCGCCATGGCCTCACTAGCCACGGGCAAGGCTATCTTCGGCTGTGGCAAGGCTATGGCAAGATTGGCCTCGCCCGTGGCCCTAGGAGAGGTTGGGTGAGGGCGGTGACCCTTGCCAGAGCCTTGCCAATCACCGTAGGAGAAGAAACCCAAGGAAGAAGAAGAGAAAAAAAAATGGATTGAAAAAAGGAAAAAGGAAAAGGAAGATATCGAAAAAAATAAAAAATTATTTGGAAAATTGCCATCTTGACTTTCAGTCATCAGCTGGCATCCACATTAGTGCTAATTTGCCAAAATTGGCTAGATGGATTGATATAATACCAATATGAAAAAATTTAAGACTAAATTAATCTAATTAAAAGATTGTGGACTAAATTGGTAATACAATAAGTTTATGATTTTTTTTTTGGTACTTTTTTTGCTTTGCTAATATAACAGTCTTTAGGTTACTATGAGAACAATAATTTATTATGAGCCACAAATTCTTAAAAGAGTAGGCCCCACAATAATTTTTAATTAATTATTATTTGATTTTTTTAATACGTAATGCATCGTTATTCTCACAATAAATTACATTATCACCCAATCATTTCTCGTAAGAATATCATTAGCAAAACAAGACATGTTTGGTGTAAGAAAATTATTAGCATGGATCACCTATTTTTTCTTATGAAAAAAGATAGATAGAATGTTATTGTTTTGTTTCACAAAATACAAATGATTTGAAATTCTATAAACTACATAGGATATCTCGTAAGAATATTATTAGCATCGGCAATTCGTTATCTCACCTATCTCTTTTTGGAAGTAAATAGCATCAGTTTGTAGTTCAATAGTAAATCGTTGTTGTATTTACGGACTTTAGTTTTTCCCCAATAAACACATATTCGGACCTGAGCAGGTCCTTAAACTGCTCCACCCTGAATCGGACATCCCAGGGTGCCCAGTTAGCCCTCACGAAGGGTTTAACTGGGATTACGGGATAAAGTCCCCATTGGGCTTCCCCGCCAACCCCTCCTAGGGAGGGGAGCCCACCTCGGATCCCCGTGAAGCCCTTCTCCTAGCATACTAGGTTGGGTTCAGGGAAATGAAGAGGCCTGGGTAGCCCCCCACCGTGAGTTGCCAATTCCGGTCAAATCGATATACTTTCCAAGTGTCGGGACGGTTCTCGGGATGCGCTAGAATAAATTCATCTTCCACACGATAGGTTCTAAAATAGAGCAAGTACTAGATCAACTGCAGAACCGACTGAGTAAAACATTTTGCACCGTCCATCAAGCAACCCTTTTAGGTAGGAACCGCGATGCATGAACATGAAACTCGCGATATGTCACCACGGCAATCATCTTTATCTTCAATTGGAAATTCATTGATCAAATCAGGTCTTGAGCTCAACCTCAATTCAAACCCTCAGCTCTCAAAGCCACGTTTCACCGGCGTAGAACCTTGAACGTACGTCGAAGGATCGATCCCCACCGAATACAATTCAATGAACGATCGACATATTCAGATATCTCCTGCCCAAGTCGCAACCTGTGTGCCTTTTCTTTTCTGTATATTAAGAATAGCAACCTGCGGTCCTTGGAAGGTGGAAGCGTCTCCCATTTCTTCAATTACTATGAAAATAATTAATAATTCTAATGTCGATTTTGATTAGGTTTAGGGTCAGCCCTTTCACTGACCGCCACTAACTGCCCAAAGTACCATTTCAGCGGTCAAACCGGAAGTCGACGCCATCTTTGTCAATCCTTCTTCCGGAAACGTCGGACTATCAATATTTTCTTCAATCATTAAAGCATGGGGTCCCAATGTATTTTGAATAGGTTGTCAGATCAGAGGAGACTTTGAACTTTCTCGAGGAGGGTTCGTCTCGCCATTTGATAAGAAATTTATGAGGGTTTTGCGTGATCGCAGGTTGCATGCATGGACCATTCCTTCTCCTTCCAATTCATGAGACGTATAATCTTCCTGAAATTGAATAGAAGACCTAAATACCGATGGCGTGCGACCTGGGGACTAGTCCTATAGCTCTTTTGGTCTTGGATTATCAACTATATTTCGTCACCTGAAATGAATGTGTGCATATACAAGTTCCTGAAAAATTAAAAAGGGATGAATTATAAGTCTGTTAGTAAGATTATCAATGGGCGGGCTCGAGCTAGGTCGGTCCTTATGTCAGCCCTTATTTGTCGTCGAGGCTGCCCACAAATGTTAGAGCACTTTTCAGCCACCACCAGCCACCAGGCGCATCATGCAATCCCTAGCGACATTATAGTGGGGTCTCGTGACCCTCAACGATGCTTTCCTTGGTCTATTGACCCGGGCGAGACAAATCTCGCCTCAAAATTGATGATTTGAAACCCTAACTTGTGTACTCAAAACACTAATTGAACTTTACGATTTGCTCGAACACAACAAATTAGCTCAAAATCGGTTACCCAAAACTGTAATTTACGAACTTGATTTGGGCAAAATCCTGGCCATCCAGTCTGTGAATTCAATTTGGGCCTAAATCTTTTTTAATTGAGGAGAATGAGCATAATCCTACTAATTAATGTCATTTTTATTATAATATGCACAGTATTAATTTGGGTCAGCTGACTAGTCTAATGTACATGTTATCATTGTCAGCCACACCTGATGCCACATCAACTATTTTAGTTAGAATAGGATAATTTTGTTCCTCAAGAAAAATGTATTTACTTTTATGGAGTCATTTTTCAAGAGGAAAAAACCAAAAAATTCATAGACCTAACGCATTGGATCAAATTCAGTCATCAACCTCTCAATTATGCCAATTTAATTTTAAATCATTTCACAAATTGTCAATTGAGTCCTTTTGGCCAATATTGGTTAGAAATTGCTTATGTGGAAGTTAGTCATCTTACCTAACACGGCCAACTGACGTAGACAATTTTTGCAATTTATTAAAAAAATTGAATTTTTATTTCTTTTCTTTTCTTTCTTTTCCATTCTTTTTGGCTAGCAACACTAGGTGAGGGATAGCAGCCCTTGCTGACCACTAGCGAGGGTCACAGCTCTCACCTATGCCTACATCTGGCCCCTTGCCAATGAATGAAAGGAAAACAAAATAAAATTTTAAATTTTAAAAATAAAAGAATAAAGAATAAAAAATTTAAAATATTTTTAAAATATTATTTAGGATTGTTGACATCTATGTAAGGATTTTTGGCCAAAATTGGTTGAATGAACTTAATTGATAAAATGTGAAAAAAGTGTAAAACTGAATTGGTCAAATTAAAATGTTTATGATTTAATTGACACAGTTGAAATTGATTTAAAACTTCTTTTTTTTTTTTTTTAACTTTCGCCTTTTTTCAACACAAAATTGTTACGGTCCTAAGGGTATAAATTACTGTTTTATTGGGGATCCAAAAGATATTTTAGTGCTTTTTTATGAAATATTTGAAAATTGCGGTTAGTTTTTTTCTTGATTCCACGGGTTCATGTTTTTCTTTTGGTATTTGGCCTACCTCATTGTGTCGAAATGTGTCCAAACTTGGTGCCAATTTCATAAAGTGTTCTATCTAGCTGTTGTTAAACAGTATATACCCAATATTGTATGATATGAGACAAAATGGCTGTCGTTATAGTAGGCTTTTAATTTGTCAATATATCTAGTTGTGTTTTATAAAATGATTACTTTAGAAGCTTGCAGGATAAATAAATTTTATATATATCATATATATGTTAGAAAGCAAAAGCTTTTATAGCTGCTTCTACTGCATCTACTTTTTCATCTTCCTACTCATTCTATTAAAGCTACCCGTACTTAATGTTATACCACACAGGTACTTTGAATCCCGGAATCACTTTTCCTAGTTCAACAAAACTCGGCTACCACGTGCCCTCACGGTCATAAGCCAGAACCCCAGTTTATTGTAGAAGACATTGTCAGACTCATTACTTCAATGATAAATGAGAGCAAATGAGAGCAATAAACCTTCGCATCGCACCAAATGTGCAAGAATAATTAGGTAATCATCTAGTCTCGTCCGTGTCTTCATGTGGTGCCTCATACATTTAAACCATTAATCCATACGTATAAGGGTAATTGTGCAATTTATAGCTATTGTATCATATATCGAGATATGTTAAGGTGAATAAAGGCACTGAACAAAGTGAAGGAACAAACATAATTTTTTCAGAGGTGCAATGTGGATCCCACCAAATTAGGGAACCACGTTAGCATTCAATTGTTACATCAGATTACAACAAATTGAGATCATATTCAAAAGAAAATTCAAAAAGATTAGGCATATCTGTAAAAAATTTTGAACTTGAAGCTTAATTTGCATCGTTTTATACCTTACCGAGAATAGATTCAACTATTGATCTTCACATAAATTAGTAGCAATAGTCCATTTTAGTCCCTAGACTTTAATATTTTTTTTTTCAACTAAGTCTTTGAATTTTTAATTTGTTTGATCAAGATTGAGTCCCTCCGATCTCATATCCAATTAATTGGAGTTGCATGCTCATTTGAGCTAGCAATTTGCTATTTCAAGATAAGTAGGTTCCAAACTTGAAACCTAGAACTTAATTTGTTAAAACTGATTTCCCATATTTTAGAATCAGGAAACTACATCGTAGACCCAAATCGGCCTTGTCAGTCCGATTCCAAGGTCTCTGAGGAACTGACCAATTCTTTTTTTTTTTTTTTTTTTTTTTTCTTTTTTTATTCCTTGAAATGACAACGTTTATTAAAACACGTGTTATTTGCAACTGAGACAAATAGTAGTTATAAGAAAATAGTAGAACAACAAAAGGACAAGAAGTTCGGCACAACACAAACAAACTATGGAGCAATTGGTAAAGGTCCAACTCATACTTTAGCTAGGCAAAATAAAAGTTAAATTAACAACAAAAACTCCCATTTGTCAAAAGCAACGATCCTTAAAAGACAAACGCATAAAATAAAATAAATAATAAAAAGTTCAAAACACGTAACTTAAAAACATAAAAGAGATTGCTCCAAATTCTTGGTCCAATTCTATTCCAAGGTCTACCTTGAACCAATGCTTACCCCAACCGTGGACTATTTTTTAATGCATATACCAAAACTTTGAAAGATGGAAACCACAGCCAGATTTTGAGTATAATAAGATTTCTCAATACGAACCTCGCAAATCAAGCATTCCACATCGGACTCTAGTTGGCTCCGTCAGATAGACACGTCAGCTTCAATTAACCGGATTTCTAGGACTTAGTAGACATATTAAAAGTTCAAATACTGGAATGTTCAATAAATACATAAGTTCATGGACCAAAAATGAAATCTTACCCAGATTAATTCAGATTTTTGAAATGCATGATGTCAAAATCGATGAAGATGTGATAGCAGATGAGGAGATCATCCAAGGAAGAAAGAATCTCTTAATGAATTTTGCAAACAAATAGCATAATCACTAATAGTCGTAATCAAGCGGGCAAGACGCCATTCCACTTCTGACTGTTTCAAGCAAATGTTTATTCCCCTCATTCGATCTCATATGAAGGTTTGGTAAAATGATGTAATCATAAACCGTGCGAAAGATGTAGGAAGATGGAATGATTCAAACTCGAATCATGGTGTATACATAAATGGGTCAAAGGAATTGAAAGAACCGATGAAAAAGGAAAAGAAGTGGAAGAAATCAAATGAACGATCATGCCGTTAGTCATGTATTGCGACAATGACATTATGAACGACTACCTGATCCTAAAGTTCGCACTTAAAAACAGTTCAATGTATCTTAACATAGAACAAACAACGATTCATCTAAGTATGATGGTTAACATTGAATCCTTTTTGTCATTTGCTGATTAAATATTTTATTTTCATTCCCTATACATATGAGAAGTTATAATTGATCCAAAAACTCGTGGCCTCTTTGTGCTCATTCCCCAAATTAATTGCGACGTAATCAACCTTCCAAACAAAAATAAATTAAAGAAAAAGTCAACCTTCGAGGCCTCCAAATGCGATTTACTTGGTAATAATTGTTTATTAAAAATCAAGTAATAATATTCACGTAAACTTTGCATAATTTGCACGTGGTGCATTGAAATTGTCCTTAGCTGATACAGTATCCAAAAGATTGAGTGCATAACAATTTATTTCATCATAGAATCAAATCGGAAGCCGACGGTACATGACCTCTTCAAACTAGCAATCATCTTTACGTGTGATTGGTCCATATAAAAAGAAAGATTATAAAATCATTTTGGAAAAAGTGTTAAATTTTTTAAAAGTTTGAGGGGAAAGTACTAAAAAAGTTATATATATTACATTGGTGTCAATTTAGTTATAAATATTTTAATTAGATCAATTTAGTCATAAACCTATTATAATTATATCAAATCAATCCTTCTTGGCAAATCACTAATGTGGATATTATTTAATAATTTTTATTTTATTTTTCTTCTTTTAATATTTTTTTTTTTGTTTTTCTTTTTTCTTCTTCTTTTTTTTATTCTTTAGTTTGGCTAGCAACCCTCGCCTAGAGCTAGTAGGGTTGTGAAGGCCTTAGGCGAGGGCCTTTGCACTCACACTTACAGTGGGCATGGCCAACACAGCCTCGCCAGACAATCAAAATGTTTGTTATCATTAAAACCTAAATAACCATTGGTATAGTTTGTCCAGTTTATTTTCTTAAGGTGTCAAATGGACTTTGGTGTGGACTTTGGATGTGTGAAAGACAACTATGGCCAATAGTTCTCCATTTAGGCTCCCACATCTAGATATAGTCCGAAAGAGGTCAGAGGAGCGAAGAAATGCCTCTAAAAACTCCCAAATCTAGGTCTATAGAGAAGAGCTGAAGATGTAGGAGCCGAGAACTTCCAAAGCTTAAAATAGTCGTGTAACAGCTTCCAACACAAGATGAACTAACGGTATTCCCCCTCGACCCTATCAGACTTCTTGGTCTGTAGATTTGAAACGGTAGATCTATTCCTAATGATTGAAGCGGAAATATGCCCAATAAGCAAATAAGAGCATCAACAGCGTGTAAAAAATATAGATGAAAATAACATAATACTCCTAGATTAGATTAGAAGAGAAAATCTCAACTCACAGGTCTTAATTGCAAAATCCTACAAATTTTATAGACAACAATGAATTTTTATTTCATGAACGGTAATTTTCCATAGAGACATAATGTGGCATCCCAAAATTTCATGACAATTTCTGGAGGCATTACAACCTATGGAAAGGTGATGGAAGTGTCATTGATTCATGTTGTGATCATTAGACCAAATAATTGTAATAGATTAAGACTGAGTACTTTAATGGAAATGTATCTTGTGTTCATGGGTAAATCAAGGTTGGTGCTATAGGACAGTTTGATAAGGAGGATTTTGTTCTTGACTATGCACCTTATAGATTTGATTCTTATGGTTTAATGTTGCAAGTTTTTGGCCATATTATTTTGTGATTAGGTATTTATTTAAGTAGGAAATTAGGGTGGGATTATTTGGAATGATGGTGGCCTGGCTAATTAAGAACTAAACCAGCCCATAAGCCCCACCAATCAGCCATTTAGGCCTGGCCTGCGAAGCCCAAAGGGGAGGAGGAGCTGCCGTCGACCAAGCTGGCCCAAGCCCAGCCGGATGAAGCCCATCTTGCATGAAAATTGCCAAGTGTTTCTCCCTTAGAACCAAGTGGCGCCGGCAGGCAAGATCAATGATTGTTAATCATTGAAAGGAAGAAAATTAGAGAGGAAGAGGGGAGCGGATTAAGCGAGGAAAGGGAGAGAAAGAGAGGGGTGTCGCATAAAGAGAAAGGGGGAAAGAGAGAGAGAGTTACCGTCCAAGAGAGGGAGAGCGAGCGTGCGAGAGAAGAAGAGGAAGAAGGAGGAGGAGTTCGCCGCCATTCCTTCGACGCCTTGCCCGCCGTTTGTCGCTGTGTTTGTGTTCAGATTAGAGGCAAGTAGAGTCCTAAAATCTATCCTTTGCTTGCTGTGATATATGTTGTAAGGGATGATAAACTTTGGTTGTGATGGAAGTGATGAAATTTCGAAGCTTTGGGGAGAAATTTGTTGGCTTAGCATGCCGTTTTCTGGAAAAAAAAAAAAATCAGTCCGACCCTTTATGATTTTGTGAGCTGTATGTGACTTTTTAGTTGGAATATCACTGCAATCTCTTAATGAAAGTTGTAGAGAACATCTTGAGAAGTAACATATTAAAATTTGAGATAAAACAGACAAATATTGCTTGGTGAAATGATTTTCCTTTGGAGAAATTAGATTTGGAATTTGTTGTGCTAACCTTTAGTGATTTGGAGGACTGTAAAGTAGCTTTCTTGCAAAAATATCACTTTGATTTATTAATGAAAGTTGTAGTGTACTTCTTAGGGTAAAACATATAAAAAATTTAGAGTAAATGAACAAAAATAGGTCGGTGAAATCGTTGTCCTTTGAAGAAACTGGATGTGGGAAAACGCTACCTCAACCTAGTATGATTCCGTGATTTTTATAAAATTTGATCATGTGTCCTTAATGAAAGTTGTAGGTAATATTCTGAGGAATAACATATGTTGGTCGGTGAAACGAGTTTCCTTTGAAAGATGATAATCTGGAAAAATGACACCGAGAACAGGGGGAATTAATCATCTATATCTATTAATATAGAACGATTTGGGTTTCGATTTCTTCGTGAGATATTTACCTTTATGACTTGTATATAACGTATAAAAATTTTGTAATTTTTTGGAGTTCATTTGGATATTTAATTTAAATTACTTCTGAAACTGTGCAAGCTGAAGTGTTGAAATTTTGAAAAATGTGATGCATGGACCTTCTGTTTTGTATGAGATTCTTTTAGTATGGTGTTTTTCATGAGATATCTGCCTTTAGGTCTTGTCTATAATGTGTCAAGTTTTCAGAATTTATTAATAGCATTTACTAATTTTTCTAGAGTTTTAACTAAAGGAGTGCATTCTGTTTTATCCGAAAATTGATATGTTTTCAAAAATAAATGAAATTTTCCATATGATGTAATTTTTTGAGTGGTTAATTTTTCTGCATATGTGGTGACATATGGCACGTTATATGGCATCAAAAGCTGGTTGAGACCCTTGATACTATTGTATCAAATGCCATGTTGAAATTGAGATACATGTATGAATATAAATTGAGATAATAATGAGACTGTCGGAGGTGTGAGCCGACGATGCCCCGGTAGTGTCGGGATGCCCGGAGTGTGTGCCAGATGCCCTAGGAGTGTTGGGATGCCCGAAGTGTGTGTGCCGGAAGCCTTAGAGGTGTGTGCCGAGGGGATTCCTCGTGATGCTAGTTGAGGTACAAGATGCCCGATATATGTGTGCCGGATGCTTGGAGGTGTGTGATGGAGGCTCCTCGCGATGACATGTTGGGTGCGAGCGATAAATTAAGGGATGCAAACATTGGTCCTTGGGAAGAAAATGATGTGATCTATTTGAAATATAAAGATCAAGAATTGAATCATGCGCATGGATGTGTGCATATGGCATGGTGATATATGCATGGCTGTTTAATAATGAGTGCATGGTGGGATATGCACGTTGCATGGTGATATATGCATGGCTGTTTAATGATAAGTGCATGGTGGGATATGCACGTTGCATCATGATGTATGCATGGCTGTTTAATGATGAGTGCATGGTGGGATATGCATGTTGCATAATGATATATGCATGGTTGCTTGATGATATAAGTACAAGTCCATGGTGAATTATGCATGATTGATATGTGTCTTATTCATGATACCTTGATTGTTCTATTTGACACGTTGTGTAGTTTGGTGAATCTTTACTACTGAGTGGTTGTACTCACCCCTTTGGGGATTAACATTTTAGATTAGAAAGATGCATTTTTCACTAGTCGTGCGTGGTACCTACTTGACATACCTACTGATGTTGATGTGGAGTGCACAGAGCACATCTGTGTCGGTGCCCCTGGTTTAGTGTTTGTCGAAGTCCGTGTCTTGGTGATGTACGATGTGGGTCTTGTTGATGGCCTGGTTATCCAGGAGTTTTTGTCTATCCATGTCCGGCATGATGGAGTAATGCTAGGGATGCTACCGCCGCCGCCGCCTGATGCACCGGGTTGGGTGTGATGTTACATATGACTGGTGGGAGTTGACACTTTTTTGGGATAGCCGACGCTTGTTGATGAAGGGTGTACATGTTCGATGTAGGGTCGAGTTCTCTTTTGAGTTATAGCCAAGTATAATTAAAAATCTTGGCCTTTTGCTGTATCGACTCGAAATATCCATTGTGAAAATATAAATAAAAGTGACTCGGTTTTGTCTTTTCATTTGGAGCATAGTTGGTGTGCATTGCATTATTGTTATTGGAGTAAGGGATGGTGAGATTCGTTATGCTTCCGTTGATGAGCTATGCTGGGACCTGTATATATGTATAAAAAAAAATCTCTATTTAAAAGGTATTAGTCTGTGAAGTTGTAGGAGATCGAGTAATAGGTACCTGTGGCGACCTCAAGCGAATCGGGGGTGCCACACATAACTAATGATAATATCTTCAACGTGGCACTAATTTCATGCCGGTTACTTTCATTTTTTTTTTATTATTAAAATTCTAAACTTGATGGTGAATCACGGACACCTTGTTCGGTTAAATTTTCTGAAATCGAAACCAATTGCATGGTTAGATCTCTCTAGGATATCAATTTCTTGTTAGCCAAATTACTATATATGAACATTAATGTCAATTTTAGATGATAGCATGTCAATTGAACTAGGTCTTGCATGTTTAGGTAATGGTTTTTAGACATTAGCCTTAAATCAATATTTGTTGACATCATTTGTCTAGCTGAAACCTATAAGAGTGAATTTGATGTTCATTTGAGTGTTGATCGGTCCTAGATATGCTACATGAACAATGATTAGGAGGAAGTAGACTTGATTTTTGTTGATCTCTTAAAATTCTTTGATTCAATTGGATAATGTCGATGTTCAATTGAATCTTGTTTGATTTTTCTATAAAAATTGGGCTATAATTAAGGGGAAATGACTTTAATGAAAGCTGAAATAAAAATTGTAAGCTTTAATAAGTAATTAAAACTACTAAATTATGGAGTTTGTTAAGTTATTCAATTGGATTAAAACCTAATTGGTCAAAAGGGTGGGGGCGATAGAGAAGTTGCCATTTTGGTCAACTAATTGAGTTCGTGATTTTTAAGGCTAATTAGCCTAATTTGATGCTCAATTGACATTGCCTGTGATTTTTTTTTTTTTTTTTGGTCTGAAACAGCACATATATTAAGTTCTCAGCATTGAACTTACATTAAGTTCAAAATACACAATATCCTGCAGAAAAGGAGGAGGATGAAGAACCCAATTCAGAGGGAGAAGGAAGGCCCGATGGGCCTTCACAAGCCGGTCCGCAATAGCATTAGCTTCTTTATGGTAGTGTACAAGTTGGAGATTAGGGCACCGAAGCAGCAACTCCAGGGCTTCTTCGAAATCGATCTAAGTTCCCACGGCCATCGGGCAGGATTATCGACGGCATCCACAATGGTTAAGCAGTCAGATTCCACATCAATGTTATCCATCTCTCGTCCCCGCTGAAGCAAAAAATGTAGGGTGAGATTGAGGGTGATCGCCTCAACTTGCAGGGCCGAGGAGGTGCGAACAGATTGCGTGAAGCCATTGATCAAGAGGCCGGAGGGGTCTCTACACACACAAGCCGCCGAGGCATCGATGCAAGGTGAGTGGTAAGCTGCATCGATGTTAAATTTTAGGACTCCTTGGTCTGGTGGATGCCATCTATGATTTGAGATGCTCTGTTTTGAAATAGGTCGCTGCACTTAGGTACCGAAACGACGCTTGGATCGAGCATCTGCGATCGCCAATTGCATAACTTGCTCGACATTCGACTGTTGCTGACGGAAAAGGAAATCATTTCGGGCTTTCTAGATTTGCCAGAGGATGGACGTAATAGTTTCAAGATCCGGTAAGCCACTCTTGCTGTCAATAAATTGAAGTAACCAGCTTTCTATTCGATGCACACCTGCTATATGACTCTTGATATCTAATTCTGGATGCAACCAAACATCATGTGTCCAATGACAGAATAAATATAGATGTTCTAGGGTCTCGGGTACCTGATTAGCACACATACAGCAAGTCGGGTCTGTCAAGATGTGTCACTTATATAGATTTTCTCTAGTTGCCAGTGCGTTATTGCAGACAGACCAGAGGAATGATCTTAGTTTAGGCATAGTGTGTAGTTTCCAGATTGCATTCCATAATTTGCGGGGCGGCTGAAAAGATGAAGAGGCCTGATTGTTGATATTACTTTTACCTGAGCTTTGAGCTGATTGTAATAGTTCTTCACTGTAAAATGCCCATTCAACGTTCCTCTCCATATTAGTTTATCTTGTGTACATTGAGGTCGAATAGGGATAGATAAGATCTCGTCAATTGTTTGGCTAGCAAAATTCTAGTGCAAAAGTGATGTATCCCATGAGTTGGAATTAATAGATATAAAACCTGCGACCTTTTCCGGTTCATCTCTAGGAGCAGGACCTCTAATAACACCGCTAGGCAACCATCTATCCTGACGAGTTGTTATTTGTGTGCCGTTATCAACAGACCATAAAACCTTACCTGCGATAGATTCTCGGCCTATCAATATGCTCTGCCAACCCCAAAAGGGTCTAGCACTTTTAGTGGCATGCTAGAAATTCTGAGAGTAAAAATATAAACCTTTTAGTAATCTGTTGTACAGTGAAGTAGGTTCATGGGCTAGACGCCAAGCTTGTTTACCTAGTAGAGCTCTGTTAAAACTCATAAGATCGCGAAATCCTAAACCCCCTGCATCTTTCCTACTCTTAATGCAATCTCAGTTCTTCCAATGTATGCCTTTCTTGCTGTAAGTAGACTGCCACCATAATTTAGCTATTTTTTGTTCTATGGCTTTACAAATTGCAATAGGGATTTTAAAAATCGACATTGCGCATTGGGGTATTGCTTGCACAACGGTTTTAAGAAGGATCTCCTTGCCTCCTTTTGAAATAAGTTTTTATTTCCAATCTTCTAGCTTTGAATGCACTCAACCCATAAGCCAAGCAAACATTTCCCGTTTAGATTTTCCCCAATCTGAAGGTATACCAAGATATCTGCCAGTTTTGTGTAGTATAGGAACTCTAAGTGCTCTGGCAAGATTTTCTTTCAAGCTGATAGGACAGTTTGTGTTACAAAATAGACCTGACTTGTTTCGATTAATAGCCTGTTTTGTAGCTAGGCAATATTCATTGAGGATAGTAGCTAAGTTATGACATTCGGTAAGCTTCACATCAAGGAAGAAAATGGCATCATCTGCAAAAAATAAGTGGGAGAGAGTGGGACACCATCGATTTAGTTTAATACCTTTAAGATTGCCGATGTCCACTCCATTGTTGATAAGAGTAGTTATGGCACTAGCCATCAGGATGAACAGGTACTGTGATAAAGGGTCACCTTGTCTAAGACCTCTAGTAGGATGGAAGAATGGTAGAGATTTGCCATTGAATTTGACACTGTAAAAAACCGTAGAAATGCATTGGAATATCTAGTGAACCCATTGGGTATGAAATCCAAGCTTTAGGAGATAATCTCTGAGGAAATTCCATTCGACCTGGTCATAAGCCTTATGCATGCCTAGTTTAAGCACGGCGTGAAAGTTCTTTTTCCGTTTCCTGATTCTGATATGATGTAATACTTCCCGAACCACAATTATATTATCCTGGATTTGCCGACCTCCAACGAAAGCAGTTTGTTCTGGTGCTATCAACTGTGGTAGCCAGGGTTTAAAACGGTTAGCATGGATCTTTGAAATCACCTTATAAATAAAATTGCATAGGCTGATAGGACGGAATTGGTCCAATCTTTCTAGATGAGGAATCTTAGGAATTAGAGAAATAAAGGTGTGATTGTACTCAGGTAACAAGATCCCTGTTTGAAAGAATTGTTGCACAGCTGATATTATGTCATCTTGCAGAATATCCCAATGTGCACAATAAAATTGACCATTCAAGCCATCTGGACCGGGTGCTTTTGTTTCTCCTAATTGGAATACCATAGTCTGGACCTCCTCACAGGTAACTGCAACTATTAGATTGTCATTAATCTTCACTGTCACCACTGGTTTGCAAAGATTGAGTGTCGGGCCATAGTCTCTATACCCTGCAGAAGAATACAACTGCTGAAAATAATTAAAGGTTATCTCTTTAAGAATAGTCGGGTCGCGTATCCAATTGTGTTCCTATCCCCCCATTTAAGCCAATTAACCCAAGATCGCATTGCCCAAAATTTTTCCTCCCGCTGCCATAAGTTGTATATTTTCGCTTTTAGGTTAGATATCACATTAGTGTTAGAATGATGATGTGGCTGATTGGTGAGAAACTGAAGCTGATTCTTGAGGTAATGAAGCTGAGTTTTTGCATTCCTGAATTTGGAATGACTCCATTTTGATAATGCAGTAGAAACGGCATGCAGTTTTTGGGGGAGTGTCACCTCTCCAAGCTGAGAAGAGGCCCATGAAGCAGCAATTGTTGAACGGCACTCCATATCTTAAAGCCATAAAGCTTCAAAATAGAAGGACTTCCGCCTTTTACAACTTGGTAGCGCTTCAGTGTACAAAAGAAGAGGGTTGTGATCAGATCTGAGGGCTGGAAGGGCCAGCACTTTATTAAGAGGGTAAGCCAATCTCCAATCCTTTGTACAAAGCATTCTGTCTAATCGCTCCTTTACAATATCGTCGCCATGTCAGTTATTAGTCCATGTAAAGGCACAACCTTTGTTGCCTAGATCCATAAGATAATAGTCATTTAGTAGATCGCAAAAGGAAAACATTCTCCCATGGATACAACACTTCATTGTAATCCCCTGTGTATAGCCAAGGAAGGGTGTTAAGTTACTGATTTGTCGTAACGTTGTCCATAGGTGCTGCCGGAGATGATAGTGGGCTGGAGCGTGTAAGCAAGTGAGACGCATGGTGATGCTAGAGTCCAGGTCAGTACAAATAGAGTTAAGCATATTTGAAGATTGATAGGTTACTTTCAAAGAAACTTTATCAGTCCAAAAAAAAGCTAAACCTCCTGCCAATCCTATTGGATTTTGGATATAACCTGCTGAGAATTTGAGTTTTCGTTGAAGATATATTAGCTTATGTTCCTAATTTTTCATTTCCATCAAAAATAGGATATCGGGCTTATCCTGGGTCACTAAGACCCTAAACGCTTGAATTGTCAGGTGGTTGGCCAACCCCTGATAGTTCCAACTTATAAGTCTCATTGTTCACCTGGTGGCTTTTTAGGGCCAGCTACCAAGGCCCAACATGTAGGAGTATCTACCTCAATAATAGGAGTTTCTTGTAAAAGCTGATTCATCAAAATGCTCCTGTAGATGATGCCAAACTTCATGGTGAAGGAGTCGTTTTACCTTCTTAAAAGGCCTTGATCTTGCATTGAGGCGTGAATGTTTAAGCTTCTTTTTCAATTGAGGAGAAGCAGCTATAGAGTTGTTAGCCAATATGAGTTGCTGGTCGAGGGTATGTAGATCCTGACAGGCTTTGCTTTTTGTTGAATCCTCCATCAAAGGTTTCCACTTAATAAGAGTTACAACCGTGATAATAGGGTTACACACTAAGGCTTCCATAGTTTGTTTACCCTTGTCTTTTTTGTACTGGAATGTCAGGTACAGCATGGACAGAATTCGGAACAGGGATAATTGCTAAAGGAGGTTGAGAGGTCTCGGGGATAATCTCTTCATCATCATCTTGGGTGTGATTCAATTCATAAAAGTAACGCCAGAAGGAGCTATGTTCTCGAACCTCTGCTTTTAACCAAGATCTATATAAATAAATAAAAACTTGTTTCATCCAGTTTATTCTCATCACATGGAAATTCTTTACAGGACATGGCATAGTGACCCGGTATACAACAGGAGTAGCAGTAGTGAGATAACCATTCTTATCTAAAGTCCAACTAGAAATTCTTGCCTTTAACCTTAATGAGAAGCTATATTTTCAGCGGTCGTTGAAGGTCCAATTCCACCCTAGCTCTCCTTGCTCGATGCATCAATCCATCTTTATTCTCTATTTTCACATCTATGACCTTTCCTATATCTGCAGCCCGACAGATTAAAGTATATGTACATCGCTCCAAAGGCAAGCCAACGACTTGGACCCAAAACGCACAAGTGGTAAAGTCATAGTAATGCAACATCGCGTTAGCTATCCAAGGTTTTAAGATAACAAGATGGCTGGCAAACAACCAAGGTCCGTTCTCTAAAACTCTCTGTTTGACTTCATCAGATTTAAACTTTATAATGTACAGACCAGAGTCGCCTTGTGAGAATTCCACTAAATCAGTGCACCAGGCCTTTTTCATAGTATTTTGAAAAGCCTGAAAATTAATTGAAGGTTTATTGAGAAGCTTACCGACCAGAGTTAACCGAAATTCCTCAATTTTATCATTAGGTGCCGCCTCGTCCCAGATCTCAATTTGCTGTTCGGACCACAAGCGACCCATGCGATTGAACAGGGCTACCAAGCGGGCTTCATCTTCGGCAGTGGGGTAGTCCATTTTAGAGCAAAGAAGACGAACCAATGAGATGAAAACCTCAGCAAAAAAACCCAGTAATTGTGACATCCCGATTTTCCAATTCTATTTTCAATAAATTGAGACGAGCATTTCGTTGGCACGCATATAGTTCTTTTCCTTGAGTCAACCACTCATATGAAAACTAGTCTATCGGGTGAAGCTGTTAAGAGTTTCTAATGCATCAGACTCGAGAATTTGACCAGGAAGCGACCTTTCGACCGAGCTAATCTGCAAGGGTCATTACGACACGATTAAAATCGATTAGAGATCGGAGATAAGTCGACTCGACAGAGGCATGTGATCAGGTGCGGGTGATTCCACCGGATTGCATAATTCTTGTCGATCGACACTGGACCGACTTTTCTATCGATTGGGTACCCTGTGTTCGTATTTGAAACCTTGAGATTCCCTCGACAACCGAAAGTCGTCAATGTTTCAAAGATGTACATTGTGGCTTGAGATGATCAACCACAGGTCGAATGCATGAAAATTTCTAAAGGCTACCCGGTAGGTTGGGCCGCGCTAGTATCGTGCCAAAGTGAAATTAACCGTGGAATTGAGATCGAATTCAGAAATTGGAAGTCTGGGTGTGTCACAAATCATTTTAAGAATATTGACTCATCTTCGGAAGATTTTTCATGCAAGCCGAGCTTTTCAGCAATTAAATCAGAAAATAGCTAATTTGGTTCGAGAAATTAGTGGGCCCGCTTTTGGTTGTACTTTAGAGATTTAAGTTGGTTCTATAGACGAGTGAAGATGTGAATTAAAGTGTGGTGACATTTGATTAATTTTATAGACTTCAATTTGGACTCAATTGGAAGTGGATTAATTATAATTGAAGAATTTGATGCACAAGAATTGGACCCCGACGAAAAGTAAATTGCAACCATTGGAAAATGTTGTGGGAGGTTTGGAGATAGTGGGGTATGACATGAGATGATGTCATGGTGGTTGAGGCCAAGGGTTGAGATCGTGACACGTGGACGGTGGAGATTCGCTCTTGGAAAGGTGACCTATCACCATCATCTTCCTCCTTGAATCATGGGGGCTTGTCTTGGGGAAGAGAGGAGAGAGAGAGAGAGGAGAGAGAGGCGTGCGAACCAGAGCTCGGCCGGCCTCCCCCTTCGCTCGTCCGCCCGCTCGGCCGCTCGTCGCCCGAGGTCCAGCCGTCGCCGTTCGTCCGCGCCTCTGCTTCGCCCGTCCGCGCACACGCCGCTCCGCCTCAGCCCGCGTCTCGAGCAGATCTGAGAACCCCGAACCAGCAAGCTGAAGACCGGTGGAAGCCAGCAGCTCCACCCGTCGCCGGAGCTCACCACCGCCGCCGTCGTCCGTGCGCGAAGCCCGTGCGCCCGCGTGTTGCCTCGCCGGACGGCCGTCGCGCGTTGCTCCGCCCTGCTCGCCCGGTCCCGAGCTCTTTCCCCTCCGTCCAGCTGTCGTCGCCGTCGTTAGGGTCGCCGAGAGTCCCGCCGGAGCTGCCGCCTTGCTCGCCCGAGCTGCCGACGTCCTTCCTCCGCCGAATCGCCGCCGGATCCGCCCCCAACCAGCAGCCACCGGAAGTTGCAGAAAATGGGTATGCAGCGGGTGTTTGGCCCGTTTTGGCCGCCTTCCCGAGCCCGGATGCTCGGCCCGCTTTGAGGAAAGTCGATCCTCGCGTCGTCCCCGTCGTTTTGGTCCGCTCGGCTCGCTAATCCAGTGAGTTTAACTCACTAAATCTTGATTAGAGGGTTAATGATGCCCTAAGTGTGCTTAGTCTAAGTTAAGTAAGATTAGGTTGGTAGATTAGTTTATTTAAATATGGATTAGATTAAGTTGTTTAATTAAAGTTAAACATGTTTAGTTTAAGGGTTAAGTAGGTTTAGTTTTAAAATAAACCTTGATGTGACATAAAGGAATTTACTTTTGATTTATTTAATCATTTCGAAATTAATTAATAATTTAATAATATATCATTATTCGAAATTATTAAAATATGATTATTTAATTATTTTCGGAATAAATTTAATTATTTATTAAATTCTGAAAATTTTGTCGGGACCCTAAATTCTCAGAATTTCGTGTCGGTCGCTGCTGTGTATTCGGATTTTGAAATTGATAGTCGGATATTATAAATTGAATGTGGATTGTGAAAAATATGAATATTATTATTTAATTAATTTTCGGAATAAATTTAATTATTTAATAATCCGAAAAATTAATTTGGGACTCTAAATTCTCAGAATTTCGTGCTGATCGCTGCTGTGCATTTAGAATTTGAATTTGATGATTGGATAATGCAAATTGACTGTTGATTGTGAAAATGATGGATTTTGTTTAGAAAATCCCAAGTGTCGAGTTCGGCATTGAAATGGGATTGTTAATGGTTAATATCGTAATTGGATTATGTGAGTGAAATGTAAAGTACCAAAGGATTGGTATCGAATTGTCGTGTGCTAGTTGAAAGGCTCGGGTCGCAGATGTGGCTAGGCCGATTGGACCTTTGTTCTTCTAGAAATGCCGTCAAGAGAGTGACGTGGTGCTTGATCGCAAGATAAAGGCCGGGCCGACCGGATCGATGCTCCTTCGGGAATGCCGTCGACGTAGAGACGAAGCCGTGCTCCAAGGGGGAGACGATGCTCCTTCGGGGAATGCCGTCGACGTCTTGGCCGCGCTCCATGGGGGAGGCGATGCTGGCTATATGCCGGTAGATAGCCGAACTGCGAGTAGGCTATGCCCTTGTGTGGCAGTGAATATCAATTGGAATGCATGTTGAGTGTTGTTGATGTGTCGGATTATGGGACGGAATTATGTGGCATGGAATGGGACGTGTCATAATGATTTAGTCTTATAATCAGGACCCCCGTGGTTGTTGGTTATATGAAAGTGAATGCGTTCCGGTTGTTTAAGTCCTTATTACTGCATATGATTGAATGATATGAATTGTGCCAACCTGCAGGAAAGAACCGAGGCGAGGTAAGTCCTCTATGTTGTGTGGCTAGGCCACCCAGGGCGTATTTTCTTTCTAATAGGGGTTTAGGGGGTTGAACTTGCTGAGACGTTGTCTCAGTGGTTATTGAATAACCATTTCAGGTCCCTGATGGACGGAGCAGCCAGATAGCTTTGGTTGGCCTTGAAGAGTTGGAGAAGTGAAGTCATAAGGGTTGGAGATCGTGTCCGACTTGTAGGTCGTAGGACAATTCCTTTTTAAAAGCCGGTCTTTTGTAGACTTTTGGTCGTAGACCTCTGTTTGTAATTCTGTTGAATTATGAAAGTGTTATGTTGTGGTTTTGCTTCCTGCTTTTCTATCCCGTATTTTGTTGTCAGGGGATTTGTTTCGCTTCCGCATGCGTAAATAAATGAATGGGTCGGCGACGTGTCCTGGGATGTCGCATATTTGATCGACCGCTGTGGGATGTATGCGCGCTCGGGGTTCGGGGCGTGACAGTAATAGTGGAGACAGAAAACAAAGAGCCATCTCAAAGTTAGCAACCAAAGAAGAGTGACACGGGGGAAAACGAGGGGAAAGTCATCAAGCGGTGAAACCGATCATAACATGCAGATGAAAAGAGGAGGTGGGCAAAGGGCGGATGAAATAGGGGATGAAAGGATCGATTGGATCAGAAGGAATTTGAGAAAAGTACGGGTGGAACGGTGACAATTCCGCAACTCACAGAGAAAAAAACCGGGTAGAACGGCCTAGGGAAGAAGAAACTACCATGGTAGTAGAGACGCTCTACATAGCGTAGAGAGAAAAAGGAAACTCCAGATTCCACCTAGTGAGAGTGATGTTGACATTGCCTGTGATTGCATTGATGATTGTTTGCCCTCAATTTTGACACTGAATGCATGATCCTTCGGAAGGTAGTATATATAACAGGGATCAGAGCTTAACTACATGCTTTGTGACTAAGCCCACTATGTGATGGATGTTCAAGTGGGGGTTAATAATAATTTAGCATTAATTAATTAACCCTTAGTTTTACGATATGGATGGGTGTCACGACCTACCCCTCGGGGGGAGGGAACAGATTTAGGGGTATTGTATAAAGGACGGACCTAAGGCTCATAATTAGGCGTAGACTCTCCCAAGCCCATACCCCGTGTGACGTTGGGATATTCTTAAAAATTTTGCATAAAATGAGTCGTCACTAACCTATTTGGGTCAATTAGAAACCAAGTGAGGCATGGGAGCGTGTTTCACTTCCTACGCAACCAGAGAATCTAGGGTCGGGGACTTGATTACACTAATTAACCAATTAGTGCACTTTCAATACCTAATCTTGTTCATTTTAAAAGAAATGATTTTTGTCAGGCAATTGGGATTGATTTTATACCTATCCACCAACATGTGAGGTATGATCATACGAGTGCACAATCATTAAGATAACAATCATAGCTATCAAGATCCTAATTGTAATAAAATTAATCACGTGCAATTCAACATAATTAAATATGCAAACTAAACATGCAATATAATCAATATACGAGTAAATAAAGGCCTAATTATACTAAAAAGGCAATACATGACAATTCATAACCAAACCTACATTTCTTGATTTTCGAAAATTTTTAATTTTTTTTTTTTTTTTTTTATTTTTTTAAAATTTTTAAATTTTTAAATTTTCTAATTTTTTTAAAAATTAATTTTCTATAATAATTATTTATTTATTTATTTTGGGCCAGACCGGTTGGGTCCGATTTGACTCGACCGGCTTGACCTGATAGGGGCTGATCGGGTTGAACCCGTTTGGGTTCGACCTGTTTGAGGGCCATAAGGCCCAGTCCCGGCTGGCCTTAGTCAGGCCTTCGTGCAGTTGGATTGGGCCCAACCAATGCGCCTAATCTCCACTTCCCCTCACGCAGAAAAAAAAAAAAAAGGCCCACACAGGCCCGCGACCTAAACCAGCCCAATTAACCTGAATCTGCAGAAGCCCGGCCTTCTAAGATTAAATAGGGCCCAATGAAGAAACCTAAACTAATCCTAAAGCCTAAAACCCCAATTCAACCCAGAAATAAACCGGCCCAAAGCCAACAAGTCCAGCTTGAATGGATAAAAAACCTACTCGGTTCGCGACCCTCACCCGACCCATTTTTGATCGAAACCCTTGGGCTTTTTGGCGGCGCTAACGATGACGGTGACGAGCTTGATGGTAGCGGTGACGCGGCGGATGGCGGTGGCAATGCAGAGGGGCTCGGCAGAGGGTTGCTCGTGAATGCTGGCATCAACGATGAAGCTCAGGCAGAGCAACAGGGCAACGGCGGCTTCGCGGGTTGTTGGTATCGCGGCTAGCTGCAAGAGTAGCAGAGACTGGCGGAGGGCAAGGGTGCTCGCGGACGCGCAATGGTGGCGCGGTGGTAGCGACCGACGACTCGAGATCTGCAAGTCATGGGCTTTGGAGGTGCGGCGATCGACTCGAGCTCGATTCTAATCACGGATCAACTGTGGTGGTGGCAGACGCAAGTGGAGACGTCGAGCGCTGGGCTGAGTACAAGGCGAGTCCCAGTAGAAGCAACGGCTACAGGCGTCCGTGACAAGGTTGGGTTGCAGCTACTGGCTCATGAGTTGCTGCAGGCTGCAGCGATGGTGTTGCAATGGCATTGCGCAAAGGAGATCGGCTGAGGCGCAGGTGAAGCGGTGAGGCAGCAGCATTGGGTCGTTGCGGCTTCTGGCGTTAGGTGGCAACAGCGGTGATGGTCAAAGGTGCGAGTGCGGTGGGGGTCAGCGGCTTTATGGCTCTTGGGCAAACTAGCGACATGAGTTCACAGGCGAGGGAGACGGAACTCCAACGGCTGGTGAAAGGCAGTGGTGGAGCGGCTCGGGCATTGGTGCTCGAAGCTTGCGGATGAGCGGCGATGCCGCTCGGCGGCCAATGTAGCGGAGACCTCGAGCGGCTGTGAGGCGAAGAGCAACAACTAGGAAGATGAACAGCCACTTTTTTTGTCTTTTGTTTTTTTTTTTTTCTCTTTTTCTCTCCCTCCTACATCCCCTCTTCTCTCTCTCGATTCTTCTCTCTCTCTATTCTAGTCTTCCTCGAGCTCGCTATCTCTCTCTTGTTGCCCCTCTCTCCCTCAATGCTCCGATTCCTTCATTTTCCCCCTCTCTGCCGCCGTTAGCTCCCCTTAGGGTTTTCTGTGAAGATGGGCAAGGGAGAAGGCGACATAGGCCGAGCCAAGGCGAGATCGACCCGGCCCCTTCCATGTTTTCTTTTTCTCTTTTCTTTTTTTTTCTTTTGTTTTTTTTTTCTTTCTTCTTTTTTTAATTTTTGTTTTTTTTCTTTTTTATTTTCCTTTATTTTCCTTTATTTTTGTTGTTTTTGTTATTTTTTTGTTTTTGCGACTAATTCCTAATCTTGTACATGATTAAATCCTAAATGAAATGGCGAAATTTAGGTGTCAATAGCCGCCCCTCTTTGAATGGGAGCTTGAAGAGATTGCATTCAAAGACAAAAAGACACTTAAATTAGTTGGGCGATAGAGAGACCCTGGGTGCATAGGCACGCGTCAGTTCGAGGGAAATGACTCATAACTATGGAAGTGTGTCTTGTTAATAAGAGGAGGAAAGACCCCAAGCTACAGAAGCACGTCGTATCATAAGAAGAAAGAGAGACCCCAGGTTACAAAAGCACTCCGTGTCATAGGAAGAAGGAAGACCCCGGGCTATAAAAGCACTCCTTGTCATAGAAAGAAAGAAGATCCCAGGCTACAAAAGCACTCCGTGTCATAAGAAGAAAGAAGACCTCGGGCTACAAAGCACTCCGAGCTACAAAAGCTCTCCGGGCTACAAAGCTCTTCGTATCATAGGAAGAAGGACTCTGGGCTACAAAGCACTCTAGGCTACAGAAGCTCTCTGGGCTACAAAGCTCTCCGTGTCATAAGAAGAAGGACTCCGGGCTACAAAGCTCTCCGTGTCATAGGAAGAAGGACTCCGGGCTACAAAGCTCTTCGAGCTATAAAAGCATTCCGGGCTACAAAGCTCTCCGTGTCATAGGAAGGACTCCGGGCTACAAAGCACTCTGGGTCATAAGAAGAGAGAAGACTCCGAGTTACAGAAAGCCCACCAGGTCATAAGAAGAGGGAGAAAGACTCCGGGTTACGGAAAGCCCACCGCGTCATAAGGAGGGGTAGAAGGACTCCGGGCTACGGAAAGCTCACCGGGTCATAAGAAGGGAGAGAAGGACTCCAAGCTACGAAAAGCCCACTAGGTCATAGGAAGACGAAAAAGGATTCTGGGCTACGGAAAGCCCACCGGGTCATAAGAAGGGGGATAAGGACTCCGGGCTACAGAAAGCCCACCGGGTCATAAGAAGGGGGATAAGGACTCCGGGCTACGGAATGCCCACCGAGTCATAAGAAGGGGGAGAAGGACTCCGGGCTACGAAAAGCCCACCAGGTCATAGGAAGGGGGAAAAGGACTCCAGGCTACGGAAAGCCCACTGGGTCATAAGAAGGGGGATAAGGACTCTGGCTACGGAAAGCCCACCGGGTCATAGAAAGAGGGAGAAGGACTTCGGGTTACGGAAAGCTCACCGGGTCATAAGAAGGGGGAGAAGGACTCCGGGTTACGGAAAGCTCACTGGGTCATAAGAAGGGGGAGAAGGACTCCAAGCTACGGAAAGTTCACCAGGTCATAAGAAGATGGAGAAGGACTCTGAGCTACGGAAAGCTCACTAAGTCATAAGAAGAGGGAAAAGGACTCCGGGCTACAGAAGCCCACCAGGTCATAAGAAGAGGGAGAGGAAAGAGGTCTCACCGTGTAATAACGGATTTCAACTAGGTGTGATAGTCTCACCATGTACAAACGGGTTTCGACTAAGAGGAAGGTCTCACCATGTAAGAATGGGTTTCGACCAGGTATGGACAAGCGTGGTTTACGAATGAACCCACCAATCTGGAAATGACATGGTTTAAGGTTAACCGTAAACCTTTGGAGATAACATGGTTTAAGGCTAACCATGAACCTTTGGAGATTGACATGGTTTAAGGCTGACCATGAACCTTTGATTTTTAGGAAAGCACCCGTAACCCCTTAGAAAACTGCATGGCTTCGCTGACGAATCCTGTCGAACTCAACTTGAGCAAATGTCATTAGAGATGTCATCAAGAGACGTATTGGCAATATTGCAGCATTAATTAAACAAGCTAATCAACTAAGTCCGACTACTTTAGAAAAATATTCGATGTCCATCAGCATCATGTGGTGCAAAACTATCATCTTGCTCGTGGATATATCATTAATCATCAAATTCACTAGGAGACAAGTTCTCATCAAAACGGTTACGACTCGAGAAAAATGCTCATTAAGCATGCCAAACTAGAGCTTCTTAGTCAGAAAGGGTTTCTCACAAACTCTCGATAAAATGGATGTTTGATCACATCCATTCGCGTGGGAAGTAACTAATTGCTGAGGGTATCTCACATAACCCATCTCAAAGGCTTTCATAAACATTCACAATGAGCACAATTTGATCGATCAAAAAGGTCTTTTGAAAGGACCGTAATATAGACTCAATTAGGGCTTACACAAAGAAATTATTGCTTTGAGGCTAATAAAGGAACATTTGTCGTTATCTTTATCGGGTTTACAAGTTGAGAACTTTGAAGATAAGACAAGATAGAATTACCTCCACTCCTTCAAGTGATAACTTTCTTTATGGCATTCTCATTTCGCTCAAACCATCCCAATCAGAAGAGACTTTGGAAGGGGGTTGTAACGTTGGCTTGGGAGAGGCTTGAAAGGCTTAAAATTTTCAAAAGGGTTTTAAGAGTTAGTGATCATCATGGCATCGTGACCGGGTCACTTGACCTTTTGAAAGCATTTGACTTTTGAAACACAACACATCTCAAAAGTCTATTGACTAATTATTTATGCATGGGAGCTTTACTCCTTTCTCTAATGTCCTTTGCTCCCGCGATGACTTTTTTTACACAGATACTTGGACTTTGATAATTTTCTTCCACATAAGATGCATCTTTTTGGCTCTTTTTTTTCTTAACGAGCATTGGCCTTGCTTTTACCAGGCACACTGCTTTTTCATGCCCCCTAGTTTGTCAAACTTTTTGCTCTTTGAACTTTTGTAGCTCTTATGACTTTCGAGATGCTTTTCACATTTTCTCGTGACTATCAATTATATTTGGTCAATTCTTATGCCTTGCCCTAGTGAAGGGAGATGATCACCACTCAGGATTCAAAAATGAATAATTAGGCCCAAATTTGTTAAAGTAATGGATATCAGTGTTTGGGTAGAGAAGGAAATGCTCTTCTTCACCTTAGGATGAGTTAAGTTTTAATGAGAATTCATCTGAAGCTATCATCAGAAGATTGATGCAAGTGAAAATAATATAAACTTTCTCAATCTTTCGCTATCTCGGCCATAACCTCCTATGCTGCCCCAATGTAGGGTTCTTCTCGATAGGGGTACTTTGAATGATCATCTTTATTTGGCCCAAAAGGTTAGCAAGAGATTAGTGCAACGCCTGGGATTGATGAATGAAACGCCTTTATCATTTCGATCTTTGTGCTCAACGCGAATGAATCTTTCGTCTTAAGAGAATGTTGCTTTTCACTCAACTCTCAAAAGTGTTTGAAGGACGTATTTGGAAATGGCTTACCTTTCTTCATCCTAAGCACTTCTTGTTTGGCATGGTTAATGTCTCTATTTCACTTTGCCGAGATCGTCTGAGTAGATCAATCTCCATAGGGAAATTTGATTCAAAATGAATAGCCCACAAAACGAGAAAACAATTTTGAGATAAAAATGATGCTCAAAAAGTTTGCATAAAGCTTTTTTTTTTTTTCAATTATTCATTTTTGTGCTTATCTTTAGGAAAGCGCAAAAGGTTTTTTTTTTTTGTAATGGAAGTTCTCTTTTATTTTCTTTTCTTTTTCTTCTTTTTTTTTCATTTAATTTTGAGAAGAATGGTACTTACCTGCGGCCTAGTGACTCAATTACCCCGTAAAGAATGTGAAAGAATATGTTAGTACAAAAATCTTTAGGGATTGAAATGTTAGAAACGATACATTATTACCCTTCATTCGCTTTCATCCTTTGGGCGCTAACATCCCTTGCATTCACCTTTAAGTGTTTGATGTTTTCTTGATTCCTTGGTGGAAGGCGCTGCTTCTACGATCAATGTGCAACTTTTCCATTTATCACCCTTTGTTCCGTTCAAGTATCCCAAGGTATCTCTCATGGAGGAATGGATAATATTGCCCCTCTGTTTCATTTGAATCTTTCCTTGTTTAAGATTAATAGGACTTAAAAATGCTCCATCGTGTTTGTTGGGAACGTTACAAAACTTGGCACTCTTGATTTCTCCTCGACAATGAAAAAAAAGTCATGTCAAAAACGGTATTAGAAACGGTATTAGAAATGAATAACTGGAATCAATACAATTTACTCTTCCTTCGAATTCGCCTTTTGGATGCCTGGCAACCTCCTTCATTTGTCTCATCATGCAAAGTGAGGGCTATTTTGGCACCTAAGGCATTTGCAAATAACAACACTTCCCACAACGGAATTCATCTTCGTTCCGCCTCTATGGAAAATTGGCACCAAGGATGCTTCAACGCATGCTTACTCCTCAAGTTCCATGAGCCTACACGTTTATCTTTTAGAATGAGCAAATGTCGATCTCAAATAAACTCATCGTCCTACCGGAGAAAGCGATTTCGTGAAGAGAGAGCCTTAAGCAAAGCTTTCTTGAAATTCATTTTGGAAGGTAAATGTAAAGATTCACTTGAAATACTTCTGAATTCATTTTTTTTTTAAGGGATGATTTCATGAAGTTGAATTCCATCATAAAAAAATTAGTCGCATGATTTACAAAAGCATCAATTGGATTTGCAATCAAAACCCAAAACGGAAAACATGGTTCTTAAAAAGAATAAAGACAATGATAAAATACAAGAAACTCTTGCACAAATGAAAGTAAAAATCAACTCCTGTCCTAACTCTATAATTCATTTCTTTATGTGGTCACCATGAGAACGTCAAGGAGCATCATGCATAACCTGCAAAAAGACGTCAATGTCAGTTCGTGATCTATGTAGTCACTTCTTACAACAAAATTTGAGGCGACGGTACATGCCCCATGATCCTTACTGTGGGATCTTTGTATTTTGCCAAGATTTTATCATAAAAAAAGACATCATTTAAATAATTAATCCACAACCATCGATCAATTGTCCACTTTTATTCCAAAAGTTCCGTATGCAAAAGTGGCATTGATTTTATGATTTTACTCTTGCAAAAAATGAAGTAACTTCTATTTTAAAAAATCTATACAAAATGTAATTTGCATTTCAGTCCCAAAATGTGAGAAGGAAAGAGTTTGATCAAAAATGCAATCTCAATTTTTGTGTCCCAATATAAAATCACAACTTGAAAGTTTTTTTTTTAAGTGATTTTGAGCCCATAACTAGAAATTTAAACAAAATAATGTGTTCAACAAGGCCAAATCAAAATGTTTAGAACTTGCATTTAATGTTCACTTATCAAAAGTGATTGCCAATTTTTTCAATTATAAGCCTACGGCAAGAGGGCAATCGATTGATGTTCGCGAATTTCAATAAGGAAGTTCAATACAAAATGAGCAAATAACAAGGAAAATGATACTTACAATGGGTGCTGACATTTGTCTCTATTTTTTTTTTTTCAATTACAAAGACTTGCACATGGGATGTGGTTTGATTTCTACTCTATCCGGCTCAAAATGGAGCCATGGGATCACAAGACTGAACCAACAAGCTTGTGGCTAGGTCGTGTTACCCATGACTCCGGTTTCGTCAAAGAACCGACCCGTGTCGCATGCTCGCGAACCAAGGTGGGGACCTCTAACATCAGGAAAGAAATTTCGAGGTTGAGATGGGCGACTCGTACTATATGCTTGTAGTCGGAGTGATATCCACCTCAACACCAACCTAAGTGATCCTATACTCAGGTCCGGCAGCAGATTGTGTGTGCTAAAGTGTAGTGCAATGCAGGGGATGTAGGTATGACAATTTATAAACAATCAGCAATTCATACATGAAAAATAAACCATGCATTCCTACACCTCCGTACAAGACAAAGGTGAGCAAACACTTCCTCTTATACCTCCCATTCTGCGAAAACATTTAACACCTACAATGTTAAGGGTGTACCTGAAATCCTCGCTATCAAACAAAAATATTTTTGAACAAGATTAATTTTGGCTTAAGTCCTCTAAGGTCTAAAACCAATTCCCCAACGGAGTCGCCAAGCTGTCGCGACCTACCTCTTGGGGGGGAGGGAATAGGTTTAGGGGTATTGCCTAAAGGACGGACCTAAGGCTCATGATTGGGCGCGGACTCTCCTAAGCTCATACCCCGCGTGACGTTGGGATATTCTTAAAAATTTTGCACAAAAGAAGTCATCACTAGCCTATTGGGGTCGGCTAGAAACCAAGTGAGGCATGGGAGCGTGCTTCACTTCCTACGCAACCAGAGAATCTAGGGTCAGGGACTTAATTACACTAAGTAACTAATTAGTGCACTTTCAGTACCTAATCTTGTTCATTTTAAAAGAAATGATTTTTGTCAGGCGGTCTAGATTGATTTTATACATATCCATTAACATGTGAGGTGTAATCATATGGGTGCACAATCATTAAAATAACAGTCATAGCTATCAAGATCCTAATTGCAATAAAATTAAACAGGTGCAATTCAACATAATTAATTATGCAAACTAAACATGCAATATAATCAATAGACAAGTAAATAAAGGCCTAATCACACTAAAAAGGCAATACATGACAATTCATAACCAAGCCCTATATCTCTTAATTTTCGATTTTTAAAATTTTAAAATTTTTATTTTTTTAAATTTTTATTTTTTAAAAAATATATTTTTCAATAATAATTATTTATTTATTTATTTTGGGCCAGGCTGGGTCGGGTCCGGTCTGACCCAACCCGGGCCTAACCCGGTAGGGGCCAATCAGGTTGAACCCGTCCAGGTCTGACCAGTTTAAGGGCCGTAAGGCCTAAGCCCGACTGGCCTTGGTCGGGCCTTTGTGCAGCTGGATTAGGCCCAACCAATGGGCCCAATCTCCACTTCCCCTCACGCAAAAAAAAAAAAAAAAAAGGCCCACACAAGCCCGCGACCTAAACTAGCCCAATTAACCTGAATCTGCAGAAGCCCAGCCCTCTAAGATTAAACAAGGCCTAATGAAGAAACCTAAACTAATCCTAAAGCCCAAAACCCCAATTCAACCCAGAAATAAACCGGCCCAAAGCGCGCAAGCCCAGCTCGAACAAATAAAAAAACCTACCCGATTCGCGACCCACACCCGACCCGATTTTTTACCGAAACCCTAGGGCTTCTTAGCGGCACTGATGGTGATGTTAATGGGCTTGATGGCAGCAGTGTCGCAGCTAGCTGCAAGAGCAACAAAGACCAACAGAGGGTGAGGGTGCTTGTGGACGGACAATGGTGGCGCAGCGGTAGCGATCGACGACTCGAGATCTGCAAGTTGCAGGGTTTGGAGGTGCGGCGACTGGCTCGAGCTTGGTTTTGGTTGCAGATCAGCTATGGTGGTGGCAAATGCGGGGGGAAACGTTGAGCATTGAGCTGAGCACAGGGCGAGTCCCAGCAGAAGCGATTGCTGTAGGCGTCCATGACAGGGCTGGGTTGCAACTACTAGCTCGTGAGTTATTGCAAGCTGCAGCGACGACATTACAGTGGCATCACGTGAAGGAGATCGGCTGAGGAGTAGGCGGAGCGGCGAGGCAACATCATTGGGTGGTTGCGGCTTCTAGCATTAGGCGGCAACAGCGGTGATGCTCGAAGGTGCGAGCGCGGCGGGGGTCAGAAACTTTGTGTCTCTTGGGTAGACCAGCGACGCAAGTTCGTGGGTGAGGGCGGAGCGGCTCGGGCATCGGCGCTCCGGCAGCTAGCAAAACGGCAGTGGCGGAGCGGCTCGGGCATTGGCACTCGAAGCTCGCGGACAAGCGGCAATGCCGCGCGGCGGCCGGTGCATCGGAGTCCTCGAGCGGCCGTGAGGCAGAGAGCAGCAACGGGGAAGATGAACAACCACTTTATTTGTCTTTTGTTTTTTTTTCTCTTTTTATCTCCCTCCTACATTCCCTCACATCCTCTCTCCCCTCTTCTCTCTCTCGATTCTCCTCTCTCTATTATGGTCTTCCTTCAACTCACTGTCTCTCTCTTGTTGCCCCTCTCTCCCTCAATGCTCCAGTTCCTTTGTTTCCCCCCCCCTCTACTGCCATTAGCTCCCCCTAGGGTTTTCCGCGAAGATGGGCGAGGGAGAAGGTGGCATGGGCCGAGCCAAGGCGAGATCCGGCCCGGCCCCTTCCATGTTTTCTTTTTCTCTTTTCTTTTTTTTTTTTTGGTTTTCGCTTTTGTTTTTGTTTTCTTTCTTTTTTTTTTGTTTTTTTGGTGAGTTTTTTTTCTTTTCTTTTATTTTCCTTTTTTTGTTTTTTTTTGTTTTTTGTTTTTGTTTTTGCGACTAATTCTTAATCTTGTACACAATTAAATCCTAAATGAAATGGTGAAATTTATGTGTCAACAATAGGTTATCGAATCACATAATCGATATCAATTTTCCGAACCAAAATCGAAATTATTGATTGTCGATTGTTTGTTATGAGCTTGCTAACATTTGGATTAAGTGATTGCATTTTTGGATAATGGAATTGATTGTCGAAGACCAGCGACGAGGCTTGGAAGGGGCAGTCTAAGGTGGTGCATAGTATTAGGTCAATTTGTTTTTAAGACCTAACCTTGGGTGAACCATGTAGGGTTTGGCTAATGGATCACTAAGCCTAAACTTAGCTCAGATTCTCCCAAGCCCATACCAATTCACGACTTAGGTTCAAGTTTTTAACTTGCCAATGATTTTTCAATTAGAAGTCGCCACTAATCTATTTTTGATGGGTCGATTAGAAACCCAAGTAAAGTAACGAGAGATTTACCTTACTTCTGCGAATTAGAGATTTGTGAGTTTAGGGACTTGATTACACTAGCTTTTTACTAACGCCCTTTTGATATTTTTCTCTTTTATTTTGAAAAAAATGTTTTACAGACAGCTTGAATTAATTTTAATTTACTTCCCTAACATATGTTGTGATCATACGGGTGCACAAACCACCAATTTAACACCCAAATAAAGCAATGAGTTATGGGACTTATCTCATAGCAATGAAAGTATCTGCAATGTTATATCAAAATTCACATCAATAGTCCTAGATATGATTTTTAATTAACACGCAATCACTTAATTTTTGTTTTCACTGATTTGATGAGAATCATGTTTTATGCAATGCATGCTACTAATCTAACATAAAGTGATATGACATAGCAATATGACATAAACTATATGACGTAAGTATAATATTTTTGTGTTTTCTTAATAAGCATGCAATCTATCTTAGAGAATGAAATTAATTTATTCTAAGACAATTTTTTTTTTTTTGGTATTTTTTGTGAAATTCGAAATTTAAAAAATAGCAAAAAAAATGTTTATCTAGATTAAGATATCATCCAACTTATATTAGGAATTAGATTAGGCCAAATCCTAATTTAAACTAGAATGTTATCTTAACTTGGTAATCCCTAACCTAAAATGCAATCTATCTAGGAAAAATTATCTAAACATATAATTAATTAGAAAAATTATCTAGAATTAAATTAAACGTGCAATCTTATCCTAATATGCAATGACTAGATGACATGCAAAGAATGCCCTAATTCTAGTTTTTTTTTCTTGTTCTTTTTCATGAAATTCGAAATTAAAATTACTCAATAATTAAACATGCAATTTAAATTAATGAAAGGAAAAAACTAACATCCTAAATTAATGTTTTTTTTTTTTGGATTTTTATTTCAAAAATTCGAATAAATAAATTTCCTATCCTAAACATGCAAAATATCCTAAAACAAGCAATATTCTAACATGAACCTAATCTAACTCATATATATTTTTTTGGATTTTTTTTTATGGAAACAAAATCTATTCAAATAACAGGACAGCAAATCAGGCAAGATATGATTGATATCAATCTAATAAATTGATGAATCATATCTCGCGCATGAGATCGAATTGGTCAATTTTTAAGAAAATCGCGAAGCGTATCTCAAGCATGAGATCGGATTGGCGATTTTTCCATGTGATTGTGAGTCATATTTGGGGCGTGAAATCGGAATGTCAATCATATGCACGTTATGAAATTAGGAATTAATCCCTAATTTATAAGGCTACTCGAGATTACGGATACGATAGCATATCGGGGATTTCAATCATGTGCATCAATGATATTTCAAATAAGGAAATAGAATATTCGGAAATCGAAATAGATAAGATTTTCACTTAGTTCGAATATTGGCTTCCAAATTCGGATCCTCACAATTTGCCGTGATGGTGCTAAACCCAGTGGCTCGTGGTGGCGATTCGCTGCGGACGGTGGGTAACTCGCAACTGGTCGTCGCCAGTCGCAGACCACGTGATGAGTAGCTCACGGTTTGTAGGCGACTCATCACGGGACTCGAGTTCTCGAATGATGGAGTACAGCTTGCTCGTGGTGATATATTTGCTTAACGTCATCAATGGGGTCTCGGTTGCGAAGCAAGAAGATCTAGCTACAATTGCAGCTCGTCGTGGCCGTAAAAGGACAACACTACAAAAGCGTGGACGACTAGTGTAGTGTTTCCTTCAATCTGGCGAGGTGTGAAGTGGTAGGTGGTTGCTACTCTTCTCCCAGTTCACGATTTCTTGGACCCAGAGAAGCCCATTCACTGAAATTCCACACTTCAAGCAGTGGAAAGAAGACTTCAAATTCCAAGTCAGGCCTTCTCCCAACAGTGCTTCAATTTATTAGTATGCACACCTTGTGGCACCCCCGACGACCCCAATACGTTAGGATCACCACATTGTTTCCTCTACCTGGATATCCCTTTTCTATCAATGGACTTCCGAGAAGTCATATGGGGTTCTTTCATATACTTGATTGGTTCTTGCGCAAAAGTATGGCGGAAGCGTATCCAACAACTCCCTTCCCTATATTCAGAAACAATGCACACCAACTAAACGCTTTTATAAGTAAAGGTCGAACACTTTTATTTACTTAAACTAGATGGACATCATTCGTCGGTACACCAAAATGCCGTAGTCTTCTATACTCGGCTATATTTCAAAAGATGACCGACATCTTTTCCAACAGTCATATACTTAAAGTCCATCAATCAGTGTCGGCGTCCAAAAGTTCCTTCCTTTGCTGTCCTCCTCCTCATGGTCATATTCAATCACTCGGTCCATCTACTGGTGGTGGTGGCAACAGAGGTATCTTGTCTAGTCTGAAATGTTAGTCCCCAAATGGGGTGAGTACAACCACTCAACAGCAAAAGATTCATTAAGCTATATCACGTAGTACCATCAATATCCAAATTCATGCAAGATAGACAAAAACGGGTAATCAAAGGATAAGTATGCATCAAAATCAAGAAATTTTTTAATGCAATGGCAAGTACAATTTCGAAACCCTCAAGATGCATCATGTCCAATTACACAAGTCCCGATCATAAGGCCAAACTATTATGACACATCCCATTCCATGCCATACAATTTAGTCCTATAACCAGACCACACGCACTCTTAGTAAAACCATCATTTTTAGCATTCAAAAGGTTTTATCCCCCTAGAGGACCAATGTTTGCGTCCTTCTGGGATTTCGCACCCAATCCTGGCGTCGCGAAAGCCTTCGGGCATGTATTCAAAATACAACCGGGCATCCAAAGGGTATCGACTTATTCGAACCTCTGGGCATCTCGCACCCTACCTGGCATCACGAGGAATCATTGGGGACCATAGACATGGTTACCCCTAACTTCCGGATTTACGTACCGACAAGCATACAATTGGGCATCCCGATGTTCCCGGGGAAAACCTCTAAGCATGTATTCATAATACAACTAAGCATCCAAAGGGCATCAACTCATTCGAACCTCTGAGCATCCCGACTCCCAGGGCATCATTGACCCGAGAGTCCAACGGTAACAATTAACATCTTAATATCAAAAACAATTTTTGATGCAATGACAAGATGTTCCATGAGTCTTCATCAAATCTCAATATTGCATGATATGCTGAATGCCAATATCATCATCTCAAATAACAACTCAAGATGCATTCACCTTTGGGACAAATTGAGCAAATTCGGAATAAAACAGCTCAAACATCACAATGCACAGTTTTAGTAACAATTTTGGAATACCCCCTAAATGAACCCAGAAAATTTTGAAATTTTGATATGTTATAACAAAGACCTAAAGGAAAACGTTTTATGAAGAACACTAAGTCAAATTCCTTATATATCAAGAGCATTAATTGCTGTATTCTTTGCTAACATTCTGTAATGACTTCCACATTTAACATTTTCATAGAAAATCGTTTTATCGAACAAAACTTATTTATTTATTCTCAATTTTTGATATGTTATTCCTAAAGATATGCCCTACAACTTTCATTAAAGGTTCGAAGTCTAATTCCGGCTAGATAATTACAGAAAATTCATGGAATCACCGAAGGTCATGCTGTTTTCTGTGAAAACAGTTTACTAATCCGAAGAGAACTACTTCTACTCATTGAATCCCAGCATCCAAAGTCCATAACCAAATCCATAACCAAACACTTACAAGTCTATTGCACTACATTATAACTACTTCACTTCAAGAATCCACTTTAGTTAGACCTTTCAATTCTTATTTCAGTCAATAACCGAAACTACACAAAACAAACTCTGTTTTTACTCAATCTCTTAATCCAACTTCATCTCAATCATCCAAAAATCCACATGCAGCTCCCAATTCTGCATTTTCTCACATCTACTAGCATTTCACTAGATAATTGGAGCATGCAAAGACATAGATCAATGAACTTCCACTTGCCTCACTCCTAAGCTCAATCGACAAATCGAACGGGAAGCTCGTGGGTCTTTGAACGCGGCTCAACGGCGGTGAAGACAAACGGCGTCGACGGCGGCAACATCGTGCTCAACGGAAGGGCGACCTCCTCCTTCCTCACGCCGTGCACTCTCTCACTCAAACTTCCTTTCTCACTCACTCACGCGGTCACTCTCTCTCCCTGAAATTTTTACTCGGTTATTCTCTTTCCTCCATCGGCTAATCCGCCTTTTGTTCCTCACTTAATTAGTTAATTCTTTTTTTCTTGCATGCAGGTTATTCGGTGGCAACAGGAGTTGAAGACAACTGGCGGAGGCATGGCTACCCTTGCTCGATCCCTCCTCCTGCGCTGGCCACCGGACAAAGAGCCACGTGGCCTCCGCTGGTCACTCTTGGTCAACAAAGATGGAGGAATTCTTGAGAAGTGTTGACCCCATTTGTCGACAATTGAAGAGGAAGTGCGGGGTTATCTTTAACCAGCAGGCTTGTGGTTTCATTATCCTTATTACACAGCCCAATTTCCTCCAAATATTTACCTTAATCTCCGCACATACATGAGCTAAATTGCAGCCTACTCACATGGCCACACGGTGTCGCAACAATGTACATGTATGTGATCGAAATTCTCGCGTGGAGAAAGAACTCGACAGAGTTGTATGGTGATAAAAATTAATTTCCTCACTTGCCGAATCACACAAAGAAAAGACGTGCATGGTCCTCATGCACAGTCCAACTTCTCAAAATTTTACTCTTAAATTCGGCATGTGTGTTCCCCATGCACGGCTGAATTCCATCAATCGATCAAAGTCCAAAGACTTCTCTTGTTGCACGGTTGGTCAGTCCAATAGATAAAAGAAAACGTGGCCGTTGCACATTTGAGGGTCGTTGGAATTTTCGGATGCCACACACCTGGGGGAGATTGCTTGATTGTCTCCTTCTTATGCTGCCACGCTCACAATTTTTTTTTCTCTTTTCCTCTCTCTGGATCGTTGTTGTATTGTATATCCGTGAGATTGCTAGAGGTGCAACTCGAGGCTCGACGTTGGATCAGAAATTATTGGACAATCAGTGCCATAGGAAGCACGATGGCTAGAAAAAACTGCAAGAAAGTGAAGCCTGCGCATGTGATGAAACGTGTTGAGCAAGACCGCAGTGCACGATGGACAGTGGATCAAGATCACCTCCACGAGAGGCTCAACCACGTGATGCTTGGCCGAACACTCCTCTCTCTCACGTGTGTTTTCTCTCTTTGTTGTGGCTCTCTATACTATAGCCATGTCTTCTCAATTGTGTGGCATTCTTGTTTCGTCCGTATTTGAGCCAATCTATAGGCAAGGGACTGCAGCTTTTGTAAAATTTCATTTCCTTTTTCATATCAAGATACGTAAAGATCACCTCCCGGATGCAATATTTCAATATCTCTTCTAGCCTTGTTAGATTTCCTTTGTATCTTTCTACATTGGACTGCAAAAAATGAATATTCTCCACCGAGTTTTCAAAGATAAGCCCGTAATACTAAATCATGGCGGTAACTACATTGATACACACAGAGCCTTCTATAGTCACGAGTGCTTTCAACTTTATTTATATGGATTCAATATGGTAGTATAGCAAATGGATAACATCTCTCATAGAGAGATCTCATTTGTCAGTCACCATTCTCTTACCTTAAGCATCACAAAAAACTTGTGCCACTAGAGAATGTTTTTATGGTTTCAATGAACCTACATATGCCTTATTCTTACGGTTAACCTTTCTTTACATATAACAAGATATATGCACAAGGTTAATAACCGAATACCCCTAGCCTTCACTCAAGGTTTATACAATACCTTGAGACTTTTATCAATATGTATTCAACATAATGACAACACATTCAAAAATATTTTATTGAATGCAAAAGTTGATACATATCAAACTATTACTAAGTGTAACGAACACATAAGTAAACTTTATTAGAGTAAAACCCAAATAGCTCCCACTAAACAACAGTATTTCATGATACTCTTAAGCTCATATTAATGACTTGTAGTTCAAGAACAGAAGAGCAAATTCCTTTAGTTAGTGGATCCGCAACTATATCATTTGTGGAAATATGTTATATTATAATGTCACATTTTTGTACCGTTTCTTTATAATCAAAAATTTGATTGCCATATATTTAGACCCTTTTAGACATTTGTTGTTATTAAATAATACTATAAATTTATTGTCTCAATACAACCGTATGGGTCAATCCATAAAGTTAAAAATGGTCAATTCCTTAATGAGGTTTCGGAGCTTAATAGCCCAAGTAACAACCTAAAATAATGTTACAAACTTTGCTTACATAGTAGAAGATGACATAGAACTTTATTTCTTGCACCTCTTGCTAACTTAAATATATATTCTGTTATTGATCAAATGTCATCCTAACAGCCAGCAAAGTTTACATCTGAATACCCTACTAGCTGCAAGAATTGAACATGTCTGTAAATTAACATACAATCTCTTGTCCTCTTTAAGTGTCTTAAAACCTTCTTGGCAGTAACCTAATGATCATGTCCTGAATTTGACTGATGTCTGCCTAGAAGTTCCGTCGCAAAGACGATATTTAGTGTAATACAAATTCGAGCATATATTATACTTTTAAGTGCACTAAAGATTTTCTCAATATCTAAATAAGGACAATGTAATGGATTCGGTCCATCACACTTAATGACATGAGCAATTCCTGACTTGCAATGACGTATATTAAATATTTCTAAAATACGATCAGCAAATTCCTTCGAGATAAATCTAATAAAATTCAATATATATAGCAAGAAAAATCCTTACAAACCTCAGTGCAAAGAACAAAAGATATCTCAAGGTCACTACTTGTAAGCAAAATATCATGTACATAGAGTATGAAAAAAATAAATTTCCTCCCACTAACCTTGCAGTATATATATACTGAATTACTTTGTTCCCAATTGAACGAAATAACAACACTATAAAACTTTAATAATATTGTCTGAAAACTTGCTTAAAATTATGAATAAGACCTTTCAGTCTATATATAAGTTTACTTGAATTATTTGCTGCAAAATCCTCCGGTTGCACTATATAGATTTTGTTATTAACATGTCCATTTAAAAAGACAGTATCTATTTGGCATAACTCCATATCAAATTATGAGCTATTAATGCCATGTTCACTCTTAAAGAATTTTTAAAAAATACTAGAAAGAAATATTTATTTCTTCACTATTAACTATCTACCCCTATTTTAGAGTGAAAACTTTAACTACCAATTTAGTTTTAAACTCCACAATTTTTCTTTGAAAACCTTTTAGTTTGTATGCCTATTTGCAACTAATGAACTTATGATCTTTAGGTAAGTCAGTAAGTTTCCTAACACTATAATATTTCATAGATTGCATATCGCCTTTTATGACATTTAATCACATACTTGATTGGGGATAAAAAATAACATTTATATAAGTTGCTAAATTAACCATGTAATGGATATTACATTCATGCTTTCACAAATAGAGTATATAATCTAATGATATAACTGTTCATCTTTCCCTAACATATCTCCTAATACAAGTTACAACAATTTCATTCTACACTAGAGAGGTTTGAGAAATTTCATCATAAACTATATTAAGAATAGTACATTGAATCTCAACAAGTTTAGTCTATGGTACAGGCGATTCCACAATTGTCTATATAAGTAAAGACAAATACACAGTGACCTCCATCGTACTATTATTCTTAATAGTTTGAAAGTAGCTTTCCTCTGCAACTACATCGAACTTTAGAAATTTTACTGTCTGTAATTCCATAATTATTGTACCTTCATTAAGATCATAAAATTAATACCCCTTTGAACAATCTAGGTAAGATACAAAATAATTCCGAGTGGATCTGAATTATAGCACACTTAGTATTAGATTGTATAACATCACCTCTGCATGATACCTCTAAATTTTAATTTGATTCAAGTTAAAATTTATGTCTAGTATACAACTCAAAAGAAGTTTAGGAAGCAACTTTAGTAAGAAAAACGTTTTGTATGTGAAAAGGTTGCCTTCAAAATATCAGCCTATAGAAAACTGGATAAATTAATCTTACTAATCATACTCATCACCATGTTCATTATGGTGCAATTATGCCTTTCGATCAAATCTTTGTGTCCAGATTTTTAGGTATAATAATTAAGTTACCACCCCAGAATTTACCAAATATTTGACAAATGACTCTTTAAGCTATTTTGCATTGTCATACTTACCGAAATACTCACGCCACTATTAAGCCTAACAACCTTTAAGACTAATTCTAACCGATTTATTTTTTACCTCGGTTATTTTACTTTCACAATAATCAATAGAAGTTTTTAAATAACCGTCAAAGTAGATAGAATATTAACATTGTCGACTTTTCTACTCTTTTTTTAGACATGTGTAAGATTATTTCTTAAACAAAAAACTTTTGGAAACAACATTTTCAACCCTTAATGAGACGTATATCATTATGTTAAAAAATCCTTGCGGATATATCCTAATTTCAGTATTAGACAAGACATAATTTCAAGCCACTAAAGCTTCCATCATCTTTTAGCAGTGCAGTCAGTTGGTAAACCACTTTTCAAGTGTTCTTGAATGGAACGCTTTATGGACAGTAAGTAAATTCTATTACTATTTTGCCAAATAGAAAATCCTATTTCTACTGCTTAAAATTTGAATCAGTAAAATCTCAATAATAGTGGAGTTATTAGTTACAGAAAATGTGACTGAAAAACAAGTAATGTATATAATTAATATCATGTGAGCATTGTGTAACTTGACATATAAGTACACATCCAGAGAATTACATGCAAAATTATATAATCATCTTTAGGGAGAATACATGACATGCAGTTGTACACTCCTCACATGATAGCGGTTATGAGAATATATTCTAATATTCATGAATTAATTACCTTTAGGCATATGAACCACTAGGATTAGTCACTCCTCCACCACACCATCATGTATCCCTCCATGAACTAATACACAATTACCTCCTTTGGGCGTATGACTACACATTAGACTAAGAGACATCACAATCATTATACGAGACTGATATTTCTCAAACCCAATCAAGTGTGCCACTTCAGCGGTTACTGCTCAATTGAATCCTTGAAACTCTCTCATACCAGGAATATAAACTTTAATATTCACATACACCATATACATGTGATTTTAACTTTAGTGATAGAGGTAGTAAATCATTAAAATCACATATTATGTTAATTACACTGCTTTATTTATTAATAAAAATAAATTTATTATATATTATTAAAAAATCACACTTTTATAATGTTTATATGATAACATACTAGTAACTCAACAGAAAAATACAAGAAAAATACGCGAAAATATACTAAAAATACACATATTTAGGGTTCCGCATGTACTTTCACATCCATAAAATTATCAAACATGTAAAACAAATACACCACAATATAGAGAATGAACATATGAATCCAACGCCATCAGCCACGCGTTGATCAGAGGCTCCACGTGCCCACATGCGCCGCCTGAGCGCACGATGCGTGGAGTTCACACGCGGGCGTAGCTAGACTGGTCAAAACTGGTCTGACCGACAACAGTCCGACCGATTCCCAGCTCGACCGTCCAGTCTAGCCGTCCGATCCGACCAGTTGACTGGGTCGGGTTGGGTCCACAAGTCGAGTTAGTTGCCAATCGGGTCAAGTCGAGTCAATGGGCCCGGTCACTGACGTCATCGTGACGTCGTCCTCCGCACGTGCATTGCACGCGCAAGCCGCGCCTGCACATGGGAGCACATGAGGGCACGTGACCACGCGTAGGGCGCGTCTCCGACGCCCTGGCAGAGCGTGGCCACGTGTGGGGGTGCGTGCAATGTGGCACCCGAGAATCTCGACAACCCTCGAATGTACGATGACCATGACTAATCAATAGAAGTATTGTTGGATGGTGTCATCAGTATTTTTGCACGAGTATTGTTTGGTTCCATCGTCGGACCAATGAGCCGTGTTTAGAAATATTTTGATCGTCGCATAAGGCATAGTCCCATCCCTGCATGCTATCACTAATAAGGCCGAGGGAGTACCATAAGATATGTCGACAAGATATTTTTCCATATTGATTTCTAGCCATCCAATTATGTACCCTACTAACCGAACCCCGATACATTGTTACGACCCCATGTAGTCATGAAGGTAATGATTTTCAGCACTTGCATATGCTGAAATTAAGAGACCAATATTGGGGGAGGGGTTTGAGCCGGGAGTGAGGACTCGACACAGCCACACACACAGCCCTGTGAATGGACTACATTCAACTCATAGATATACGGAGGTTAAGGCGAATGCTCAGAGCAAGTATGGGCTGGATATTAAGAATAATACCGCAACCTACCGGCCCAAGACAGCCCCACACTACTTCTTCAATTAGTCGCCACATTAGTCAACTAATGGGAGGAAATTGTTGACCAAGGCCTAGCTAATGACGTCCATGTGGCTGGAAATGGGGCTGCCTGCGGATGCCAAGGGGTCTTCAACGGAGGACACACCATCCCCACCTGTCTCTCTTTTCTGCTTCCACTGAAACTCCTGCATGCAAAAGGAAATCATTAGCTTAGTTAATAATTTAAAAAGAAACAAGTGCTCGTGTGTTTTGGAAAAGAGAAGAAGTATTTTGAGCGACAAAGCTATGAGTGAGAGAGAATCTGTGAGAGAGAGCGAGCGAGCGAGCAAGCAAGAGAGAGGGAGTAGGACCAGCCCTCTGTCGTTGCTGATCGTCCGACCTTTGCTGCTGCCGTTCGCTTTAGCCGCGTCTCACCTCACGCCGTCGAGCCGCATCACCGGATCGATCCTGTTTTGCTTGAAGTTGAGCTTAGGAGTTGAGGCAAGTAGAAGTTCTTCAACCTATGTTTTGCTTGCTGTTTTATCTAGTGAAGAGTGGGTAGATGTGAGGAAATGTGAGATTTGGAGCTGCATGTTGTTTGTGATGAATGAGATGAAGCTGGCCGAGGTATTGGAGCAAGTTTCTGGTGGATTTTGCTTTTAAATTGAAATGAGAACTCAAGGATTTAGCTATGGTGAATTTTTTAGAAGTAAAGAGACTGTATTGTGGTGTAATGTGCTTCTAAATCTTGGCTGTCGAAGTTGGATACCGAAACTGAAAGTATAGGAAGAGTCCTCTTTAGGCTAGTAAACTGCTTTCGCGAGAACAGCATGACCACTAGTGATTTCTCGATTTTTCTGGAATCTTCTAGCCAAAATTTGATTTCAAAGTCTTAACAAAAGTTGGAGAGCACATCTGTGAGAGTAACATATCAAAAATTTAGCATAAATGGACAAGATTTGGCCGATGAAATGATTTTCATACGGAAATGCCAAATCTGGAAATTTTACAGAAACTGTAGCAAGAAATACCGAAGTTTTTACTCTCTATTTGTATGTAATTTGACTTGGTGTTTTTGATGAAAGTTGTTCCTTTAGATCTCATTGATAATGTGTCAAAAGTTAGTAATTTTCTAAGTCCATTTAGTATTTATTTCAAAATTTCTACCAGAACTGTGCATTGTAAAAATTGGGCTATTCTGTTCTTGAATTTTACAAAAGTATCCGAAAGTGAAGGTATTTCGAATGGCTATGTGATATGATGATAATGGCTGTAACTATTTGTGCAATATTGAGATGTGATAGAGGGTCCATGAGACGTCTTGTTTTAGCATTTGAGAATATTTTGTGAATTAAAATGCTAAATTGTTACCGTTGAACCCTCGAGTCAATGATGCCCTGGGAGTCGGGATGCCTAGAGGTTCAAATGAGTCGATACCCTTTGGATGCCTGATTGTATTATGAATACATGCCCAGAGGTATTCCTCGGGAGTGTCGGGATGCCCGGTTGTATTATGATACATGCCTGGAGGGTGAGGGGTTGCATTATGATGCATGCCCAGAGGTTAGGAGTAACCATGTCTATGGTCCCCAGTGATTCCTTGTGACGCCAGATGGGGTGCGAGATGTCCAGAGGTTCGAATGAGTCGATGCTCTTTGGATGCCCAGTTGTATTTTGAATACATGCCCGGAGGCTTCCGCGACGCCAGGTTGGGTGCGGAATCCCAGAAGGATGCAAACATTGGTCCTCTGGGGGATGAAACCTTTTGAATGATAAAACGAACGATTATATTAAGTATGAGTCTGGTCTGGTTATGGAACTAAATTGTATAGCATGGAATGAGACGTGTTATTACAGTTTGACCCCATGATCGGGACTTGTGTAGCTAGACACGATGCATCTTATTAGTTGGAAATCCACTAGTCATTGCATTGAAGAGTTATATGGTTTGGATGCATACTCATTCATGGATTGCCTATTTTGTCTACCATACTTGAATCTGGATATTAATAGTAATGCTTGATATAGCTTGATGAATCTTTTACTGCTGAGTGGTTATACTCACCTCGTTTGGGGACTAACATTTCAAACTAGACGAGATACCTATGTCGCCACCGCCACCATCAAATGGACCGAGTGGTTGGATATGGCCACGAGGAGGAGGACAGCAGAGGAAGGAACTTTTCGATGCCAACACTGATCGATGGACTTTAAGTATATGACTGTTGGAAGAGATATCGGTCATCTTTTGAAATATAGCCGAGTATAGAAAGCCTTAGCATTTTGATGTACCGACTGATGATGTCCATCAAGTTATTTAAATAAAAGTGCTTGGCTTATCTTGTGAAATTGTCTAGTAAGTGTGCATCATTTCAAATTTTTGAGTTGGGGAGATGTGAAATTGCTTCCGCTATACCTCTTATGTTGCGCCGGGACCGTTAAAAGTAAATAACGAACTCTCAGGACTTATAGACCTTCAAGTCAAGGTATCAGAATGGAAAGCGCACTATGGCGACCCTATTGGATTGGGGTGCCACATGCGGCCTCCCCCGGCAACGCGCTGCCCACAAATCTGCTTGTCTCAACGAGCCCAATTTGAATTTGTAATTTAATTTGATTTTTATTGAACAAAAAATCACGAAAATCACAAAATTATGGCAAAAATTCAATGCATTCGAGTTTTAGGGTTATGGTTGCTCTGATATCACATGTAGGGTGCAAATTGCACAATCCCAAGATCTTCATAACCAAAACAATAGCATAAATGATCAAGTAAAAAGATTAACGCACATGTTTTGAAATCCATCATTATTGATGCGGAAGCGAAAAGCGATGATCCACGCGCAAGTCATTCTCCTCTATTGCCTTCTGTATCACTGGTTCAATGAGACGGCCATAATGACAGGAGTAATAACCGGACTTGCAATGATATATATTTAATATTTCCAAAATACGATTAGCAAATGTCCTCCAAGATAAATCTAATAAAATCCAATATATATATGGCAAGAAAAAATCCTTACAGACCTCAATGCAAAGGACAAAAGATGTCTCAAGGTCACTACTTGCAAGCAAAATATCATGTACATAAGTACAAGAAAAATAAATTTCCTCCCATTAATCTTGCAGTAAATATATACTGAATTACTTTATTCCCAATTGAACGAAATAACAACAATATAAAACTTTAATAATATTGTCTAGAAACTTGCTTAAAACTATGAATAAGACTTTTTAATCAACATACAAGTTTACTTGAATTATTTGCTGCAAAATTCTCTAGTTGCACTATATAGATTTTGTTATCAACGTGTCTTTTTAAAAAGATAGTATCTATTTGGCTTAACTCCATATCAAAATATGAGCTATTAATGACATGTTCACTCTGAAAAAATCTTTAAAAAATACTAGAAAAAAATATTTATTTCTTCACTATTAACTATTGAATAATGATATTATCAATGAATAAAGCAGTCCCATAACCCTAGAACAAGAACACACATAATTGAGTAGAAAGATTGGCACACCTGTTTTGGAATCCATCATTCTTGACGCAGAAGCAAAAAAGTGATGATCCACTCGCAAGTCCTTCTCCTCTATTGCCCTCTGTATCACTAGCTCAATGAGACGGCCCCCTCATTCTTTAGCGCTAAGTAAACGCTCCTTATGTGAGGATACATGTGAGAATTAGGGTTAAAGGAGAGACTTAAGCACTATTTATAGAGTTTCCAACCAGGCCCTCTCATTACATGCCAGGCTCAATTTGGGCCACACTAACCAGCCCCATATTAGACCAATTAAAAAACATTCTATCTCACCTTAGCCTAACCTCATAAAATGGTAACCGTAAAACGGTAAATTACAATATCAATTAATGTAGCCCACATCAGGAAAACTCTTACAACAAGTACTCCCTAGCATTGGTGGTGCTCTTCGGAGAAATCAATGAGGGCTTGACATCCTCAGGCTTTGATATTATCCATCCTCAAGGAAGCATCCTAAGAGATAATAGGAAGCAACACAGTATGAAAAAAATTATGCGTACTGTACATGGAAGTCCTTCCCTTCTTCCACTTGAATAACTGTATTAAGGGACTCAGCCTACACCTCGTTCTCCATAGTTTTAGGTCCATGCACTTAACAAACCTGAAAATCATGTCCAACTCGATGTTTCAAATCATTTTTCATCTGGTTTCCCTCACAATACAAGTATCAGGAGCTGCACCTCCACTCACAAAGACTGATAGACTGGCTGTACAGAACATTGTGGGAAAGTGACCAATCCCTTCCCCTTCGGAATAGGAGCCAGGTGTTTCTTGGATGAATGGTACAAGATTGTCTGCCAGCAAAACAACAAGGTTCCCATTCTAAATAAGATTGGATTGCGAGTCCATAACATTTCGCTCCCTTATTACTATGAATCCATGAACGGCATGATTAGCATCGGTATTCCAGTAATTTACTCAAATGCAAGCTGCGGGCACCAAGGACTTGGTATGTGGGTGAGCTTCAAAGGTAGTCAATTTGTCTTCCCCTAGACATGGAACGTCTTCACATCGGTTGGTTGCAACACCCATGCAACAGTGAATAGTACAAAATCATCTGTTGCCGGTTGCAATTCAAAATGCGCTGGAAACAACACCAGCATTATCAATTATAGTGATTGTTTAGGGAGGGACGGATGCTGTCAGACTACGCTCCCCTTTAACCTGCAGAGCTTTAATGTGGATTTCAAAGAGGAAGATGGATATCAGGGGTGCCAGTACGCTTTCCTAGTAGATAGATCATGGTTCTTGAGGTCTAACTTTACTGGTTTATATTATTTGAGGTTGAATGATACGGTTTCAGTGGCATCAGAATGGGGAATTGCAAACAATACCAACCATGCGCTTGAGCTTATGAGGCAAGATTACCGGATAAACGGATTGGGGAACTGTGGCCAAGTATAGTGGCATTAATCGGTATGCAAGTGAAATGCCATTTATGCAGTGCTACTGCCGTCTGGGCTTTGCTGGTAACCCCTATCTTATTGGAGGATGCCAAGGTACTTACTTGATGTTGTCACAGCGAAATGGCTTGTTCATTCCCAGGTTTTTCCCTGAAAATAATGCATTTCCTTTTCTTATTTTTCTGTTTGAGATAATACAAAGTGAATGCAATTTTAAACAAAATTGATCATATCGATAAGAATTTACTGGAAATGAAAAGGAGCATGATAGTCTTTTCGTATCTTATTTTAGCCATGGAATCAACAATTTATTTGGAAATGCGACCTACTAGTCTCACTACTTTTACCCAAGCAGACGTGGTTCACTGCTAATATGCTCATTCTATATTTGTCATCAAGTTTTAAATGAATGTGAAGACTCAAATGTGTGCCCGGGCTCGTGTGAACAAACTGGGTGGATATGATTGCGTCGATGGTAGAAAGATAGCTAAATTCATTCTTATCGGTGAGTAGATCTTTTAACCTACATCTTCAAGTTGGAAAAAGAACAGCATAGCATGAATTACATTCACAATAAATTTTACCTTACTCTTCATTCTAACATAATTGTCCATTCACCTGATGATGATTATAGATAAGTTTCAATCAACAGTATCTATTAAAACAACCTTGAAACTTTCTTTAACACTAAGGTTTTATTCGTTTCACGCAAAATATGACGTTTCTAAAAAATATTTTCTAGGAAGCCATTTTCCAAGAAAATAACTATACTTTCTGTCATTTAGTTGAAATTTGTAAATGAACTAGAAAATATTTTTGCTGTTAGGTAGGAAAAATATTTTCCTTCATGCACCCCTTTTAATAAATTTTTTGTTATTATGTTTTTTTTTTAAATTGATTTTTTTAATTATTTTTATCCTTTTCTTTTACTTGTATTTCTTTTTCTTCTTCATCTTCTTCTTCGTTGGTTGGTTTTCTGCTATGGTGGCAGCCAGTGACTAACCAGAGGCAAGCTAGAGATTCGTCACAGGCCAACGAGGCTCAAGCTCGCAAGATTCCGGTGAGGACAACCCTTGCCTAATCAAGTGAGGCTAAGCTTGCCTACCCAACACCAACGAGCTCAAGCCTACTAGATCTAGCCACCTAGGCAAGGCTCAAGCCTCATCGGTGGTCACCAGAGCCTTGTCGACATTTGGCAACCTCAACCGAGGTTCAAAACCCATCCAAGTGGTCGGATCTGACAAGGTTTAAGCTCACTTGAGGCTAGTCTTGAAGCTGGGTGAGGCTCAAGCCTTTCCAAAGGTTGCTAGAGCCTCACCAATGTCTAGCGACCTTTGGTAAGGCTCGAGCCTTGCCTATACAGTTGAATTTGGTGAGGCTCGAATTTGCTAGCGTCGGGTGAGCTCGACCTTGCCTGATTAAGTGGGACTCCATCTCACCTTTGGCTGATTGCCAGCCGCTGCTGTGGCTAGCAACGGGCCAATGAAGAAAATGAAGAAAATGAAAGAAAAAGGAAAAAAATAATAAAAATAATTTAAATAAAAAATTTAAATAAAAGGAAAAGGTATTTGATGAAGGAAAGTGATGTGAGAGAAGTATAGAAAATGTTTTCATCTTTCTCAAAAGTGGAAAACATTTTCCTTTATCTTATATGACTTTTTTCTCTTTATGGAAAATGTTTTCCTACATCAATTCATTTTCCGTAAAACGAATACTGGAAAATTCAGAAAACATTTTCCTAAAAGTTATTTTCTATGAAACAAATGGAGCCCAAAAGTGGACATCATTTTCCCACTTTTGAAGTTGTTTTCTCCAATAGCAGAAAACATTTTCCTTGACTAATTCATTTTTCGTGAAATGAACACTCGAAAATCCGGAAAACGTTTTCATGGAAGTTACTTTCCATGAAATGAACGAAGCTTAATGCTTCAATAGATAAGAAAATGCTTGGGCTTTTCTAATGTCTCCGCTTCATAGCTATCAACATATGTCCAAGATTCCATTTATTTTGGTACATATAAGGTGCAATTATTAAAATCATAGTAAAGATGAATGCTGCTATGAACTTTTTCACTTTTATCAGTGGAGTCCTAAATTCCTTGCTAGGGAGATCAATTGTATGTTGCAGATATATGTATAAACATTTCGCTGGATGGAACTTAAATAGAAGACAAATTAATTTTTCATGGTTGTTGAGAAAATCTGTATGAAAGGAGAGTTAGGTTAATCACTCCTATATGTTTTCTTTTTAATTAGATTCACTTTGATGATAAGTACCTTTAATAGATTTCTTGACAATCAGGTACAATTTTCTCATTTATATACCCTAAACTTTTGCAATGTAGCGGTTGGGGCAGGCCGTGGGGCCCTACTTTTATTTCTTTCCTTATGAAAGGTGTACGAATACATCAAGAAGAGAAAAGAAATCAAGCTCGAGGAGAAGTACTTCAAATGCAATGGCAGCCTTTTGTTGAAAAGTGAGATATCTTCACCAAAAGGCAACATTGATAAAAGCAAATTGTTCAATTCCAAGGATTTAGAGAAGGCCATTGACAATTTCAATGACAATAGGATTCTCGCGTAAGGTGGACAAGGTACTATTAACAAGGGAATGTTAACAGATGGAAAAATAGTTATGACTAAAAAATCTGGAGCAATGGACGAAGGAAAAGTGGAGCAGTTCATAAATGAAGTCCTCGTTCTCTCACAAATTAACCATAGAAATGTGGCCAAATTATTGGAGTGTTGCTTGGAGACAGAAGCCTACTTTTAGCATACGAGTTCATACCAAATGGAACTCTATACCAATATCTACATGACCAAAATGCAGAGTTTCTTGTACTGTGAGACGTGCACCTACGAATTGCAACTGAAGTCTTATTCTACTTACATTAAGTAGCCTCTACATGACCAAAATGCAGAGATTGGATCAATTGTTAACCTTGTGAAAAGATGTTTGAGCTTGAATGGGAGGAACCAACCTACAATGAAAGAAGTGGCAATGTAGTTGAGGGGATAAGGAAGCTCCAATATCCTTTGGGTACTCAGCAAAATCAAGAGGATTGTGAGGCAACTAAATCCTACGCTGCTACTTTTAGACCTAGCAAGTCACACATCGATGCGGATGTCACTACATTTTCGGATGTGCAGCCACTTTTTCCTAGTGCAACGTGGTGAAGATATGTTCTACCTCTCATTCTTATGAGTCACATTGCTGCGTTTGTCATGGAAATCAGTCTTCAAAGCAAAAGAAAGAGAAAAGAGAGAAGAAAGGAAATCTTGTTGTTTACTAATGGGAGGATTTTGGTCAGTTATTTATTGCTTATTGGTAACGAACTTTTTCTCAATGCTGGGGATCAATAAACTGTGAAATCATACCAATCCTTGAATTTGCTAGGCATTATCTTAGCATGTATGGACCGATTTTGCAATCATCTAGCTCAAGCATGATGTAGTGATTTTAGTTCTGTCTTGGGATCCTTGAATGCTTGCTATCAATTCGATTGTTGCAGAACTTACATTAGTCACACGGTGCACCAGCCTTCGCGATTCAGTTAGATTGTCACTTGCTTGGGGAAAAAAAAACAAGATAGACGGTTCCCTTCTAGAAAAGAAGGCGAATATGCATCCGCCTTCCCCGCCCAGCTCTTCCTTGAAGATCACATTGAATTGCTGATGGCATAGAGGGATTGTTGCCGGCTGCCTATGCTCCAGCTACTTTGATCAAGATATCATTTAAATCCTCACTACCTGATGTATTAAAGCATTATCTCTCCCCTGCTTACAAACCTTATTTGGCAATTCTCAATAGCAAATCAAAAACATTAAAAATCAATCGTATATAAATTGAGCACAAGATCGAATTAGTTTTATGTCTTCAACATTGAATTATAAATTGAGCACAAAATTGTGAAATTTAAACTACAGATTTTTTTCATAGTTAGAACTTTCTTGACCACTGCTTTTCGACAACATAAGATCTCCTTAGATGTACTCCTTGAGTTGTATAATTCTTGTATTTTCGTCCTGAACTTCACACAACCAAATTCTTTGAGTAAGAACTTTTCTATACAGATGATTGTATTTTCACATGGGCATTAAATATGTTTGTTGAAAGACATCAATAATTGTAATTTTTCAATATTTTATCCACTTTTCTGTTTAATTGATTATAGATTCTATGTTTATTTGATAATCACCTCCAAAACTACAAGTGAGAAAGTGGGATCATGGCCAACATTGTATTCTCTTTTTTCCATAATTTTTTTCTCAATTTGGCAATTTTTTTTTCAATGTGAATCCTTTTTTTTTGTAAGGTAAGAAGTATATTGACTTTCAACCAAACACGGCTATACAACAAAAGAAGCTCGGCTCCAACAAAACTTGCACTCTAGATGACACACAAGTCATCACGAGTGGAAAGGTGCCGAGAGTAAAGAAACGAAGGGAAGACCAAAACAGTGGTCACCCTTGAAACAACTTTACAACGAAGGGACAATCACCTAGGAAGAAAATATAGAGGGATCTAGTCCCCAACTACACTGAGTCCTCCTATTCCTTGGTGTGTTCGCAACTTGGCTGAACATAGAAGCCTTGTCCTTGACAACTTGATGAGATGATTCTTCAAGGCAGGCACAAAAAGGGGATGGCTCCGAAAGAAGATATTGTTCCTTGTCTTCCAAATAAGGCAACAAAGAGCGCCAAAAGCAAAATGAGCAATGCATTGCGAGAAGTCATTGCTAGAAATATATTTAATGGCCCAATGTAAGTTTTCCGCCCAGGACCTATTTTGTCAAGTGAGATTGCATATCGCAGCCCAAAACGAAGCAAGAGTGGAAGTAGTAAGGCAGCCAAAAAACAAGTGATCAATAGAATCGTGTCTAAGATTGCAGAAAGAACATGAACCCTGCACTATTCTGCCATTAGAGTGTAGAAAAAACTAAGTGGGTAGCCGGTTTTAGTGATGAGCCAAAAGTGAAATTGGTATCGAGGGGAGAGTGTAGCGTTCCAAATAAAAGAGAACCAAGGGACAATATTTCACTTTGGATGGATTGCTTCCCATGCCGAAGCAATTGAGGAAGCCCCTGATGGATGCTCCAACCACAAAAACCGATCCGGGATCTGTGAAAGGGTCGGGAGAGGATGCATCCACGAGTCTAGAATGGCCTTGGTGGAACGGCCCTTAGGAGAAAAAAGGTCCGCAACCGTAGCATGCCTAGGAAGACCAGAACGATAAATGAAAGCATCTGAGAAGAAACAGTTCAAAGGACCCCGAGGGTGCCAGGGGTCGAACCAAAGGGAAATCGTAAGACCGTCTCTAACCTGATGTGGACATTGAGCCATATTGAGGAGGAGGTGCTAAGGACCATTGTCTATTCCTACTGGTTCAATCACTCGAGCGCGGGCCAAGTAATTTAGGCAAGCTATTGGCATCATGGTTCGTGATTTTTGGCGTGGAGATGACCTTGGATTAAATCTTGAAGAATATTGGTGCAATTTAATTATCTGGTCACCAAATATATATATATATATATATATATATATCTTCTTGTTTAGGAATATTCTAAAATATTACGCATTAGATTTTTAAGGTTGGTTTTAGGGTTTGTGTAGCGGCTAGAAAGCCTATATAAAGGATTTGCCAAATTTCTTTCAGGATAGATATATTTTCATTTTTTGAGGAAAAGAATTGAGAGGTTCTCTTTTACTGTTCTTTTGAGAACTTGACCTTATCAAGATTCCCTTGTGACGTTTGATTCGACTTATCGAGCGAAATAGCGAATTCTTTCGCTCATGGCATCTATAATGTTGGTTGGTTGACACGCGTTCGTCAACAGGTCACATTCATACCAAGGTTGCCAATCACAGGTTCGATTGGAGGTGAAGGTTCGCAATTCGCACCATCTGGACCTTCGTAGAACGATCTTTCCGCAACAATTCACATCATTTGGTATCAGAGCCAGGTTCTACAAGATCTATTTATCTTTAATTTTCTATTGATATTCAGCAATTTGAGATTTATTGAGCTAGGGTTTCGGTTCTAGCTAATTTAGGGATCTAATTGCTTTTGTTCTTCCATACGTAGTTGTTTGTTGTTAGTCTTAAATTTTTTTTCTAGCATCTTAAATTGTATCTGAGTTCGTAAAAAAAATTAAAAAAAAAAGAGAAAGTTCGTCAAAAAAAAAGCGAAAGAAAATGAACACAAAAAAAAGTGCGCAAGAAAAAAATAGATTCAGCAAAAAAAAAAATTAGCCGAACAAAAAACAATCAAGAAGGCGACTCATTTGTTAGTAAACCAAATTGAAACAAAATCAGTAGTGATTTGCGTTTCAATTGGAATTTCAAAAGTTATACTTGTTGGTTTGAAATTGTTACTTTCTAAAACAAAATCAATAATGATCTAATCTTGTTTGATTAGTTTGATTGATTGTCGTGAGGGGTTGAGAGACAGGTTTTGAGTCTAATAAAGAGCTTGTGAAAAGATAATACGAGAGGGAAAAGGCAAGAGTGTGTAAACTTAATTGAGGGTGGAAAAAGCCTAAATTTGAGTTAAACACGAGGGGAGTGACAAACACCTTGAGAGAACCACTTGAGGGAGCGATTGGTGAGGATTTTTGTTATTAACATTTACTTGCAGGTCTAAAATATGTCATGCGAAGAAAGCGTGAATCAAAGGGAGGTTGACTCAATACAAAGGGATGAAGTGCTCGTGGAAAGCATCCAGCAATTGAGGGTCGTAGTAGAGGAGCTTAGTGGCCAAATGATGGGGAATGGTGATCGAGAGCTACCCCGGGGAAGGCCGCAACATCAGCAAGACGCCTCTAGAATGCGACGTAGAAGGCAACGGCATTATGATGATGATGAGGCCAACATGAAGGATGATCGAGATGCTCAATTTGAAAGGTGAAATGGAGCTCGAGGATTTAAACACCGAGAAGATAATGAACTTGGCAATATCAAGATGAAGATTCCTTCTTTCCAAGGAAAAAATGATCCTGATGCGTATCTAGAATGAGAGAAATGCAGGGAGATGGTATTTGATTACCAACGATACTCCGAGCTCAAAAAGGTCAAAATTGCAACGGTTGAATTTACTGATTATGCTATAATTTGGTGGGATCAACTTGTGACTAGTAGGAGACGCAATGGTGAAAGACCGATAAAGACGTGGGATGAGATGAAAGCGGTGATGAGGAGGCGTTTTGTACCAAGTTATTACCATCGAGATTTGTTTCAAAAGTTACAAATAAGAGCGTGGAAGAGTATCACAAGGAGATGGAGATTGCCATGATCCGTGCTAATGTGGTGGAGGATCGTGAGGTCACAATGTCAAGATTTTTGAGTGATTTTAGCCGAGACATAGCAAGGGTGGTAGAGCTGCAACACTATGTTGAATTGGAGGAATTTGTGGACAAAGCCATCAAAGTTGAGCGACAACTGAAGTTGGACCGAAATCACAAGAGTGGAGGAGGTTCAAATTAGAATTGGAGATCCAATTGGAAGAGAGATGAGAAGCCAAATTGGAGAGGAAACAACACCAAAACCAAAACCTCAAAGGAGAAGGAGAGGGACAGTAAAGTTGAAACAAATTCGGCTTCAGGTAAAACCGAAAATCCTAACACTAGAACTCGTGAAATTAAATATTTTAAGTGTTTGGGCAGGGGTCATATGGCGAATCAAAGCCCTAATAGGAGGGTGATGATTATGACCGGACATGGTGTTATTGAGTCCGAAAGTGAAAGGGAAGAAGAGGATGATGAGATGCCACCGTTGGAGGATTGTAGTGATGGAGAAATAGCTATAAAATGAGACTTATTGGTGGTTAGGCATTCTCTCAGTGTGCAAGTAAAGGAGGAGGAGCATCATCAACAAAGAGATAACTTGTTTCATACAAGATGTGTGGTAAATGGTAAAATCTGTAATTTGATAATTGATGGAGGTAGTTGTACAAATGTGGCAAGTTGTATTATGGTGAATAAGTTGGGTTTGAAGACGACAAAGCACCCTAGGCCTTATAAACTTCAATGGTTAAATGATAGTGGAGAGGTGAAAGTGTCAAAGCAAGTTCGAATCCCATTTGAGATATAGAGATATAAAGACGAGGTAGAATGTGATGTTGTATCTATGCAAGCGGGTCATATCTTACTTGGAAGACCATGGCAATATGATCGAAAGGTACATCATGATGGATATACTAATTGTTATTCATTGGTAATGAATCAAAAAACTTATACCTTGGTACCAATGACACCTAGTGAGGTGTATCAAGATCAGTTAAAGTTACAATGAGAAGCCGAGAGAGAGAAAAGGTGAGAAATCTGAGGGCTTGCGTGGTGTGTCTGAGATGCAAGGAAAAGGAGAGGCCAAGAGGAAAATTGTGGTAAAAACTAAGGGAAAAGAAGAGAGGAAAGAAAATAGGCAAAAGAATTTTTATGCAAAATCGAGTGAGGTGAGGAGAGCTTTAGTTCTAAACCGACCGATGCTTATACTTTTGTACAACGAGGTTTTGTTTTCTATCAACGATCTTGATCCAAGTTTGCCTAGTCCTATTGTGTCTTTACTGCAGGAATTTGAAAATGTCTTTCCTGATGAACTTCCTGGAGGGATACCACCAATTCGAGGCATAGAAGATCAAATTAACTTGATTCATGGTGCGCCATTACCTAACCAACCCGCATATCAAAGCAATCCTGAGGAGACAAAGGAACTCCAGCGGCAAGTTAGCGAACTATTGGAACGAGGGTATGTGAGAGAGAGTCCTAGCTCGTGCGCTGTCCCTGTTTTGTTGATGCCAAAGAAAGATGAAACTTGGTGAATGTGTGTCGATTGCCGAGCAATTAATAACATTATGGTAAAGTATCAACATCCTATTCCTAAGTTAGATGACATGTTGGATGAGTTGTATGGTTCTTGCATTTTCACTAAGATCAATTTGAAAAGTGGCTATCATCAAATTAGGATGAAAGAAGGTGATGAATGGAAAATTGCATTTAAGACCAAGTATGGATTATATGAGTGATTAGTCATGCCATTTGGATTAACTAATGCACCGAGCACGTTTATGTGACTTATAAATCATGTTTTGTGTGCTTTTATTGGTCGATTTGCAGTTGTCTATTTTGATGACATCTTGATATATAGCCGAAGTCCTGATGACCATATTGAGCATGTGTGAGCTGTCTTGCAGGTTTTAAGAGCCGAGCAATTATACGCTAATCTAAAGAAGTGCTCTTTTGTTGGCAACAAATTAGTATTTCTAGGATTTGATATTAGTGTTGATGGTATACAAGTTGATGAAGAAAAGGTCAAAGCAATTCCTGAATGGCCAACACCTAAGACTATGGGAGAGGTGCGTAGCTTTCATGGAATGGCGAGTTTTTATCGACTTTGTGAGAAATTTCAGCACCATTGCCGCACCTTTAACTGAGGTTATCAAGAAGCACATGGGTTTCATGTGGGGAGAAGAGCAAGAGAAAGCATTTAATCTGCTAAAAATAAGTTAACTAATGCTCCTTTGTTATCTTTGCCAAATTTCAGTGCTACTTTTGAGATAGAGTGTGATGCTTCTAGTATAGGAATTGGAGCCGTGTTGATGCAAGGAGGGCATCCCATAGCTTATTTCAGCGAGAAATTGAGTGGAGCAACATTGAATTATCCTACCTATGATAAGGAGATGTATGTTTTAGTGTGAGCTTTGGAGACTTGGCAACATTATTTATGGTTGAAGGAGTTTGTGATCCACACCGACCATGAGACCTTGAAGTACTTGAAAGGGCAGCATAAGTTGAATAAAAGACATGCCAAATGGATGGAGTTCATCGAGACTTTTCCATATGTGATCAAGTACAAGAAAGGTAAGGAGAATGTGGTAGCCGATGCACTTTCTCGAAGGTATGCGATTCTAACTACTTTAGAAGCAAAGTGTCTAGGTTTTGAGTATATCAAGGGCTTATATACTAATGATGATGACTTTGGGAGAGTGTTTGAAGTACGTGAGCATGCTGCATTTGATAAATTCTATAGGCGTGAAGGTTATCTTTTCCATGAAAACAAACTATGTTTGCCTAAGGTTATCTTTTCCATAAATTCTATAGGGTTGTTGGTGCGAGAAGCACATATTGGTGGCTTAATGGGGCATTTTGGCATTAATAAGACTTATGAAGTGCTGCATGAACATTTTTATTGGCCACATATGAAGAGAGATGTCACATGTGTCTATGAGAGATGCATTGCTTGTAAGCAATCGAAGTCTATAACTAAACCGCATGGCTTGTATACACCATTACCTATTCCAACGCATCCTTGGACTGATATTTCTATGGATTTTGTGTTAGGATTGCCTAGGTCTAAGTATAATAGAGATTTTATTTATGTGGTTGTTGATCGGTTTTCAAAAATGGCTCATTTTATACCTTGTCATAAAACTGATGATGCATCTCATGTTGCTGATATGTTCTTTAGGGAGGTTGTATATTTACATGGCATGCCTAAATCAATTGTTTCAAATCGAGATTCTAAATTTCTTAGCTACTTTTGGAAAACATTATGGAAAAAACTAGGAACACAGTTGTTATTTTCTACTACTTGTCATCTACAAACCGATGGTCAAACCGAGGTAGTTAATAGAACTTTAGGGGTATTGTTGCGTGCTATTATTAAAAAGAACATAAAATCATGGGAAGATTGTCTGCCACATGTTGAATTTGCATATAATAGGAGCATGCATTCTGCTACTAAATTTACACCATTTGAGGTTGTCTTTGGTTTTAATCCGTTAACTCCGTTAGATTTAACCCCTTTACCTATTGATGAGAGTGTGGATTTAGATAGAGCAAAGAAAGATGAATTTGTCAAGGCGTTGCATGAGAAGACGCGTGCAAATATTGAACGCAAGACTGAGCAATATGCAAGGCAAGCCAACAAAGGGCGCAAGGAACTGATGTTTGAACCCAGCGATTGGGTTTGGTTCATATGCGCAAAGAGAGATTTCCTGAACAGTGACATTCTAAGTTGTTACCGCGAGGGGATGGGCCATTCATGGTTTTGGAAAGAGTTAACAATAATGCCTACAAGCTTGATCTTCCAGGTAAGTATGACATTAGTGCCACATTTAATGTTTCTGACTTGACTCTTTTCGATGCCAGTGATGATTTGAGGGCAAATCCTTTGCACGGGGAAGGGAATGATGTGGACATCAAGCCATATTGAGGAGGAGGTGCTAAGGACCCATTGTCTATTCCTACTGGTTTGATCACTCAAGCGCGGGCCAAGCAATTTAGGTAAGCTATCGGCGTCATGGTTCGTGATTTTTGGCATGGAGATGACCTTGGATCAAATCTTGAAGAATCTTGGAAATCTTGGTGCAATTTAATTATCTGGTCACCAAATATTTGATCAAGTCAATATATATATCTTCTTGTTTAGGAATATTCTAGAATATTACGCATTAGATTTCTAAGGTTGGTTTTAGGGTTTGTGTGGCGGCTAGAAAGCCTATATAAAGGATTTGCCAAATTTCTTTGGGGATAGATATATCTTTATTTTTTAGGAAAAGAATTGAGAGGTTCTCTTTTACTGTTCTTTTAAGAACTTGACGTTATCAAGATTCCCTTGTAACGGTCGATTTAACTTATCGAGAGAAATAGAAAATTCTTTCGCACGTGGCGTCTATAACGTTGGTTGGTTGACACACGTTCGTCAACAGGTCACGTTCATACCGAGATTGCCAATCACAGGTTCGATTGGAGGTCGAGGTTTGCAATTCACACCATCCGGGCCTTCGTAGAACTATCTTTCCGCAACGATTCACATCACAACCCGCCAAGTAAATAGCTTCTGAAAAACCTTTCTAAGATCAAGGAGTTTCCTCCATGCCCAGGAACAAAAGGTTGGCTTGGAAACAACTCAGAAGTTCTTCTTCTTTAAGTATGTAACATGTATCCACTTACACCACAAAGATAATCCAAACGTGTTTAAGCATTGTGGCAAAGTTGCAATCCCTAAGTTTGCGAATACCTAGTCCTCCTTTTTTTGGAAGACAAACATCCTCCCAAGCAACTTTCGCACCCTCGTTACCAAGGCCAAGGCATTTCCATAGGAATTGTCTAAATATCTGTTCAATACGGTCCAATATAGCTCTAGGTAAGAAAAAGATACTCACCCAATAGACTTGTATTGAGTGGAGGACTGACCTAATGAGCTATAAGCGGCACGCAAAGGACAGAAAACGTTGACTCCATGATTGCACTCTAGTTGTAATGATATTAACAAGAGAATGACAATCTGATTTGCTAAGTTGCATGGAGATGATAGGGACTCCCAAGTAACGGACTAGCAAGGCACCTTCCTAGAACCCGAGGATGTGAAGAATTTGGGAATGGTAGATATCCAAACCACCCAAGAGAAAGACTTCAGATTTATTCATATTAGGTTTTAGCCCACTCCAAGAGGAGAATGTTTCAATACCAACCTTAAGCAGTGAAATTGAAGCCATATTTGCCTCACAAAAAAGGAAGACATCATTAGCAAAGAACAAATGAGATAATCAGGTTGCTTTGTACCTCCAGTAGAACTTGAACTCTGGTTGACTGGATTGGCAGATAAGGATCCTCAAAAATACCTCCATAACCAAAATAAATAGGTAGGGAGACATAGGGTCCCCTTGGCGTAATCCTCGTCCACTGTGTGAATCCTTTATTTTCCATAAGTTTGGAACATTCTTTTTATAATGGAAAGTTTCATAAATGGTCGCACTGCTCGTAGTATACTAGGGCTGTCAAAAATCGAACCGAACCGAAAATTTTGATTTTTTTTTCGATTCGGTTCTCATTAAAAACCAAATCTTTTTTAACTAGTTCGGTTAACCAAATCAAACCGATAAAATGTAAAAAAAAAATTCCATTTATTTTCCTTTTTAAAAAAAAAATCGTTTCTATATTTCCTTTTTTCCTTTTCTTTCTTTTTCTTTTTCTTTCATTTTATTCTTCTCCTTCATTAGTCGATTTCTGGCCATGGTGGTGGCGGGCGGCCCCGGCTAAGTCTGGTTTGGAGCCTTGCTACAAGCTAGTGAGGCTCAAGCTCGCTAGAATCCAACGAGATTGAGCATCGCTAGCCTGTGGCAAGGCCGAGCTTGCCTGACCCTCCCAAGCTCGAGCTCTGCCAGATTCGATCACCTAGGCAGGGCTTGAGCCTTGTTGGAGGTCGCTAGACATTGGCGAGGCTTTGGAGGCCTCCAAAGAGGCTCGAGCCTCGCCCAACTCTCCGAATTTGGCGGGCTCAAGGTCGCCGACGTCAGGCGAGCTCTACCTCACCCGACCAGGTGAGGCTCTAGCTTGCCTCTAGCCGATCGCCGGCTCGCTTGCCTCTAGCCAATCGTCGGCCGTCATCAGCCGATGACTAGCCGGCTACAACGGCCGACGATCAACCAATGAAAAAGAAGAAGAAAAAGAAAGAAAAGGAAAAAAATTAGAAATTGATTTTTTAAAAAATAAAAATTTATTTAAAGGGGTGTAGAAAAAACAAAACAAAAAGAAAAACAAACGTAAAAACCGAAAAAAACCAAACCGAATCGGGATTTCGGTTCGCTTTTGGTTTGGGTTCGGATCGGATTTCGATTCGAGTTCAATAAATTTCCTTATCGATTCGGTTTGGTTTGATTTTTCAAAAAAAAAACCAAATCGAACTGAACCATTTACACCCCTAACTTTTCTAAAACCCAAATCTTCTCCCCGAATAGTTCACTATGCACCTAATTGGGCCTATCTTGCAGCCAGGGCCCCCTCAAACCCATGTCCATTTGCTTGGACTAGAAACGCGGAAGAAAAGGAATTGGCGAAGCGCTCCTGCTCAAAAGGCATAATCAGGAATAAAAATCTCAGATTGAATATTGTCGATCAGAATCTCATGATCGAAAATTGTATTGTTTCACTGGATAAAAATCCCGGAAATGGCACTGATTTGCTACGCGTTCTACTAGGCCCAAATGGCACACTACTCCATCATTGTACTCATCCACTGTTGTGATATTTTTTGTGAGGATTACTAACAATAGGCCATTTGCAAGATGCATCTTCATTTCCAATTCACAAGCTCTTATCATAGCAAATGGGGAAATTGCTTGTGTTAACTCGGAAGTTGCGGAACAATAATCAGAAGAACGAAAGGGTTGAGCAGCCAAGCATCCACCACAAAAAATTACACGTGACTTACAGTTACTCAACACCATCCGAGATCCTAAATATAGCCCACCCGACGCGTCAAGAACCCATAATTTTGTCCTCAGGAGGTAGCAGTGCCCCGAGCACAAGTTCATAAGAGCCTCGATGATGGCATATGTCACGCCCCGAACCTCGAGCGCGCCAACATCTCACCATGGTCATGTAAATGCAACATTCCCAGGTAGTGTCGCCGACCCCATTTTTGGTATTGCGCAAGCGGAATGTATTACAAAACCCCTGACAATGAAATACGGGATAGAAAAGCAGGAAGCAAAGCCACAAATAACACTTTCATAATTCAATAGAATTACAAACATAAGACTACAGCCAAAAGTCTACAAAAGACCGACTCTTAAAAAGGAACTGTCCTACAACCTACAAATCGGACACGTTCTCCAATCCTTATGACTTCACCTCTGCAACTTCTCAAAGCCAACCAAAGCTATCTGGCCACTCCGTCCACCAGGGACTTGAAATTTTAATCCCACAACCGGGATGAGACGATGTCTCAGCAAGTTCAACCCCCTAAACCCCTATTAGAAAGAAAATATGCCCCGGGTGGCCTAGCCACATCACATAGAAGACTTACCTCGCATTAGCCTTCATCTGCAGGTTAACACAATTTATATAATTCAACCACGTACAATTATGATAACCAAACAACCATGGCACAATCACATCATCAGAACAATTCAACCACTTGGATCGTCTCAGCGATCAATCGACTTGGCCGATTACATGTCAATTCAGCAAATCAATCATTACTCTTAATCACGGCCCCACCCGGCAAAATTAGAATCAGTGGCATCACGGCCCCACTCGGCACGACCTTTAAAAAGGTGGTAGATTACGGCCCGGTTGGGCGCGACCTTTATCAGGTGGTAATTCATGGCCTCACTAGGCGCGACCTCTAATAGGTGGCATATCACGGCCCCACTGGGCGCGACCTTTATCAAGTGGCATATCACGGCCCCACTGGGCGCGACCTCTAATAGGTGGCAATTCACGGCCCCACTGGGCACGACCTCTAATAGGTGGTTAATCACGGCCAACTCTCCCATAAATTTCGACACTTGGGACTTTATAAAAAGAATCCCTATTTATCACAATCACACTCAATTTGCCACAAACGATCATCAAATTCAAATTCTAAATACACAGCAACGATCGGCACGAAATTCTGAGAGTTTAGGGTCCCGAAATTTTCGAATTTTAATAAATAATTAATTTTATTCCGAAAATTAATTAAATAATAATATCCATATTTTTCGCAATCCACACTCAATTTATAATATCCAACCATCAATTTCAAAATCCGAATACACAGCAGCGATCGGCACGAAATTCTGAGCAACCGAGCGTCAAAAATAATTTTTCTGTTTTTTTTTTTATAAATAGTAATATTTTAATAATTTCGGATTATAATATGATATTATAATTTCCAGAATTTCGAAGCAATTAAATAATTCAAAATGAAAATCCTATTATGTCCCATCAAGGTTTATTATTAAATAAACTCTCTTAACCTTTAATTAAGCATACTTTAAATTAAACAAACATCTTAATCTAATTCACAATTAAATAAACTAACTAATCACATAAGCTTACTTAACTTAGGCTAAGCACACTTAGGGCATCATTAACCGTCTAATCAAGATTTAGTGAACTAAACTCACCGGATTAGCGAGCCGAGCGAACCAAAACGACGAGGACGACGCGAGGATCGACTTTCCTCAAGGCGGGCCGAGCATCCGGGCTCGGGAAGGCGGCCAAAATGGGCCAAAACTCCGCAATACCCATTTTTACAGCTACTGATTTGGGGTTGGAGGAGGCGGATCCGGCGCCGGAATGGGCGGAGGAGGGCGGCGGCATCTCGGGACAGCCTGGTCGACGAGCTGGAGGTGCGGGCTAAGCGCGAGCTGGCGCGCGGACGCACGGCGACGGCGTCAACCGCAGCGGCTCCGACGGCGACGAGCGAACAGCGAAGGGGGCGAACGGCCATGGCTGCTCCAGCTTCTTCTCTGCCATTTTTCTGATTTTCGCATAACAACAATGGAGGAGAGAGGGCGACGGTGGCGCGGGTGATGGTTCGAGCGGACGGCGAGCAGCTAGGCAGCATGAGGCGGCGGCGGATCTCACTCCGACGATGGCTACGACGGTGGCTGCTGCTCCGGTGACGTCCGACGAAGAAAAGATGGAGATGGAGGGGCGGTCGGGCGAGAGGAAGGAGAGAGGGAGGAGAGAGAAGGAGGGGGTACCTTTTTATTTTCTTTTTCTCTTTCTCTAATCCCACACAATGGCTCACCATGACATCATCAAGTGATGTCATACCCCACTATCTCCAAACCTCCCACAACCTTTTCCAATGGTTGCAATTTCATTTTCCGCCGAGGTCCAATTCTTGTACACTAATTTCTCCAATTCCATTCAATTCTCTTCCAATTGAGTCCAATTGAAGTTCATAAAATTAATCCAATGTCACCACACTTCAATTCACATCTTCACTTGTTCATAGAACCAACTTAAGTCCCAAAAGCGTGACCAAAGACGGGCCTACTAATTTCTCGAGCCAAATTAGTCATTCTCTGATTTAATCGCTGAAAATTTCTGATTACATGAAAAATCTTTTGAAGATGAGTTAATATTCCTAAAATGATTTGTGACCCACCCAGACTTCCAATTTCTGAATTCTATCTCAATTCAACGGTTAATTTCACTTTAGCACGATACTAGCGCGGCCCAACCTATAGGGTAGCCTTTAGAAATTTTCATGCATTTGACATGTAGTTGATCATCTCAAGCCACAATGTACATCTTTGAAACATTGGTGACTTTCGGTTGTCGGGGAAATATCAAGGTTTCAAATACGAACACAGGGTACCCAATCGACAGAAAAGTCGGTCCAGTGCCGATCGACAAGAATTGTGCAATCTGGTGGAATCACCCACGTCTGATCACATGCCTCTATCGAGTCAACCTATCTCCGATCTCTAATCGATTTTTAATTGTGCTGTAATAACCCTTGCAGATTAGCTCGGTCGAAAGGTCACTTCCTGGTCAAATTCTCGAGTCTGGTGCATTAGAAATTCTTAACGGCTTCACCCGATAGACTAGTTTTCACATGAGTGGCCGACTCAAGGAAAAGAACTATATGCGTGCCAACGAAATGCCCGTCTCAATTTACTGAAAATAGAATTGGAAAATCGGGATGTCACAGCATAGCCATAACTTTTGATGCCGTCGAAGATGGTGGACACAAGACCAATGACGTAGCCAAGTTTGATAATGGCCTGCCAACTTGAAGCTCGCGGGCCAAGGAAAGTCATCTTCGGCGTAACAGCTAGAAAAGGATCAATGGTCTCTCTATTCCATCGCTGTTTGATAATGGCCTGCGAACTTGAAGCTCGTAGCCAATTTTGTCAATGGCCCGTTCCAATAGATGTTCAGAGGTGATAATGTTATTGAAGTCCACAAGGGCTGCTATCAACAAGTCATCCATTGGATCACCCCATGCCGGTCTTCCCTCATTTGTTTACGGGCATATTGGTTCCGTATCGGTGGGACTTGATATGCTCAAGCTTTGACATTTCTATGATCAATGAAATCTTACCATGTGAACGGGGATGTAGCAACAATTTCAGATTTGCAGCCGTTCACATCGGGAACCACGGCGAAGGCAGTCCTTTCTGGCATCATCTTCCCACAAGATTCTCTAGCTATGCATGAACAGGGCCGTGATTATTTCCAAACGCATCAATTTACTGACACATCAACTCACTGACAAAAAGAGGTATGTGTTGGGGTGTAGTTCGTATTCTCTATCAATAAGATGGCATGGGGTCCCACTCTTTCTCCTATAATTAAGAGATGTAATAGAGAAGTGCGATATGCTAATTATAACAGAATTCTATGGATATCACCCTAGTTTAAAATGAATTAGAATAAAATCTTGTGTCTCGAATTGTCTTTCTTGCTTTTACACTTTTTTACCCAAGTGATTGTGGGTCGAATCTTAACAACGTGTACAATTGTTTGCAGTGGTCCTTGTTGAACTCTTAACAGGACAAAGCCCAATCTCTTTGCTGAGGAAAGGACGAGGGAAGAAAACTCTTGGCGTAGACAACAAGTTGGGGGAACATGCTATTTCTTACTAGTCAACAAGGTGGAATTTTGTTTCCCGTTCATTTATCATGACAGTGTTGCAGCTCATTGTAAGGAGTACGTCGGAGTTGCACTCGTACTCTTATGGATATCACCCTAGCTTAAAATGAATTAGAATAAAATATTGTGTCTCGAATTGTCTTTCTTGCTTTTACACCTTTTTACCCTAGTGATTGTGGGTCGAATCTTAACAGCGTGTACAATTTTTTGCAGTGGTCCTTGTTGAACTCTTAACAGGACAAAGCCCAATCTCTTTGCTGAGGAAAGGACGAGGGAAGAAAACTCTTGGCGTAGACAACAAGTTGGGGGAACATGCTATTTCTTACTAGTCAACAAGGTGGAATTTTGTTTGCCGTTCATTTATCATGACAGTGTTGCAGCTCATCGTAAGGAGTACGTCGGAGTTGCACTTGTACTCTTATGGATATCACCCTAGTTTAAAATGAATTAGAATAAAATCTTGTATCTCGAATTGTCTTTCTTACTTTTACACCTTTTTACCCTAGTGATTGTGGGTCGAATCTTAACATCGTGTACAATTTTTTGCAGTGGTCCTTGTTGAACTCTTAACAGGACAAAGCCCAATCTCTTTGTTGAGGAAAGGACGAGGGAAGAAAACTCTTGGCGTAGACAACAAGTTGGGGGAACATGCTATTCCTAACTAGTCAACAAGGTGGACTTTTGTTTCCCGTTCATTTATCATGACAGTGCTGCAGCTCATCGTATGGAGTACGTCGGAGTTGCACTCGTACTCTTATGGAACTAAGCGTCCTGCTTGTATCAACCTTTGGCCTGCTCGATTTGCTGGTTAGTTTTCGGTGCCGAGAAGAAATGCAATTTGATTTCAGTTTCAGAAACATGACGGAGTAAACTTTATCAAAGTGATCAAGCTTGAGCATATCTCATGTTATGAACAGGTGCATGATCCAAAAATACATCTTAAAGTACATCACATGAAAAATTCTTCCCTTCTTCCATTTAATCAATAGGATTAAGGGACTGGAACCCTGTCCCCTTTCTGCATAGGTTTAGGCAGAAGTTGAAAATCATGTCAAACTCGCTCGGTGTTTGAAATTCTCTACCTACGTATGAAGTTGAACCAGCAAATCCCAAATACTAAAGCCAATTAGACATTCACACGCGATGCCCCTTTGATATTGTCCTTCCTTTGGGGAAGACTACTCATGATCAAAATACATAACTTTTTCAGACTGAACATAGTTTGGATATTGGTCTAGCAATTTCTTCAGACCTAACTGTTTTGTTTTTCAAAACAATCGGCTCTATAGTCTCTCTCTTTCTCTCCTCTCTCATAGGTACCATAAATAATTTGTTATATTTCTTTTTACTGAAAAAAAAAGACTGTGCCAATAGTTCAGCATACCTTTCGCACCATGATCAAGAGCATTAGTGAATTAATAAGACCAGTTTGAAGCAAGAATCGCATTTAGCTTTCTTCAATTCAAGTGCATGATGGGGCGGAATCTCTTTCATTGTGGAAGTGAAAGACTTCCCTCATGATTCTTATACATCTTTTTTTCTCTTTTGGGGGGCCAAAATAGCATTCCCAAGTGCTTTTATTGATTGCTTGAGCACGAAAAAATGTTGTACCAAGAACAATAAAAATGAATTCCGCTTCAATAATGGGGAGAGACCGTGGCACACGCACATCACACTATGATTAAATAAGTTAAGAGGAAACCACTTTTGCTTTTACTAAAATGATTTTTGGTTTGAACTTTGCAGATCAAAAAGATACCCAACCCATTTCATTCGTTGAGAGAGAAAAAAAGAAAAAGAAAAGTCTTGGTCGTCGTAGTCTAAATTTGTTGAGTGATTTCGCTGTTTAAAAAGACATTCTTGTGGTGGAAAATGATTTTTTTTTTTTTTTTTAAAAGGAGAGGAAAAGAAGTGGGAGTCCGAGAGCGGGGCCATCAAAAGTCTTAAGTCCCCTCGTAATAAGTCATTTCAATTCATCTTATGATGATCCTACTCTTTTCTCGTGAGAAAGATGAGGACAAAGTTTTGGCCCCGACAATGGGAAAAGTCGTACTCGGCTGCTTAAATTGACGTCTTCTACCTTTCGGATTTTGATAGGAAGCATCCCAAGCAGATACCAGGAAGTAACAGAGCTGTGCAAGGAAACAATGCGTACAGTACATGACATTTCAATTCCTTCTTTCACGTAAGTAACACAAGTAACGGTCTCTGTCGATATCCCCTTTTCTCCGTAGCGTTAGGTCCATTCGCATACGAAACGTGAAAATCATGTTGAACTCGGTGTTTCAACTGTCAAGCCCTCGACCAAAAAAAGAAAGAAAAAATGTCAAGCCCAATTTGCAGAATTAGTAGAAATTGAAAGTAAAAGAAAAAAAAAAAAACACACGCGAAATGAGAAATAACAAATAAGCGTAATTGTACGAAAATTGCACCTTTCAACAAGCATGTATAACCTTTATTATATAAATAGATGAATTATAGTATTCCAACTCTCAATTAAAGGGAATAATAGAATCAAAATACATAATATTATTAGCAAAGTCAATCTCCAATTGAATTCATTAATATGCTTAGCCACGATGCACCTTCGCCTATCTTTTAAGTGAAATAGAGTCATATTGAATAGGCATTGTTGATTGTAGAGGGTTTCTTATACATGTTCGACGGACATTCATTATATTTGCATGTTCTTCTCTTCCTCAATGTTCAATGTGACAACCAAGTAACACCCAATGCATGTATATCCATCAAATTCCAATCAGCTTACTTCATCAACTTTGGTTCTCCTTAGACAAAGGTAAGCACATATTCCTCCAATACGTAGTTATCCTCAATATGCATGTTTGAAAATTGAAATCATTCCCATCAAATTTATCGATTTTCACATTTTCTTCTTTTATCACAATCAATGTACTTCAACTTAGTCAAACCTAGCAATCAAAAAGTTTAATAAATAGAACGAGGAAATTAATTTAACACTATAATTACATGGTTTGATCAGTATAACCAACTCCACTAGGAGAGCTGCACAAGGTTCCACGATAGATGAAGGAGATATAATAGAAATTACACACACTCGAGTCACAACCCTCTTTAGTGCTTCCTAAAGCCAGTCATGCCAATAACTTATTGTGTTTAGCCCATTCAATTTTTCACCCAAAAAAAAAAAAAAATCTCTAATAGTCTCACAGAGAAAGACACGAATTCTTACCACAAGACTTTGTCATGGTTCCAAAACACTTGCAATTTCTTTGGGATATATTTCACAAGCGTGCTGCATAATTAATTGTTTCGGTCAAAAGCTTCCCTCCTTCTCACTAATGGCCAAAAACCAAGAAAATCCACCTCATAATTTTTAAATAATCATATAATCTCAGCCATATTCAAAATGAAATATTGTATGTGGCAATGTATGGGTGCCTGTAGCATGGCATCAATGCATACGATCTTCGTTCAGAGGTCCAATTTTTCAACATAGCTAAACTTAAGTAGGAAAAGGGTAGGCAACATTTTTTAGCCACATTTTTACCAAAATGATTCACTTGAAAGTGATTATATATAATAAGACATGTCCTCCGTATAAAGCGTTTCTTTTCTCTTTTCGCCTTTCTACAAACTCTAAGAAGACACATTCAAAAAATCTTTCATCATTGCAATTCTTAAGTTGGAAAAAAGATTAAATAAATTAAACTTTCTAGGCTTCTAGCCACATTTTCACTAAAATGATTCAATTGAAAGTTATTATATGTACTAAGACAAAAGGACGTGGCACAAATTTCAATCAACCCATTGGACGGATTCTGTAAAAAAGATTGAGTAGCAGTTGAGACTTGAGAGATAAACTCTGAATTCCCATTAATATAGTTGCCCATACAAACAAATCTCTAGTTTCCATAAGTAGAGTTCTTTAATTAGCAACTTTTCTTTGTAACGAGTATCCATCAATCTAGATGTCTGGCATATAATATTTAATTGCAAAACCATCCTCAAAATTGAAGATTAGTCATTTCTTTCATTATTGGAAATCCTAGCTAGATCACTAGCTATGATGTTGTAATTCGCATCTGAATATATATCCATATAGATTTCAGACTCTAATGATAGTTAGCTTTAGTAATAGAGTCTAAACATATCAAATGCTTTGACGATATGTGTAAATACTGTCGATTTCCATGCTATTGCTGATGATATCCACGTGTAACTCTGAGTCTAATGGTGAGTTCTTTGATGTGTCTAATTACGAGTTTTAAGATATCCGACTTTATTTGTATGGTGATATTCAAGTATATTAACAATCATGGTTCTACATTGATGTTCACCTATCCATGGTACTTCCAAGCTTTACCAAACTCCCTGTTCTAAGCTTGTTCACCTTCGAGTAAGGTACCTCTAGCTTGTAGACACCTCCATGCCAAATGTCTTCCTCACCATTGATAGAAAGTCATATCATTTAGATGGTCCTATTATAATATCATTTACATAATGGCTTGTGTATTTTTCATCTGATTACTCAACTACTACGCAGTTTAGTAGCTTTTGATTATTTTGTCCTATTCAAAATATCATAAGGTATTTTTCTAACACTGTGCACAGATGAAACGTGGAAATCATATCAACCTCAGTGTTTCAAATTCTCTTCCTATGTACAAAGTTAAACCAGCTAAATAAAATTCCCAAACAATAAAGATCAGTAGATATTCACATGCGATGCCCCATTGATAATGTGCTTCCTTGGGGAAGACTACTCATGATCACAATGAACAACTTTTTATGACTGAACATTTTTTAGATATTGGTTTAGATATTTCTTTGGACCTATTTGTTTTTTCAGAAATTGGCTCTAAAGTCTCTCTCTCTCCCTTCGTCAGTGCCATAAATAGTTTCTTATATTTATTTTTACTGAAAAATAAGAAATAAACAGTGCCAAGGGTTCAGCATACTTTTCATGGCATGATCCAGAGCATTAGCGAATTAATAAGGCTAGTTCAAAGCAAGAATCACATTTCGTTTTCTTCAATCCAAGTGCATGGAATGCAATCTCTATCATTGTGGAAGCAAAAGACTTCCCACATGATTGACATTCATTTTATTTTTATTTTTTTTTTACCTTTTTTGGTGGGCCAAGAGAAAATTCGCAAGTGCTTTTATTGACTGCTTGCGCATGAAAAGCATTGGACCAAGAACAATAAAAGTTACTTCTGCTTCAATAATGGGAAAGACCACGGCACACGCCCATTGCACTAGTATTAAACAAGTTAAAAGGAAACAAGTGAAAGTGATTTTTACTCTCACCTTTGTAGATTGAAAAGTTGCCGAGCCCATTTCATTCGTCCAGAAAAAAAAAAAAAAAATGTCTCAGTTGTCGTAGTATAAATTTGTTGGATGATTTTCCCATTTAAAAGAAATTCTTGTGGAGAAAAATGATTTTCTTTTTCAAAAAGGAGAAAAAAAGAGTACGAATACGAGAGCGGGGTCATCGAAAGTTAGTCCACTTGTGATAACCATTTCAATTTTGTCTTCGTCTTGGCAGAGTAGAAACTTTTAAACGGATCTAACTCTGTTTTCTAGGGTTTAAAACTAAGGAATACAATCTTTCTTTTTGGCTCGGTTTCAACGTGCTTAGCGGGGTACTCGACAAAGTTGCGGCCCCAACAATGGGAAAAGTCTTACTTGGCTGCTTAAATTGGGGGTTGGTGTCCTCTTCCTATCAAGCTTTGTATTTCTATTCTGAAGGAAGCGTCCTCAGAGATACCAGGAAGTTACAGAGCTGGAATACAATAATTCATACAGTGCATGAAAATTCTTCCCGTCTTCCCCCTAAATAACAATTTTACGGGACTCAGCTCCTGTCACCTTTCTCCATAGGTTTAGGTCCATGCACATACAAACCGTGAAAATCATGTCAAACTCGGTGTTTCAAATACTTTTGCTCCTGGTTTCCCTCACTATACCAGCATCAGGAGCCACACCGAGACTTGCAAGGCGTGGCTGTGCTGAAACGTGCGGGAACGTCACCATTCCCTTCCCCTTTGGAATAGGGACAGCGTGTTTCTTGGATGACTGGTATGAGATTGTCTGCCAGCAAAACCATACGGTTCCCATACTAAATAAGATTAAATTGAGAGTTCTCGACATTTTACTCCCCAAGTTTACTTCAGAGGGAGATGGCATGATAAAGGTCAGTCTTCCAGTAATTTACTCAAATGCAAGCTGCAAGGGCCATGGACTTGGTGAGCCAGTGAGCTTAGAAGGAAGTAAATTTTTCTTCTCCCAGAAATGGAACGTCTTTACATCGGTCGGTTGTGACACCGAGGCAACAGTGGTTAGTAAAGAATCAGCTGGTATAGTCTTTACATCCACCGGTTGCAGGTCGAAATGTGCTGGAACCAATACCAACATTAGCTGGTCCAGTGCTTGCTCCGGGAGAGATGGATGCTGCCAGACTACGCTCCCCTTAAATCTTCAAGCCTTTGGCGTGGATATCAAAGAAGAAGGTGGACAACAGGGGTGCAAGTACGCTTTCCTGGCAGAGAGATTATGGTTCTCAAAGGCGGACGTTACAGGTTTATATGATTTGAGAGTGAAAGATAAGGTTCCAGTGGTGTTACAATGGGGGATCCAAAACAATACCAACTATTCACTTGCGCTTCGCAATAGCTCGATGCATTCTGATGTTGTCGGGTGTTACCTGAGTAACACGCCATTGGAGTGCTGGTGCCGAAAGGGTTATGGTGGTAACCCTTATTTTATCGGAGGATGCCAAGGTATCATATACTTCATGCTATCACATTCCCTTTTTAAGGTACCACACAGCGAAGCGGTTTGTTCAGTCCAGATATTTTGCATACATTTAATGATCCCATACATGCCTTTCTGCCTTCTTTTTTTCGTTTTTCTGCCTTGAATTATACAAAGTGAATGCGTTCAAACAAAATTGAATGGAACAGTCCTATCTTCACATGCATAAAATTTAGCCATTGAATTAATAATTTATGAGGAAAGGCGACTGACTACTTTCGCTAATTTCACTCAAGAAGATGGTAATTCGCTGTTAATATATTTTTACCATTTGTCGTCAGATATTAACGAATGTGAAGATTCAAATATATGCCATCGGAAGGGCCGGACCTGTGTGAACAAACAGGGCGGCTATGATTGTGTTGACAGTAGAAAGACAGCTAAAGTCATTCTCATTGGTAAGTAGATCTTTTAACCTAGAACTTTAGACCGCTTCATGCTCTTAGCATTGTTAAAAAGCACAACATAGCCTAAATTATGTTCTGAAAAGGTACAGAAATAAGTTTAACCTTTTCCTTGCTTCTAACATGATTATCCATTTGCTTGGTGAATGATATAGAAAAGTTTTCAATCAATATTATCTATTAAAAAAAAAAAAACCTCGAAAATTTCTTTGCGCACTAATACTTATATTTGATAAATAAGAAGACACTTGAATCTTTTACACTTATTGTTGTCATATTTCAATTGGATTATTACAATCATAGTCAAGATGAATGCTGGTGGAAACTTTTTTCACCTTCATCTAGGTTTGCTAAATTCCTTGTAAGAAGGATCAATTTACAGTCCAAACGCATATATAGAAATTTCACCGGAAGGAACTTGAAATAGAGACAAGTTAACATTTCATGGTCACAAGAAAGGAGACTCAGGTTCATCACTCTTATATGCATTCCTTTGAACCAGATTCTCTTAAATTCTTGATAATAAGTGCCTTTATAGATTATTGACGAGCAGGGTGCATTTTTCACGCTTTTGCCCCCATAAACTTTTGCAATGCAGGGGTTGGAGCAGGCCTTGGGGTACTACTTTTGTGTCTTTTCATATGGAGGTTGTACAACTACATCAAGAAGAGAAAAATAATCAAGCTCAAAGAGAAGTACTTCAAACGCAATGGCGGTCTCTTGTTGGAAATTGAGCCATCTTCACCAGAAGGCAATATTAAGAAAAGCAAATTGTTCAACTCCAAGGATTTAGAGAAGGCCACTGACAACTTCAACGATGATAGGATACTTGGGCAAGGTGGGCAAGGTACTGTTTACAAGGGAATGTTAACAGATGGAAAAATAGTTGCAATTAAGAAATCGAAAGCGATAGACGAGGGAAAAGTTGAACAATTCATAAATGAAATCCTAATTCTCTCACAAATCAACCATAGAAATGTGGTTAAGTTATTGGGGTGTTGCTTGGAGACAGAGGTCCCGCTTTTAGTATATGAGTTCATACCAAATGGGACTCTATACCAATACCTACATGACCCAAATGAAGAGTTTCATGTATCGTGGGACACACGCCTACAAATAGCAACTGAAATTGCAGGAGCCTTATTCTACTTGCATTCAACAGCCTCCATTCCCATTTATCATCGGGACATCAAGTCCACCAATATCCTCTTGGATGAGAAATTTCGAGCAAAAGTGGCAGATTTCGGTACTTCCAAGTTTGTTTCCCTTGATCAAACTCATGTAACCACATTGGTGCAAGGGACTTTTGGCTACCTAGATCCCGAGTATTTCCAAACAAGTCAATTCACAGACAAAAGCGATGTGTATAGTTTTGGAGTTGTCCTTGTTGAACTCTTAACAGGACAAAAGCCAATCTCATCACTAAGGGAACAAGAAGGAAGAAGCCTTGCAACCTATTTCATAGTTTCGATGGAGGAGAGTCACTTGTTCGACATTGTGGATGCTCAAGTTTTGAAAGAAGGTAAGAAGGAACAAATTGCAATAGTTGCTAACCTTGCAAATAGGTGCTTGAGCTTGAAGGGAAGGAGCCGACCTACAATGAAAGAAGTGGCAATGGAGTTGGAGGGGATAAGGAAGCCCCCAAATCCTTTGGATATTCAACAAAATCAAGAGGATCGTGATGCAACTGAATCTCATGTGATTGCTTTTAAATCAAGCAAGTCAAACATCGATGCAAATGTCATTACATTTTCGGATGTGCAGCCATTCTTACCCAGTACAACTTGGTGAGGATCTGTTCTGCCTCTCATTCTTATGAGTCATGTTGCTGCGTTTGTCATGGAAATTGGTCTTCAGAGCAAAAGAAAGAGAAGAGAGAAGGGAGGAAAGCTTGTTAGTTTACTAATAGGAGGATTTTGGTTAGTTATTTGTCGTTAATGAACTTATTCTCGGTGTATGTGCCAATTTTGCAATCATGTAGCTCCAACATGATGCAGTGACTTTAAGTTCATCTTGAGATCCTTGAATACTTGCCGTCAATTCGATTGTTGCAAAACTTACACCAGTCACCCGGTGCACCAGCCTTTGCGATTCACTTAGATTGTTACTTGCTGGGTGCAAAAAAAGAAGAAAGACATTTCCCTTCCGGAAAAGAAGGCAAACTTGCATCCGCCTTCCCCGCTGGGCTCTTCGCTGAAGATCACACTGAATTGCTGATGGCATAGAGGGATTGTTGCCAGTAGCTGATGCTCTGGCTGCTTAGATCAAGTTATCATTTAATTCCTCACTACGCGATGGATCAAACTCACCACCCAAACTACATATATCAACATCAAAGAACCGCACTAGTTGCAGAATTGTCTCTCCCAATCCTAGCCAACCTTTCTTGTCAATTTTCATAGCAAAATAAAAACAGTAAAAAAATCAATCGCGCATGGACCAACTCGTGTATAAGAGAAATTTACTCATTATAAGCATTGAAGATGTTGGGTGCCCGTTTTTCATAGTTCCATTGATTTTGTCACAATCGTAATGTTTGATTAAATGCCCTTAAGGAACGTAGGTCATGTTGTTTACCGAAACAAAATTCTTAGGGATCATAGTTTTATGTCTTCAACATTGAATTATAAATTCAGTAAAAAAAATCGTGGAATTTAAACAGGGGATTTTTTTCGTAGTTCAAACTTTCCCGGACACTGCTTTTCGGCAACATAAGATCGCCTTAGATGTGCTCCTTAAGGTATATAAATCTTCCAGTTTTGTCAGGAACTTTACAAATTCTTTGAGTAAGAACTTTTGTATTCAGATGATTGTATTTTCACACGTGCTTTAAATCTGTTTGCTGAAAAACATCAATAACTATGGTTTTTCGATATATTATCTGCTTTTCTCTTCATTTGATTATAAATTCTATGTTTATTTGGTAATCACCTCCAAATCTACCAGTGAAAAAGAGGGATCATCGCCAATATTAGCTCCTCTTTTCTCTATAGTTTTTTAAACTATGGCGTTTGTTTTTTCCTCTGCCCAAATCTTCTTACCAACGTTCACTATCCGGCCTAATCGGGCCTCACTTGCAGCCCGGACCCTTAAGCCCAGATCCATTCGCCTGGCCTGGAAACGACAATGAAAAGAAATTGGCGAAGCGTGGCCGACCAGCAGGCATAATCAGGAAGACTTTTTTTTCCCTATCTTCCCCTCCTCAGGTCCTTTGGGCTTTGCTTTGTAACGACGCCTCCGGTTTGGGCTCTGTTGGCAGAGTCCAGTTTATTATATAAATAAAACTCATTTATGACAAAAAAAAAGGGGGGGGGGGGGGGGGGGGGGGCATAATCATGAGGCAAAATCTCAAATTGGAAAACGAATTGTCAATAAGAACTCTCATGATCGAAAATTGGATTGTTTCGCTCGATAAGAATCCAAGATATGGCATTGATTTGCCGCACGTTCTACGAGGCCCAAATGGCACACTACTTCATTCCTAAATTTCATTAAATGTGCTTGTCTATTGTTGTGATATTTTCTTAATGTTAGATTTTTCACAGGAGGCCATCTGCGAGATGCATCTTCATCTCCAATTCATAAACTCTTAATAGATCGAGTGGTGAAAGTGTTTGTGTTAACTTGGAAGTTACGGAACAGTGATTGTAAAAACAAAAGGCTTGAGTAAACAGGCATCCACCACAACATATTATGGTTGAATTACAGCTGCTTAGACCCTAGAGAAAAGCTTATCAACATAGCCCAACCAATGTGTCAAGAGTCCATAATTCTGTTAACTTGAGGTAGCAGTACCCACGAGCACAAGTTCGTCAGAGCTCCGATCATGACATAGCGATAGCTTTTGATAATTTAACCTAGTAAGGAAAGGAATGAATATATCAAATCTAATGTAATTAACGGGGTCCACAACAAAGGACCCTGAAAACTGATCTATTTTGATAATGATCCAAATCTTTTCTCAAAACAAAATGATGACAAACTTATGTCCCCAACAATGGGAAAAATTACACTCGGCTGCTTAAATTGATGTCCTCTACCCATCAAGCTTTGATATTCCTTTCCTCAAGGAAGCATCGCCAGAGATGCTAGGAAATAATAGAGCTGGAAAAATTATGCGTACAATACATGAAAATTACGGGACCCAGCCCATATCCCCTTTTTCCATAGCCATAGGTTTAATTCCATCCACGTACCAACCGTGAAAATCATGTCCTTCGTTGTGGGGGAGACTCCTCATAATCACAATGGGCAACTTTTTGTGACTCAACATTCTTTAGATATTGACCAAAAATTTTCTGTGTGAAAATATCGAGCAAGACCTAATCTATCTAGTTTCTCTTTCCCCTCGTTACTAAAAATAAAAAATAAAACAGTGACAAGAGTTCGGAATAATTTACGCGGTACGATCCCAAGCATTGGCAAACTAATTAGAGTATTTTGGAGCAAAAATCATTTTTAGTAATGTCTTCCATTGTGGAAGCAAAAATCATGCCACGTGATTCACGTACATCTTGTACCTTTTTCTGGGGGCCCATTTCCTATTGCTATCACTGATGGCTTGCGCAAATATAGCATTGGGCTTGTCGCACGATGTACCGCCCTCGCGAACAATGAAAGTGATTTTTACTTCAATAGAGAGAGAGAGAGAGACTACGACACTCGATTATCGCACTACTACTATTATAAGAAATTAGAAAGAGACGCTTTGGCTTTAATGAAAATGAGCTTTTCTTTCACTTTCCTAGATTGAAAAGATGCCAACACCAATTTCATTCGTCAAGAACAAAAAATTGTAGCTGCCATAGGATAAATTTGTTAGATGATTATGGGATTCAAAAATAGATTCTTGTTGTGGTAAACGGTTTCTTTTTTATTCCAAAAAGGAGAGAAATGAGTTAGAACATGAGAGCGGGGTCAACAAAAGTCAATTCATTTGGGATAATGACTTGATTTTGTGTTCATCTTGATAGAGCAAAAATTATTAAGCTGATATTCTTACAAAAAAAAAAACTATTGAATGGATATAACTCTGCCTCTAGGTGCTAAAAAATTCTCGAATAGAATCTTTTTTTTGTTATGAAATACATGAATCAATGAGATACATGAATGAATATTCATTATATTCATCTTATCTAATATACTTATTATGGTACATTTGTATCATACTTTCTAAGTACATCTCCCTATACAATGAACGTCCATCTCTCTTATCCAGTACATGTATCATTTGATACATTAATATTAATGATAAGTACATTTTTGTTCTCCTATAAATAGGAGTTTAGTTTTGATATACAATCACCACAACTATCAGAACAACAATCACAATACAGTGAAATATCTGGCTTTCTCTACTATCTATAGTGTTCACTTGCTTTCTCTTCTCAATCTCTTCTCTATTACATATTTGCAACGCAATGTTTTACAACACGTTATTAGCACGAAGATCTACCGAAGTAATTTTTGCAATGTGGGTATTCTTTTTATTGATCAACTTATACTTCATCTTCTTCTATCAATTCTTCATTTTTATTGGCCCGAAGCTAAATTTCAAATCTAAAAATATCCTTCTGCTCCGAAGTAGCGGTGGATATTTGGAAATCCTTTTAATTAATTTAATGATTTATTTTTGCAAGGATTATGGCAAATATTGAAAAAAAGAAAAACCCAAATTCCACGTCCTGGAAGTGAGTGGAAAGAATTATCTATCCTGGTGCTTTGACATGGAAATGCACCTCCAAGGGCAAGGTCTCGCCAATACAATTACAGATGATGAAACCTCAAATGAAAAGAATAAAGTAAATGCGCTGATTTTTATTTGTCGTCATTTGCATGAGAGCCTACAGACTTAATATTTATCCGTTCGAGATCCTCATATCTTGTGGAGGAGGTTGAAGGATAGGTATGATCATACCAAAACTATTATCCTCTCTCAAGCACAATATGATTGGCAAAATCTCAGACTGCAAGATTTTAAATCAGTGTCTAACTATAATTCTACTTTATTTGATATCGTTTATCGGCTTGAGTTATGTGGTATCAAACTCGTTGATGCGGAATTGTTAGAGAAAACTTTCTCCACCTTCCATGCTTCAAATATTGTATTGCAACAGCAATACCGACAGCATCAGTTTGCCACATACTCTGAATTAATTTCTCTGCTTCTTACTGCCGAGCAAACTAATGAATTGCTGCTAAAAAATCATGATCTTAGACCTGTTGGCTCAAAAGCATTGCCTGAAGCACATGCTAACTTTGAGAAAGATACTGACCATTTTAAGGACTATAAGCGCAGGCAAGAACATAATCCTAGAAGAGATGGCAAGAACATAATCCTAGAAGGGATGGCAAGAAATTTAACCACCCTAGGAAATCAAACTTTGGCCTGAATCATGGCAAAGAAAAGAAGCCAAAGAAGGTGATTAATGAAAGTATTTGTTATCGCTGTGACATGACTGGGCACTGGTCATGTACCTGTCATACACCAAAACATTTTGTTGACCTATACCAAGCATCTTTAAAGAATACGGGCAAGCGTGGTGAATCTCATGCCATTAAAATCAATCCTACTATCATAACCACTGTTGAGGCCAACAATATCTCTGTTGGTGGGACTCCTCTTGCTCCTGAAGTAGCAAATGCATCCTTGGATGTCTCTGATTTCTTTGAGGACCTCTGATTACTTTGATGAATCAGATTGGTGGATGATAATTTGAACTTTGAATTTTATGTTGTTTCGCTTTAAATGTATTACTTTTTTTATTGTTCTTTATGAAATGCTTATGAACCTTATATAATATTTATTTTTGAAATTTTATTCGACTATATAACTAATATGCAACTTTTATGATACTTGACACCTGAAGTTGTCAATATAAATGCAAATGGAAAATACTGAGAAAAAGGAAGATGTTTGTTTGCTTGATAATGCAATAACACATACTATATTTCATAATAGACACTTTTTCTCGAGTATGACATTACGTAAGGCACAAATCCATACAATATCAGGTCCTGTTCCGATTATTAATGGTTTTGGGAATGCTACAATTATTTTGCCAAATGGCACCATCCTGCATATTGAGAATGCATTTTCTAAGCATTAGATCCAAAAGAAATTTGCTTAGTTTTAAAGATATACGCCGTAATGGGTACCATATTGAAACTATTTATGAGCAAGATAAATAATATATTGGCATTTTTTCTTATAAGATAGGCCTGAAGACCATCCATGAGAAACTAGAAGCTTCTTCTATGGGTTTGTATTGTGTTATGATTAAGGCTGTTGAAACTTACGCCACCATATCCTGGAGATTGGTAAAACCTGATCAATTTGGACTGTGGCATGATCGCCTTGGTCATCCTAATGCTTCAATGATGCGTAGGATAATTCAAAATACAAAAGGGCACCATTTAAAGGATATAAAGGTATTGCTGTCCAAAGATTATAATTGTGAGGCTTGCTCACAAGAAAAGCTCATTATTAAACCTTCTATAACAAAGGTTAATTTTGAATCTCTTTTCTTCTTGCAAAGAATTCAAGGTGATATTTGTAGATTAATACAACCACCAAGTGGACCATTTCGATATTTTATGATATTAGTGGGCGCATCCTGTAAATGGTCCCATGTTTGCCTATTATCTACGTGCAATGTCACCTTTGCACATTTACTTGCGCAATTGAAGTGTGGTATATGATAGGATCAAAAGATATTATCCCTCGAAAACGAAAGGGAAAAAATCCGGAATCCGCTCCAAAAGAGCCTGGCGTTGTGCTTGCTCCCAAAGAGCTTATTGCCCCTGAAGAAGCGCAAACCCATGAAAAGAGCACTAGCCCTGGGAATACTAAGAATTCCATTACATATTGTAATGAAATTTGTGATCGAAATGAAATCATCATTGATGATACTTTTGCATTCTCAGTTGCTCATAAAATTATGGATGATGATTGTGAGCCACAATCTATTATTGAATGTCATCAAAGGCAAGATTGGCCTAAGTGGGAGGAAGTAATTAAAGCTGAATTAGCTTCCCTAACTAAACGAGAGGTTTTTGGACCTGTAACTCGTATCCTCGATAATGTAAAGCCAGTTGGATATAAATGGGTATTTATCCGAAAACGAAATGAGAAAAACGAGATTATCAGGTATAAAGCCTGACTCATTGCCCAAGGATTCTCCGACCTGTGATTGATTATAATGAGACATATTCACCTGTGATGGATATGATTACATTTCGTTTTCTCATTAGCCTAGCAATCTTTGAAAGATTGGAAATGCGTCTTATGGACGTTGTGACAGCATATCTATATGGCTCATTAAACTTTAATATTTATATGAAAATTCCTGAGGGATTCAAAATGCCTGAAGCATGTACTCCCCGCAATTTATTCTTAATAAAATTGCAAAGATCCTTGTACAAGTTAAAGCAATCTGGTCGCATGTGGTATTAATGCCTAAGTGAGTACCTAATTAAGGAAATGTACAAGAATAATCCTATATGCCCATGCGTATTTATTAAGAAATCAGAAACCGGATTTGCTATTATAGCAATTTATGTCAATGATATAAATTTAATTGGAACTCCAGAAGAGTTAGCTGAAACTGCTAAATATTTGAAAAGGGAGTTTAAAGTTAAAGATTTGGGTAAAACCAAACTTTGTCTTGGTCTAGAGCTTGAGCATAAAGCAAATGGAATAATCGTCCATCAATGAGCATACGTTGAAAGATTGCTTAAACGTTTCAACATGGACAAAGCTCACCCATTGAGCACCCCTATGGTTGTAAGGTCTCTAGATCCCCAAAAGGACCCATTTAGTCCTAGAGAATCTGATGAAGAGATACTTGGTCCTGAAGTACCATATCTCAATGCAATTTGGACTTTGATATACTTGGCACAATGTATGAGACCAGATATCGCTTTTGCAGTAAATTTATTGGCACGTTTTAGTTGGCAAGACATTGGAATGGAGTTAAACATATTTTCCGTTATCTCCAAGGAACCATAGATTTAGGATTATATTATTCCAAGGATTCCACTAACTCTGGTTTAGTTGGATATGCTGATGCTGGATATAGATCCGATCCACATAAGGCTCGCTCTCAAACGGGTATTTATTTTGTTATAACGGCACCATTATTTATTGGCGTTCTACGAAGCAATCGCTAGTAGCTACATCTTCTAACAACTCTAAGATTATTACTTTATATGAAGGTGGAAGAGAGTGTGTTTGGTTAAGATCTGTTATAACACATATTCATAATTCTTGTTGCTTAGTACTGGTTACAAATTCCCCTACTATAATTTATGAAGATAATGCTGCTTGTGTTGCACAAGTCAGGGGAGGATATATCAAAGGTGATAGGACCAAGCATATTTCACCAAAAATTTTCTATACTCATGAACTTCAAGAAAGTCGACAAATTGATGTTAAACAAATTTGATTCATAAATAATTTTGCAGATCTTTTTAACAAATCATTGCCAACATCAAGTTTTGAGAAATTAATATATTGCATTGGTATGCGGCGAGTTCATAAGATGCAAGATTAATTAACCCCATAAGTAGCTATATGGCTCAATTGAGAGGGAGATATTATGAACTATACATTGCAGCATTGATATGCGGCAAGTTCACAAAATGCAATAATGATTAGCCCCAGGAGTGGCTATATATGCATTGCACTCTTTTTTATTTATGTCTGGTTTTTTCCCATTGGGTTTTTCCGACTTAAAGTTTTTAACGAGGCAATTAATGCATCCATAAAAGGGAGAGATCATAACATTTGTGCTCTGCACTCTTTTTCCCTTTTGTCCGATTTTTATCCCATTGGATTTTTCCGATTTAAGGTTTTTAATGAGGCAGTATCATTCAATGCACATTCGTAATGAATATGATGAATATTCAAAGGAGAGTGTTATGAAATACATGAATGAATGAAATACATGAACGAATATTCATTATATTCATCTTATCTAATGTACTTATTATGGTACATTTGTATCATACTTTCTAAGTACATCTCCCTATACAATGAACGTTCATCTCTCTTATCTAGTACATGTATCATTCGATACATTGATATTAATGATAAGTACATTCTTGTTCTCCTATAAATAAGAGTTTAGTTTTGATGTACAATCACAACAACTATCATAACAACAATCACAATACAATGAAATATCTGGCTTTCTCTACTATATATAGTGTTCACTTGCTTTCTCTTATCAATCTCTTCTCTATTACATATTTGCAACGCAATATTTTACAACATTTTTGTTTTTTTTCTTTCGACTCAGTTTTAATGTGTTTAATGGGATCTACGGCAAAAGATTCTGAAGAGTCATCTATCCTAATAATTCTTCTAGTGTTTCTCATGAAAAAAAAAATGATGACTAAATTATCTACCAAACAATTGGAAAAGTCACATTTGGCTGCTTAAATTAGTGTTCTCTACCTATTAAGCTTTGACAATTATGTGCTCAAGGATAGGTGGACAAGAAGTCCAAAATCTTGTATATGGAATACAATCAAGTCCTAAATTCAATTGATTAAATCACGTCACAAACCTTCTTCAAAAGTGTAATTAAATCTTTTTGATCAACAATATCTAAAATTGTCTCATGTCACTCAAAAAGTGTTTATAAATTGCACTTTTCAACATAATTTTAGAATTTAATTGCATTTTTTAATAAAGGTAGAGGACTTAATTTAATCAATTGAATAGTTTAGAACTCAATTGCATTATTTGCTAATGGCTTAGGACTTGAGTGAAACAAATAAAAAGATTAGGATTGAATTGCATTCATATAAGATTTCGGACATTTAGGACTTGTAATGCAATTTTTTCCCTGGAGGAAATCTCAGAGATATTAGGAAGTAACAGGTGGAATAAAATTATGCGTACGGTACATGAAATTTTCTCCCTTTTTCCACTTAAATAACAGTATTAAGGGACTCCGCCCATGCCTGCTTTAAATTTAGGTCCATGCACCTACGAAACTTGAAAATCTGTCGATTTCAGTGTTTCAAATTCCTTTGCTTCTGGTTTCCCTCACGTCACAAGCATCAGTAGCTGCACCTGGACTTGCGAAGCCTAGCTGTGTGAAACATGCGGGACCATTCCCTTGTCCTTCGGAATAGGAGCCGGGTGTTTCTTGGATGACTGGTACGATATCGTCTGCCAACAAAACAACATGGTTCCCGTTCTAAAGAAGAGAAGATTGTGAGTTCTCAACATTTTACTCCCCGATGAAGACGTGGATGGCATGATTAACGTTAGTCTTCCTGTAATTTACTCAAATGCAAGCTGTGCGGGGTGGCAGACGTAGTGCGGCGATAAGCTTGAATGGAAGTCAATTTGTCTTCTTTCAGACAAGGAATGTCTTTACATCGATCGGTTGCAACGCCCTGGCCACACTGAATAGTACAGAGTCAGCTGTTGTCGATTGCAGGTCAAAATGCGCTGGAAGCAACACCAACATTGGCCAGTATAGTGCTTGTACCGGGAGGGACGGCTGCTGCCAGACTACGCTCCCCCTTAACCTTCAGGGCTTCAGTATGGATTTCAAAGAGGAAGGTGGACATCACGGATGCAATTACGCTTTCTTGAGGTCTGACTTTACAGGGATATATGATTTAAGATTGAATGAGACGGTTCCAGCAGTGCTATTGTAAGCGGGAGTATGGTGGTAACCCATATCTTATTGATGGATGCAAAAGGAACATACTTCATGCTATCACATTCCGTATTTTTTTTTATAGATAATACTATTTAAGAGCAGCATACAGCAAAGTGGTTTGTTCATTTCCAGATTTTTCTCTATGAAGAATGCATTCACACTGTGTAATGATTGTATACATGCTTTTCTGCCTTCTTTTTGTTAGTTTTTCTGCCCAAGATTACACAAAGTGAATGCACTTTCAAAAAAAATTGAACGAATCATATTGATAATAATTTACTGGACATAAAAGGGAACAGAACAGTCCTTTCGTTACATCCACAGTATTTTAGCCATGGAATTAACAATTTACGAGGAAATAGGACCCACTGGTTTTGGTAACTTTTACTCAAGCAGGTGGGTTTCGCTGCTAATATATCACGTTACAACTATCAGGAGCTGCACCTGGACCTCCAAGCCGTGACTGTGCTTGTTCCAGGAGGGACGGATGCTGCCAGTAAGCTCCCCTTTAACCTTCAGGGCTTTAGTGTGGATTTCAAAGAAGAAGGTGGACATGAGGGGCGCAAGCACGCTTTCTTGAGCTCTCCTTTTACAAGTGTGTATGATTAGAGATCGAGTGATACAACTTTGGTGGTGTTGGAATGGGGGATTGCGAACAACACCAACTATGCGCTTGACCTTATGTGGCAAGAGTACGACGCAAAATACAACTCAAGTTATACTAATCCTTTTGCCTGTGACAGATACAGCGTCGACAGCAGCATCGACAGCACTAAAATGCTATTTGCGCGGTGCCACTGCGGACGGGAGTATAGTGGTAACTCCCATCTTATTGGAGGATGCCAAGGTAACGGTCTTCATCTTGCCCATTCTGTATTTAAGGGCGCCCTGCAGCGAAGTGGCTTGTTCATTTTCAGTTTCTCTAAAAAGAATTCATTTACGCTGTTTAATGATCACATAAATGATTTTTTGCCTTTTTTATTTTTTTGCCAAAGATTGTGCAAAGTGAATGCACTTTCAAACAAAATTAAATGCATTATGTTGATAAAAATTTACTGAAAATAAAGGGGAACGGGATAGTCCTTTCGTTACAAACACAATATTTTAGCCCTGGAATTGACTTCTTTAGGAAATGCGACCTACTAGTCTCTTTAATTTTACTCAAGCAGAGGGGTTTCACTGCTAATCTATTTATGACATCATTTGTCATCAAATATTAACGAACGTGAAGATTCAAAAAGGTGCCCGGGACTTGTGTGAATCAACAGGGCTTCTTTAATTGCGTCGGCGATAGAAAGACAACTAAGGCTACGTTTAGTCGTCCGGATTTCTAATCGGGATAGGATTGGATAGGATAGGATATGAAATCCTAGGATTTTTTTATGTCCCGTCCAATGTTTGGTGAATCACAATATTAAAGTCGGATATGTTCACATCATGTACATTTTTTTTTTTTTTTATATAAACGACATATCACTATAAATGAACATAAATGTTCATAAATGAAGATGGTGAAAATATCTCGTAACACTATTCCTTAATTTATTTATTATTTATTATTTATTATATTTTTCATCTTTTTTTATATTATTTTCATTATTATTTCTTTTTTCCCTTTCATCATTCTTTAATAAAAATTGATCAAATAGTAAACTGTACTAACATATTTAAAATACAAAAATACCTAAAATATATAATAAATATAAATATTTAATTTATAGATTGAATGTTTATTATAAAATAGAATTAAAATAAGATTAATTAAAAATAAATTTTTATTTTTATATTCTTAAATTAGAATTCAAATATTATTTATATTGAAATATAATTTCAATTTTGTTAATTTAATAAATTTGTTATTAAAAAAAATAACTTTCCTATTATGGACGTTAGAAATCCTATCCACCTTTATCCCATCCCCCCATGGGATAATTTTATCCTGTCTATATCCCCCTTATATCCGACTTTATCCTATCCCGAGTGAGCACCAAACGTAGGATAGGATAAATTATATCCTATCCTGAATTTTATCCCGACTGCCAAACGCAGCCTAAATTCATTCTTATTGGTAAGCGAATCTTTTAACCTAGAATTTTTGACCGCTTCATGCTTAAGTATTGTTAGAAAAAGGACAGCATAGCATAAATTATGTTAAGAAAAGGTACATAAATAAGATTTACCTTACTGTTCATTCTAACATGATTGTCCATTTGCTTGGTGATGATTATAGACAAGTTTCTATCAATAGTTTCTATCAATAGTTTCTATCAAAACAACCTCCAAGGTTTCTTCGCACATTAATACTTATTTGATAACCAACACAAACTTGAACTTTTCTATGGGAAAATTGTTCAAAAATTCCTAAACCTATTGCACTTTTGCAATTCAATCATAAACATTTTAATTTTGTCAATTGAGTTCTAAACCTTTTCACCTTTTGCTTGATTCGGTCTATCCGGCAAATTTTAGTCGGAAAATGCTAACGTGGACATCGGCAGTGCCACATAAGATCTAACTTGCGCCGATGTGGATATTTTTTTTAATATTTTAATATTTTAATATTTTTTTAAATTTTTTGAATGTTTTTTATTTTTATTTTTATATTTTCTGTTTTTTCCCCTTTTTTCTTTTCTTTTTTTTTTCTTTTTGACTTTTTCCTTGGCCTTTTCCGATGGCTAGCCACCAGCCACGCCCGGCCGGCTGGTCTCGCCGCCACAAGGCGAGGCCCGGCCAGGCAAGGAGGAGCACTGGCAAGGGAAGCCCTCACCCAAGCGTGGCCCGACAAGGGTCACCCGGGCGAGGCCGACCCTCCCCCAGGCCAGGGTGGCCTCGCCAGGCGTTGGCCGAGCGATGGCAACTCTGGGCAAGGCCGCCCTATCCCCGGCGAGGGCTGGCCTCACCAAATCTAGCGAGGGGAGCCCTCACCGGGGCTCGCCCTCGCCCAAGCGAGCGTCGGCCTCACCCCTGGCCGGGTGAGCGACGGCCAGCCACAAGCCACAGGCCGACGCCCGCCCGGCCAAGGGCGAGGGCTGGCCTCACCAAATCTAGTCAGGGCGAGGCCAACACTCACCTAGGCAAGGGCGAGCCCCGGCAAGGGCTTCCCTCGCCAGATCTAGCGAGGTTGGCCCTCACCAGGGCCAAGGCGACCTCGCTCAGCGTTGCTATCACTCGACCGACGCCCAGCGAGGCCACCCTAGCCTGGGGGAGGGTCGGCCTCGACCAGGTGACCCTTGCCGAGCCTTCCCTCACCGATGCTCCTCCTCGCCCGGCCGGGCCTTGCCTATGACAGGCGAGGCCAATCGGCCGGCTATGACCGATGGCCAGCCATCGAAAAGGGCCAAAAAGAAGAAAAAAAAAAAAAGAAAAAACAGAAAATCTTAAAATAAAAATTAAAAATCAAAAATATTAAAAAAATTATTAAAAAATTATCCACGTCAGCACCGGCACTCCTACGTGGCACTGTCGGCGTCCACATTGGCATTTTCCAACCAAAATTGGCCAAATGGACTGAATCGGCAAAAAGTGAAAAGGTTTAAGACTCAATTGGCAAAATTAAAAGTTTATGATTGAATTGGCAAAAGTGCAATAGGTTTAATTATTTTTAGACAATTTTCCCACTTTTCTATTGTCGCTGCTTCAGGTCTATTTAAGATAACCAAGGTTCCTACTAATTTTTGTCATATTTGAATTGGAATTATGACAATCATAATCAAGATGAATGCTGGTAGGAATTTTTTCACTTTCATCAATGGTTTTCTAAATTTCTTGTAAGGGAGATCAATTGTACAGTCCAAATGCATGTATGAAAATATCAGCCGATGGAACTTATGCAGGAGACAAATTAATTATTCAAGGTTGTTAAGATAGATCCACATGAAAGGAGCTTAGATTAATCACTCTTATATGATATCCTTTTTATCATGTTCACAAATATTGTTGATGATAAGACCTTATAGATACTTGACAAGAAGGGTTCATTTTTTGGACTTTTGCCCCTTAAGTTTTTGTAACGCAGGGGTTGGGGCAAGCCTTGGGGCACTACTTTTGTGCCATGTCCTATAGGGGTTTGTACAAATACATTAAGAAGAGAAAAGAAACCAGACTTAAAAAGAAGTGCTTCAAATGCAATGGCGATCTTTTGTTGGAAAGTGAGCTATCTTCAACCGAAGGCAAGGTCAAGAAAAACAAATCATTCAACTCTAGGGATCTGAGAAGGCCACTGACAATTTCAATGAGGATAGGATACTCGGGCAAGGTGGATAGGTTACTGTTTATAAGGGAATGTTATCAAATGGAAAAATAGTTGCTATTAAGAAATCGAAAGCAATAGATGAAGGCAAAGTCGAACAGTTTATAAATGAGGTCTCCATTCTCTCACAATTCAACCATAGGATTGTGGTTAAGTTATTGGGGTGTTGCTTGGAGATGGAAGTTGTGACATCCTGATTTTCGACTCTGTTTCGATCAAAATGAAATGGGTTTTTCATCGATGCGACTATAGTCTTTTTCTCTAAGCTGATCACTCACGAGATAACTAATCAATCAGGTAAACCCGTTAAGGGATCTAAACACGACAAACTTGAGATTTCGATCAAAAATCGACTGCTCGACCGTGCTAATCTGTAAGGGTCAATACGACACTATTATAATTGATTAGAGACCAAAAATAGGTCGATTCGACAGAGGCACGTGATTACAGTGTGGATGATTCTACCTAATTACAAAATTTGTGTCAAATGGTACTAAACTGATTTTTCTATCGATTATGTACCAGGTACCCGTAATTGAAATCTTGAGATTTTTACGATAATCGAGAGTCACTTATGAGTTGGAGATGCACAATGTGGATCAAAAATAATTGAAAATGGGTCAAATGTGCTAAAAATTCCTAAAAGCTACGTAGTAGGTTAGGTCACGCTAAAATCGCGTCCGGTTAAAATTAACTACGAAATTGAATCCGGTTTCAGGAATCGAAAGTTCGAGCGTGTCACAATTTATTTGTGGAACGTCAACTCATCCTTTGAAGATTTTTTGGCAAGCCCGGGATTTTGGTGGAAAATCAAAATTGGACGATTTAAATTCAAGAAATTCGGAGGGGCAAAATTGAGTGGATTTTTGGCCTCCAAAGTAAGCTAATTGGTGAAGGGGATGCAAGGAATTTGTGTGGGTTGCTACCATGGCGTGTGTGGCCATTAAATGGAGATTATTTGGTGTGAAATTGAATTGATTTTGTGAAGAACTTGGGAGGAATGGGTGAAATTCGTAGGGTTGTGGGGGCTGCAACATTTGGCCTTCATTCTTAGCTTGTTTGGAAAGTTTTTGAGGGGAAATTGGCAGCTGGACTTGGCTGGAGACTTATGGGGCTGCACTTAAGTGTTTTAGATATTTTTCCTTGACTTTGAAGGCTCCTTACCCCCCCTCCCCTCACAGCAGCAACTTCTTCTTCTTCAGTTTCTTCTTCTTCCTTCTGCTCCCTCACACCTTCATTTCCCCCTCTGCTCAGCCCCTCCTCACCTGCCACACGCCAAGCCACCGTCCCTCACCCGCTCGAGCTCGTCCAGGTCACCTCACGCCGCCTGCTTGAGCCAGTCGCAGTCCTAGCAATAGCCTCGCAAGCCTGCGAACCGCCCACCGTCGACCAACTAGCCTCGCGTCCGTCACGTCCCATCTAGCCCACGGCCAGGCCGCCCGTCGCAACTGCAACCGTGCCCGAGCCAACCGTCCGCCGTCCCTCCTCACACCAGACACCTCAGCCATCAGTTTGTGCCATTCTAGCCCACTCGACTAGCCTAACAACCGGCTCTTCTCAGCCTCCAACAGAGCCGATTATCCAGCTCAAGCCTCCTTTGGTGTAGTCATAGGCCTGAGTCTTGCTCGCCTTCATGTCACCGTTGCCGTAAACCGGTTTTCATGGTAAACCGGTGAGTTAGCCTCCTAAATTCTAATTAGGGGTTAATTACTCTTATTAGAGGCTTAGTTAGGCTAATTAGGATTAGTGAGATTTAGTTAGCTTAGTTAGATTGGTTAGGACTATTTGGTTAGTTCAACTAGGTGGTTAGATAGTTAGTTAGTTGAAAAACCCTCAACTTTATATCTTGTTCAAATTTTATCCTAAAATTTTTATAGTCTCATAAAAACCACAAATTTTTACTTGAGTCACAAATCTACCCCCATTAACCTTACGTCCAAAATTTCTTGTTAACAACCAAGAGATGGAAAACACTCAAGCACGAGTTGTTCGAGTATCATGAGCGTGAGCTCTCGACCATGAGAGATGGAACATTCCCAAGCACAAGAGATCGACGAGTACAAAATCACCAAAGGCAATTTTGATGGAGGCTTAATGAAAGCATAGTAAAAGTTTGTGATCTGGATCCAAGACAAAAAAAAAAAAAAAATAGAGTGAAATTGAAATTGGACCTAAAGTTAAGATTATTTTTTATGAGACAAAGAAAAGTTTAGAATATAATTGATACCGTATCGAAAGCTGAGGTTTTTTATGAGACAAAAAAAGTTAAGGGTAGAATTGAAACAAAACCTAAAGTTAGAGGTTTTTTATAAGACAAAAGGTAGAATTGGGACAAGAATTAAAATTAGAGGTTTTTTTAAGAATTAGGCCGCAACTTTTTTAATGTTTTGGTTCTTCAGTTCATTTTAGCATAAAAAATTTTAAATGAATTCTATTAAGTAATTTTTGTAATGTACCTGTACAATAAGCTAACATTTGTTAACAATTTCACAAATTTTTCTCCTGTCTCCATTTTCTGAATAGGAGATAAACCTACATAATTAATATAAGCCTTTTTCCGAATCTTTCCATAAATTAGAAACTTAGTGGTTGAATGTGTGCAAATTGGTTTTCTTTTTCTTTTTCTTTTTGATATTTATGGTTAATTATTTTTAAAAGGATAAAGTTTGTAAAAAATGTTAAACATTTGACAAAATAAGTCTCGAAGATAGGTAAAAGTGACTAGGACAAGGAGGACGATGACTCCGCATCCGTTAGGCATAATGTGGCAATGGAAATTCACTGGGAAATAGTTTTGGAAGAAATTTATTTTGGAATTACTTTTCCATAGATAATTAAATTGGAAATTAAAAGTCGAAAACGAAGACCAAAGTCCTATGTAAACAAAACGATGATGTAAGAGAATCCACTCCACTTGGTTAGGACACGAAGTAATGGTAATGGGTGGTTGCGTTTTTGTTCTTATTGACTTTCTTTTTGGGTAACATAACGCAGTGATGGCAACGTACATTGATGATTGATAAAGACAAACCATTGAACACTATACAAATTGAGCAGATATTGATAGGACATTCAGATTCTCGGAAGATATCTTCTGGGCATAATTCAATAAGAAATATGTTATCCTCTCAAGGAGAAAGAAGATGTTTCCTCTTTGTTCAGTCTCTAGCGATGAGTTTTTCTAATAACTGGATACTGTTTATCTTCGTGTCTATTCTGCTGGGATAGAAGAGGTCATCAACAGATCATCTGAATATTTATTTAGGCACCTCAATCTACTAATTTATAAATATATCAATGTGGAAAATTGAATGGACCTACGTGGAGCCCATAGGACAACACGTGACTATCATTTATATTGCTTTATAAATCACCGGGCATTTTCAATGCCACGCAAGGCTAAAAAAGATGAGTGATCTTTATGATAATTTGTCATCGAAGAGGCAAAGCGGGTGTTGGGGGGTGGTGGTGGTGGTGGTGGGGTTTGGGGAAAATTCAGTATGCTCGATAATCAATCACCGAATCCACGGTTTGGCGCAGCTGATTGGCACGTTGGGGGATTCGTAGCTTGTTGCTCGAAATTTACTGACTATGTACAAACTACTCTGAATTAACGCACTGACAAAGGTCAAGGCTTGCACATAATTGGTTCGTGGGACTTATATGGGGTTCTATGGATTTTCAACTAATCAGGTTTTCACGCCGCTAATGAAAGACCAAATGGACACGCGCATTGAAAGTTTAAATGCTTAATTGAATAGAAGAAGTTTCAAGTACTAAATTGCAAATAAGGCGAAAGGACACACTCTTCCATAGCACTATTTTTCATTTCCTTAGTTTTGTGCAAGCGAGGGTAGTAATAATTAGGTTTAATGCTAGACCTCCCTGACACTGGTGAACCGATCATCAGGCCTATATTTATCCATAGGCCTAGTTGATAATTCATTCACAGTGGAAACGTAATTATCAAAAAGAGACAATTACCATGGAATTGCACTTTTAGTCTACGATTGTATAACATGAGGGAGATTCAGTCTTAGTCCTTTTATTTAGTTTTAGTAACAAAATAGCACACACATTGTGCTAAATTTTAACTACTTTCGTCGTATTTGTCATGCGAAATCCTATGGACATGTGTAATCATATGTGTCCGAATTCGTCCAATAGATTGGCAAACCTCTTTAGATTAATTCTAGCGTATGCAATCCAATCCTCCTTTTCAGTTTATGGCACGGGCGGTTTATTTGAACTTTCTTTATTCTAAAAGCGACCACAAATCCGCAAGATTGATTATGCTTTTAAGTTTGAAAGACATAGAAATACATAGTGGTAGGCTAAAAGTGCAAAATTTATGTAGAGATTTGTACGCATAGTGAAGGGCGCGTGACTAATATCTGGCATGTTCCTTTCCTCATCCCAATCTCTATCCTTCCTTTCGTTTTTCTTTTTACCATCCTTAATTTTTATGGCTTTTATTTTTTTGGATTAATACCACAAAAAATCCTAAACCAATACACATATAATGAATGTATCCCAAACTATTTTTTTTTTTGGTAAAGGTAAGTAGTATTATAGCAAGAGAACCAAGGAGCTACACAAAGAGCACAGCAAACACATCCGACTCCAAGAGAACATACACTCAACTAGACACATGCTATCCCAAACTAATTTTTAAATCACCAAAAATCCTAAATTGTTACATATGTGATAAATTGACCCAAAACTTGTACTCGCCTAGGACATTACCTTTGATTGGTTTTTGTCAAATTTTATCATGAAATTGTTATGCTGAATAACACATGGCAATAACTTAACTTACATGACAAGTTCATGAAGAAATCCGTACACACGAAACACATTTACCTTCAGTTAGTTTTCATCAAATTTTATTGTGAAATTGTTAAGCTAAATGACACACTGCAATAACTCAATTGATGTGACAAGTTCATGTAGATCCATAAGCTAGGTCGTCTTCCAACGAACTTTGTTGATAGAGCTTAAAGCTGAGGGGCTTCTCTTCATAACACTTCTAATTGAAATTGAACATCCTAATTTGGTGATTTGGATAAGTTAGCAAAACAACCCCAGAAAAACGAAAAAATCAAAGACAAGAAAATTAGATAAAAGTGTGCTCAAACGAATTCCGATGCCTAATCACAAAGACAAAGATGGCGATGAAGGAGTGTACTCAATGAAGAGGAAGATGAAAAAAGATTAGAATGCTCTACGGGGAGGGAGAGAGAGATAGAGAACATGTCCTATTTGTTTTCAAATTAAGGCTAATTGAAGAAACAATTAGAGAGTTTATAAATTCCATACGAACTTGTCACATCAATGGAAATATTGTCATGCGTCATTCAACAAAGCAAATTCACAGTAAAATTTAATAAAAACTTACAAAAGTAAGTGGGTCGCGTGTGTACCAATTCAGATTCGTAATCCAAAAATTAGTTTGAGAAATTTGTTATATATGTGCCAGCTTAGGTTTTTTTGTTGTATTAATTTTTTTTTTTTTAAGGGGAACCATTTTGGAAGACTAATGATAAAAGCAGATGTAAAATGAGTAATATGCTTCAATCGCACAAACTTCATACTTTAGAGATGAAAATCTTGGTTTTTAAAGTCTACGGACTAAATTACAGACCTCTGTATCCAGTTAAAGTATATAGAATCAATACTCGCAAAGTTAGGTTTGGGATGTTGCCAATGTGATGCCCAGCTTGAATCCACTTATCCCTACTCGAACTTCCTAATTTTATGTGCACGTAAGGATCAAAAAACTGAATAAGGTTGGGTTGAATTAACGTATCTGGCAAAGTTGTAGTTCCAAAGCGTCGAATATCTCTCTCTGTTGCTTGTTCTCCTTCACCAGTTCCACAGTGGGAGGAAGACCATTAGAGATAGGCATGCCGCAAGTTGCCTTGAAAGTGGCTTATAATTTGGGTAAAAAGGGTCCGAGGAAAGACAGAAAACAAAATGAAACAGATCCAGATTACCATTCTGATGTCAGTTTTTGATTCCAACCCACTTCTATTCGAAAGGAAACACTCAAATGCCTAGGCCAAGGGCCTTGTTTCTTCGTTATTTCACATCACGTCTAAAAACTGGGAATAAGTTAGCCCCAAAAAACGATGAAAGATAAGAACAGAAACTATTGGGAATATTTTCATCGAGTCAGATCCTACTCACTAGTGACTTCTGACTTTGCTTGATCCCTCGTCCAGCTGGATGACAGTGTCAGATATTCAAAAAGCGAGTAAGTATTAAGCATAAAAAGTAAAAGAAGGAAAAAGCCAAGGAGAACGATAGGAATCAGAGGAATCACACTGGGTTTTAAACAGATCCCGAAAGTAGGATGGATCTCCAAAAGAAAAACAAAATGCTGCAAGTAAAGCACATGAGTCCGAGATCGGAGTCATGTGCTTTACTTGCAGCATTTTGTATTTCTTTTGGAGAAAATGTTAAATAATTTAAGAAGCATCTCATGGAGGCCAAATGAGGATGACCAACTACTCTAGGGAAGACGATACAGTTGAAAGAGCACCCAAAGAAGACTTATGAAAGATGTTGAAAGATGTAAGAACCTAGGCATGATGATGGCATATCTTACATGTCACAAAAGCTAAGGAGAAGCTATCGAGAAACGCATTCAGTTGTGGATAGTCGAATTGGATATAAGTCGAGTATCCTTTGCAATAATCATTTGTGAACTAGGGTAGAGATGACGAGGTGTTTGGGCCAACACATCATGACCTTAGCAACCTACAACGGTCTTCGGGAAGTTGCTGCACCAATTTTATGTATTACCCAATTTAAAAATTCTATTTCTCGTAGCATATTCCTTTTTCGCCTTTTCCCACGTCACACCATTGTCACCGTGACACGATCCATTTAAAAAAACCGGCGGTCGGCACTCTTTGTCCTTCGCGGGGGATATTCTTTATTCTTAATTCTCTTCCTTATTATGTTTTTGTGTCAGGAATTCTGATTCTCGACACGAGGCCCTTCATATAATACATATACCTTCGCAAAATTAATTAAATCTTTTCGAGGGTCGTTTGAAAGTACTTAGCCGCCAGTCACTTTTTTAACAATGACATGTATAAATAACAGAGTAATTCTAGGACAACGTGAAACTGGGACTTAACCTAGTACATACTTGCGTGATTAAACATTTATTTAGAGATCGACCAGCCCATATCGAGTCAGGACTCGGAACTTGGGGAAGACAGACAGATTCGAAGTGTTTAAAGCGATCACGTTATCTTCACCTCCCCAATTTTTCCCCCACATTCTGTGAACTTGGGGAAGACAGACAGATTAGAAAATCTGGCTCGGTGAAAAGTGGTACTTCTCAAGATAATGGTTGCAGGGGCGATCGTGGTGTCGTAGTTGCAACAGATATAAGGACCCCAATCTCCGTTCATTAGGGCATCGGCAAAACTCTCTTATTTTTCCTAGGCATAGGGGCGGGGAAGAGCGAGTAAAGGTGACTACCCATTCAGGGTATCATTATAAGAGTGTCTCACCTATCACAATACGTACAACTCAAGCAAGGATGAACCTCAGCTACTCAGCACCAATGAAGTGGGCAAACCTGTCAATGCGACATCATGGGGGCACTAGAAGTCTACTAGCCATAAAGCCATGGGACTATTTTACGTTTAAATTATGTCAATTTAATTCTAAACATTTCAACAACTTGTCAATTTAGTCATAAATATTTTAATTGTACCAATTTAATCCTAAAATTTTTGACAATTTATTAATTTAATCCTAAAGGTATTGACGATTTATCAATTTAGTCATTCCAGCTAATTTTGACCGAAAATCGCCGATGTGGCGGTTTAGTTAACATCAACCGTCCTACGTGGTATAACTTGCAGTAATTTAAATATTTTTTATCTTTTATCTTTTCCCTCCGCTGATCTCGGTCAAGGACTATCCTCACCAAATTGAGTGAGGGCAACTCTTACTTAGGCAAGGGTGACTGACACCAGCCCAAGCAAGTGCAACCCTCGCCAAGCATTAGCATGAGCATCCTTCATTTGAGGCAAACAAGGGCTGCCCTTGCCTAAAGTCGGCGATCTCTGTTGGCCATTGACAAGGCTTAGGGATGGGCACCAAAGGAAAAAAGAGAAATAAAAAAAGGAAAGGACAAAAAGAAAAAATTCATAAAATTTAAAAAAACTTGCCAAAATAGTCCACCAACATTGACTAGATTACCACATTAATAATTTCTGGTGAAAATTGATCGGAATAACTAAATTGACAAATTGTCAAAATATTTAGGACTAAATTAATAAATTATTAAAATGTTTAAAACTTAATTGGTGTTATGAAATACATGAATGGATAGAATACATGAATGAATATTCATTATATTCATCTTATCCAATGTACTTATTATGGTACATTTGTATCAAATGTCCTAAGTACATCTCCCTATATAATGAACGTTCGTCTCCCTTATCCTGTACATGTATCATTCGATACATTGATATTAATGATAAGTACATTCTTGTTCTCCTATAAATAGGAGTTTAGTTTTGATGTACAATAGACAATCACACAGAAACACAATAGTGAGATACTAGAAATAAAGCTCTCTCATCTTGCTACTATCTCTAGTGTTCACTTGCTTTCTCTTCTCAAATCTCTTCTCTATTATATATTCGCCACGCGATATTTTACAACACGTTATCAGCACGAGGATCTACCGATTGAGTAAGTAACTTTTGCAAGCACGAAGATCTATCGATTGAGTAAGTAATTTTTGCAAGGTGGGTATTCTTATTATTGATCAACTTATACTTCATCTTCTTCTATCAATTCTTCATTTTTATTTTTCTTGGCCCGAAGCCAAACTTTTAAATCTAAAAGTATCCTTCTGCTCCTGAAGTAGCGGTGGATATTTGGAAATCCTTTTAATTAATTTAAGGATTTATTTTTGCAAGGATTATGGCAAATATTGAAAAGCCCAAATTCCACATCCTGGAAGTGAGTGGAAAGAATTATCTATCCTGGCGCCTTGACATGGAAATGCACCTCCAAGGGCAAGGTCTCGCTAATACAATTACAGAGGATGGAACCTCAAATGAAAAGGATAAAGCAAATGTGTTGATTTTTATTCGTCGTCATTTGCATGAGAGCCTGCAGACTCAATATTTATCCGTTCGAGACCCGCATATCTTGTGGACGAGGTTGAAGGATAGGTATGATCATACAAAAACCGTTATCCTCCCTCAAGCACAATATGATTGGCAAAATCTCAGACTGCAAGATTTTAAATCAGTGTCTGACTATAATTCTGCTTTATTTGATATCGTTTCTCGACTTGAGTTATGCGGTATCAAACTCACTGATGCAGAATTGCTTGAGAAAACTTTCTCCACCTTTCATGCTTCGAATATTGTATTGCAACAGCAATACCGGCAACGCGCTTTGCCACATATTCTGAATTAATTTCTGTGCTTCTTACTGCCGAGCAAACTAATGAATTGCTGCTCAAAAATCATGATCTTAGACCTGCTGGCTCAAAAGCATTGCCTGAAGCACATGCTAACTTTGAGAAAAATATTGGCCATTTTAAGGGCTATAAGCGCAGGCAAGAATATAATCCTAGAAGGGATGGCAAGAAATTTAACCGCCCTAGGAAATCAAACTTTGGCCTGAATCATGACAAAGAAAAGAAGCAAAATAAGGTGATTAATGAAAGTATTTGTTATCATTGTGGCATGATCAAGACCGGTCACGCACTGTCGTACGCCAAAACATTTTGTTGACCTATACCAGGCATCTTTAAAGCATACGGGCAAGCGTGGTGAATCTCATGCCATTGAAATCAATCCTATTGCCATAACCACTTTGTTGAGGCCAACAATATCTCCGTTGGTGGGACTCCTCTTGCTCCCGAAGTAGCAAATGCATCATTGGATGTCTCGATTTCTTTGAGGACCTCTCGATTACTTTGATGAATCAGATTGGTGGATGATAATTTGAACTTTGAATTTTATGTTATTTCGCTTTAAATGTATTACTTTTTTATTGTTCTTTATGAAATACTTATAAACCTTATATAATATTTATCTTTGAAATTTTATTCGACTATATAACTAATATGCAACTTTTATGATACTTGACACCTGAAGTTGTCAATATAAATGCAAATGGAAAATACCGAGAAAAAGGAAGATGTTTGTTTGCTTGATAGTGCAACAACACATACTATATTTTGTAGTAGACACTTTTTCTCGAGTATGACATTGCGTAAGGTACAAATCCATACAATATCAAGTCCTGTTCCAATTATTTATGGTTTTGGGAATGCTGCAATTATTTTGCCAAATGGCACAATCCTGCATATTGAGAATGCGTTTCTAAGCATTCGATCAAAAAGGAATCTGTTCAGTTTCAAAGATGTACGCCGTAATGGGTACCATATTGAGACTATTTATGAGCAAGATAAGGAATACATTGGCATTTCCTCTTATAAGATGGGCCTGAAGACCATCAATGAGAAGCTAGAAGCTTCTTCTATGGGTTTGTATTGTGTCATGATTAAAGCTGTTGAAACCTACGCTACCACATCTTGGAGATTGGTAAGCCCTAATCAGTTTGGACTGTGGCATGATCGCCTTGGTCATCCTGGCGCTTCAATGATGCATAGGATAATTCAAAATACAAAAGGACACCTTTTAAATGATATAAGGGTATTGTTGTCTAAAGATTATAATTGTGAGGCTTGCTCACAAAAAAAGCTCATTATCAAACCTTCTATAACAAAGGTTAATATTGAATCTCGGTTAATATTGAATCTCTTTTATTCTTGCAAATAATTCAGGGTGATATTTGTAGACTAATACAACCACCAAGTGGACTATTTTGATATTTTATGGTATTAGTGGACGCATCCTGTAGATGGTCCCATGTTTGCATATTATCTACGCGCAATGTCACATTTGCACGTTTACTTACGCACTTGAAGTGTGGTAGACCGATAGGATCAAAAGATACTACCCCTCGAAAACGAAGGGGAAAGAATCAAGAATCCGCTCCAGAAGAGCCTGGCGTTGTGCTTGCTCCCAAAGAGCTTATTGCCCCTGAAGAGGCGCAAACCCATGAAAGGAACACTAGCCCCGGGAATACTGAGAATTTCATTACATATTGTAATGAAATTTGGGATTGAAATGAAATCATCATTGATGATGCTTTTGCATTCTCAGTTGCTCATCAAATTATGGATGATGATTGCGAACCACAATCTGTTATTGAATGTCGTCAAATGCAAGATTGGCATAAGTGGGAGGAAGCAATTAAAGCTGAATTAGCTTCCCTAACTAAACGAGAGGTTTTTGGACATATAACTCGTATCCCCGATAATGTAAAGCCCGTTGGATTTAAATGGGTATTTATCCGAAAACGAAATGAGAAAAACGAGGTTGTTAGGTATAAAGCCCGACTCGTTGCCTAAGGATTCTCTCAGAGACTTGGGATTGATTATAATGAGACATATTCACCTGTGATGGATATGATTACATTTCGTTTTCTCATTAGCCTAGCAATCTTTGAAAGATTGGAAATGCGTCTTATGGACGTTGTGACGGCATATCTATATGGCTCATTAGACTCTGATATTTATATGAAAATTCCTGAGGGATTCAAAATGCCTGAAGCATGCACTCCCCGCAATTTATTCTCAATAAAATTGCAAAGATCCTTGTACGGGTTAAAGCAATCCGGTCGCATGTGGTATCAACGCCTAAGTGAGTATCTAATTAAGGAAAGGTACAAGAATGATCATATCTGCCCATGCGTGTTTATTAAAAAATCAGAAACTAGATTTGCTATTGTAGTAGTTTATGTCGATGACATAAATTTAATTGGAACTCTAGAAAAGTTAGCTAAAACTGCTGAGTATTCGAAAAGGGAGTTTGAAGTTAAAGATTTTGGTAAAACCAAACTTTGTCTTGGTCTAGAGCTTGGGCATAAAGCAAATGGAATAATCGTCCATCAATCAGCATATGTTGAAAGATTGCTTAAACGCTTTAACATGGACAAAGCTCACCCATTGAGCACCCCTATGGTTGTAAGGTCTCGGATCCCCAAAAGGACCCATTTCGTCCTAAAGAATCTGATGAAGAGATACTTGGTCCTGAAGTACCATATCTCAATGCAATTGGGGCTTTGATGTACTTGGCACAATGTACGAGACCATATATCGCTTTTGCGGTAAATTTATTGGCACGTTTTAGTTCTGCGCCAACTCGGAGACATTGGAATGGAGTTAAACATATTTTCCGTTATCTCCGAGGAACCATAGATTTGGGATTATATTATTCCAAGGATTCCACTAACTCTGGTTTAGTTGGATATGCTGATGCTAGATATAGATCCGATCCACATAAGGCTCGCTCTCAAACCGGGTATTTATTTTGTTATAACGGCACCGCTATTTCTTGGCGTTCTACGAAGCAATCGCTAGTAGCTACATCTTCTAACCACTCTGAGATTATTGCTTTATATGAAGCTGGAAGGGAGTGTGTTTGGTTAAGATCCGTTATAACACATATTCATAATTCTTGTTGCTTAATACCGGTTACCAATTCTCCCGCTATAATTTATGAAGATAATGCTGCTTGTGTTGCACAAGTCAGGGGAGGATATATCAAAGGTGATAGGACCAAGCATATCTCGCCGAAATTTTTCTATACTCATGAACTCCAAGAAAGTCGACAAATTGATGTTAAACAGATTCGATCCATAAATAATCTTGCAGATCTTTTTACCAAATCATTGCCAACATCAAGTTTTGAGAAATTAGTATATGGCATTGGTATGAGGCGAGTTCATAAGATGTAAGATTAATTAGCCCCGGAAGTGGCTATATGGCTCTATTGAGGGGGAGATATTATGAACTATGCATTGCAGCATTGATATGCGGCTAGTTCACAAGATGCAATAATGATTAGTCCCAGGAGTGGCTATATATACATTGCACTCTTTTTCTTTATGTCCGGTTTTTTCCCATAGGGTTTTTCCGGCTTAAAGTTTTTAACGAGGCAATTAATACATCCATAAAATGGAGATATCATAACATGTGTGCTCTGCACTCTTTTTCCCTTTTGTCCGGTTTTTATCCCACTGGGTTTTTCCGGCTTAAGGTTTTTAATGAGGCAGTATCATTCGATGCACATTCGTAATGAATATGATGAATATTCAAGGGGGAGTGTTATGAAATACATGAATGGATAGAATACATGAATGAATATTCATTATATTCATCTTATCCAATGTACTTATTATGGTACATTTGTATCAAATGTCCTAAGTACATCTCCCTATATAATGAACGTTCGTCTCCCTTATCCTGTACATGTATCATTCGATACATTGATATTAATGATAAGTACATTCTTGTTCTCCTATAAATAGGAGTTTAGTTTTGATGTACAATAGACAATCACACAGAAACACAATAGTGAGATACTAGAAATAAAGCTCTCTCATCTTGCTACTATCTCTAGTGTTCACTTGCTTTCTCTTCTCAAATCTCTTCTCTATTATATATTCGCCACGCGATATTTTACAACAATTGGCAAGTTGTCGAAATTGTTATAACTAAATTGACACGATCAAAAAGTTTAGAACTAAATTAACCATCGTACAATATGTTAAGGACCTTTTGGATAATTTTCCCTATTTGACGCAAAAGAGGTAATTGTTGACTTGGATAAATTTTAATAATTTTTTCATATTTTTTCATTTTAGTTAAATTTTTATTTCTTTTCTTTTCTTTCATTTTTTTCTCTAACCCTCAGTCGGCGAGATCGCCGAGTGACCCTCTCCACCATGAGCAAGGGCCGCAACACTCCCACTTGTGGCTAACGAGGGTAGCAATGCTCTCACCCAAACCAAGCAAGGGTCAATTGGCGACCTCGCTGACCCAAGTTATAAAAAAGAAAAGAAAAAGGAAAATGAAAAAAAAATCAATAAAATATTAAAATAGTATTTAAAATTGTCCAAGTTAGTGTCGGATCCACTTCAATCATTTTTAGCCAAAATTGACTGGATAGACTCAATTGACAATTGAAAAAGTTTACAATTAAATTGACGCAATTTAAGTATTTAGTTTTGACTTGGAAAAAGTGTAATAGGTTAAAGATTTTTTTGGGCAATTTTCCTTCATGGATCGCAATAATACACTGTGGGCACTGTGATCCTTCATGGATCACGGTGCGCCATTGGTAGAGCAAGGTGATGCGTGTTAATCATCCTCCAGCGCAGTGCTGATGTGACACTCCGCGATTCGCTAATTTAAGTATGGCCCACGGGATTTTCGATAATCATATTTTTGGTAAAATCGAATTCTCGCGATTTTAGCGGCAACCGAAAGCTTATAATGTCTAGTGCCTCAAAATATGCTCAGAGCAGGCTTTTTTATGTTGCAGTTGTTTAAACCGGGTAGAGCTTCCTTGTGAGTTGTGACGACTTTGCCAACCGAACTCCGATTGGTCGAGGACAGCCTTAATCGTGAAGTGTACTTAGTCTACATTGAGCTTGGCCGACTCGCAATATTAATTCGGTTTATTCTCATTTTAATCACTTAATTTATCATTCAGTTTCCAATTTTGTCTAGGCAGAACTTTGCGTTGTGCTCCCGTTTTGTCCTCACTAACCTTCAGTCTCGTGATGCCTTACTCATTTTAAACATGATGGGTGTGATTATTGATAATTCAGGAAGGTTATAACTTCACTTTCAATTCATGCCATCTGATTGGGGGAATTACAAACTCTTGATATCATCGAGTGGTCAAGATTTTAAAGATAGGATACACAAGGACCCGAACCTCGAATTTCGGCAAATTTAGTACAAGGCACTTGACAAATCCTAGCCAACCGGATTATTTGATGTACATCATTATCAGTCAGACCTCGAGTCAATTTTGATCAAATCGTAAAAAATTAGATAAAAAGATGTGTCTATGCAGTCAGAGAGAGGGTCTAAAACTCGCTCGAGTTTGAGCTTCTCTTTAAGCTAGTCGAATCGCTTAGCAATTGGAATACGTCCTTGCGCATGCCAAAATGGAGCTTTTCAGGAAGAATGTAAGGTCGCAACAGCAAACAGAATTGGGCCGGGACTTCCTCCTGTTTTTTTTTTTTTTTTTTTTGTTGGTCAAAAGGGATAGTGCGTTCTATTATCGATTAAAGATAGTCTTACAAGATATAGATGGATAACACTCCGTACATAAAATATTCCATAGAGGTAAAGGGGGGTATTCCACCAATTTAGAGGGAGCTTGTGTGCTCGATGTGTCCGTGCTATCCAATCTGCTGCTGTATTTGCTTCGCGGGGGCAATGAATCACCTTAATATTGTTGCATTGAGCTAGCTCGCTTCTACATCGCTGCACAATTTCATGTAAATTCCACGGAGGCTCGGCCCGGCCCTTTACCAATTCGACCACAAGTGAACAGTCACTCTCACACACCCATTGAACTGTTTGACTTCAGAAGTCCCACACGTACCGCGATTGAAGCTCCTGGATATAAAAGAGCCCGTGTAAAATCGCCTCGGCTTCCGCTTCGTGCGATGAGGAAACCCTAGATGTGGAGGCGAAGCCTTCGACAACTCTCCCAGACAAATCGCGTACAAGTCCAGCAACAGAGCAGAGGAACTCGCCTGGAATCCAAGACGCGTCAACATTCAGCTTCAGATCCTGCCTTTCCGGAGGTGTCCATCTATTAGGTTTGCTTCTGTTTGGTTGTTGTGATTTCTGGTTCGGCTGCCCTTGACTGAAGTAGATTTGCTGTTCTTGTGTTGAAACCAGTAGATCTGCTGGTCTGGGTTGTTTTGCTCGAAAAATCCAGCTATTCCGCGTCTTCCAGAGACTTCCTCCTGGTTTATTCTACACGTAATTTGCTACGATGCTTCCTTCTACATTTGTTTAATATTATTTTTCCTAATAAATTTATTTACTGTTTATAGCCCACAAATTCTGTCATTCTGGCAAGTTGGCCTCAATGCCATTCTCTCGACAGATTCTTCTTAGGAAGACTGAAATTCCATACGAGACAAACCCTAGAGCGTCATCATTCCACTAGCTGAGCCCAACAGAAGAAAGAAGACTTGGAAATATAAAAAATGGCCAATTGTATCAGAAAAAGTAGACTTTTTGACGGTTTCTTCAGTAGTTTCCTTCTTCTGAAAAAGACCGAATTCTCGGGTTAATTCTATGTCCCGATAGCTCCACCGCTGAGGCAACTTCCTCGCTCTTGAACTGTGGGATCCAGTGCGATTCCATCAGCGTTTGAGTGATGGATCCTCTACGTAGACCCATTATTGTAAAGAAGGGTAAAGAAAAAGAAGTTGTCGATGTGATGTGATGCAGCCGGTACTCAAGATCAGCTCATTCAACCAAGAAGATCGACACGCATTCAAGATCGACAGCACTATGATCAGAAGTCCCTCATCAATGAGGCCTCATCTTTAACTTTGTCATAAAGATTTTATCATTTTCCATGCGTTGAGGCTTGCATCAAGACACTTAGGGATGGCCACAATCCTTGGAAATATTGTACATTTAATAGGTTATAGTTTCTATGTACACAAATGATTACTAGTTTCTAGGTTTAAATCTAGTCTTTTCTTGTTTTCACTATAAGAAGTCATTGAACCTCTGTATATGGGAGACCAAATTTGATTAATGAAAATTTGCTTAATGCAATTATCTTCAACCTTGAAAAGTTCAAACCCCTTTAAAACCTAGAAGAATTTTCACTTTGTCCTCAAAGAGTCAGGGCTTTTAAGGTCTGCATCCTTGAAGAGTTGCAGCCATCAATCTTGAAGAATTAATGCCATTTCAACTTCCTTGGAAGCCCAGAATAACGGCTATTGAAGTTTCTAACCTTTTCGTCATTTCATCCATTTCCGTGTTGTCCACTTCCATCAAAATTCAACAACACTTCAGTGGTTATCTGAGAAAACCCAAAACATGAAAGTTATAGATTTTTGAGTCCCCATTCTTTTGGCTTTGAAATCAGATCATTCTGATCTGAATCGATAAACTTATGCCCATTTTCCCGAGCTTACACAGAGCAGAAATTTTTGATCAATTTTGTAACTAAGCTTCCGTACATGTTAGTCACTCTCCCGGTCCTATTATTTGAGTAGCTGACCTTGGGCTATGCCCATTTTCCCAAGCTTGCACAGAATAGAAAATTTTGCTCAATTTTGTAACTAGGTTTCCATACGTGTAAGTCACTCACCCGGTCCTATTGTTTGAGTAGCCAAACTTGGGCTACATCACAATGCCACCATCGCAAAGTCAAGTAGGATTACTCTGAAGGAAACAATACTCTCCTCACCAATCCAAATGATCCGTAAAATCATGAAAAATACATCATACATGATATGTTCTATTAGATGTGTACTTAGTATCAAGGGATATGTTGTATTAGATATATTCTATTGACCCGGTTTCTAAGGGCACAAGTCTCTTTTAAAAACAGTAGCACGCTGAAGAATTCTAATCCTGGAATTTCCTCTCATCTTTCTTTAAAAAACTGCTTTTCTATGATTTTACACATTCGGGGAAAACAGTTTTTCTAGTGTTTAGTATAGGAATCTAGACGTTTTTCAGGTTAAGATCATAGAAAAACAGTCGTTGACATGGTATGATAACATAGGTCGGGTACCCACATTCAACCACTATGTGTTTTATGCTCAGTCTCTGAATGTTCATTTGATAAGAATGTATATATATCATGATATTTCGAAAGTAAGGTCCAGTTTATTTGAAGACATATTATTATGGATCCAATTGTATATCCGTGTCCCAACAATTTAAAACTTTTGGAACAAAATGGTAGTATTATTTATAGATATTGAAAAAGGATACTTCATGATGATGGTGTGTAAATATGGATTTCGCGTTTCATTGTCATTATGCATATGCGTTCCCGATTAACATCCACGATGGAGCGTCAAATCAACAGAAAACGAATGGTAGATGGGTTAGGCTGCTTCTTAGTGTGCGTGATGACGAGAATACATTAAGTGATAATGACACATGATATAGACAACCAATTGATTGCAAGATGCATATACATGGCACCAAGTGGAATAAAAATTTTAACACGACGAGCAATGATAATGATTAGTTAGACCACATCATCAATGTCACGTAATATATGTCACACGAAACAAGCTTTCATGGGAATTTACTCTAATAACTTGTAATGATATAATATCTCCAACCCATTAGTTTTGTGCCACGTGTCTAATAGAAAAAAGCACTCTTTCTTGGGAGTTGTAACCAGCCAATTGAAAGTGAGATGCATATATTCATAGTAACAAGTGAAACAAGAGTTATAACACGCAAGTAAATATGATTAGTTGGTTAGACCACATCATCAATGCCATCTAATATGTCCGTCACATAAAATACTTTTTTTTTCGAAAAACATTACTCTAATAACTTGTGATCACATACTATTTCCACCGTATTTGCTCTCCCAATTGTCAAATGATGTCGTTATTGTCGCAACCTTCCCCTAGGTAAACCACCAAAGGAAAGCTAATGGATTACTAATTCAAGGACTTAGCACCAACTCTTCTAAGCTCATACCAATCGCAACTTTGAAATTTTGATTTTATCAATTTCATATGAAATTAAATTTAATTAAGAGTTGCCACTAATCTATTACCAATTAATTAGAAACTCAAGTAAAATGTGAGAGAACACTTTACTTTTGTGAATCAGAGATTCATATATATATAGGAAGTTGATTACGTTAAATAAATCGAACACCCTTTCGATACATTTTCTCTTTGTTTCAAAAATAATTTGTATGCATGTGATATAAGATCACACAAGTGCGAAGCAAGAATTTAACACTCAATATGTCAAAACAATGAATAAATTGCTAGAAATAGGGCAAAAACCTCAATGCATTAAGCATAGCATAACTTCCTTATGATAATGTCTCAAGTGTTTTGCAAGATGTTAATAAACAATATATGCATGACCTAAACATGATTTCCAAATGCCACGACATTAAACTCTTTTTTCCTTTTTCTTTTTTCTTTTTTCTTTTTTCTTTTGGTTTGTCTTCTTTAAAAAAAAAAGTATATGCTTGTGGCATGAACTTAAACGCAATTTATATGTAAACTAATCCTAATATCAAGAACTAATTTAATATAAAATTAAATTTATATGAGCCTAAGCATATATTCACTTAATGACATGAATATTACAACGTAGATATGATGACATGGACCTAAAGTATATAGGACTAAGTGACATGTAATGAATGACATCGAAATTATGAAACTAGCTCTACATAAGGTATGCATGTTTTATTTTTTGTGATTTTTTTTTCAAGCTTAATTGGGAAACTATATAATGACCTAAATAATTTTTATTAAATCGTAGTCTAAATTAGATAATTTCCTAATTACTACATGGTTACTAAGATATGTAGAAGTAATTTAGGAAACTTAGATGTATGCAAGCTATTCTAAATGCTGGTGCAAATTTTTTTTTTTTTTTGTATTTTTATAAAATAATATTTTTAAACTAATTGATATGCAATATGTAAGCCCATATAATTAAGTATTCACCACACCAAAATAGGAAACAAAGGCAATCGGGGATTAGATCTTAGGTCCTAAAGATCAAAACCACAGTTATATGTGCAACTCGAAAGAGGAAATTTTCTATTTATGATACACCTAAAATTTTCACCAAATCAATTTAGAATCTTATTACTAATAAAGTGCGCAATTGAATATTGAAATTGAGAATCGTTTTAAGGAAATTAGTTAAATTGAGACCTCAACTTCGAACAGTAATCGGCTAGGGGTATCCATGACGGCAGCCGGCAAATCTATGACAAGGCCAAGAATGGCGATAGGCACCAGGCAACCAAGCTTGCTCCTATCTAGCGATGCATGACCGCAAATTCCCTTGCTGACGCTGCAGTTGACAACACAGCCGACTAGGAAGATTAAAGACTTGAGTCTAGGAGCAAGCCCAAGCCTCAAGTCTCGACTCACTTTCCAATCAAGGTCAATCCGAGGACAATAGCTTGGATCGGCCTGAATTAAGGTCGAGAATGGTCAGCAGAGGGTGCAGGTAGCCTGTGCAACGTCGACGGTTGCTATCGACCCCAAGGCTAACTATTGCATGAGCGAGTAGACCCAAAGCGACTTTGTGGTCACACCATGTTTGACGGTGGGGTGTGGAGTTGCCGGCGAAGTTGGGAGCGGAGGCAAGGCATAGCAAAGTAGGGGAGAAAAAGGGAGGAGAGAAAAGGGACAAAAGGAAATGGAAAGGAGGGCTGGGATTTCTCTTTTGGTCTGTTGGATCACCATGTGAGGCGAAAGTGGCTATAGGGGGTGAGCACTTAGGAATGATGTGTAATTATTATTTTTTTTTATTTTTATTTTTATGATCGAAGGGATCACCAAAATCACCCTTAAGGGATCACACGACCCTCCGGTACTTGGTAGCACCGATGAGGTCTCGCCACAAACCGTTATTTAGACAAAAACCCTTGAGGGCTGGCCTAGTAAACCACCTCAGGAACCCCCACGTAAGTTGCGAGCATCCAGAGATTCGAACTCGTTCCCTCGGCGATAAGGTAGTAAAGCTCAACCATCACGGCTACCTACAAGTGGGTAATAATGTGTAATTATTGATATGTTCTAGCAGTATAATGAGCAATACTGTAATGTTATCCTTGATTACATTTTCCACGGAGCAAATTAAATAGCCCTTCCTTGCATATCACATGAACACTATGTTTGGTAGATGCGATTAGAAAGAAACAAAAAAGGGCACTTGATTATAATGTTGTCTGGACACTAGCAAGAGAAGCGGATGGAAAATAACGTATTGCCACTATTATGTCCTTTTTCATGATAATTCCTAATACAATAAGGGTACAAGTGGAAGAAAAGAAAATACTTTTTTTAATAAAACACTAATCCTTCCAATTCTCTTCATATTCGAATGGATTTGAGAGGATTTAAAATACATAATATAATAGGACAAATACGGCGGAAGTGTCATAACTTTTTTTTGCTCACTTAAGTGGCACAAATTTGAAAAATCAATCACTTAAGTATCATCAGTGATTTGCCTCGCCAGAAAATCCGATACACACTAACCATTCTATGTGGCACTACTGACGCCAACATTGATTTTTTTTTTAATTTCTTTGCTTATTTAAGTATCACATATTTGAAAATCAATTACTTAATGCCACAAAATTGAAAAATCAATTACTTTTTGCCTCATCAGAAAATCTGCCGTTGGCCTTACCTAGATTTGGTTGAGCGCCTTCGCAACCCTGTCGACCACAAGTGAGGTTGCCTCACCCAAATCTAGCCAGGGGCTTTGCGCCCCTCAACTACAACCGACAAAACAAAACAAAAAAAAAAAAAACGGAAAATATAAAATAAAAATAAAAATTCAACAAAATAAATTTGAAATCGAATTTTTCAAAGGAGGCAAAAAATTCATGTGAGATGATACTCAAATGATTGATTTAACTCCAATATGGTATTTAAGTGAGCGAAAAAATTTAATAGTACTCAAGTGAGTACTGTACAAAAATTATGGTATTCTCACTATACTTGTCCCTGATACAATTAAACACACAAAGTCTCTCCAAATCTTTCATTATCCTTTCTTCTTATTCTTTTGCATTTTGTCTCTTTCCCTCTATTCAAACAAGGCAACACCTTTAAATATCGTTTCTTTTTTCTCATTCCCCTCTAGAAACACTGTGTATGCGTTAAGTTTAATAGACAGGTTATCAAATGAGCTTAATTTTGTTATGTGTTAAATTTTTAATCTCTGTTTCTTAACTAGGTTTTCATATAGCCCCTAATCTCCTAATAAAGAGAAAATTGATGTTTCCCAGGTGTGAATAGTTCCCTTGTAGTTTACTAACATGATCAAAGGCACTCATGGAATTTGGAGATACAATGGTTTCCGAGCAACAGAATCGAAAAGATTTCCAAACTCAAATTGACTTTTTCCATTGACAAACTCAAATTGGGGTTTTGACTTTTATAGGATTCCATACGCTTTCATCAAAACACTTCTATATAGCTCTCTTTTTTGGCATGTCATGTGTTTATTTTCCAAATCGCATCTTGTATTTCAAATCTAGGGTTCAATTTACGCGTGGGAATAATGCTTAACGAATACTCCATTCACCCGCCATGTAAATTATCAAGATATAAATTAACATCCTCATTTTTTTTAAGGTATTTGTACGTTTTGTGGGAAAAGTAGAAAGGACGTTTTGAGGGGTCAAACGAGCACAAAACTTGAGGCATAAAATAACATTTTTGTGCACGATAGTGGGCAAGCTATATATCTCTCTTGATTACTAAAATTTTGGTGGGCTATTTGTTCGGGGCTAATAAAATATTAGGTCAGATCTAGGTAAAAGCCTAGTCAGCCACTCTGAAACGCATTTGTCAAAGAAAATCTTTGTCCTTCCACACAACAAAGCACGACGCACCAAGCGAAATATTCTCGAGATGATGCGCCGAACTATGCCTCCTTATAAATCCGTGGCCTCCGATCCCCATTTTCCTCCACATCTCTCTCTCTCTCTCTCTCTCTCTCTCTCTCTCTCTCTCTCTCTCTCTCTCTCGTACAAGAAAAGCAAATTGAGTTCATTTTCCTTGAGCCATCATCAGCGATGGACATTGAGGCCATAGCTCAGGAGAGACGACCGAGGCCGCTAGCTCAAGGGTTGAGTTGGCTCCGGACATGCCTTGTGAAGTGTAAGGACAAGGCGGTCGACCTCGGGAGGAGCATCAAGAAGCTCGGACAAGACGACCCGAGAAGAGTGATCCACTCGCTCAAAGTGGGGTTGGCTCTCACGCTTGTCTCCCTCATATACTACGTGAGGCCCTTCTACGACAGCTATGGCATTTCTGGAATGTGGGCTGTGCTCACAGTCACTGTCGTCTTCGAATTCACCGTTGGTAAGCCTCGTGCGATCAACCATGTCTCGTTATAAACAAAGGGGGAAAAATGAAAACATTCCTCCATTACTAGTGAAGCATCAGCTTTGCACTAGCACCATTAGTTGCGCAACACATGCACAACCATGTTAAAACTGCGACTAATGGATCCTATGTGCGTCGTGCACAATTGACTAATATAGACTTTAAAATGATAGTGGATGTCACGTGAATTTTTCCACATGATCCCAAATTGAAATTACATTTTTGTTTGGCAGGTGCCACCCTGAGCAAAGGTCTGAATAGAGGCTTTGCAACATTCTCAGCTGGTGCTCTAGGTGTTGGGGCACAACATTTAGCATGTCTTTTCGGAGAGGAAGGGCAGCCCATTGTCCTTGGGGTCCTCGTTTTCCTACTAGGTACCTGCATATTCCTATGGGCATTACTAGCTATGGCTCGTACTCATTACATTGACATTAATTTCTAATGATATGGCGAAACCACATTGGACGCTGAAATAAACGAGACTAAAACAAATTGATGGACTTGTTCTTAAACATGTTACCCGATACAATATTGTCCGATCACTTAAAAGATTAAACTGAGTAAATAGTCTTAGAGCATCTGGGGTTTCTCTGATTTCGTCACTGATGGGGCACGATAAATTCCCTCACCCACGTTACAGTTAGATTTAAGTTGTAACAGAGCAAAAGCGGAGCATATTATTAGTTAGCTAGAGAATGAAGTTGAGATTGTGTTAGTTATGATATCTTACATTGGTGAAATTATCGATAATTTCAGCTGGAGCAGCTACATTCACCAGATTCTTTCCCCGGATAAAGGCGAGGTACGACTATGGCATCCTGATATTCATCCTCACATTCAGCATGGTGACCGTCTCGGGCTATCGAGTGGAGAAGCTGCTCGAGCTAGCTCATGAGAGGCTCTCGACCGTCATAATTGGAGGAGCAACCTGCATAATCGTGGCCATTTTCCTTTGCCCGGTCTGGGCCGGCGAAGATCTTCACAAGCTCATTATCCTGCACCTGGAAAAGCTCGCCATTTTCCTTGAAGGTAATTCGAAAGCTTAAGATAATATCTTGAAGAGACCGAGAGTATACATCAAACATGTAGTGAATTCAACAAATATTGAGATTGAGAGTGAAATACCTGTCCCTGTCTGGCAGGATTTGGAAGTGAATATTTCCAATCGGTGAATGAAGATAAACCTGTGATCTCCACAGAGGAGAAGAAATTCCTTCTGGGGTATAAGAGCATTCTTACATCCAAGAACATGGAAGAATCATTGGTGAGATTCTCTCTGTCTCTGTCTCTATCAACTTTACCTTTGAGTTTGCTAGTGCCATGCAGCATCGGCACACTGCGTCAACATGTACCTTCTGGTACTAAAAAATGTGTCATTTTTACACCTGATACGATGAATCGACACGTGATTGCTTCTTTCCTACTTTTTCTATTTGTTTATAAGAAGGACAATGGTTGGGTGAATTTGCAGGCGAATTTTGCAAGATGGGAACCACGACATGGACGCTTCCAGTTCCGCCACCCATGGAAGCAGTATTTGAAGATCGGAGCACTCGTCCGTCAATGTGCTTACCGAATTGAAGCTCTCAATGGCTACCTCAACTCTGACCTCCAAGTAACAATTCGTATTATGCTTGATAATAGTGTTCATTTGCATGCCATTGTCGCATGAGTCTTTATGGTCATGCATGGAAAAGCCACATTTTTTCATTGCAGCTTTATTGCATGATCACGCGTTAGGTGGAATGAAAAAATTAATTACAACTTGCTGCACTCACTCCAAAGTGAACGATATTTCGAAAGATCATTTAGATTTTTCAAAAATGAAAGTTTTCTCAATATAAAACATGTACTAAGAATAAATAAATAAATAAATGGAAGTTTTCTTAATATAAAACATGTACTGAGAATAATAAAGACGATAGGCCATGTTCTCTTCTATGCATTTAGTGGAACTCCATTAACTTATGCAAGTTCTTCCCAATCAACGACTCACGACAAATATGCAAATGTGCAATGCAGGCGCCTCCGGCATTTAAGAAGAGAATTCAGGAACCATGCTTGAAGATAACTTCGGAATCAAGCAAGGCGTTGACGATGCTTGCCTCCGCCATTAAACTCATGACTGACCCTTCCCTGGCAAGTCTCCACCTGCACAACTCCGAAATTGCCGTCGATAACCTCAAGATTCTGTTTAAAACCACGTCGTTGGAGGACACAGAACTGCTTTCGATTGTCCCTGCCGCTACCGTTGCTTCCATATTGATTCAAGTGGTGAAGTGTGTCGAGGAAATCTACCAAGCCGTCAACGAGCTTTCCCACTTAGCGAATTTCAAGAGCGCAGTGAAACCAAAGGTGTCGCCGGAGAAACCACAAGCGCAACTGCTAATACATCTAGGGGTTGTGAAACCCGTCGTCGATATTGGTGGCAACAAAGGCGATGTCGTAGTCACGGTGCCCGATGATAAAATTCCAGAAAATGAAAATAATTCTCGGGCTAATTATCCTGGCCAACCCTTGTAAATATTGATCGTCGCTAACGTGTGAACTGTGCCTCGATTATGGAAGTCATGTAAATGTCATGTCGTCGAAGAATGAATTCCAAAATCTCAGCCTGAAGAGGCGAGATGAAAATGGGGGGACAAATTTGTAATGACACCTTCCATTTTATTGGATCTCCATTGTCTTGTCGTTGGTGTCGCGAAAATTTTGGTGTATTCCGTATGTGCGTTACACATATCATGTGGATCTCAGCTCTTACAAAAAAGAAAAATCAATTATATTGGTCAATTCGTCAAAGTATTTTGCCCAAAAAGGAATCTTCAAAAGTCATCGATATTACATTCGTTAAATGGAGAGAAAACAACCGCCACTTTAAATTTTCTCTTCAAAAAAATTTCCACTAAATTTTCATTCCCGTCGTTATCCCACATTTCCTAAAGAAAACGTGAGAGTATAAGCACTACGCCTTGGGCGATTGTGACTATCATTCATTGAATCTTCCGACTACCAAGTAAACTAAACCTTATGCCATATAATAATAATGATAATAACAACGACGACGACATAGATTCCTTACAGTAGCGTACAATTACCTTAAAATGATCAAAGTACTCCTACTTTAAGCGGGGTTTACCTAGAAAATCTAAACCTAAATTAAATTCCTCTCTCTCTTTCTCTCTTCCTCCCCTCTACCTCCCCTGCCACCGCCACCGCCACCGCATAAATCAGTCACCATTACTTGGAGGTTGCCCGGCCTTAGGATGCCCTCCGATTTGGGTCGCCCAAGGTCGACGACCTCCGATCTAAGGTCGTGCGAGTAACAGTAAGCTGTGGTCAACAAGTCAAAAGGCAAAAGCGAAAGAAAAAAGCCTGGACTAGTCAAAGCAAGGAATGAGCGGCTGAAATAAAAGGAAAGAAAAGGAGAGCATGCAGAAAGTAAAGAAGAAGAAAAGAAAGAAAGAGGAAGAAGAAATAAATGGGAAAGGAGTACATGCCATTGGGGGCCTTACCAAGCTGAATTTAATTCGATTCAGAACGCTTTATAAAAATTTAAGCCCTTTGTTTGTCTAATCAGTGAGCATTTTGACTATGAAATAGTGTAGTTTAGTCAAGCCGTAAGTTAAAGTAGAGCTTTACTTGGTTTTGATATCGATTCTCATTTTATTGATAGGATTACGACATCATCGACTCATAAAGCTACTTTGTTTGGTTTTGGGTACTATTAGATAAGTGATGTTAATCTCTTCTTAGGTTTTGTAAAATTTATTATATGTTGAACTTAGAAGAGCATATTTGTTGGATAAAGCGATCAGGTGTTTACTACTTTTTTGTTTATTATGAGATAGTTTGATATCTTTTCTTGAAAGTGATGTATACTACTTTGTGAATCTGACTTTTTAGATAACTTCTTAAAGCATTTGAGAAATACTTTATGAAAAAATATTCTGACCAATGATCTAAGTTGCAAAGATTATGTGTTTTGAGATTGGTCAATGCAATGAACCAACACATTCGGTGAAAATTAATCAATTGACTTGACCATTAATGTTTGATTATGGTGGTGATCAAATGAATATTTCTGATATGTATAAAGTTTTATTGAAATGAAACAATTCATATCTAGAGTATAAGTTTCTAATATTGCTTTATATATATGTATAATGGTTATTTGATTTGCTTAAAAGAGATGTACTACTTATTGTGTTATCAATGTGATTCATTTTAAAATACTTTTCAGGTTTTTTGGTTTATGATAAACAAAATGAGAGCGTTCACATTATCTTTAGGGCATTTTGATAGAGAGATTTTTAATTATGACCTTAGTTAGTTGTATATTTCTGAGCTATATATGACTATGATGAGTTTGTTGAGTTTAGTTGTTAGTTAGAAATGTACATATTCTTTTTTTATGGATTATAGAAAATCTAATGTTATAACCAACCTACTAGTTTATCATATGTATATGTATATGTATATGTATATGTATATGTATATGTATATGTAGATGTAGATGGAGATATATATTTTGATAATATATTGTTGGTTTCTGCTTGAGGCAGTGTCTTTCGGGTAAAAACAATGGGACGGCAATGCGATTTTAATTGTGAGGGCAAAAACAAAGGGACGGCAATCAAGGGGTGGAGGATAACATTGGTCCCATTCGAGTTGAGACAGGGAGAGAAGGGCAGAATTAGGAAAGAAGAAAAGAAAAGGAAAAAGGACATGCCATGTACTACAATAGATGAAGATATTTTAAAATTCAAAAATAAAGCTCATTGCCTTCAAAGTAGCATGTTTGCTTGAGCTTTGCTAATATAATGGTATTTTGGCTATTATGAAAATAACAGTTTATTATGAATCACGGATTCTTAAATAAGTGGTCCCCACAATAATTTGTTATTATTTTTTTGTTAATTTTTTGTGGTCCAAAATATACTGTTTTCTCACAATAAATTAAATAATGTCGCATAATCATTTCTTGGTTTACTTTTATACATTAGCAATATAACTATTGTATAAGATCAGTCTCTCTCCCTCTCCAAATTCTTCTAATCATAAAAGATAATTATCCTTAAACATCTGTTCTACTTCATTAAGATTAAACGTATGATCTGGAGAATAAATCGTATCTCGAGTTGAATTCCAAAACTCTATCGTCATCCTCAAAACTTGGCATCAAATTACTGAATCCCTATTGAGTGTATGACACAATATTATATTAAAATTAATATAGATATCCATTGAGTCAGATGGAAAACAATAAAACCACATGCCTCCTTTCTGCTTTACCTTCTAATAACCCACTTATTGTACTTTGAAGTCAAGCTCAAAACTCAAAATAAAAGTAATAGCAGCGCACAATCCAAAACGAATTTGAGTTTGTCGTACGAGTTTTGACTCTTGAGGGTTTTCTTTTTCTTTTTCTTTTTTTCTTGAGGAATAGTCTTGACTACCTTCCCCATGTGCGCCGTAACCATTTAGATACGGAGACCTTCTGAAGATACAAGAACCGAAAAGGGGGACAAAAAAGGGGCAACTTAAAGGCGGACATGCAGTGGAATTGGACATCATGCTGGTAACATTTCAAATGTATCTTGCGTCATATTCAATTATCTTTAGTTCATATTGATTGACTGTGCTACAAGAGTATCAGAACAAGTTCGCTACTCCAAAAAGGACGAAAGAGTTGAAAAGTAAAGACGGCTTAATCCCATAGTTCATCAGATCAATAGGTTATACATGAAAAATTGCTTGTCAAACCGACAACACCATCAATCAGCATGATGACAGCTGGGGATAACTTTTCAAGGGTAATATAAATTGTTGGTCTCTAAACTTCATTTCATTGTTCAATGTCATTTCTAAATTTTCCATTTATACAACTTAGTCGTGAAATTTCAAAGATCAAATCAATTTGATCCCTTTGTTAAATAAAACAACATGTTGAATGTCTTTTTTTTTCTCGACATTGACTACTAACTTAACGATAACTAGTCAAGATAAAATGCTACGGACCATCACATCGTGTTTTCCGAATTGCTCCCACTCCCTCTCCATTTCTCGCTGCCTCCCTAGCCCATGCGAGGTGCCCTCTTGCACCTCGGCCTCCATCGCAATCAAGATCTCGTCAAGCTCAAGGTCGGCTTCGAGATCACAGCTATTGCGAGGCAATCTCTGAGCCTTCCAATCTGGAGGCTGCGTTCAACCTCGAAATTTGGAAGTTTAACCCCTCTAGAATAGAATGCTTTGATGGAGCTAGCAGTATCATCTAGAAGCAAGAATAAAAAAATACAATTTAATGAGGGAATAAAAACAATGAAAATAAGTATTGTCAAACTCAAGTGAAATCTAAATCTGAATTCGATTTTCACCATAACACAAAATTCAAAGTCTAAATATTGACAGTGATGTGATGATATATATTGGTATACAAAAGTCTATCAAAAATAGCAAACAATAAGGGTTCATTCATTTCGCGAAAAATATCACATTTTCGGAAAATATTTTCTAGGAAGTGATTTTCTTGGAAAATGACTATATTTTCTGGTATTCAGCTGAAACCTAAACTTTAAGTGGAAAATATTTTCCACCGCTCATTAGCTAATTTAATTGTTTGTAAAAAAAAAAAAAAAAACTATCAAAAATTGAATTTTAATATTTTTAATTGACCAAAAAATTAGTTTTATTTTTTATACTTTTTTAAAATGGAATTTTTTTTTTGTTTTGGGTAAAATGAATTTTTAATTATTTGTATTTTTAAAATTTTGAAATTTTTATTATCTTTTCTTTCTTTTCCTTTTTCTTTTTTTCCTTTTCTTTTTCTTTTTCCTTCCTCCTCCTCCTTCCTCCACCGCCACATGCCTGACAATGGTTAGCTATCCGGCGACCGACCAAGACGTGGTCACCAGATCTGGCAAGCTTGAGGCTCAGCCGATCCAGGCAAGCTACAATCTCATCGGATCTAGTGGTGGAGCTCAGGCTCCCGGATCCGGGAGCTCGAGCTCCACCACCAAATCCAGCAAACCTCTAACGAGCTTGGGCGGGGCTCGAGCCCCACCCAACTCGCCAAATTTGGCGAAGGCCCTTGCTCCACCCCAAGCCGATGAGGCTCCGCCTCACCCAATATGATGAGGCTCGAGCTTGCCGGGCTTGAGCGAGCTCGGCTTCACTAGATCGAGCTAGGCGAAGCCTCGCCGGCCTAGGGCAAGGCTCAAGTTGGCTTGGCCAGTCGCCAATTGCTGCCATGGCCAACAACGGGCCAAGGAAGAAGATGAAAAGGAAAGAAAAAAAAAGAAAAAAAATGAAAAACTAGATTTTTTAAAAAAATATAAATTTTAAAAAAAAAAATGAAAAAGAAAGCATAAAAATAAACCAAAAATGTGTTTGGTAAAAGGTAAAGAAGAAATTATGGAAAATGTTTTCCACTTTTGAAAAATGGAAGACATTTTTCTCACTTTTAAATGTTATTTTTTCCAATAATGGAAAACATTTTCCTTGACTAGTTCATTTTCTGTGAAACGAACGTTGGAAAATCCGGAAAACGTTTTCTTGGAAGTCATTTTCCATAAAACGAACGGAACATAAATTAGAGATAGAGAAATTACACACATAAGTTATAGTGGATCGGCTTTAATAAGTCTACATCCACTTTCCAACACTTGAATGATAGTCTTCAAATAAATAATAGGTCAATCACTCTTTTCATTATTACCCCTCAAGGATTAAAATTTGGAGCTCACAAAGACAAGTATAAAAGATTGAAATTTTCTCAAAGTTTGGAATTTTTTACTCTAGATCTCTTTGTACTCTTCTACACTTTGGTCTCCTTTTATACTCCTTTACTTTTAATCTACCCGTTAAACAGTCTTAGGATCATTCTCTAATCGATACATTGGACGAAATCCATAAAGAAGATTTAGCAATCATTGAGAGATAAAATCTGATTCCCCAATGATTTGGTTGCCCATACAATCAAATATTCAATTTCTATAAGTAGAGTCCTTCAATTAAGGAAAGCAACTTGTCTTTTTAATGATTGTCAATTAATCTCGATGTCTTCCATAAAAGATTTCATAGAAAAACCATTCTTAAGATTGAAGATTTATCATTACTTTTATATAGAAAATCCTAGCCAAATTACTAACTATGTTGGTGTGATCAATGGGGCTTGCGTTCGAATATATACAGATTTTAGATTTTGATGTCATCCAGCTGTAATAGACTCAAAAGATATTTCACGATTTTGATGATCTCCACATGCAAGCTTTGCCAATATCCATGTTGTTGCAGGATGATATCCAAGACGTAATTATCTTCAGACACGATATTTGAACAAACATTAGATAGAGTTTGAATAACTTCAAGATAATTGCTTCTCTTCATGATCACGACGCTCAAACAGCAATATATTGATCTGAATAAACTTCTCTTCATCAGTACTTCCTGTAAGAAGATGCTCCTATGCAATTATTAGATTCAAGATAAATCAAGGAAGGTTTTGTGAACTCTAAAATCTAATGGTAGGTTTTCCCACCTGAGAGAGAGAGAGAGAGAGAGAGAGAGAGAGGGGAGACGAGAGGGTGGAAAGAGGGAGAGATGAGAGAGCAGGCCATAGAGGGGAGGGGCCACATTGTTGGCGGCAACTTGGTGGCACCTCTCGCGTTGGTCGTCGCCTATTGGTTGGTCGAACAAGTGGCCGGTCGACGATGGTCGTGGTTGTTGGTTGGGTGAAGGGACTAGACTGAGAAGGAACTAGGTTTTTTTCTAAGGGTTCCTTCGTTCCACGGAAAATATCACGTTTTTGAAAATATTTTCTAAGAAGTCATTTTCTTAGAAAATGATTATATTTTCCGGTGTTCGGTTGAAACCTGAATTTTGAGTGGACAATATTTTCCACTGTTCGTTAGCTAATTTAATTGTTTGGGAAAAAATTATCAAAAAATTGAATTTTAATATTTTAAATTGACCAAAAAATTATTTTTATTTTTTATTTTTTTTAAAAATGAAATTTTAATTATTTGTATTTTTAAAAAATATAAATTTTTATTATTTTTTTCATTTTTCTTTCTTTTTTCTTTTTTTTTTTTTTTTCTTTTCCTTCCTCCTTCCTCCGCCATTGCATGCTTGACAACAACTGGCTACCCGACAGCCGACCAAGACGCGATCGTCAGATCCTAGAGCCCAACAAACCTCTAGCAAGCTCAAGGCTCAGCCAATCCAGGCGAGCCGCAAGCTCATCGGATCTGCCTAGATCAGGAGCCCGAGCTCTGCCGCTAGATCCAGCAAACCTTTGGCAAGCTCGGGCGAGGCACAAGTGCCCCCCAGCTCGCCGGATCTGGCGAAGCCCGAGCTCACTGGGCTCAAGCAAGCTTGGCTTCGCCAAATCGGGCTAGGCGGAGCCTCGCCAAGGCTCGAGCTGGCTTGCGGCTGGTTGCCAGCCGCCACCGTGGCCAACGACCAGCCAAGGCCAAGGAAGAAGATAAAAAGGAAATAAAGAAAATTAAATATAGATTTTTTTAAAAAGAAAAAAAAAAAAAAGAAAAAGAAAGCATAAAAATAAAACGAAAATGTGTTTGGTTAAAAGAAGTGAGGTGGAAGAAGTCATGGAAAATGGTTTTCACTTTTGAAGAGTGAAAACATTTTTCTCACTTGTAATGGTTGTTTTTTCCAATGATGAAAAATATTTTCCCCGACTAGTTCATTTTCCATAAAACAAACATTGGAAAATCCAGAAAACGTTTTCTCGGAAGTCATTTTTCGTAAAACAAACGAAGCCCAAGATATTTGACATAAATTGCCATATATAAAATATCGCCACATCATCAATTTTTAATGGAGACTCTATTTTACATCGGGTACATATGAGTCTACCGAGTTTTTTTCATAGGATGATTTGCATGCAATCTTGATATTAGTTAATTTTGAGGCTCAAATATTCTTGATAAATAAAATGTAAATTCAATTGTTAACTCACTTAGCTGGTGTACGTGGAACGTTAAGCCCATGATACTGCCTCCCGATTGGCACTCTATCCACAGCCCCACATTAAACCGCATAGAGACAAACAGCAGTCTCGAAAAAGGAAGAGAAAATAACAAAAAAAATCATAGGGAAATTTAGGTCATGGCACTTCAAGTTGTCTCGCACGATATTTCTTTAATAATTCAATGGTGCTCCAAACGAGCGGGCTAAACTAGATCATCCTCCGAAGAGCATCCATAGGTTTGATTTTGACAAAGTGTCTAAAGATACCAATGCCATTTGTTTGTCTTCGATAACCTTAAACAAATAAGTGCTTGCGAGGGTCCCATATGTAGAATATCTTATCCCAACTTGGATCCATATAAAATAGTTCCTTTTTCTACTTTGATTCCCCTAGTTTAGTGCGGTACCCATCAAAATATTACATCGCCTAACACGACAACATATGACCACAGAACTTTCAACATTTGGAGCCCTTTTCCATGACTAAAAGCATGAAGAGGAACGACCCACGTTGATTGCTAGTGGTATAAGAAAAGGATATATAAGTATAATTAAAATGATAAATCAAACCCCTCAAGAGATTACGTAAGTATAGTATTTGATTTGAATGAAAAATAAATGCCGTGTTTAAATTAAAACGTCTTCCACTCTATATATCCCAAGTTATGTCCATCACTTTATGAGTGGAGCTTTTACCCAATGCCCTTGAACAGAGGCAGTTTCCATGCAAGGACTAGTCAAGTCAAAAGGTCACTAAAAAAAAAAAAAAAAAAAATCCCACCTCTTGCGACAAAAAAATATTTGCTATGATAAGTCCAAATTTGGTCGCTAAGGGCCTGTTTGTTTTTACTCCAAATAGTGTCTGATTTTGTTCTTTTATTCTCCGGAATAAAAAAAATAGAAATTTGTTTGGTAAAATTTTTGTTCTCGAAAATAAAATAAAAAATTGCTTCTTGTTCCTAGGAACAATTCCTACAATCAATTCCTATTTGTTTTCTTTTCTTCAATTTTCTTTTTTTTTCTCTTCTTCGCTTCCTCTTTTTTCTTCTTCCCTTTGGCTAGTCGCCGGCCTCGGCTATGGCCGACAACCAGCCAAACGAGGGCCGGTGACCTCGCCGGAAGCTTCGCCGGCCCCCGGCGACGCCAAGCCTCGACATGGTTGGGCGAAGCTCGGCCTCGCCTTGGCTAGGCTGGGCAAGGCCGACCTTGCCCAAATTCGGTGAGGCCGAGCTTGCCGATGGCTGGGCGAGCTCGCCTCGCCCAACCCAACCAAGGCAAGTCTCGACCTCACCGGTGGCCAAGTAAGGTGGCCAAGCGAGCTTGCCGAACTTGCCTAGCAAGTCGCCGGCCACGACAAAGAAGAAGGAGGAAGAAGAGAAAAAGAAGAAAAATTTAATAAAAGTATTAAAAAATTAAAAGAAACAAAAAATTTAAGAATTTTACCAAACGTATTTCTATCTCGGGAATAGAAATTTTAGACAGTTAGCAAGCGCATTTTTTTGCTCAGAAATTGTTCCTAGGAGCATAATCGGAAAAAATCATTTGTGATCAAAAATTGTTTCCCGGAGCAAAATAGTTACCAAACACGCCCTAAAAGTCTTGGTGACTAAATGGAGCTGTCAAGAGAGGGAAATCGAAATTCTTCACTATATGCTGTCATGTTTCTTATTAATTTATGTTATTTTAAGTCCTCAATATATTGCATGTTCTTATATTATGATTTTATGAATATTGAAATCTTATGTCTACTATCTTCTTTTGATCAGATGATATATGTACACGAAGGATTTGGATCCACGTTAAATAAAATTCCAAGTAAACTCTAACTGAGAATTTGATTGATGTTAATGTTGATTCTGTTATAATTTCATGCATATTGTTTTTCTTATAGAAATTCATGTCTGACACCAACACTTAAGAGTACAAATATGCGGGCATCATGCTAGTATATACCCATGAAAAAAGGTTGCCGACATTTAACAACAACCGCATCTAGAAAAGCATGTGGTAAGAGTGGGCACTCACTTGAATTACAAAAAAAAAAAAAAACATATATTAGGTTTTAAGAAAAATCATATTATATGCATTATGTATGTCTCCCCCTCTCCCTTTTTTCGAGATAAATGCTTTTCGCTTTCTTCCTTCCAATATAAAGCATGGCCCTAATTGGCTTTACGCTACATTTAAAATTAAAAAGATGGGGGTTTGGTGATTAACATTGCCCATCAACTCGTTATTCAAACATTAGTAAAAAAGAAGGAGCAACCAAACAAAATCAAATCAAGCTTCAGATATGGTACCATACAGAATCCCCTCATGTCATTTTATATATAATCATTCATATATATATATGCCACTTGATCATTGATTTTTCTAGCATCTTGTATGCTTGCCGTTGATTACCCCTTTATTAACTGCTAAGAAAATTTTAATTCGCAATTAAGAGGATTGGGGACACAGAGGAAACATTTCCTATGATCATGAATAATTATTATACATGTGGGATGCGAGAGACTGAAGTTGCAATAATAGTCCAAGTCCTATAATGCTATTCAATAGTAAAGACCGGTCACACTTTGTCGCTAACTTACTACCACTTTTCGAGGTTTGGCACACAAGGATCGAGTTGTTTCACTACAGATGGTATCAAAATAGCGCTCCCTCCAGTAAATATGTGGGTCAAAGACGGACTGGGTCCCCAGCCAATCTAACGAGAACTATGAAGGATTGTACAAGTGACAAGGTTTGGACAAGGTGCAGTTCCCAACAGACTTTTTAAATAAGATAAATCAAATCATGCATCAAATACGTGGAGTAACACTATTCAATGTGGATCAACACTAATGACAACATTGTTGCTTTTAAGTGGAGGTGGTTGTGACACCCCAAGTGTCATTCATAAGAATAGGTCATCCTCAAATCGTGACCACTTTGAGTACTCCTTCTAGAGGTTTTGCCCACAAGGACCAAGTCAAGTGGTTACTCATAAGTTAACATCACGTAGGATGGCCAGTGTAAACTATTGAGAAAGCTTTCTAATATGTTTTGAAGATTAACAAAACCTTCCATAAGTGTGTATTGAATTTGATGAAAGCATTTTCAGGTGATATTCTTGAAGAAACGATGTTCAAACTTTATCATCTCATCAATAAGTCTATTAAAACTAAGAAAATATCAAATATAAGCACAACGGCTAGTAATCTAGGTCGGATTTCTTTCCTTTGAAAATATTGATTGTCAGGAAGAATAAGTATCAACGCAATCCTTTCTATGCAAGGATTCATAGTTCGATTGACAATCATCTAGAGAGAAGATATTCCTTTCAAACGAAGAAATTTACTTATGGAAACCTGGCTTTGGATGTATGGGCGACTCAATCAAAGGGAGATTCTGACCTAATGCATCAAATGGCTACCAAAGCTTTTTAAAGCATTCATGTTCAATAGGTTGATTGAAAGAATGATCCTATGGATATTGTCCAACAATCAATTTGGAAATAAAGGAGTATAAAAAGAGATATGGTGGTAAAGAGATAACGAGATCGTGATTGTAAAATTCCAAAGTTCAAAAAGAGTTTCCATATTACACACTTGTCTTCGTGAGCTTACAATTGTAATTATTTTAGAGGTGTGAACAGTATCATAAGTGTATGCTTTGGTGTAAGATAGCAAGTCCAATTGACTTTGGCATAAGCAACGCCAACTTTGGGTAGAAGTGCTTGGATAGAAGTGACACAACTTGACTGCTCTTATTTATTCTCTAGTAAAATCCAACTAATAGTCTGTTAGCGTGGGAGATTAAATGTAGTCTTGCAATAAGCCAAACCACTATAATTACTATGTGTAAATTTCTCCATCCCTTTAACTCTCTATTGTTTTATATGATAGCATTTTGCACACAAGAGAATTTGGTCACTCCATAGTTTTTCATCAGACTTTGTTTTTTTTGTAACATTAAACTTGGTTGTTTTAATTTTTTTTTTTCATCAGACTTTGTTCTTTCACCTATTCACCCTCCTCTAAGTGATAAAGCTAGCCACAACATACACATTATTGATTGTCAACTAAAATTAATTGAAATGATTATGTTGGCAAATCATGAAAAGATTTAGTATTATATTGGCATAGTTAAAAAATTTATGATTAAAGTGATCACCATACATTTTGTTTAGAATTTTTTGGACAACAATTCAGAAGAAAACAAAAGGCTTGTCAAAATTAGAATTTGTGGACTATGACATGTAGGGCAATGCTTTTTATTCTCATTGAGTTACATGATCTTTAAGTATAATGGATGGAACGCATTTACTTCTTTCTAGAGCCACCAAATAGGTTTTTTTTTTTTTTTTTTTGGTCAGAACGAAGGAAACTATATTGAAGTAGAGAAACCATTACATCCGGCGGCAATAGCATCCACGCAAAGAAGGTCTACCAAATGAAAAAGGGGAAAAACAGTCCAACATTGGACAGAGGAAAAACGATCGTGGGCCTTTGCAGCCCAATCAGCAGCAACATTTGCCTCCCTCCGGCAGTGCCCTAGCGAGAGATTAGGGAAATTGGATAGCAAAGAGGCGGCTTCGAGAAAGAGGGACCGAGCTTCCCATGGCGGCTTACGGCGACATTGGAGGACCTCAACCACAATTTGGCTATCAGATTCAAAAACAATCGGAGCATCTGATAAGCCATTGCGCTAGAGATGTTGTAGGGAGAAGGACACCGCTTGGATCTCAGCTTGAAGGGCAGAAGATGCAGGAAAGCGCCTGGAAAAGCCATCAGTAAGTCTTCCTTGATGATCTCTGCATATACAGGCCATTGTGCCTTCTCGCGAGCCAAGCTGATACGACCCATCTACATTAACCTTCAAGGAACCTGGATCTGGAGGCCTCCAAAGCGATCCCCTGTTCAGTAAGGAGCGACCCTTTTGAGTCAGCGACGAAGCCATCAGAAGAGTGACATGGGAATCCGCAAGTGCAGCCTCAGCCACTCGAGCCAACCGAATGCATTCTTGCCGGAAGATGAAGCCATTCCGGGTGCGCCAGATCTGCCAAAGAACAGAGGCCAAAGTCTCCAAACTAGGTACGAAAGCTCGAGATTTTACTAGCTGGACTATCCAGTCATCGATTCTGTGAAGTTGCAAAGGAGACATTTGAATATGAATTCTAGGGTGCGTCTAGACCTGCTTAGTCCACGGACATAACAAAAATAAATGTTCAAGGGTTTCCGGGGTATCTTGATCACAGAGGAGACAGCACGGGTTAGTGATGATATGTCTCTGAAACAAATTAGCCCTTGTAGCAAGGGCATTCTGACAAAGCGACCATAGGAATGCTCGAATTTTTGGGGGGGGAATGCATTTTCCATATTTTGTTCCATAACCAGCTGGGATTCTGATAAGATGAGGAAATGTTACTTACTGGCTATTGTGTTGCTGTTGTTGTGAAAGAATGATAGGCAGATTTAACAGAGAAATGACCATCTTTAGTGGTAGTCCAAATAATCTGATCAGTGGTAGATAACAGTCGGAGAGGGATAGTAGTGATCAGCTCTATAACCGGAGTGTCGAAATACCTGTGTAGTAGGCTGGCATTCCAGGTGTTGGTGGATTGATCAATAAGATTAGCCACCAAAGTAGGTTCTTCACGGTTTGAAAGGCCAGTTAATATTCCAATAGAGAGCCAAGGATCACCACGTATCCTGATTGATGTACCATCACCTACAGACCAACGTATGTTGGGTAGGATGGCATCCCGGCCAGTGAGTAGACTCTGCCAGCCCCAAGATGGGCGAGAGCCTTTGTCAACATACATAAAAGACTTGGAATGAAAGTATAAACCTTTAAAAACTTTGCTCCAAAGAGACGAAGGCTGATTAAGTAAACGCCAAGCCTGCTTGGCCAACATAGCTCTATTAAAATGAATAAGATCTCGAAATCCTAAACCTCCATCTGCTTTCCGTTTTTTCAGAACATCCCAACTTCTCCAATGAATTCCTGATTTGTTTCGATCTTTCTGCCATCAAAATCTGGCTATACTTCTTTCAATAGATCTGCAAATAGACACAGGCAACTTGAAAGTAGACATTGTGTACTGAGGAATAGCTTGAATAACAGTTTTGAGTAGGATTTCTTTCCCACCCTTTGAGATCAAACTGGCTTTCCAGCTCTCCAACTTAGAATGAACTCGGCTTAATATCCACGAGAATATATCTTTTTTCGAACGTCCCCAATCTAACGGTATCCCTAAGTACTTCCCACATTTGTTTAGAATAGGAACCCGAAGCTCTGAAGCTAAATTCTGCTGCAAACTAAATGGGCAATCTTTTGCACAATAGATACTTGATTTGTTTCGGTTAATTTCCTGCCCCGTTGCAAGACAATACTGCTGTAGTATATTTGATAGGTTTTGACATTCGGTAACAGTACCATCAAGAAAGAAAATGGCATCATCCGCAAAAAACAAATGAGTTAAGGAAGGGCACCACCTATTAAGTTTAATCCCTATGAGATGTTCAAGGCCAACAGTTTTCTTAATAAGTGTAGAAAGGAGATTAGCCAACAAAATAAACAGGTAAGGGGAAAGAGGATCCCCCTGTCGTATACCTCGAGAAGGGTAGAAATAACTAAGATGTTCTCCATTCAATTTAACACAGGATGATTGGGTGGAAATGCATTGCATAGCCCAATTCACCCAAATAGGATGAAAACCCAGTTTTAATAAATAATCTTGGAGAAAATCCCATTCAACCCTGTCATACGCTTTCCTCATGTCCACTTTCAACACAGCTGGATAAGTAGACCTTCCTTTCTTAATTCGAAGCTGGTGTAGGACTTCTTGAACCAGTAGAATGTTATCCTGAATTTGTCTACCCCCACAAAAGCCGACTTTTCCTCTGAGATAAGGTCTGGAAGGATGGGTTTTAAACGATTAGCAATAATTTTTTAAATGACTTTGTAAGCAAAATTGCACAAACTGATAGGACGATACTGATCAAGACTTTTCGGATGAGGAACTTTAGGAATCAGGGCTATCAGAGCTCTGTTTAAGTAAGAAGGCATAACACCAATAGTAAAAAACTCATGAACAACTTCAAAAAGATCAGATTTAATAATATCCCAGTGCGTCTGATAAAATAAACCACTAAGTCCATCAGGGCCTGGAGCTTTGGCTGCTCCTAATTGAAAAGTAGCCTGCTTTACCTCTTCCAGGGTAAGAGCAGCTATTAACTGAGCATTCATATCCTGATTTACCAAAGGATCATTGAGATAGGATGGGAGCATAATGACGACATCCTACGGAGGTATATAAAGAAGAAAAGAAAGCCGTTACCATTTCTTTAATTCGGGTAGGATACTGCTCCCATAAGTTGTCATCATTCTTAAGCATAGTAATCCGGTTGCGCTGGCGTCGCTGAACAGTTGTTGCATGAAAAAAATTGGTGTTCTTGTCTCCCCATTTTAGCCAGTTTAGTCTGGAATGGATAGCCAAATATTGCTCTTCACGACTCCACACCCTCTGCAGTTCTTCTTTCAAAGCTTTAACTTCTGTTTGGTCAGATAATACATATCGTTGATTCATAAGGTGCTGTAGCTGCAGCTGCAACTCATCAGCCTTGATTCTGTTATGTGAAAATTTCGAACGGCTCCATTTCGTTAAAGCATAAGAAACTGCTTGAATTCTCCTATTAAAGGAAGATGTCTTGCTACGGATAGAGTTCCAAGAAGTGGTAATAATATCCCTACATTCCTCATCCTGATTCCAATAGGACTCATACTTAAAATAGTGTCGTCTAGAACCTCTCACTGGTAAAGTGTTAAGGATCAGAGGGCTGTGGTCTGAACCAACAGCAGGTAAGGCATAAACCTCAGCCCTAGGAAAACGAAGTCGCCATTCCAGTGAGCATAGTGCGCGATCAAGACACTCCTTGATTAACTCATTCCCTTGACATGCACAACCCTTTGCTTCAATTAACATTAACGAACAATCATTAAGAACAGATTGAAAAGATGCCAACCTAGTAAAATCTACTAGTCTACTCCATACTTTTCCCAATGAAAAAGAATCTCATTAAAATCACCAATGCAAGCCCAAGGAAGAGTATTAGCAAAGCTGATGTTGATGAGATCCTGCCAAACATCTAGTCTCAAACGAGCACCAGCAGGGGCATGAAGACACATGAGGCACCAGGTAATACTTCCTGCTACTTCTGTACATATCATGTCAAAATAATTCGGTGTCGAACGCTCAAAAGAAAGAGAAACCGAATCATTCCATAGAACTGCTAAACCCCCTGCTAAACCGACCGGATTATAAACACAAATATGAGAAAAACGCAGCTTAAGCTGCAACTGAGTTAGGACAGCTTCACCATTCTTAGTTTCCATCAAAAATACAAGATCAGGTTTTTCCTTGAGAACTAGGGCCTTTAAATGCCGAACTGTCAGGGTATTGCCCAACCCCTGACAGTTCCAATTGATCAGTTTCATTTGTGATTAGGGGGCTGTTGAGGGCCAACCACCCATGCCCAACTTCCATCGCCAGGAGCTTACGCTACTGGAGTTTCTAGTAATAAAGATTCATCCAGGTCATCAGGTACAACTCTGGGTATATCATATGAGTTATATCGCTTCATTTTTTTAACAGGGCCAGCTTTTGAGAAATGGCGAGAAATTTGCAAACTCTTATCCTGTTGAAAAGAAGTTGTGTTAAGCTGAACCCCTTTCTGCTTTGCTGATGCTAGAATCAAGGCAGTATGTAAACCTCCAGCCAGTTTTGATGCAGGGGGAATCTCAGTTGCACAAGGCTACAAGGGTGGAGATGCTCCAGAGGAAGGAATAGGCGGCAGCAAAGGAAAGGGTGGAGCAACTGTTGGGGGAGTTTCGGGTATCACTTCTTCCACGATATCCTCCACTGCTTTGGTCTCATAATATAGTTTCCAGTACGGGCTATGTTCCTTGAGCTCAGCACGCAACCATTGTCCATACGGCAACTTATCCTCCCCAGTTAAAACATCAGCATTAACAGATTTCTCTGGACGGGAGGTAGTATAATGTCCCAGCTTTCCACATAGATAACAATAATGGGCAAGACGTTCATATCTAAAGTCAAGCCAAAGAGTCTTATCATTGATTCTAATTAGATGACCTGTCTGCAGAGGATGCCGAAAGTCAATCTCAACTCGAGCACGCCCTAATCTCATGGTAAATGTGTCCTGACCATCAGCTCTGACTTCTAAAACTTTCCCAACTATCATAAATGCTTTTCTAATAGTCGGCTCTGAACACAATTCCAGGGGCAGGCCAAATACTTGCACCCAAAATGTGCAGGTTGAGAAATCATAGCAATGCAGCGGTGTGTTAGGAATCCAAGACTTAAATACAACCAAACAACCGGAGAAAACCCGTTGTTTATCAGTAAGTAATTTAAATTTCGCTGCATATAAACCATCTTCACGCTGAGATATATCCACCTGTTCTGTACGCCACACCTTTTTCATAATACTCTGAAAAGCCTGAAAATTAATAGGAGAATCAGCAAATACCTTGCCAATCAGAGTTAAACGGCATTCATTCAATTTCACAGGAGTAGGTTCATCATCCCAAACTTCCAAATCATGAGGGGAGCACAATCGTCCCAAGCTCTTACACAAAGCGGCCAGACGAGTCGAATGTTCTTCATCAGCTTGTGCCATATCATCGAGAGGCAGAGTAATGGTAAAACCGAGCAATCAAAGAGAAATGCAGGAAGGCGGAAGGCATGGGTACGTGTGAAAACTTGACATAGTAGCCAAAAAACACGAAAAGAGTAGGAGAATCACGCATGCAAGTAATTTGATGAGTGACCAGAGAAAGGGAAGCATTGCGAATGCAAAGAGAAAAGATGGAGAAGAAAAGGAGCAAAAAGGAGAGAAGAGACGAAAACGTAGAGCAAATCAACGCTGGAGATGGGAATAGTGCGAAGTGCTGACATGCACCAAGAATATCAGCTGGTAGAATAGAAAATCCATTGAGAGATCCCAGGTAAAACGAAGAGATTAGTGTTTAAGAAACCAGAAAATCGAAAGAGAAGCTCTGCATGCGCAAGAGAAGAAACTATCCCTGAAGGATAGAGAGAAAAGCTCATGCCAACCCGAGCCACCAAATAGGTTGATAGGTCATTTTTGGCCCCTCGAAGCCTATCCCTCCAAGCGATCCACCCTAGAGAAAATGTTGATTCTACGTGTGAAATAAAAATAATAATAATAATGCAATGGCAATCCAGATAGTCTTTCCAAGACTATGTCTTTGTTTATCTCACTAAAAAGAAGCGAACAATAGGCATCATGGTACTCGTAATACCCTTCAACAATTTCAATCTATATAAGTAAAGGTTAGTTAAGAAATTATCAAAAAAATACAAAACTTATTACACTTGTGCCAATTCAATTCTAAACTTTTTAATTGTATTAATTTAATTCTAAATGTATTCATGTTTTGTCAGTTAAGTTCATCTAGCCAATTTAAACCCAGAATTCCTCACATGGACATTAGCTATCCTATGTGGTACAATCAATGCTAATATTGACTTTTTTTTATATTTTTTTATTTTTTCTTTTCTTTTCTTGTTGTTTTAGACTAAGGGCTAGCCAAGGTCACTGGCCAACCCACGCTAGCCACAAGCAAGGGCTAGGATGCCTCCACCGACACTAGGGCAAGAGCTAAGACACCTTCGTTGGCTTTAGGCAAGGGCCACACACCCTCACTAGATCTGGGCATTGCGGCCTAGCCTAGTCATGGCCCTTGCCAAGTCTAGGCAAGGTTGGGCAAGTGCTACAATGCCATCACCTGAGGCTGGCGAGGGTCGTAGCATCGTCACCTCGCCTAGATCTAGCAAGGGACAACTGCAACCCCCTTGCCCAATGCCCTCAACCTTGGCTGGCCTTGAATCCAAACAAAATGAGAGTAAAGAAAAGAAAAGAAAAAAGGAAAAACCAAAAAAAAAAATCAAAAATTATTTTAAAAATTATATAGAAAAAGTCCCTTAGCATTTTGATGGATTTGGAGTAACGGGCTGGTCAGTCTTAGACCTTTGCATCACGTAAAACCATCAACGTCTACGTCACTAAGTTGGCTGGATGGACTCAATTGGTCAAATGTGGAAAGATTTGAAACTAAATTGACACAATTAAAATATATAGGATTGAATTTGCATAGATGCAATAGGTTTAGGAACTTTTTGATAATCTTTCCAAAAGTTAGGTCAATTGGTAGAAACTAAGGGTGAACATGGTCCGGGTTGGTCCTAGGGTTAGTCCAGGTTGGTCCGGGCCACCCCCTAACCCTAGGACCAACCCATACAGTGTCGGTCCTTAATTTTTAGGACCGAGGACCGACCCTATTGAGCCTAGAACCAAGGACCGGACCAACCCAATGGGTTCGGTCTGGTTCCAGAGTCAACCCGGGACCAATCGATAATTTTTTTCGTCTTATTTTTTATACTCCCTAAAAAAGCAAACCTACAAATTCAAATTACACACCATCAACAATGTGGCATTGTACAACTAAATTATAAATACCAATACATATTTAGCAAATTTAAGATGACACAATAATATAAATTTTGTACCTGCTAACCGCTCATCAAGATATGAGACAAGAAAGAAAGTTCTTGTAATCATCTATCTTTAATATTCATAACACCATATGCAAAAGCGTTTTCCTACATTTGATCATGTAGAGTCCACTCAACAAAAAAATGAGTTTCACACCACTTGACTAGCAAATCACTGTAGTAATTGCAATACTACTCTACTCTTCAAAAACTTCTACCATTTGACACAAATTAAAAAGCAAAGTGCAGCTGAAATTTATTAGTAAAATACAATTAAACCATAAAAAGTTCAAAATACTTAATATAAACCTTGAATATATAACTTCACATCTTGTTAATTCACTTGAACTTTTAAACACCTAAAAACAAAATAAACGACACATAATTAATACTCAACAAAAGTTTTAAATTGAAATTACTATTGGTACTATTAATAGAACATCTCAATATAATATAATATAATTGACATTTTACTTAGGTTTGAATATATAAAAGAATTATAAATAATATAATATAACATAATATAATATAATATAATATAATATAATATAATATACGGGGTTGGTCCAGGGTTGGACCAACCCAAAATTCTTAGGACCGAGGACCAACCCGCACAGTGTTGGTTCTGGAATTTCAGGACCAAGGACCGACCCAGTCCCCTTGAGAACCGGACCAGGACTGACAGGGTTGAGCTGGTCCAGGATCGGTCTAGGGTCAACCCTAGACCGCTGCTCACCCCTAGTAGAAACCACCTTCATTGAGGTGATACATTCCAGCTTTGATTTGATCATCTATGCTATATATAAAGCCAAATTTGGATGTGGTGTCCTCCCCAAAAATATCTAGTATATTCTTGACACGTAACATTCTCTTAATGAGTAAGGATGTCGTAAAATTATAATCTGAAAAGCAAGATAGACGGAATTGTTCTTTTCCTTTTTTGTCACCATGTGCACCATTATCACTGAAGATAGAGAGAAAACAGGAGAAAGTGATAGGGCAACACCTATAAACGTGGAAGAGAATGCCATGGATGAGAGATTGCAGTTAAGTATGAACTAACAACAAAAATAAAAGCTGCTCGGATTCTTTTATTGAGAGAATGCGGCACGCTTTATCTAGTTCCTTGAACGCAAGACAGTAAAACGTAAATAATCGAAAGTATTAACATGAGCAATTCGCCAAAAATCGAACTCTCTCGCTTGAAGGCCTGTGGTCGGAGAGTGGACTTTAACATCAGCATTTCGGCCCGCCATGCTCCATTACGTTTTTTTGTGCATATGACTTTGGGAGGATTTGCGGCTTCTAGACCTCTAATGTTTTGATGGATTTGAAGTAACGGGCTGGTCAGTCTTAGACCTTTGCATCACGAATAATGTAGAACAGCGAGACTCGAATCAGATTTTTATATAAAACGTACCAAACCCGTATAAGAATGCTTAGATGGTCATCATTTTCTCGCTCGCCTTTTTCTTAAAAAATCCATAGTAGATGGAAGCATAAACAGTTCGAAATTTGACTCGTATATCTATTTTGTGGGTGCTTGTGCATCTTTTATATCTTATTCTATTTAAAGATCGTTTTAACTTGTTAATTTTTTTTCTAATGGGGCGTTTCATCTTCCTTCTAGAAGATAATGCGTTCCTCTTTTATGGGTTCTTGTTGGGTGTCCCCGAGTTTCTAGCAGTCATTTCGTCAAATCTATAAGTGGAACAATGGGCGAGCCCTTATTTTCTTTTGGAAATTGAAAAGTTAGACGCTCGGCCTATTGGCCTTGCACCTGGAAAGATGCATCGAAGCCCATTTGGTGATGTAGCTGTAGTACGAAGTCTTGTGATTTGTGTGTTTGATAATATATGTTTTAAAATTGGAGAATCGAAAAATTAGGCGGGGTAGCTTTTTAAAAGCTAGAAGTTTCTGTAGCTATGGAGGTGTTGCAGCTGCAAGGTGATTGCTAAACATCTATAAAAATTAAAGGCCTAATATTCAAAATCGAAATTGTTGCGAAAAAACCGTAGCAAAGAGATGTTTAGGGTGTGCATGGAAACACTCCAAAAAAGTGTTTCCGGAACACTTCTGTACGGAAAGTGTTCCCGAACAAAAAAAAACAAAACGCGTTTGGTTGTGTTTCTATTTTTTTTTTTTTTTTGTTTCCGGAACGAAATAAGAACAAAAAAAAAAAAACAACAACAATTTGTTGTTTCTTGCTCCGAAAACATTTCTTGAAGAAACATTTTTCTTCTCTCTTCTTCTTCTTCTCTTCTTCTTTTCTTCTTTTTTTCTTCTTTTTTTTCTTTTCGCCGGTCGCCGGCCTCGGCCATGGCCGGCGACCGGCCGTCGAGGCTCGGCCTCGCCCGGAGATCCGCGAGGCCGAGCGTCGCCGACCCCCGGTGAGGCTCGGCGTCGCCGGCGCGGGCGAGGCCGAGCCTCGCCGTGGCTGGGCAAGGCTGCCGGCCCCGTCGGCCGGTCGCCGGAGGCCGGGACCGGCCGAAAAAGAAAAAATAAAAAAGAAATGAAAACATGAAAAATAAAATAAAAATGTTTAAAAAATTAAAAGAAACAAAAAAAATAAAATTTACCAAACGTGTTTTTGTTCATTTTTTATTCCCGGACCAAACGTTACCAAACGCGTTCTTTTGTTCAAAAATTGTTCCCCGGAACAGAAACACCTTTTTTTGTTTCTGTTCCCAGGAACAGAAATAATTCCATGCGCGCCCTTAGTTTCCCCTATGCGGCCACATTCTGTTCTTAAAAAGACTATGGAAGAACTAGAAGATTTTAAAGTTGGGGAAAAGTATTTGTCATTGGCCTCAACAGTTTAAAGGTTGAAATGCAAGTTTGAAATAAATTTGAGTCTTTAAGACGTCGACCACCGTTTAAAGGCTCTTGGGAGACCTTTTTGTTTTAGTGCAATGGCAATAGCAATGAAAAGGGCAAGATAGACAATAATTTTGAGTGCTTCTTGTCTTCTTGAGAAAGATTTAAGTATGTTCTAAAACTATTTCATATGAACTCTAAGATATAAAGTTAGGTGAGGAAAGAAAATTTTCTTCTTTTTTTATTGAAGGGGACAGTGCGTGCAAGCACCAGCACGTTAAAATAAAGAATGCATTCAAATTGGGCATTAATTACTAGACTACCGCTGGAAGCCCTGTCAGAAGTTTGCTTCCCATTGGTTAAACACATGTTTCGCATAGTGCCTAGAATCAACACTTCTAACTAGTATCCCACTCCCCCTGGTTCTAGACACTTTGTGACAGAAGAAAATTGGGGATTTCATTATTGAATTCCAAAGCATCACTTGATTCGTTGAGGTACTTACTAACTATTTTTTCCCGATAGTTATTATATATAAATTATTTAAAAAATTCTTGTTTAATCATTGCGAATGCTTTCTGAAAGTAAGGAATACACCTAAGCGGGGTTAATTGAACCGAACAGTCTTCTTTTTCACTCTTCATTCTTGCTTTTCCTATGACCCACCACCTTCCTTGTTCAATCATTTGATAATATATCATTCGACCGCTCTTATGTTTCGATTGGTTACAACTCCGAACTTCTTTCTTTTTCTTCCTTCCGTATACTCAGTTGAGAAAATGGTTTCGTAGTGATGGCAAGCATAATAAACTCATATTCTAACATAATAGAATAATTTGTAATTTCAACTCAGAAAGTCTTTGTTCGAATTCAACCAATACCACAATCATAGTATTAACTCCCTTAAAAAGAGTTATCCACCCTTGCGTTAGATGGACAGAAAAGACGGCTATTTTTGGCCAGGTAAATATACCATAAAATCTTCAGGAAAAAAAAAAATCCTATAAAATCTTATCTCTCTCTTCTGTTTAATTTTAAAATTAATATCGCAAAAATCACAAACTAGTACACCTATGATAAATTTATCACAAATTAATTTTTTTACCACAAAAAACCTAAAAACCAATATATTTGTGATAAATTTACCTTAAATTAGTTTTTCTTATCATAAAAAACTCAAAACTGATTTATATGTGACAAATTCACCCTCCATTAGTTTCTATTAAATTAAATTAATATCACAAAAAAATCATAAATCGATATATTTGTGGCAAACGAAGAGTAAAACCACTAAACTAATGTCATGTGTCATTCTATCCAATAATTTAACTACAAAATTTAACAGAAACTAACAAAGATTAAATTCGTTACTGATTTATCGATTTGAGGTTTTTCATGATATTAACCCTTTATTTATCCTTCCGGTTCCACCGATAAATTTTTATGGATTAGATCCTAATTTTACATAAAGTTATTAGAAATTCGCTATGAATCTCACACTTTTGCATATGTCCCCTCCAACAATGACAACGATATGCTAATTCCTTTTTTTTTTCTTTTTTTTTTCTTCTTCTTTTTTTTGGCTACCTTGGAGGGTGGAGTGCGATTGTAATTAGGTGAGATAAGATCCTCTTGTTAAGGTAAGCAGAACTTATAAGTAATTTCTTTTTCCTTCAAGATTTTTATGAGTTCGCTTACAAGAAAGACATCCCGTCGTTGTCATTTCCTGAAGTCCTAAGGTTTGATGTTCCAGATACGAGATTACTGACCAAAGAACCAAGCTTTCATGCGGAGACTCTCCTGATCGTCGTCCCTCTCTTGGGCTGTCCATGCCCAACACCTTTGCCCCAGTCAACGTAATTCTTCTCTCCTCTCTCTCTGCATTCGTGCATTTCCCTTTACCGTGTTGCGGGAAGGTTTCAGGGAGAGGGCACTACCGTCATTTCGAAACCCCTCTCCCCACCCCTCCTTACACCTCTCTCTCTCTCTCTTTCTCTCTCTCTGTATCTCCAGGCCATCCAGAAGAGGAAGACGAGGGGGGATGGGGCTTCTCTCAAACAGGTTCGACCCTTTTCTCCATTTCATTGGGATCTCTTTCGTTTTCCAGCAAAATGCTCGCAAAAGGGCGGAAAATTTTGGAACTTTGGGGTTTATTGGGATTCGTCAAAACTTGGGTCCCTCTATTTTTCCTGCGTTTTGTTGCTGGATTTTCCATGGATCCCGTTTGACGGTGTTCTCTTTTTTCTGTTCTTTTCCCATGGAACTTGAACTGTGTGATCACAGAGTTGACAGGGCGAGCCTCAAACCAGGGGATCACATCTACTCTTGGAGGGCCGCCTATGCTTATGCCCATCACGGTTCTTGTCTCCTTCCTTCTGTTTTTATTGCCATTTGCATTTTTTTTCAAAAGAAAATTTCTCTTTTTTTTTTTTTTTTTTTGTGTGTGTGTTATGTTGGTTTCTGCTTAGTAGATGCAGTTGTCCGATTAGATGGAGAAGCTTAGACTTTTGTCATCCTAGAAACAAAATTAAGTGCATGTAAATCCTCTGTATGTTGAGGAATATGTGGTTTAAGAAAATTAGCTCTGGTTTGAATGTTTTGTTCTTTTCCATTTTTGGTTTAGCTGCATTGCCTTTGTCTGCCTCGAAAGGTTTGGGAACAGGTGGATAACTTTTTTCTTGATCAGGGCCTGCATAATGATGGATATGCTGTAGGCCTTCTCTATATACGGACCTTTTCACTAGAAATAATCTTTCTGGCCCTGCAGAAATAGTGGCAGGAACTCCATTTGGAGCGAGCCAAGCCAAGATCTTTGGTAGGATTATCGATGTCGTTGTCTTTTGCAGGATACATTTGTTTCCATGATTACTAAGTTAGTTCAGAAGTTTATCATAAATTAGATTGCATAGATACAAGTATTGGAGAACAGGTATTTCTGTGGATTTTGCTAGTGATTTGGTGAAGGTCAGGATTAGCATTTCGTACTTGGAGGAATTGAACCAAACACTAGATGCTAAGCTATTGGTGGGAGGAAAACCAGGAGAATCGGCTGTATTTTTCTTCTTTTTTCCTTGAAATTCTCCTGAATGTCACAATCACAATTTTCCTCTCAACTGAAAAAAAAAAAAAAAAAAACACCTACCTTCCTAGATGCTTAAGGTCGTCCTGCCTTGATAATGTATATTAACCAGAAAGGTTGAGTAGGAACCTTACATCCCCATGATTTGACAGGACAACTCTTTGGTTGTATTGTCCAATAAACCAGTGGATCCTTTCACTCGTTGAGGAAATTGGGGAGTGGTGGTCTTCCACTTGCGAACAGCTCTACTCTTTGAATATCGTCTTCTTTGTAATTATGTTTGTGATGCCAGACCAGACTCTCACATCTTTCTGTGGTGCATTTGGTGATACAAGCCAGGGATGCTTAACTGTCTAGTTTTTTTTGGATAAACGACCACATAGTTTTGTCTGATTCAATTACATTTAGCTCCAATTTTCTTCTCGCTTCTTCTATTAAATCCTGGACAATGCATGCTGTTCTATCACTTCAATTGTGATTGACACATACAATATAAACCAGTATACAGAACTGGCATGCAAAGAATGTGGCAAAACCATGCGGACACTTAAAGAAATGAGCCCCTCAAAAAGAATCTTTCTCTCAATTTTTATGACATCTTTGTATACCAATCTGTGTATCTATAGTATCTTGCTGCAATAATTATTCTTCTTAGAACATGGATGCTCTGGGCAATTGTAAACTTGCTGTAAACTTATTTCTATGGTGCATCAAATTTTCCCTGCAATAACCTTCTGTCCTTTTACTTGGGGGAACGTATCTCCATACTTTTGACAACAATATTGTTGGTCCTTTTTCTCAGAACGCGGATGACCAGGGTAATTGTAAACTTGCTCTAGACTTATTTCTATGGTGCATCGAATTTTCCCTGCAATAACCTTCTGTCCTTTTTCTTGGGTGAAAGTATCTCCATACTTTGATAACAATATTGTTGGTCTAAATGCAGGTATTTATGTTGGGGATGATAAAGTCATCCATTTTACTCGAAGGGGAAGAGAAGTAGGAACAGGGACGTTTGTGGATTTCCTCTTGGTGAGCTCTGGGCCATATCGATCCCTAGTACCTTGCGAAACATGTACTCCTCCTGAAGAGGGCCACGGTGTTGTCTCCTCCTGCCTAAACTGCTTCCTCTCCGGTGGGATCTTGTACCGATTTGACTATTCAGTAACCCCAGCATTATTCCTCGCAAAAGCCAGAGGAGGAACCTGCACTCTCGCAGATTCTGATCCCTCCGATGTGGTGGTCCACCGAGCAAATTACTTGCTTGAAAATGGATTTGGTTGCTACAATGTCTTCAAGAACAATTGCGAAGACTTTGCCATCTATTGCAAGACTGGGCTGCTGGTGTTGGACCAGGGAGCGATCGGGCAAGGCGGGCAGGCAGTGTCCATAGTTGGTGGGCCCCTTGCCGCTGTTTTATCTGCACCTCTCCGCCTTCTCACAACAAACATTTATGGAATGGCTGCTTCAGCAGTGGTAGTCTATTGTGCAAGTAGGTATGCTGCTGACATCGGGAGTGGCATGAGGAGAGATGTGGTGAAGATTTCTGCAGAGGATCTTACAAGGAGGCTCGCGATCGGCCTCCTCCAAGTGATTGAACCCCCGAGCTTACCAGCACCTGACTCTTAATATCTGTTTTATCATGCTGCTGATTTTGCAAGTCGTTCTCCATTGTTTTATCATAAATAGGCAACCTGAATGCTGTGTGATTCCACCATTGAGAAAATCTTAAGCAGCACGAGTCACTGTTCTGTGTTCTGCTGGATGTTTTGTCGATTCAGGTCACTGCTTTCCTGATCTGTATCTCATTCTCAGTGCTGTGCTATGATGGGTTTGGAAGTCCTTTCTAAGTGATTGCCAATGGCTATTTGTATTGTTTTTAGGATATGTTGCATCAAAGCTTGAAAGTTGAAACTGGAAGAGCAAGTTCCAAGTGCATCCGTTGTCGGTTTACATGCCTGCCACTGCATTTTGAATTCACCTGCCCTATCAAGTCTTGAATCCCAATTCAATCTGAGGATATATTTAGTGCAAATTTCATGTTACGCCTTCGCCTTGATGCTTGCACAAGGATCTTAACTTGATCGCTAAGCATATGTAATCTTCTTTGTTTCACTTAGTTGTTAAGCTGTTATAGTTACAATGCCTTAGGATTCAGAAATTGCATGTGATGGTGATGTAATGCACTGCATCTATCTCTTAGTAATGAATCTGGAAATGCGTCATCAGTTTCGCACTTTCTTTTTCTCCTTTGATTTGCTGCACAATTGGATGGGCACGGTGGGGTTTTCTTTGGATGTCCTCTTGAATGGCTAGTAGCTATTCCAAAGTAATTATTCAAGTACTAGTTTGAAGTGCTACTGCAAAGAGAGAAGGGAAGTGTCAACCTACGTGCTCCGGAGGCAACATACAAAGATAATTTCATTTTCCAGTAACTCGGGGAGGGCAACATCGACGATTACTCCATTTTCCGATTGCTGATATACATACTTACCAAAGCATCGCCAGATATATTGACCTTTCTTGTGTTGATCATCAATACTTAGGATGGAAAAAAACATCAGAAGCCTAGTCTCTAATTCAAATAATTCCCACTTTTTCTATAGAAGTTTGATTCCCATGGGGAAAAGTTTGATTTTTAAAAGTTTTGAATTATAATTAACACTAATGGATTGCAAAATTGAGGTGATTCTAAAACCCTGCACATGACTAATTTCGCTCGAAGACCTTCCAACAAGATTGAATCTTAGGGAACTCCCATATAAGACAATCAGCCGTTTATGCACAGCATCTTGGCTTAACGCCATAGTGACAAGGTCGTTGCGCACACTAGGCAGAGACGGACAATACCTAGTCCGTGTCATTTGCTAAATTTTGATGATCCTATCGTTTTCCGCAATTCATGAAGGAATGAAGCGAGAAAAAACCAAAGAATTGTCACTCAATTCTAAGACTACTGGGGAGGATTTTCTCATTTACGAAATTTGAGGATGACATGAATTCAATACATAAATTATCAGAAATTGTTAATACGAAAACTATTGCCTTGGTCCAATAAACCAAGCATAACATCATAGGACGAACAAAATTGGAACTGCAGCAGCCGTGAGCATCATACAAGCAAAACTCCATTTACACAACCATCGTTCTCAGGATTGTTCGTCACTTGGGCGTACTTCCCTGCAATTCCATTCACAGAAATCAGCTTAAGCAACATGAAAAGGACAGCCATTAAGTAAAACCATCGTAAGGCAGATGAAATTACCCCAAACAACTTTCCCAGCTGGTGTAACAAGACCAAGTTCACTCACATTAACCTGATATTCATAGCAATTAAATTGTCAACAGAACCATCAAATTTAATAAACAAGCTCAAGGAAAAAAAAAGAAATGGGGGGGGGGGGGGGGGGGGGGGTTGTGGAATCCTACCTCAATGATGGTTCCTTTGGTCAGAACACCCAGAGATGTATACATTGAACCATTAGGGTTTTTCTTAACTCCGATTATCTCGAGATTGAAGGTACACTTCAATTCCGGATGTGTCACATGGGCTTTGTTGAAACGCAACCCTGAGGGACGGATGAACCTCTCATACTTCGGAGGTTTTCTGGTGAAACTAGGGCCAACAAATGTGGCTTTTGTGACCATCCTCTTCCATTGTTTGGCTGAAAATACGCCACCAACAACATGGATTGTTAAAGAAGTGCTGCACCTTCTTAATAACAATGCAACACTAGCAAGTTCAGGTAGGTGAAAATTAATTCTCTTAATGGTACACTCAACTAGGTCTCTTTTATTCAGGTTCAACATTCATTTCCAATCAGATCGTGCCTATCAACACTTTCTAGGCCACAATCTTAATCTACCAAGCCCAATCACCAACAAAGAAACTCTCTTCTCAAACTGATAAGCATCCATCCCAGCTCAGTCAACAGTGATGCACAAATATTAGTTCGCTAAACTTATAATATCTTCCAAGTAACAAACATAAACAAACAAAAAAGCAGCCAAAGAGGTGGTCAGAGATACTCACTCTTCCTTTTTCCAGTTCTGAGCACTTTGAACATCTCATCTTCAGCAACAGGCCTAACCTGGAGTGGGCAGCAATCAAGTCACAATGCCATTGAGTAATTGTAAATCGACATACACTTTCAATGAATTAATCAACAATCTATCCAAAATAGAAAAATGGGATGACTCTGACTCTTTCATATTCGCATGAGACAGGAATAAGAGATAACAAAGAATCACAAGAAAACAGTATAAAGAACAAACTCATGCTAACAATTCCTCAATTAGATACAACCAAGAAGAAGATGAAATTACCTTGGGCAAAGGAACTTCCCACTTTCCAGCTTTCTCTTTCCTTTTTTGTTTTATGGTGTTGCTAAGCACCTAAATTTTACAGAATGTAAACATTATCAAATTAGAACAGAGCTGTCAAAATATCGAATCATACCATCCATATAAGATACATACCTTAGCTCGTGTAGTAGTTTCACGATCAAGAAGATAAGCAGGAACTGCTCCTTCATGAACATCATCATCCACTTTGCGCCTACTTGAGGACTCTTCATGCATTGCCAACCTGATCCAACAAGCAGGAAATTATTAAAAATCGTATGGACATCATGTTATAAAATGATATGATCAATATAAGGAATACGATTCACAGAAGAAAGCACAGTACGACTACCAAAACAAGTTCTAGAGTTGTATCCAGACTCGGGAAAGGGAGAAGGTTGAACGCCATAAAACAATCTTAAGTATCACCATGAACATCCATAAAGAGCCACCTCATTTACTTGCAAAAAATCTGGACATCAGACCATCTATTGATAGAACAGAGAACAAAGCACCCTCCAACCTATTGTCCCATGCAACTCCTCGCCAATAGAACGACTAGGCAAACAATCAGACTGATAAAAAAAAAAAAACATGACACCATCGAGCGATGTGCAACAACGGGCACCGAAGCAATCGAAGCAACGCCATGTTTCAACCCACATCCAAGAATGCCCCATTTCCTCCCCAAGACAGAACTGATTAGGTACCAAAGGTGAGTTGAAATAACTAACCAACCCACTGAAACCTCACATCACCATAGGATATCCAAAAAGAAACAATTCTTCCATCAATTAGAAGCAAGAGCTTTAAAAAAAAAAAACCAAAAATTCTCACGTTTTCTTCATGAGAGCCTTCTCCGCATATCGCTTCTTCGCGAAGAGCTTACCCTTGATACCCAGAGCCTGCGTCGTTCAGAAACAGGGCATGAGATCATGCATATGCCAAAAAAAAAAAAAGCAGAAAGGGAGCTTAAGGGAAAACGAATGCGTACTTTCTGGGCCATGGCAGAGCGCTTGTGGACTTCACGAGCCTCCTTCTTGCGCTTGCGCTCGAAGTGGTCATGGCGGTAGCCATGGAGCTTCCTGTGTCGTTCGATGTAATCTCCTTGCGGCTACAAGCAACAACACCACCAACACCGCCCCACGCGAAACGGGAACCGCGCAAGATGGCGAATTTGATGAGAAATTCAAGAAGCCCGAGCGAGATCAAGAACACGAATCGCGGGGAGAATTCAGAGAGAAAAAAGCTTACCATGGCGGCGACTGGAGGAGGAAGACGGCGGTACTGGTGTGGCCGGAAGAGAGTGCTCGTAAACCCTAAATTGAAACTGAGGGGAAAAGGAAGGGGATTCTAATTTATTTGGGCTTTTGCCGGTTGTGAATCTGGGTTCGGCCCGCTTTGACTCACTGGGCTGGACTCTGAAGTCTCATTTAAGAGGTAAAGAGAGGAAAATATAACCTCTTTACCCGGGGCCAGCTTTGGATCCTTGGTTGTAGGGTTACATCATCTAAGACAAGGATTGTTGCCAACCAACAAGCACCGCCAACGTTCATCCTCCAATAAGGTGGACGCTTGACTGCGTTTCTTATTTTAATGTCTCAGTGTCTGCATGCCCTATTTCCCTAATTCCCCTTTATATCTTTGTCGTCTCCTAAAAGAAGGAATACCCTCTAGTTACTTTACATCCTGAAAGTCTAAAGGTTTGCATAGAACCAAAATGAAGTCTTTTAAAGACATGCTTAGATCTATATTTGCATATATATAAATCTTAAACTATCACATTTTAATCATCCAAATTGGCTCTCTGATGCTCAAGTTAGAAATTGGAGAAGGAAAGGAAATGTATATAATTTAGATCAGAGTCAAATATTCTACACCGGTTTGTCTGCTTCCAAACGAATATTTATAGGATTTTATATTTTTACCTGTCAAGTTAATGTTAACAGATAGTCATTAAGCTTTGATAAATATCGGTTTGTTATGACAAATGGCAATACATCGTGACAAGCATGATGTATGATGGCATGTGGTGGTCAAACCATTCAAAGGCCAATGGGTTTTTGATCTTTCAAGCAATGGCTTCTCCGTTCATTCCTCCAGTAAAATGACTTATGGTGGGGGGGTGGGGGTCATGTCGACACGTTCCTCGATGGGTTGTCCTGCCTCAACTCAGCAACTGAGCCAATGGCCCTTTTCGGGTCAGCCTTCTCGTTGGCATACGATTAGATTATGTGGCGAGGTTACTATGGACGTATATCCGAGATCTAACGATTTTGTCAACATGTCGTTATCACTCGCCCCGCTTTTAATCTCAACGGGTGCAACACGTAAGATATGAAAATAGACGAGATCTATAATGCGGCAATCACATATCTTCAAATGGCCTAATTTCATTCATCCATCTTTGCTTATTTAGAGCTGGTTTTCTCTTTCCAAAACCAATGTTCTCCCGTCTCCGAAAACTTTTACACACAAAACCTCTCTAGTTGCATTGTTCAGCATTCCAAAAAAGCTTTCAGTCCTCTACACTATGCTAAACCGTTTGACAACTATTTTAAATAAGTTTTCAACCAAATGCTAGTTTTTGAAAAGCTGAAAGCCCAATGCTGAAATTAATTTTTTTCTTCCAAAATTATCCTCACTAATTTTTCAAATTTTCGATTTTGTCCCTAGTGAATTTTTTTATTAAAAAAAAAAGACAACCCTTCACAAGTCTGGCCAAGAGTTTGGTTACAGTACACACACATAATATACCCAAATCCCATTGTAAATTTTTTTTTAACAAACACACATTCAACTCAAAGTCCATTTATAAAGGGGTTTTAACCAAACACAATTTGCATTTCCCCAAATAGTTTTGACTTTCAACATTCACGTTACACCAAACGCACCCTCTCTAAATTCCTCAAAGTCTCAATCTCTTTAAGCTCAATTAAATTAAAGGCAAATTCTAGCCCACAGAATCACACCTCACTCCAATGGGGTGCTCTTTTGTCCTGCCTCCTTGCAAGGCTCTTTGTAAGATATAGAAGTCGAAATCTACACTTGAAACTAAATTGTCCCCACTCCACCTTCTTGAGAATATGGGAATTTAAACCCTCCATCTCCTCCTTCCATATTAGAAGAGTAGCCACTTGAGCAAACCCTAGTGGGTAAACCATAATAGAATCATTAGTAGCAAAAAAAACACTTCTTTTCGAATCTATATAGCAAATACCATCACAATTACGATCACATTTCATGACAACTAATAAGATTGGCAAAAATCATAAAATTACAATACAATTAAGTGTGAGATGAAATCAAACTACAGATCCAACACTACAGCAACACAAAAGAAATCAACAAAACATAGAGAATCGAGAGAAACTTGCATTTGACATATGTATTCTCTTTCTAGTTGGAAAAATAGATTTCACCACCTGGATTGGCCCCACAATGCTTAAATTATAATGTAGAGGAGAGAAAATGTGTATAATTTAATCAAACTGGAAAATTCAAAACCTATTTCTCAGCTTCTAAATAACTATTTTGTGAGTTCTCTATTTTCACCTATTGGATTAGTGTCTAAAGATGATCATCGAGTCATAACAAGTGTTGATTTGTTTATAACAAATCTCATTACATCGTAATGGATGTGATATATTACGACACATGGTGGCCAAACCGTTCACAAAGCAAATAAGTTTTTGAACTTTTATGGAGTGGCCTCACCTTTCACTCTTCCAAGTATGGCATGACTTGGGAACCTATTAAAGAAGAACATTTGCAATGACCCTTATTTAGCAAGCCACGGCTGAACTCAAACGAAGCTGGAGCATGCTTTATTAAGAATTGAAAAAAAAAGTGGACCCAAAATAAGTCATCCACTCATTCTCAAGTAGTTCCAAAATAAAACATAATAGTTTCTGAAAAAAGGATATTTCAAAGAGGCTCCAAAGGATTAGTAATCCAATTAGGGGAGAGAATTTCTTTGATGGGCTGTGGTAATCCAGTCTGTAAAAGAATTAGCATCACAAGAGCAATAGGAGGATAAGTAGAGATGTGCAAAAGAACCAAGACCTGCGCAATCTACCCGAAACTAGACTGGACTTGCCCGGAACCAATGGTTCTTAAGGGAATCAGTCGGGTTCTCAGTTCCAATTCATGAGAACCGATGGGTATCGGTCCGGTTCTCAATTCCCTAGGCAAATCCATCCACTCATCCCCACTTAGACCGAATCGGTTATATTATAATAATATATAAATTTTTAATATTAAAAAATTCGAAATCAATAAATCTAAAATTGAGGGCTCACGTTGTTCTCTCTCAGTTTTTTAGTTGCTTTGACTTGAATAAAAGAGATAAGCTTGATTGGATTGTTATCTAGCTCAATCAAGTCAAACAAGCAATTGTCTAAATTTATTCACCATACTTTTGCTCTAGAGGGTTCCAAAGGTTCTTATCTCTAAATTAAAAACCTTCATCTTAATCGAGAAAATATTATTCAAGGCAAATTTGAATAAGATAAAAGGATGACTTTTTTCTTGCGCATTCTCATTCCGGTACTAAAGTGCCAAATTTGCCCATTAGTTCCTTGCAACATTATTAAGCGCACGGAATTTTTTTCTCATTATCTTGCCAATTTTGGTTTCCCTCATTTTGGTTGCACAAGCCTAGATTGACAATATTTGGTTGATGTTTTGTGAGATTGGTTCCATGAATCCATCTGAGAATCGAACCACCGGAAACTAGATGAGACATGGTGGTCCAGTTTTCGAATGGATCCATGCAACCAATTCCCAATTCTCAATTTCAATTTTTCAAAACCAATCCTTAGTAGGGCGATTAGTAGGGCGATTCCCAATTCTAGGGTGGTAATCACCCACCCGGACCATGAAAGGGTGGAGGAGAGAGAAAGGGTAGGGGAAAAGGGAGAAGTGAGAGGTGGGTTTAATATAAATTTTGGGTGTCCATGAGGACAAACAAGTCTTTTTAGGTCTTGGGAGATACAAAATATAAATTTTAAAATTTGCGAAGAGTTTTTTATAAAGATTATGCTTTCCTAAAATGTACAATTCGCATCTTCAGACAAACCCAAATTAGAAAGACCAATATACCCTCAACCATACTAAAACCCTTCTCTCACTCTCTCACACATATTTGATTTCTTCCCTTCATTTCCATATTTCCTAATATTGCATTCAGGAGAAGAGTGGTACAACACATTTTCTCTCAGAGATTGAAGAGTTCTGAAGTGAGCTATAGGTACATAAGCCTCCAACTTGCTTCAATAGAATCATTACGTCCTAGTAATAATGGCTGAAAAAGTCAAGTCGCTAGCATAAGGGTTAAAATCTGGAAACAGAGAACTTTGCTGTACATTTTTCTCCACGTTGGTCCTCATAAGGAAAACGTGCACCTAGGACTTCTGAAAAACAAAAAGAAAACTATTGGATTTTGATCCTCCTCTTCAGCTATGGGTACAGCTTAGCCTTGGATCCGATAATTTCGCTACGTTTGTTCAGGATAGCAAGCAAGGTGATAAGCCCTAGAAAGATTGGCACTCTGGTCCTTCGTTGAAGACACTGGAGTGTCCATGTACGGACGATGAACAGGGGGTAACAACAATGCCGATCGTTTATCCATGGTTAGCAAACGTCCGCACTCGCTGCAAGAGACAGAATGCTTGATGTTAGTCATTCAAAACAACAGAGAAGAGTAATGTATGGAAAGAAGGTGAATTATGCACCTGCAAACTTTTGTGAATAAAGTTTGATAGCTGCTGATCCAATGCTACAACATCATGGAAGAAGTCAATAAAACATAGACATTTTAGACTGAGACAAAGATTGTATAACAAACGATGAAAGACACGTAAGCCAAATAGCGCTTACCAAAAGAGATAATAGAGCAGTTTCAGCTTTGACTCCTACAAAATATTGTAGGGCCATGGCAGCATGATCCTGAAAAGAAAAACACTGCTAATAAACATTTGGAGAGACGGGTGCAAGCATCTAACAACAGGAAAATATTAAATCAAAAACAGCAGCCCTTACCGTGATATGCCTAAAAACATGATGAACTGAATGACCTCGAGCATGAACATAGCTACCTCCCTGTTAAATATACATGAATAAATAACACAGTTATGGGTATTTATAGCCAATAGCTTCCAAGGAAACAAAAGTAACATCAGCTAAAACAAAAGGCAAGGTACAAAAGATCAAAATATTTCAGCTAGAAACTTGTCCTCCAGACTGCAGTGAATAAGCCAGGCCCTATTTTGAACAGAAACTTAAGCCTCAAGCCCTCAATGCAGAATCAAACTTGTGTAAAATGTCTATGACGGGCTAAACAATGAAATGGAAATGAACAGTTCGTGCATTGCCTCATGACATCTTGAGCTATTAAAAAACTTTGGGAACTTAGATTTGAAAATTGTGGGACCATTCTAGAAAGGTCATATATAGTTTACACAGTATATGACAGGCTGCAAAATTAATGAGTTAACCAATCAAGTATAAGCTCTAATATCAACCGCAGGCATATACCCAAGAACCGAAATAACAAAATAATAAGATTTTGCAACCACCATACCAATGACGGATTGCCCCCTAAAGTATTTTGCAATTTTAGTTTCAACAAAATGGGAGAAAAGGAAGAGTATCGGGGTATAACTTATTGTCTTTGCCATCTTTATAAGACATGCAAGTCACAGTTATTTTTTTAAGTGGCAGAGAAGAAAAAACCACACTTTCTTGTCTTGCGGCTGGTTAATGACATCGACACCACTGAAAAGAACAAATGATGGCAAAGCTAAAAACTAAGAAGGCATTAATTATGATAATGCTAGTCTGGTCACTAAGCAGGGTCAGATATAAGGTATAAGTGCTAATTGAAGCAACTAAATCATTAAATTGTCAAGACATTATAGGAAGGAGATAGGTTTTCAGTTCTTGTCTCATTCAAAAATGCTGGTTCTTGTTTCTACTTATAAGGCCTTCTCTCATCTTTTTGCAGATTTTTTGACTCCACTCCAGCCACTGTTGATTCACACTTTTATACAATCGCTAAAACTGAAAGAAAATCACTCTTTGATCATTGGGACACACAGTTATTCCAATCTCACCCAGTGATTCCGCTCATAAGGCTGCTCTTTTGTTGCCACACGCTTCTGTTACTCAATGCAGAAAACTGCTTTTGTAAAGCTGCCAAAACTGGAACGACTCATCGATTCCCTCATCACAACATAAGAAATTTCCCAATGACCCTTTTCTTGATGAAAAAAATTTATCATCTGGCAATTTTCTGTTTGTAAAAACATGCAGACTTGGTTGTCAACACTATTCACAACAGGGTTGAACTAATTCAAAGACTAAGTCAATGCAACAGAAAGTAACAATTTCTTTCACAATAATGATATCGAGTTTGTCCACTTCAACTCTACTCCATAGCCTCAGCAAACCATATACCATTATTGTGCTATGTAGAAAAACTTCACCATCAAGACATGTCAGCATTTTTTGGGACATTTGTGTTGCTTTATTAAGCACAACAGTTACTGTGCTAGACTACAAGCAAAACAACACTTGTAGTGCTGTCACCAGCAGAGTAAAGTCAAGCAGCAATGAGAAATCTGCTTAACAAGTGTTAAACAAAACAAGGAAAAGCATGCAATACCACCCATCTTTCACAAACGCACATGAAGGGAAAAAAAAAAGAGAGTAGCAGCTTACTCAACTTATGCAATTTAAATGATGAAAACATCTCAAGAAGAATCTTAAGAGAAACAATAGAGGAAAAGCATGCCAGGGAAAACAGATTACCTCATCTGGAGAAAAGAAGGCCACTGCATCTGGGTCAACAGAACCCGCAGGATGCAATGATATTAAAGCTCTGAAGACCGAAGGAACCAGCAACTCAATCACGGCAACTTTGTCAGTATTAACACTTACAGTTCCAACAGGAGAAGGCCTTAGCCTATTTAAACCGTGAAAACTGTGTTCTTTCGATGTTTCTAGAAGATTCTCATTTGCAGAAGATGGCAGGGAAGAAGCTCTTTTCAGCCAATCCAATCGACCATGTGTCAAAACTTTGACACTTGGCATCTCTTTCTCCATGTAAATAAGAACATCAGATAGTGTCTTGTAATTACTACGGTCATCCTCCTGACTTGCTGTTGATACTCGAGAACCACAATGCCTTTTGGGTTCTGATTCGAGACTTTGGCCATTAAGACCATCATCAAGATGAGGGAAAAATCGTCGCTTCTGATCAGTGAAAGCCTTGAGAGCTAACCTAAAAAATGTGGGAAGCATGGAATAGTTATGAAATAGGATAATCAGTGACAAAATAATCAGTCATACAGGGATATAAATTCCCAAATGAAATTGCTGCGTTGGATGATTCTTGAGGAGTAAGTTCCTTTAGGCATCATATGTCAAGATCCTAAGCACCAAGGTTAGAGTTTCTTAATCATAACACTCAAGAAGTGAATCACAACACACCATAACATTATATAATTCTTAAACCCAACAAACTTCATTCTCTGTTCTTGATAAGAAGATAATCATATTATGGACGCTACTAGAAAAATGACTTCAAGAAGCAACGGTAAACATGGTAATAATGAAAGTACATTCACACTAGATTGTTTATGGAATAGAACACTTCCAAAAAACCATACTGTCATTACTTGGCCAGTCTTATTAATGAAAAATGATAGTTTCCTTTATAAACTCAATCCTATTTGTTCCAGCTCTGCAAGTTTTCAAAGAACTGTGGTTAATGTAACTATTATCATGCCATTCACTCACAGTTCAGATTAATTTAGTTGCTATTGTCAAATGATACTGCAGAGCATTGTTTCAATCTGCTGCAACTCCATTAGGGAGTTCTATACATCATTCTTCACTAAATCAACATTCTATAAGTCAGAATGGTCATCATGGTTGACCTTTTTTTTTTCTGTATGAGCATTGACAATAGTAAACCATATAACAGTTCATTCGATTTCCCCCTTACTTTATTTCCAGTTGTAGCGTAAAGCTTGAAGAGAAGTTTCTACTTATTATACTAGTAGTCCTATGTTTTGGTATTAGGTCCATGTGATGTCACTTGTACATGAAGAATTTAAGAAATCTCTCTAAACTAATTAACAATCAAGGAGTGGAAAGACTAGCGAGATGTAGATTAGCAGTGCTGATCAACTTGCAAAGAGATCGACAATATTGTGGCATTCCAAATTGCTAAAATCTAAACTGAGATTAACCAGACACTATAGCAAAATACTAGCAATATAGCTTCAAACATTTTCTGGGAACATATCGGCAAAAGACAGGGAAGTATATCTGCAAAAGACTAGGGACCCTATAGCAAAATACTAGGAAAAACCCAAGACAGCAATATAAGGAATCCTCATCAAGCTCCTAAAGGCAACAAGAAAAGAAAAGGGTAAACAAGGATATTCTCCAGGAAACGAAAGAGAACAAAGAACAAAGAACAATACCAGCATTTTTTCACAACTAAAACTGATGTCTATATTGTTCTACAGAGGAAACAGAACTCTATCACACTAAAAACAGAATCTGTCAAGCTTCATATAGAACTCCAAAAGTTTCGAAATATGTACAGACTTAAAGCTAACTCTGGTGAACTGAAAATTCAAATTCAAATTTGAGCGGAACGATCATAAAACAAACTCACAACACCAGCAGTTAAGCACATTCATCCAAATGGAATTGGATACATAGATACTGTGATGTTAATGTGCGCTATATAGTGCTAAATATCAGCAAATCCCCATAAGCAAGTTCACTGTGTAAAATTCATAACTGGACGCTCTGTCTTAACAAATTTTCATAGTGAGCTTTTCAGTTCGACTAACGAGCTGTTGACAGACATTAGTTGATTGTGCGCTACTGGTGACTAAAAATTCTATAATTTTATCCTATTATGAATACAAGCTATGCCTCGCATCAGTCTGGCATGGACTCTATTAGTGCCTCACACCTTACTCACTTTGAAACCATGGAAGAGAATAAATGTGGAAAATCAGGATCGCAACCTGGTCCTGTCGACAGCAGATGCACCGGCTTGTCCAGCCAACTGCCGCTTCCAAGCATACGCGACGACGGCACCGTCAGGGCAAACCAACGGCATGTGCAGACCCCACGAATTACTTCTCGATCGCAGAGACTCGTTTAAGACCCCCGACTCTTCCAACAGCTTCCCTAAACAAAAATTTGGAAAAGGCAAAATCTTTCAACACCGCCTACAAGAATCTAAGAGAAATTGCAGATTCCTAATCCACGCTATGCAGCACAGACGCCCTTGTCAAGCTGAAGAGCAGATGCAATATGTGAAGTAGAAACCCTAATTCCAGGAAAGAGGGAGGTCAAGATTCAGGTACCGATGGCGCGAAGATCCTGGAGGTGCTGACGCATGGAGGTGTCCTCCTTGGTGAAGGACCGGTGGGGCTTGGTGCTCTGGTGCGGCTGCGCGGCCACGAAGAGCGCTTCCAGGATCCGGTCGGCGCCGAGCCTCACGTCGGCGATGAGGCGCGCCGCCTGCGACAGCCGATCCATCGCCAGGGCCACCTGCTTCGGCGGCGCCTCCGCCCGGGGCTCGCTCGCCGGCGGCGTGGTCGGAGCCGGAGCCGGAGCCGGGTTTGGGCGGCGACGCCACTTGGGCCGTTAGCTGCTGCTGCTGCATATTTTCTGCGGGAGCACCGGCTTTCGCCGTTTTGGTCGGCCGGAGGAGTCGCTCCCGTCGAATCTGAATTCAAACCGGCCGGTTTTTGGACAATTTTTTTTTTCAACCTTTCACGAGGCGAATTTACGTATATCAAGGGTTCGCGGGCGGGCGACAACTTACCTCTGACCTTCCAATTTTTAAGGTTTTCAGCAAAGGGTCATGTCCTATTTTTTTTTTTTTCGATTGATATCAAGATGGTGTCGATGGGTATTTCGGATATTTATTAAGCCCTTTTTTTACTTTAAATAGTTTATTTGTAATGTGGTTATTGTGCATTACGTTACAAGAGTTGATTCAACAAAAAATGTTGATTTCATATAATTAATTACCTGATGAGCGTTTTTACGATGCTCTTGAATAAAATTCTTTTAACATGTATGTGTCGTGAATTGTATTCTCCTGCTCCCTTGTGAGCTAAAGAATGAAGTTTTGTAGTATTGGTGTAAAGAGTAACTCATGCGGAGGATGATACAACTTGTTGATGAGAGTAATGTCAAGATATTTGTGCCAAGAGTTATAGAAAGGAATGAATACTATTTTAGATAATCTTTGAAAGTAGAATTGACCTTCCATGCATAAATTGATCAATAGCAGATACTACTCTCTTGAGAGGTCATAGTAGGGGAAAACTAGTTGTTGTATCAAAGTATTCTATATGTCCCACTTAAGGATTTGATGTTTGAGCTAAACTGGACTTAATATGATCCAATATGAGAATTCGATTTACCATATTGTTTTTACAAACAATCTTTAAAAGGAAGGCTAGCATGGTGTTCTTGACTTTCCAGGTGTTGCACGGGCTATTCCTTGACCAAGAAATTGTTGACCCGCAACAAATGATATCAAAGTGAGATCCATCCAATAGGTGGATAATTTGGGGAATACTTGCAATCTACCTAGTTCTATGAAGGCAAAGAGTGATTGCTAGGGCTAAGAGGAATTGAATAAGGTGCAACTCTAGTCAAGTTTCTAGGATGGCCACGGGGAATAGGAATGTATTGGATTACTTACCAAAAAGGGAAAACATTCTTAGATCATGGGTGAATCTCAAAAGGAGACCTATTATTGCGTTTCTCACAAGGAAAGAAACATCCATTGATATCTTGAAATCAAGAAAAGTCTAGTGGGCAAATGAAAATGCTACCAACGAAGTGTAATTAACTCGACATGCCACACTTGCCAAGGAAAGCGCAAGTGATCGGAGATTCGCCTACAACTTTGATTGGGGGAAGCTACGAACAAAGTGGAGTAACTTGACCTGTTGGCGAGTTTTTGTCATTCATCTAAGTCCAAAGGGAGTAGTTGGTATTGATGGTTGTGGAATATAAGGAAGTGATAGAGTAGCTTGCAACAAGGGTGTTAATAATTGCACGAGAATGTCACAAATCAACTTCTCCTATACCCTTATGAGCTAAATAGTGGAGTTTTATAGTTTTGGGGTGAGGAGTGATTGGCATGGAATGGATGATACAACTGATTTGTGAGAATGATGTCAAAGTATATGTGCTAGAAGTCTCATATTAGAATGAATATCATCTTAGATGATCTTTCAAGACGGGGTTGAACTCTTGTCGACAAATTAATTGAGAGTTGATGTCACTCTTCTCATGAGGTCACAACAGGAAAAAACCAATTATAGTAACAAAGTGTTTTATATGTCTCACTCAATGGATTAAATGTATGAGTTAAATTGGGCATAGTATGATCCAATGTGAGAATGTGATTCGTTGTATTATTCTTAGAAACAATCTTTAAGAGGAAGGTTGGCTTGGCATTCTTGACTCACTAGAAGCCGCATTAGGGGTGTGCATTGGACTCGGGAACCGCCGGACCGCCGGAACCGGACCGGAACCGCCCGGAACCGGCGGTTCTTGAGGGAACCGGTCCGGTTCCCGGGTCCAATTGTTGAGAACCGGTGAGAACCGGTCCGGTTCCCGGTTCCGTGGGCGGATCCGCCCACCCGGACCGGACCGGTACTATTTATAATTAAAAAAAAATTAAAAAAAACAAAAGTCGCAAACGAAGCCCCCTGCCCCTAATTCGCGAAGCCCTAATCGCGTTTCTTCTTCTTCAACCTCCGACTCTCTCCGTTCCTTTCCTTCTCTTCGTCTTCGATTCCACGGTTCCACGGTCCACCCCGAGTATCCACGCCGCCACCGCGCTCCTCCTCCGCCACTGTCCCGCCCCGTCGCGCCGGTCACCACTCGCCGGCCGGCCAACCGCTGCTCCTCCGCCTCGCAAGAACTCTTGACCGAGCCGGCGAGCCCCTTTTCCGTCACTCAACAAGGTAAGAAGGCCTAATTTGCTTCTCATCTCTTGATTCTCTTCCGATTTCTTCCTCAGTTTTTGATTATCTCTCTGTTTCTTCCTCAATCTCTTCTCCTCGTCTTCGATTCCTCACCAAGCATTCACGCCGCCGTCGTTGCTCCTCCTCGCCACGTCCGCCCCCTCGCGCCGGTCGCCACTCGCCACGCCCGCCGCTTCTCCTCCGCCTCTGCTGTCCGCCCCCTCGCCATAAACTCTACGAGCTCAAAACTTCCGGACCGGCGGTCCGGAAACCAAAATTGTTTCGCTCTTGAAAACCAGAATTTTTGGCGTCAAAATCGGTTCCATGGATCCACCCAACAAACGAGTGGATCCCGGTTCCGATTTTTCGGAACCGGTCCTTAGCGGGCGGTTCCCGGTTCTAGGTCGGGAACCGCCCGCCCGGACCATGCACACCCCTAAGCCGCATGGGATATCTCAAGCACGTGACATATGCCTCTCCAGAATGATTGCAATATTCATTCTAATATTGATGATTTCTTGGATTGCGATTTACAATTCTTGAGCTTCATGGGATATGGTCCTGCAATTAGTATTAGGTCTCGTTGTTTATACATGTGTGTATCGTACGTCGAGACTTGTTTGTCTTTATATTATCCCGAGAAAAGGGAAATCATCCCTTAGGAGTTATTCACAAAACTATGACGAGATATTTTTTCCTCAAAATTAGCAAAATGTCCCGTTTATAAATAATCAGTATATTAACACATTTTCGTTAAAAATTACAAAAAATAATAGAATCAGCATATGTTTCGTGCCGTTATCATAAGAACGAAGGTTGAGGGATGATCTCATCCATGGGAGGGTTCAATTTATAGGGTGTATTTGTTTTGTAAAAAATAAATGATTTCGAAAATATTTTTCTCAATATGTTCAATTGTATTGCTTGAAATAATTGATCAATAAAAAATATTTTAATAATCGATAACTATTCACATCTAAATATTTTCATGAATGTTGCAAATATATTTTTTCTATCTTTTTTCTCTACAAAGAGTTGACTTGGATATTTAAGGCGCGCATTTAATAACCATTTTATTTCGAAATAGTTTTAATAAAATAAATTTTTTTATTTCTATTTCTAGAAAAATTTCTAAGCAAAAATAACCATTTGATAACGGCCATTAAAAAATTTATTCTTTTCGGACGACGGCGGTGACGACCAACGACCTTTAATATAAAAAATAAAAATGATTTAGTAACAAAAAAAATAAAGAATAAAATAAAATAAATCATAAAAAAATAAAATAAAAATATCCTTAAAAATAAATTTATTTTATTTATTCTATTTTATTTTATTTTACCAATAAATTTATTTTAAAATGAATAAAAATTAAAAATTAAAATAAATTTATTTGGCAAAACACTCAAGGCAAATAAAAATAAATTATTTTTATTTATCATAAATAAATTATTTTTAATTATTTAATAAATTTATTTTTAATAAACTAAAAATAAAATGGTAAATAAAAATAATTTATTTATTTTTAATAAATTTATTTTTATTTTTAAATGAATAAATGAATATATTTATTTATTTTTATTTTTAATAAAATGAGGAGAGGCGGAGGATGAGGCAAAGACGTAGAGGAGATGAGGGAGGACTCACCGAAATTATGATTTCTTCCGTAAATCGAAGAAAAATTTATATTTCGATTTCTCTTCTAAATCAATTTTTGAAATAAAATCTATTCCGGAAATAGAAAAATTGAGTAGGTTTATCAAACGGGTTTATTCTAAAACAGTTATGGAATAGAAAAATTATTTTTGGAACAAATTTTGGTTATCATGCACCCTCTAATTTTCTCCCAAATCTAGCTTGTTTTGACTATTATTTTTCTAATTAAATTTACATTAATTTAATATTCTCTCTAAAGAAATTGATGTTGGATCCGCTGAACTCGTCACGCATTTCAAAAAAAAATTTTAAGCGCGCGCATGTTCGGTTGGCGCCGGATCCATTTGAAGCACAAAACCAGAAAACCTAGGCGCGAGCGTCTTTCTTGCACCGACGGAGCTCCGCACGCGATCGCGATGCAGCCCAAGATCAGTTCCTTCTTCTTCAACTCGCCTCCTCCTCCTCTTCCTCCTCCTCCGCCTCCGTCTCCGAGACGCCCTCCAGCTCCGTCTCCTCTCCTCCCAGACGACGGCGGCGACGACGACCTGGCGATTTGGGAGAGGACCCAACACGCGTTCGTCGCGACGTACAAGCGGAGAGCTCCCAAGTCGCTCCGGTACGACTCGCCCCTCCGCCATTGCCTTTTTGCTTTTTGCCTGGGTCTTCGTTCGAGGAACGGAAAAGAGATTCTGGGTCTTTCTGGAGACGTGAAATTGGGCGGTTTCCGAACTAGAGTGGATCGCTCGATGCGATGGAGCTTGTGTTGTGTGGATAATTCAGCTACGATTGATTGCATTCAACCTGATTTTGAGTACCCGTCAGGCTCAAGTTTGTTGATTCTTTCTCGTTGATATTTGCCGCTCTTCTTTCGGCTATAGGTCTGAAATTCTCGAGGATTCGAGCAGCGGAGAAGCGACGAAACTCGATTCCGTGGAACCTGGCCTAAACCCAGAATCAGTAGTAGTTGGCGGTACGAAAGTGGTCAACAGAAACAAGAAAAGGAGCTATGCTCAGTTTCATCTGGAGTTGGGGCAGTCCGATTTTCTTCTCCGGACATGCTCTGAGTGCGGGATCAAGTATGCGCCCGGGGACGAAGGAGATGAGAAGGCTCACGCGGCATTTCACAAGAATTATACTCAAGGACTACAGTTTAAGGTGAGCCAATTCGAAACCTTGGCTTGTCCCTTTTGCTTCGACGGATGTGCACTTATTGGTCTTGCTTCGTAATTGTTAACAGGGTTGGCGCAGTGAAAGGGTCGTAAGCACACCTTCCACTGAACGAGGGCGTATCGTTATGGTATTGGATAGTGACCCTCCTGCTCAAAGAAACAAGGTTTGTCTTTAAAATTTCTCTTTTTGATATTTAGGAGCTATTGCCTATTCCTGACTCGATGTATGTGTGAGTCCTTTTCCTAAAAGGAAAGCCTGCCAAGCAATTTGTGTTTCTTCATGACAAAAAAAAAAAAAAAAAAGAAAAGAGAATTAATAGTTAGAGCTGCATATTCTTTTGCAAAGGGTCGGCTCTCTAGAATCAACGGCGTGGAGCTTCATTTCTAGAAAGGTGGATGATGGTATTTGGGGATGGATCTGGTGCGTAGATTGTTTGCCTAAATTGAAAGTTCATCTATGGAAACTCTGCTCTAATGCTTTTGTCTCTTTCAGTTATCCCTTCATGAGAGAGATTACGTCTAATGAGAAATACCCTTTTTGTGGGGGAACAAGAAACCACTGAGCATTTGGTTCTGCTATCTCCTATGTGGGAGTGCATCTGGTCTGGTACGTCGAGTTTGAGAGTAAAGGGGGAGGAGATTGATCAATGGTTTTAACAATTACTTCAGGATGGGAAAGCTGAATCGGAAAAGGAGTTCTCTAGGATCATTGCCATGTGTTGGTGCATTTGGAGTGGCAGAACTTAAGCTCTCTTTAAATAGTTAACCCCAGATCCAGGAGTTATGCAGGCTCTTTAACAGGCTCTAGTTGAGTACATCAGCCTAAAAAAAGTGAAAGTGCATCAGAAAATGCTAAAACTGAATGAGAATAACCTACATGTGAAGTCATTGGAATAAATTGTGTTGATGGAGATGCTGTTGTTGGTATGATAGCTAGAGATAGCTCTGATTTATTAAGAGGAGTGGGTAAGGCTGGTTCATGTGCTGTTGTTGGTATAATAGCTAGAGATAGCTTTGATTTATTAAGAGGAGTGGGTAAAGCAGGTTCATGCTTCTGACACTGAAACTACATGAGCACTTTTTATTTGCTAAGGTATGCAATTAGCTAAAAATGCTGGCTGGAGGGGAGAGACTGTGGAAACTGACGCGAAAAAGCTTTTTTGCAACCGGATTTGAACAAGTGATGGACCTGTGAGCCTGTTTTAGAGGAAATCAGAGGACAAAATATATATCCTGGTTTGAACTTTGGCGGTTAAAAGAGATGGAAATGACTGCTCCAATTGGGTAGCCAGTAGTAACAACAAGCAAATGTTTCAAAGTGATTGGATGAATTTAAACCCATTTGGTTTACAAGTTTTACTAGACAGAGACAGAGACATCTAGACTAAAACTCCTCCATTATCATGATCTTTCTTAAATGATGCAAAGATGTTTATTTAGGGCATGAAAAAACTAAATCTTGATTGCTTTTGTGTTTGAAGGTACAAGAGGTTGTGAAGATGATGGAGGTGGAGCTTGGATCTGGATGGATTTACCATAGGCAGTGTAAGGTGATTACAGCATAAGTTTTCTGTATTATCATTGTTGGAAGTTCTGATATGATTTTAATATATAAATTCTACCTACGCTACTATATTGACATTTCAGCTGAAAGGAAATGATTTATTTTACTATTCTATGGGGAAAATTTTGGATATGGATGTTGACCTGTTCATGCATGTTGCATCTGTTCGTTTTTCAGTACTGAGCTTTTGACATGGTACAAATGCTATCCAAGCAAAGTTGTTCTGTTGTATGAATGCTCTTCCAGGGATAAACAAGAATTTGAGCATTTCATATGCAGTTGTTAGCTGACACGTTGGCTTTTCTGAACTTTAATTACCTTCCAGTTCGCTTTCCATTTTCTGAATTTTTATTGGACATCTCATTATGGTCGAAAAATGGTTTCAGCCTTTGTTTTGTGAAATGGGGCCCGGGAAGATTACTTCATGTTCATTTCGGTTATCTGGTTTGCAGGTATATCTATTTGTAGTTTCCCAGAGAATTGCTGGATGTTTAGTTGCGGAACCCATAAAAGAGGCATTTCAAATCATCTCCTTTGGAGAGAACAGAAGAGCAGAAGGCGCCGCCGTTAAGGATACGAGAGCAAAGTCAGCTGCCCTTCAATTTGGGAATGTGGTCTTCCAAAGGGAAGCAGTAAAAAGAGGCACTTCCTTTAGGAAATGTAAGAAATTGAAGGGGAACCCACTAAATGGAGTCGTCTGCTGTGAAAAAGAAGCTGTATCGGCCGTCTGTGGCATAAGAGCCATCTGGGTCACTCCCTCCAACAGAAGAAAGCACGTAGCCACTCGATTACTTGATGCTGCTAGGTATCGTTTGTCTTTATCTCCACATCTCTGGTATCCACCGTTTGCTGCTAGGCTCCATTGTTTTTGACATATTTTATATGCTTCTCTTTGTCGATGGCAATCTTGAGTCACAAAGTCGACTTGGGAAAGTTTGTCATTCCTCTGACATGGCAGTCGATCGCAAGATGCTTGGACCTGAATCACATTTGATTCATAATTTGACGAATGTTGTTCATATTCTGATGATGCAGGAGTAGTTTCTGCTCGGGTACTGTTCTTGAGCATTCTAAGATGGCATTCTCTCAACCGACTTCCGCCGGCAAGGCATTGGCTTCCCATTACATGGGGACTGAATACTTTCTTGTTTACAAGGCCGACAGATCGGAACCCTGAGGCCGTCGTCTTCATAGTCGATGAATAGCATGTATGCATTTTTAACTGTAACCATCTGAATCCGCAATAACATTCGGTCTGTACTTCTTTTACCGATCCCAGCTATTTAAACTCAGATGGTTCTTTTGAACCGAGGAGCAATGGCTCTTCCTGATGGGGTCCAAAGTCATTTCTGGGTTCGTTTGCGATCGAAAGAATCGTCCCGTGACACTGAGCTTCGCGGAGCCATCGCGAATGTTTCTGGAAGCCTTCAGGATCAAACTTTTAGTCTTTTCGTGTGTCGCTTTCTCTCTTTCTTTTCGTCCTTTTCTGGGACTAGCGTCGATTTGGATCCCAGCGGAGGACTTTTTACGTGGCCAAAAAATTGACCCAAGACCCGGTCAAAGCATATTAATTACAGCTAATTCCAGCATTTACTTTATTGAATGAACGCAATTAATATCTAAATGACCTCTCAACGAAGATTCAGCAAACGTAATGACCATGACCACCAAAGGGAAATTTTCTCAAAATCCAAATCGTAGTATTTTAGCAGTCAAAAGTTCCAGAGTTATATATGTTTTATAATATTTATGTAAGGGTCTGTTCCTTAAAAAATAATCACTTTTATATTTTGAACTAATTAGTTTATAGAAAATATTTTTATTGTTAGTGGCAATTCATGTTAAAAAAAATTTGCGGACATTTAAAATATTTTTTTCATTGATCGATTTTTCAAAGTGATATAAGTGGTCATTTCCAAAAAATATTCTTAATGATCGGAATTCAAAGTACTAACTAGTTTGATTTTCTACTCTATTGAAAGCCTTCTTCGAATTTCTTGTCATGATAAAATGATCTTATCGGTCCTTCTCATTCTTACATTTGTAAAGATCTTAAATCAATGTCACGAGAGATCGATTTCAGATTTAATTAAAAAAAGAAGAAGCCAAAAAAGCAAAAAAAGAAGTTTTTTCGCCCCTTAACACTCAGGCCTATTCAAAAGAAGATTCTTCTTCTTCTTCTTCTTATTTTTGTCTTATATCTATAATCTTCCGTAAGATTACCAAAATACAAACAATCAAAGATAGCTTGAATCCAAAAAAAAAAAAAAAAATCGATCGACGAAATAAAAAGATACCCTTTCCAGAAATGGACAAAAAAAAAAGAAAAAAGAGAAGTCGCGAGGAAAATAGTCCCCGGATAAGGGGATGACGTGGACTCGAGATGCGATGAAACCGCGGATCCCCCCTCCCCGTCCTCCAAAGCGAGGAAGAAGAGAAGAAGAAGCAAGGAAATCGAGTCGCGATCCCCCTCGAAAAAAACTTGCTCGCCAAGTCACCCCTCCCCCACCCCCACCCCCCAAAAAAAACCTTCACAGCTTCTCCGTGCCGCGGAGCCGCGGCAACGCCCCTCCGTATTTACGCATTTGCCCTCGCCGCCTCCCCTCCCTCCGCGCCTGCCCATATATATATATGCACAGCTCGCTACCCTCGCTCTTCCTTGAATTTGATCGCGCCCCGGGCACCATCGACCGGCGCCGGAGCCATGCAGAACGCACCCGCCGGCTCGCTCTTCCCGGCGTTCTTCTCCGACGGCGACAGGGAGACCCTCCTGGGGACCGTCCTCGTCCACCCCTCCCTCCGCTTCCACGATCTCAAGCTCACCATCGCCCAGCGCATCGGGGTGCCCCCCAACCAGCTCGTGGTCTTCCTCGCCGACCGCGGCGGCGACCCCCCTCGCTCCTGGCCCGCGCGGGTCCCCGTCACCGACAAGTTCGACTTCGCGGCCGCCGCCCGCCGGGGGGCAGCCCGCTGCTGCTTCCTCGTCGTCCTCAGGCGGCCGAGGAGGGAGAGGAGGAAGGGCGGCGACGGCGGCGGCTGGGGGCGGGACGAACCGGCGAGGAGCCCGCCGGAGAACGCCATGCTCCTGAGGCGGGACCGCCCGACGGAGAGTCCGAACCGGGGCCGAGTTCCGGATTGGCCGGTCAGCGGGTTTCGACCCGCGGTGGCGGAGCAGTACAGGGAGCTGGAGCTGCAGGCGGAGAGGGAGAGGTACCTGGCGATGAGCGCGGCGCTCGAGGAGCTGAGTAGGCGGCGGCGGAACGCCGGCCACGGCCGCGTCTGCGAGAAGTGCGAGGAGGAGAAGCGGTCGGGCAGCCCCTCGGCGTTCCACTGCTGCCCGAACGACCCGGTGGTCGAAGGCGGGTTCAGGACTCGGGCCGGCCCGATCGGCCGGCCCGCCAAGAGGCCCGGCGAGGGCCCGGACGAGGTAGCGTAGGCCCGTAGGGCGCTCTCTAGCGATTAGCGAATAGGAAGAGTTGAGATCGAGTGTGGTTGAGTGTACACAAGGAATGTACGCCCGCCCAGCTTTTGATTAATAGGGAAAGTTACATAGGAAAAAATATATCTGTGTATATTTTCTCAGAAGATTTTGGTCCTCGACGAGGGGAGTGATAAAGAAAATAGAAAATATCGAATACTATAAATTTCGTATCATTTACTTTTTTCCTTGTTTTTATTGGTTTCACTAGAGTTTGGATTCTTTATGATAGATCCATTAACTATATGTTTTTTTTTGGTAATCTTTTTGGTACATCGATTACGAACTATCATTGTAAAATTATTAAATTTTTTTTACGTTGTAAATTTGAAATCAAATGTAAAATAATCCATAATGGTAAATACGCATGAAGATGTGTTGATTCAACATTATGATGATATGCATATTATTATTTTTCTACTTAGAGATGATATGTATATTTCAAGAGAACTGAAAGCACATGAGAATCGTGGGTGCATTTGTAATGAATCATACGGTTTTCCTAATTGGTGGTTTTATACTCACCATCTTCGAAATCTTGATTTTGTAATAACATAAGATTCCAACGATTACTTACCCAAATATTAGTGAGAATATATCTTTTTACAATAAGATATCTTTTTTTCAAGAGGTGAATTTCTTCAAATTCACTACAATCCCATCAACTAGGCACCACCACAAAGGTAAACTTTCAACTTGGATTTGATCCCTAGATTCATGGATAAGTACAATCCATTCATACACATAAATATGTGATTTTTATGTAAGATAAAATATAAAAATACAACACTTTTAAGCAAATCGTATGATTCAGTTTGATTAGATTTGATTCCCAGTTTTCAATTCACTAAATTAGAATTTTGATTCCGGATAAATATCTTGATCTGATGACTATGCTCTTATCAATTTTGTATTGAAAATCGAGGTTCTTAAATAGGTTCTTTCAAGCCAAACTTTCCAAACAATGCTCTTATCTATTTTGTATTGAGAATGTAGGATCTTGAATAAGCGAGTCCTTTGAGTCAAAGTCTTCTTCCCCTGATCTAAAATTAGAAATCATAAGAATCACTTTTTTCGAATATGAAAAGTAAAAATTGTGTTTTCCAAAGTATAAATTACATTGGTTTATGTTTATGAAATAATTGAATTAATTATAGTCATCCAAACGGTATTTTGATATGAATTTTTTTTCTTACTTTCGAAAACTAAAAAGATTGTTTCCATAAATGTAACCGAACTGCTTGGTCCGAATGTATTAGTAGCCTAGTGGTGCTATCTATCCAGATTAGATCCACCAAAATTAGTTAAGAAAGAACAAGTTCAAATCATGACGGGCTGCGGCCAAGATGATCCGATTTTTGTTGAGAAATTTTGTTTTGTTCATAAAATGAATTACATAGATAATGTTATTTAACTGTTTAAATCAAACATGATATCTCATTTCTGGCTTAATAGATAGCAAAATTCTCGAGAAAACAGAAATATTTAACTTGAAAAAAAATAGTGGAATGTTATACTTTGTTTTATCAAATATTTGCTAATTAAACATTCGCATTGATTCATTTATTGGATATTTTAAAGGGGAATTTAGGAAAGGAAGATGAAAAATCTCCTTAGAAGTTGGAAAAGTCATGCATGAATTATTTCGAAAATATCTTTTATTAAAATTTTTATCTCATTCATATATTTTCTTAAAAAATTGTCTCATTCAATAAGGTATTGATTTTTTCTTTTGTCAAATAAGGCGTTGGTTTAGATGGTGAGAAAGTATTATTGGTCTTGGTCTTGGTGGATGAATGGACCCTCAAATAAGGCGTTGATTTTTTCTTATTGGTCTTGGTGGATGAATGGACCCTCAAATAAGGCGTTGATTTTTTCTTATTGGTCTTGGTGGATGAATGGACCCTCAAGATTACTGAGGATGTGACCAGTCAAGATGCATGAAAACTGATCCGAGTATGACCTCACCGTTTATAATGAGAAAAAAAAAAGTCTCATTGCCCATTTACTTTAATTTGGTTATAAAATTCCGCATATTATTAGTTTTATAAAGTTATTCCTTTTTAGAATTATTTTCATCAATCTCATCGTCTATTTTCACAATGTCATCATCTATTTGGCTAACATGATTGAGTAGGGGTGGGGGTCTCGCTCTTCTAGTCATGCGTAAAGTTAAAGCAAAATCAAACGGTGTGGTATTTTTGTAATAAAATATTAAAATTCAATGGTCAGATTAAATTTGAAGCTGATTTTTTCATAGTACATAGCTTATGCATATACAAAAGATTTGAGGAAGAGCTTCAAAATGTTAGAAGAAGATATAATTTGGAATATTTAAATCAAAATTTAAAAAAGAGTTTATATTATTATGGCACGAGAGTTATTTGTATTTAAATTTGAGAAATATATATATTCGTGGCACTACCTTGCATCTATCTTTATTATTTTTAAATTCTAATCTTGTGGAGTATATCTAATTATGTGCTGCGAAGATATTGCATGTAATATATTCACAGAACCATGTATAGCCATAAAGGTCTATACTTATCTTGATTATTTTCAAATTCTAATCTCATGTAGCATCCCTAATTACATGCTGGGAAGATTTACATATAGATATATTCATATAACCGTAAATTTTCATGCTATTATCTCTCTCTCTCTCTCTTCCATCCATTCGGCCATCTTTTAACTGCCAAAATTTTTTTGACCAAAAAAAAAAAAAAATACTGCCAAAAATTTTTATGAACCACAAATTTATTTGATGAGTGTTTAAGTGTTGCTTTTAATTTTTAGTTAAACGTTTCACCTCAGTACAATGAACAAAATCGATTTGAAATAAGTCAGGGCTTAAATTCAGGTAAGTAAAGACCTCATCTAGAGAGTTTTTTCATACACTAAGCTAGTTACATGGCCCCGCACTAGTGAATGCATTTTAAATATATTTATTCTCCTTTTTGTTATTATTGTTCATTAATTTTTAACATGTATAAATATCTCGGGTTGTTCTTCATTAAATGTAGAAAATACCAAGTAAAAACATTTGTCAAATTGGATTGATCAGACTTAAAATGAACCGAAAAAGACACATAATATAAAGAGAACTCTGGATATTATTAGCTTGTTCACAATGTTGTTGTCATTTTCATTTTAGATTATGTGGATTTTAGTGTCATGTTCTTTAGATGACATTTTAATTCAATCTCAATAACTATGCTAAAGGTCAAAGACAATCTCTCCTCATCCATTATCTAAATTCCATCTGATATGTAAGATTAAAAGAAAAACCTCTTGAACCATAAACAAATAAACTAAAACTCACGAATTTCCCTCTTATTCGATTTTTTTTTTTTTTTTTGATAAATCAACTGCAAATTAAGGTCAAAACTCTGTCATGCGCCCTGCCACCGTGCCACGGTGAAAATTATAGAGGCTTCCTTTTTTTTTTTTCCCCGAAAAAGGATTTGCTTAAGTGACATAATTGTTAGCCTAGTAGCTTATTTATTGGAGGCCATTGGACAAGCATAATGCCAAAACGAATTGCCATGGGGCAAGGACATGTCAACATATTCTCGATTGTTGATATATGTGTTTTATTGACATATGTCGATATTTTTGCATGTTATTTTCATTTGTGTTCGCCTTAACTTGTTGCGACCCTCCCGAAGCAGCCCTCTCACATTTTGGGGAAAAGGGTTAAGAGATAATGTTGAAAATAGATCAACGGACCTTAATTAGTGTAGATTTTCCTAAACAGCTATCTTGCGCGACATTGGGGATGTTTGCTTAGATTGACTGACCTTTTATATGGGAGTCACCACTAGTTTATTAGAGTTGGCTAGGAACTAAATGAGATAGAGAAGGGTATGTCATTCGCTACGCAACTAGAGATCTAATTTATTCAACCGATGCCCTTTTAGTATCTTAACTTGATTCATTATTAATAATGTATCACATGCAATCTATTATCAAATTATGAGTCCTAAAATTCTTGTCCTCTAGGAGTCGATGCGATGCTTTTAGGTTGGTTGTGATTTTACGGGGAACTCGACTAAGCAAATGAAAACAACAAAACTAAAGTAAGAAAGCAACGTAAAGAAATTGAAATAATTACAACAACTTAGCAAGGGCAAAGTTGAAAGAGAAAATGTATTAGCATATTGAAAATATTAAAGCCTAAAGCTCATCTTAGAGAGTTTCACGTTCTGGAAAAAGTTTCAATTTCGTAAGACACATTGATCCGATAGACTTTTGATATGTCTCAGTCTGACAAGTGTACAAATAGATTTTTTATCCATAACTTTGTACTTAAGTAAGTATCAAATCTATTTCATAATTGACTTGATAAGTGTTAGTTCAATTTGTGTAATTGACTAATCGTCCAGTAATAAACTAATGAACCAAAACTCACGAACTTATCTCTTATTTGACTTTTTTTTATTATTTGAAAATATCCCAATTTTAAATTAAGTGGCTTTTAGAAGAACTTTAGTTTCTCTTTATATGTTTGCTAAATAAATTTTCTTCAAAGTATATAAACTAATTTAAAATCAGGAAAATAAAACGAACTGAAATGTAAGCATGCGTGTTTCTAATTTAAGTTTTTGTTCTTTTATTCTAGTGTATATATTTAGTGAATACTAAGTAAATCTTATTCAAGTACTAATTTAAGTCATCCTTCAAATTATCAGGATATAATTTTAAATTGAATTGAAAAATAATACATTTAACACATTATTAATAGAAGCTATCTCTCAAAGTAGGAGTATCATTCATGTATTAATATATATTTCTAGTTTTGACCTAATCACAAACTAAATCAATAAACGAATATATTTGAAGATACTTTATTTTTATTTGATATTGTTCAAATTTAAAATCAATGAGATAAATCCAAAGAGATAAGTGTTTGAGAAGGATTATAGAAATTTATTTGAAGAAATTTTATCTTTATCTTTGTCAACGTTATTGATCTCATATATTTAAAGATCCTTTTATTTACCCATTTTCACATTCAAATTTAATTTTAACAAGCGATAGATGTGCAAGTGTCACGGCCCAAAAGAAAGTTGATCCAAGAGGGTTCTAAGGGATGGGCATGACACATTTGTGGATCAAGCGACCGTCGGCTTGTATCCCTGAGACCTAGGGTTTTCTCAAGTCTTCAAAAATACTCATGGGGTGGGCAATACGGTAGTCGTATGTAATAAATGCAGGTAGTTGGTAGTTGGGGAGATGTGATCTCCACCGTTAGATCAATGAGAGATCTACGGATATGGTTTGCCTTGTAATTGTATATATAGGGGTCTCCTCCCTCTTATTGTACTTATTTCATTCACAAGTAATACAAATTCAGAACTTCTCTCTCTAGAGTTTGATTCTTGTGAGTTGAGTGTATGAAAGGCTGACTTGGGAGAAATCTAAGGCCGCACGGCAAGGGAATGCTATATTGATCGGCTCTGACACAAGGATGACAAATCACTAAATTAATAATAATTAGTTGAGTTTTAATTGTTAATTAGTTGAATTTAGGCTGTGTGGCACATAACGCTAGATTTGGCCTGTGACACAAGGATGACAAATCACTAAATTAATAATAATTAGTTGAGTTTTTAATGTTAATTAGTTGAATTTAGGCTGTGTGGCACATAATGAGTGGAAGTGCAGCTCTGTCTTTTGTTGACACCTAGATTTTAGTGGGCACATTCTCATGAAAAGATAAAAAAGAAGAAGTGAAAAAGAAGAAGTGAATGACAGTGAAGCAAACAAAAGAAAAAAAAAATGAGAAAAAGAGAAATGAATAATGAACAGATAAAAGGCTTGGAAGCTTATCAGCTCAATTCGTTTTCGGTATCTCTCGTGCCGCAATGCAAGGAACGGAATTCAACAATATTGGTATTCCGCCACAGCCTCATCTCATATATTCAGACGAGAGAATTCGCTGTCGCCCATCACTGAAACCCTAGATAGCTCCTGTTCCTGCTCTCGGCATCTCCTCCTCCATCCTCCGACCTGGAAGCAGCGGTCATAGGCTATCCAGCTTCTTGTCTTCCACCAAGGCTGCAAGCTCGCTACTCCAATCCCTGGCCAATGTGTCATATGCAGAATGGATGACGATTGGAAGTTTGAGCTATGGTGTTATGGTGTTTACATGATTGCCGTGTTGACCCTTTTGGTATTATTATTGATTTTCTCCTACTTAATTTGCATGTTTGTTGGGCCTGAATACCCTAAAATGAAAGTCGCCGAGCTGACTGTGTCAAATCTCACAGTCACTGCATCGGCAGGGGTCATTTGGAATGCCGAGAGGATTTCGGAGCCACGAAGTGGAGTGTTTCGTCTACTATCATTGGGACGCAACTCAACCCTTGACATTGGCGTCAGCGGAGCTGTAACAAGACCGTGATCAAGGTGAAATAACGATGGAGAAGCCTGTGGAGGGAGTGGTGGAGGACATGAATCGTGAGCAGAGAGGTCCGTAGGGACCGTGGCCGTCGGACTGGGTTTAAGGATGCAAGGCACTTACGTGCTTGGCTCGTGGTGGAAGAGGGAATATGGCCACATTGAAGCATACTGCGATAACGTGAAGGTTGCCTTTGCAAATTCTACGGGTGAAGGAAGATTGGTCACAAGTGACACTGACGGTAGTCTTCCGTCATGTTCCTATAATCGTGTTGATCCCAAGGACGCTTTTTAGCCATAATGTTCCTTTAATTTTCATTATTGATCAATGATTTTTTCACTGCGTGATATTTATTTTGATTATTTTCAAATTCCAATCTTGTGCATTATCCGTAATTAAGTGCTGGGAAGATATTAAATATATTCACATAATCATATATAACAATAAAGTTTCATAGTTTCGCTAATCTCCCTCTTTCATTCGGCCACTGTTTCACTCCCAATTTTTTTGAGAACCACAAATATTTTTTATGAATGTTTGACAGTCAGTTTTAATTTTAAGTAAACGTTTTTATCACAGTACAATGAACAAAATCCATTCGAAATAAGTTGGGGACTAAAATTGAAGCTCATAAAGAATACACTTAAAGAGCTATTTTAAACTTTAAACTAATTACTTGAGCCCGCGCAGTGACCGCATTTTAAAATATATTTATTCTCCTGTTTGCTATTATCATCAATAATTTTTAATCTATATAATATCTAAGGTTGTTCTTCGTTGAGCGTAGAAAATACAAAATAAAAACATTTCTCAAATTGGATTCACTAGACTTAAAATGAACTTAAATATTCATACGATATAAAGAAAAGTCTGACCATCATTAGCTTATTCACAAATTAGTTTTTGTTGTCATTTTAGAATATGTGGATTTTAGTGTTATATTTTAAAATGACATCTTAATTCAATCTCAATAACTAAGTTAAAACTCAAAGAGCATTTCTCCTCATTCGTTATTTAAATTCTATTTGACATATAAAATTAAAAGAAGAACCTGTCGAACTATAAACTAATAAAATAAAACTCATAAATTTCTCTCTTATTCGATTTTTTAAAATCAACTTCAAATAAAGTACAAAACTTTGTCATGCGCTCTCCCACTTACAAATCACAGAGACTTCTTTTTCCCCTAAAAAGGATTTGCTTAAATGACATAAATGTGAGCCACGTCCCTAAATTATTGGAGATGTCTTGCCAGAGGACAAGCATCGGGCCAAAACAAATTGCCATTTGGCAAGTACATGTAAACATATAATCCATTGTCAATATATGTGTTTTGTTCATCTATATCGATTTTTTTGCGTGTTATTTTTATTTGTTTTGGCATTTGCTTGTTGCAACCCTCCTGAAGCAATCCTTGCATTCGGGGGAAATGGGTTAAAGGTAATGTCGAAGGTGAGCCAATGGTCCTCAAGCAGCGCAAGGAAATTGAAACAATTGCAAGTACTTGGTGAGGGAAAAATTGGAAGAAAAAATTATTTAACATTTCGGAAATTAAAAGTCCAAAGCTCTTAGGATGTACTTGGGAAATGCAATTGCATCTCCCAGAACTCTCCAAAAAAATTGTCAAACGTAATTGCCTTCTTAGAGAGTTTCGCCTTCTTGAAAAATGTTTCATTTTCCTAAGAAACATGAATCCGATAGACATTCGATGCAAGTGTTCTAATAAATAGTGAAACCTCTATTTGTAGAGAGGAGGTGAGGCTGATTCAAGATTTTTGTATCCATAATATTCTACTTAAGTAAAAACCATATCTATTTCATATTTGACTTGATAAGTGTCGATTTGATTTGTGTAATCAAAAAATTGTCGAATAGTAAACTAATGAACCAAAACTCATGAACTTATCACTTTTTTTTTTTTAATCTAAAAATATCCCAATTCGAAATTAAATGGTATTTAGAAAAATATTAGTTTCAGTTAGGTTTTTTGCTAAACAAAGTTTCTTCAAAGTATATAATCTAATTTAAAATTAGGAAATAAAACTAAATGAAAAATAAGCATGCCTGTTTCAAATTGAATTGAAAAATAATGCATTTATCATATTATTAACAGAAGCTATCTTTCAAAGTCTGAGTTTCATGCATATATTATTAAATATTTCTAGTTTTGACCTAGTTAGACACTAAATGGATAAACTAATATATTTAAAGACACTTTATCTTTATTCGAGATTTTCAAATCTAAAATCAACGGGATAAATCCAAAGATAAGCGTTGGGGAAGGATTATACAAATTTATTTGAAGAGATTTTATCCTTTTCTTTATCAACGTTATTGATCAGATGCATTTGGATATGCCTTTCTTTATCCATTTTACGATTCAAATTCGATTTTAATATGCGATATACGGGAAAGGATGATAAATCACTAAATTAAAGTTTAGGTGCAGCTCTTGCTTGTGTCGACGCCTGGACTTTAGTGGACGAATTAAGCAATGCATTCTTGTAGTAGTCTAGAGAACAAAGAGAAAAGAAAACGAAAAATGAATAATAAACAGATAAAAATCAATAAAAAAGGAAGGGCTGAAAGCTTGTTAGATCGATCTGTTTTCAAAATCTCTCTTTCGCACCCCAATGCAGGGAAGGAAATTCAGAATATCGGCATTCGAATCGCTATGTTGGCGCTTTTACAGGACCACCCGCAACCTCATCTTCTCATAGATTCAGAAGAGAGAATTCGCCGGTTCCTCTCTCCTTCCCCCCATCGCCCATCACTTCTGTTCCTACTTTCTCATGGCATCTCCTCCTCCACCCTCCGACCTGAAAGCAGCTAAACATTCACCTGACCTGCCTTGGCCGCATGGCCCCCGGTCCAATCCCCGCCCACGATGCAGCAGATGCAAAACTGTTTGGAAGTTCGAGCTATGGCGTGTTGGTGTCGTGATGACTGCCATGGCGACCTTTTTGATAGTAGTATGGAATTTAGCCTTCTTCATCCGCGTCCTTGCTGGGCCTGAATACCCCGCGTTGAGAGTTGCTGAGCTGACCGTGTCCAATCTGACGGTCATGGCATCGGCCGGGGCTACTTGGGAAGCTGCCCTATTGGTGCAAAAACCGGAACATTTTGGGAACTTGTTCTTCCACAAAGTCCACTGCTAGAGCAACCCTTGGCATTGGCGTTGGCAAAGCCGTTCGTGCTGCGGTCTACCGACAGGACTGTGATCAAGGCGAAGATAAGGATGGAGAGGCCGGCGAAGGCGGTGGTTGAGAACATGCACCGGGAGTGCAGGTCCGTGGGGACAGTGGCCGTAGGGTTGGAATTGAGGATGCAGGGCACTTACGTGATTGGATCGTGGTGGAAGAAGAACTATGGCTTGATCGAAGCACGTTGCGACCACTTGAGAGTTGCTTTGACAAATTCTTGCGGCGAGGGAAGTTTGGTCACTGGCAATAACTTAGCTACCCTTCCGTCCGATAATCTGCCATCATGTTCCTACAATGGTTATGATTATTCATGGTAAATTCGAAATCAAATGTTATGATATGTAACTTTTTTTTTTTTTTTGGCATTATGATATGTAAGTTCTTTTTTATTTTTTAGCCGAGGACCAAAAACACATGAGAATCGTGAATTTGTAATAAATCATAAGATTTTCCTAATGGATGGTTTAACTCATCATCTTAAAGATCTTAATTTTGTAATTTGAATATCAAACATAAGATCCCAACGATTTCTTGCCCAAATATTGGTGAGAATATATCTTTTTACAATAAGAGATCTTTTTTCAAGAGTGAATTTTTTCAATTTCTCTACAATTGCGTCAATCGGGTACCACATAGGTAAACAATCCATCAAGCCCACGTCAAAGGTTTTTGAGCTTGTAATTGATCCGTAGGTTTCATGGATAAGTACAATTCGTTCATACGCAAACTACGTGATTTTTACTTAAGTTAAAAAATATAAAAATACAACATTTTAATGCAAATTTTACCACAGTTCGATTCCCAATTCTCGATTCACTTAATTGGTGTTTTGATTCCATACAGATATCTCGACCCGATGACTATACATTTATCGATTTCGTATCGAAAATGTAGGTTCTTAACTTTCGAAACTATGCTATAATCGACTTTGTATTGAGAATGTAGGTTCTTGAATAAAAGAGTCTTTTAAGCCAAACTCTCCTTCCCTTAATCTAGAGTAAGAAATCATAAGAATTGCTTTTTCCGAATATGAAAAGTAAAAAAAATGTGTTTTCCAAAAATAAATTATAATGGTTTTTTTTTATAAAATAATTGAATTTATCATAGTCATCTAAACGATTTTTCATATGATTTTTTTCTTACTTTCGAAAATTTTTAAAAATTGTTTTTGTAAAGGTAAACAAAGGGCCGTTGATTGATCCGAAATTGTTAGTAGTTGCTATCTATCCGGATTAAATCCACAAAAAAATTAATTAAAAAGGAACAAGTCAAAGACGAGCCAGGGCCAAGATGATCGGATTTTTATTGAGAAATTTTGTTTCGTTCATAATATGAACTACGTCAATATTGTAATTTTACCATTTGAGTCAAACATGATATCTCATTTCTGATTTAATAGATAGCGAAATTCTCCAGCAAATTGAAATATTTAACTTGAAAAAGGAAAACGGTGGGATGGAATTGATCAGCTATACTTTGTTTGATCAAATATTTGCTAATTAAACATTTACGTCCATTTTATTTATTAGATCTTTTAGGGAATTTAGGAAAAGAAGCTGAAAAATCTCCTTAAAAATAGGAAAAGTCATGCGTGAAATATTTTGAAGATATATTCTATTACAGGTTCATCTCATTCATATATGTCGTTAAAAGTTTGATAACATAAGGCATTATTTTTTTTCTTGACCAAGGTGTTGGTTTATATGATAAAAGAGCTTTATCCTATCTTATTGATTTCGATGAGTGCACCCTTAAGATCGCTTAGAATGGGACTAATTAAGATGCACAAAATCTGACGTAAACACTGCTTGACCGCTCATAAGAAAAAGAAAAGAAAAGCCTCATCACTCATTGACTTTAGTTTGGTAATAAAATTTCACATGTCGGATTTAAAAAGTCATTCCTTTTAGAATTATTTTCATCTATCTCATCATCTATTTGGCTAACATGATTGGGAAGGGCTAGGAATCTCTCTCTCTCTCTCTCTCTCTCTCGCCTACCTTTTTTTTTAATCTCCCTAGCTAATGCGTAAAATTAAACAAAAGGCGGTATCTTTGTAATAAAATTCAAAGGTGAGATTAAATTCAAAACTGATTTTTACATAATACACAGTTTATCCATATACAAAAGAGAGAAAACGCCATAAGAAACCTAAACTTTATTCATTGCGACACATTTATTGGGACATTAAAAGCCCAAAACTATGCCTACTATGACATATTTACCTTAAATAGTTTCTTGTAACAACAACATAAATCCCAAACTTGTGTCCATATGTCATATTCACCCTCCGTCAGGACATCGTTAGAAATCTATCCACATAAATGACAGAAGGAAAATGATATTGACATAGCGCCCACATAACTTAAGTCAAATAAAAATAATGTCATTTTGGTTTAAAAATTCCATCTGGCGTGGACGACGAGGGAGCCATTCTTGGTGGGGACGAAGGGCAGGGGCGAGATCGACTTGAGGATGGCGACAGGGGAGGCGGAGGGGCAGCCGGAGCCGATGGTGGTGGAAGACATCGGTCGGGACCGGCGTTCTGGGACGGCGAGCTTCGCGTTGGTTTTGAATCATTTTTTGTTTTTTAACTAATTTTCTATTAGAAAAAGCTTCCACTGAAGTTATTGATTTTCGTAACTTACCGTCCATTATTTGACAAATCAATATATCATGTGGAAGTTTTTACTTATATAATGACTACTGTGATGTGAACAATTCCTTGTTTTGCTCGAAGGAGGGAATAGCGTGCCGATAACAGATGACTCTTTGGTCCGATTGATCCAACATGCATGTACTCGCTTTTGGATATTGAAAAGAATGATCCATGTATGAAATGACTAATTTGTTTATATTTCGCCGGAACTCAATATCGCGATAAAATATTATTCATGGAAAATTATTTTTTTATTTTTATTAAAGGAGATAGGTTCTGTAATGATTCCGGATAAAGAATATTGCATAGATGAAAAAATCAATAAATTTACTTCAAATGAAACTAAATATACACAAACAATGTTGGAATTTAATTGATGATAAAGCCTGAATGTAACATGCAATGTCGGAATTTAATCGACAACAACGCACCTAGGATATACAACAAAGATACACATCGGAATTCAATCGATGACGCGGATTTAGATTCTACAATTAAGGGACATGTTGGAATTTAGTCGATAAAGTGAATCTAAAAGCTATAATTATAGTGCAGGAATTGAAAGATAATATGTTTGTTTGTTTGTGTGTAAGATCTCCATTAGTTGAGCACTAGTAGTTATGTGCCTATGATGTAACCACTTGAGAGTAATTCTTCTATTGTTTTAGGTATGCTTCTATATCTCCGAGAATCTCAATCCCATTTTCTCATGATGCCATGATCTTTTATCTTCAGGTGGTTACTTATTAAAATCAGGTCTTGATTTTTCGCCTTTTATCTCTTCTCTGTTATCTACTAGACTCCATTATTCTTTCCACGAGTGTTTTGAAATTAGAATATTGCAACTATTTCTTGGCGCCCTTTAGACGTCTGGTCTTTGTTCGATATCTTAATCGGGAACTTATCATTCCTTCTTCATCAATATTCTTGTTGCTTTAACTATCATCAATTATGCAGGGTTTTTTTTTTTTTTTAAATATATATTTGTGAGGGGGCGGTTGCCTTCGCCGTCAAGAGTTGTAAATCACCGCGTTGCACGGTGGTGGCGTGACTAGTCGCCACCATGGTGCAAGGGTCGGTTGGCCCTCATGTCGCGGTCGCTGAGGTCGTGCAGTGGATGAAGTACCTCGGCGCTGACCTCAAGCATGGCAACTTCACCGATGGATACAAGCACCGTCAAGCTCCACAAATTGCTTAACCACAACTGCGTAACCCCTCCATCAATTTCAAATCTTTCCCTCATTTGTCTTTTTCTCCTTTGAATATATGTATTTGCTTTTTTTTTTTTGAAAGGGGGGGGGGAGTGGGGTAAACATAGGTAGAAACTAAGTAAATTACAGTCTAAAGTCTACAATCCCAACTTAATCCCCAAACAATATATGAGATAGTCCTCTAGGAGTTGCAAGTAGAATGTAGTATCCAATCGTTTCATTATGCCAATAATAGCAAGCATATTATTAGGTCAACTGTCTTCTTGAAAATATGATGTATTTTAAACTCAAAATAAGAGCTCAATAGTCTTTTAATGAGTTTCATGGTCTCTGTTTGATTTTCCTTTTGTAATTTCTTGGAAAATCCTTATTTTGACAAGATTTATGGTTTCTATTTCTTGCCATTTGGATTGCTCTTTGGATTCTCTTGCAAACAACCTTCTTGCTCAAGCATAAGGAGCCAGGGCACCACCACCTACAAGGAGCAGAGACCATAGAACCACCACGTGAGCCGCACCCACTATCGTGTAGTCCTTGTCCATCACCATACCAGTGTTGGAAGAGTTACCAAAAAAGCCCTAAATTTATTACTATCGTATCAAGTCAGTCATAAATATTTTAATTGTATCAATTGAATCTTAAAATATTTCATATTTTGCTAAATAAGTCCATATGGCCAATTTTGATCAACAGATGCCGATGTGGGCATTGGTAATTCTATGTGGCACGGCTGGCATTGACAATGATAATTTTTAAATAACATTTTAATATATTTTTTTATTTTCATCTTCCTTTTCTTCTTCTTTTTATTTATTTACTTTTTCTTTTTTTCCTTGGACTAAGGGCCGGCAAGGGTCAGCCTCTAGCACGGGGTGAGAGCATTGTGGCTCTTGTCGACTTTGGGCAATGGCCACAACACCCTTTCCCAATGCCAGTGATGGTGTCTTGGCCCTATGTCTAGGAAAAAAGAAGAAGAAAAAGTGAAGAAAGAAAAGAAAAAAGGAAACTATTAAAGATTAAAAAATTATTAAAATTTTATTCAAAATATCCACATTAGTCTGGCATTCGTGTGTCATGTTGGACAATCGACATTTTCGTCAGTTATTTTCGACTAAACTTGGCGAAATAAATTAAATTAATAAAATGTGAAAATGTTTAGAACTAACATAATTAAAATGTTTAAGATTGAATTGTAATCATTATTATATGTTTAAGATATTTTTGGTATTTTTCTTCGTGAGTGCTTTGTCCAGAACGGGTCTCCAGGGTTGTTGGCCGTTGCTTGGTCCCTTCTTAGGATTAAAGGCCATTACCGACAAACCCCCCTTTTGGGGGAGGCGACAGCATCCTTTCAAAACCCTTCACGGCGTTCAAACCAACGCACGAACCCATTGAAGATCTCTACGAAGAACCCACCACTTGATCTTGTTCGTATTCCTTTCTCTTTATCTTTGGGCTTTTCTGTTTCCTTTTTCTAATAAAAAAAGTTAGGCTTTTCTGACGTGGCACCATTTCTGAGCCATATTAGTGCCTTCTGGCCTCAACCTGCCCGAAAAAATATCTAAATTGGACAAGTCGACGTTTTTCATCAAATAAATTGAATGAAGTTAACCAAGGTACTCAGTTCAACGAATTTGATAAATTTTGGATGTCGATTACATTTTTTTTTTTAAAGATTAACATTCAATTGCACTTTCGCAAGTGATTTATAAACTTTTTGAGCAAATTTTTTTGTCAAGAGTTTTTATGCACTTATTCCACACGCTTTTGTATTTAACATGAGGAATGTATTTTTCCAAACAGTTTTATGAATATGTTGCACGTGAAACGTAACGCATATCTTTTTCAAACTAAAAAGTTTGCAACTCTCTTCCAAATTTTCCAATCTAATACACATATTGAAAGTTAATAAAGTAACCAAAAGCCCCCATTTCCATTCTCAATCACATTTTCTCTTGTCATGCACTTGTTCTTCTGTAACTGTTATCCTTTTTGCGAGAAAAAAATGGAATCATGGAATCCAACATCATAGCTTGATTTAAGTACTACTGGACGAAACATTGCCAGAAGCTCCTTCATCAATCTGTCAATTTATAAGGGACTCGCAATTCTTACAGTTTTATATTTACCTTGATCTTTAATTGAATAAAATTTCTTTTAATCACGCATTTGATTAATGAGTTACAAGTTATGAGCATCATCATATAAAAACTTAAACTAAATACAAATATGGATAATATCCTGGTTTGCAATCTACCAATTAAAAAATTTATTGTCCATCCAAGTGTCACGGGCCGAAAGAGAGTCGACCCAAGATGTTCCTGGAAGATGACCGTGACTCATCCGTGGAGGACCTCCTACTTTCACTTGGATTCCCATCAAGACTCCTCCCAGAAATTTCCAAGGGCAGACATCACCGTCATTACGCCTAATTCTACAAGTCTCCTTTCATTAATGTTGGTAGCTAGTAGTTAAACATTTATGTTGGTAGTTGAGGTGGTGCGATCTTGTCTGTCGGTTAAATTTTAGATCAATGGTTGTAAGCCGAGGCCCTTGACTATAAGAAGGGGTGTTCTCCTCATTTGTAATCATCCACTACTTCCGCAATACAAAACTTCTATCTTTCTCAGAGCTCCTCTCTCTAGAAACTTTCTTTCTCTACGATCCGGGTAAGGCGAGCGAGTGAGCGTTCGATCGAACAAGGCTTGGCTTAGGTGCTTCAGCGATCCAAATCGATCCTAAAGTGCCCGAGTCACCACACGGTCATGATCCAATCGATCGGCCCATGACACAAGCATTGATGAAACAAAGCATTGCCCAATCTAATGGACCCATCCACTAAAGCCAGCCCCTTTTTATTTATTTATTTATTTTATCTATCTCTCTTTCAATAGAATACTTAGGCAAAGCTAAAAGTTATTCCACCTACGCTTAAAAGCGATTCTTCCATGGTGCCTTAAGAATAGTGATTCATTTTTGTCGAAAAGCAATCCCTTTTGTTTCCCTTTCACACTGCACAAGCCGCCCATTTAAAGTTGGGGGCCCTGTATTCATCTAACATTGTCACAATTATTGTCAGACTTGCATCAAGCAAGAAAGACAGAATTTCTAGATAGGAACTGCTCCGCCATTTTATACCGTACAATGTTATGTAGTATATCATCGATTGTACAACTAATTGATAAGCGTTAATCCAAGAGAAAAATGTCAAAAAAGTCCTACACTTATTATATTTATGCCAATTTAATCCTAAACTTTTTATTGATGTGAATTTAGTCATAAATCTTTTATCTAGTGTCAATTTAGCCTTTTTGATTAATTTTGGCCGGATATTACTGACATGGATGTCAACTGACTTATGTGGCACGGCCGATGCTAACGTGAATAACTTTTAATAATTTTTTAATTTTTTTTCTTTTTTCTTTGTTCTTTTTCTTTATTTTTTCTCTTTTTTTTTTCTTCTTCTTTCTCCGGTTGGTTGCCGAGAGGAAAAAAAAAAAGAGAAAGAAAAAAAAAAAGAAAAAAAGGATATTAAAAAAAAAGAAAAAAGAAAAAGAAAAAAAAGAATTTTTAAAAAAATATTAAAATATTATTAAAAATTATTTATGTCGGCGTTAGTAATGCCTTGTAAGTCGATCAGTGTCCACGTCAACAATATCTGCTCAAAAATTAGCCAAAACGATTAAATCGGCACAATATCAAAATTTTAGGACTGAATTGACACTAATAAAATGTTTAAAACTAAATTGGCATAAATGCAATATATTTATGACTTTTTAGATACTTTTTCCATTAATCTTAGATGATAGTTATGTATTTTGTACTATTGTACCTTAAAAAATCACCAATGTTATCAAGTCATAGCACCTAATGTGTCACAAAACCAATAACAACTTGTCTATATATGCAAATAATATTACTATTGGATTACTAATGTATGATTTATTAATTAGAAAACTGAGGATTTATTTGTTTTGGGGTAAATTTCATGAAAAAAGAAAATACTTTCCAAAAATTCTTTTTTTAATAAAATGTTTTCTTCTTTTCTTGTTAAGGAATTTATTTTTCTAATTTAAAGATGCATATTTTTTTACTGTGCATGGTTTTCATTTAAATGATCATTTTCAATAAATCAAATGCGGGAAAGTTCATAAAATTAATTTGCTGAAAATTCTTTCATTCAAACAAACACATTATAATTTTATTATTGTGTTCAAGTGTTTCAAATATCAAATTAGGATCGAGCTTTGACATACTTGCCTAATCAACTGGCTAGAGATGACAAACGTCTTGTGCTCCACGACCTGTATCGGGAACTCACGCCCTCTTTGCTCTCCAAGCCAAAGGCAAAGCTCTTTTTCCTTCTAATCCTAATTTGTAGAGTGAGAGATGGACAATTTCACTTTCTTTATTAAACTTTCGTTCCCAAACTTCTTGACCAATTCCTTCAAATACATCTCTTAATGTATGGCCCATTTTGTCCTTTGTTTGCTCTACTTGAAATCCGAGGAAGAAGTTTAGTTCATCCATCTTCATCTTGAAGTCACTCCACATAAATTTCGAGAAATTCTTGCACTTATTTCACGTTAGTGGAATAAAACATCTGTACTGACAGAGTTGTGTCTACTTTGTTTACTTTACCTTTTTGAAAACTTTTTTCAACCAAGAATCTTTGTAGTCTCACATACCAAACTCCAGGGGTTTGCATTAGACCATAAAAAACACAATTTTTCTCTTGAAATCTTCAAAACTTGGTGGTTGATTTAGATAGAATTTTTATTACTAACTCCATTTAAATCATATCCATTTGATATAATTCAAAATCATGATCACATGGATAGGCAAGTAATAGTCATATTGCTTCTAGTTGTGCAACTAGTACATATGTTTTATCATAACTTGTGCCTTCTTTTTAAGATTACTTTTGTACAACAAGTCTGGCCTTTATGTCTTACAACATTACCTTTTTCCCTAAGCTTCTCTTGAAGGACCCACATTGTGCCAATTATAAGATGATCAAAAGGTCTTGAAACAAGTTCCCAAACTTGATTTATTTTGAATCGATAAAGTTCCTCTTGCATTACTTTGATCCAACATTTTTTTACATACAGCTTCCCCTATAGACTTTAATTCTATTTCAGACAAGAGTATTGATGTGCTTTAGCTTTGAATGATTCGGAAACATCATCAATAATTTGCTCCTTCGATTATGGCATTGAAAATCTCCAATGTGTTGGCATTGGATAAATTCAGTTAATGGCTCTTCCTCTTGTCTATCATAGGAGTTTGATTTGTAGAGGCAATTGACTCTATACAAGCATTTGCATTTGCATGTTAAACTTTCTCTTCATCTAGTTCTCCTTTTAAAGATCCGTCAAACTTAACATGAAATGATCCATTTAAATCTATATTAATACAAACTTTGTTGGTATGAAAACACACCATGTTAGGCGACAGGACAAAAACTAAAACCAACATAACCGGTTTAGAGTAATCTAGTAATAAAAAACGTCGTCCGAACTAAAACAACTGTATTGTGAGATCAGATCTGTTTCTAAGGTATTACATGTATGCAAATTCCCCCAGCCAATCAAAACAAAACAAAACAAAACAAAATATATGCTGCTGTCAGCCCAGATGCCTACAGCCCCACCGACGCTGTTTTGAATTTTCTCCTCCACAGGATCCTCGGGCGCGAATCCCTAGAAGGCGACACTATTTCCAACTTTCACACTTTACTCAAAAAGCCATCGATAAATCCACTTTAGTTCTCACTTTGTATGATAGTCTTCCGATTCTTTGCACATTAACATGTCTGTCAGGCATTTTAAAACATGATATTCGCTGCGCATTTAATGCGCTTGAACTAGTTTATCATCCCTATTATCTCTCTTAAAGCAGCCCACCTTGGGCAAAGGCAAAAAAAGTAAAAAGAAGATTCAAGAAGCCTGCCACATATAGTACCCACTTCGGTTCCCATCTTCACTCAGTCCATTATTGAGTCCTTTGCCCTCCCTCTCTTCCCTGTGCAGATCTCCACTCGCCACAGCCACCACCCCAACCACCGCTGCCGCTGCCGCATCGCCACTCTCGATGAAACACAAGGACTGCCCGAAGCACGATGGGGAGGACGGGAGCACCGGCCGGCGGCTGTGCGCCTGCCTCCTCGTCTTCAACTTCGTCCTGCTGCTCGTGATCCTGCTGGTGTGGGCCATCCTGAGGCCCCACAAGCCCCGGTTCGTCCTCCAGGACGTCACCGTCTACGCCTTCAACGCCTCCGTCCCCAACTTCCTGACCACCAACATCCACGTCACGATCTCGTCCCGCAATCCCAACCACCGGATCGGCGTCTACTACGACAAGCTCGACATCTACGCCATCTACCGCAACCAGCAGATCACGCTCCGCTCCTCCATCCCGCCGTCTTACCAGGTGAACTGAGCTCTGTTACTCCCCTTGATCTGTCTGTCTTTCCTTTGTTTTCTTTTTTTGGGCCCTTGTGAGGGATTTAGTAATCTAATATATGTCCACAAATAAAAAAAATTCGCTTAACAGTATTGATTAGTTGCAAAGTAAATACTTATGTTTTAGGTTTCTTTGTTTTGGTATCACTTGAAATAATTAATTATGATAAAATATTTTTATTATTGATAATAATATATAATTTAAATATCTCTGAGGATGATATATTTTGCAAGAGATATAATAAATCATTTTTGAAAAATATTTTTTAAAATTATTTATTTTCTATGAAATAAACAATCCAATTTATAGGTATTTTCGGACCAGAAATTAATGAGTGTGATTTGTATTTCCCAGCATAAAATAATTTAACGAGTTGTTTGTGAAGATTGGAGATTGAGGTGAATTTGTTTTGTAGAAATGTTTATTCAGATTATTAGTTCATAAAACAACAAACTTCATTGTACCCTTTTGGCCACACACGTGTGTGTTCGTGTGTGAAACTTTTCCCAGGGACCTTAATGTACCCGACATTAGACTATGCCAGTAGCGTAAAATGTTCTTGTTTATTTAATCGAATTTCGGATGCAATGAGATCAGGGGCACAAGGAGGTGGACGTGTGGTCGCCATTCATCTCCGGGACGGAGGTGCCGGTGGCGCCATTCAACTCGATGACATTATCCCAAGAGCAGGCGGCCGGGACCATCTTCCTGATGGTCAAGATCGACGGACGGGTGAGGTGGAAAGTCGGGACCTTCACCTCCGGGCGCTACCACCTGTACGTCAAGTGCCCCGCCTACATAGTATTCCCCAAGAGCACAGCCACGGCGGCACAGGAGTCCGCAGCCTCCAGCGACGGCGCCGTCGTTAAGCTGCAGATGCTTCAAAAATGCAGCGTCGCCGTATGATATGTGGCTCTCCTAGCCGTGTATGTAACGCTTCACTATGTGCTTCGTCTATGGACAGGGGTGGAACTGCCTGAATTGTACATTTTGTGGAGGAATAAGCTGGGAAATGGCATGTTGGGCAAAGCTGAAACTGCGCAGGATGATATGGAGACAGCGAGAGCAGAAATAAGATGCTAGGTAAAGACAGTAGCAGCGCATTATTCTATCAAGTTCTAGTTCCTTTGGCAGCCAGCTAGCGTGTATTTTTCGTTTAGTCAGTAATGGTTTCTTCACGCTCGTCTGTTGTATACCGGATTGAAGATGGATGGGAGTGGTTTGTAGCGAGAAAAGAGGGTTAATTTAAGACTTTTTAGAGTGGGTGTTATGTTGCATAATGCATAGGTCCTCTATCCGTGTCAAAAATGTGTAGCAGGCCCAAACCACGGCCGGACCAATGTCTGCCCTATTGGCTAGCACGCCATTCCAGCACATTGCAGCTCTTTTTTAGATGAGCAGTGGAAAGTATAATACATTAATCCGTTTATTTGGCCAAAAAAAAATTATTTGAAAAATTAATTTTTTTTAAAAAATCATTGGTATAATTTGAAATACTTAGTTTATAAAAAATTATTTCATTATTGATAATAATTTATATTTAAATATTTTTGTGGATGATGAAAATAATTTTTATTCATTCATTTTTATATGTAGTATAATCAATCAATTTTTAGAAAAATGTTTTTAAAATTTTTAATCTTTTTACAAAGTAAATGGGGCCTACATGATATGATAAATCACAAGCATTTTCTAAAGAGAGTACATATTTGATGTAATAATAATGTCACATCATATCACATGATACCTTTGTTATCTATCACAGATCTAGTGTACCTAACTAGCATTATTCTCTTTAAATAAATATGAACTCAGTGATCTATAATCCTCAGTAATATTAGTTTACGATAAGGTACATCATGATGCTCCTAACTTCATAGATCTGACGGGAGATGATGTTGCAATAGTTAATAGCAAGTAAAATTTACCTCAAATGAGAATTGATTTGAATATTTTTGGCCCAATTGACCAAAGAAGTTAATGAGGAAATTAACCAATCAATTCGAAATATATTGTGTAGATGTTAATTTAGTCATAAAATTTTCAATTTATCATTTTAATTCTAAGTTTTGATTCAAAATTTCAATGCAATGCATCTTTCTAATTTCGTTGAAAATTGCACGATGCCTAACAATGATTAGATCACCAAGTTAATAATTTCCATCGAAAATTAATTAGAAAAATTATATTAAAATATTAAGCAAATAATTAGAACTACAATAGAATTTTTTTATAAAAAAATTAGGATTAAAATAGCATTCACACGATATCGCGTAATTCTTCTGACCATGCAATAAAGAATCGCGCGGCGGAGGAAGTAACGTGTTTCTCACATGGCTTTAGCGGTGGTGCTTTTGAACCGTCACTCGCGCTTTATCTGGTGTTCCATCATGGGATCTGAAAGAAAGGGACTCCCATTCAGCTCGCCTTTCCTTCCACCAATAATGACGATCTGGACAATTCGAATGCCTTCCACACTCAAAAGAAAACTGCAAAAATAACGTGAGACCCCGATCAAATGGACGAATGAGGACGAGCCTTGAGATGGTTATTCAGTAACATGGATGACGGTGTTACAGCAGTAGATTAGATGGGTTCTGATGATGAAAAGGGCTGTGTCTTGGCGATGTCTGGCAAAGTGAGTATTAACCATAATTGCCATTTAAACATGAGTTTGTCAAAATAGTAATTTAGAGAAGAGATAATGTTACAAATAATCTCACCACCGGTCACGATGGCTCCGCTAGTGAAAGAAGGCAAGAGTGAAGGAAGAACAAGGTTCGGAGAGGAGAAATTGTAAAACGATGTAGGGAAATTTTCTGTATTCTCATTGATTGATCTGAATGTACAATTCAATGAAGATATAATACAAGCTCTGTATTGAATAAGGAATTAATCGATCCGACTATCAATCTAAATCTAGATCTGTATATTTAATTTACATATACACGAGGATTGTGATCAATCACGATCAATTAAGATCAAATCGGATCGGGAATCCGCATATCTTCCAACACTCCCCCTCAAGCTGGTGGCTTGTAGATGTCCAAGACGCCTAGCTTGTTTAATAGATATGCGTGTTGTCTCTGACATAGAGGCTTGGTGAACAAGTCTGCTGGTTGCTCCGTCGTCCCAATTCCTCTTGTCTCAATTACTCCTTCTTGGATCTTTTCTCGTGTAAAGTGACAATCCACCTCTATGTGCTTGGTTCTTTCATGCACTATAGGATTAGATGCCAATTTAAGAGCTGCATCATTATCGCAATATAACCTCGTGGGTCCTTGTACTTCTACTCCAAGATCCTTGAGTAATCCTCGCATCCAGACCACTTGACAAGTGGCCTTGGCCATAGCTCGATATTCCGCTTCAGCTGAGGATAGAGACACAGTGGCTTGTTTCTTGGTTTTCCAAGATAGAAGAGATCCTCCCAATTTAATACAATATCCAGTGATAGATCTTCGACTAATCGGACATGTCGCATAGTACGCATCACAATATCTTGTCATCCTCATGTCACATTCCCTTGAAAGAAGTATCCCTAGTCCCTGGACATTTCTTCGATATTTTACGACCTTTAGAGCCGCATCCAAATGAGAACGCTTTGGCTGATGCATAAATTGGCTAAGTGTACGTACCGCATATGAGATATCGTGTCTAGTCATTGTCGGATATATAAGTTTTCCAACAAGTCTTTGATAGCCCGATGGATCACCGAGTAGGAATCATCATTTCGAGATATTCCCTTATCATAGTCTCGGTGGTCAACTTAGTGTTTTGCTCTATAGGAATTACAGCCGGTGGCTTGCATCCCGATTGACACCGCTTCGATATAATCTCTAGGATGAACTTCCGCTGGCTAAGGGAAATTCCCTTGTCAGATCGGGCAATTTCGATTCCAAGGAAGAATTTCGGTGCTCCTAAATCTTTAATATGGAAAGTAGCATGCAAATATTCCTTGAAACTCTCTATAGAGGCTCTATCATTTCCCATAACAAGTATGTCATCGACATAAATCATCAAATAGATAGATGACATACCTTTAGTTTTTGAGAACAGAGCGTAGTCATGCTTGGATTGCTTGAAGCTTTTGTTGTAAAACCGGTAAATTTAGCATACCATTGTCTGGACGCCTGTTTTAATCCATAAAGGGATTTACGGAGACGACACACTTTATTCTCCCCCTGTCTCCGTATGCCTTGAGGAATGTCCATGTAGATCTCTTCATCTAAATCGCCATGGAGGAAGGCATTATGGACATCCATGCGGGTGTAGGTGCCGATCATTAATGGCGGCGACTAAGAATGAACGAACGGTAACATCCTTGGCAACAGGTGAGAAGGTTTCATGATAGTCAAAACCTTCTTTTTGGGTGAACCCCTTGGCTACCAATCTTGCCTTGTACCGTTCAATGGAGCCATCGGCCCTATACTTGATCTTGTAAACCCATTTGCATCCAATAGGTTTACGTTGTCTTTGTAAATCGAACAAGATCCCATGTATGATTATCGGTGAGAGCCTTCAATTACGCCTTCATGGCTTCTTGCCATTTTGGGTTTTTGGAGGCTTCTTGATAATTAGACGGTTCCTTTTCTTCGGACATTTGACTAATACAACATCTATGTTCTGAGACAATCTATCAAAGGAAACATATGAAGAGATGGATACCGAATACACTGGAGAGTTATGGGCAGCACGAGACATAATCTTTCGTCCAGGTTGGTGGTTTTGTAGCTCGTCCGGACCTTCTAGGGTGCCCAACTTCAGTGGTTTGTTGTGATGTTGTTGTAGTGTCATCAACTTCTGCATCAACAATGGATTCCTCCAAGATATCTCCCTGAATATTTTCGAAGAATTGGAAGGTCCACTAGAATTTTGTGGAGCTGGGAATACGGAAGAATAGAATTCCTCGGCTTTGCATTATTGGTATGTAAGAGAATTCCTGGTGTGGTGCCTCATCATGGAAAAAATGATGGCCGGATGCTATTTACGGATCTTCATGTGAAAATTCCCCTTCGGAAAATGGAAAAATAGTCTCATGGAAAATAACATCACGACTTACTATAAATTCGCTGTGGAAATCTCAAGCACCCGATACCCTTTACGGAGGTTGGGATAGCCCATAAAGACGCATCGCCGTGCACGCGGGCTCATTTTATCTCGAGGCCCCATGATCTGACGGCATAGCGGAGGCATCCGAAGATTACGAGATGATTCAAGTCCGGCTTCTTTCCAAATAGCAGCTCAAATGGCGTACGCCCATTAAGAATCCGAGTAGGCATTCTATTAATTAGATAAGCTGCTGTTGTGATACATTCACCCCAATATATTTCCGGAATTGATGCTTGAAATTTCAAGGCACGAGCAACTTCCGGTAGATGGCGATGCTTTCTTTCAACCACTCCATTTTGCTGTGGTGAATAAACGCAGGAACTTTCATGGAGAATACCATGAGAATTAAATAACTCGGGAGCATTCATGACTGAAGAATTCTCGTCCGTTATCGGTGCGAATCCGCTGAATAGATTTCCTGAATTGGTTCTTAGATAGCAGAATAAAATTTTTCAGGTGAGAATAGACCTGATGTTTGGATTGCATAAGGAATATCCATGTTGCCCGAGAAAAATCATCTACTATCGTAAGAAAATAACGGGAGCCATCATGATTCACTGTATGATAAGGTCCCCAAATATCCACGTGTATTAAGGCAAATATTTGACTAGTCCGTGAGGTACTAGAAGAAAATGGTGTGCGTGATTGCTTCGCAAGCGGACATATAGGACATTCGGGATATGGAAATGAAGCACTGTGACCCAATCTCATATGCATAGTCAAATTTCTATCATTGGCAGTTGAATTACACAATGATTTTTTATTCAAGGCATTGCATGTAAAATTGAAATTACTTGGAAAATTCTTCCGAAATAGAGTCCTTCGAGAGACTACCCAAGCCCATCTTGTCTCCCGGTCGAAAGGGCTGAAATAAACATATGTCAGCATTGAATATTACCGCATGAGTTGTCTTTGCATACTTGGGACACAGATATGAGGTTGAATTGGAATTCTGGGACATATAGCACATTCTGGAGAATAATCTGAGGATTGAGATTTACTGTCCCTGTCACCTTGACATGAGTAATATTCCCGTTGGGTAATTGCACAGAGACAGGAAAATTCAAATTTTCATTTATATTTGAAAAAAATTCCTTGTCACATATAATATGGTCACTTGCCCCAGAGTCTATAATCCATGCCTTTCTGGAAATAGAATTAATTAGGCAATGTGAAATACCTGAGAAACTTCCCCCTTTGTTGGACATTTCCAACTTCTGTAGTTTCTGCATGAGTTGCTGGTACTGACCATATGAAATTGGGTGATCAATCTTTGGACCAGTTGGTCCAGTGACCTGATAAGCCGTGGAAATTTTTTTCTCCTTTTCTCCCGGCTTCCCGTGTAATTTCCAACAGCTGTCAATGGTATGATTAGTACGCTTACAATAATCACAAAAAAATTTACCCTTTCCTTTAAAATTTCGGCCGAAATTCTTTGATGACGTGGCAAAGATCTGGCCGTCCATTCCTTTGATCGCGATCGGCTGTGCACCGTCCGATCCAGGCGCAACTTCGATCCCTTGATGACCGTCGGATCTCCGTGTATTTTCTGGACCGTCAGATCTTCGAGCGAAATCTAGGCCGCTCGATCCTTGGATATAATCCTGGCCGTTCGTCCCTTCTCTTTTAAGACCGCGCGGATCATTCTCGCCGAACCCTAAGGGGTTTTTCTTCTCCTTGTCGCGAGCTAGGGTTAGGGTTCTCCCTTCTCCGCGCGCAGCCAAAACGATGCTCTCGCTGTTCTTCGTGATTGTGAGTCGCTGACTCTCCTCCTGCATCGCCAGTTGGAAAATACGCCCGATCGGAGGCATGGGATCCATGGAAAGGATCTGTGACCGAAACGTGAGGTACGATTCGTTCAAAATCAGCAAAAATCGCGTGGCCTTTTCCCTCTCTTTGATTTTTTTTATACTGTTTGAGGGTGGATTCTGGCCCTTCGAGCTTTTCCTCTACTGCTTCGAGTTGATTCAGGAGAGACGATAGCCTGTTGAAGCAGGCCGTGACCGTCGAGTTTCCCTGTTTGAGTTCGCTGATTTCCTGCATAAGATTAAAAACTTTTGCTTGATCCATTTTACCGTACATTTCTCGAATATTTTCCCACATGGTTTTTGCATCCTCTGTGGGTGGAAGCCCGGCCGCGACTTCTGGGGATATGCAATTTCCGATCCACGTTCGGACGAGTTGATTGCATTTTCGCCAGTGTCGGGCCATGCGTTCATCCGAGGGGATGGAAATCGTTCCATCGAGAAATCCGTCTTTGTCTTTTGTCACCAGCGCCCGCCGGAGCTCCTGTGACCACTTCGAATAGGTCTCTGGTCCGATGAGTTGTTGGTTTATCAGTCGAAGCTCTGGTCCGTCGGCGGTCGAGACAAAGAGAGGATCGCCTATTTCTGGTCGTCCGGTGAAAGCCGCCGCTGGGACAGGCAGAAAACCCGGTACGAAGTTCGGGTAGGGATTCGTCCCTTGACCCGATTCGCTTGACCCGAAAAAATGCCCCGCATTGACATGTCCCGAGTAGGTACTGTGCCCTGCACCCGATTCGCTTGAACCGACCGTCTGCTCTCTCGCGATGGTTGGATTTGCCCCACTTGTGGCTGGCGGACCTCCATCGTGACTCTGGTGGCCCACGGAGAAAGGCGATGAGGAATTTTGGCTTGGCCCAAAATAGAGTGGATATGGAATCCACTGGTATGGTTGACCCGTCGTGGGTTGCCCCAATTGAAACTGAGCCTGCGTGGGCCGCCATTGCTGAGGTTGGGTTAGGAACAGTTGTTGGTCGAATGCAGGTATTGTTGCAGGGGGATTCTGGATCTGTGGAGCTTGAGGACTACTTTCTTCGATGGTCCTGTCCTCAGCAGCCAGATTGGATTCCTGCGGAGAGGCCATGGTAAGATAATTTTTTTAGAAGATTCTTCCTTCGAGAGTATGCCTACTGCCGAGAGATCAATCTTTTTGCAGATTGAGAATTTCCTTCAGCAGTCTTTTGGAGCGGAAGCGAGTCAGAGATCCGACGCTCTGATACCATGAAAGAAGGCAAGAGTGAAGGAAGAACAAGGTTCGGAGAGGAGAAATTGTAAAACGATGTAGGGAAATTTTCTGTATTCTCATTGATTGATCTGAATGTACAATTCAATGAAGATATAATACAAGCTCTGTATTGAATAAGGAATTAATCGATCTGACTATCAATCTAAATCTAGATCTGTATATTTAATTTACATATACACGAGGATTGTGATCAATCACGATCAATTAAGATCAAATCAGATCAGGGAATCCGCATATCTTCCAACAGCTAGTTAAATCTTCCCCACCGTGGGGGGACCCATTGACCCCTTCTAGGAGGGAGAGGGTTCGACTCTCCGCGGAGACGCTTGGCGTCTTACCCGTTCCACGGGTGTGATGGGTCCTCCCGTGGTGCCCCAGGATTTACCCCCCGTCACCCCGGGCCTACCAAGGCTGTCTGTATTGGTATGGTGCGCGAATTCCCTAAGTCATAAAAAAAATGGTACAAATAATCTCTAAATTTAATTTAATATATAATGTGATTCATAAATTTTCAATTTATTTAATATAATTCGTGAATTATTACTAAAATTTTTGTACATTCGCTTCTTGAACGATCACGTAATTTTATCTTGGACCACTCCATTATGTCTTCTATCTAGCAGTGTCCCATGCCAGGTCGTGGGCCCAATCATGGTAGGCACAGTTCTTAAAAATAAAATGAAAAAAAGAAAAGCTATGAAGAAAAATTCAAAGAAATAAAGTTGGATTTATATATTATCTCATTCAATAAAAAAAATGCAAGAAATGGAAATATTATGAAATTTGTTAGGATAACTAAGACATTGCATAATACATTGTAAAACGCGACATATTTTTTTTTTTTGGTAAAAAGATATCCAAAAAAAAAAAAACGCGACATATTAGTACACTAGTAATATTTAAATTTGATTGGACATAGGTACACTTCGTCGGTCGTACCCACGTGCCCCTCTTGATGGCAATTTTGCCCTTTGCTCTGCCACAAGTGTCACGGCCCATCGTTTGGTTTGCCCAAATGTTTCATTACACTGTTTGCACACTGCACAATGGCCCAGGTCCAGAATTTTTTTTAATCTCGAAAATTTTCCGTATGTCAGTGCCTCTTTCTCTCGGTCAGTTACCCAACTTTGGGTACATTGATTTCAAACTGGTCATTGTCCGGTAGGATTGACGGCTTCCATAATGTCAAGAGACCACATCTGAATAAACATGGGGAGATATAAACATTTTATATGTTACAGTTTGGTGCCGTGATTCCCAATCCTCATCTACCCAATGGGCAGTGACAAGTTGACAACATAGTACATGTAATTCTTGGGGCTAGTGTTTATCGACTTGCACCAACGCCACCAGTTTCTTTTTGTCCATCAACTTGCAGTGACTAGTGGTTATCGTTTATGAAATGGGCCTCGACTGAGGTCGCAAAGCAATTTTCACGTAATGGACGAAGCTGGGATCTATCAATGGTGACAGAGCCTGCTGATGATTTTAAAACTTGACATGACAATATTACTAATTTGGAAGAATCGAACCTTCCAACTATGTCACTATGAAAGAGATCCTTGAATAAATTATGACCACCTACTTCAACTTGAATTTTACAAAGTTCTTCCGTAATCAAAATGAAAACAGTCGTAAGCAAAAGATATAATTTCAAAATTCACTGTATCACTCGTGCGAACAATCAAAACATCAACCCTCTTGAGAATTGAATTTTTCCCTTCAAAATGAAACATGGCCCTAAATTCCATCTCCAAATTTGGGCAAAATGTGAATGCGATTATAACAAAATTAAATGATTTCGAAGGTCTAAACCTCATACTACCGCTCTTATTAAACCGACCATTTCGTCGCGAGTGTCAATATACTTTCTCTATCCCGGATCGACTCCAATTGAACTGGTTTGGGACTTGAGAGAAGGAAGATGAAACTGGTGAGGAAGTAGAGGACGACTTCTCTTCCGTCCACGGTGTGGATCCATCGTCCATCTACATTGGCCCTCGCCGTCTCAGTCGTATTCTGTGGATGTCGGCCCATAGCTTTCACATCTCTACTATTATAACGAGAAAAATAAGATGGTTCACATTGGGATATGTTAATTTATTTGGGATAGTTCCATACAGAAACAGATTATCTTCATCAACTCCCCCACGTTATCTTGACTTGTTGTCATGATCCTATTACATTTTTTTTTCCTTAAAATTCCATAGTCAGAACAATATAAATGATAAGATAATTTGATTTGTTCGCCTATAAGTAAACTTCATTAAATGACAATTAAGATAGTCGAGCTTACAGATTTGCAAAACCCGCTAAAAAAAAATTATAATTAATAACTGAGCACGTGGGTAACTTGTGAGATTTTTAGATATGTTGAAGCACGATGTTTCAGTTAATCAAAGTTAGGCCATCTCACTCGTCAATAAATAGATCATAAATTCGTTTCTTAACCAATATTTGATGAGCTCGGTTGTTATATAGTTAAATATATTTGGTAAATGGATCACAAATAAGTTTGATATGGATATTAAATGGATTTACAACTTATTTAGACCTAACATTCCTCTATGACTCTTATCACTTCCTCTCTTGCCCTCATTCAATCTCGTGCTTGCTCCGTGCTTTTACTTTAGTTTGGGTATGAGTTTTCCTAAATTAAGCAAAATCTAAAAGTTCTAATAATATGGATTAAGTCACGTATAAGTTGATTCAAGTATAAACTATTATATTTGTAATTCACGAAAATGAGTTAATATGAGTTAAGTGTGTTAATTTGGGCTGAATTGTTTTCGATCCGACCAGCATGTTTGATTAGGTCTAGAAATTTTAAAGAGGAGAAAAATCAAACATACTTAATAAGTAATGGTTGGCTTGGCGTGGTAGAATGATCCTAATAATAAATTTACTAACCTAATGTTCGTTCAAGTATTTCTGATTCGGTTCAGATTTCGAAATCATGGAAACTCGTTGACGACAAATTCGTCGACACCAACTTTTGACTTGGGGCAGGTGTAGAATCCACGAGGAGCTGCCATATTTCAATGAACGCGGCTACACGCGATAGCTGCCCTGTGACTTCTCGCATGGAACTAGGAAACGCAACCCCGCCGTCAGCCGTCAGCCGTCAACATCGTTCTTTAGGACGAAATTCGGGGAGGCCTAAATGAAGTGGAAGAGGAATCGAGTAGAACTAGTAATTTAATATTTTCCTTGTGAACGCCGTTGGCAAATAGGCTTCTTATTTTTATTTTTCAATTTTAGAAGCAAATTAATATGTTCGATTTATCTTTAACTGAATAGATCTTACCTCATTTTGGAAAAATCCAACGTATATAATTGAAAATCTTAATTTTTATTCAAATATCTGTAGGCCTTGAATGAATTTGTTATTCAAATTCCGAATACATAGATCTCGTACATTGGAATTCATTATTATGGCCATTTTCTTGGTTTTGTGGAATGCATGTTGGGTCTCTCAATTTCATCCTTAATGTAGAGAAGAACCAACATAAAAAAAAAAAAAAGAAATAGAGAGACCCTCATTTAACACATTGATAGGTAGGATTGAAAAGGGTTGTAGAAAGGTCATTTTCCCCATTTTTAATTAGAAGAAACATTCTTCAACTACTTTTATTGGTGGGCTACGCAAACATGAACTTTTCCACATTTTTGTTTTATTAAGTTTGTATGTGGGTGATGTTTGCATTAATAACTTATCAATCAAAATCTTTGCTAGAGAAAATATCTCCCTACTAGGCATATGGAAAACACGGCCACGTGTAATGTCATTTCTAGCGTCTCACTTCCCGTTGAACTGCGGGACGATAGTTTTAATGGATTTTCCAAAAAAGAGGAAAGTTTTGCTTTTGAAAATAAATATCAAAGAACTCAAAACAATATAATTCCCAATTTCAGAAAATTTGTCCTGATCTACGACCTAGAGTCTTCCCTATCCTATGGTGGGGTGCGTCGTGTATCAAATCTTTAATCACTCCTTGACAAAAATTATTTGTTGGTATTGAGAGTATAAAATCCAAGGTATAACAGCGAAGTCAACTAATCACCGAGGGTTCTGCTAGAATTAAATATCTAGATCCAAGGGTTCGGTTAAACATGAGGTGTTAGTAGCCCCTCACATTGCCCTTTCGGTATCACCTTCTTTTAATAAGTTCTATCATGCAAAATCATTGAATTTTCTAATTTACACACATACATATTATATATATATTTCGCCAACTACTCTCAAGTGAAACCGTTGCATCATTGGGTAGACAACGATCCACTCCATTGTAGTCATTTCAAAATACGCAATGCATTGAAAATAAAATCCAATTCTTATTAAATAGACATCCCAATGACATTCAAACAAAACAGGACAGAATTCAATCCAAACAACATGCAAAACCTATACACATCGTGTATACTGTAAATCGTTAAAACAGGGACAAATCCAATCCATCATGCAAAATAGACAATTCTAAAAGGGTGTAAATGCGCTAGAAGTCCTCAAATATGTTGCAAAAGTGTAATTGATTCTAAAACTTTTAAAAGTGCAATCAAGCTCTAAAATTCTTTACAAAAGTGTAATCAAGTCTTAACACTTGTCATAGAGGTACGCCCAAGTTCTGAAATTTTCTTATATTGGTTTGATAAGTTTTAGACTTAATTGTACTTTTTGAAAAATATAGGACTCAATTGCACATTCGCAACATATTTTAGGACTTTCAATGCACTTATCCCATTCTAAACCAACAAAAGGCCACAACCAACACACCTTGTGCATTCCAAAATACAGTAGAGATGAATCCAATCCCATCGAAGCAACATTCAATCAAACGGGCATGGATCTAATGCCAAATCTATAAATTACTTGTCCTAATTGGTAATGAATCCCAAAATTCAATTTCAATATCAGCGTGTATATCCTTAACATGGAATCTCATAGCAGCCTGCGATTTTGTCACATTAGCGTGTATTCTAGTAATCAATACATACGATCTTGATTCACATGAATTTCTATCATAACAGTAAGTAATTTAAATTCAGCACGTATTTTCAAAGTAGTGCATGATTATGGTTCAATTTTATCATCAGTGTATCCGTATAAAAACATTCAACATGCTATTCATTATTATTCTATGGGAAAATTTTCCAAAAAGTCCTAAACCTATTGTAGTTTTGTTAATTCAATCATAAACCTTTCAATTTTATTGATTGAGTCATAAACCATTTCATTTCTTGTCAATTTAGTTTTTGATGAGTTCATCCGGTCAATTTTAGCCAGACATCGCTGACATGGAAGCCAGCGGTGCCACATAGGATTATTGATATTGACATGGACAAATTTTAATAATATTTTTTGATTTTTTGATTTTTGATTTTTTTTGCTTCTTCTTCTTCCTTTTGTCGGTGGCTAGTCATCAGCCATGCTTAGCTGATTGGCCTCGCTTGCCACAATCAAGGTGCAACCGAGCGAGGTCAACCCTGCCTAGACCAAGGTGGCCTCGCTGAATATCACCCTCAAGTATGGCTTCATATTGATGTTGTAGATGCTCGGCAAGATTGCTTTGGCTTGGGCAAAGGTCAACCTCGCTAGGTTTGGCGAGGGAGCCTTTGCCGAGACTCGCCCGCCCAAGCAAGGCCCAATGGGGGTCGGCCTCGCCTGATTTGGTTTGAGTGGGGCTGACCTTCGTCGGGTTTCACTTGGGCAAGGGTGAGCCTCGTGGGGGCTCCCTTGCAAATGGAAGAAGAAGAAGCAAAAAAAGAAAAGAAAAGAAAAAAAGAGAAAAAAGATAAGAAAAAATTCAAAAAATTCAAAAAATTAAAATATTATAAAAATTTATTTACATCAGCGTTGACAGACCTATATAGCACCGTTGGCGTCTACGTCAGCGATTTCGGGCCAAATTAATTGGATGGACTCAATTGACAATAAGTGAAAATGTTTTTGGCTCAATTGATAAAATTGAAAGATTAAGATTGAATTGACAAAAATGCAATAGGTTAAGGAGTTCAATTTTCCCTTATTCTATTGCAATCAACATTGAAAATCAAACCCAATAATATTTGATCAGCGTACAAAGCAGCAAATTCACAATTTCAATTCGTGGCCTAATTTCAAAGTATAAATGCAATTTTTAAATAATGGAGCCGATTTTATCATACCAAATTTTTAATTTTATTTTTCAAAAACACATATCAAAATAGTCACGTACATGGGGCCTCGGTTCACGGAACCGATGAGGCTCGGAAGACTCCTCCCTCAAGTCCGTTTGGTTTGATCCTTCGGTTTGCGAACATAAAGGTTGACTTATTTTATAATGACAATTCTAGGCTAATCTGAGCATAATGAGGACTAATCTTAGATTCGGTAGGATTTAGATTCTATCTGGTGACCTAACATTCCCTGCGTTGCTTGGATTTTAAAAAAGCTTAAGATTGGTTTTTCAAGGAGGAGCAGCAAAGTCTCCACTTACCATGAAGGAAAAAAGAAGATAAATGAGCCTCTCTCTATATATAATCATTCTGTAATTGGAGGGCAACCCCTTGAGGGGATAGACTGGCCCTCCAAAAGGGGAAAAAAATCCTTTCAAAGGGTCTGTCCTCCAAAAGGGCAAAAATTACCCAATTTCTTCAAAATTATGATTTGTTTTTTGGAAAGTGTTAGGATCATTGATTTTAGTGAAATACATCAAACAAATAGTCTAAAAAGTTAACGATATTTCAATTGAGAAAATTATGATCGGAGTGATTCTCCAAAGTTTTCGAGCAGATCTTTGTGATCTCATTATCGAAGTTGTGATAATCATTTTTTTCAAGACCGGATAGCTGCAGTAAAAAATTGCATTTTCCAGCCATCTGACTATTTCAATTCGAGGCGAACTAAGTACCATAAGAAACGTCATGCAAAGCATTATCTAATTGCACACTTCCATCGGAATTTTTTAAAATGGACTTTCGGCTATCATTTGGTGAAAATCTCGGCAGAAATTAAATGTAAACAACGACAACAGAGATGGTGTCAAGAGGTGGGGACAGCGCATGACAGCAGGAACCTCTTTTCTCCATCGTCCGTTAAGATGTCCAATCATGTATGTGACGCCGATAAAAAACTAAACATAAATCGAAAACACGAGGGAACGAAGTGGATTCTTGAGTCGATACGTTGGCGAAGGAAACGGTCGAAACCGGACCACCATCATTTTGACCTCTTAACTTTTCGATGAGTAGGAGGGAGGAGCTTCCTGCTAAGCCGCTGAGATCTCACGTCATCTGCTGCTTTAGTCTCCCGCCCTCGATCTTCTTTATCCGGACGGAGAAATCTTCTCCACCTTCCCACTATCCCACGTCAGCGTCGACGTCGCAGTTTGCCACGTGCGCTGGAAAAAGTCAAGCAAGGCATGTGAATTTAAGATGCCAAGACGTACAGCAACAAACAAAAAACCATTGACCCAGTTTGCTTTACACAGATGAATTGTGTGTACTCTTTTTATAATACAGAAAGTCTCGGATATAAAGTGTAAAACCTAGGAATTAGACCATATCAAACAATAACTAAAAAAAATTATGTCAGAGTGCTAAAATGTTAAAAGATTGGAAATGGTGTCATTTTCCTTGGTATTTTTATTTATTTATTATTTTTTATGTCCGGCCAATTTAATTTGATATAATGAACTCTAGATTGGAACAATGTTAATAAAATATCGATACCAAAATGGACTCATAAAATTAGTTCACCAAACCAATGCACCGCTCTTGAATAAGCATTCAATTTACCATTCATAACCCGATTCAAGGGACGAAGATGAGATATTCCACTGTTCCGATCGGCCATTAAAAGAAACACCAATTTCCTAAATCGGACGGTCGAAATTTTTTGACATGTTAAGGGGGTTGAGGACTACGCGGGATCAGACCTTAGGTAGGCCCCACTTTCGATGCGTATGTTTTTTCGCATTTTAAATCTGAAAACCTTGTCCAGTTGCAGAGAACGACTCCACGACGGAAGTTACCCCACAGCATCGTACATCCTAAAACACGCAGCGAAACCGCGTTAACGCGTGAGAACTCCTCCTCCATACGAAATCAGCGCTTCCGCTACGCCAAGTTCCCACTTCGCACTCCACCCCCTATATAATAACCCTAACCAAGTCCTTATTCCTACCTCATCTCCATCTCCATCTGTATCTCCATCCTCATCTCCATCTTCATCTCCATCTCGGTCAGCGCCTCCATCGTTTTCTCCTGCAACTCCCCTTCCCATGGCGGAGAAGCAACCCCACCTCAACGGCGCCTACTACGGCCCCGCCGTGCCCCCCAAGAAGAACTCCTACCACCGCCCCGGCCGTGGCGGGGGCTGCGTCTGCGGCTGCGGCTGCTGCCTCCTCAAGCTCATCTTCAACCTCATCCTCACCGTGGTGGTCGCCGTCGGTCTCCTCGCCCTCATCTTCTGGCTCATCTTCCGCCCCAACCTCGTCAAGTTCCACGTCACCGACGCGGAGCTCACCCAGTTCAACTTCACCGCCACCAACACCCTCAGCTACGACCTCAAGCTCAACCTCACCATCCGGAACCCGAACCGCCGCATCGGGATCTACTACGACTCGATCGAGGTGCGGGCATTATATGGGGGCCAGCGCGTCGCCTCCGATTACCTGACTCCATTCTACCAGGGCCACAAGAACACGACCACGCTCAGCGCGGCGTTCCAGGGCCAGCAGCTGGTGCAGCTCAGCACGAGCGAGCAATCCGATTTCAACTCTGAGCAGACGGCTGGCGTCTACGACATCGATATGAAGCTGTACCTGAGGGTAAGGTTCAAGCTCGGCAAGATCAAGACGTTCCGCATCAAGCCGAGGGTCAAGTGCGGGTTGAAGGTCCCTCTGAGCTCGTCGGGGTCAGCTGTCACCACCACCTTCCAGACCGAGAAGTGCGACATCGACTGGAGGATCTTTAGATGATCATTCCACGGGCGATGTATTGATTTTTCTGGGCACCACTAGTTTTTTGGTCATGTTGGTATCATTGCTTCCATTATTCTTTCATTATCGGCGCATTAGGACGTTTGTTTTGGCCGTCGCCACTATGTTTCTGGTATATAGACGGATACATACTTGTATTGATGTTTATGCTTTCGTATATAAATAAGGAACTCGCTGAGTTCGATTTTTATAGCAGTCGGCTCAACCAGTTACAGTGCCATAATTTTCGAAATAGAATTTCGTCATGCATTACTTCTCATTCGTCAAGAGAAAATGGCGTGGAACGTGGGAGTTGGTGGTGGGATTTCTAGGAGCGCAATTTGTCAATGTCTTCCGACCATTAAAGAACGAGCAATCGGACAAAGAGGAGACGTTGAGAGATGACGTTGGAATAGTAGTAGGAGGGCTTCAATCGGGGACAAAGTGAAGTGGAGATTGGACGTTCAATAATTCCAATATAGCCTTTCGATTTTCTTTTTAGAGTAAAAATAATGAACGTGGAAAACCGATGGCCATGACTGCTGGGCTGAAGCGTTTGGATCGACCCCAAGTCTCCCAAGGAGCTAGGAAGAACGAGACAGGAACAAGGAGGAGAGTTAAAAAGAGGCAAGAATTACGCTTATTTATCGTTTGGTCCACCCTAAAATCTAACGAAATCTAAGGGAAGGACTAAAGTGAAATATCCTGAGAAATTTTAAGACTTAAATGCAGATTCAAATGTAATATCTTGACAAGTTTTAGAAATCATTTGGCAATTATCTTTTAAATTAACATGGAAAGAGGACGCTGAAATTTGACAATGAGCTTGCACTTGAAGACTTCCCTTTTGTTGTGTGCACTGTGAAGTTCACGGTTTGAACAACCATTCCGGTGACCTCAACTCACGTGCAGTACTAGATCAGGTGAGTTTTGGTTGGATCCCACCTCATCCAAGGGTACATATGAATGGGGCTCACAATACACCAAACGCAACAAAGTCAGATTGTCCTTTGATATTATTCACAAGTTTTGATAATACATTACTGCTCAAATTTTACAATATCTTTAGATTAAATCAACAAAACATAATTTATTATTTATTACGTCTTTATTTTTTTGGTCTTCATAAATATTATAGTAGTTATGGGTATATTGTATCTCATGATCTCCATAATAATAAAAATTGTAGCACATGTGATGGAGAAGCAACTAATGGGAGGAAGATATCTTTAGGAGAAAACAGGTGGTGGAACTATCCCACTTGCACTTACGGAGAGGTGGACAGGGAAAACAATTCTTGGTACTTGAATCTCCCAACTTGGGTTCTACCTTCGGTCTTTGAGAAAATGAAGTATTGGGCTAAAAACCCCTTTGTTGAAGAAGCAAAAGAGATTCAATCCTTATGGAAATCAAGGGTGTAATTCCTACCCCATTGATGATGATTAATTACTTGACACTCCCATTCAAGTGGTGGAAGGAGCGAAGAATTGGGCTTTGATACCAAGTCTTAATAAGCCATCTGGATATATATGAAACTTTTGAGATAGAATTATTACCAAGTCTTAATAAGCCATCTGGATATATATGAAACTTTTGAGATAGAATTATTAAGGGGTTGTGCACACCCTTCACATTCCAATCACTTAGAGCTTTAGTGGCTCTTGAAAGGCTCAATGTGGTATTCTTGATTGAAATGAAGAATAAAGAGTCGGTAGTAGATCATGACAAGCGACGTCTTCAATTCCAAAACTTTGTGGTGATTATTCCAATGCGAATTGTGGAATGAAGAGGTTTCTAATGTCTTCAATTCCAAAACTTTGTGGTGATTATTCCAATGCGAATTGTGGAATGAAGAGGGTTCTATATGTACAACCTAGCATGGGGAATTTATTGAAGTGACAAGTAAAGATCTTGAAATATAAAAACTTGATGAGGATTACCTTCTCACATGCATCTCCAAATTATTAGGAGAGACTCCTATTTTGGCAACATTACATGGCATTCATTTCATTAACAATCTCCTTTGGGTTTGTATTGATGACCTCAATCAAATTTTATATCATTGAGAGAAGGTTGGGTAAATACAAGCTGGCTATTATAGGTTAGTTGCCTTTCATGATCATTTGAATGACTATTCACTTATTAATTGTGCATTCACTTGGGCAAACATCAGAGATGGGGATGCTTTGGTTAAAAAGAGTTAAGATGGGGTCCTATAAAATTTGGTCTGGAGGTGATGTTTACTAATGTAGAAGCCTATGCTTTTTTAGCAATTGGTTTTGATTATAGTCTTATACTTCTCTCTGTCTCTAGCTTTGATGAAATAGAGGAAAGAACTCAAATTCGAAGCCTTCTATTAAAAATATATAGCATTGTGAGATTATTAGAAAGGTCTAGCATGAGTTTGAGTTAGATAGACTTTATCGGAAAATTCAAAAAGGTTTCTAGTGAATTGGTAGAATGGAGCAAAAAGAAATTCTCTAATGCATATTGCCATATTGATTTGCTTAGGAAAATCTTCACGGATCTTACTAAGAGTAAAACAAAAGATTCAACCATAAAGGCTACTTAGAAAATCATAGACCAAATCGAAAGATTATGGAAGTTGGAAAAAATGAATTGGGGTATGAAATCACAAATTAATTAGCTCAAATGTGGAGCTAGACATATGAAATATTTTCATGCTAATATAGTTTAGAGAAGACAGCAGAATAAGATTTCTATGCTGAAATTTGATAACCAATTTAATTTGATATAAGGAACTCTAGACTAGAACAATGTTAATAAATATCGATACCAAAACGGACTCATAAAATTAGTTCACCAAACCGATGCACCGCTCCTGAATGAGCATTCAATTTACCATTCATAACCCGCTTTAAGGGACGAAGATAAGATCTTCCACTGTTCCGATCGGCCATTAGAAGAAACACCAATTTCCTAAATCGGGCAGTCGAGATTTATTAACATGTTAAAAGGCGATACCCTCAGAAAATCATTGGGGGCAAAACATTATATACACATATAATAAACCAGTAGACAATCCTACAGGTGAACTTGAAGACACTACGCATGGGATCGGACCTCTGGAGGTAGGCCCCATTTTCGACACGTATGTTTTTTTCCAGAAGAGCATGATAGCTCAGCAGATAAAACCTCTTTCGAAAACCTTGTCCAGTTGCAGAGAACGACTAGAGAGAGGGAACCACGACGGAGGTTACCCGATGGGCGGGCTTTTGGCATCGTCCTTCCTAAAACACGCAGCGAAACCGCGTTAACGCGTGCGAACTCCTCCTCCTTACGAAATCAGCGCTTCCGCTACGCCAAGTTCCCACTTCGCACTCCACCCCCTATATAATAACCCTAACCCAGTCCTTATTCCTACCTCATCTCCATCTCCATCTCTATCTCCATCCTCATCTCCATCTTCATCTCCATCTCGGTCAGCGCCTCCATCGTTTTCTCCTGCAACTCCCCTTCTCATGGCGGAAAAGCAACCCCACCTCAACGGCGCCTACTACGGCCCCGCCGTGCCCCCCAAGCAGAACTCCTACCACCGCCCCGGCCGCGGCGGGGGCTGCGTCTGCGGCTGCGGCTGCTGCCTCCTCAAGCTCATCTTCAACCTCGTCCTCACCGTGGTGGTCGCCGTCGGTCTCCTCGCCCTCATCTTCTGGCTCATCTTCCGCCCCAACCTCGTCAAGTTCCACGTCACCGACGCGGAGCTCACCCAGTTCAACTTCACCGCCACCAACACCCTCAGCTACGACCTCAAGCTCAACCTCACCATCCGGAACCCGAACCGCCACATTGGGATCTACTACGACTCGATCGAGGTGCGGGCATTATATGGGGGCCAGCGCGTCGCCTCCGATTACCTGACTCCATTCTACCAGGGCCACAAGAACACGACCACTCTCAGCCCCGCTTTTCAGGGCCAGCAGCTGGTGCAGCTCAGCACGAGCGAGCAATCCGATTTCAACTCTGAGCAGACGGCTGGCGTCTACGACATCGATATGAAGCTGTACCTGAGGGTGCGGTTCAAGCTGGGCAAGATCAAGACGTTCCGCATCAAGCCGAGGGTCAAGTGCGGGTTGAAGGTCCCTCTGAGCTCGTCGGGGTCAGCTGCCACCACCACCTTCCAGACCGAGAAGTGCGACATCGACTGGAGGATCTTTAGATGATCATTCCATGGGCGATGTATTGATTTTTCTGGGCACCACTAGTTTTTTGGTCATGTTGATATCATTGCTTGCATTATTCTTTCATTATCGGCGCATTAGGACTTTTGTTTAGGCCGTCGCCACTATGTTTCTGGTATATATACGGATACATACTTGTATTGATGGTCATGCTTTCGTATATAAATAAGGAACTCGCTGAGTTCGATTTTTATAGCAGTCGGCTCAACTCGTTAAAGTGCCATATTTTTCGAAATAGAATTTCGTCATGCATTGCTTCTCATTCGTCAAGAGAAAATGGCGTGGAATATGGGAGTTGGTGGTGGGATTTCTAGGAGCGCCATTTGTCAATGTCTTCCGACCATTAAAGAACGAGCAATCGGACAAAGAGGAGAAGTTGAGAGATGACGTTGAAATAGTAGTAGGAGGACTTTTGAAAGCTTCGATCGGGGACAACGTGAAGTGGAGGTTGGACGTTCTATAATTCCAGAATAGCCTTTCGATTTTCTTTCTAAAGTAAAAATAATGACGTGGAAAACCGATGGGTCATGACTGCTGGGCTGAAGCGTTTGGATCGATCCCAAGGCTCCGAAGAAGCTAGGAAGAACGAGACAGGAACAAGGAGGAGAGTTAAAAAGAGCCAAGAATTACGCTTATTTATCGTTTTGTCTACCCTAAAATCTAACGAAATCTGAGGGAAGGACTAAAGTGAAATATCCTGTCAAATTTAAAGACTTAAATGCAGATTCAAATGTAATATCTTGACAAGTTTTAGAAATAGCTTTGTAATTATTTTTTAAATTAACATGGAGAGAGGACGCTTAAATTTGACTACGAGCTTGCACTTGAAGACTTCCCCGTTGTTGTGTGCACTGTGTAGTTCAAAGTTTGTTTTATTTTGCTGCGTTAATTTGATATTGTTCAAATTGTTACTATCCTCCCATTAAAGTGGTATCAGAGCTTCTGGTTATTGCTTGATTTTTCTACCTTGTGTTAAACAATGGAAACAAATACGAGTAGAATAATTACACTGAATGATTCGAATTATTATATTTGGAAAGGGAAGATGGAAGATCTTTTATATGTGAAGGATTTTTATTTGCCCATATTTGCCGAGGAGAAACCGGAGAATAAAATTGATACTGAATGGTCTATATTTCATCATCAAGTGTGTGGTTATGTTAGGCAGTGGGTGGATGATAATGAAACACATGCACGTAGTTTATGGGATAAGCTCGAACAGTTATATGCTTGAAAGACTGTGAATAATAAGTTATTTTTGATAAAACAAATGATGGCTTTGAGATATTAAGATAGTACTCATTTGATTAATCATTTAAATTCTTTTCAATGAATTATAAATCAGTTGGCTACGATAAGAATCAAGTTTGATAATGAGATACAAGCACTATGGTTGCTTGGTACTTTGCCGGACTCATGGGAGACGTTCCGAACATCTTTGTCTAATTCTGCCTCGGATGGTACGATTACTATGGATTTGGTCAAGAGTAGTATTTTGAATGAAGAGATGAGAATGAAGACATAATGATCGTCCTCTTGACATTCTAATGCCTTGGTTGTTGAGAAAATGGGAAGAAGTGAGTCTCGAGATATGAGAAATAGTGAAAAAAGTCGAGATAAAAGCAAAGGTAAGTATAATAAATTTGCGAATGTTGAGTGCCATTATTGCCATTGGAAGGGACATATTCAGAGATTTTGTCGCTAGTTAAAAAGGGAGAAACAAAAGAGAAAGGTAAAGAGAAGAAAAGTGATAATGATAGTGATGACAATCGGGTTGCTGCACTTAAAGAAGACTTTCTCATCATTTTTAATGGTGATGTGATGAATTTTGTATATCATGAGACCAATTGGGTAATTAATAGTGGTGCGTCTATTCATGCTACGTCTTGTAGGGATTTCTTTACATCAAACAAGTAAGGTGGCTTCGGATTCGCGAAGATGGGAAACAATGGGCTAGTTCAAGCTGTAGGCATTGGTGATGTGTGCCTAGAAACCAACAATGGCACAATGTTAGTATTAAATAATGTTAAACATATACCTGATATCCACTTGAATTTGATTTCTATAGGTAAGTTGGATGATGAGAGATATTGCAACACCTTCAGTAATGGTTAATGGAAGCTCACCAAAGGTTCTCTTGTTGTGGCTAGAGGTGAAAAATATTATTCGTTGTTCATTATGCAGGCAAAGTTGTTATAGACAAAATTAAAACAGTAGATAGTGAAGATGTAGCTAAGTTATGGCATAAGATGCTCAGTCACATTAATGAGAATGGTTTATCAATATTGGCCAAGAAGAAGCTCATTTTGGGATTGAAAAGTTTGGCGCTAAAGAAGTGTGCTCATTGTTTAGCAGGAAAACAAAATAGAGTTGTATTTAAAAGTTCCCCTCCTTCAAGAAAGTCAAGTATATTGGATTTAGTGCATTCTGATTTTTGCGGTTCTATGAAAACAAAATCACTTGGTGGCTCTCTTTATTTTGTTACCTTTATAGATGATTTTTCAAGGAAAATTTGGATTCATTCCTTGAAAACTAAAGATTAAGTATTAGATGCTTTTAAGCAATTTTAGGCTTCAGTTGAGAGACAGACGAGAAAGAAATTGAAATGCATCAGAATTGATAATGAGAGAGAGTATATTGGACATTTTGATGAATATTGCAGACAACAAGGTATTTGACATTAAAAGACACCTCCAAGATGCCTCAGTTAAATGGCTTAGCTGAGAGAATGAATATAACACTGGTTGAAAGGGTAAGATGCTTACTTTCACAATCAAAGCTATCTAGATCCTTTTGGGTGAGGCTTTAAGTGCAGTTGTGCATGTATTAAATCTTACTCCATGCATTTATTTAGAGTTTGATGTTCCTAATAGAGTTGGACAGGCAAAGATGTTTCTTATGATTATTTTCGTGTCTTTGGGTACAAAGCATTTGTGTATATTCCCAAGGATGAGAGGTCTAAACTTGATGTGAAAACACGACAGTGCATATTTATTGGTTATGGACATGATATGCTTGGTTACAAATTTTATGATTCGGTTGAAAAGAAAATTGTAAGAAGTAGAGACGTTGTGTTTATGGAATATCAAACAATAGAGGATATTGATAAAGCATAGATGATTTCAGCACCACAGGTTAGTGATAATTTGGTTGATTTGGATCTAGTTCCTCTTACAAATATTCCTACACAAGTTGATGAAGAGCGGCAGGAAATCAATGTTCCAAATAACGCACATGTTCCTGAACATGTTGAAACAGATAATATTATTCCTAAACTAGAGGCTCAATTAGATGTTCCACTGGATGTTCTAGTTCGGAGATCCGTTAAAGACCGACGACCTTCCACTAGGTATTCTGAAGATGAGTATGTATTATTGACTGATGCAGGTAAACCAGAGTGCTATGCAGAAGCAGTAGAAGATGAGTATAAAAGCAATTGGTTTGATGCTATGCGAGATCAAATGCAGTTACTTTATGATAATCATACTTTTGAGTTGGTGAAGTTATCTAAAGGTAAAAGAGCTTTGAAGAACAAGTGAGTATATAGGTTGAAGCAAGATAAACATACTTCACAACCATGGTAAAAAGCTAGATTGGTTATCAAGGGATTCGGTTAGAGAAAGGGTATTGATTTTGATGATCTATTTTCTCTGGTAGTGAAAATATCTTCCATTCGTGTGATATTAGGCTTGGCAGTTACCCTAGATTTGGAAATTGAGCAAATGTATGTCAAAACAGCCTTTTTACATGATGACTTGGAGGAAGAGATATACATGGAATAACCTGAGGGTTTTAAAGTGAAAGGGAAAGAGAATTATGTGTGCAAATTGAAGAAAAATTTATATGGCCTAAAATAAGCACCGAGGTAGTGGTACAAAAAGCTTGCGTCAGTTATAACAGAATAAGGCTATAAGAAGACTTCATCGGATAACTGTGTGTTTATCCAAAATTTTTCTAATGATGACTTTATTATTCTCTTGCTTTATGTTGATGATATGTTAATTGTTGGCGAATGCTTCAAGAATTGAGTTATTAAAGAAAGAGTTGAGCAAGTCTTTTGTTATGAAAGACTTGGGCTTGGCGAAGCAGATTCTTGGCATTAGAATCACTTGAGATAGAGATGCTAAAAAGTTGTTTTTGTCGTAAGAGAAATATATCAAAAAGATCCTTTAGAAATTTTACATGTATAAGGCTAAAGTGGTTAGCATCCTCTTACTGCCCACTTTTAGTTAAATATGAAGCAAAGTCCTACAACTGATAAAAAGAAAAACGATATGGAAAGTATTTCATATGCCTCATATGTAGGAAGTTTAATGTATGCGATGGTATGTACACACCTAGACTTGGCACATGCAGTTGGCGTTGTTAGTCATTATTTGTCAAATCCAGGCAGAAAGCACTGGAATGCAGTGAAGTGGATTATGAGGTATCTTCAGGGAACTTCTAATTTGAAACTTAGTTTCAGGACCGGGAAACTTGAGTTAGTTGGATACATAGATTCCGACTTGGCAGGAGATATTGATACTCGTAAATCTACTTTTGGTTATTTGATTTCTTTTGCGGGTGGAGCTGTGTCATGGAAGTCAAGATTGCAAAAGTGTGTTGCACTTTCTACAACTGAAGTTGAATTTATTACAGCGACTGAAGCTAGTAAAGAGATGCTATGGATGAAGAAGTTCTTAGAAAAACTTGAGTTCAAGTAAAAGAGGTATGTGCTATTTTATGATAATCAAAGCGCAATTCATCTTGGTAAGAATTTATCTTTTCATTATAGATTGAAACATAATGATGTTAGATATCATTGGATAATGGATGTTTTAGATGGAAAGTTGTTGGAACTTGAGAAAATTCATATGGATTATGATGGCTTTGATATGATGACGAAGACTTTACCAAGAGAGAAGCTTGAACATTGCCAATTGATAGTAGGGATGGTGAATCCTTTCATATTGTCGTGAGGGAGAGATTTGTTAGCTGGCTTCACTCTTATGTGAAGGAAGCCCAATGAATTGCAAGCTTAAAAAGGGCTTGAGCCTATATGATAACTAGAAATAGGGTTTCTCCCTATCTTTAAAGTGGTAGCCGCAAAAAGACGTAGTAACAAGAGAAAAAGAGAAAGCATAAAATCTGGTGTTGGAGCAAAGTTTGATTTACATCAAGCTAGCATTGGAGGTCAATTCGTGGTTCGATTGAGTTGAAATCTTGTCAGTATGTTCATGGCACAATCTTCTCGAATCTGAACGGTTTGATTTTCGTTTGAAGCTCCATACATCAGGTTTTTCGTGAATTGATCAAAACCTACGTTTTTTGTTAGATTTATCCTTAATCTCTTGTGAAATTCATGTTATTGCCAAGAATTATGTTCTTGAGGTCTTTGCTACTATGTACCTCTAGTATTTGTTAGAGAAAAACATTATTCACCCAATTTTGTTGATAGTGAAAATTTTCGGGTGGACTCCAGTCTCATGGTTTTTGATCTTCTCACATCGAGGAGGTTTTCCATGTAAAAAAACGTCTTGTGTTCACGTGCTTGGTATTTATTTTACTCTACTATATTGATTCCTATTAAGTTTATAAAAGATGGGAGATTATTTTATTCCGCCGCGTTAATTTGATATTATTCGAATTGTTACCGTTCTCCTATCAGTTTGAACAACCATTCCAGTGAGCTCAACTCATGTGCAGAACTAGATTAGGTGAGTTTTGCTTGGATCCCACCTCATCAAAGGGTACATATGAATTTGGGCTCACATTCACCAAACGTAACGAAGTCAAATAGTCCTTTGATATTATTCACAAGTTTTGATAATACATTACTGCTCAAATTTTACAATATCTTTAGATTAAATCAACAAAACATAATTTATTATTTATTACTTCTTTATTTTTGGGTATATTTTATCTCATGATCTCTATAATAATAAAAATTGTAACACCTGTGATGGAGAAGCAACTAACGGGAGGAAGATATCTTTAGGAGAAAATAAGTGGTGAAACTATCCCACTTGCACTTACGGAGAGGTGGATAGGGAACACGATTCTTGCTACTTGAATCTCCCAATTTGGGTTATCCTTTAGGGTCTTTGAGAAAAGGAAGAATTGGGCTAAAAACCCCTTTGTCGAAGAAGCAAAAGAGATTCAATCCTTATGGAAATCAACGGTGTAATTTCTACCCCATTGATGATGTTTAGTTACTTGATACTCCCATTCAAGTGGTGGAAGGAGCGAAGAATTGGGCTTTGATGCCAAGTCTTAATAAGCCACCTGGATATATATGAAACTTTTGAGCTAGAATTATCGGGGCTGTGCACACCCTTGACATTCCAATCACTTAGAGCTTTAGTGGCTCTTGAAAGGCATAATGTGGTATTCTTGATTGAGGTGAAGAATAAAGAGTCGGTAGTAGATCACAACAAGTGATGTCTTCAATTCCAAAACTTTGTGGTGATTATTCCAAATGGGAATTATAGAATGAAGAGGTTTTTATATGTACGACCTAGTACGGGGGAATTTATTGAAGTGATAAGTAAAGATCTTGAAATATAAAAACTCGATGAGGATTACCTTCCACATGCATCTCCAAATTATTAGGAGAGGCTCCTATTGTGGCAACATTACATAGTATTCATTTCATTAACAATCTCCCTTGGGTTTGTATTGATGACTTCAATCAAATTTTATATCATTGGGAGAAGGTTGGTAAAATACAAGCTGACTATTACAGGTTAGTTGCATTTCATGATCATTTGAATGACTATTCACTTATAAACTATGCATTCACATGTGCAAGCATCGGAGATGGGAATGCTTTGGTTAAAAAGAGTTAGGATGGGGTCCTATACAATTTGAGCTAGAGGGTGATGTTTCCTAATGCGGAAGCCTATGCTTTGTTGGCAATTGGTTTTGACCATAGTCCTATACTTCTCTCTTTGTCTCTAGCTTCGATGAAATAGAGGAAATAACTCAAATTTGAAGCCTTCTATTAGAAATATAGAGCATTGTTAGATTATTAGAAAGATTTGGCATGAACCAAGTTTGAGTCAGATAGACTTTATGGGAAAATTCAAAAAGGTTTCCAATGAATTGGTAGAATGGAGCAAAAAAAAATTCTCTAATGCATATTGCCATATTGATTTGCTTAGGAAAATATTCACGGATCTTACTAAGGTTAAGACAAATTATTCAACCATAAAGGCTACTTAGAAGATCATAGACCAAATCGAAAGATTATGGAAGTTGGAAAAAATGTATTGGGGTATGAGATCACAAATTAATTGGCTCAAATGTGGAGCTAGAAATATGAAATATTTTCATGCTACAATAATTCAGAGAAGACGACAGAATAAGATTTCTATATTGAAAATTGATGACCAAATTTGGTGCTGCAAGCCTCAAATGTTGAGACAACATATTGTCTAATTCTATCAGTCTTTGTATGAATCCAGGGGTCCCAAAAACTTCCAACCAATGCCCATGTCTAGTTCTGCAAAGTATGGACAAGGCTTTGATGACTCGGGTTAATTTGAAGGAAGTGAAAGAAGTCATGTTCCAATGGGTGTGTTGAAGGCTTCAGGATTAGATAGATCATAATGGTTAGTTTTATCAGCATCACTAGGAGGATATTTGACAGGATGTATTTCGAATGGTTCGAAATTTCCTTGACTTAGGTATTCTTGTTCCCGATCTAAACATTTACACATTGCACTTATTCTTGAAGTTTCAAAACCTAAGAATACAAGTCAATCTCGACCTATCAGCTTGTGCAATTGTAGCTAAAAAGATTAATTCTAAGGTTATGGCAAATTGGTTAAAACCTTGGCTTCCTAAACTAATTGCTATTGAACAAAGTGCATTTGTTAGTGGAAGGCAAGTGCAAGACAACATTTTGATAGTTCAAGAAGTGATGCACCGACTATGGATTAGGAAAAGAAAGAAAAAGTTCCAATTGGTACTTGAGCTAGATACGCAGAAAGTTTACGATAGAGTAGAATGTGACTTCTTGAGTGCTTGCATGTTAGAGATGGGCTTTTCTAACAAGAGAGTTTATCGGATCATGTAATGTGTTTCCACTGTCACTTTTAGCATTAAAGTTAATAGGGAACCTTAATAGTACTTTCAGCCTTCTTGAGATATTAGGCAAGAAGATCCTTTGTCTTCATACTTATCATTGTGCTGAATGTCCTCTCTTGTTTTTTGAACCAAACAATTCAGGATGGAACTCTCAAGTGAATTCAACTAAATAGATTCTACCTTACTTTATCTCATTTGCTATTAGCAAATGATGTCATTTTCTTTCTAGATGGGACGATAAGGAATGTCAAAATTTAGCAGTTCTTTTGAATCAATATTGCTTTGCTTTTGGTCAAGCCATTAATACAAATAAATCAGCAATCTATTTTAGTAATGTCTACCCATATAACCTCAAGAGGAACATGTCACGAGAGTTTAGACTCCTCATCTTTAAAAAAAGACAGGGAGCACCTAGGCATACTGTCAGAGAAATAGATGTTTGCTTATAGTCTAGCATGAGTCAATGTGAAACTAGAGGGTTGAAAAAAAAACTATTGTCTAATTCTGATTAGGAGATCCTTGAGAAAGCTGTTGTACAAGCCTTAACTTAATATGTAATGTCAATATTTAAAATCCTCATATGGGTCTATAAAGCAGTGGCATATAGAGGATTGCCACTTTATGGTGGAAAAAAATATATCAAAATTGGGTATTCATTGGAAAAAATTGAAAATTTTAAAGACTAGGAAAGATTGTGGAGGTCTTGGTTTCAAAGATCCCATTACCTTCAATAAAGTTATGTTGAGTAAACAAGCATGGAGGCTATCATAATCCTCATTGGCTTTATGGAGTTCGTAATTCAAAAGCATTTATTATCCAAAAGTGTAAGCGTTCCCATCCATCATGGGGTTGACAAAGTCTGTCAATGGGAAGAGATGTGATTCATCCTTAGATTAGATGGTTGGTGGGCCATGGAAGAAAGAACATTAATCTTCGCAAGGACAGATGACTTTCAATTGGAGTGATCAATGGACTAGCAAATAGAGGGGATTCTCAAATAGTGGCGGACTTGATTAATCAAAATACTCGGGGGTTAAATGGATAGAAGCTAAAATTGCTAGGTTCTAGTGGCAGGATCTGTTGTAAATCAGGCATACATTGGAAGCATTGGGATGTTCTCAAGCGCAAAAAGGATAGTGGGAGCCTCGGATTTCGTGATCTAATTGACTTTAACAAAGCCATGCTTGGGAAACAAGCGTGGCGGTTAATCCAGCACCCAACATCTCTATGGATCACCCTATTTAAAGGACTTTATTTTCACTCACAGGACTTCAGGTATGCCAATAAGGTGCCAGACCATCCTGGGTTTGGCAAAGTCTACTGCTTGGGAAGGATTCCATATTACCTCAACTTCAGTGGTCAGTTGGCAATGGACACAGTATTAGAATCCGGGAAGATCGATGGCTACCTAGAGGAATTATCGGCGGCCCTGCTACTCGAGGTGAACCTAAGATAGTGTCTAATCTTTTGTACCCAAACAACAATATCTAGAATGTCCCCCCTACTCCATCGGCATTTCGATGCCTCAATAGTCGCGGAAATACTTACCATGCAGGTAAGCACTCACTACACTAATGATCAACTTATGTGGATAGCAACACAAAATGGCTAATACACTGTGAAAAACGGCTATCACACTATCAGATAAGCAGCTACCAGCAATTGGCAGAACCGAGCATTGTCTTCCTATCAAACCCCCCGGCTACTATGGAAAAGAATTTGGACCGTGAAATTCACCCCCAAAAGTCGTACATTCCTCTGGTCCTTATGCCATAACGCATTGTCAACAAAAGATAATCTATATCACCGATGCATCACCATAGATTCGACATGTCATCTCTGCTCTCAACATACACCCGAAACTACAAAACAACTCTTTCTCTTATGTCCATGGACACATCGAATATGGTCACACCCTTAGGTCAGTATTCAGATTTCACCATAGTCAGTACAAAGGATGGATGCTTGGCTAGTAGCAAGGATTGAGCAATGGCAGAACTCACCTGGACTGGAGACCATTGCCTCAATCTTGTGGCAGATCTGGAAGGCACACAACAATTTCATCTTCCACCGACAATGCACAGATCCAATGCAGGTTGTGGAGGCAGCCCTCGCCCATGTATGCATCACTCAGCTCTCCACTCAAACACTATCACGAACAGGGCGAACTCCTCCCCAATTCGAACTGCTGTGGTGGCCACCAAATCCTGGTGTGGTGAAGATCAACATAGATGGGGCATATCAACTAGCAAGTACTACATGCACTATGGTGTGTATTTGTAGAGATCATACAGGAACCTTGATAGAAGGCTTTACCTACGATTTCCCAGCAGCTTTAGCCTTGCAGACCGAGATCCAGGCGCTCCTCCTTACCCTCAACCTTCTGTTGCAACACGGTAAAGCTCATGATCCCCTTGTGATTGAATTTGACTGTCTTGTACTAGTGGAAGCTGTGCACGATCCCCAATCGACACCATGGGAGGCGAGAGCTTTGTTTGCAGAAGTGGCGGCCAAGCTCACCTGTTTCCCTAACCTACGCGTTCAATACTGTAGGCGTGAAGCAAATTTTGTGGCTGATTGGGCCACCAAGGCCCATAGGAGTGGCACCTTACCGCCGAACTGGGCTACGTCCCCTCCCCATATGCTTTTGGATCTACTGTATTTTGAAGCCCTAGCCACGGACTGCTCTGGTACTATAACTTGAATATATGAAGTTTTCTTTTTCGACAAAAAAAAAAAAAAAAGAAAATGGATAGAAGTTATATGAGCTGTTTGAAGAGCAAACTATGAACAAAATTCTTGCGACTCCATTAAGTCCGATTCCTATGGAAAATAAGCTAGTGTGGTCCAGGTATAAATCAGAAATCTATACAATGAAAAGGTTGCATCTAACAAATCTTTTAACCAAATACATATCAAGCATCATCATCTTATTAAACACCCCAGGCTCTACGGGCAATAATCTGGTAGCTGGATACTTACCCTAAAATTCGTTTCTTTATGTGGAGTATTTGCCAAAATGCACAACCAACAAGAGAGAATTTGTGCAAGAGGAAGATCTTACTTGAATCGATTTGCTCTCTATGCCTTAACCCTCGAAATGACGAAACACCTTTTTAATCTCTGTCACTGGACAAAAGAAGTTCGGCCAGACACAAGGCTTGACATCAACATCTCTTCGACGGACATCACCAGGATGGATAAATGGGTTTTTGAAAATCTTACCTCTTGCATGGACATATCCTCGAGAGAGACATTTACAGAAGTATTATGGCTCCCTTCGAAGGCAAGGAATATTTTAGGTTTTCAATCCCCTAAACCAGTTCCGTCTTCAATTGTGGATGCGGCACTTACTTCGCACAAGATCTTTGTTAGATGGAGCCCAGGTTCAGGGAAAGCAGACAAAGGGCGAAGTTCCTTACTTGAAAGGTGGATGCCGCCGATTAGAGAGCCTATAAAGTTCAACATCGATGGATCGTGGCTTGATAACTCCTCGGGAATGTCAACTGCCAGAGTATGTCGCAATTCACAGGGGTGATGGGTCGCTGGATTTGCTAAAATGGTGAGATCTCCCTTTACTCTGTGTGTGGAAACCCCAGCTTTAAAAGAGCCGTTGGTGTACCTGACCGAGAGAGAGGATCTTAAATCCTCTTTTGGCCTGGGCAGAGTTGGAAACCGACAGCTTATCAGTTGTAGACTATTTTTTGGGAACGGCTCCAACCCCGGGGGCTCTGTGGAACGTCATAGAAGAGTGTAAGGCGTATTTGGCCCAACTAAAAACAGTCAAAATAGTTCATTGCACCCGGGCAATCAACCAACTCACGGAGTATATCGCAAAAGCTCAAAGAAGAGGAACCCCTCCATTGACCGGCTATCTGAGCCTCCCAAGCTCTAAGGGACATTTTATGTTTAGAAACTCATCAGCTCTTTCCTACTCAGGTTGTTTATTGAATGGAATAGTTTTATTTCGATGAAGAAAAAAGAATCAGGTTTCTGCTTCGCATTTGAGTGTGTAACAATTCTATCCAACTTAGAGATATAAAATGTGAAATCTTGAAATTACACTATATATAATAAGAATTATGAAGTCAAATTATGTTGGAGGTAACCAAGTAGAAGATTGAAAGGTCGTGACTTTTCTTTTATAATTTTTCACATTCGACTAATTTGATTTGATATAGTGAACTTGGAGTAGAACAATGGTAATAAATACCAAAACCGACTCATAAAATTAGTTTACCAAACTTACGCACCGCTCCTAAATGAGCATTGAATCATCCACCGACTTTATTATTGGCGGGACGAAGATCCTGTACTTCACATGGAGTCAATAAATTCCAATCCCCGATTAAAGAAACCCTAATTTCCTAAAACAATGATCGAGAATTATAGAAATATCAAGGGGGAAGACTACGCGGGATAGACCAAGGTAGGTCCCACTTTCAACAACTATTTTGCAGATGAAACCTTACCCTTGTCTTGTTTCAGTTTGAGACAACGACTCCACGGGAGTTTCTACGCACCATCCTCCCTTCCTAAAAGCACAACCCCAACTCCCGCAGTTTCCCACTCGGACTCGCGGCGAAACCACGTTAACGCGTGAACACTTCGTCGACGCCAGTCCCCCACCTCGCATTCCACCCCTATATATAATCCTAACCGAGTCCATACTCATCCCTCATTTTTTCTCCATCCGCATCTCCTTCTCCATATTCATCTCCTGTCAGTTAGCGTCTCCATCGTTTCTTCTGCAACTTCCCCCATGGCGGAGAAGCAAGCCCACCTCAACGGCACCTACTATGGCCCCGCTGTGCCCCCCAAGCAGAACTCCTACCTCCGCCCTGGCCGCAGCAGGGGCTGTGCCTGTGGCTGTGGCTTCTGCCTCCTCAAGCTCATCTTCAACATCGTCGTCACCGTGGTCGTCACCATCGGCCTCCTCGCCCTCCTCTTCTGGCTCATCTTCCGCCCCAACCTCGTCAAGTTCCACGTCACCGATGCCGAGCTCACCCAGTTCAACTTCACCACCCCCAACAACCTCAGCTACAACCTCAAGCTCAACCTCACCATCCGGAACCCGAACCGTCGCATTGGGATCTACTACGACCGGATTGAGGCGCGGGCATTATATGGGGGACAGCGCTTGGCCTCCGATTACCTGACCCCGTTCTATCAGGGCCACAAGAACACAACGACGCTCAGCGCGGCGTTCCAGGGCCAGCAGCTGGTGGCACTTGGCACGAGCGAGCAATCCGATTTCAACTCTGAGAAGGCGACTGGTGTCTACGACATCGATATGAAGCTGTACCTGAGGGTGCGGTTCAAGCTTGGCAAGATCAAGACGTTCCGCATCAAGCCAAGGGTCAAGTGCGGGTTGAAGGTCCCTCTGAGCTCGTCAGGGTCAGCTGCCACCACCTTCCAGACCGAGAAGTGCGACATCGACTGGAGGATCTTTAGATGATCATTCTATGGGCGATGTATTGATTTTTCTTGGGGTCACTAGTTTTTGGTCTTGTTGATACCGTTGCTTTTGTTATTCTTTCATTATCGGCACATTAGAATATTTGTTATGGCTGTCGCCTCTATGTTTCTGGTATATACAGATACATACTTGTATTGATGTTCATGCTTTCGTATATCAATAAGGAACTCGTTGAGTTTGATTTTTATAGCACTCGACTCAACTCGTCACGGTGCCATAATTCGAAATTGAATTTCGTTGTGCATTGCTTCTCATTCGTCAAGAGATAATGGCGTGGAATGTGGGAGTTGGCGGTGGGACTTCTTGGAGCGCCCCATTTGTCATAGTCTTCCGACAATTAAAGAACGAGCAATAAGACAAAGAGGAGAAGTTGAGAGATGACGTTGAAATAGCAGTAGGAGGAGGACTTCTGAAAGTTTCAATCGGTTACAAATTGAAGTGGGGATTTTTTTTTTTTTTTTTTTGGTTGACGTTCTCTAATTCTAGTAAAGCTTTTCAATTCACTTGATAAATCAACAAAACGTACTTTATCTTTTTATCACTTCTTTACATTTTGGTCTTCATAAATATTACAGTAGTTCCGGGTATATTTTATATCATGATCTCTATAATAGTAAAAATTGTAACACTTCTGGTAGAGAAGCAACTAAAGAGGATGATCTCTTCAGGAGGAAACAAGTAGTGAAATTCTCCCACTAGTACTAACGGAGAAAGGTGGACAGGGAACACAAATTTTCTTGCTTGGATCTCTCAACTTGGGTTCTTCCTTAGGGTTTGGAAAAAAAAGGAAGAATTGGGCTAAAAGCCTCTTTGCTGAAAAAGCAAAAGAGATTAAGTCCTTATGGATGATGATGATCAGCTACTTGATAATCCAGTCTAGTGGCAGAAGGAGCAAAGGATTGGGCTTTTAGGCTAGCTTTAATAAGCCACTGGGATATGTATGAAACTTTTGAATTGGAATTATAAGGAGTTGGCCACACCTTAACATTCTAGTCACTTTTAGTGGCTCTTGGAAGGCTCAATATGGTATTCTTGATTGAGACAAAGAATAAAGAGACAGTAGTGGATCATGTTAGGTGACACTTCAATTCTAAAACTTTGTGGTGATGAATCCAATGGGAACAGCAGGAGGATTAGCCATTATGTGGAATGAAGAGGTTTCTATAGAACTACAATCCAACATTGGGGAATTTATTGACGTGATAAGTAAAGATCATGAAAGACGAAACTTGATGAGGATTACCTTATTCCATGCATCTCAAAATTATCAGGAGAGATTCTTGTTATGGCAATGGTTACACATTATCCCGTCCATTAACCATCTACCTTGGGTTTGTATTGATGACTTCAACAAAATTTTATATCAGTGGAATAAGGTTGGGAGAAGAGGTGCGAACCATTACACTTTAGTTACATTTCATGATCTTTTGAATATTGTGCTCTTATGGATGTGGAAAGTAAAAGTTGTGCCTTCACATGGGCAAACAACATAGATGGGGATGCTCTTGTTAAAAAAAGATTGGTTCCGACCATAGCTCTAGACTTCTCTCTTCGTCTCTAGCTTCGGTGAAGATGAGAAAATAATTCTAAGTTGAAGCCTTCTAATTAGAAGATACATACTGCGGTGACATTATTAGAAAAGTTTGGCATGGCCCAAAATTGAGTCAGATGGACTTTATAGGCAAATCTAGAAAGGTTTCTAGTGAACTCGTAGAATGGAGAAAAAAAATTCTCTAATGCATGTCGCCAAATTGATTTGGTCAATAAAAAACTTATGAATCTCGCTAAGAGTAAAACAAATGATTCGACTAAGAAAGGTACTTAGAAAATCATGGACTTGATTGAAAAATTATGAAGGTAGGAAGAAATTTATTGAGGTATGACATCATGAATTAATTGGCTCAAATGGGGAGATAGAAATATGAAATATTTTCATGCTATTGTAGTTTAGAGTAGACAGCGAAATAAGATTTCAATGCTAAAAATTGATGACCATAATTGGTATCGTGAGCCTTCTATGTTGAGGCAACATATTATCGGATCCTATTAGTCATTATATGAATCCAAGGGTCCTAGAAACTTCCAACTAGTCATCGAGCAATGCCCATGTCTAATTCCCAAAAGCTGAATGAGGCTTTGATGACTTAGATGAATTTAGAGGAACTAAAAGAAGCTGTGTACCAAATGGGTGCATTAAAGGCTCTAGGACTAGATGGACATAATAATAATTTTATCATCTTTGGGAGGATGTTTAACAAGATGTGTTTCGAATGGTTCAGTTTGAAATTTCTTTGACCTATGGATCCTTGATCCCAATCCGAACAAAACACAAATTGCACTTATTTCTAAAGTTTCAAATCCTTAGAATTTAAGTCATTTTCGACCTATCAACTTGTGCAATTATAGGTACAGGATTAATTGTGCTCCCAATCCGAACAAGATGTGTTTCGAATGTTATACTTGGATTGTTTATTGAATACAATAATTTTAATTCAAAAAAAAAAAAAGAATCGAATTTGTGCTCCGCATTAAAAAATATAACAATTCAATCGAACTTCAAGATATAAAATGTAAAACCTAAGAATTACACTATATAAAATAAGAGTTTTATAATCAAATCATGTCAAGCGTAACCGAGTAAAAGATTGAAAGGTCGTGATTTTTCTTATATAATTTTTCATGACCGACTCATTTGATTTGATCTAATGAAGTTGGACTAGAACAAAATTGACTCATAAAATACCAAACTTTTGCACCGCTCCTAAATGAGCATTGAATACCACACACCGATTCAATCACCAGTGGGACGAACATCCTCTACTCCACATGGTGTCAACAAATTCCAATCCCCGATTGAAGCACCGCCAATTTCAAAAATCGAACGGTCGAGATTTATCGACATATTAGGCGCCGCCGGCACGCGGGATAGACCAAGTAGGTCCCACTTTCAACACCTATTTTGCAGATAAAACCTCGACCTTGTTTCAGTTTGAGACAACGACTCAACGGAAGTTTCTGCACACCATCCTCCCTTTCCTAAAAACACAACACCAACTCGGACTCGCAGCGAAACCACGTTAACGCGTGAACACTTCGTCGACGCAAGTCCCCACTTCGCATTCCACCCCTATATATAACCCTAGCGGAGTCCATACTCATCCCTCAATTTTTCTCCATCCGCATCTCCTTCTCCATATTCATCTCCTCTCGGTTAGCGTCTCCATCGTTTCTTCTGCAACTTCCCCATGGCGGAGAAGCAAGCCCACCTCAATGGCGCCTACTATGGCCCCGCCGTGCCCCCCAAGCAGCAGTCCTACCTCCGCCCTGGCCGCGGCGGGGGCTGTGCCTGTGGCTGCGGCTTCTGCCTTCTCAAACTCATCTTCAACATCATCGTCACCGTGGTCATCACCGTCGGCCTCCTCGCCCTCCTCTTCTGGCTCATCTTCCGCCCTAACCTCGTCAAGTTCCATGTCACCGAGGCCGAGCTCACTCAGTTCAACTTCACCGCCACCAGCACCCTCAGCTACAACCTCAAGCTCAACCTCACCATCCGGAACCCGAACCGCCACATTGGGATCTACTACGACCGGATCGAGGCGCGGGCATTATATGGGGGACAGCGCTTGGCCTCCGATTACCTGACCCCGTTCTATCAGGGCCACAAGAACACGACGACGCTCAGCGCGACGTTCCAGGGCCAGCAGCTGGTGGTGCTTGGCACGAGCGAGCAATCCAATTTCAACTCTGAGAAGGCGACTGGTGTCTACGACATCGATATGAAGCTGTACCTGAGGGTGCGGTTCAAGCTTGGCAAGATCAAGACGTTCCGCATCAAGCCGAGGGTCAAGTGTGGGTTGAAGGTCCCTCTGAGCTCATCGGGGTCAGCTGCCGCCACCTTCCAGACGGAGAAGTGCGACATCGACTGCAGGATCTTTAGATGATCATTCTATGGCTGATGTATTGATTTTTCTTGGGGTCACTAGTTTTTGGTCATGCTGATACCATCGCTTGCGTTATTCTTTCATTATCGGCACGTTAGGACGTTTGTTATGGCTGTCGCCTCTATGTTTCTGGTATATACAGATACATCCTTCTATTGATGTTCATGCTTTCGTATATAAATAAGGAACTCGCTGAGTTTGATTTTTATAGCACTCGACTCAACTCGTTACGGTGCCATAATTCGAAATTGAATTTCGTCGTGCATTGCTTCTGATTCGTCGAGAGATAATGGCGTGGAATGTGGGAGTTGGTGGTGGAACTTCTTGGAGCGCCATTTGTCATAGTCTTCCGACAATTAAAGAACGAGCAATCAGACAAAGAGGAGAAGTTGAGAGATGACGTTGAAATAGTAGTAGGAGGACTTCTGAAAGCTTCGATCGGGGACAAATTCAAGTGTAGATTTGGAGGACTTCTGAAAGCTTCAATCGGGGACAAATTGAAGTGGAGATTTGACGTTCTCTAATTCCAGTAGAGCCTTTCCATTTTCCTTTTGAAAAATGATTGCTTGATAATTTTTAATTTATTGTGAAAATAATAATCTATTTGAATAATAAACAATAAATAAACAAATAATTATAAATTATTATGGTGTTCACTTTTTAAAAAATTTATGACCTACAATACCCAAAAAATTGTTACATTAGCAAAGCCCATAGGCTACATTTAGTCGTCCAAATTTCTAATCAGGATAAGATTGAATATAATATGATGTAAGATCTAGGAGATTTTGTTATATCCTATTCACTATTTGGTGATCGTAATAATAAAGTCGAATATATTCGTATCATATTATATATATTGTTTGGTATAAAAGCCTATAGGATCACAAATTTAATAAATAGAGATAATAAAATCTCTTGCAACACTCTTGTGTACATTATTTTTATTTTTATTTTATTTTCATCTCTTTTTTAATTAATTTATTTTCATTACTTTCTTTCCCTTCCATCATTCTCTTATAAAATTTTATTAAATAGAAAATTGTACTAATATACCCAAAATGCGAAAACACCTAAAATATGTAATAAATATATATTTATATATTGAATTTATATTATAAGATATAATTAAATACAAATATATAAATAAAAATAAGAGTAAATTAAAAACTCAATATTTGTTTGCTGTTATTTTGAGTTTCTTATATTAGAATTCAAATATTATTTATATTAAAATACTATTTTAATTTTTTAATTTAAGAAATGTGTTATTTGAGAAAAATTCTCATATTATGGATATTATAAATCATATCCACCTTTGTCTCACATTCTACATAGGATAATTTTATTTGGTCTATATCTTATTTATATCCAACTTTATCCTATTTTGAATAAGCTCCAAACGTAATATAAGATAAATTTTATCTTATTTTGAATTTAATTTTTTTTTTTTTTTTTTGGTGACCCAAGGAACCTTATAAGCCGACAGCCGGCGAGCAAACCTTGGGGGAATAACTGCAAGACCCACCACCATAGTACTCCAGGTAAGAATCCCTAATGACACCTCTGGGATTCGAACTTCTCTCCTTCATGAGAGGTAGAAAGCCCAAGCCAGTTGCGCCGCTGCGTGGGCGTGTTATTCTGAATTTAATCTTAGTCGCCAAATGCAACCTTAAAGTAAAATTAATGACATGGAAAACTGATGGGCCCACGATTGGTGGGTTGAAGCATTTCGATTGACCCCAAGGCTCTCACGAACATAGGAAGAGCGAGATGGGAACAAGAGGAGAGTTTTTTTTTTTTCAAAAAGAATACAAGAGGAGAGTTAAAAGAGACAAGAATTATGCTTATTTATTGTTTGGGCTATCCTAATATCTAATGAAAGCCAATAGAAGGACTGAAGTGAGAGATTGTGACAACTTTTAAGATTCAAATGCAGATTCAAATGTATTATCGTAACAAATTTTAGGAATCTCTTTACAATTGTCTTTTCAATGAACAATTGGAAAGGATGCACAAATTTGGCTGGGAGCTTGCACTTGAAGACTTCTCTACTGTGTGCATTGCGAACAACCATTCCAATGAGCTCAACTCATGTGCATTATTAGATCAGGTGAGTTTTGCTCAGATCCCACCTAATCCAATAGTAAATACAAGTTTGGGCTCACATGCACCGAATACAACAAAATAACCCTTCGATATTATTCACAAGTTTTGATAATCCATTATTGCTCAAATTTTATAATATCATTAGATTTCAATTCATTTGATAAATCAACAAAGCATACTTTATCTTTTTATTAATTTTTTACTTTTTGATCTTCATAAATATTATAGTAGTTCCGGGTATATTTTATATCATGATCTTCATAATAGTACAGAAGCAACTAATGGGAGGAGGACCTCTTCAGGAGAAAACAAGCAGTGAAATTCTCCCACTTGCACTTACAGAGAAAGGTGGACAGGGAACACAAATTTTCTTGCTTGGATCTCTTAGCTTGGGTTCTTCCTCAGGATCTTGGGAAAAAAAGGAAGAATTGGGCTAAAAACCTATTTGCTGAAAAAGCAAAAGAGATTCAGTCCATATGCGAATCAAGGGAGGGATTCCTACTTTCATTGATGATGATCAGCTATTTGATAATCCTAGTCTAGTGGTTGAAGGAGTGAAGGATTGGGCTTTCAAGCTAGCCTTAAGAAGCCACTGAGACATGTATGAAACTTTTGAATTGGAATTACAAGGAGTTGGCCACACCTTAACATTCCGGTCACTTTTAGTGGCTCTTGGAAGGCTCGATATAGTATTCTTGATTGAGACAAAGAATAAAGAGACAATAGCAGATCACGTTAGGTGACATCTTCAATTCTAAAACCTTGTGGCAATGAATCCAATGGGAACTGCGGGAGGATTAGCTATTATGTGGAATGAAGAGGTTTGTATAGAACTATAAAACTTCCGTACGATTTATCATTCTGCTCCCTAAAAACCTGCATATCGTACGGAAAAATAAGGCCTTTAAAAATGATTTTTAGCCAAAATACCCATTTGTCCATGTAGATTTGTCATGGTATCTGTTCTAGTTCATGCGGAAGACACCCTTTGTTTGAAAAATAAAGCTTTTAAGGTTATTGTGATCTCTAAAATGATAAATCGTATAGAAAGAAAGCTTTTGAAACCCAATTGTCCCTATAGATTTCCAACTGTTAGGGGTTTTTAGGCAAAATATTGAAGTGAATTTTCAATGGAGCAAAATGGAATTTTTTCTAACAAATCTTCGTTCTCTGATTCCACCTAACTTTAGGGTGTTGTCATCTCTAAAATGATAAATCGTATGAAAATAAAGCTTTTGGAACCCATTTGTTTCGACAGATTTCCAATTGTCGGAGGTTTTTAGGCAAAATATCGAAAGGGAATTTTCTATGGAGCAAAAGGGATTTTTTTTTTTTGACAAATCTTCATTTTCTAATTTTACCTGACTTTAAGAGTGTTGTTATCTCCAAAATGATAAATCGTATGGAAATAAAGCTTTTGGAACCCATTTTTCCTTGCAAATTTCCAATTGTCAAAGGTTTTTAGGCAAATTATCAAAAGGGAATTTTCTATGGAGCAAAAGGAACTTTTTTTTTTTTTGGACAAATCTCTATTCTCTGATTTCACTTGATTTTGAGGGTGTTGTGATCTCCAAAATGATAAATTGTACGGAAATAAAGCTTTTGGAACCCATTTGTCCTTGCAGATTTTCAATTGTCGAGAGGTTTTAATGCAAAATATCGAAAATGAATATTATTTATAAATAATGCATATCCAAACCAAAAAATCAAGAGTGATATTTTGCCTAAAAACCTCCAATAGTTGAAAATCTGCTGGGATAAATGGGTTCCAAAAGCTTTATTTTCGTACGATTTATCATTTTGGAGATCACAACACTCTTAAAGTCAGGGGCTTTTAGGCAAAATATCGAAAGTGAATTTCTATAGAGTAAAAGGGGATTTTTTTCTGACAAATCTTCGTTCTCAGATTTCACTTGACTTTAAGGGTGTTGAGATCTCCAAAATGATATATCATATGGAAATAACTTTTTTGGAACCCATTTATCCCTGCTGATTTCCATCCGTTGGAGGTTTTAAGGTAAAATATCGGAAATGAATTTTTTATGGAGCAAAAGGGAATTTTTTCTGACAAATTTTTGTTCTCTAATTTCACTTGACTTTAAGGGTATTGTCATTTCCAAAATGATAAATCGTACGGAAATAAAAAAAATTCCCTTTTGCTCCTCTGCAGATTTATCGTCTGATTTATTTTGCCTTAAAACCTCTGACACTTGGAAATTTGCAGGGACAAATGGATTCCTAAAGCTTTATTTCTGTACGATATATCATTTTGGAGATCACAACACCCTTAAAGTCATGTGAATTTTTTGACAAATGGGTTCCAAAAGGGAACTTTTCCTGAGAAATGGTTAGCTGCAAAATCTCAGAGCTGACTAGATTATAATCTACCCAAAATGATCCGACACAAACTCAATTATAATGGCAAATTTGCATGTGAATTTTTTCACCTTACTTTAATTTTGTTTTGATCTCTAAAATGATAAATCGTATGGAGCAAAAGGGAAATAAAGCATAATCATTTTGGAGATTTCCAATTGTCGGAGATTCCAACTGTCGGAGATCACGTAGACAGTTGGAAATCTGCTAGGACAAATGAGTTCCAAAAGCTTTATTTCAGTATGATAAATTGTATGGAAATAAAGCTTTTGGAATCCATTTGTCCATGCAGATTTCCAACTGTCGGAGGTTTTTAAGCAAAATATCGAAAGGGGATTTTCTATAGAGCAAAAGGGATTTTTTTTTGGCAAATTTTCGTTCTCCAATTCCACTTGACTTTAAGGGTCAATCTATATTCTCTATAGATTTTTAATTGATCATGAAAATTAATAATTGACAGTTGGAAATCTGCAAGGACAAATGGAGCAAAAGGGAATTTTTTATGACATATATTTGTTCTCTGATTTCACCTGACTTTAAGGGTGTTGTGATTTCTAAAATGATAAATCTTACGGAAATAAAGCTTTTAGAACCCATTTGTCCTAGCAAATTTCCAAATGTCAGAGGTTTTTAGACAAAATATCGAAAGGGAATTTTCAGACAAAGTACTCTAAGTGCCAAAACTTGGCACGGAGGGACACCTAAATGCCAAAAGTCAGAAAAGTGACACTTAAGTGCCAAAATCGAAGCAAAATGGATCACTTAGGCTGCGCATGACAACGCTTCTTGGCTAGGGAAGAGTTTTTTTTTTTTTTTTTTTTTTTAGAAATAGTTTTTTGTATTTCTGTTCTGAGGAACAATTTCTAAGGAAAATAAGGTGTTTGGTAATTACACAAAATTTCTACTCCGAAATAGAAAAATAATAGAAATGCATTCGGTATGAAAAAATTTCTTTTTTGTATTTATTCGTTTTTTATTCTTGCTCATGGATTGCCCGCTGCCCGCTGCCACCACTGCACAAATGCTAGTAGTCGACCGTCGTCTCACAGGCCATCGGCCGCCTCCTCCCGCAGCTGCACGTTCGCTTCTAGTGGTGGCGGCGACGACGGGCGGCGGCTGCAGCGGTTGGTGGACGGTGGTGGCGGATGGCGGTTGGCAACGGCCGATGGACGGTGGGTGGTAGCGATTGATGGTGGCGACGGCGGTTGGTAGCGACAGCGGCAATCTGTGACGGCCGGCGGCCGGTGGCAGATGGCGATGGCCGGTAGACAGCAGTCAGCGGCGGGTGGTGGTGATTGGCGAAGGCGGCGGTCGACCGTGGCTTCGAGTAGTTGGAGGTGGCCGTGGCAAGAGAGAGAAACAAAAGAAAAATAAAAAAGAAAATTGGCTTATCTTTATAAATTGTTCTCGGGAACAAAAGAACAGAAATTGGGAGAAATAGAAACATTATCATGTAGAACCTTAAGTGCCTCTCCGGCCAAAATTCGGCCAAATTGCTAACGTGGCAATTTTCTGACGACATGAGTGCAAAACGGTGTCATTTTGCATCTTGACGTGGTAAATAATTAATATAAAAATTTATTAAATTATATTTAAAACTAAATTTATTCAAAATATTTAAAAAAATTAAAAAAGTAAAAGTTAAAAACTTAAAAAAAAAAAAAAAAAAAAAAGGTGGGGCCGAAGGGAGGTGGCTAAGGGTTGAGCCCTCGCCGTCCCCGCCACTGGGAAGGGCCAGTGATGGAGGGGGAGGGTCGGTTAGGGTCGCTGGTCCTTGGCTGACCTGCGGCGAGGGCCGCGACCCTCGCCCATATCGTTGGCCCCTGGCCAACCTGTAGCGAGGGCTCGCAGGCCCTCGCTAAATTTGGGGTGAGGGTCGGCGACCCTCGCTTGGCCAAGCCAAGGACTGCCAGCCATTGAGGGGTTGCCTCAATGGGCGGCGACCCTTAGCTAGGCCATGCGAGGGTTGCCAACCCTCGCCGGATTTGGGCGAGGGCCTCATCCCAGATCTGGGCAAGGGCTTGTGGGCCCCTGTTGCCAGTCGGTCGGCGTTACTGGCCCCTGGCTAGGGCCTGGCGACCCCGATCAACGCTCCCCCCACCGTTGTCAGCCCTTCTCAGTGACGGTGGGGAGGTGGTGAGGGTTGGCGACCCTGGCTGACCTACCCCCCCTCGTCACCGGCCCTTCCCTACAGTAGTGGGGAGGCGGCGGCAAATAGGGCTAAGCCCTCAACTGCCTACCTTTGATCCTTTTTTTTTTTTTTTAAAGTTTTTTAATTTAAAGTTTTTTGAAATATTTTAAATAAATTTAGTTTAAAATTAAATTTAATTAATTTTTATATTAATTATTTATCGCATCATAAACAAAACGATGTTATTTTTGCATTTTTTAGCTATGTTAGCATGCAAAACGACCGTTTTGCACTCACCTTGTCGAAAGTTGCCACGGTCGGATTTATGCCGAATGGCACTTAAGTGATCAATTTTGCTCGATTTTGGCACTTAAGTGTCACTTTCCAAAATTTTGGCACTTAAGTGTTCCTCTATGCCAAGTTTTGACACTTGGGGTGTACTTTGTCCGGGAATTTTCTATGGAGCAAAAGATAATTTTTTCTGACAAATCTTCGGTCTCTGATTTCACATGATTTTAAGGGTGTTGTGATCTCCAAAATGATAAATTATACGGAAATAAAGCTTTTGGAACCATTTGTCCTAGTAGATTTCCAACTCTCAGAGGTTTTGTCAAAAAAAGGGAATTTTCTATGGAGCAAAATGGAATTGTTTTTGACAAATCTCCGTTCTCTAATTTCACCCGACTTTAAGGGTATTGTGATCTCCAAAATTCCCTTTTGATATTTTGTCTTAAAACCTTCGATAGTTGGAAATCTGCAAGGACAAATGGGTTGCAAAAGCTTTATTTCCGTACAATTTATTATTTTGGAGATCACAACACCCTTATTAGAGATCCTCTACTCCACATGGCAATTTATCATTTTGGGGATGATGACAAGCACCGCTCCTTGTGGATAAGCATATTAATATAAAAAGGAATTTTCTATGATTATAAATTGACACAAACTCAATCACACCATGACAAGCTGTCTAAATTTTGCCTAAAAACCTTTGACAGTTGGAAATCTGTAGGGACAAATGGGTTCCAAAAGCTTTATTTCCGTACGATTTATCATTTTGGAGATCACAACACCCTTATAGTCAGGTGAAATTAGAGAATGAAGATTTGTAAAAAAAAAAAAAATTCCTTTTTACTCCATAGAAAATTCCCTTTCGATATTTTGCATTAAAACCTCTGATAGTTGGAAATTTGCAGGAACAAATGGGTTCCGACACCCTTAAAGTCTTGTGGAATTAGAGAACGAAGATTTGTCAGAAAAAAAAATTCTCTTTTACCACATAGAAAATTTTCTTTTGATATTTTACCTTAAAACCTCCGACGCTTGGAAATTTGCAGGGACAAATGGGTTCCAAAAGCTTTATTTCCGTACGATTTATCATTTTAAAGATCACAATTTTCTAGGCAAAATATCGAAATGGAATTTTCTATGAAGTAAAAAGTAATTTTTTCTAACAAATCTTTCTTCCCCGATTTCATCGACTTTATAGGTGTTGTCATCTCCAAAATGATAAATTATATAGAAATAAAGCTTTTGGAACCCATTTGCCCTCTGATTTTCAACTTGTCGGAGGTTTTTAGGCAAAATATCATAAGAGAATTTTCTATGGAGCATAAGAGAATTTTTTTGACAAATCTTCGTTCTCGATTTCACCCGACTTTAAGAGTGTTGTGATCTCCAAAATTATATATCATACGGAAATAAAGCTTTTGGAATGTTGTGATCTCCAAAATTATATATCATACATAAATAAAGCTTTTGGAACCCATTGGTATATTTCCAACTGTCGGAGGTTTTCAGGCAAAATATTGAAAGGGAATTTTCTATGGAGCAAAACGGAATTTTTTCTGACAAATCTTCGTTCTCTGATTCCACCTAGCTTTAAAGGTGTTGTGATCTCCAAAATAATAAATTAACTGTCAGAGGTTTTAATGCAAAAATTATTTTTCCTGATCAATTACTTCATATTAGTTTCCTTAGGGAGAGAGACATTCCCATGAAATAAACCCGTTCATTGTGCTCCATAGTTTGAGCCCCCTTTTGGCAGTAGTACTTCCTTATGATTTCTTGCATGCCGCAGATTTAGATAATTGAACAATGTAAGAAAAATTCATCATTCACCATTATATATGGCTAATTCTAGAGTAAGTTTGTTGAATAAGATGAAGCATCCGTCCCATAAATTGTTTGGGTGAACTCGAAATGGAAACTAAATCAAACCAATCATTATAAAAAAGAAATTAGGAGGAAAATAATATTCATCGCTCAACTTAAAGATGCAATTCTAACCTTTTTTTTTTTTTAATTTTTTAATTTTCTATTTATGATACGCAATGTGAATAATGCATGAGATACGATTATCGATTAGTCGTATCCACATGACGTGAGCAGTAATTCTAAATGGCGTGCAATAACAAATGATGCCTTGAAATACACATTGATTTATCACCTCATTGGCATATTGAATCAAGGCAATCATTAATCCAATCAACATAGCGAGCCGATCAAGACAATAATATAGTCCGACCTTAGTGTCTAAAGGTTTGAAAACCTAATATGCCCTGGTTGATGTAGGAAAACAATCGAACCGCGATAACCTGCACGAGACAAATGAAGATGAACCCCAGGCAACGTGAGGACCACTATGCTGGTTGGTGATGGAGTTTCCTTGAGGAAACTGGGACTCGCGAAGCTGGAATAATACTAGTCAATGGTTGAAGAGCCGTTGCTATTGGGCCACAACAGATTGGTGGGCTCGTCGGCCGAGTCGTTGGTGGCATGCCGAAAGGGGACCAATGTCGACAAGAGGATCCCTGGATACAATAGAAATTATTGTTGGTTCTCTATTCTTCCTTTTCTTTTTCTTCCAGGAGCTTAATCTGGACAAGAAAGGAAAACACAAATAAAAAATTTAAATAGCAAAGTGGAATCTCACACAATCAAACTAAAAAAAAATGCTTGACTTAGCTTTATGCTTGTCGTCAATATCCTTAAAGCGAGATGAATGCAGGATGTCGAGAGGACCGCAAGGGCCGACACCATGGTCCAATCGAAGAATTCTCGAGATAGTAGACATGAGATGATTAAAGGTGTCTTCATACCTCCTCCTTTTATAGTAAAAATTCTACCACGTATTATTGGAAAGTCAGGATCTGCTGAGTCGATTGACGATTCTCGGATAATTGCTAAATTTTGGGTTTGATCTGTTACTGAGAATTAGCTGCTAATTCACTTACGAATTAGCGCACCAAATTTTTTGTTTCCTTATTAGCTTTTGCTCATATTCCCATTAATGCATCCAAATTCATTCACCGTCGGTGAACTCGTTCCATGAGTTTTAATCTCTTGCCGATACTCCACTGAATCCTCCGAATCAGATTCATATTCTTTCCCTCTCTTTTTATTCTTTCCTCCGATAATTGTTTGCTTTAAGATCTTGGAGGTGCCATCATGGAGGAATCGGTGGAAAGTAAGTCAATTCCATCGTCTTGATTTCCCTCCATCATATTTGTTTTCTTTCAACCCGTGGATATTCTCGATTTGCCGATCGTGATTGCCTTTCTATCCTTCTAAATGATTGATCGAAATTTGTAAGAGACAATCCTACGCACACTTGTCCATGGAGGCGTTGTGGGACAAAGAGTGACCTTGTGTGCATCAATCCATGGCAGGTCATAAAGAAGTCTCACGACCAGATCTTGTGCGATGACCCATGCAAATGTGAATAATGCAAGCGATATTGTTGTTTAAAGTTTGAAGTTTCTTACTTCGGATATTAAAATCAAAGCTTAGCAATCTGACCAAAAATCTCACTTCTATGATCAAGAGAGAAATTTATTTTAAATCGAAGCAAAAATACATGCTAATTTAAGAGATCATAGAATAGAAAAATATTTTTAAAAATAAATTTAAATTGTTAAATAATGTTAGGTATAATTTATTGTCTAACATGAAAACTATAAGTAGGGTCCATTTGGGCAAGGTGTAAGAATGATATTGGCCGTTTTAGTTGTGGCTAACCCACATGATCGGGACTTTAAAACATGTCATGCTAGTTTGAGATTTCACGGGGGTAATATATCTGCACAAGAACCAATACATTGGCGATGGGGATAAGAGGCATATCTGACACTCGTATCCCACCATAGTTCTAATACTTGATTGGGGCAACCCCACCAATGTCCATAGCACGTCATATTGTTCCTTTGGTTGCAGGTCATGTGCGTCCTACATCTAAAGCACGTTGGGCTAGTTTAAACATTATCGACCAATGCAACAACTCGTTTATGGTGATGTAGAATTAGCGTTATATGAAAAACCCAATGAAAATTTAAGAAGCAAACTTATGATATTAGAACTAGATAAGGCACAAAGTAATTGCAGTATGAGGGAAGTTCTTTGAATTTTTCGTAATGAAAAGGAGAAATTCAGAAGAAAAGACGCCACACTTTCTGTGAATTAGTTAAGTAAGCGAAGAGTTTTGGCACTTTATTTCCAACTTAATATTGTGTGCAATCCGACCACATAATCTAAGTTGAGGTACACAAAGGCTAGATTAATTTGACACGAACTTGTGGGTAAGTTCTATCCCAAATCTTTGGCAACTAGGGAAGCGAACTGTTGTTTCACTAGATACCATGAAGAAGGAAAGAGAAGTGGCATAAGGAAGTCGTCTGGCACCTCCAAGCATTCGCTACTTGCTCATTTGTGTTGATTGAGAAACTATTATGGCTTTCAAAATAGGAGAATAAATTATTTAGTAATAAAATATATCAATTCTTGTTATATCCTTTAATGACACTTGGGCAGTGTAAGCAAAGTAATCATAAATCGAGATACGTGTCGTTAATCGAAATCTTAAAGTAATTATTCATGAATCGATAATTGATTCGTATTGCAAGATTTAGAAACTAAAATTTATATATGCATCTTGGACATTTATAAATTCTATAAAAGAACATTAGTTATTTATATATAATTTTGAGGAAAAATTATGATCTTGGGAATAAAAATCTTTATTTCGCGTGTGAGTGATCATCCCTATGCATAAGAAGTTATAAATTCCAAATTGCTTTATTGAAATAAAAATTACACTCAAGAATAGATGACAAAGATTTGCGTGTCATTTCATTTGCCGTTGCTTTATAAAATGCAGAAGACTTTTAAATATTTGGCAAATATCCGAGTACGATAGATAGATATGGTAGAATAGGACATCTTTCATTGTTGAATAATTCTTTTTTATCATTTAGATAAGAACTATATAAATAAAAAAAATCGAGTCGCTTAATTCTCATTGAATCGATCGGTTTAGGTGACGACGATTCACTTAATAGATTTGTATTGCTAGGGCCTTGATTGGATTGATGGATTGTGCTATTCCAATAACTCAAAGTACTTTGTATTAAACAATTAGAAAAAATGAGTGAAGAAGAGGAAAGCTTGGATGGATGCTTATAGAAGTTCAATCACCGCATTCTCTCTTAAAGCTCTAAAGTAGCCCGATAAGGTTTAAATCCATTATTTTGGCGATTTTGGCATTTTGCCTTTCATTTGCAGAACTTGTTCACTTGAGCTGATATCTCGCAATAGAATTTATTCCATCTATGACGTCGCACAGCAGAATTTCCATCTTGTACATCGCTGCAAAATCCTTTACTATAATATGCGATTGATCAATAAACACTAACGAAGATTTTATGGACTTTCAAAAAAAATAAAGAGCAGGTTTAAGCTCATAAAAGAAAGTGCGTGCTGCAATTTTGCCACCTAGCGAACTAGCCATCTTGAAGGGAAATAGTCCACGTAACTCCACGTAACTCGGGCGAATTTGTTTGTTTTTAAGTGTATGTCATTTAGATGATCTTTTGAAAAGTTATAATACAAAAATGAACATTGTGCGAAATTTATCGTACTATTCCTGCCATTTTACTGTCAAATTTGTCATGCTTTTCACGAATCGTGTGCTGTAAAGATCCACAGAAGAAATAGTAGATGAAAGTGAGCATATCGAAACGTCATTTTCTTTTGCTTAAAATCTTAATTTTATTCGAGTAAAGTTTAGTGAAAGGGAGGCAAAACCAGATTTCCCCTTAATATATCGAAAATGTGAGGGCAATATTTGACAGGATGGCGAGTTCATCTATATAACAGTATATGGCATATGAATTTTAGATTAGTCATTAATGACGTATAAATTCATCGGAGAAAGTCCAATAAATCACGAAAATAAAATAAATTTTGTCCTTCATATTTACACAATGCGTAAAAAATAATATATGAAAAAAAAAAATATTATTCATTTAAAGGCTTAAAATGTGGGCAATTTTTAAGAAAATCTAATTAACACTCGATCATCTTTCGCTGGAGGTGTGATGCCGCCATCCATCAACACCTCCCACCGAACCTAAACTGAGTCCTTTCGGTGGCGTCACTCTAAGAGAGCAATGTTTGGCGTCGTCCGCCACTCCTGGGCTGCCCTCAAACGCCTCCTTGTCGCCGCCGCCTTCGACAGGCCTTCCTTCCTGCTGAATTCCTGCGCGATTGGCGCCTCCTCGTCCAGCTGGGGCCACGGGCACCACAAGAGGGACAGGACCGAGTACGACCGCATTAGGGTAGACGTGAACTGTCCTCAGCGCTGGAAGCAAATGCCCTTCCTCTTCTCCAACCACCCCTCTCCATTACCAACCGATTCCGGGCATTTACCTGACCCTCAACCTCTGCCCTGCTACCGGAACACCTTCTACTTCAGGCCTTTCAAATCTGGAGCCATTACAGGGGAGCTTCGCCAATATTGGCCGGGTCTCCGCTAAGGACATGGAGAGGTGTTGAAATGCCTCGTGTGCGAATAGTGAAGGTTGTGGTGAAACGGCAGATTGGTGTGGCGGTTACGGAGGAGAAAGATGAAGGTTGGGGAGGGACTTGCCGATGCTGATGCCAAAGGAGCTTTGCAAGAGGCTTGACGAGTTGATTATTGGGCAGGAAATTGCCAAAAAAGGTTTCGCTATTGTATTTATGTTCGGGGATTTTCAATTTGCGGCTCGTTTACTTGGGAGCGAATTTGTGTATTGCATGTGCTTCTGCCTCTCTGATCATCTCTAATTTTTTGGTGAAGAATTGGGGTTATGGCCAATGTCAATTTGCATAGTTGTCCTCCGACTGCAAGTTTAGATGCTTCTTCGCGTGATGCTTATCGTGATTACTGTAAATGCTTCCGACACAGCTAGTTACATATAAAGAACAAAAAAAATATGAGCGTAGCTGATGTCTTCACAATTGGAGCACACATTGCTCCAGCCAAAAAAGAAAAGAAACTAATCTCCAACTGGTGACAATTACACCTTTTTTGAGCTAAGAGCTACATCCCTTCCATTCTACGTATGACAATGGCGGTTCCACACCCATCTCCTTTAGAAGCATAGAACGAATTCTCCCCGTTTCGAGGCTTCTTCGTTTTTTGCAAAGCTACCATTTACCATGGTCTCAAAACATTTCCAAGCACAGTCCATTTCGACAGGTATATCCTACAAACTTCAACTTCTAGTTGAACGCGAACATTATTAGAAGTCAAGGATTAGAATATTATTATTCCTCTAACACGCCCCACACCTAAACTAGCCATTGCAAATCTCTCGTTGCCAGTGCACTTCTAGTCTCACTTGTTGATCAATGGCCCATAACATTGTCCACTGTCGCGACCTTCCTAGAGGAGGATCACTTGGGGGAAAGCTAGTGGATTACTAAATGGGGATAAAAAGGTTCCTCTCACAAGGCCATCGCTCGTGTTTAGCGTGGGCCCTCTCAAGCCCTATCAATCGCAACTTGGTACTCAATTCAATATGTGATTAAACTTATCTGTTGGACCCACCACTAGTCGATTACGGGTCGATTAGACATCCAAGTAAAATGTAGGATGGGTATGGAGATTGGTTACGCTAAATTAATCTAATGCCCTTTGGGTACCTTTTTTCTTTATTTTGAAAATGTTTTACATGTAGTCATTTTCCATTTTTACCCTATGCCACTAACATGTGAGGGGTGATCACACAAGTGCACACTCAAGAAAATAACACTCATAATCAATACAGTAAATAGATTATAGAAAAATTTAAGGACCTTTATGCGCTAAGCAAATGTATCCCTATCCATTGCCACAAGGTTTTGACAAACTATTACTTTAGAAAGATATGCAAACATAATGTATGAATGTTATGTATGATATAATGATTAGCTAATATGTGATCTATATGAGACTATAATTCTAATTTTTGATAATTCTTCTTTATTATCTGGTAGAAGACAAATGGCCTTAAAGGTCTATAAATTAAATTACTCCTATCCCTGCATTTACATGGTAGGTGAGGATGCAATCTAAATCCCTGGTGGGAGATGATAATTAACATGTATGAATGATTTAAAGGAAACCGCGAATTTATTCTGAAATACAAATTATTAGAACTCATTACACAATTCGAGCGATGAATATTATTTTCCTTTTAGTTTCATTTCTATAATGGTTGGTTTGATTTAGTTTCCATTTTGAGTTCATGTAAACAATTGATGGGATGGATGATTCATCTTATTCAACAAACTTACTTTGGAATTAGTCATATATAATGGTGAATGATGGATTTTTCTTACATTTTTCTGTTCTTTGAATCCGCAACATGCAAGAAATCATAAGGAAGTACCACGGCAATAAGGAGACTCAAACTATGGAGCACAACAAATTAGTGTATTTGCATGGGAATGTCTCGCTCTCCCTAAAGAATTTTATGGAAAAGACAATGGCTAATCATCTTTGTATGTCGCCGAACATTGTTTTGCAGGAACAATGAATGAGCTGAGGAGAATACGAAAGGAAATGTGTTACCTTCAACTGAGCGTGTAGTGATACACCGCCGTTGATTTGACCAACGTGCGACTCGAGGACTTTGATCAGATGGAGTAGCAACTTGAGTGCTCCATCAACAAGGTCCGCGCAAGGAAGGTAATGGTTCTTTGTAATGACAAATATTGTCGCGTGATTTTTCTAATGTAACCATTGTTTTTGTAAGTTAAAAGCAATAGCATGTACCAAGTATACTGTACGGCCTTTCACATTAATTATACTATTCAGAAGATTTTTCTAGATGTTGAAGGAGAACATGTCAGCGATTAACATTCGGAGGAAGAACGTCATGGTTAAAGTTTGAAAGAACTCGAGGAAAAAAATCAAAGCGGGTAGCATAATAACTGAAACTACATGTATTGCATTTAGATTATTCCAAATGCATAATTTTTCCATTATGTCATGACACGCACAACACTATCATGAATGAATAGACAGTCTCCTCTTTTTTCATTTAATCAGCATAAGCTAATCACTTGACGGGTTATAAGTGCTTGTTTATGAAATGCTATCAACTTAATCAGTTCGTGCAATCCACTTATGATGTTGTTCAAATTGTTGATCCACATATGCTAATCGAACTGTGTCCTTGATTTCCAAGTATTATTCAGTTTGAGCTAATGCAACAGCAAATAGACAATCTGCGGAGAAAGGTATGACTGCCCTCTCTTTTCCCAAGTAAATTTAAGTTTACATGCTTTTCTTTTTTGTTTTATATCAGGAAGGGATCAAAGTTTCATACATTTGTGACCATGGTTACAATGTCCAGGAGAAAATGCCGCATGACAAAAATGATCAAATATATCATTTGGTGAGTTAAAATGCCACTAGCAAAATACTTGCACAACTGCTATGCAATGGAACTTAAGTGAAAGATGTTTGGTTTAGTTGACTAACTTCCAAACTCTCGTATTACATGTCGCAAAAGCACCATTAATATATGTATTGAGCCGAAACCCTAGCTAGTCTGGCCTCTTCCCATTGCTAGTTAAGGGGGCAAAAGAGGAAAAATGTCCTCAAAATTGTTTCAAGTTTTGAAGTTAGTCAACCGAACTAAACATCTTTCACTTAAGTTCTATTGCATAGTAGTTGGGCAAGTATTTAGTTAGTGGCATTTTAACTCACCAGATGATATATTTGATCATTTTCATCATGTAGCATTTTCCCTTGGACATTGTAACCATGGTCACAAATGCATGAATCTTTGACCCCTTCTTGATTTACAAAAAAAAGAAATGCATGTAAACTTAAATTTGCTTGGGAAGAGAGAGGACAGTTATACCTTTCTCTGTAGATTGTTTATTTGCTGTTGCATAAGCTCAAACTGATTGTTTCTCTCCTCTCCTTGGACTTTGCTTTTGTTGCATAAGCTCAAACCCTGAGTAATACCTGGAAATCCATGTTATGGACACGGTTTCCTTCATTTCTCCATGCAATTGCGGTCCTTTTACCATGAATTTCTCTCGCCATATCTCTACTCACCAAGATGATGCTCGGTTGCTGCTCTTTGCCATCGACTTGGCCGACTTTGGCCTGACCATGGCGTTGACATTTGGGAAGATGAAGTACCGCGAGAAACTGCAAGAATGTAAACTTACATTAATTGGTAAAATTCTGTCCAATCCTACTATCAACTTTCCCGCTTTTTCAGTAGTACCTTAAGAAGAGTCTGGCGCAACGACTATGTTCAAATCTCTACACGTGAAGATGGATTCTATATTTTTAAATTCAATACTGAAGGTGAAAAGCAGCGCGTACTAGACAACGGCCATTGGCTGTTTGGCCATCACCTAATTATTCTCAAACCTTGGTTGCCCAATACCCCTTTACACTGCTATGACTTTAAAACTTGTGTGTTTTGGGTACAAATTTTCGGTCTTCCTCTAGAACGCTGCACGGAAAATATGATTACTAGAGCTGCCCGACAAATAGGCAAGGTCCAGGAAGTGAGAATTGAAGGTAATGATAGTTCTTCAGCTAAATCGGTACGGGTTAAGATCGAACTCAATTTACAAGAACCTCTGCAATCTGGTAAACTCATCAGGGTGGACGGGAAACATATATGGCTCGACTTCAGATATGAACGTTTATCACATTATTGTTATTCATGTGGTCTTCTTGGCCATTATGCCATGTACTGCAATGATATTCCTTATGATGCAGCCAAACTTGAAGAATCTGACAGCTTGTCTTATGGCAAATGGTTGAGGGCAGAGGTCAATCAACATAGTCCATTCTGGTTTGCATTTTACGAGCAAAATTTTAATCAAGAAGATGTCGAAGAAATAGTACCAGAAACTCAACAGCAGATAGCTCCATTACTCCTTCCAGCTCCTCCGCTTCCTCAGGAGCCTTCGGCAATAGTGGAAAACAGAGCAGAACATTCATCAACTATTCCGCAGCCTTCTCCTCCTGTCGACCTAAAACAGAAATCACCTATGTTCAACCAACCGATGTTACCACATAATGCTGCAGAGGATTCCTTTATTTGCAAGAAAATTAAGACTCCCCGATCAGTCTCCAAATCTAGTCCACTGAAAAAAACCAAAAGATACAATCCTTATGGAATTTCTTCTAATGTCAATGCAGTTCTTGATGAATCAACTCTTCTGGATGCCCCTATTCTTTCCACTGAAGGGGTTGGAACATGGGTTGAGGTGGCTTGCCTAAAAAAGCCACCACAGGACAAATGAGGATCATCAGTTGGAATTGTCAGGGGCTGGGCAATCCCCTGACAATTCAAGCATTACAGGCCCTTGTGGCCAGTGAAAGGCCTAATATCGTTTTTTTTGATGGAAACGAAAAATCAAGACATGATGATTCAGCGTATCAAGAAAAAGCTGAAGTTTGCAAGCTCTTTTATCGTCAATCCTATGGGTGTGGCTGGAGGTTTGGTTATCTTTTGGAATGACCAGGAGGTGACATTAACTGTTGAGCATTCTACTTGTCATTTTATTGACACTATTTGTACCAAGAATCAGACTGCTAAAACTATGAGACTTACCTGTCTTCATGCGCCTTCCATATGCCATCATAGACAGCAAGTCTGGGCAGATATCAGACAGATTCGAACTTCAAGTTCCTTTCCATGGGTGTGTATTGGTGATTATAATGATATCCTTTATCACTGGGAAAAGCAGGGCAAAAGAATTATCGAGTCATATAGATTAAATTCCTTTCGAGAGTTTGTGAATGATTGTAAGTTTATGGACATTGAAAGTAAAGGCTGCTTTTATACATGGGTAAACAAAAGAGACGGTGCTGAAGCCATTAAAGAAAGGCTAGATAGGGCCCTATGCACCATTGAGTGGAGGTTATCTTACCCGGGGGCAGAAGTCTTTGCTTTCCCTGCTTTAGCCTCTGATCATAGTCCTCTGCTCTTACTCACTGAACCGCACTCTTTTAAAAGGAAGAAAACTTTCTGTTTTGAAGCTTTTTGGCTGCAAGAGAGAGACTGTAAATCTATCATCAACGATGCATGGACTTCGCAACTTCAAAGATCACATTAATCAAACAGGTCCTACCTATGACAAAGCATTTGTATCTAGCCTACAAGATGAAATTCATAAAATATGGCAGAGGGAAGAAACATATTGGGCAATGCGTTCTCGAATCCAATGGCTACGGGAGGGTGACAAAAATCAAAGTTTTTTCATGCAACTACAATCCAACGTCGACAACGAAATCGAATCAGCATGTTAAAGGATGACCACCTTGGCTGGATTCGTGATTCTACTCAACTTAAGAGTATCACGCAATCCTATTTTGCACATCTTTATCGCTCAACTGGCTTTCGAGATTATCATCCTGTTCTTACTCAATGCCATCAGGTCATCACAGCAGATATGAATGCAATTTTAACAGCAGTTGTTACTAGAGCGGAAGTTAAACAAGCTGTTTTCCAGCTTAGAGCCAACAAAGCCCCTGGCCAGGATGGTTTTAATGGGTTATTCTTTCATAACCACTGGGATATTATTCACGAAGACATCTATACATCAGTTAGCAATTTTTTCAATTCAGGAGTGATGCCCTCTACTGTTAACAGGACTCTAATTTCTCTTATCCCTAAGGTGCCTCATCCGGAAAGGTTAGAACAGTATCGCCCTATTAGTCTATGCAATTTTACATACAAAATCATTTCTAAAGTGTTGGCCAACCATTTAAAGCAGTTTCTTCCAGAACTAATCTCATCAGAACAGAGTGCTTACGTCACAGGTAGACAAATTCAAGACAATATTATGGTTGTGCAAGAGGTTTTGCATCATTTAAATCGCAGCAAACGAAAGAAACATTTTCAAGCGGTTTTAAAGCTCGACATGCAGAAAGCTTATGATCGGATTGAGTGGGATTTTTTAGAGGACTATCTTAAAAAACTAGGCTTCCATGTTCATTGGGTTCGGTGGGTAATGCAATGCGTCACCACCACCACATTTAGTGTTAAATTTAACGGTGAATTGTTAGATTCCTTTCATCCTACAAGGGGTCTTAGACAAGGAGATCCACTATCTCCATATTTATTTATCCTTGTCGCCAATCTTTTATCCACTCTCATGCACCAAGCTGTCCAATCAGGCACTCTCAAAGGAATTAAACTGAATCGGTACTGCCCTACTCTTTCCCATTTATTTTTCGCGGATGATGCAATCTTTTTCTTGACTGGAACTACTCTAGAAAGTCAGAACCTAGCCAATGTTTTACATCAGTATTGTCTATCGACTGGCCAAGCTATCAACAAAAACAAATCTGGCTTATTCTGTAGTAAGCACTGTCCTCTGAATTTACAACAGAACCTTGCTGCAGAGTTACGAGTTCCTGTTATATCTAAGATTAGCAAGTATTTGGGTATTCCATCTGACTGGGGTACATCTAAAAAGGATATGTTTGCATGGATTTTGGGTCGGGTTTGTGCTAAACTTGATGGCTGGAAAGAGCACTATCTCTCTAAAGGAGGAAAGGAAATCTTGCTAAAGATGGTAGTGCAGGCTCTCCCGCAATATGCAATGTCTATTTTTAAACTTCCAGTTTCTATCTGTAAATCCATTGAGCAGAGAATTGCTAAATTCTGGTGGCAAACAAGCAGTACAACAACTGGTATTCATTGGAGAGCATGGGATATTCTAAAACAGAGGAAGATGGCAGGTGGTCTTGGCTTTCGTGATCTCTTAACCTTTAATAAAGCCCTTTTAGGGAGACAAGCCTGGAGACTATTTCAAAACCCCACCTCACTTTGGGCTAAACTTTTCAAAGGCCTATATTATCCTTCTACCAGTTTTTGGCATGCACGAAATACAACCAACTCCTCTTGGGGATGGAAAAGTTTACTCTTAGGTCGAGATACAATTCTTCCTAAGCTTCAGTGGTCTGTGGGAGATGGACAACAAATAAATATTCGAGAGGATAAATGGCTTACCTCTGGCATAATAGGTGGACCAGCACCTCGAGCAGAATCTCAACTGGTTGCTGGTTTCATAACCTCTCCTCCTCAGGTTTGGAATATCTCTCTTCTTCATCAGCATTTTGACCAGCATATTGTTGAGGAGATACTTACTATTCCATTAAGTCGCGCTCCTTCAGCCGATCATCTTATCTGGACAGAACAAAATCAGGTCAGTATTCAGTTAAATCGGCCTATAACTTCCTTAGACAATCAGCCTACCCTACGAACCCCAACCTTCCCTCATCCTCTTATCAGCCATCAGCCCATCTCTGGCGATCTATCTAGCATCTCAATACCCCTCCTCGGATTAAAGTTTTTATCTGGTCATTGTGTCATAATGCTCTCCCTACCAAATTTAATCTCTTTCGAAGACACATTTTACCAGACCCTCTCTGTCAACTTTGTTCTATGCACACCCCTGAAACTACCGAACACATTCTGTTGTTTTGCCCATGGACATCAAAGATTTGGTCTCATCAAAGAGTACAAATTCCTCATTCAACCTACAATAGAAATCGAATGGATGCGTGGCTTGAAGAAGTTTTTGAAAGTCAAGTGGGTTTACCTTCCAAAGCGATCGTTGCTTCTATCCTCTGGCAGATATGGAAAGCGCGCAATCATTTTATTTTTCGGCAGCAGCGAACAGATCCTGATCAACTTGTAGATGCAGCCCTCGCAGACTCAATGCTATACCGGAACTCACTGCAGCAATCGGCCATTTCGGACTCTGCTCTACTCAACCCTAATTGGCTTTGGACTCCACCAGACCAAGGCAGTTTTAAGGCGAATATTGATGGGGCTTTTACCTCCGATACCCACTTTGGTGCGATCGCATGTGTCCTCAGAGATTCTATTGGTATTTTGATCGGCGGATGCAGCAGTTCTGTTCGTGCGTCCTCAGCCCTGCAATGCGAAGCTCAAGCCCTAATTTCCACTCTTACATATTTGCTAGAACAAGGTAAGGAAGAAGATCACCTCATCATCGAATCCGATTGTCTGACCCTTGTGGACACCCTCAATGATCGCTGCTCATCACCATGGGAGATTCGAGCTTTTGTTGCAGATGCTTCACCATCTCCTTTCCTCGCTTCGGTCAACAATTTAAACAACATCATTAGTGGATCACATGGATTGATTAAGTTAATAGCATTTTATAAATAAGCACTTATAACCCTTCGAGTGATTAGCTTGTGTTGATTAAGAAATAAAAGATGTGATTGTAAATTCATTCACGATAGTGGGGTGTGTGCCATGACATAATGGAAAAATTGCGCGCTTCGAGTAGCGGGCAAATCTAAATGCAAAAGCAGACAATTACATGTAGTTTTCAATCATTATGTCACCTTTTTGGCTTCGATTTTTTTTTTTTATCAAGTTCTTTCAAACTCTAACCATGACGCTCTTCCTCCTTAAATTAATGGCCGACGTTTTCTCCTTTGGCATCTAGAAAAATCTTCTAAATAGTATAATTAATGTGAAAGGCGGTATGGTGTGCTGAGCACATGCTGTCGCTTCTAACTGACAAAAACAGTTGTTTCGTTAGAAAAATCGTACGACAATATTCATCATTGCAAAGAACCATTACCTTCCTTCTGTGGACCTTGTTGATGGAGCACTCAAGTTGCTGCTCCATCTGATTGAATGCCTCGAGTCGCATGTTGGTCAGATCACTGGCGACTTATCGTTGCATGCTCAGTTGAAGGTTGCTCGTTTCCCTTCCTATTATCCCCAACTCATTATGAAGTTCTTCCTGCAAAACAGTGCTTGGTGATGTATGAAGCTGATTAGCCATTTCTTTTGCATAACATTCTTTAGGGAGAGCGAGACATTCCCATGCAAATAAACCTATTCATTGTGCTCCACAGTTTGAGTCCCCTTATGACCGTGGTACTTCCTTATGATTTCTTGCATGTTGTGGATTCATATAATTGAACAATGAAAAGCTTTAAGGGCGTTGAGATCTCCAAAATGATATATCATATAAAAATAAAGCTTTTAGAACCCATTTGTTCCTATAGATTTCCAACCGTTGAAGGTTTTAAGGCAAAATATCGAAAATGAATTTTCTATGGAGCAAAAGGAAATTTTTTCTGACAAATCTTTGTTATCTGATTTCACTTGACTTTAAGGGTATTGTCATCACCAAACTGATAAATCTTATGGAAATACAAAATTCCCTTTTGCTCCTCCGACAATTGGAAATCTGCAAAAAATTCCCTTTCGATATTTTGGCTAAAAACTTCCATTAGTTGGAAATTTGCTGGGACAAATGGGTTCCAAAAACTTTATTTTTGTACGATTTATCATTTTGTCATGTGGAAATCACAATACCTTTAAAGTCAGGTAAAATCAGAGAACAAAGATTTGTCAAAAAGAATTCCCTTTCGATATTTTGCTTAAAAACCTTCGACAGTTGGAAATTTGTAGGGACAAATGGGTTCCAAAAGCTTTATTTTCCTATGATTTATCATTTTGAAGATCACAACACCCTTAAAGTCAAGTGAAATTAGAGAACAAAATTTGTCAGAAAAAAAAATTCCCTTTTGCTCCATAGAATATTCCCTTTCGATATTTTGCCTTAAAACCTCCGACAGTTGGAATTCTACAGGGATAAATGGATTCAAAAAGCTTTATGACTGTATGATTTATCATTTTGGAGATCACAACACCCTTAAAGTCAAGTGAAATCAAAGAACGAAGATTTGTCAGAAAAAAATCCCTTTTGCTTCATAGAAAATTCCCTTTCGATATTTTGCCTAAAAACCTCCGACAGTTGGAAATCTGTTGGAACAAATGGGTTCCAAAAGCTTTATTTCAGTACGATTTATCATTTCGGAGATCACAACACCCTTAAAGTCAGCTTTTGGAACCCATTCGTCCGTGTAGATTTCCAACTATCGAAAGATTTGTCTGAAAAAAATTCCCTTTTGCTCTATAGAAAATCCATTTTTGATATTTTTCCTAAAAGCCTTCGACAGTTGGAAATATGTAGGGACAAATAAGTTCCAAAAGCTTTATTTATGTATGATTTATTATTTTGGAGATCAAAATACCCTTAAAGTCATGTGGAATCGGAGAACGAAGATTTGTCAGAAAAAATTCCATTTTACTACATAGAAAATTCTATTTTGATATTTTGCCTAAAAACCTCTAACAGTTGGAAATTTGCCGTGACAAATGGGTTCCAAAAGCTTTATTTTCCATGATTTATCATTTTAGATATCACAACACCCTTAAAGTCGTGAAATCAAAGAACAAATATTTGTCGAAAAAAATTCCCTTTTCTTTGCATAGAAAATTCATTTTTGATATTTTGCCTAAAAAACTCCAACAAATTTGGAAATTTGCTAGGAAAAATTGGTTCCAAAATTTTATTTCAGTATGATTTATCATTTTGGAGATTACAACACCCTTAAAGTCATGTGAAATCAGAGAACGTAGATTTGTCCGAAAAAATTCCCTCTTGCTCCCTAGAAAATTCACTTTCGATATTTTGCATTAAAACCTCTGACGATGTTGGAAATCATAGGGGACAAATGGGTTTCAAAAGCTTTATTTTCGTACAATTTATCATTTTGGAGATCACAACATCCTTAAAGTCGGGTGAAATCAGAGAACGAAGTTTTGTAAAAAAAAAAAAAAAATCCTTTATGCTCCATACAAAATTCTCATTTGATATTTTGCCTAAAAACTTTTGACAGTTGGAAATCTGCAGGGACAAATGGGTTCACTTTGGAGATCACAACACCCTTAATGTCAGGTGAAATTAGAGAACGAAGATTTGTTAGAAAAAAATTTCCTTTTGATATTTTGCCTAAAAAACTCCGACAATTAAAAATCTATTGGAACAAATGAGTTCCAAAAGCTTTCTTTCCATACGATTTATCATTTTGGCTCCATAGCTTGATCAATCGTACCATAATTTTCATTCTTTGATTTCACCTTATTTTAAGGTTGTTATTATCTCCAAAATGATAAATCGCACAGAAATAAAACAGTTGTCATTTTGATATCATTATTGCAATTTTAAGAAACTCATTTCTTAGTCCGGATTTTGTTGGGATAATATGAATAAAACAGCTGTTGTCGATGATCCAATTATATGAGAATCTCACATCAAGGTATCTTTTTTCAACCTTTTGGCCATTTTGATATCATTGTAGATGTAAATTTTAAAATGTATGATTATGTTGCTAAAATATCATTATTATGAAAATTGTAAGATAATGTCGATTGGGCAAAATTCTAGAAGGATAAATTTCATCAGTATCCCGAGTTATGTATTGTATTTAGTGGTACATATGCTAGTGGGGATCATGCCACAAGAAATGCTGAAGATTTGACGGTGTCAGAGGAATATGACAATGGTGATGGTAATGTAGGCGGTTGTTGACATCTAATTTTGACAATCATAGGGAAATAAAATAAAAATCACAAATAAAAGGAAAAATAAGAGAAAATCAATCTAATTGATTATGTATAGAAGTTGAGAATTCTGATGAATATTCAAATTTTAGTAAATGGGATAGAAAATTTTCGGTCAAGGATATCAGGCGAATAAAAAAGACAAGAAATTTGATAAAAAGTAAGGAATCAAAGTATTTGAGGAAAAATCGAGCTAATCGCGACATCAGGCTTCGATTGCATACCATGAATTAAGGCAACAGAAAAAGAAAGCTTGAAAATTACCATGAGTTGGGGTTTTCGGAATCACCATAAAAGAGAGAAAAATTCGTGCAAGAAGGAGCTTTTTCGTTGAAGGAGGAGTTTATTGATCAAGAACTTGAAGCATAAAAGAGAAAATTTCTCTTTCGTTGGAAGAAAAAAAAGTCAGTAAAAGCAACAGGGACTGCATAGAAGAGACAGAGGGGACGTGCGGTAGACAGCAAGAGAGGACGTGAGGTAGACGTGAGGTGAGAGAGGAAAAAAAAAAAAGAAGTAGAAAAACAAAACAGTGCATTGTTCTTCTCCTTCGTGCAGCACTGCAGCTCCCTCTTCGCCGTCCACGGCCTCTTCGCCACCACCTCCGCTGGTCCCCGCGCCTTCGCGCCTCAGCCCACTCGACGCCTGCGCTACCGTCGCGCGCTTCTGCCCGCTGGTCCGCGATCCTGAGCCGGTCCCGACGCCTCCGCCTGCTGCAGCCACGACCCAGCACCTCTGCCTGCGCCTCCGCCTCGCCTGCAACCCGCAGATCCCGTGACCCGCCTGCTGCTCGCGCCTCCGCCGCTGTCGCCCCCGTCGCCGCGTCTGCCAGCCTCCGTTCGAAGCCCCGTGCCGACGTCTCTTCTGCCCGTCGCCAGCGAACCTCTGCCCGACGCCACAGGAGCTCGTGCTGCCGCTCCGCCGCCCCTCCGGACGCCGCATCGCCGCTCTGCGCCCGCAGCCAGCCCCTGCTCCACCAGCGCCCGACGTCCGCGACGCCGCTGCAACCGAGCGCCAACCTCTGCCCAGCGCTTGTCGCGACCTGCAGTGCCGGACGCCAGAAGCCCCGACGCCGACGCCCCTGTTCCGCCTCCGCCCAAGCCGGACCGCTGCCCTTCCAACCCGACGACCCTGCGGAGCCTCCGTCCGATGCCGCGCCGCTGTCCCTGCTCCGCCTGACGCCGTCGCCGCGCCCGCGTCACCCCGCGCCTGACCGACCCGCTCCGCCGCGCAGCAGACCGCGCCGGACGCCATACCTCCGCCGGTCCCCTCGCCGGAGCTCCGACGCTGGCCACCCTCTGCCCGGCGCCAACCACCGCCGCTGCTGCCCCATTCCGAGTCTCCCTCTAGGTGGTTTTTGTTATTTTTATTTATTATTTATTTTATGTTATTTTAGTTTATTTTTTTTAAGTTCCGTTATTATTATATAAATTGGAACATTAGAAGTTGATTTTCGAATATTGTAGGCATTACTTGTAAGATTTTATCTAAAATAATTGTAATTATTAATATGATTCGTAAGACGTTGGATTATTTTTTAAATTATATTAATTTTTTGGGCATTTTGATAGTGTTTTGATTATTGAGTTATTCTAATTATTAATTTAGTTCGTAAGACTTCGATCAAATTTTTAATTATTTTAAACTCTCTTATATGTTGTGATATTCAGGGTTACAATAGTCGTTAATTTGATTAGTGAGACAACAAATTATTTTTTCGACTATTTTAATCATTTATTTGATGAATATCTTGATTAGTTTAGATATAATATTTATCTCATAATTGTTTTTTTTTATGACCTAGGAAAACCAGTACAGCCGGCCCTTGACGGGCAAACCTTGGGGGCGCATGAGGGAACCACCACCCCATGCAAGCGGTTAAGGCACTAAGCGCCTCCGCTGGGTTTTGAACCCCTCACCTGGATCAATAGAGCCTTATGTCACGGCCCGAACCCCGAGCACATGCACATCCCTCAATGGTCGATTTTAAAATTTGCAACATCCTAAGAACTGTTGCCGACCCATTCATTATTTTGCACATGCGGAAACGTAAAACAATCTCCATACTCCATACAATAAAGCAGTGGGATAGAAATGTAGGATAATAATTTTCACAAGCCAAACCTACTACATTATAGTATTTATGTAAATAGACCAGTTTAACACCCCAAGGTCTGATACAAAAGTGAAACTGTTCGATTACCCACTAACTAAGCTTCTATCTATAAGATTGGGGTTTACTACTACAATACCATATTTCTCAATATCTCGGGGGTGAGCTATCACCCTACATCCAGTCTTGACGGAAAACCCGTCATCACTTGGAAGGAGATAGCGAGAATCCTATTCCTCCTTTACTGCGACTGACTACACATGACCTGGCCTTCCTCCATTTAGGGACCTGAAAAATGTTAGCCCTCTAAGGGGTGAGATCACATCTTAGTGAGTAAATCCCCTAATTCCATATTAGAAGAAGGGTACATCTTGCATGCAATCTACTCACAATTCTTACCACTCTTTTAATACCAGCAAGTTCTTGTATATTAGCATCAAATAAAATATTCCTAACAGTATCAAGTTCACACATCACAGGAATATTTTGACATAAGTATATGCAAGGTGTGAATATCCATGTAAGCATACAGGCCACAGTCAATGTAACAGATAACAGTCTTCCGGCAAAACCGGGCATCTCATATGTCACAAATGATGTCAATGCTCAGATAACAGTCTTCCGGCATAACCGAGCATCGCCTCACACCGTTGAGCGCGGCAACATCTACATCTAGACGGCATTCCAATTAAGGAGCATCGGTCCAGCCTACACTGCGATCGACATCCGTTGACGTGGGGCATTCCCGAAGGAGCATCGCCCGGCCCCAAAGGCTCGTGGCGGAATCTCATGTCGTGAATGCATATGATCGATGTCACATTTCAATAATCAATTATATACAGCATCCACAGCATCAATTGAGTACTTTCATAGCAAGAATTCTTCAAAACAAGCATATATTCTTATTCATCCAAATTGACAGAGAACTGCTCAATAACGCTCTCCCAATTTCGAAGTCAGAAACTCATTCATGTGATTTCGAAAAATTCTCAAATTCGGACATGTGCTAGACAACATATAAAAAAACATTTTTCATGAAGACACCGAGATCCAGATCCCTCTGGATTCGGCCCATAAATTGTTTATATCCAGCACAAAAATCGGGTCCAGTTCCGGAGAGCCTAACTTATCGAAATCAGTTCGTTTTTGGGTCGAAATCTGGTCCGTTTGACTTGAAATTTAAGTATGTTAAACTAAAAGTTATAAAGAACAACTTTCATAAAGGAACCGATTGAAAATTCAACCTCTAAAGGTCATTAATAGCCCTCGGAATCATAACAGGTCACGGGTTACAAAACTGTCCAAATTACTGTTCCAAAGATGACGTCATTAAAATTGTCATCTTTCTAATTTCTAAAAATTAAGAGAAAAATATATGTTACTATTTAAGATGTCCAAAACGTTTCTTCAGAACAAAATTCCTTTAAAATTGCAACACATAGTTGTCTACGAAATTAGTAAAACACACACGTCCTGGAAACTGTTTCAGAAACCAGCTACTATTCTAGTCCGAATCTTTCTCCACGACCTTTGTCTTGCTCTCTAAACCTTATCTAAGCTTTTCTATGTCTATCCTAACATCCCTAACCAACATCTATCCATATATAATGTAATCTACATCTTTCTAACTTGTACGAATTCCTAATAGAGGTACTCAACCCCTAGTCCAGATTTAGAAGACAACTCACCACCGAAACTAATGGCGATCCTCACTTGTGGCCGGACGGCAACGCAAGGACAGCCCTGGAAGTTTTTGACGATGATTTGGACCCGGCACAACGGCTGAAGGTGTCGTTGAGCGACCACCACAACAGCACACAAAGTCCCGGATTTTCTTGAGGAGGGAGGAACGCTTGAGACCTTGCTGTTCGGTCGTTGCTTTGTCGTCCAAGGGGGAGCAAAAATGGAAGTAGCACGTTCAAGGGAAAAGAAAACAACGGCTTATACGTTGAAAAAGACAAGGGAGAAGAATAGACTAAGAGGAAGAAAGGGAAAGATGGAAGTTGCCGTGTAAAATACAGCAAACAAACTTCCATGCGTGAGAAAAAAGGGTGAGGAAGGAGAGTGTAAATTGCTGGGAAGTTTCATTGAAGTTTCCTTCAACCTTTGGCCTAATTTTCCATGGAAACTTTGGCCACCTATCACCCTCATAGGCCCCACAAAGTTTCCAACGTTGTCTCTTCTAAATGGGATAAAAGAAACGGTTGAAGTCCATGTGAACTGCTGAATCCGAATTTTGAAGTGGATTCTCGTAGCTTTTTCCCATGGAGATTGAGTCCTTTCCCTATCAAGTGGTCCCCCTATCTTTTCCAAGTCAATCTCCATTAAATACTAAGGAAATTGAGGTGAAGTTGTAGGAGAGAGGGATTCCTACGAATTTTCTTTTTGAGTAGACTTCTCTTCTTTATTTAATTACCAATCTAACATCTAATTCAATAGGGTCAAGTCCCTTAGTAACAACTTATAATACCTCTTAAATTGTTTCACATTAAAGGTCTTAAAATCCTACTTAAAATGTGACAATTCCCTTGCTCTTTTAATTTGCTGATCTTGCACATTTCATGAACAATTCCCATCATCAATAAATTTTGAGAATACGTAACAATGTCCTTGGGATGAATTGTGACACGTAACAATTCTTAATTTCTGTAATCGACATCATTTCCTCGGTTAATTTCAGTCAAAATGTGATTTTAGCGCAACTTAAACTATCGATTAGTTTTTGGAAATTTTTGGTGCACTGACCCGTGGTCGATTATTCCTGAGCCACAATATACGTCTTCGACACATTGACGACTCTCGATTGTCGTGAAAAATCTTGAGATTTCAATTGCGAGCACAGGGTACCAAAACAACAGAAAAATCGGTGTAATGTCAATCGACGAGAATTCTGTAATTAGTTGGAATCACCCAAGCCTAATTTTATCTCTATCGAATCGACCTATTTCCAATTTCTGATAGATTTTCGACTGTGCCGAAATGATCCTTATAGACTAACACGGTCGAGCAGTCGGTTCCTGGTCGAATTCTCAAATCTGTTGCATCAAAATCCTTTAATAACTTTCCCGATTAGTTAAGTTATCTCATGAGTGATCAGCTCAGAGAATAGCGCTATAAGCACGTCGACGAAAAGCCCGAATTATTTAATTGAAAACGAAAGCGAAAAATCAGACTGTCACACCTTATCCAGCGGAGCCACTATGGCGGGTGGTTTTATTTTATAATTGTTCGTCTTGAAAAAACACTAAAAAAAAATTTTAAAAAAATCAAATCTTGCATCGTAGTGTATTGGTCTAATAAATTAAGATGCATTTTCAAGATTGTACCTTTAGATAATTTTTGGAATAGAGTAAGATTGAATTATATATATATATATACTTTTAAATAATGTTTGCACATTTTGATAATCTCATTTTTCTTTAAAAGAAAATAATTTTCTAAGGTAGGATATGGTTTAAGTCAAATTAATCCCTAAACTAAATTGGATGACCTTTCATTTTAGATAGTTTAATTAGGTTTTTCTTTATTAATTTCGAATTTTAATTAAAAAAACAAAAATATTAAGTACATGTCAATTAGTTTGCATGTTAGATTCATTTAATTAAAAAATAGCTTGTTAATAAAATTAGGTCATGTAATTGAAGTGCATGTTTTAATTTTGAGATAAAAGAAAATCCCAAAAAATAATTGCTTGCTTTGTGTGTTTAATTCTTTTGATGCAATTTGTTTGATTCATTAAGTGTTTAATAATATTTGAGCACTCGCGTGATCACCCTATTGCATAATAGTAATTTAAGTTAAAATAAATCCAAGCTGCTTGCAAAAAAAAAATTTTTGAAAATAAAAAGATTGGTATAAAAAGGCATTAGAGAAATCTAGTATAACTAAGTTTTTATACCCAAAGCCTTTGGTTCGTAGGAGTAAAATAATTCTCTCGTTATTTTATTTAGTCGACTTACCATAAACTAATTAGTAACAATTCCTAGATAAAATTCATTTGCATATTAAAAAATAGAAACTTAAGTCGCGAATTGGTATGAGTTTGGGAGGGCCTGAGCTAAGTTTAAAACTTAGCAGTACATTAGCATAATTGTAGGTGGTGCACCCAAAATTTAGGTCGTGACAGCGGTGACAATGGTGGTGACAATGATGGTGGCAATGCAGATGACTTCAGTGAACACTACATTGATGAGAGTCTTTACATCTGATAATGCTGTAACTTCAGTTCATGAAAAGTACAAATTGGATATGACTCCAAATACTAAGAGGATAAGAAAGAGTAACTAATCCGGTATTGCTCACATTTGCAAAGCCATTTAAGATCTTTTAAAAACTAGGACAAGTCAATTTGTTAGTGGTTCTACGACCTCAGGGGTTACATCACCACTTATAAACTCTTTTTCCGTATCTGTTGTGATTGATGTCTTAGTTAGTATGCATGAGCTAGAGCAAGATCTTTATAATAAAGTAGTGGAACGAGCATGCATTAGTGCCATATGAAGAGAGACTTTCATCAAATCACCACTTGAAAAAGAAATGGACTTCTTTAATGTCTTTAGTAGATGCTTAGAAATATATTGTGGATTGCATGGGGTTTCATTAGACTGTATAACTTATGTTATCGATTAATATTTATTTTTTAAAGATATTAGTGTTGAGACTCTTGTATTTATATGTATTGGCATCTTTTATTAAGACTTTATAACTTATGTTATTGATTGTTATTGAATATATTTTCAAAATCTATATTGATGTTTTTATATTTGTGTGATGGTATAGGTACTATAAAATAAGGATCAAATAGTGTGTTTAATCGGCAAATAAAACTAGTTGGACAATTCTTGGATGATGATGATCTTGACATATTGATAGTGTGGTTGTGCATAGTTGCAATGGACACATTCGTGCATATTAAAAAACCTATTAGGGACAGTAAATTATTAGGAATGGAGATTGTTTATGGACATTCAAATAAAATATATGAAACCTTTAGGATGGAGAGACATGTTTTTCTGAACTTATGTGATTTAATGAGGATAAAAAGTTGGTTGAAAAATAGTCAATATGTTCGAATAGATGAACAAGTTGGGATTTTCTTATCCTTTTTTTTTTTTTTTTTGGTGACCTAGGGAACCCGCGCACCGTACCAACACGGATAGCCCGAAAGGCCTGAGGTAATGAGGGGTAAACCCTAGGGGCAACACGTGCTAGCCAACACACACGTGTCACCGAGTAAGTCACCTTGCGATGCCCGGAAATCGAACTCCTCCCCTTGCGTTAAGGGGAGAAGCTCGCCGCCAGTAACACCACCTAGGTGGGTGGTGGGATTTTCTTATCTTTGATTAGTCACAATAGCTCAAATAGAGATTTATGTGAGAGATTCCAACGTTTAGGAGAAACGATAAACAAGTATTTCAACATAGTATTGAAAGCAATTCTCAAACTTTCAAAAGAGATAATCAGACCACAATCTTTCGATGTCATCCCATAGGAAATTCTTATGGATCCTAGTCATAAACACTACTTCAAGATATGACTTTTATATCGATTTTATACCGTCAAATGCATATAGTTGATAATCTTATATAATATTAGATTGGTAATAAATTGACATGGCTGTGTATGTGTTATGAATGACACCCATATAAATGCTATCGTCCCTATGTCTCAGCATATTCCATTTAGAGGCAGAAAATGGATTACCATTTGAATGTGCTGTGTGTTTGTTCATTTGATATGGAATTTACTTTCGTATATGTTGGATGTGAATGATTTGCCAATGATTATCGAGTGCTTTCGGCACCACTCGAAACTCCTCGACTGCAATTTCCCTGACCACCATTTGGTATTTACTTTGTTTATAAAGACAAATTTTCTTTATGATCATATTATAGTTGAATATTACAACAAATTTATATATATAATGTTATAGGGAAATACTACGTGTAGATTTTGGTTATGCAGCACTTTCGGGATTTTTAATTCCATTTAAAGACGAATGATATCATCTTAACAATTATAAAGGGAATGGGAAACGATCAAGAACAACAAGTGAATTGTTCAACTATAAGCACTATTCACCAAGAAATATAATTGAGAGGTCATTTGAGGCATTAAAGAATCGTTTCACCATTTTGAGATATGCCTTCATTTACAATTCGGAAGCAATCACTTGTTGTAATTACATGTTATGCTCTCCATAATTACATTTGTGATCAAGATAGGAAGGACATGAACTTTTTCCTATATGGAGTTCCAAAATATCCATTCAAACCTAGAGAAGTGGAGGTTGCAAATGATACATTGCATGAGTAGGCACCTGGGATAAATATGTTTAGAATAAGTATTACAAATAAAATGGCAAGGACCACCCCTCGGGGTGTCGTCGTTGGAGCGAGCGCTCTTCCTCTCACGAAAGGTCAAGCGTTCGAATCTTGGGCATTGCTGGAGGCCTTGCCTGGGGGCATGTGGTGGTGGTTTCCACGTGTCCTCCATAGGGTTTACCCGGCGCTAACGGTGTGTAGGATTTCCTGGGTCACAAAAAAAAATAAAATAATAAAATAAAATGGCAAGAGATCACAATATACCTGAGATTTCATGACTTTGTGTTTCGGACTTTTGTAATATTGTTTTTAAGTAATCACTTATCAAAGTCAACGTGATGAAGTTGAACAATGAACTATATTACTTCATTCTTGTGATGTCATGTATGAAATGGTCCATGTAGAGATCTATAAGATACTATTCTTTTTACTAGCTTTTATTGTATGAACTTTACTTACAAATTTTTCTTCCAAGTATGTACATATGACCATGTTCATAATGTTTTTCTTCACTCAACATGAACAAAATTAAATTGGTGAGTATTCCATGAGAATGAGAATTCAATACCAAGTTTATACTTCATAAAAAATATAAAAAAAAGAAACACTTGAGAAAAATTTAGAATATAAATTTTGTACAGTTACTAAAAATCGTATTTCTATTATTTTCTATTTTAGGAATATAAATTTGAGAATCTAAAAAATTTGATTCTCGTCCGAGAATCGAAAAAGAATCAAAACGGTAAAACCTTGTTCTTCTCTTTCAACATCGTGTTTTTTTGGCCAAAAATCACCCGGTCCGCCGAGGCCGCCGGTCCGGCGAGATCGCCGAAAAAGGCAAGCCCAGCCACCGGCGAGGCTCGGCCTCGCCGGTGGCCGCCCGCCGCCCGGACCGGCGAGGCCGACCCGGCCACCGACGGGGCCGGGCAAGCCTCGCGCGGGGCGAGCGAGATTACGGGCGAGGTCGAGCCTCGCCGGTGGGTGGTGAATGGCGAGGCTCGCCCGCCCCGCCGGTGGGCTGGGAGCCGGGCCTCGCGAGGCCGGGCGAGGCCCGCCGTTTAACGCTTCAAGGGCCGGGCGGCGCTCCGGTGAGCGTCGCCGGCCCTTGCTTTCCGGCGACCGGCCAAATGAAAAAAAGGGGAAAAAAAGAAAAAAGAAAAAAAAAAAAAGGAAAAAAGAAAAGAAAAGAGTAAAAAAGTAAAGAAATTATTTAAAATTTATTTAAAAATCAAAAGAAATTTTTGGAACAGAATCAATTAATACGGTACTTTTTGAAATAGTTTTTTTTTCTATTTTTATTTAGGAATATAAATTTTGTGCAATTACCAAATGTGTTTTTTTGCTCAAAATTTATGAAAGTAAATTAAGACGTTTAATGCTTCAATTTCGTTTTTTTAGAAATTATTCCTAAAAATTTCTATTTACAAAAATTTCTATTCTTGGAATAAAAAAAAAATAGGAATGCGTTTGATATGATCCACAAATTTTTGTATTTTTTCGTTTTTTCTTCTTACTCACGGACGGCCGACTGCCGACTGCTACCTCTATCGCCCGACCGCCGCTCGTCGCCTGTCACTGCCACCTGCTGCTGCCCGGCCACCGCCCACAGCCCACTGGCCGCCACTACCGACTGCCGGCCGTTTGGATAGAACCTCGTGTTCCTCACGGATCATATGGTAGACCAGTCTAGAAATCGACAGTATGGACTTTCGTCGTTCTTTCATCCTTCCAACATGGGTTGGTGGTCCTCCCTCAAATATTCCAACGGACCCCTTGTCTTACAAATACAATTAGTACTGTCACATTTTTGTTTTATTATGGGAAGAAAATTACCGGGCTTTCGATTCCATCACACCCACCTTCCAATCTCTCTCCCCGACAAAAAGTTGTCATCTGTTTCGGAGGCCACGACTTCTTGCAACGTCCATAGCAGTCTGATTGCGAACTACTCAGTAGCATCCGTCCGATTTGTTTATTCAGAGTCATCGCGACCGCAAATGCAATATGAAATCGAAGTTCTCTCTCTCACTTTGAAGTCCTCTTTGCCTCATGAACAGGGCTCTATTGGATTCGTCCTTAAGTCCAAGACATTCATCAATCATAGGACCCATGTGGAGCAGAAATTTTTGAATCTGCACCATTCGTTTGACGTTGTTAGATAAAGATTCTTCTAGATTTTTATAGCCCTTGTAGCTGCATCCTTCTTCAGCTAATTGCTAAGCAGACTTTGAGTTTGAGCCATGTTCTTCAAGATTCTGGCCGTGCTCTCTCTGCTACTAGTTTTGGCTTACGCTCAAGAGACAAATTTTGTTTACAACGGTTTCCGATCGGCCAATCTGAGCCTCGATGGGATCACCGCGGTCACCTCCAATGGCCTCTTGAGGCTGACCAACGACACCAGACAGCAGAAGGGCCACGCCTTCCATCCCGACCCTGTCCAATTTAAGAACTCGCCAAACGGCTCTGTCTACTCCTCCACCACTTTCGTCTTCGCAATTCAATCTCAGTATGCCACTCTGGGCGGCCCAGGGATCGTCTTTGTGATCGCGCCCCAGAGAGGCCTCCCTGGGTCCCGAGCGAGCCAATACCTTGGCATGTTCAACGAAACTGACAACGGCAACTCCACCAATCATGTGTTTGGGGTGGAACTCGACACGATCCAGAACACAGAGTTTAAAGACATCAACGATAATCATGTCGGAATTGACTTGAATGGGTTGACATCAGCATACTCAACTAAGGCGGGGTATTATGCAGATGGTGGTGAGTTCAAGAACTTGACTCTAATCAGTGGTAAAGAAATGCAAGTTTGGGTGGACTACGATGGAACTGTAAAGCGGATCAATGTCACATTGGCTCCAATCAATGTGCAAAAACCGCAGACTCCCCTTTTGTCTCGTAGGCAGGATCTCTCGTTAATCATCAACCAGAGCATGTATGTCGGCTTCTCATCATCGATCGGTTCATTCCTAACTTCTCACTATGTTCTAGGTTGGAGCTTCAGGGTAAATGGAGAGGCTCAGGCACTTGCCCTGTCCCAACTTCCTAAACTTCCTCGGATCGGTAAGAAGGAGACGTCGAAAGTACTGACTATAGGGCTCTCGCTGATGGTTCTTTTCGTTGTATCGATGCTGATCTTGAGCGTGGTTTACGTGATAAGAAGGAAAAGGAGATTCGCTGAGGTCCTCGAAGATTGGGAGAGGGACTACGGCCCGCACCGGTTCAAGTTCAAAGACCTTTATATTGCGACAAAAGGATTCCGGGAGCAAGAGCTATTAGGGACAGGAGGGTTTGGTTGGGTCTATAGAGGAATCTTACCCCCATCGAAGATAGAGATTGCGGTGAAGAGGGTCTCACACGAGTCGAGACAAGGCATGAGAGAGTTCAGAGCAGAGATCGTCAGCATTGGCCGGCTCCGTCACCGCAACATAGTTTCGCTCCTCTGTTACTGCCGTCGGAAAGGGGAGTTGCTCTTGGTTTATGACTACATGCCCAATGGGAGCCTCAACAAATACCTCCATAACCAACCAAAGGTGACCCTCAATTGGAGGCAAAGATTCAGGGTGATCAAAGGAGTGGCATCTGGGCTGCTTTATCTGCACGAAGGGTGGGAGCAAGTGGTGATCCACAGGGATATAAAGGCGAGTAACATCTTGCTAGATGCTGAATTAAATGGAAGACTTGGAGATTTCGGGCTTGCGAGACTATACGACCATGGAACCGACCCTCAAACGACTCACGTGGTAGGAACACTCGGTTATCTCGCCCCTGAGCACACGCTAAGAGGCAAGGCCACTAGGAACACCGACGTGTACGCGTTTGGAGCATTTTTGCTCGAGGTAGCCTGCGGGAGAAGGCCGATAGAGCTTCAGGACCCGGAGGACGTGATATTAGTGGAGTGAGTATTTTCTTGTTGGGGCAGAGGTGCAATTCTTGAGGCTAGAGATCCGAGGTTGGGAGCGGAATTTGTGGAAGAAGAGATGGAGTTGGTACTGAAACTCGGGTTGATCTGTTCCCACTTTGACCCGTTGATGAGGCCGAGCATGCGTCAACTTTTGCAGTACTTGGAGGGTGATCTTCCGATGCCGGAACTGTTGTCCATGGGCCTTTCCTCAGGCGGGTTAATGTTCGCTCATCGTGAAGGTTTTGATGATTTGGCCATGGCATTTACGCAATCGTCTTCTGTCGCAGAATCCCATCTCTCGGGTGGACGATGAGCCTCATGGTTTGGTTTCTAATTTAGTTCCATCCCCTGTATTTGGGGAAACATCCGTATGTCCAGTAGCATCTTTCTTCTCTTGTAGAAATAGATTAGATGTAAGATAAGATCATGTTCAGATCTAGAATTCGTAGCCTCCATGGGTCATTCTGGCCCTAGTTCGTGTAAGTATCAATAAAATACAATTTGAAAGATCTTTGAGTGAAGTTTTACTCTTTAGTTGAAGGCTTTGGCTAAATTTGGCACAAATTTGTGAAAATTTGTCGACACAACACCAACTCGGACTCGCAGCGAAATAACGCGTGAACACTTCGTCGACGCAAGTCCCCACTTCGCATTCCACCCCTATATATAACCCTAGCCGAGTCCATACTCATCCCTCAATTTTTCTCCATCCGCATCTCCTTCTCGATATTCATCTCCTCTCGGTTAGCGTCTCCATCGTTTCTTCTGCAACTTCCCCCATGGCGGAGAAGCAAGCCCACCTCAATGGCGCCTACTATGGCCCCGCCGTGCCCCCCCAAGCAGCACTCCTACCTCCGCCCCAGCCGCAGTGGGGGCTGTGCCTGTGGCTGCGGCTTCTGCCTTCTCAAGCTCATCTTCAACATCGTCCTCACCGTGGTCATCACCATCGGCCTCCTCGCCCTCCTCTTCTGGCTCATCTTCCGCCCCAACCTCGTCAAGTTCCACGTCACCGACACCGAGCTCACCCAGTTTAACTTCACTGCCACCAACACTCTCAGTTACAACCTCAAGCTCAACCTCACCATCCGGAACCCGAACCGCCGCATCGGGATCTACTACGACCGGATCGAGGTGCAGGCATTATATGGGGGCCAGCGCTTGGCCTCCGATTACCTGACCCCGTTCTATCAGGGCCACAAGAACACGACGACGCTCAGCGCAGCATTCCAGGGCCAGCAGCTGGTGGTGCTTGGCACGAGCGAGCAATCCGATTTCAACTCTGAAAAGGCGACTGGTGTCTACGATGTCGATATGAAGCTGTACCTGAGGGTGCGGTTCAAGCTTGGCAAGATCAAGACGTTCCGCATCAAGCCGAGGGTCAAGTGCGGGTTGAAGGTCCCTCTGAGCTTGTCGGGGTCAGCCACGGCCACCTTCCAGACCGAGAAGTGCAACATCGACTGGAGGATCTTTAGATGATCATTCCATGGGCGATGTATTGATTTTTCTTGGGGTCACTAGTTTTTGGTCATGTTGATACCATTGCTTTCGTTGTTCTTTCATTATCGGCGCATTAGGACGTTTGTTATGGCTGTCGCCTTTAGGTTTCTGGTATATACAGATGCATACTTGTATCGATGTTCATGCTTTCGTATATAAATAAGGAACTCGCGGAGTTCGATTTTTATAGCACTCGATTCAACTCGTTACGGTGCCATAATTTGCGAAATTGAATTTCGTCGTGCATTGCTTCTCATTCGTCAAGAGGTAAGGGCGTGGAATGTGGGAGTTGGTGGTGGGACTTCTTGGAGCGCCATTTGTCAATGATCTACATCACCGAATTGTCCATGGTTGTCTTGCCATCTACATAAGCCTGCGAGAATTACCATCAGATCAGCACATGAACAGAAGAAATGCTTCCTTTAAGTCCGTTCCGCAACACAGCCACTATTTCATTAAAGAACAAAGAAACTAAGAAAGTGCAATCTACCTTGTAAATGAAAGTCCTAAGCAATCCCAAGGTACCGGTGAGGTGGCAATCAGTCCACTGAACAAGAAACAGCAAAAGGCAAGCAGCTGGGCTATAGGATAATCTTATCTGAAGACAGGCGCCATCGTATTCCTGAGGCTAATCTGAAGCTCTGAGGTTCAAACAGAAAGGATACAGAACCTTGCAGTGGGAAGATGATTTCACACATCAAGTAACATTTACTAGCTTGCCAAACCATCTAACCTACTTCATTTCCAAAATTCATTGGGAGGCTGTACTAATAGGATTAATCTAATCAAGCAAGCACACTACTTCTGTTTCAAAAGAATATATGGTTCACGCGCTACTAATCCTGATGGTCTTATGACAGCAGCTGGATGGAATGAGAATTGGGAGACATTCAGCTTCCTCGCGGCTCACCCGGTCACCCTGTTGCATCCCTCCACCACATCGACTACACCGACCCAATCTTCCCCAACATGACCGGACCCGAGGCCTTGCGGCACCTACAAAACAAGGACCAAGGCCACTAGGCAACATTAGAAACAAGAAGTTCGAGCATACAATCAGTTCCTAAGCAGCCACCACTTTGTCTTCGGTACTAGTTGGCATGCTTGATGAGCATGGACAAATATATATACCAAATGTCCATTTTCCAATTTTTAATCAGTAAAAGAGCATTCTCATCCTATTTTCCAATTTTCAAAGGCAATATACCAACCTCCTTCCTTACATGTTCAAGCATCATTCACACTCAATAATCTCGTGAAAGCCAAATTGGACTTCACCAATAATGCGGTAGTATATACAGGAATAATCTTATATGTAAACCGTCTAGTTTGTGAACCTACTGAACCTGAAAAAATTTAAGACTCATCGCTAGAATGGAAGTTGCCCAAGCTTTTGTAGAATCAACATCAATAAGACTCACCGCTAATAGATTGCACCAAAGAAAAAGATAAATCTTTGTCATATTCATGATCATCTTGAAGTATCTTAAGTAGAGATATTGTTGGGGAGAACCCGGGTACAACAATTCACCACGGCTAAACGCAATCCAAGATCAATTTCTCCCCCGAAGCAAAATTAACTAAAAATTTCTTAACCCCCAGCAACAACCAGCAATGTATAGCCTCACAAAATGTAGATATAACACCGAAATAATAAGTAGACAAAACAAATAACGACACCAAGGATTTAACGTGGAAAACCTGATGCGGGAAAAACCACGGACCGCCCAAAAACATCCACTAATTACCAAGAATAGCAGGATACACAAAGTTTTCTTCTCTAGTCACACACTAGAGGCTCAATATCAACATTACAATTATCTTTTTCTCACCACATAGGTAGACAAACAAGTTGAGAACAAGAAAACCTTAACCGCAACTGGAGAATTCGGAGACGGTTCTTGACGAACAAAAATCATCATCTTATAGCCTTCGGTTTCACGAACAACATACTGAAATTTGAGCTAATTCCGTCAATATTTGGCCTTCCAATCAAAGCCGCAAAGTTGCAGCCCTCTTCCTTCTTCTTCCTTCCTTGTGTAGTTTTTGTTTTCTTTTTCCCTCTCCTCTCTTCACTTTTGGACGGACACCCCCACGCACGACAACTTCCACTTCTTTTTGTTCTTTTCTTTTGTTTTTTATTTATTTATTTAATGCTGGCTTGGGCCCCACATGAAAGTGGACCCAGCCAACAGATATTATAGGATGAAAATTGTTAAATTATGTTTCAAATTTGAATTTTTACTGAACTCAATCCATTGGATAAATTTGGATAAATATCCAAAGTGTGATTGCACAAATTAATCCAAGTAATGGATTTCTTATGTAGAGATTTATGGATATTGGAGAATTTGTTATTTTGTTGGAGATAAATCTCAAGATTTCGTCCACAAGATTTATTTTTTCTTTTATCCAAGTTTGACCGGTTGACCAAGAAGAAGTGGACGTCTCTCTTTATTTGTGAATATAAAAGTTGAATAAGAAACACAAATAAATGAGGACCCCTCCAAAAGCCGACAGTGTGGACTTCAAAAAGTTTCTTGAAGAAGCGCCGCACGAGAATACCCCTTCAAAAAGTTTCGAGAAAAAGAAAAATGGACGTGTAGTAGAGGCGTTCTTGATTTTGTCAGTCATTCGAGTAAAAGCTTTTGTTTGGGCTTGAATGCATGGTAATTTTGTGCCATGAGTTATACATCAAATTAAAGTGTTTATTTGTAAACATTTTGGGTTTAGATTTAAATTTAGATGTGGAAAACACTCGAGCATTTGAATGATTGTAAACTCCGATTTTTCGATTATAGCGGATTATTTGCTGCCAACTCTCCCTATGGATGTAAGTATCAATACTAAAACTATCGTATATCTATCCTTATTATTCATTGTTTATTTTTTGGTAAAGATTTCGTGTTAACATAAATTACAAAATCCTATCGTTTCTGTGTATTATATTTTCAATAGAAACCATCTATAAAAATCATGCAAAACGAAAATAGAAAATGGAAAGTAAACGTTGGAAGAAGAAAACATCACCACTTGACTTTCAGGCAAAATTTACATTGGCTCTGGGCGATCAAATTTTGTGAACTTCCCTTCTATTTCACTCTATATTTGTCATTTGTTCCTTGGCATTCACCTCGGTTCAATCAAACTTTGTTAATGAAGATTGCAAGTTGAGATAATGGAGAGAATTTCTCACAATAAATGTTTGGTTCCATTGTTCAAAAACTGAAAAGAAGAGCCCAACACAAAGAACACGAACCGTGCCCATGGAAAACCTTCATCCCACACAGAGCGACAAAAGACAAGGCAAGAAAAGAAAGCCTAGACACACCTTAAATGACGAAGTTTAGACAGTCGACAACCTCCTCTCGAGACTGAGTCTCGAGAGCAGCACATAGTCATTCGAGCGCAATCGTTGATCGGCTCCGCAACATATAATGGTAGGACATGTGCCTTAGGCTCCGCTCCTGCCCCATCATGGCCAGATCTCTGCCCCCGTCCCTCCACCTCAGGTAGAAATGGCCCTCCCTCCTCCTTTGGTCAGTCGACAAAGCACATTTATTACGGCCTTAAGGTGCTTCGTCGATGATGGCGGTAGAACAGCCACTTGAAGAACATTGGAGTGGCAACAAGCATGGAGAGAGAAGCGAGTAAGCACCGGAGCTGGGGCGCTTGCTTCGTCGGCGATGGTGAAGGACCGCTTGACGAATGCCAGAATGAACGTTGGAGCAACAACAAATGCGGAGAGAGAAGTGTGCGAGTGTCAAAGCAAGGGCAGCCATAATGTAGTTTGTTGATGACTCTGGGGTAATGGTCGCTTGATGCACGGTAAAGCAACAACTAGCGTGCCGAGTTAAATTTCGAATTCAAAATTTCTAAACCCTCGTGAGGAGAAAGAAATGGAGAGGAATGAATGTCAGCTTCTCTTTCTTAAGAAGGAAAGAGAAAAGTTTCTCATAATAAAAGTACTGCGGAGGAGAGAGAAGGTGCAGGCTAGGAGGAGAGAGAGTGTGTGGAGGCTAAGAGAGAGGGGAAGAAGACTAGAGAGAGGAGAGAGAGGGGAAGAAGACAAAAGACGGGCCCACGCCTCCGCACGGTGTCTCGTGAGTAGTTGAAGACCACGCTGACTTGATGCTTCGGGATCACTTAATATTTTCTCGACAACAAGACAAAAGACAGAGGAGAAGTTGAGAGATGACGTTGAAATGGTTGTAGGAGGACCTTTAAAGCTTCGATCTGGGGGGGACAAAGTGAATTGGAGATTTGACGTTCTCTAATTCCAATAGAGCCTTTTGAAATTCTTTTTTTTAACCAAAACTTAAGCAAATTAATGACATGGAAAACAAGTGGGCCATAGATTGTGGGGCGGAAGCGTTTGGATCGAGAAAATCCAAGGCTCGCAAGGAGTAGAGAGTTAAAAGAGGCAAGAACCACGCTTATTTATTATTTGGTCTACCCTAAATTCTAACGAAAGTCGATAGAAGGACTAAAGTGAAAGATTCTGACAAAGTTTAAAACTTAAATGTAGGTTCAAAAATGTATTACCATAATAAGTTTTTAGGAATCCCTTTGCAATTGTCTTTTAAACATATATGGACAGACTCAAATTAGGCCAGGAGTTTGCACTTGAAGACTTTTCCATTGTGTGCACTACAATCAACCATTCTGGCGAGCTCAAATCATGTGTAGTATTAGATCAAGTGGGTTTTGCTTGAATCCCACTTCATCCAATGATATATATATGAATTTAGGCTCATATGCACCGAATGCAATAAAGTCAAATAGTCCTTCGGTTTAGACCCAAAAGATTAATAATCCTTCAATATTATTCATAAATTTTCATAATACATTATTGCTCAAATTTAAAAATATCTTCCATTTCGTAAATTAAAAAATCGTACGTTATCTTTTTATTGCCTCTTTAAGTTTTTGGTCCTCATAAATATTATGGCAATTCGGATATAATTTATCTCATGATCTTTATAATAGTAAAAGTTATAACACCCGTGATAGAGAAACAACTTATGGGAGGAGTGTCGTGACTTACCCCTTAGGGGAGTGAATATGTTTAGAGGTATTACCTAAAATACGAGCTTACGATCCATGATCAAGCATGTGTTCTCTCAAGCCCATATCTCGCATAAAATTTGGGCTTTCATAAGAATTTTGTAATAAGAAGTTGCCACTAGTCTATTGGGGTTGGTTAGAAATTAAGTAAGACCTATGAGTGTATTTCACTTCCTACGTAATTAAAGAATTTAGAGTTGGAGAGTTGATTACACTAATTCACCAATTAGTGCCATTTCGATAACTAATCTTGTTCATTGTAAAAACATATATATTTTTGTCAAGCAGTTTAGATTAATTTTAGACTAACCCACTAACATGTGAGGTAATCATGTGAATACGTAATCATTAAAATAACAATTAGCAGCCAAGGAAAACATTTAAATAAATTACATGGTAGACCAAAGATTTAACATTAAGGAAAAGATAAATTTTAATCCTAACTATACAAAGGGAAGCTAGAATCAACGTACAATATCACGCAATCAAGTGCATTTGTCTCTAAGGATAATTGAAACCTTAAGGTAGAGCCTTAAGGGCTTGGTCAATGTTGAGCATAATTCTAAATTGAAAGACTTCCACTTTTCAGGAGAAACAACCTAAACGATTAATTTTAACCTTTTTGAGGAATTTTATTTTATTTTATTAGGATTTTTTTCAGATTTTTTTTATTTTTTTATGAAAAAAAGGAATTTTGAATTTCCCAAAAAATTCTGGATTTTCTATTTTTATTTTTTTTGAAAATTTTCAAATTTTTTTAATGTTTTCTGAATTTTTGAATTTTTGGAAATTTTTTGAATTTTTGGAAATTTTTTGAATTTTCAGAAATTTTTTGAATTCTTTTGGATTTTAATTGTCTTTCGAAATTTTTTAACTTTTGAAATTTTTAAAATTTTTGAGAATTTTGTTCAATATATTTTTTAATATTTAATATTATTATATCCGGGAAATTGGGTTTAGACCGGTTAACCCAATGTGGCTATTGACCTGACCTAAACCCGGATTCGACCCAATCCGATTGAAAAAAGAAAAGAAGATTTTTAATTTGTTTTAGTTTTTTAATAGTTTTTCTATTTTTCTTTTGTCTTTTTCTTTGTTTTGTCTTTTTCCATGCACTGTCTTCTCCTTCACGTCTTCTTCACCGAACGTCTCCCTCCCACATCTTTTCCTCATTTTTATTTCTTTTCATTACCCATTTTATTTCTTTTTATTTCCTTTTATTTTTCTCTTCCCCTTCTCTGGTCTTCTTCTCCACACGCATTCTATGCACGCCCGAAGCCATTTTGTTTTCTATTTCCCTATTCTTCACTTTTTCTGCATTTTTCCTTTTTTATTCTTGTTCTTTATTTCTTTTATTTCTTTTATTTTTTTTCTCTTCTTCTCTATGGCTGTCTTCTTCCTTGACGACTCCCCTATTCTCGCCGACTACTCTCTTGTAGCTCTCCTGCTAGAACCAGCGCCATCACTACGACAAGCCCTCACCAGCCTTTGAGGCGCCAGAGCCACCGTCTGACATTGGTCGTTCGGTCCAACCCACACTGGATGCCTGGAACACTAACCATCACGTGAAGAAAAAACTCGGCTCATTGGGACGAAACCCGGACAACTCAACTAAGGCCGTTACATTGTGGCATTACATTGAACACCCGGTACACCCTATGGGAAAGAGCGACTTTGGCTCGATTGAGAGTCAAACCGACACTGGAACTTTCGACAAGCAAACCAGAATATCTAGCAACTCGATGGGGAACCAGCGGGACTGCAGCTCTCGTGAGCCGAACGGCCACGAGCTCTGACCCGATGTGCACTAAACAGGCGAAAATAGAACACAAGCAAAAGCCTATCGGGTTCAGTTTGAAGATGCGGCTAAGGGTCCCTCGTGCGGAGCTCGTGCACGGCCAAGGTGTGGGCTGCAGCCCTCTCACTCTCCCTCATTCGCTCCCTTTCGCTCGAATTTGCCCCCTCTCTCCCGGCCAAAACCTACAGAAAAACAAGAACCCCTCTCTCTCTCTCTCTCTCTCTCTCTCTCTCTCTCAGAGACTCTCACTGAAGACCACCTCCCTGCAAATGAGCGAGCCCTCTCACTTTTAAGGGCGATTGGCACTTCGCAGGCACGCATGGCCTCTACTATCGCCAGCTTGCTGGCCGAACTGATCTCGACCCACGGATCATGCTGCCATCTGCCCCCTAGTGATCCCCTGCTCCAATGGCTCGTACTCTGCTTTTTTCCTTCCCTCTTTTGCAGAAGCGTAGTTGACATGAAAGGGAAGATGACCTGTGTGCAGGCCAAGGTGAAATAAAGGGAGATGGGCCTGGCCAAGCGCGAAAAGGAGATAGGGAAAAGAGAGAGGTGGGCCAGGCCACACAAAGAAAAGAGAAAGGAAGAAAAAAGAAGAGGAAAAGGAGAAGTAGGGCCAAGCAAGCCCAACCCCTTACCCGGCCCTATTCCATTTTCCTTTATTTATTTCTTTTTTTCTTTTATGATCATAATTTTCAATCATGATAATAATATTTTTTTTCTTATTCTCTTTTTTCTTTTCTTTTTGATGATATTTTTTTTTTTGGGGGAAAAATTTAAAAATTACTATTAGTGAGACAAATATTCATAATGCTAATACGCAATGCAATTTAGCGAAAATAGTTTTTCAGGTAAAGTTTAAAAATTAATCTTTAATTTCCTACGTGATTAATTCATAAATAAAATGGTAAATTTTAGGTGTCAATTTATGTCTCTCTTTGAATGGGAGCTTGAAGAGGTTCTTTTCAAAAACAAGAAACGCCTTAATTAGTCAGCGGAATTCAATGGTTAATGGGCTATAAATAAGAAAGGAGTGTAGAATGATGGCCTTACATCGTAAAGATGGTCATCGACCGAGATGGGAAAGTCTCACTTTATACAAACGGGTTTCAATTGGAAATGAAAATGTATGATTCAAGAAGAGATCCATGAACCTTTTGAAAAGTGCAGTTTAAGGATAGACTAATGAATATTTTAAAAATGTGGTTTAAGGATAGAATCATGAACCCCGTGGTTTAGGGATAGACCCACGAATCCCGTGGTTTAAGGAAAGACCTACCAACCGTATGGTTAAGGATAAATTCATGAACCGTGTGGTTTAAAGATAGATCCACGAATCGTGAAAAATATGGTTTAAGGATAGACCCATGGATCTCGTGATCTAAGGATGACCTACAAACCCCATGGTTTAAAGATAGACCCACCAATCCTGTGGTGTAAGGATAGATCCACGAATCGTGGAAAGCATGGTTTAAGGATAGACCAACGAACATTGTGGTTTAAGGATAGACCTAGGAACCCCGTGATTTAATAATAGACCCACCAACCCTATGGTTTAAAGATAAATTCATGAACCGTGTGGTTTAAGGATAAACCCACAAGCCCCGTGATTTAATAATAGACCCACCAACTTTAAGGATAGATCCACCAACCTTATGGTTTAAGGTTAAAGCCACGAACCCCGTAATTTAATGATAGACCCACCAATCATGTGATTTGAGGATACACCAGCCAATCGTGTGGTTTAAGGATAGACTCACGAACCTTTTGAAATTGTGTGGTTTAAGATTAATCCACGGACTTTTTGAAATTGTGTGGTTTCACTAGGGAAACCTGTCATTCGAGAATGTTTTGAAATGAAGATTGCACATTCAACATAATTCACTATAACTAATGTTCTAGTAACGAAAGTGCACGAGATGAGATCAATTTGAGCATATGTCATCCGAAATAATATCAAAAGTGTATCGGTAATAAGAAGGCAATGATTGCATAAGCAAATCAAGCTAATTTGACTACTTGAAAAACTCGCAAAATTGTCATCACGCTAGAATAATATCATTAATCATCAAATTCCCTTTAGAGAAAACTCTTTGTCAAAATGACCTTGACTTATGAGAAATGTTTGTTAAGTACGCCAAGCAATGGCCCCTAGTCAAAAAGGGCTTCTCACATATCCTCAAGAAAAGGACTGTTTAATCCTAGCCATTTATGTGGGAAATAAACTGATCATTCAATATGTCTCACTCTTCCAGTGTACAAGACTTTGAGAATCATTCGCAATAAGTACACATTGATCAATCTAAAAAGTCTTTTAGAAGGACCGCAATGCAAGTTTGGTCATGGTTTTAGCAATGGATAAGCATCATTGGCTATGAAATGAATTAATTGTCGATCGACATCTTCGCTAGCTTTTCAAGTCAAGAAACCTTAAGATGAGATAAGAAAATCTTGCTCTCACTTCTTCGAGTAGTAGCTTCTTTGGGGAAGTCCTAATTTCCACTCAAATTATCTCAATCTGAACCGACTTCGGAATGGGTTGTAATGTTGGTTTGGTGAAAGTCTCAAAAGGCTTGGCACTTTTTCGAAGAGGGATTTGAGAGTTGGTGATTGCCACGACATCATTGTCATATCATCTATGGCTCAACCAAGGCATCCAGCTTCAAGCTAGGCATCTCGGCTTAACCGAGGCATCCTGATGCTAGCTCACCAAGACATCCGGGCTCAACCCAAGCATCCTGGCTCAACCAAGGCATCTCGGGGCTAGCTTACCTGAGGCATCCAAACTCAAACCTAGGCATTTTGGCTCAGCCAGGGCATCCCGTTCAATGAACGAGGTATCACTACCAACATTATGTAGCGATGGGCGCTTTTTCCTCTTTAAGTGCACACACAAATGCATCACACAAGCCAGTTTTTATCTCTTATCTTAGCCAATGTATGCAAGGCCCGATGGTGTGCTTATTCAAATGAGTGTGTCATGATCCTCAACACCATATTATAAAACATGCCAGGATCGATTCTTGGTTTGTGGCTTGGGTTGCATGCTTAGGCCATCACAACTTGACATTGATTCCAAGCCGAGCGAACCTTGACCTCATCCTGAGGCATGAACACACTCAAGCATGCAAACATCAGCAAACACATAAAAGAATATCACAACATACATACACATGGTTTACATGGGTGAGCACACCACTGAACTCGACGATGTAGGCTATCGCCCTAGCCAAGAGTTAGAGATTCTACTTACAACTTTTGAGCCTAGCTCCAAGATGCTCTTTTAGTGACCGAATGGCTCCTAAGACGGCTTGGAGGAGAAGGATGTGAAAGAGAGGAGAGAAAGGGAGAGGAAATGAGAGAATGGTTAAGCCTTCAAAATGTGAGGATGCATTCTCCTATTTATATGCCTTCTCTTATTTATAGGTCTCATCCTCTTCAATTATTTGTGCCAATCCGATGATCAAGCCTAAGATGAGTTGGCCTATCTAGTCTCCTTAGTTGGCGCCTATGCTTATTCGTGTTTGATTGTGATTGGTCCATATATTTACATATCCTCCAAGGCTCACCTTAGGCTTATGATGTGCCTATGGGCCTAGGGGACACATAAGCCCCTTTGATGCCTAAAGTCTTCTCTTGATTGGTTGGCCTTTGGCTTGTTCACCAAGGCTAACCTTTAGGCTCATTGTAACCTAAGATGCTAGAGGACACCTAAGCATGAATTACTAACTTCTTTTCCAAGGAAAATCTCAAGCCATGATTACCAAGCCAAATGGTTCACTCTAGTTTTTCCAAGTGTCCTGCCTAAAGTCCTTGGGTGGCAAGCCTATTTTGCCTCATAATTACACCTAGAAAGTGAGTTGGCATGGCTAAAGGCCTTAGTTGGCAATCTAAGCTCCTAGGCGTCATCGATGATGGCCTGCTTTTCACTTTTTCATTGGCCCACATCTACCCCGCATTTAATGAAGTCCAATGATGATGCTACTCTAGGTTGCCAACTAGGCAATTATAGAATATTCGGTTATTAATGAGGACTTGTGTATCGCTCTCTAATTGGTCCATATATGTGCCGCCTTTTTCTAGACTCTTCAAAGATATTTTGACCGCCATCATGACTTTTGACCAATCCAAGGACAACTCATCCCTTCATTTCATGAAGGGTTTCTAGAATTTTCCATGCTTTTGTCTTTTTCTTCATTAATGAGGTGGTCTAGAGAATTCTATCATCCAAGTTGGTTCTGGGGCTAGAGAAGGGATCATTACGTACACCTTGATCGAATTATGTACACCCGAGGTTCGGCCCTTACGTCTCATATTCGCCCAAACCGTTCCTTTGGACGATCGGTCAGCCAATAGGGTCGGTTGTCCTTTGATTGGTTTGGGATCAATCCTAAGGCTACCCATAGCCTAGAACAAAGCCAAGGCACCCATGGACCTTAGAATAAGTGACGGAATAGCCAAGTCTATCCCTGGGCTCATTTCGGTCGGCACCCGATCCACCAGTAGGATTCATGGTTATTGCATTACCAATCCATGATCGGACATCACCAATTCAATATTCCATTCTGATCGTTAAAGAATTAAATAAGGAATGATGCATTTTTGGTCGAAGGAAGTCGCATTTGGTCAATTCAAATTGTCCGTGTATCGGTGCATAATCGGACGGGATCACCCGTGACCAGAAACTGCGACCGATTGGATCGATCCATGACCATCCACCGATCCAAAATCATTCCGTGATCAATTCTCATGATCAAAAAGTCATCTTATGAGCTAATGATCCTATCCCATCGGTATGATTGATAAAAATTCATGGCCAACACCTCAACCAATTCGTGATCGGTCGGTTGGTCGAACCATGATCGATCCTTAATTCCTTACGATCAATGCCATGGCCAATGGCCCATGGTTGATTCATTCATAACCTTATGGCCCATCATATGGGGTTGGAATTGAGGGTGTTACATGGATGATCTGACTGCGCAACATGACATTTAGCACAAGTCTCCTCATTTCCTAACTCATTGATTGTCAGTGACAGCTTGAGACAAGTGTATATGGGAAGAATTGAACTATCCACCTCTTGATCATTCGAATGAGGTCATGACTAATAGGGTCATTGCTCTTGTCATTGCCTTCTTGCAATTTGGAGATAATCAAGTAAATAAATGATCCGTTTATTTCACGCAAAATATAGCATTTCTGGAAAATAATTTCCAAAAAGTCATTTTTTAGTAAAATGACAATATTTGTCATTGTTTGATTGAAAATATAAAAATAAACTACAAAATATTTTTTGTCGTTTCATATGGAAAATCCGATTTGATCTTTCTTGGGAAAATTATCAAAATATTCGATTGTTTTAATTATTCTTTTCATTTATTTTTTTCTTTTCTAAAAATGACTAGAAAATTACAAAAATATGGGCATTACCTAGTCATATTTTGGAAAATGCATTCTGAATTTTCAAAGAGAAAATTATTTTCCTGAATTTAAGCATAGGTTTTCCGTTGACTAGGAAAATATTTCTAGTAACTCATTTTTCTAAGTGAACCAAATGCCAAAAATTGAGGAAAATATTTTCCCTGGATATGTTTTCCATGAAACAAACTAAGCCTAAGATTATAAGGAGATTGCTTGGGTTGAAAATTGCCTAGAAGCAGTTGAAATGGCCCATGTAGGTGTTAATTGTGGAAAGTGTATTCCCGGATTTTTACAAGTCCCAACTTAAGCCTACTAGAAGTTGATGTGCAATGCTGTTTCGTGTTGATGACTCCCATCGGCGAGAATCTTCTTGCAAGCTTCATATGACTTTATGTCGTGGAGAAGAAAGTCAAAGCCAACTACTCCATCCATATCCTCCTCGAACCCAAAAAAAACGAGTTTGAAAGATGCAGGTCGAGTATGGAAGTTCCAACAACTCGTATATTCTTTAATATTCAAGGATTAATTCGCACAAAGTCGCAAGCGCGACTAGATGTGTCAATGTCTTTGAAGGATGCTTTCATCGTGGCATTCAATTTTTCACGAGAACAACAAAACTTTCTTAACAAAATATTTATTCACAATAATTTGGTATATCAAAAGGTGACATAGTGAATTTGTATCTCAGTTTCTAGTTTTTAGTTCGATAACAAATGTAGAAGATAACAATCATTGCATGAAGGGCGTGCTATATGTCTCCAAATATCGGATAGTAGTATTACATAAAGATCTTACGAATGAAATTGGTGGAACTTACAGAGTTGAGCATGTTATTTAATGTGAAAAAAGCAATGGTGATGTTGTAGCATTGAAATGCCCATCATGGATCGATCACCAAAGGAGGAGAAGGAGAAGGAGAAGGAGAAAGGGGGGGGGAATAGTTTGGAGTAGTCGATGTTGGAGAAAAATCTTTAACTATTTTGAAGTTAACAAAACCTTTCCAAAGTCTAGTTTGATGACTTCTAGACTTGAATGTCAAAGTCTAAAGATCGCCAAACTTAAGGTTCAAAGTCTGCCCACACTGATAGTTTCCAGACTGAAGAATGAAGACTTATCCAAATGTGAGATTATATTTATTTCTTCAAGGATTCAATTCGTATGGTTTATGGATGATCTTATGGTTGGATTTAGCATCTACACGATTGATTATTCTTATTGGAATCAATTCTAATATTCAAATCTTTTGGAAGACGAGTAAACTTGGAAGATTTTACTTATGGAAACCGAGATCCTGATTGTATGGGCGAACATAATTGACGGGCTTTCATCACAAATCATCAAATGACTCAAGATCTCCTTAATTGATTCTGTTCAATGGGTAGATTGGAAGAATTCATTTGGAAAGTGCTAATGGTCAAGAAGGCATGAATGAGTATTTAAGGCGGACTCTCTAGTTGTTCAATAGAGTGTGTGAAAGAAAAATTTCAAAGTCTGAAGCTTCCTAGTTCCTTGATATTTCATTCACCAAGCTAAAAGTTGTATACAAAAGAGAGAAACTTATAGTGAGACTTTGTGAGAGACTAATAGAGACTCTTCACTAAGAAGTCGAGATCACCAAGTTGTAAAATCTCTTTTGATTCTTAGTGGAATTCAGCCAGTGGGCTGTTAGCGTGAGAGAGTGGATGTAGGTTTGATCTAAGCCAAATCATTATAAATCTTGTGTTTTATTCTATTCCATAAACTCATTTATTTTGATTTGTAGCTCTAATTAACTATTTAAGATTAAAATTCCTTTATTTTGTTTGAAGTTTTATCTAATCGCTAAAGTCTTAATTCGTTTGTGATTTTCTAAAGGCAAATTATTCCTACTAAACTTTGCAAAAAATTTTGTTTACACCTATTCACCCCGCCTCTAGGTGTTTATACTAACACTTTCAATTGGTATTAGAGCTTGTATGCTCATTTTATTGAAGTGTTTTTACTTCTGAGCTAAAGATCTATAGCTAGTATTTTAGCTTCAGATTTGGTTGAAGGCCAAAGCAACACCAGACCTCCTTACTTTGATAGGAATGAATACAATGTGTGGAAAAACAAGATGAAAGCGTTCTTGAGATCAAAAGATCCCCTAGAATAGGATGTGGTAGAAAAAATGATCAATCCCAAAGCTACATCAACCTTAGAAAGAGGAAAGGAAGTTGTAGATGCTGGCGAAATGACACAAGAAGAAATAACCAAGAGACAAGCTCTTGATGCTAAAGTTATCTACTTTTTATACTGTGCCTTATCTCCTACTGAGTATAACCGAATTTCTTCCTATGAAACAACGAAAGAAGTTTGGGACAGACTGCACGTTACCTATGAAGGAACTGATCGAGTAAAAGAAACCAAAATCAACATTCTACTCAGACAATACGAAGCCTTCAATATGAAGCCTGGAGAATCCATCACTGATATGTTTAATCGCTTCACAGAGATTGTAAGTGGTCTGGCATATCAAGGAAAATCAATCTCAAGACCAATGAAGGTTAATAAACTGCTACGTGGACTCTCTAAATACTGGAATTATGTGAAGATGTCAATTAGAGAAACCCAAAGGATCATGCCTCTTTCAGTAGATGAACTTATTGGCACACTTCAATCATATGAAGTGGAACAGATCAATGAGGAAGAAGATCCTAAAGGTAAGAAGTCAATCACTTTAAAATCTAACAATGATTCTAATGATACAGATTCAGAAGATGAAATGGATGATGAGGAGCTAGTACTTATAATTAAGAAGTTCAGAAAGTTGAATAAGAAGGGAAGAAGATTCAACTAGAAGAAGCAGAGCACTCAAAAATTCTAGAATAAACCAACTGAGGACAATGAAACCAACAAAGATGTGATATGCTTCGAATGTAAGAAAAATGGACACATCACCTAACTGCCCTCTGTTGAAGAAAAAGAAAGGAAAAACAGAGAAATATAAAAAGGTTCTCAAAGCAAAGACATGGAGCGATAGTGAGTGCGAGGAAAGTGATGAAGACTATGCCAACATATGTTTGATGGCCAATTCGAAATCACACTCAGAATTTGAAATACATTCTAATTCAAACTCAAACAAAGAAGTTGAGGTTAGCAATTTAAAAATTCCTATTAAAGTCTCAAAGTATATAGATGAACTCTCTTAGTCTCAAAACCCTCTTAAAAAGATTTCCGAACTAAAAAGGGAGAATTCTAAGCTGATGCAACAAGAAACTTTTTGGAAAGAAAAATTTGAAAGTCTAGATAAATTTTTTTTTGTTGATTTAAAAGAAAATCTAATTTCTATTGAAGGAAAATGCCTTTTTAAAAGAAAGTTCAAATATCACAAAAAGATTTCTAAAAGGATCTGAGAAGTTGGAGAAAATTCTTTCCGTATAAAGACCTTACTTTAACAAATTGATTTGGGTATGACTTCTGAAACTATTCATTTAATTGATTTTCCTAAAGTTAAAGAAAGAATCAAACAAAGACCTACAAGAGCATTTTACAAAAATCATTTTCAAAGAGTTTTTGTAAAACCTGTTGGGTGAAGTGCTCTCAAATGTTCAAAGTGTAACAACTCAAAACATTTTGAGAATGAATGTCCCAAAGTTTGGAGACCTATTAAGAAGGATTTGGCAAAGACTGTTTTCAACACTAACTCTCATGGATCCAAGAAAATATGAGTACCAAAAAAAGTTTGAGTTTTTTTTTTTTTTTTATCACATATCACTATCAAGAAAAAGATCAAATGATATATGGATAGTGGCTGCTCAAGACACATGAGAGGAGACTCAAGTTGCTTTATAAAACTTGTTCAAATGAATGGTAGAAAAGTTTCTTTTGGTGGGAACAACAAAGGAATAATTGTAGGTTGTGGAACTATGAAGATTGGAAGCTTGACTATCCACAATGTCTCATTGGTGGAAGGTTTGAATTACAATCTACTTAGCATTAGTCAACTTTGCGATACTAGATTCAAAATAAATTTTCAAGAAGGCATCTGCTCGGGAATGAGTAAAGATCTATCTCAATCTTTCACTGGACAAAGGCATGAGAATATTTACTTTCTAAATATAAAACCAGAAAGTTCTCAGTGTCTTATATCTATTCAAGATGAAGCAAATATTTGGCATCAAAAGCTTGGCCATGTCAACATGAAGCAGATTGCCAAGATTTCTTCCAAGAACCTTGTTCGTGGACTTCCCAACCTGAGTCATCAAAAGTCTGAATTATGCACTTCATGTGTTTTGGGAAAACATGTTAGAAATTCCTTTAAACCTATAAATCAAATTTCTATTAATTGGGCTTTGTAACTTCCACACATGGACGTCTTTGGATCAACTAGAACTCAAAGTATTGGTGGGAAGAGATATTGCCTAGTAATTATGGATGATTACTCTCACTTACTTGAGTTTACTTTATGGCAAATAAGTTTGAACCCTTCTCTCACTTTTCAAAGTTTGCTAAGAATGTTTAAAATGAAAAAGGATATGCTATTTCGAGCATACAAATAGACTATGGATGTGAGTTTGAAAATCAAGACTTTGCGAAGTTCTGTGATGAATCTGGTTTCCAGCATGTGTTCTCTTCTCTATATACTCTAGAACAAAATGGGGTTGTGGAAAGGAAGAATAGATCCTTGTAGGAGATGGCAAGAACCCTCTTAATTGAGAGCAAAATTTCTTTTCGATTTTGGGCTGAAGCAGTTTCTAAGGCTTGCTACATCATCAATAGAGTGTTCTTGAGGCCTATTCTAGAGAAAACTCCTTATGAAATATTTACAAGGAAGAAATCAAATGTTTTTTACTTCCATGTGTTTGACTGTAAGTGTTATGTTTTGAAAAATGCAAATGATCGAACTAGGAAGTTTGAAGAAAGATCAAATGAATGAATTTTCCTTGGCTACTCAACCTCAAGCAAAGCATGCATAGTTTTCAACAAGAAAACTCAATTTGTGGAAGAATCTATGAACGTCAAGTTTCAAGATTATATGCATAATCAATTGGATCAGACTCAACTTGAAGAATTTGAATTTGCTCTAGACTTTAAAAAGTCTACTTTCCATAAAGTGGTTCAGACTTTTGGAGATAAACAACAAGTAGAACTAGAATATTCAACTAAAGCAGAAAATCAGCAGACTATCAAACCAACCGCAACTTGAAGCATAAGTCAAATCATCTCAAGGAACTCATCATTGGCAACATTGATGAAGGAATTCACACCAGATCCAAAATGCGAGAAGAGTTTAGTGCTTTAACACTTGTTTATGAGATTGAACCTAAAAGTGTAGAAGAAGCCTAAATTGATGAAAGCTAAATCAAAGCTATGCAAGAAGAACTCAGATAGTTCAATATTAACGATATTTGGGAGCTAATTCCTAAACCTAAAGGTAAGTCTATTATTAGGAGTAAATGGGTTTTCGGGAACAAGATGGACAAAAAAGGTAAAGTGGTCAAGAACAAAGTAAGACTCATGGCTAAAGGATACACGCAAGAAGAAGGGATAAACTATGATGAGACCTATGCACCAGTGGGGAGGTTAGAAACAATTAAATTATTACTTGCATTTGCTTGCTATAAAGATTTCAAGTTATTCCAGATGGATGTAAATAGTGCATTTCTAAATGGATTCATCCAAGAAGAAGTCTATGTGGAACAACCACTAGGATTTGAAGATCTAAGAAAGCCAGACTCAGTCTACAGACTAAAAAAGGCCTTGTATAGATTGAAGCAAGTACTTCGAGCTTGGTATGAAAGGTTAAGTAAATTCCTAACCCAAAATGGTTTTGCTAAGGAAATGTAGATACTACCCTGTTCATAAAAAGAGAGGGTAATGATTTTCTACTAGTTTAAATTTATGTTGATGATATTATTTTTGGATCTCCTAATGAAAATCTATGCAAGAAATTCTCTAAATGTATGAATGATGAATTCGAGATGAGTATAATGGGTGAATTAACTTTCTTTCTAGGATTGCAAGTTAGACAATCGAAAAATGGTATCTTTGTTCATCAAGAGAAGTATGCAAAAGATCTTATCAAGAAATTTTGATTGGAGAACTGCAAAAAGATAGAGACACCAATGTCTAGTTCCTCGAAGCTGGACAAAGATGAAGGAGGAAAGAAAGTAGACCAGAAACTTTATAGGAGCATTATTGGTTCACTTCTTTACCTTATTGCATCTAGACTTGACATTTGTTTAGTGTTTGCATCTGTGCTAGGTTCCAATTAGATCCCAAAGAATCTCATTTAAGTGCTGCAAAACGTATAATCAAATATGTTGCAACTACTCCAAAGCTAGGTCTGTAGTATCCCAAAGAATGAGACTTTACCTTCCTTGGATATTTAAACACAGATTTAGCAAGTTGTAAAGTTGATAGAAAGAGTACTTTTGATACTTGTCAACTACTGGACAACAAGCTGGTGTCTTGGTTCTCAAGGAAACAGAGTACTATAGCTCTATCAACAGCAGAACCAGAGTATGTGGCTCTTGGGAGCTGTTGTTCTCAAATTTTGTGGATAAGGCAACAACTAAAAGACTTTGGAATTAAAGAATCATGCACCGAGATCAAATGCACAACACCAATGCCATTAATCTCATGAAGAACCCAATTCTTCATTCAAGGGCAAATCATATAGAGATTCAACACCATTTCATAAGAGATCATGTTCAAAATGGAGAAATTATGATTCAGTTCATTGACTCAAAGAATCAGTTGGCAGACATATTTACAAAGCCACTGGAGAAAAATCTATTTGAATCTATTCGCACCAGACTGAATATTATATCTCCTACTAGTTAAAGTCTAAAATTGGTTAGACTCAGTATATCCAGAAATTACATCTTTTGCTCTACAAGTTTTCACCTTTTTCAACCAAACGTGTTCGAGAAATCCTCCTCGACTGTGAAGATGTCTTTCCAAAGGAAATCATCTCGGATTGCAAATAGGGGACCACATAATATGCCATAGGATCCTACTCATTTTGACTTGACCAAGGAAGAAGATTCTCCTCAACAACAACAACAACAACAACATTCTCAATAGTGTCTTTCTCCATAGTGTAATCCTTCGCGCCAACAAATGGAAGAGGAGATCGTGGATGATGTCAAATCTGTAAGAACGTTAAAACCTAGTTTCTCTTTAAACTCTACAATCATTTGAAGCAGGGTGGTACTGCTATGACCTTTATTAATGAATTTCTACGAGAAACAGGTTACAAGAACGAGACTCTATTTTTGCGATCAATGGAAAGATTAGGCATAGCGCTTAAAGGAAAGGCAAATAGGACGTTTGCTAACTTTCTAGTTGATCCCCATTTTAGTTATTTTAATTAGCCAGAGGTGAAGGATGATGATGAGAGAATGAATTCGAATTTTCAGCCTAGAATGGGCATTGCTGCTGATGTGGGTTTGAATGCTGATGTCAAAGTGTGGAGCCAACTCACTCCGAAACCTTCCGGTGAGCAGCTTCGTGGAAAGAGAGCGAGAGAGGTTTCATTGCCTTGTAGCTTCCAAATTTGACAAAATGTGCAACTCATGTAAAGCCACTTTTGCATGTTTTTCCTAGTATTTTTCATTTCTTACGCATTGAAAATCCAAATGTGAAGAGCACTAGTCTTTTTTATTTACTTCATTGGCTAGAGATTACATGGAAAATGGTTAAAGTGCACCGCAAGTGTCAAAACTTGAAATAGGTGGACACTTAAGTATAAAAAATTTCAAAAAATATACTTAAGTGTCAATTTTTTTGAAAATTGAGACACTTGAGTGTCAACTCCTATGAGCTTATCGAAAATCCAATGTGGCATTATTTTAATAATAAAACCGGTATACGTGGTTCGTCGGAATGTCCACTTAGTAGTCATTGTTTAAAACGATGTCATCTTTCATATTCATTTAAGTGCCGGTCATGGTAGAAAGAGATCAATTAAGTGTCAAGTTATGGTGTAAGTGATCATTTAAATGCCACTTATGATTAAATTTTGTAGAATGTGACCATTTAAATACCAAAAACTACATCATTAAGCATATTCACGGTGTTTGCATGGATAATTGTTTTTTTTTAAAAGAATTTCCACGTTGGTAAAAAATATTGCCGAAAAAAGCCACGTCAGTAGTTTGATTAGAATTTCTCGTTGTTGACACTTAAGTGTCCATTTCTTCTCTAATTATGGCACTTAAATGTACATTTTGGAAGTTTGGTCACTCTTGTGGCACCCCTCGATGGCCCTCGTGTCCATTTGTGTCAAGTTTTGGCACTTTTAGATTGGTCCCTGCGCAATGTATATGACGGAAGCACATCCATCATGTCGGCGTCCAAAAGTTCCTTCCTTTGCTATTCTCCTCCTCGTGGTCATATCCAACCACTTGATCCATTTATTGGTGGCAGTGGCAGCAGAGGTATCTTATCTAGTCTGAAATGTTAGTCCCTAAACGGGGTGAGTACAATCACTCAGTAATAAAGATCCACCAAACTACGCAATGCAACAAGCAAGACTATCAAGATATCATGAGTAAAGCACATATCATTCATGTTAAAGCTATTAATTTTTTAGAATCCTCCAAGATCCATACTTCTAATTACTCGGGCATCTCGAAACTCCCGAGGACATTCGGCACACACACTTCGGGCATCCGCCACTCACACTCCGGGCATCTCAACACTCTCGGGGCATTTGGAACACTAAACCATCTTTTGATGTCACATGATATGCCAAACATCACCATATATGCAGCATATATAACCACTCAAGACATAATATTTTGTAGAGCAATCCATTTATTCTTGAAAATACAGCAAATTTTGGATAAAGCAGAATGCACTTCTTTAGTGAAAATTCTTGGAAAATTAGTAAAAAAATCTCAATAAATTATATGTCGATTTATCATATTCCAATTTCAATGGAAAATTTTCTATATAAGTGGAAATACTCGTATTAATTTTAGATCATTTTCTTTTTCTCTATATTCCATTTTCGATAGATAATCTTTGGAAACAAGAAACAAATGCATTTTCAATAAGTAGAAATATTTACTATGAATTAGTAAAGACATAAAACTTATAGTCAATCGATATAACAAATATATGAAAATTGGGATGTTTTTTGTTAGATCTTTCTGAAGTTAGTGTAGACAAATATTAGAAAAGACAAAAGTACTTGATATGAGTTCATCTTCCTTGTAAACTACCTGCACAACTACTCTTAATGTATTACGATTGTCATAATTGATTTTGTCAAATCTTGTGACTCAAAAGCTAATAATGTTGTCGTGCATCCTTCGAAAACTATTTTCTGAAGGAACATAGAAAATTGGTGTCACTAATTTATCAATGTACTAGCCCAGTAACCCCTGCTATGCACAGGATGCACGTGGATTCCATTCCTTGTTCTTTAAATAAAGTATAAAAATTCAAAGCCATTAATGTTACCAAAGTAAGGTACCAAAGGAATATTTTTGTAAAAAGAATATTAAAAATAGCTATCATAGCTTAACCTAAGGGAAATTTGTCGAAAAAAAATTTGTACACAATATTTTTGGTATGTGGATCGTCCCCCTCATCTTCATTTACCAAAAGAATCTCATGTCCGTCCCTGGTTGTTGCTTTGGGAATTGCAACATAAAGTCGTCCATGGCTAGAAACTGGCTTAGGAGAAATAAGCCAACACGGCATGAATTTTGGCCAATGAAAAAGCGGAACCGCCTTTTTTAAGTATAAGTGGCCGAAGGAGACTCGGTGGGTGATTTCTGCCATACTGATAATGTCCCTGATCTTTTGAAACTGGTTGCAACGAGCCAAAGGGATGATTTCCGCCAAAGAATTTCTAGGACATCAATCAGGTTATAATAAATTTGAGATTGGTTAATCTTTAAATTTATTGAAAAAAAAATGAATCTTATAAGAAGGAGAATACCCCATCTGGGAGGTTTTTTTTTTTTTTTTTTTTTTTTCTTTTTTAAGACACGAAGGAATTGCACAACTGCACAATTAAGCAGGTCATTAGAACCTCTCACAAGTGCACAATCCGTTTGCACAACATGATATTCAGCATGAGTCTCCTCATTCCCCAACTCGCTGACATTTAGGGAGAGCTCGAGAGAGCTGCAGATATGAGGAATCGAACTATGCATCCCTTGGTAGGTCGAATGAGGTTAAGGCTAACAATGTCATTACTCTTGTCATTGCCTCCCCACGAATAGGAGATAATCAAGTAAATAAAGACGAAATGGAGATTCCGTTGGTTGAAACATTGCCCAGAAGTAGCTGAAATGGCCCAGGCAGGTGTAAATTATGGAAAGTGCATACCCGGATTTTACAAGTCCCAACTTGAGCCTACAAGAAATTGATGTGCAATGTTGCTTTGTCATTGATATCTCCCAAAACCATCTAGTCCAACCATATCCTCCTCTGAATGCAGAGAATCAAATTTAAAAGACGCAGGCACAGAATCGAAGTGCCGACAACTTGGATTCTCTTGCATAGACAAGGATTGATGTGCACGAGGACGCATGTGCAACTGATCTTATCAATGTCGTCTAAGGACGGCTTTTATGGTGGTTTTTCATTTTCTTTAGAACAACAGTAACTTTCCTCATAAACTTAAACATTCACTCACCATTTAATTCGATAGATTAAGAGGTGACACTTTGAATTTTTGTTTCAGTTTCTAGTTTTCCTGACAAATGTGGAAGATAGCAGTCTCTCAAAAAAGTCGGAGGAAAGTACTACGGAAAAATCTGCGGATGCAAGTGAAGAGGAACATATAGAGTTTAAGAAGAGAAACATAGAGGCTAAACTCGCTATTGAAGGTAAAAGGCAATGATCATTATGTAGCATTGACATGTCAGTCATGCAACATTCCGCAGAGATGGAGAAGGAGAAGGAGAAGGAGAAGGAGGGAAAGAGTAGTACGGAATTGAGTCACAATCACTTTGACTCCAGCTAGTCTCTGTACTAGGGTACCGCCGAAGAAACTGGCTTTCGAGCATTTGAACAACTTCAGACATCTCTGGTCGAATAGATGGATCCTCGTGTGAGCACAGCAATGCCAGTCGGAGTAGTCGCTCTGCTTCTTCTTCCACGTAGTTCCCCTGCATATTGGGATCGATCACCCTTCCCAGTTGGTCTTCATTCTTAAGTTTCCTAATGCAATCGTTCGGCCAGAAAGCTTTGCCATCGAGTACCTCAGTGGGCAAGTTGTAAATCAGCTGTCCCGAGATGAGCTCGAGAAGCATCTTCCCGTATGCAAAGACATCATTCTTCAGCGTGCACTTTCCTGTGCTTAAGTACTCGGGGGCAATAAACCCAGGTCTGCCACGGATGGGGGTATTGACATAAAATTCTGCTGAATTTTCTCCTACCGGTGATGAGAATGAGACTCCCCTGCCCCACCTTGGAATGCACGTGGGCCATTCAATAGTCCCTTCCTCTACATTTCTCTCATCCATGATAATGGCAAACCAAAATCCTCCTATCTTGGCCTCAAAATGCATGTTCAGCAGTATATTTGACGCGCAGATGTTGCGATGCATGATCTTGATGTTACCTTGATTGTGAAGGTGTGCAAGCCCCCTTGCTGCTCCCAAGGCTATTCGCTTGCGAGTAGTCCAATTGAGAGGTCGGGCAAACCGATCTGGTCTCTCTCTAAGATAGTAAGATAGGCTATAGTTGATCATCAAGGGATAGACCAGTAAGAGCTCTTTTTTGGTCCTGCAAAAGCCCCTCAGGCATAGCACGTTTGGGTGCGTCGAAACTGTGCTTCCCACTTTTATTTCTGCTTCGAACCACTCTTCACTCTGTTGATCGACATGGAGCGCTCTCTTTATTGCCACTAACGAACCATCGGCCAAGCGCCCCCGGTAAGCTTGGCAAAATCTACCTTCACCCAACAAGTTGTTGAGGCTAAAGTTCTGCGTTGCGACTTGGAGCTCCTCTAGAGAGAAGCTTTTAGGAGGTGTTGGATCATCTTCAAAGGACTCGGAAAAACTGAAGGTTCGGAGATTGAACACCATCTTTAAGTGGGGGAAAAATGTAGATTCTTCTCAAGTACAAAGAGAGTTGCTTGTACACAGTTTTATAACTCAGTTGGTATTGTGCACGTCTCATCCGCGATTGCTTTTGGTCGGTGTAAATGAATGAAATGGTAAGAAAATTTGTAGGCTTGATGGGGGTGCAACATTGGGCATCAAAAATTGTTATTTGTGGAAAATTATAGGTAAGAAAGTAATTGGGGACAAGAGGGATAAGCTTGGAGACTTTTGAGGCCAAAGAATGAAGAAAATGAGGTATTTTTCCTTGACTTTTGGCCCCCTCATCCGCAGCTTCTCCAGCACGCTTCAACCGTTTCCCTCCTCCTTCGTGGCTTCTACTTCTCCATTTTTCTTATTTGCTCCTTCGGCCGCTGTTTTCCCTTCATTTCGTTCCAGCGAATTCTTCCCCACATCTTCTCTCTCTCACTGCCAACACATACGCACGCCTGCATCTCCCTCCAGTCACATCAACCGCTGCCCCCTCCACCATCGTTTGTTCCCCCACGAGTCAACTTCCCAGCAGATTTCGTTTGTTGACTCCCCTCACGCCAGCGAAGCCGCGGTCTGCCCATCTTCTCCACCGAAGACTCACGCTGCAGCTTCTTCATTGAATTCGGCAGCCCACCATATTTTGTTCCATCAACCGAAGCAGTCCCTCGACCGTTTCTCTCTCCCTGCCGCTGCCAGCGTCCACGATTCAACCCCCCACTCGGTCAACACTCCACTCGGTCCACGATTCCTTGTTTTTGAACCAAGGAATTGGGGAATACACTTCCATGGTTTTCTAGTCTGCGACCTATTTTGTTCCCTCAACCGAAGCAGTCCCTCGACCGTTTCTCTCTCTCTGCCGCTGCCAGCGTCCACGATTCAACCCCACCCCCACACCCCCCCCCCCAACTCGGCCAACACTCCACTCGGTCCACGATTCCTTGTTTATGATTTGGGGAATACACTTCCATGGCTTTCTAGTCTGCGACCTACAATTTTGTCAACATTCTACTCTATTCCATGACAAATCCTCATCGGGCTTTATCGGGTGAATGTTCATTAGTGCACGTGAACCTACAGTTAGATGGATCCTGCATGATTTTTCGTATTTAATTGATTAATTTTGGGGATTAATACCATTAAAATTCTAAATTGATACCCATGAAACATATACCACAAGCTAATTATCATCTCACAAAATTCTCAAACTGATAATGTCCCTGATCTTTTAAAACTAGTGGCAATGAGCCGAAGGGAGGATTTCCGCCGAGGAACTGCTAGACATCAACCAGGGTTGAAACAAATTTGAGATCGTTTAATCTTTAAAGTCATTAAAATCTGATAAGAAGCACAATACCCTGCCTAGGCGTTTTTTTTTTTTTAAAGACATAAAGGAAATGTACAATCACAAAATTAAATGTGTCATTAAAACCTCTCAAGAGTGCACTATCCATTTGCGCGGCACAACATTCAGCACGAGTCCTTTCATTCCCCAACTCGCTGTGTAACGACCCAATCTTGTGAGGGATGGGCCAAGAGCACGTCTCTTGAAGATGGCGATGGGGGCATGAATGAACCAACTCTCACATCACCTTCGGATAGTGAGATGATGTTTTAAATAAGGAATAGCACTAAACTGCTAGGATGCATTTTCTAGGCGAAGCCTAAAGGAACAAAACCATGCGGACTCCAGCCCAAAGTGGACAATATCTTGGCAAGTGGGGCCAAAGGTCGGCTTTAACAATGGTATTAGAGCCAAGCCTAGTAGGAAGTGTGTGATTCGGGGATGAACCAAGCAGAAGTTGGTGGGCCTGTATGGGCCAAGAGCACGCTTCATGAGAATGGCAATTGGGGTAGAAATGAACCGAATCCCACATCACTTGGGGATGGTGAGATGATGTGCTATATAAGGAGTAACAATAATTTTAACTGTCAAGACGTGTTTTCTGGGTATAGCCTAGAGGAACAAAACCATACAAATTCCAACCCAAAGCAAACAATATATTGACAAGTGGGGCCAGAGGTCAGCCCTTACACACTAACATTTAGAGAGAGCTCGAGGTGGTGTAGATGTGACAAATCGAACTATGCACCTTTTGATTGTTTGAATGAGGTTAAGGTAAATAATGTCATTGCCCTTAACACTGCCTCCCTGCAGATCGGAGATAATTGAGTATATTAAGACAAAAAGGAGATTCCTCGGGTTGAAACATTGCCCAGAAGTAGCTGAAATGACCTAGGTAGTTGCCAATTGTGGATAGTGTATACCCGATTTTAAAAGTCCCAATTTGAGCCTCCAATTTTTTTGTATTGATGACTCCCGTCAGCGAGAAACTTCTTGAAAGCTTCATATGAGTTTACCTTGTAGAGAAGAAAGTCAAAGCCAACTAGTCCAACCATATCCTCCTCTGAAGCCAGAGAACCAAATTTGAAAGAAGCAGGCCGATAATCAAAGTGCCTACAACTTGGATTTTCTCGCATATACCAGGGTGGATGTGCACGAAGACGCATGTACGACTGATCTTACCAATGTCTTCTAAGGACGACTTTTATGGTGGCCTTTAATTTTAGTGAGGACAATAGAACTCTCTTAATAAACTTAAACATTCATCACCATTAATTCGATAGATTAAGAGGTGACACTTTGAATTTTTATTTCAATTTCTAGTTTTCAATTCGAAGACAAATGTAGAAGATAGTAGTTATTGCATGAAAGACGAGCTATATACCTTAAAAAAAAACTCGAAGGAAAGTATTACAGAAAGATCATACAAATTAAAGTGAAGAGGAACATATAGAGTTAAAGAAGAGAAACATAGAAGCTTAACCTGTTATTGTCGCGACCTCTATTTTTCCGTCTGGGGAAAAAGGAAGAAGGTTTAGGGGTATTTGCCTAAAGAGGCGGACCAATGGCCCTAGATTAGGCGCGGGCTCTCCCAAGCCCATATCTCACGCGACGTCGGATTTTGTATTTTTATTCTAAACAACCTATGTATTTCTTGGAGTCGCCACTAGTCTATTGGGGTTGGCTAGAAACCAATCAAGATGTGGGAGTGTTGTCTCGATTCCTACGCAACCAAAGATTTCTAGGAACAGGGACTTGTTTACGCCAATGTTTCTATTAGCGCCCTTGAGGTACCACTAACTTGGAAGGTTGTTCATCTAAGTGGCCACACAATCTTGATTACCAATTATAATCCTTATAAAACCGCTAAGCGCTCATGCAAATGTTTTTGTAGGTTTGTTTTCCTTAATGTCTAGATTAATCCTAACATAATTTAGAAGAGAAATTTACACTCAAATTAATGAAAAGTGGTCCATAAGTAAACATCCAAAAATTGAAATGACTTGAAAATAAATGCGGAAAAAGAAAACTTGATACAAGTCAAACAAATAATATTACATGGCCTTGTTATCACGCCTCAGGACAAGACCCCCGTGAGCGAAATGGAAATTTAAATATGCATGAAATTACTCTAGATGCATGAAATTACTCTAAATAATTTTAATTTATGCAAAATAGATTATTTACAAAAATGATTATAGAATATCAAAATAGAATCAAGTTAGGACAATGACTTTATAAAATTATGAAAATCTCATAAATGTCATGTATGCCCTAATTTGATACTATCTAACATTTTTTTATATTTTTTGAAATTTCCAGATTTTTTTTAAATATTAATAATATTTCTTTAAACCGATCTATGCTAAGATGGAATAACACAGCACATGAATATCACAATAATCAAGCTCAAATCGACCGTTTCAAGATCAAAACTTGGTTTGGGCATTTTGTTGAACAAGTGGTGTACATCAACCCACCTTAAGCAACTTCCCCAAGCCGTACTTGTGACCTTCAATCTTGACCCATAAGCAATCTTATGTGAAACTAAAGTATCAAGATTATACTACCACATGTAAGGAGCAAGATTAGATAGAAATAATAACCCAAAACACACAAGAACCAAGTTGAAATCGGTCTCAAATATGCGGGTTTGAGCTGTTTTGCAAATCTGGTGTTGAACTCAAGTCAAACAGACATGTCATATGCTCGGATTGAAGCCTAGACAACCATCACATGCAACATCTATATGAAATATTACTCTATCCGGATGAAAATAGGTAACATGGACTTTTAAATGCAACAAACATCACAGATAACGATCAACTAGGCACATCAAAACGAACTCCCCAAGAAGCATACCTGCATGATCTATGCTAGCCAACTATGTCTCAATGTGGATTAGCTTGGTTTTTTGCTCATGTTACAGATGGTATCATGGTTCATAAGGAGATTTAAAGAATAAATCGAGTTGTCCTGTGTATCATTTATACTTCTATATAACATTCATCAAAGTCACAACAACAAAAAAAACGCATGCAAAGGGGAGTAACAATTCAAGCAAGGGTATTGAAGAGGTTTTAAACACTTAGAAAAAATTTCAACCTTGGAAATCAGTTGTCTGGACTAGTTTTCCTCTTGATTTACATGATCAAAACATGTTCAAACTCGAACAAAAATACATCTACGATGCTTACGTTGCTTCCTAGTTTCTTGCAAGTGACTCTTGGCCAAGGAAACCAAGAAATTGTCCTCCGAAAACATGTGGAAGTTGGTTCCTTCAAACTAAAAATGAGATCCACAAAAGAAAAAACTAACAACGAAGGTTTTCGTGGGCCTCCAAACTAGACTTAAAAACCTCTTTTGTTGGCATTTAAACCAACCCAAACTATAGGTATTCTAGTTTGGGTTGTAAGTCATGGATTTCCTCATTTATCTCTAACTTTTCTCAAAAGCACTCGTTTTTCCTCACTTGTGACCAACCGGGCTCAACACATACAAAGATCTTAGGACTCCCTTGGCCCGCTAGGAGGGTATCTTTTTAGGGGGCTTTAGGAGACTATCCTGACCTCCATTTGGGATGTGCGACCTATGGATGTAAAAATCTTTGAGTGAAGTTTCACTCTCTAGTTGAAGGTTTTAGCTAATTTTGACTGTAAGTTTGTGAAAATTTCACTTTCTCTCTAAAGGTTGATATGGGATTTTTGGGTTTTTGCCTTTCTAGAGTTACTTATGAGGGTTTTTTTTTTTGGGTACGATTGTTAGCCCTCTCCTCTGCTTCTTGTCTTCTACCTCTTATCTCTTGAAAGAGCTTGCTTTAGTCATCTTATCCCATGAATTAAGGGATTTTTGATCGGTCTTTTGTCCACCTACCAAACCTGCCAACTAAGCTAGTTCACCAACTTTTTGATTTGGCCAATTTTTTCAACTTTTGCAACTATTGAGTGTGTGGATTTTGTTGCAATTTTCCTATGCTTTCAGCAGCTTATCCCTGACCAATTTTTGTCCACTTGTACTACCAATAATGGTCTTCCATCACGTGCAAAGATCAAGCTAATTGGGCGGCTGAGTGGGATATGGTGGGGCCACCAATATGCCTACTTAGCAGCTCCAAATTAAGACTTAACCATGGGTTGGGTTTTGGTAGCTGGTTTGAGTGCTTTAATCAATCAATTTGGTTGCAATTTTTGATCAATTAGCAAGCTCATGTATAGTAGTTTAAGATCTTGACCATTATTTTATTGAAGTGTTTTTACTTCTAAGCTAAAGATCTTCTATGGCTAGTATTTTGGCTCCAGGATTGGTTGTAAGACAAAGCAACACCAGACCTCCTTATTTCGATGGAAATGAGTACAATGTATGGAAGAACAAGATGAAGGCATTTCTCAAATCCAGAGATCCCCTGGAGAGGAATGTTGTTGAAAAAGGAATCAATCATAAAGAAACATCAGCTTCAGAGAAAGAGAAATAAGTAATTGATGCTGATGAAACAACACAAGCTGAAATTACCAAGAAACGGACTCTTGATGCAAAAACAATATACTTTTTGTAATGTGCTTTGTCTCTCATTGAATATAACCAAATTTCTTCTTGTGAAACAATAAAAGAAGTTTGTGATAGATTACATGTTACCTACGAGGAGACTGACCATATGAAGGAAACAAAGATAAATATTCTGCTTGGACAATATGAAACCTTTAGAATAAAGCATGGAGAATCTATCTCCGATATGTTAAGTCGCTTCACAGAAATCGTAAATGGCCTGGCTTATCAAGATCAACCAATTTTGGACCAATGAAAGTCAACAAACTACTGCATGGACTTTCAAAGGACTGGAATCATGTGAAAACTTCAATCAGAGAGACTCAAATGATTATGTCTCTATTAGTAGATGAACTAATAGGCACACTTTAGTCGTATGAAGTGGAGTAGATCAATGATGAGGAAGATCCAAAAGGTAAGAAATCAATTACTTTAAAATCTAATATTGATTTTGATGATACAGATTTGGAAGATGATATGGATGATGAAGAATTGGCCCTTATGATAAAGAAATTCAGAAGACTAAACAGAAAAGGTAGAAGATTTAATTGGAAGAAGCAAGACTTGCAGAATTTCCAAAGAAACCTACAGAAGAAGCTAAAACTAATAGGGATGTAATATGCTTTGAGTGTAAGAAAAATGGGCATATCAAACCAAATTGTCCCTTGTTGAAAAAGAAGAAAGGGAAGACTAGAATTACAAAAAGGTTCTCTAAGAAAAAACTTAGAGTGACACCGAATGTGAAGAAGAATTCGCAAACATATGTCTGATGGCTCACTCAGATTCAGACTCAGAATCAGAAACAAACACTAATTTAGACTCTAACAAAGAAGTTGAGGTTAGTAACTCAGAAATTCCTGTTAAAGTCTCTTTGTATATAGATGGACTTTGCCTCAATCTTAAATCCTCTCTTAAAAGGATCTTCGAACTAAAGAAGGAGAATTCTAAGCTAAGAAAATAGGAAGTTTCTTGGAAAGAAAAGTTTGAAAGTCTGAAAAGAAGTTTTGACGAGTTGAAAGAAAATTCTGATTCTCCTTCAAAGGAAAATGTTGTTTTGAAAAGGAAAATCTCAGACATTACAAAAAGATTTTCAAAAGGTTCAGAAAAACTAGAAAAAATTCTTACAGCTAAAATACCCTATTTTAACAAATCTGGTATGAGTATGAGTTTTGAAACTATTCATTTAATTGATTTTCCTAAAATAAATGAGAGTCTTAAGCAAAGGCTTACAAAGACCTTTTACAAAAATCATTTTCAGAAAGTATTTGTTAAACCTGTTGGCCGAAGTGCTATAAGATGTTTAAGTGTAATAGCTTAGAACATTTCGAGAAAGATTGTCCCAAGGTTTAGAGACCGATTAAGAAGGATTGGGCAAAAACTGTTTTTAATACTAACACTCTTGGACCCAAGAAAATCTGGGTACCAAAAAATTTTGAGTTTTTCTTCTAATCGCAAGTCACTATTAAAAGAAATATCAAATAGTACTTGACTAATGGCTGTTCTAGGCATATGACAGGAGACTCAAGTTGTTTCATAAAGCTTGACAAACTTAATGAAGGAAAAGTTTCTTTTGGAGAAAATAGTAAAGGAAAGATTATAAGCTATGGAACTGTGAAGATTGGAAGTCTGACTATTAACGATGTTTCCTTGGTGAAAGGTTTAAACTATAATCTTTTGAGCATAAGTCAGCTTTATGATACTTGTTTTAGAATAAACTTCCAACAAGGCATTTGTTCTGGAACAAGTCAATACTTCTCTCAATCCTTTACTAGGTGAAGGCATGGCAACATATATCTTCTGGACTTAAATCCAGAAAGCTCTCGGTGCGTTATTTCTATTCAAGATGAGGCAAGTCTATGGCATTGGAAGCTTGGTCATGTAAATATGAAGCAGATTGCCAAGGTTTCCTCTAAGAAATTGGTTCGAGGGCTTCCTAATTTGGGTTATCAAAAGTCTGGATTATGCACTCCTTGTGTCTTGGGAAAACATATCGAAGCTCTTTTAAATCAGTAAATCAGGTTTCTACTAGTCGAGTATTACGGCTTCTTCATATGGATCTTTTTGTACTAACAAGAACTCAAAGTATTTGTGAAAAAAGTATTGTCTAGTAATTGTGGATGATTATTCACGTTTTACTTGGTATTCTTTTTGACAAATAAATCTGAAACTTTTTTATATTTTTCAAAATTTGCCAAGAAAGTTCAATATGAGAAAAGTTATGCTATTTCAAGCATAAGAACAGACCATGGAGGTGAGTTTGAAAATCAGGATTTTGCAAACTTCTATGATGAATCTGGTTTTCAACATGTTATTTCTTCTCCATACACTCCAAAACAAAATGAGGTTGTGGAAAGGAAAAATAGATTTTTACAGGAGATGGCCAAAACTCTATTGATAGAAAGCAAAATATCCTCTCGATTTTGGGCAAAAGCAATCTCAACTGCCTGTTACATTATCAACATGGTATTCTTAAGACCTATTCTAGAGAAGACTTCCTATGTGGTATATAAAAGAAAGAAGCCAAATGTTTCTACTTTCATGTCTTTGGCTGTAAGTGCTTTATTTTGAAGAATGCAAATGATCGATCTAGAAAGTCCGAAGAAAAATCAGATGAAGAAATTTTTCTTGGCTATTCAACTTCAAGTAAATCTTATAGAGTCTTTAACAAGAAGACTCAATATGTGGAAGAATCCATGAATGCCAAGTATCAAGATTATGTGCAGAGTCAACCAAATCAAACTCGACTTGAAGAGTCCGAACCTGTTCCAAACTTAATAAAGTCTACTTCCTCTGAAGAGGTTCAGGCTTTTGGAGCACAACAATAAGTAGAACAAGAAGACTCAAACGGAATAGAGGATCAATAGACTCTCAAACCAAGTAACAACTGGAAGCACAAGTCAAGTCATCCCAAAGAACTCATCATTGGCAACATTGATGAAGGAATTCGCACCAGATCCAAAGGAAGAGAAGACTCCAGTGCTTTAGCACTTGTTTCTGAGATAGAACCAAAAGGAGTAGAAGAAGCACTTGTCTGATGAAAGTTGGATAGAAGCTATGCAAGAAGAACTCAGACAATTCAGCATCAATGATGTATGGGAGTTGATTCCAAAACCTAAAGGCAAATATGTTATTGGAATGAAATGGGTTTTTAGAAACAAGATAGATGAGAAAGGAAAAGTGATCGGAAATAAAGCAAGACTCGTGGCGAAATGTTACATGCAGGAAGAAGGAATAGATTATAACGAGACCTATGCACCAGTAGGAAGGTTAGAAGCAATTAGATTATTGCTTACCTTTGCTTGTTTCCAAAATTTTAGGTTATTCCAAAAGGATGTCGAAAGTGCTTTCCTTAATGGATTCATTCAAGAAGAAGTCTATGTGGAACAACCACCCGGATTTGAAGATCCAAGAAAACCAGACTTTGTCTACAAACTGAAAAAGGCATTATATGGTCTGAAGCAGGCTCCTCGAGTATGGTATGAAAGGTTAAGTAAGTTTCTAACCAAAAATGGCTTTAAGAAAGGAAAACAATGATACTACTATGTTTATAAAAAAAGGAAGGAAAAGATTTTCTACTTGTACAAATTTATGTAGATAATATTATCTTTGGTTCTCCTAATGAAAGTCTCTGCAAGAAATTTTCAAGATCTATGCAGGATGAATTTGAAATGAGCATGATGGGTGAATTGACCTTCTTTCTGGGATTGCAAGTCAGACAATCAAAGAAAGGTATATTCATTCACCAGGAGAAATATTTGAGATCTTATCAAGAAATTTGGATTGGAGAAATGCAAGAGGACAGAAACTCCTATGTCGAGTTCATCAAAACTGGACAAGGATGAAGGAGGGAAGAAAGTAGATCAGAAACTATACAGAAGCATGATTGGCTCTCTTTTTTACCTTACTGCCTCTAGACCTGATATCTTATTCAGTGTGTGCATCTGTGTTAGATTCTAGTCTAATCCAAAAGAATCTCATCTTAGTGTTGTTAAACGCATCATAAAATATGTTGCGACTTTTCCAAAGCTGGGTCTATGGTATCCAAAAAAATGAGACTTTACTCTTCTTGGTTATTCTGACGCTGATTTAGACGATTATAGAGTCGACAGAAAGAAAACATCTGGCACTTGTCAACTATTGGGACAAATGCTAGTATCTTGGTTCTCAAAGAAACAAAGTACGGTGGCATTATCAATAGTAGAAGCATAATATGTTGCTCTTGGGAGTTGTTGTTCTCAAATTATTTAGATAAGACAACAACTAAGAGACTTTGGAATAGAAGAATCCTGCACAGAGATCAGATGCGACAACACAAGTGCTATCAATCTCACTAGAACGCAATTCTTCATTCTAGAGCAAAGCACATCGAGATCTGTCATCATTTTATAAGGGATCATGTCCAGAATGGTGAAATTATGGTTCATTTTATTGATTCAAATAATCAACTAGCAGACATATTCACAAAACCATTAGAGTGAAACTTATTTGAGTCTATTCGCAGCAAGCTAAATATTATCTCTCCTATCGATTAAAGTCTAAAGTTGCTCAAACTCAGAACTTCAACTTGAGGAAGCGACTTCAGTATGTACATTTTCTCAAATCCAGGATGAGTGTGGTTGTTGACGTCCCTGGTGAAAGAACGAAACTATTTCGTTCCAATGAGCATAAAAGGGTTTATGCCCAAATGCTGAACAGAGGGGTGATAAACCCTCGAACAGTAGATTTTGACTTCTTGGACTCGATAAAAGTTAACTTAAGGGAAAAGTTGGCCATCCTTCAACTTGAAAAGTTTTGTGCTGAGACGGTTGTGGCTTATCTTGAATTGACAACATACTTTTACTCAAATCTATCTTTCCTTGATCAGAATCACATTCAGTTCATTGTTTGTGACAAAGTCTTTGTTGTGGATGTTGACATTCTTGCCGATATTTTTATAGTTGAAAGAAGTGGTTTTCAACCAATCAATATCTCCATCGGTCAAGCCACTAGATTTCTAGTAAAGGACAGACTGCCAAGTGAAAGTATCACATACTCTCGATTGCCAGCCTTCAACATTCTATTGCACAAAATTGTCATCAATTGCATCAGACCTAAGGCAGCCTCTAAAAATGATGTTTCCAGATTTAAGGCAAGAATCATGTGGGCAATCTGCAATGGGATTCGTTTCTCACTTCCTCATACTATCCTGCTGCATATGTATAAGGCTGTCATGAAAGAAAAAAGACAATTGCCCTACTCTGCCTTGGTTACAAAATTGTTCTGTCATTTTCAGATTCGGTTTCCCCCTCAACTCTACTCAATAACCGTCACTTCTATGGAGATAGGCATGAAGATGATCTCCAAAATGAGACTGAAGGATCTGCTATTGCAAGCAAGCGCAAAGGCAAGGAAGTTGTGCAAGAAACTGGAAAGAAAATGAGATCACTTATCCTGCAGGATGAAGAGGATGAAGATGATCTGACCATTTCTACCATTGCCTTAAGAAATCTTCAAGGCTTTGCTGTTTTTGAGAAATCAAAGGAAAGAGAAGATGACAAAGAGGAAGAAGAAGCAGAAGAAGAAGAAGAAGAAGAAGAAGATGAAGAATAAGAAGAAGAAGCAGGAGCATAAGATAAAGACATGAAGATAAAGAAGAAGACGGTGATTCTAAAGAGAAAGGTGAGGATGATGACAACAATGACTCTGATGGAGAGACTATTGCAATAACATTATTATAGGATTCTGAAGCAACTAGGGATGATCCTGAAGGAGCATGAACTGAGACAGAAGATCACTCTCGTTCTGAAAAATAAAAGGTATAAGAAGAAGAAATTTCTTCTCCACCTGTAGGCACAAAAACAAGGGGAGCTCATGAGAAAATAGGGATTTCTTCTCCACCTAATGTGAGTGATAGTATAAGTAGATCTCCTGCAGAAGCTGAAGATGTTTTTGCATCTCAGTTCCTTGAAGCTGAGGTTGAAGAGTCTACTCCAAGTCAGGGTGCAAAACAAACTGCCATCATTCAAGTTGATGTTCCCTCATCTCTCAACACTCCACAGACTCATTTTGCTGAAGCTAGTACTTAAACAAAACCTGATCCAAACTATCCAAGGATAGTAGAGCTCCTTTTAGAGGTTAAAGCTCAGCAATATGCAATGGATGTTGAGATTCAGAAGCTACACGCTAACTTAAGATCTACTTCAGATTTTCTCACTGGCAAGGTACAGTCTCTAGATACTCAAGTTCAGACTTTGAATCAACAAGCTTCACAGACTGTAGCCAAGGTCAAGAATGTCTATCATCAGTGTTAGGAGAAGCTTGAGGAGGCAGTGCAGTTGCTAGGGGATTTCCCACTCATTCGAGTTCCTAGACAACCCTGATTGCTTTTATCTTTTAATTCTATCTTTCTATTTTGACTTTCTCTTTCTTTTTGCTATTGACAAAAAGGGGGAGAATGAGAGTAGATTTAACTTGATTTAACTTGTTTGAACTGGTTGTGTTGAACATTTACTTTCAGTAGTCAACTCGCAGTCAACTCAGTTAACTTTTTGTGGTTGTGATTATGGTTTGGATTTGGATTAAATCTTTGTCAAGACTAATGTGTTTTCTGTGGTTACAGAATCAATGTTATCCAGATCTATAACAATATGTTTTATATAAGCTATCATGTACTGCTAAAGTGTTGTTTTGCAGGATATAAGTTTTAAATCTACAGGAAAGTTTTGTCATCATAAAAAAAATGGTGAGATTGTTGGAGAAAATTCCTATCAAATTTTGAAGCTGACAAAACTTTGATTCTGAATAATGCCAGACTTTTGTGTCAAAGTCTATCTTACATTAGAAGTCTCCTACTCTGACAAGTTCCAAACTAAACGAAAGAATGAAGACTTAATTAGACTTGGGATTTTTTTTTCCTTCAAGGCTTCAATACATACAAGATATATCAAGCTTTCTGGTTGGAAATATCACTTACCATATTGGTTATCTTTATTGAAATCAATTTGGAAACAACAAATCATTTTGGAAGGCAAGCTTATTTGGAAAGAATCTACTTATGGAAACCAAGATTCTGATTGTATGGGCAAACAGGATTGATGGCCTTTCATCTCAATCTTCAAAACGGCTCAAGATCTCCTTGATTGATTCTGTCCAATGGGTTGATTGGAAGAATTCCTCTAGAAAGTGCCAACGGTCAACAAGGCATGGAGGAGTATTTAAGGAGGTTTTACAAGTCATTCGAGAAGAGCGTGAAAGAAGAATTCCAAAGTCTGAAGCTTCCGAATTACTTGTCCTTCATCATTTAGTGCTTAAACTTATATTCGAAAGAGAGAAACTCTAGAGAGTGATTTTGTGAGATCAGTAGAATCATCTCACTGAAAAGTAGAGATCATAAGGCTGTAATATTCTCTTTCGATTCATAATGGAATCCAGCCAGAAGGCTGTCAACGTAGGAGAGTGGACATAGGCTTGAATCAAAATTCCTTATGGAGATTAATCTACTCAGATGATCTCATAAGAGTGAAATGGAGATGTTAATCATGCCAAGCAAAGGATACTTGGAATGAAAAAAGGCAAGCCATTCCCAAACATGTCCTATGAACACCTTAAGAGTTGAGCGGGAAGAGAAAACCTAAGTTGTTTAAGGACGAGAGTATCATTTGCAAGTGGTACATAGACTAAAATGAAAAGAGGCATTTCTCTCCTCTATCCTATACACCACAAGTGACCATAGTTAGCTCATTTAAGCTTTTTAATGTAGAGAATTTTCTACAAAATACCCCTCTCAAAAATCACCCCACAAAAGGGCAATTATGGAGTTTTGGGTCGACATTATTTGGAGAGGAAAGATGAGAAAGGCTTCCTTACTCTCACTTGCATAAATCTTTTTGTGGTAACTTCAGCTGAATTCTTATGGAAGCTCGAAGCATGCCACGGTGAAGAAGAGCATTCTTTTCTTTACCCAAACATCGTTATCCTTTGCTTAAAACAAGTTGAGCCTAATCATTCATTTTCAAAACTCGAGTGGTGATTATCTCCCCACATTGGGGCAAGGCACATGATTTGCCAAGGCAAACGATGTTTACGTGAAAATGTGAAAAGCATCTCGAAAGTCCTAAGAGCTTAAAAAGTTCAAAAGAGTAAAAGTCAAATGAAAATTAGAGGGCATGAAAAAGCAATATGCCTAGTAAAAGCAAGGTTGATGCCCATCACCCAAAAAATGGTAGAAGGAAAAACAATTGCATCAAGAGGAATGTCTCTATGAAAGTAAAAATGACAAAAAACAAAATGCTTATACCAAAAGAAAATCACTGCAAATGCAAAAGTCATGAGAGAAAAAGAGCAATGCTCTTATTTTGAGATGATTAGTCAAGGGACTTTCGAGAAAAATTCAAGTGCTTTAAAAAATCAGATGATATGGCAATGATGTCGTTGCAATCACCAACTCTCGAATCCCTCTTCGAAAAAGTACTGAGCCTTGTGAGCCTTTCACCGAACCAACATTACAACCTATTCCCGAAGTCTCTTCACATTGGGATAATTCGAGTGGAAATTAGGACTTTTCTAAAGAAGCTGCTTCTTGAAGAAGTGAGAGTAGGGTTATCTTATCTCATCTTAAGATTTCTTGACTTGTAAACTTGGCGAAGATGCCGATTGATGATTACTTCATCTCATAGCCAATGATGCTTATCCATTGCTAAAACCGTGACCAAGCCTGCATTATGATCCTTCTAAAAGACCTTTTAGATTGGTCAATATGAACTTATTGCGAATGATTCTCAAATCCTTCGACGTTGGAAGTGTGAGGTGTATTGAGTGATTAGATTACTTCCCACATGAACGGATGAGATCTCATAGCATTTTCTTGAGAGCATGTAAGAAGCCCTTTCTGACTAAGAGCTCTTGCTTGGCATGCTTAATAAGACTTTTTCATGAGTAAAGATCATTTCAACAAAGATTTTCCTCTTTGGGGAATTAGATGATTACTAATATCTTCCAAGTTTGATGGCAACTTTGAGTTATTAAATGATACCAAATGTTTACCAAATGCCTGAAATCGGCTTGATTTACTCAAGCAGTCAATGCTTTCTCACTGCTAGCACTTCATTAATATTGTCTCTCATGACATTTATTAAATGACATTGATTTTGCATGGTACACCTTCGCTACAGGGTACTTGTTATGATGTATTATGTTAGATGTGCTGTGCCCATATTGGGATATTCTTGATTGGAACGCCCGTGGTGTCTCTTTTGACCGGGGCATCGTTGCAGCGCGAAACATTGGTACAACTTATAGCGCTCTTTTTGACCGATGCATTGTAGCTAGGGATGTGCATGGTCCAGGCGGGCGATTCCCGACCTAGAACCAGGAACCGCCCGCTAAGAACCGGTTTCGAAAAATTAGAACCGGAAACCGCCCACTAGTTGTATGGATTCACTCGGGAACTAGACCGCTGGTCCGGTCCGGTTCTCGGGTAGATCTAGAGAACCGGTCCAACCTCCACACCTTCCCCTTTTCACCTTCAACCGGTTGTGAACCTTGCTCCGCTTCCGTCTTGGCCACTACCACCATCTTGGCCACTGCCTCCATCTTCTCCCACTCCTCCCTTGAGACCAACAATGAGGAGGACAACGGGGACGATGAGCTGTTCTTAGAGCTAGAGTTCACCAGTCCCTGAAGATGAGGATGATGGGGAGAAGCCTAAGGAGGGAAGGAGGAAGAGGGGAGGTAGAAGCGGGACGAGCCCAACAACGAAGAGGACGATAGTGACAGTGAATGCGAAAGTGGCGACGATGTGGAGAGAGGGTTCAAGTTCGAGGGAGGAAAAGAGAATTAACTCACTATTTCGCCAAGTTCAGATTAGGACTCAAAGGGAGATGAGTAGATTCGGAGGTGACTTGGAGAGGAAGAGGGAGCTTTGGGAGATTTTGAATTGAGAGAGACGAGATGGAGTAGGAGAGTAGTGAATTGAGACAAGATAGTGATTGGAGCCCTAAATTTTAGATTTGCTAATTTTGAATTTTTTTAATATTAAAAATTAATATATTATTATAATATAACCGGTTCAATCCAGGTGGGTAAGTGGGTGGATCCGTCCATGGAACCGGGAACCGGATTGGTACCCACCAGTTCTTATAAATTGGAATCGGGAACCGAACCAGTTCCCTTAAGAACCACCGGTTTTGGGCGATTTTGGTCCGGTTCCGAGCGATCCAGGCGGGTCCTGGTTCTTTTGCACACCCTTAATTGTAACAGACTGGATTGTCCCTAATTGCTCGACAGGCTTCAGTAACATGCCAAGCCAAGTAAAACCACACTTTCTAAAGGGTTCTTGGTCATCCTTAAATCGGGAAATTTCACGGGATTCATAGGTCTATCTTTAAACCACACGATTTGTGGGTCATCCGTAAACCATAAGATTGGTGGGTCTATCCTTAAACCACGGGGTTCGTTGGTCATCCTTCAACCACATGGTTTGTGGGTCATTCTTAAATCATATGATTCGTGGGTCTATTCTTAAACCACACGGTTCGTGATTATCCTTAAACCACGGGGTTCGTTGGTCATCCTTAAACCACATGGTTCGTGGGTCATCCTTAAACTACAGGATTCATGGATCTATCCTTAAACCACAAGGTTCGTGGGTTATCCTTAAACCACAAGGTTCGTGGGTCTATCCTTAAACCACGGGGTTCATTGGTCATTTTTAAACCACACGGTTTGTGGGTCATCCTTGAACCACAGGGTTCGTTAGTCTATCATTAAATCATAGGATTCGTGGGTTATCCTTAAACCACAAGGTTCGTGGGTCTATCCTTAAACCACGGGTTTGTTGGTCATCCTTAAACCACACGGTTCGTGGGTCATCCTTAAACCACAAGGTTAGTGGATCTATCCTTAAATCATGGGGTTCATGGGTCATCTTTAAACCACAAGGTTTGTGGGTCTATCCTTAAATCATGGGGTTCGTGGGTCATCTTTAAACCACAAAGTTGGTGGGTCTATCCTTAAACCACATGGGGTTCGTGGGTCTATCCTTAAACCATAGGGTTCGTGAGTTATCCTTAAACCACAGGGTTCGTGGGTCTATCCTTAAACCACGGGTTTCGTGGGTCTATCCTTAAACCACGGGGTTCGTGAGTCTATCCTCAAACCATGGGGTTCGTGGGTCATCCTTAAACCACAATGTTAGTGGGTCTATCCTTAAATCACGGGGTTTGTTAAACCACACGATTCATGGGTCTATCCTTAAATAACACGGTTCGTTGGTCTATCCTTAAACCACGGGGTTGGTGGGTCTATCCTTAAACCACGAGGTTCGTGGGTCTGTCCTTAAACCACGAGGTTGGTGGGTCTATCCTTAAACCACGGAATTCGTGAGTCATCATTAAACCACAAGGGTTATGAGTCTATTCTTAAACCACACGGTTGGTGGGTCATCCTTAAACCACGGGGTTAGTGGGTTTATCCATAAACCATGAGGTTCGTGAGTCTGTCCTTAAACCACGGGGTTCGTGGGTTCATCTTAAACCACTTTTTTTTTTAAAGGTTCATGAGTCTACCTTTAAACTGCGATTTTCAAAAGGTTCGTGGGTTTATTTTTGAATCATAGATTTTCATTTCCAATTGAAACCCGTTTATATACAGTGAAACTTTCCCATTTTGGTCAATGACCATCTTTACGATGTAAGGCCATCATCCCACACCCTTTTATCATTTATAACCTGCTAATCAGTGAATTCTGCGGACAAAATTTAGATGTTTCTTTGTGGCATCCCAAAATTATAATGATCTCTAGTTACATTAAAGTATATGAATAGGTGATGGAAGTACCATCAAGTTATTTTATGGCCATTTAATCCATAATTTGCAATAAGATTTATGGCCAAGCTTTTAATGGATAATTATTTGATAGGAAAGAAAATCCTATAATTGGCCATGTGTTTTATAAATTGGGATTTATGGAATTATGATTTCAAGATTTTGGCCATGTGGAATTTAGTAATTAAATTCTTAAAAGAAAGAATTAAAGATGAATAATTGAAAGGGAAATTGTGGGTTTAATTAGGTTGGGCCTTAGGCCCAAGAGTATGGATTTTGGAGGGCCAAATGGTCGGCCCATTGGAGCCAAGGAGGGGCTGTCGACCAGCCCATTTGCTGGCCCAAGGTTGGCCCATCAGCCTTGCATGTAACCAGACAAGTGGCATGAAGGAGGTGAAGCATGGTGGACACTTGTCTTCCTCCACAATTACACTTGTCCCCCATGCAAAAAGAGAATGCATGCAATATATATACAACAAAAAGAAAGAGAGAGAGGGAGTGGCTGATGGTGAGGGCTGTCGTCCAAGAGAGTTGCGAGAGAGAGAGTGAGATGCGAGAGAGAGGGAGGCCGAGGAGGAGGAGCTCGCCCGTCACCGCCTGCACGCCGTCCGTCCGTCCGCCGTGTGCCGCCGTTCGTGTGGTCTAGAGGCAAGTTGGGAATCCACTTTCTACTCTTGCACCAATGTTTTGCATGTATGGTCGAATTTTAGGACGTTTGGAGGCATGGGAGTGAAGCTATTGTGTTTGTTTTTGAAGTGCATGCTGTTTTCGCATGAGTCCGTTTGAGTCAGAACTTTGTGAAAGCTTGCATGTCTGTTTAGAGTTCGATTTTGCCTTCGATCTCTTCATAAAAGTTGTAGCTAACATCTTAAACTACAACATACTAAACTTGGGTGGAAAATGATGGATATTTGTGGGGTCAAACTCTCATCTTACGGAGATGTCAGATCTGGAATGTTTTCGCATGATTCCGCTCGAGTCAGAATGTTGTGTGAGCTTGCATGCATGTTTGGAGTCCGATTTTGGCTTCGATTTCTTCATGAGAGTTATATCTAACATCTTGAACTACAACATACTGAACTTTCGTGGAAAATTATGGATATTTGAGGGGTTAAACTCTCATTCTACGGAGACCTCAGATCTGGAACGATTTCACTGACATCTTGTTGGGTTTGTGGTTGCATGTTGGTTTGTGCTAAGAATCTATCTTCGATTTCTTCATGAAAGTTGTATGGGACATCTTAAAATACAACATACTCAAATTTGAAGCAAAATGAACAAGTATAAACTCGTAAATCGACTAGATCTCGAAGACGGTAATTCTGGAGATGTATTACAGGACACCCGAGACATCATGGACCTAGATGATGACTATACTCTGGTTATTTGACTTAGATCTCTTCATGAAACTTGTAGAGAACATCTTGATGTAGAACATACCTAAATTTCAGAGGAAACGAAGAAGAGGTAGGTGAAAACTCAGTATTTCGGAGAAGCATGCACTGGACGATTCGGTAATGGATCCAAAAGCTTCGTGTGACTGTAGAAAATAACCTAGAAAGAATATGGCTTGAAAGTCTTCATGAAAGATGTACAAAAATGTCTTGGCTATAACTCGGTAAAATTTCGTAATTTTTGGAGGTCGTATGGATATTTTAATCGAATTTCTTCAGAAACTGTGCATTCTGATTTCACCCGAAAATGACATGCCATTTTGTGAGAATTGTGAAATTGTGTGAAATTCTATTTGGCCATGAATTTTGCATGAAATTATTATTATATTGTCTTGTTTATGACTTGCCTTAATTTCTATAATTTTTGGGAAGTTATAGATATTAAATTTAATATTTTTGAAAATAACAAAAAAGCTAGAATTTAAATAAATGAAAAAGGGCATGAAAAATGGATTATTTTATTGGCCATAAATTCCATTAATTTTATAAATAATTATACCATGTTGCATGTATGATGAGGTCTTGATGTATGCATGACATTGAATTGAGATGCATGTGTGAATTCCATGCCAAGTATGACTTGTTTGATGTCACGTCATATGCCATGCTAAATTAAGACCGAAATTGATAAATATGGATAATGATAAGCGAGGAGGTGGTTGTGGTGGATGATGATGCTCGGAATGTATAGAGATGCATTGCCGGATGGCCCCGGGAGTGTCGGGATGCCCGGTGGTATACGGTACGTAATTCCAGGGGAGGCCTGGTGATATGTCGGTACATAATTCCGGAAGCCCTGTCGGAGGTTTTTGCCCGAAGGGAATGCCTCGCGATGCCAGGATTGGCATGCGGGATGCCCGGCCAGGGAGTGTAAATGCCAGAAGCCCTGTCGAAGGTTTCTGCCTGAAGGGAATACCTCGTGATGCTAGTTGGGATGCGAGATGCTCGGAATGTGGGGGGCTGGATGCCCGGTGACCTGGGATGGCTGAATACCGGAAGCCTCGGAGGTCTTTGCCCGAGGGGATGATGAAATTGATGATTTGAGGAATGGGTGATGTGGTGATCAAATTGAAAGCTAAAAATAGAAATTAAACCATGGCATGATATACATGATGATATGCATGATGATGATGGTGATGATGATGATATGTGATGTGAAATAATGATGATCACCCATGGCATGACATGCATGATATGCATGATGATGATAATGATGATGATATATGATATGCATGATGATATGCATGATGATGATGATGATATGTGATGTGAAATAATGATGATCACCCATGGCATGACATGCTTGATGATATACATGATGATGATAATGATGATGATATATGATATGGCATGATGACATGATGACATGTGTAATGTGATGATGTCATGATGATGATGACATGTATGATATAATGATGCCATGATGATGATGACATGTGTGATGTGATGATGTCATGATGATGATGACATGTGTGATATGATGATGCCATGATGATGATGACATGTGTGTGATATAGTAATGTCATGATAATGATGATATGAGTATGACATGATGATACACATGTATGTGTGATGATTGTGATGATGATGCATGATAGTATACGCCTGGCTTCAAGGTAAATAATGCCTGAGATGCATGTATGACTTGTATGATGCATTGAGTGGTTATTGGATTCCTTTACCTACTGAGTGGTTGTACTCACCCCTTTTGGGGACCAACATTTCATATTAGTAGATGGTTTGAGCGGTTGGATATGACCGCGAGGAGAAGGATAGCAAAGGAGGGAACCTTTGGACGCCGACACTAGTTGATGGACCTTAAGCATACGATTGTGGGAGGAGATGTCGGTCATCTTTTGAAGTATAGCCGAGTATAGAAACATTGGCATTTCGATGTACTGACTAAAGATGTCCATCTGCTTTATGTAAATAAACGTGTTCGGCTTTAACTTATATAAGATGTTTAGTAGGTGTGCATCGTTTTCTGAATATAGGGAAGGGAGTTGTTGGATGTGCTTCCGCATATAAATTGCGCAAGGGACCGATCGAAAAAAAAAAAATGTAAACCCCCAAGTTGTATGGACCCGCTGCAATTGAAATGGTATCAGAGTGGCATGTTATTAGGAAAAATGAATGGTAAGCGAACTGTGGCGACCCTAATCGAATCGGGGGCCATTGAGGGGTGCCACATTCTTATCTTTGAAAGGAACCTCTTTGAGCTCCCATTCAAAGAGGGGAAGCTGTTGACATATAAATTTTACCATTTTATTTAAGACATAATCGCATACAAAATTAGGAATCAATCATTAAAAAAAATGGAAAAAGAAAAAGAAAAAAAAAAAAAGAAAGAAAAGTTTTTATCTTATTTTATTTAAAGGTATTGTGTTTTCATTATTGCATAGCATATTGAATGGTCTTTATTTTTCCAAAATTGTCATTAAAAAAGTATAAAAAAAAAATTCATTAAAAGGTATAAGAAAAATCGAATGAGGTCGAGTAGAGGGTTTTTTTTTTTTTTTTTTTTCGTGCGTGGGCTCACCCACCTATCTCTTTTCCTTTTCTCTCTTTTGCACTTGGGCTGGCCCATCTCCTTTTATTTCAACCCGATCCGTGCGTAGATCATCTTTCTCCTCTCACACCAACCATGCTTCTACAAAAGAAGGAGAAAAGAGAAACGTACAAGTCGGGGGCGAGGCAAAGGATCGCGGGGTCAGAGGATCATGAGGGCAGAGGACGGCACAATCCCAAAGTCGAAGATCAAGCGGCCACGATAGTCTAATGGTGGCAGAAGCCATGCGCGCCTATCATTGGCCGGGCTTAAAAGGAAGAGAGCAAAGAGGAAGGGGGGGTTCTTTGGTTTGAGCTAGCCAAAGGGAGAGAGTGAGATTGAGAGAGCGTCACTGTCGCCTCAAGTCCCCTTGTTGCCTGCCGTCTGAACCAGTTAGGTCCTCCAAACCACGGTGTGTCGTTTTGAGAGGTGTCGGGCTGGAGCTCGCGACCGACCAGTTCACGTGAGCTCCAGTCCTACCGATCCTTCATGGATGTCTTGGTGTTTGCTGGCATGTTCGGTTAGGAGCTAGGCTCGCGTTTGAGTATCAGTTGAGGCAAAAATCTCTTGTTTCTTTAGTGCACACCATATGCCTGATGAAATGCCTACGTTAGATGCTCATATTTGATCTTCTTTGCATCTGATGCTTGCGATTATTTTGTTCGCACTGAGCATAATCAGTTGTTTCCACTACAAAGTCAAACCTTGCTCGCTAATTTTGGTATGATTTCATGTCTCCAATAAATACAAAACTTCCGTTTGGCCAATGCCCTCGGCGTGTTCGACGAAATGTCTGACCAAAATACCTACATCCATTCTTAGTCCTCCTTGTGTTCCCGGATCTTTGGCTTGTCAAATGGGTTTTAATAGGTCCCGCTACTACCTTCCGTTTTGTATGTTGGTGTTTCAACATTTCCATATGCACATCATCTTTTCAGATAAGCATTCCTTGACTGGTGATTTTGAAAGAATGTGTTTGTGGCTGTGAACAGTAGTTGCGAAGTAGATGGGCACAATTTGCAAGAGGCTTAAATCATTTTATTTAAGCTTAGATTCTTTTAGTGCTTGGAATTTTTTATATTTTTTTTTTTGGCCATCAAAGAAGTAAGGTTGATGTTCTGGTTTTCTGTGGACCTTCGACTTCGTGAAGGAGGGGCAAGAGGCTGAAGACAAAGAAGGGGAAGGCGGGCTAGAGGGAGAGACCGAGAGAGAGATGGTAAACGGAGAGTGAAAGGTCCAAGCAATTGAGAGAGCAAGAGAGGGCGCCTCGGCCCTACGCAGACTCATCTGAGGACCTTCTTGGCGATGTCCTCAAGTCGAACAAGTACGCTCGACTCTGCTTGCATTCTGTTTTGGGCACACCATGCCGAAGATCACGGCCATTAGGCTAGCGCGAGTTCCGGCCCTTGTCATCCTTATATTTTGTTTCCACAATCCCTGTACGTCGTGTGTTGAGGTCACCTGCATGGATTCGAGTCCCGGTAGAGCCGAAAACCTTAGGATTTGTTGGCGAACATCAACTATTTGTGAAAATGTCTTAGTTAGATTTGTGAACATCCTAAAATTTCAATGCTAATTCCATCTTTCATTTGTTTGTGGTTGCTTATCCCTAGATACATCCAAAAAATATGGCCCATGACTAGGTGATGGAAGCATTAACAAACTATATTATAATCATTGGACCGATGGATTACATTTAAGCAAGGGCCGAGCATTGAATGGACTATTGTTTTATTGGAAATGTATCATATGTCCATGTGTGATCAAGGATTGTACTGAAGGATAAATTGATAAGAAATTTTCTGTTCTTGGCCATATACTCTATAAGTCGGATTACCATCGATTAATGTTGTAATATTTATGGCTATGTGAATATTGGTGATTATGTAATTATAATTGGAGATTAAAGTGAAATATTAAGAGTAGATGTGGGCTGGATACTTAAGGCCCAAAATAGCCCAAAGACAGCCCACATTCTCCCATTCGATCAACCAAGGCCCGGCCGAATGAGGCCATCATCCATGCATGAAGATTGACAAGTGGCAAGAAAGATTAATGAAGTGTCACCACCCCTTGCTTCACCGGAGGTTTCCCATGCAAAACCTCATGATTATTAACTAATTAAGAAAATAAAAGATAAAGAAAGGGGCTGATTGAGGGAGGAAGCAACCGAGGGAGTGATCGAGAGAGAGAAAGAGAGAGAAAGTCCGAGAGAAAGAGGGAGTTCATGAGGGTGCATTGACGAGGGAAGAAGAAGACCAGCCCCACCGTGCGTGCGACTGCTGCCGCCATCGACGCCGCCTAGCTTCGCCATCGATCGTGCTGCGTTCAAAGTCCTCTAATCGTTGTTGTGCTTGCTGTGATTTCGTTGGATTTAAGGCAAGGTAAGTCAAATGATCTACATTTTGCTGTGCTGTCGTAGTATAGTAGAATGTGGTAGATTATGGAGATGTTTGAATCTTGATGCTGGATGTTGGAATTTCGAAAGTATAGGAGTAGTTCTTCAAGCTAGTAAACTGTTTCATGGAAAAACAGCTTGATCTTTGGCGACTCCGTGAATTTTATATAATTATCCAGTTGAAATTTGACTTCATGTTCTTGATGAAAGTTGTAGATGACATCTGGAGGAATAACATACTAAAATTTGAGAAGAAACGGACAAGTATAGGTCGGTGAAAGGATTTTTCTTTGAAAATGCTAGATCTAGAAACTGTTACCGAGGATTAGGGAGAGTTATAATGATTATAGCTTTGGATCTATCATGAATCCGACTTCGAGTTCTTCAAGAAACTTTTACCTTTAAGTTTTATCTATAACTTATCAAAATTTCAGAGTTTTCAGAGTTCTTTTAGGGGTTATACCGAATTTGTTATTAAAACTGTGCAATAGCGATGTTTGAAGTTTTATGGCTGTGATTGTATGGACCATTGCGACTCAAGTGAAGTTTTCTTGACTTAGCATCCTTCATGAAACTTTTTTCTCTAGGTCTTGTTTACAACATGTTAAATTTTCAGAATTATTAAGATCATTTACTAATTTTTCCATAATTTCAATTAGTGGAGTGCATTTTGTTTTATCTGAGAAACTGTTTTATTTTAAGAACAAATGAATTGCTTTATAAGCTGAAACGTCTTGAGTTGTTATTTATACAATGGATGCGGTGACATTAAGCATATCATATGGCATCAAATGTTATTTTCAAAGTGAGACATATATGTGAATATATTATGAGGTTGATGATATCGTCGGGCGGCCTGAGTGATGTCAACGGGAATGCCTCGGAGAGTGTCAGATGCCCGGAGGTGTGTGCCGGATGCCTCAAATGGTGATGTGTCGGATGCCCGAAAGTGTGTGCCAGAGGTCTCGCGATGCCAGGATTGGATGCGAGAGCCCGGAGGGATGCAAATACTGGTCCCCGGGGAAAATGAGATCCTTTTGAATATCAAAGTAGGAAATGAAACATGCGCATGTGTGTGCATATGGCATGGTACATAAATTGTCTATGAATTTGAGTTGAATATTTGGCATTGAAATTGTAGTTATTAAGACATGGAATAAATCTTATGGAGATATATGCATGATTGCATAGATGGTATGCGCATTTCATATGAAATCTTGGTTGTCTTGCTTGTTGCATTGTGCAGTTTGATGGATCTTTTACTACTGAATGGTTGTACTCACCCATTTTGGGGACTAACATTTCAGACTAGGAGATATGTCTCCGTCGCTTGTCACCCTGGCACTTTCTATGGTATACCGACCAACATTGAGTGTTGAGTGTTCGGAGCATCATCATTGTTGGAGATACGGGGACTAGTTTTCATTCGTGTGCGGTCTTAGTTTTGCATGACGTTGGATCACCCATGATGGCCCAGTCATTAAGGAGTTCCTGTCTATGCATGTCCGCCGCGATGGGATTATGCTGGGGATGCTACCACCACCACCAGCTGACGGACCGGGCTGGGTGTGACTGAGTGCGATGGATGGAAGATGAAGTTTTTTTTTGGGATAGCCGACACTGAATGATGGACCGAAGTATATGACTGCTGTGGAGTTGGGTACTTTTGGTTATAGCCGAGCTTAGAAAAGCCTTGGCCTTTTGATGTACCGACTCATGATGTCCATCAAGTTATGTAAATAAAAGTGTTCGGCTCTAACTTATATAAAATGTGTAGTTGGTGTGCATTGCATTATTTTGTTGAGTATGGGATAGGAAGATTTGAATATGCTTCCGCTATATGAACTGCACTAGGACCGATCTAAATGATATAAACCCCCAGGACTTATGGACCCATTATAATTCTATGGTATCGGAGTAAAATATTATCAGGTCAAGTGAAAGGCAAGCAAACTATGGTGACCCTAATGGATCGGGGGCCATTTCGGGGGGTGCCACAGTGGGTGGTATCAGAGCAATGGTTATATGTGGAGTGATAAGGAGCCTCATTTGGAAATTGAGGAATATGATGACAATGCACACCATAGGATACTAACTAGGGATAGTTGACTAACTTTGAACAACGGGTGATGGGCATTCACTCATAGATCCCTAGTAATTTTTATGAGTTGCTTTTAGGTGTTCGTAACATGTTTATGTTACTTATATATAGTTGTAGTTGCTTTTAAATGGAGACATTGAGTCATAGATTATTCCTGAGGCAAATGCTTGGAAACTGTAGGAAAGTCATGGTACAAGCTGGAAGTTCTCATCCATCGAGGGCTGAAGCCTCTGCTGCAAGGGCTGAACCCCGAATGGAAGATATCCTACGGGCATTGGCCAATATAGGAAATTTGATGGAAAGACAAGCGCAACAACAACCTGGAGTGGAACGTTGCCCTCAAGGACTATTGGAACAATTTCTAAAGTTGAAGCTACCTAAGTTTAGTGGAATGGGAAGTCCTAAGGAGGCGGAACATTGGATTGATGGAATATAACATATTTTCCGGTTGTTGGACTACAGTGATGATGAGAAAATAACTTTGGCAGAGTACCAGCTAGAGGGAAATGCAAAGTTTTGGTGGAGAGCTTCAAGAGACACGATCTTTCCACCAGGTACTGATATAAACTGGGATGAATTTGTTAGAGCTTTCAATAGAAAGCATTTTTATGATTGTGCCAAGGATAAGAAGATCACTGAGTTTGTTCAGTTAGAACAAAGGGAGCTGATAGTGGATCGATATGAAGAAATTTTTTTTGAATTGTCTAGGTATGCTCCTAGATTGATTGAGGATCGAGAGGAAAAGGCTAAGAGATTTTTGAAATGACTGAGGACTGATATCATGAAACAAATGGTGCCTTTGAACATAAGAGATTATAATGAGATTTATGAAAGGGCACAGTTGGTGGAACAAGAATTGATGAGAGAGCAATCAGAGTCTAAGAGATAGTTGACCTTTAGTGATATCAGACGGGGTAAGAGACCCTATCCGGGTCAAAGTTAGACCTGGGAATGTAAGATAAAAAGTAATTTTAGAAACTTAAGAAAAACCAGGGATGGCCTGAATTTAGGAAAAGCACCCTATCAAAATAATGCTTGTCGAAGATGTGATGGGCAACATGGCCCAGGACCTTGCAATGGATGGCTGAAATGTTATGGTCATGGACAGGTAGGTCACCTCAAGAAAGATTGTTCCACAAGAGAGGTCGCAGCCAAATGTCAACCCAATGCGATGAGTACAACAATGTACTATTGGACCATATCCACAAAGGAATCCACAAAGACCACCAGCATAAGGAAGGGTGTATGCGGTCACCCAAGAGGAAGCGGAAGCTTCCAAAAATGTTATCTCAAGTACAATTTTCATAAATGGCAAGAAGGCATATGCATTGTTTGACACGGGTGCTACACATTCATTTATATCTGAAAGATATAGGCAATTGAGTAAAATAGAAACTACATCTCTTGAGACGCCTCTTTGTGTTTCTACGCCATTAAAGAATATGGTATTATCTACAATGGTATGTGCAAAATGTAAGATAACTATAGAAGGACGGGATATGGAAATAGATCTAGTCGTGATGGCTATGTATGACTTTGATGTTATCATAGGAATGGACTAGCTCCATAAGTATCGAGCTAAGGTGGATTGCTATAGGAAAGAGATCCAGTTCATTTTACCCGACCAGTCTAGTTTTGAATTTTTCAGAGATCAGACAAACCCTTCTATAGCCATTATTTCAATGGTAGAAGCTCATGAACTACTTGACGAAGGATGTCAAGGATACTTAGCAATAGTAAGAGATCTTACTAAGAAAGAGACTAAAATCGATGAGATTCGAATAGTCAGCGAATTTCAGGATGTGTATCTTGAGGAGTTACCAGGATTACCACCGAAACAAGAGATTGAGTTTGAAATTGAACTAATGCCTGGAACAAGACCAATATCGAAAGCCTTGTATAGAATGGCCTTGGTGGAGCTGAAAAACTTGAAGGTGCAACTACAAGAATTGCTTGATAAGGGATTTATTAGGCCAAGTGCTTCACCTTGGGGTGCACCGGTCCTATTTGTGAAGAAAAGGACTGGTCGGTGCGTTTATGTATTGACTATAGACAGCTAAACCAAGTTGACTGTAAAGAATAAGTATCCTTTGCCTAGAATTGATGATTTATTTGATCAATTGCAAGGAAGTTCAGTCTTTTCTAAAATTGACTTAAGGTCAGGATACCATCAGTTAAGGATAAAGAAAGAAGACATTCCTAAGACTGCATTTAGGACTCGTTATGGACATTATGAGTTCCTAGTTATGCCTTTTGGATTAACGAATGCACCGGCCGCATTCATGGATTTAATGAATAGGATATTTAGGCCTTATCTGGATCAATTTGTAATTGTCTTCATTGATGATATCCTGATATATTCTAAAGGACCTGAAGAACATGAACAACACTTGAGGATAGCATTGCAAACACTAAGAGATCATAAGTTATACGCCAAATTCAGTAAGTGTGAATTCTAGCTAGACCAGATAATATTTTTAGGACACGTGGTGTCGAGGAAATGGAATTGCACTAGACCCTGCAAAGGTTGAGATGGTAGTGAATTGGCCGAGACCGACAACACCGACTGAAATACGGAGTTTCTTGGGATTGGCTGGCTACTATAGGAGGTTTATTGAAGGATTCTCACAATTGGCAGGCCCTTTAACAAAATTGACCCGAAAGAATGTAAGGTTTGAATGGAGTGGAGAATGTGAAAGAAGTTTTAGGAACTTAAAAGGAAGTTAACTACAGCTCCAATTCTAACTATACCATCTAGGATCTGATGGATTTACGGTGTATAGTGATGCATCTCATAAAAGACTGGGATGTGTTTGGATGCAGCATGGCAAGGTCATAGCCTATGCATCGAGGCAGTTGAAACCTCATGAGTTAAATTACCCAACCCATGACTTAGAATTGGCAGCTATAGTATTTGCTTTGAAAATATGGAGACATTATATGTATGGAGAGAAATTTGAAATCTATACAGATCATAAGAGCTTGAAGTATTTGTTTTCACAAAAAGAGTTGAACATGAGACAGAGAAGGTGGATGGAATTATTAAAGGATTATGATTGTGAAATACGGTACCATCCGGGAAAAGCAAATAAGGTGGCAGATGCCCTTAGTCGAAAGTCGGCTATGGACATGGCTAGTCTAAGGATAACATAATGGAATCTGTTAAAGTCAGTAGTAGATTCAGACTTCAAGTTGGAAATAGACCACCTCACCGGTATGCTTACTGCACTAAGGATTGAACCTTGAAATTATCCAAAAAGTTAAGATTCTACAAGAATCTGATCCGGAGATTGTGAAGATACGAAATGTTGTGTCTTTAGGAAAAAGACCAGAATTTCAAGTCTCTAATGATGGAATGGTAAGATGTCAGGGACGGCTCTGTATTCCCAACAATGAGGAAGTGAAGAAAGAAATCCTATCGGAAGAACATAGGAGTGACTATAGTATTCATCCGGGTAGTACAAAGATGTATAGGAATTTACGCCAGCAGTTTTGGTGGAATGGCATGAAGACGGATATAGCTAAACACGTTTCTCAATGTTTAACATGCCAGCAAGTGAAAGCGGAACACCGCAAACCCGCATAGGACTATTGAGACCATTGGATATACCAGAATGGAAATGGGAGCATGTGACGATGGACTTTGTACAAGGATTACCAAGGACATCAAGTGGCCACGACTCAATTTGGGTGATAGTAGATCGCTTGACTAAGTCTGCCCATTTCCTAGCGGTCCGCATAGACTACCAATGAATAAACTTGCTGAGATATATGTAAGCCAGGTAATACGCTTACATGGTATTCCTATAACAATCACATCTGATCGAGACTCTAGGTTTACTTCAAATTTTTGGCGAAGTCTCCAAAATGCCTTAGGGACAAAGCTTCAATTTAGTATTGCTTTTCATCCTCAAATAGATGGACAAACGGAAAGAGTGATCCAGACTTTGGAAGATATGTTGAGGGCTTGTATTATTGATTTTAAAGGAAGTTGGGATGAAAAGTTGCACTTAATAGAGTTCGCCTATAACAATAGTTTTCAGAAAAGTATAGGCATGGCTCCATGTGAAGCATTATATGGAAGAAGGTGCAGAACTCATGTTTGTTGGAATGAAGTAGGTGAAAGGAGATTGACAGGACCTGAATTGGTGCAAATTACTACTAAAGCTGTTGAAATTATCATAAAAAGACTTAAAACAGCCCAGAGTAGGCAGAAAGATTACGCAAATAAGCGTAGAAGACCCTTAGAGTTCAATGTGGGAGATCATGTATTTCCTAAAGTATCTCCAATGAAAGGAATATCACAATTTGGAATAAAAGGTAAGTTGAGCCCTAGATTTGTTGGACCTTTTGAGATACTAGAAAGAATAGGAGATGTAGCCTATCGACTAGCATTACCTCCTAAGCTAGAAAACTTACATGATGTGTTCCATGTGTTGATGCTGAGGAAGTACCAGCCAGATCCAAGACACATACTCGATCATGAAGCCATCAAAGTGGATGAGAAAGTGAGATACATTGAGGAGCCTATATAAATACTTGGATCGAAAGAGCAAATTCTTAGACCAAGAAAATTCCATTGGTTAAGATATTATGGCGACATCATGATGTGGAGGAAGCCACATGGGAAAGTGAAAATGAAATGAGGGAAATGTATCATCACTTGTTTAAAGAGACATAGATAATGTGGAGGGGAGAATTGTGGCATCCTAAAATTTCATAACGAACCTTGGATACACTACGACCTATGGCAAGATGATGGAAGCATTAATAGACTATATTATAACCATTAGACCAATGGATTACAATTAAGCAAGGGCCGAGCATTGAATGGACTATTGTTTTGTTGGAAATGTATCCTATGTCCATGTGATCAAGGAATGTACTAAAGGATAAATTGATAAGAAATTTTCTATACTTGGCCGTGTACCCTATGAATTGAATTTCCCTTGATTAATGTTGTAATATTTTATGGCCATGTGAATATTTGTGATTATGTAATTATAAGTGGGGATTAAAGTGAAAAAATAAGAGCAAGTGTGGGCTGGACACTTAAGGCCCGAAGCCCAAAGGCCCACTATTTCCCCCATTCGTTCGACCAAAGCTGGCCCATGGCCACTTCCATGCATTTGACAAGTGGCAAGAGGGATTAAGAAGTGTTGCTGCCCCTATTGCTTCACCGGAGGTTCTCCATGCAAAACCTCATGATTACTAGCTAATTAAGAAATTAAAAGGAAAAGAAAGGGGCGGAATGGACGAGGGAGTGATCGAGAGAGAGAGTGACCAGGAAAGAGAAAGAAAGAGAAAGAGGGAGTTGTGAGGGTGTTTCGGCGAGGAGAAGAAGGATACCAGCCCCGCCATGCGTACGCCTGCTGCTGCCATCGACGTCGCCTAGCTTCGCCATCGATTGAGCTGCATTCGAAGTCCTCAAATCTCTGTTGTGCTTGCTGTGATTTCATTGGACTTAAGGCAAGTGAAGTCCATTGATCTACATTATGCTTGCTATGGTTGTGTGTGAAGTGTAATAGATTTTGGAGATGCTTGAATCTTGATGCTGGATGTTGGAATTTCGAAAGAATAGAAGTAGTTCTTTAGGACTAGCAAACTGTTTCATGGAAAAACAGCTTGATCTTTGGCGACTCCGTGAATTTTATGTAATTATCTAGTTGAAATTTGACTTCATGTTCTTGATGAAAGTTGTAGATGACATCTTGAGGAGTAACATACTAAAATTTGAGAAGAAACGGACAAGTATTGGTCGGTTAAACGATTTTTCTTTGAAGATATTAAATCTGGAAACTGTTACAAAGGGTGAGGAGAGTTATAGTGATTATAGCTCTTGATCTATGTCATGAATAAGACTTCGAGTTCTTCACAAAACTTTTATCTCTAGGTTTTATCTATACCATATCAAAATTTTAGAATTTTTTGAGTTCATTTATGGGTTATACCGAATTTTTTATTAAAACTGTGCAATAGTGATGTTTGAAGTTTTATGGCTGTGATTGTATGGATCATTGCGACTCATGCGAAGTTTTCTTGACTTAGCATCCTGCATGAAACCTTTTTCTAGACTATGTTTTTATAACATGTTAAATTTTCAGAATTTATTAAGATTTTTTACTAATTTTTCCAGAATTTCAATTAGTGGAGTGCATTCTGTTTTATCCGAGAAACCGTTATATTTTAAGAACAAATGAATTGCTTTGTAAGTTGAAATGTCTTGAGTTGTTATTTATATAATGGATGCGGTGACATTAAGCATATCATATGGCATCAAATGTTATGTTCAAAATGAGACATATATTGATAAATGTTATGTTGATGATACCATATGTATATGTTGTGATGTTGATGCCTCGGGAGTTTCGAGATGCCTGGAGGTGTGTGCCAGATGCCCAGAGGTGTGTACCGGAGACCTTGCAATGCCAGGATTGGATGCAAAAGCCCAAAGGGATGTAAACACTGGTCCTCGGGAAAAAAATGAGATATTTTTTAATATCAAAATGGGAAATGAATCATGTGAATGTGTGTGCATATGGCATGGTACATGAGTTGTCTATGAATTTTGAGTTGGTATTATTTGGCATTAAAAATTTGGCTCTTAAGTTATGGGATGAACCTTATGGATTTATATGCATGGTTGCATAGATATTATGTGCAAGAAATCTTGGTTGTCTTGGTTGTTGCATTTTGTAGTTTGATGGATCTTTTACTGCTGAGTGGTTGTACTCACCCCTTTTAGGGACTAACATTTCATATTAAGAGTTATGTCTCTATCGCCAGTCACCCCTGGTACTTTCTATGGCATACTAACTGACAATGAGGTTGAGTGTACGGAGCATCATCATTCTGAGATTTGGAGGCTAGTTTTCGTTCGTGTGCGGGTTTTGGTTCTGTACGACGTTGGATCACCCGCCGGCCCAAGAGTCCTATCTATGCATGTAAGGAGTTCTTGTCCATGTGATTGTGTGTGTGATCGGATGACACTTTTTGGATGCGATGATGGACCTATGTGCATGACTGCTATGGCGTCGGGTACTTTTGGTTATAGCCGAGCGTAAAGCCTTGGCCTTTTAATGTACCGACTCATGATGTCCATCAAAGTTATATAAATAAAAGTGTTCGGGATGTGACTGGGTGTGCATTGCATTATTTTGTTGGAGTATGGATAAGGATGAATATGCTTTTTTTGGACCGAACCGACACTAAATGATGGACCGAGTGATATATTATTAGAAATGAAAGGCAAGTTAACTGTGGGAGTCTAGGGCTACTTTTGGTTATAGCCAACCTTAGAAAAGCCTTGGCCTTTTGATGTACCGACTCATGATGTCCATGGCTGTTATGTAAATAAAAGTGTAAGTAAAGAAAAAAGACGAGATGGAGAAGGAGAAAGCTCTAACTTTATAAAATGTGTAGTAGGGTGTGCATTGCATTATTTTGTTGCAAGAAAAGGACGAAATGAGGAAAAGGATAAGGAATTACAAAAATCATTGAAATTTTTTTGAAAATTTAAATTAAAAATTAATCAAACAAATTTTTAAAAAAATTCCGCCACCCGGGCTTCAGATTAGCGGGTCGGATCGGTCTAAACCCTTTTTCTAAATATTATAATATTAAATATTAAAAATATATTAAAAATTTTCAAAAAAATCAAAAATAAAATTTTTTAGAAAAGAGTAAAAATTAAAAATATTTTTCTTCGACAACTTTCAAAGAATATTAAAAAAATCATAAAATTTCAGAAAATATTGAAAATTCAAGTTTTTAGAAAAAAATTAATAAAAAAAAGAAAATTAAGGAAAATTCAAAATTTCTCAGAAAATTCCAAAATTCAGATATAAAAATTTTAGTACTAATTAGAAAGACACCAAAAAAAAAAAAAAAAAAAGAAATCAAAAGGTTTTGGAAAATTCAAAAATGCAATTTTTCCAAAAGAAAATTCAAAAAAAATTCTTAAATATTAGTTAAAAAAATCTTCAAAAGGTTAAAATTAATCTCTTAGTTCATTTCCTTCTAAAAACTGGAAGTCTTTCAATTTAGATTCTTGCTCAAGAGGTCTTAGTTGTCCTTAAAGACAAATATCCCCGATTGTGCAATTTTGGTATGTTGATTTTGGCTTCCCTTTAATCTAACTTAGGATTAATATTTATCTTTTTTTTAATGTTAAATTTTTTCTCTGCCGTGTAATTTATTTAATCGCTTTACTTGGTTGCTAATTGTTATTTTAATGATTATGCACTCGTATAACCACCTCACATGTTAATGGATAGGTATAAAATTAATCCAAGTTGCCTGACAAAAATATCATTTTTCTAAAAATGAACAAGATTAGATATTGAAACAGCACTAATTAGTTAATTAGTGTAATCAAGTCCCCGACTCTAGATTCTCTGGTTGCGTAGAAAGTGAGATGCACTCCCTTACCTCACTTGGTTCTAGCCGATCCCAATAGGCTAGTGGCAACTCCTTGTTGTGAAATTCTCAAAACCACCCCAACGTCACGCGAGGTATGGGCTTGGGAGAGCCTGTGCCTAATCATGGGCCATAGGTCCATTCTTTAGGCAATACCCCTAAACATATTCCCTCCCTCGAGAGGTAGGTCGCGACAATACTATCTTCATTGCACCAAACTTAGGCTTTTTAGAATTGGGAAAGAGTGGAGTACGTGAAGTCAAATCACGAAGCAAGCATTAATTGGGCCGATGTAGTGTGCGTGGGTTCAACTAAGGAAGATGAGGTGCCTGTGATTGAGCTCCCCCCTCCCCCTTATAGATACAATTAAAATGGCCTATGGCCGCTTTACTAAGAGAGGATTCAAATGGGATCCAAGAAAAGGTGAGTAAGCAAAGTGGGAATTTGATGTTTTGAATGGAAGGAAACAACTTGTTACAAGAGCTAAGTGAATGTTACTTTGGCTATTTGGCAGAGGAGGTGGAAAACTCATTAGGATTCATCGATTATATTGAAGACTTTAAGGAGTCGCCTCTCAAAGAAGATACTAAGATAGTCAAGTCTAAGGATCCACCAATAGAAATAGACATTTCCAACGATGAGATCAAACTCCCAATGTTTTCGAGTGGTTTATGTAAGTGCTAGTATGAATACTTAAAGAGGGGTGAATAGATGTGAAGAAAAATTTTCACGAAATATAGTAAAATATTTGATTTTGAAACAGAGTCTGAAGAACAACAGACTTTGAGCGAGTTCAGACTTTAACAGTTAAATAGAACTACGAACAAAATAAAGGAGTTTGAGGAAGAGAATAAGAACACAAAATTTATAGTGGTTTGGCTTAGATCAAGCCTACGTCCACTCTCCCATGCTGATAGCCTTCAGGCTGGATTCCACTATGAAACAAAAGAGATTTTACAGTCTTACGATCTCGACTTCACAGTGCAGAGTCTCTACTTTTTACTCACGAAGTCACACAATAAATCTCTCTCTTTTCAATACAACTTTGAGCTCAGAGTAAGAAGTGACAAGGGAATAGAAAGCTTCAGACTTTGTAATTTCTCTTTCACGCAACAAGATTTCTTGTTAGGGATAGACTACCCGAAGGAGGCATCACTTATTCCAAATTGACAACCTCAAATGTTTTGCTGCACAAAATTCTCATAAACTGCATTAGACCAAAGGCTGCTTCAAAAACAAATGTTTCCAAATTTGAAGAAAGACTTATGTTTGCTATCTCCAATGGTATAAATTTTTCACTCCCTCATACTATCTTGATGCACATGTATAGGACTGTTATGACGGATAAGGGACAGCTACCTTACTCTACGCTACTCACAAAATTGTTCAGACACTTTCATATCCAATTTCTAGCCTCTCTTTGTTCTCAAATTGTTGCTCCTATGATTATAAGATTGAAAATTGTTTCGAAGATGAGGTTGAAACATCTGAACAAGGCTATAGAGCGCTTGAAGAAGGAATCTCCTAGCAAAACCAAGGAAGAGTCTGCTGGGAAAAAGAGGAAAGGCAAGGAAATTATGCAAGAACCTGTCAAGAAAAGAAGATCTCTTATCTTGTAGGACGAAGAGGATGAAGATGATCTTACATTTTCTACCTTTGCCTTGAAGAATCTTCAAAGTCTTGTTGGTTTTGAGCAACCAAAGGAGATAGAAGAAGGAGAGAGAGCAGAAACAGAGCAAAGAGAAGAAGGACGAAAAGACAAAGAAGAAACAAGAGAAAGAGAAGAAGCAGGAAGAGACAACAATGAGAATGTACAGTCTTTAAACTTTCAAGTTCAAGCTTTACATCAGCAAGTTTCACAGACTGCCAAGATCAAAGATTTTGAGAAGCTAAAGGAGACAATGTGAAAGTTGGAGGAGACAGTTCAGTCAATGGGGGATTTCCAGCTAGTTCGAATTCCAAGACAAACTTGATTTCATCCTATCTCTTTTCAATTTTGACTTTCTCCACCTTTTGCTTTTGACAAAAAAGGGAAGAACATGTAGATTTTAACTTTGATTTTAACTTTTCTTTTGCTTATTGCAAATTTGATTCTATTTGACTACTTGACTGTTTCAAACACTTAGGGTTCGTTCGTTTTGCGAAAAATAACTTATAGGAAAATATTTTCCGGAATTTCTGGTGTTCGAGTGGGCAGAAAATAGACGGTCAAAGAAAATATTTTTTGGTCAACAGAAAATCCCCTTGTAACATTGTGGAAAATGATTTCCTCTTTTGAAAAGAGGAAACCATTTTCCCGCCCTCTCGCACGAGCTCTCGCGCTCGCTCTCACACTGCTTCTTTCCTTTCTCATTTATGCACTCTTTCTCACGAAACCTAGGGTTTTTTATCCCGTCCTCCTCCTCCTTCAACACCGACGATCAACAGTGGCGGAGCATCCCTCATCGCGCAATCAACGGACTCTGCTGAGTCACACACTCGCCTCAGACGGTTTCCCCTCGCCGGAAGCAAAGAACATCCGTGATCTAGGTACGTGCCTCTCGCTTCGGCCGCCGAATGGTTTTCCCCTGGCCGGCCACGTGAGTCGACTGTCGCGCTTAGACTTGAAGTTCATGCCAACGTGAATCGCCAGTGTTTGACTTCGTGTCTCTGCTCTGTTTTCACTTCTTTCCTTTGCTTGGATGTTTCAGATTCTCGATTTACTTGTGTTGTGGAAATTGTTTACCGATGTGATTTTGTTGTTGTGCCGTTCTTTGATCTTGGTGGCGATTGTGGTCTAAGCCGCACCCGCCGAGGTGTTTCCTAAATGCGCGGAACAGCTTTGGACAGTGGATGCGTTTCCGTTTTTTCTGGAGTTTCGAGATTGTGTTGTCAGGAGGTGCAGAGATGATGGTGTCAGAATAGGAGGAGATTGTGTCTTCGGGATGCATATGCCTCTTTCGTTTGATGATATAGAATGGTTACCAGAATGTGGTGTGGATTTTACTGGATTTAATTATAGGCTCTGGTTGATTGTATATGTGGAAATGAAAATGAGGCAATGCTTCCCTGATTTCTCATGATTCCCTCGCTTGAGGTAAGTTGCAATGTCATAGACACCCACTTATTTGTTCCATATTTTAGTTGTCGAACCCAACAATGCAAGCCCTTGGATGTCTTCTTCATTGTGGAGATAGTGGCTCTGCATGATCTGGAGTGATCTACATGGGGGTGAAATTCTCACTTGCTTCTTTTCAAATGCTTGCCAGTGTTTGAGGATTAAGGTTTTGGTGCTACTTATTACCGTTTGCATTTGTGAAGATGAATAACAATAGCTTGAAGCTACAAGACAAGGGAAATGATTTCTTGAAGTTCTTTATCTCTTACTTGCATTTGTGATGGTGATTTGATCTTGATTTGGTGATACATTGATCATGCCGGTACATATAGTTATGTGCAAAGGAATTAAATTTAATTTGTAGGGGTTTCTGGTTGAATTATTATACTCTTATGCCTCGAGCGCATTGAACGTTGACTCTAACTGGACATAGGTTGGGCATTATCGATTAGATGTGAATTTGAATGAAATGGGTTTAGTTTGATCATTCTCGTAAATAATAAGTTTGATTATTCTCTTACATGCTCATGATTATGGGTACTGTCTGATCTCTTTTCTAGGTTCAAAGCATGTTTAAAAATCATTGTCAATGTACAGTTTGCTTTACATCTGCCAAACAATTGCTTGGCTTTACTGGACGACCTTCGTTGAACATAAATTCTGACAAATTTGGCTTAAAATGAAGACTATTTTACTTGTTCGTATATAGAGGCTCACATGTCAATAGATTTTGTTCATATCAAGTTGATACTTCTTTATAGCCATTGTCCCGACCGGTTGCGAGTTTTGCTAACTCTATTTTTGTTTCTGGTTGTCCCTCCTTTGTGGGTTTTCTTGGTACTTGGCAGTAAGGGTATTTCAGCTTCTGCTCTGCCCTACAAGAGGACTTCTCCGAGCTGGCTCAAGATTTCTTCTCAGGATGTAAGAACATTTTCGGCTGCGTTTGTTTGTTTTTGTGGGATAATGGGTAGTTTGTAGCCGTCACCTCCCTCTTAGGATCTGGTGTAAGATGTGGGAAGCTCAACTCTGATGTTGTTATGATATTCGTTTCAGTAGTTTGTACCCAATTTGGTCGGAGGAAAGAGGGCCTATACCCATGCATGACATCCTATTCGAAACCTAGTAATGTAGTCACTCTCATCTAGTAGAATGGTGCTTGTAATTGTTTACCTGACTATTAGTGGGAGGACACCGTGGATGATGTTTGACTTGCTCTTTCTGGGCTTATCTGCCTAATTACGTGGTGTTGAATTCTGTGCAATTTCGTGCCTTTTGTTATGTTTATAATTTCTGTCGACTCTTTGAGTAGATGAAGCGTGCATTTGGATAGTGGGATTCCAATAGAAAGGGCATTACTGATGATGCACAAAGTACACGGAGCGATTCTAATTGTGAATTCTCAAATTGCTAGTTTCGGCCAGGAGACTTCAAACAATTTTCATTACGGGAAACAAAAGCACTGATTTGGCTAATTGGATATAGTGACCACATATCTTCGATCGATCAAGACAACACCAAGAGGAAAAAAGGAAGCAACTTCACAACAAAGACCGTATTAAACTATTCCCAAGCAAAAGAGTCATTGCCATTTAAAGGATTCAAGCCCCACAAACAATGTTCAAGAGAATTACCTAAGTGGCGAAATCTTAGAAAATATTTTCCGATAGAAAATATTTTCCTTACCTAACACCGGAAAACATTTTCCGAAACATTTTCAAGTTTTAGCCGAACATTGGAAAATATTGTCATTTTCCTTGAAAATGACTTCTGAGAAAATGTTTTCCGGAAATGGCCCATTTTCCGCGAAACGAACGGACCCTTATATTCTGCAAAACTTAACTTTTGTGGAACTTTTGTGGTCATGATTATGGATATGGATGAATGCTTAAATCTTGATATATGTCTAATTTTTCAATATTAACATGTTTTTTTATGGTTACGAAATCGATGCTATCCAGATCCTAAACAAATTGTTTTTATAAGATATCATGTACTACCAAAGTATTGTTTTGCAAGTCTGTAAAATCGATAAATTAATCTTAAATCTTAAAAGATAAAAATATCAATTTTATTTCCACTTGATTAATTATTTCATCTAAATCTTTATAGATGAAATAAAAAATCCAAGCGTGGTTGCGAATCAAATGGTATGTTGGAATTTCCATTATATGCATCAACAAATATCTCAAATAAAGTAATGGAATTTTCGAAAATCAAAATAGATAAGATTTTCACCTAATTCAAATATTGGTTTCCGAATTCCGATCCTCGAATGACTACTCGCGATGCAACGTGGCGGTGCTCGGTTGCTCGAAAGTCACCCGATGGACTCCACGAGACCTGCGAAACAAAAATTTGTAAGCTCGACAAGGGACTCATCGGTGATTGGGCGCAGGCAAAAACAATTTTTTTCCTTTTCAATAGGTTTGTTCTTCACTGTTGGCTCCGTGGGATCCTTTAATCCTTTGATGATCCCACTAAATTTCCAACCTTTGACCATAGATTCTCCACCTGCAAAGAAAGACCGGTATGCGTCGTTGGGGATTCCGCGGATGACCTAATGGGCCACACGGATGCGGCTTGCGTTGGGGGTGGCAGCCCAAACTCGGAGAAATCGTTAGGACTCTGAAAACACTCGTGGGAGTGGAACTTGACGTCGGAGCAGTGCGGGCAGGCGATGTTGCCGTTGCGGGACACGGGCAACAGCTCCTCAACGGTGATCACCAGTAGCGAGTCGTCACCGAAGGGTCGTGGCACGGTGCAGCAAATGACGGTGCAGCGATGGCATGGAATCAGCAGGGGCGGCGCGTCGAGATGGGGGAACAGCAGCTTCGTTGTCCACACAGCGAGACCAGAAAAACAGTGCCGTCGTGTGGCAAGGCCACAACAACAGCGTGGTCGCCCGGTGCAAGGGGCTTGCGGTGACCGAATTTGGCTGTTTTAGCCGTAGAACTTCAACGTCAGAGCTGGCTTGAATGGACTGAGGTGTCACGGAGGAATGGGACGTGGGGATGATAAGTGGACCCCTTTGAAGCCTAGTGTTGAATATGATGGTGGGTGGTCGGCACCGGATTGGCGGCTTGTTGCGGTAGCAGCAAAGTCACAGCAGCAAGTCTGTTGCTGCTACTGGGGGCGATGCGGCAAGGACGGTGCAGCGGCAACTCGGGCGGCTCAGGTGCGGCACCGCGACAAGGGGTCTTGCATAACGTGGGGTCTCCTTGGTTCGGCCGAGAGAGGACTCTCTCTCTTCTCTCTCGCTCTCTCTCTAGGGCTGCAGCTCCTTTTTCTCTCAATTGCGGCCGTGAATGTTAGTTGTGTGGCCCCCTCTTACGATTGTCTCTTGCTTCTTATTATATGTGTCAATCCTGTTTGCAAAAAGGCAACAGATATCTTGGGCTAGCGTGAATGAAATCCACCGATTGATATTTTCAATATTATGCTCAGCCCCTATTAGTATGTGAATCTCCCACTTCCCTTTGAGTCATTATTGCTGAATATTTCCCTCGAATAATGGGAAAATCCCATTGAATTTGCTTTTTCTTTCTCAACCGCCATACACACATGCACCAATCTCCTTTCTTGATTTTCCTTTACTTTGTTGGTCAAATTTTCCTTTTATGCTATTGACCAAACATTGACACAATATTTCTTTTCGTCTTGTTTCAATTGTGTTTTTTCCCCAAAATATTTCACGAAGATATTCATTTCTTGTTTGAAATAAAGAAATATCACATCAAAGAATAGAATATCTTCGTATCTATTAAGCTTAAAACCATTCGTTCGAGTCCATTCACCATTGTCGATCCAATGCGAATGCCATAAATAAAAAAATAAAAAATAAAAAAAGAATGCACCTAAAATTATATGCTATGCAATTAATATTAGTTTTTTTTTAGGACCTAAAAATTAATCCCTAATTTTTAATGCGATAAATAACTAATTAGGTTGCCAAAATTTAAGTGTCAACAGGAATCGTCGAACGTAAACATCGGCATCTTTTAAAAGTTGCTCACACACTAAAATATCAAAGTTTCCATTCTTGAGTTTTATTTTATTTCATTTTTTTGAAGATTATGTGGTCATTGTAGCCTATTTAATAAATTGTATGCCAACTAGAGTATTACAAGGATGCACCCCATTTGTAATGCTATTCAGAAAGCAATTGGACATTGGTCATCTTCTAGTATTGGACTGTCTTTGCTATGTGACAAATATGAGACATCAACATAAATTCTATCCTCGTGCTCTTCAATGTATTTGTTATGGGATACCACACTCTACGGAAGGGTTACCACGTTATGGAGATATCTACAGAATGGTTTTTTGTTAGCCGGTGTTGTATTCCACGATGATATATTTCCCTTCTAGGAAATGGTGTCTTCAAATGAGCCACCAATGCCAACATCAAGTCATCGGCAGTTCTTATCAAAGGAGGATGTTTCTATGAAGCCACAATACGTAGTGATTGCATCAGACCAACAAACTCCCAGCCCATACCCTACGACGACTTGTCGTGGACCCCCAAACATATTAACTAAGACTCCTGATACTCCCATTTCAACATCACACCAAAACAACAACGAGTCTCCATCATCATCGCAATGATATCGTATTGGCTCTACTACATCACCAGTTGCTGAGCAATTATCGGCTAACAGGCCTCAACGTTCAGGGCGACAAGTTCACCCTCCAACATGGACCAAGGACTATATATGTCCTACTTTGGAGACTACAGGTACGCAATATCTGATATCTTCCTATGTTTCCTTCAGTCGATTATTGCTAGAACACATGTGCTGCATCAATCAAATTTCTAAAGAACACGAACCATCTTCTTATGAGGGCAATGTGTGATATTCGATGGCGAGGGGCCATGAAAGAAGAATTAGCTGTTATTACAGAGAATCATACTTGGGAAATCGTTCATCTACCTCCTCATAGAAAGCTCATTGGTTGCAAAATAGGTATACAAAATTAAATATAAAGCAAATGGTTCAATTGAGCGATATAAGGCTCGACTCTTCACTAAAGGATTCACACAATGCAAAAGTTTTGATTATCATAAGACCTTTTCTCCTGTTCCTAAAGAAGTTACTATTTGTTCTTTTCTGTCTATTGCTACATTAAGATATTGGGACCTGCACTAGATCGATGTCAATAATGCCTTTCTTCATGGTGATCTTGATGAGGAAATTTACATCGAACTTCCACAGGACTTATGTAGATTAGGGGAGTTTTGAGTATGTCGTCACCGCAAATCCTTATATGGACTTAAGCAGGCCTCTCAACAATGGTATGCAAAGTTTACAACGACGCTTACAAATGCAAGTTTTCGACACTCCAAACATAATTCTGCATTTTCACATGGACCAAAGGTATCTCATCTGTCTACTTGTTGATTTATGTCGATGATATACTTATCATGAGAAATGATAATGTTACAATTCAGAACGTCAAAAAATACTTACATTTGACCTTCCATATTAAAGAGTTGGGACCTCCCAAATATTTTCTTACTATTGAAATAGCTTGATCTAGCAAGGGAATTTGTTTTGGTCAGTGAAAATTCATCATGTAAATCATATTAGAAGCAAGATTGTTAGGATGCAAACTAGTTGCTATACTTGTTGAGGAGAATGTCAAATTGACAACATATGAATATGATGCAAGCTCTTTCTCTCCAAATGAAGATCCACTGTTCAAGGATCCATCAAGATATTAGTGACTTGTTGGAAATTAATCTATCTCACCATGACCAGACCTTATGTATGTTATGCCATACAAATACTTAGCCTGTTTATGAACAATCCAAAGCAATCACATATGAATGTAGCGTTGAAGGTTGTCAAGTACTTAAAGTGATGTCCAAGACTTGGAATTCTATTATTACATGAACAACTTGAAGATGACAGCCTATTGTAACACAGATTGTGCTATTTGCCTAATGACAAGAAGATCCATTACTAGCTTTTGTATTAAATTAGGAAGATCATTGATTTAATGGAAGATAAAGAAGTAGTCAACAATTTCATTGTCATTAGCTAAATTAGAATATCAAGCCATGGCGAAAACTATTTGCCAAAAAGTTTGGATACAAAGATTACTTTTAGATCTTGGTGTGCAAGTCCACAATGCAAGTGAACGCTTAAGTTAGCGGCGAATCCAGTCTTTTATGAAAGAATGAAGCGCATTAAAGTTGATTGTTATTTTACTCAAGAGAAAATTTAAAAAGGGATCGTTACGACTCGAGGAATTGGAATTGTGGAATAGCCTATAGATATTTTCACTAAGCTCTTATGTCAAAGACAGCATACAAATTTATTGAGCAAGCTAGTATCTTTGACATATATAGGTCGCCAGCTTGAGGGGGACCGAAAGGATTTGAATTGATCTCTTGATTGATTCCCAAGCCAAATTCTGATCTTGTGATTGATATGGTAAATCTAGATTTGGAATATTTTTAGGAAAATGATATTGTATATATTTCTTTTGATTTCATTTCTTGTACTATAAATACAGATGCATACTTGTATATTTGAAGAGACAAGAAATACATAAGAGTTTTACTCCCATTGTCCCACGTTGCTTGTCAAAACTCCTCCTACGAACTCAACACTTCGGCGACGCAAGCTCCCAATTCGCACTCAACCCCTACTTAAGCCTAACCCTGTCCATACTCATGCCTCATCTTTTCTCCATCCTCATCTCCATCTCCATCTCCTCTCCATCAGCATCTCCATTGTTTCTTCTGCAACTTCCCCCATGGCGGAGGAGCAAGCCACCTCAACAGCGCCTACTTGGCCCTGCTGTGCCCCCCAAGCAGCACTCCTACCTCCGCCCTGGCTGCACTGGGGGCTGCACCTGCGGCTGCAGCTCCTACCTCCTCGAGCTCATCTTCAACCTTGTCCTCACCGTGGTTGTCTCTGTCAGCCTCCTTGCCCTCCTCTTCTGGCAAATCTTCCGCCCCAACCTTGTCAAGTTCCGCATCACCAACATCGAGCTCACCCAGTTCAACTTCACCACCACCAACACCCTCAACTACAACCTCAAGCTCAACCTCGCCATCCAGAACCAAACCGCCGCATCGGGATCTACTACGACTGGATCGAGGCACAGGCGTTCTACTGGGGCCAGTGCTCCACCGCTGATAACCTGAGGCCATTCTATCAGGGCCACAAGAACACGAAGACGCTCAAACCCATATTCGAGGGCCAGCAGCTGGTGCTGCTTGGAACGAGCGAGCAATCCGATTTCAACTCTACAACATCGATATGAAGTTGTACCTGGGGTGCGGTTCAAGCTCGACAAGATCAAGACGTTCTGCATCAAGCCAAGGGTCAAGTGTTTGCTGAAGGCCCCTCTGAGCTCGTCACGGTCAGCCGCCACCGCCTTCCAGACCGATAAGTGCAACTTCGACTGGAGGATCTTTGGAAGATCATTCTATTGGCGATGTATTGACTTTTCTGGGCGTGTATTGCTTGCGTTGTTCTTTCATTATTGGCGCATTAGGAAATTTGTTTTGATGTTCATGCTTTCGTATATAAATGAGGAACTCAGTTCAATTTTCATAGCACTCGGCTCAACTCGTTACCGTGCCATAAATTTGAAATTGAGTTTCGTCTTGCTTGCTTCTCATTCGTCAAGAGATATGGCGTGGAATTCAGGAGTTAGTCTGTAGTGGTGGGACTTCCTGGAGCGCCATTTGTCAATGTTTCCGACCATTAAGGAATGAGCAATCGGACGAAGAGGAGACGTTAAGAGATAACCTTGAAATTGCAGTAAGAGGATTTTTGAAAGCTTCGATCGGGCGGTGACAAAGGGAAGTGAAGAATGGACGTTTTCGAATTCCAGTAGAGCCTTTTAATTTTGGATTTTATAGTCCAAAATTGAAAATTGAGAGTAAAAGACTGAACAAACTAATGAGGCGGAAATCCGGCATGCCACACGACAGCTGGGCTGAAGCTTTTGGATCAACTGAAGGAGCAATCGGACCTCTTGGATTTTCATCATCGATTGAAAGAGTCTTGAGTCCGAAAATGATAAGGAATACACATTTCTGCAGCTTAGACAAAAGAATCCACCAATATATGATGGGAAACCGGATCCTCTCTTGGCGGAGTGTTGGCTTAGGAAAATAGAGATGATCTTCCGAGTCGAAAGGGTTTTGGATGATCAAAAATTTGACTTTGCCTTCCAATATTTAGAAGGCAAGGCTGAATATTGGTGGGAAGGGACTAGACCGGCCTTTGGCGATGAAGGTACGATTATTTCTTGAAAAGACTTTACAGTGGCTTTCAACACTCGATATTATCCAAAGTCATCCCAAGTGAAGATGAGGGCAATTTCATGCATTTATCGCAGGGCAACTCTATGATTATGGAGTGCACAAGCCGCTTCAACCATTTAAGTAGATTTGCAAAGATCTTTATGACCAATCAACAAGAGAGTTGAATATTTCTAGAGAGTGCTTCTGCCTTTTATTTGTTCTAAACTTACACCTCTTGTACAACGTACAAAGATGTCTTAGAATGAGCGATCACGGTAGAATAGGACAATTTGGAGTGCGACACACAGGATAATCATCAGCAAAAGAGGCCCAAGTTCACTGATTTTCAAGAAAGCGGTACAAGTGATAATAGCAAGCGAAGAGGTAGTAACCGATTAGGGAAGTTTAAAACCCATAAAACTCAAGGCCCTTGTAATACACGTGAAAAAATATCATGGTGATGAGTCTTACCGGAAAAAAGAGCATGCTTCTCATGTGGGAAAATGGGACATGTGGCGGGATTGTCTTACACAATGGGATGCTTCAGTTGATAATATATCATGCTTTCTATTTAGGCAACTGGGACACGTAGCATGTAGTTTTTCCATGAAGGGGAACGCTCCTTCACTTTGGTAGACCCCAGGAGAACCCGCAAAGATAGAGGACGACGAGGAAAATTTTTGCTATGATTGAAGAGGATGCAGCAACTTCTAACACGGTGGGAATATTTATATTGCCTCGCAATATGCTTATACATTTTTTTTTAATCCTAATGCTACAAGTTTCTGTATTTCTACTTAATTTGAAAATAAGCTTGAAGAGTTGCCTAAACCTCTTGAATGTGAGTTACATGTTGATACTCCTACTTGTTATTTCTTGGTCACTAACCCTATGTTCAAGAAATGTTCACTTCAAATTGATAACATTGAATTGCTTGTAGATTTGGTGGAGTTAAATATTTGAGATTTTGATGTCATTATAGGAATAGATTGGTTATCTACAAATCACGTCACTATTGCTTTTCAAAAAGAGCGATCTTTACACTTCTAAATCAGCCCAAATTCTCTTCTTCAAGATGTTGTAAAGGTACTGTTCCGAGATTATTCACCGCTCTACAATCAATGAAACTTTTGAAAAATGGTTATTGTGATTATCTGGCTTGTGTAAAGGAAATAAGAAGGGATGTTGAGAAGCTTTCTATTGATAAAGAGTTTCCGCATGTGTTTTTTGAGGATTTACTAGGTCAGCCTCTTGATAAAAAGATTGAGTTTTATATTGATTTGATGCCCAATATAGCACAAATCTAAGGAGTCTTATCTATTTCACGCACGAGCTCTGCGAAGTGAACAGCTTTGAATATTTGCTTTTGGCGAGCATTTGTACGCTTGTAGGAGTCATCTTGTCAGCAATTAAGCTTAGTTAGTCGGTTCATAATTGAGGTGGCGTTTAACTTGATTTTGATCTTGTTTCTTGCTTATTTGATGCCATTGGGAGTTAGTCGATAAGTAATCTTTATTATTTGGTTTCAGACATTCTCAAGTGAGTGTTTCTTATCTTTTCCTCAAATTTATAAACCCATCTTTGAAAGTGATAGAGATGGAATATAGTGTAAGTTATGATATGACATTTTTGGTTGCACAAAATCTGGGCTTGGCATTTACTTCTACTTCGTTATTTGTGATTGGTTTGAAAGATGTGTTATGAAAGGTATTGTGAATGAAATTGCAAGAGATTATATGTATTGCTCATGAATATGGTTTATGAAATGAATTCTAAAATGATTTGAGAAATGATTTGCAAAAGTTATTTTGACTAATAACATAGTTGCGAAGGGTTATGTTTGGATTGGTTTTGTAAATTATTGGAGGATGATAGTTTAATGTTCATTATTGTTGTAAATCTGGTTAGGAGTTTCTAGGTATATATACTAGTTTCAAGATATCTTTCTAGACCAAGCAACCAGCTAATAATAGGTGGGGATCTTGCCGGAGGAATCTTAGTTGCATTTTCATTAGGCATTATGTTAGAAAAAATTATTCAAAAAGTTCTACACATATTGCACTTTTATCAATTCAATCCTAAATATTTTCAAATTTTGTCAATTAAGCTCATACAACCAATTTTGGTCGAAAATTGCTAATGTAGATGTCGGGCATCCTATGCGGCAAGGCTAGTGCTAATGTAGACAATTTTTAATAATATTTTATTATTCATTCAAATTTATTTATTTAATTTTTTTGCTTTTTTTTCTTTTTTTTTCTTTTCTTTTTTTTTACAACACTATTCAACCACCCTCACTTGGGCTAGGCAAAGACCTGACACTCTTGCCTGTGGATTGCGATGGTCAACCAGTAGCCTCATTGGCTAGTGTTGTAAGAAAAACAAAGAAAAGAAAATATAAAAATGAGTTAATAAGAATTTGAAAAAATATTAAAATGTTATTTAAATTATTTACATCAATTGTAGTCATGTCATGTAGGATGGCCAGCATCCACATTAACAATTTCCTACCAAAATTAGCTTAATGGACTTTATTGGCAAAATATGAAAATGTTTAGGACTTCATTGGCAAAATTATATATATGAATGAATTTGAAAATGTGCAATAGGTTTAGGACTTTTTGGTCATGCTATGTTGTGACATGAATTAGATATTGAGTAATATTTAAATTGATGGAATGAACCATTAACATGTGATTTGATTAAAATTGATCAATGGATTTAACCATTGATGTTTGATTTGTGATGATGGATTAAATAAGTATCCTTGATGTGTATAAAGTTATGTTGAAATGAAATAACTCATATTTGATTTGGTACGTATTTATATTTTGGGTTTGGACTATGATTTTATGATATTGTTTTATTTATATGCATAGTGGATACTCAATCTGCTCCAAAAAGATATGTACTACTCAATAGAGTGTAATTGATCATACCATTCGTCCTAAATGTTTTCAAGTTTTCTCAACTAACGACAAGTAAATCAAAGTGCCTACATTATCGGCAAGGTATTTTGATAGCGAGATTTTTTGGTATGAACTTAGATAATTACATATTTTAGAGTTGATACTTATTAGGTTAATTGAGCTCTGATATACACACACTTTTGAATTATAGAAACTCTGATATTATGGATAATGACATTACAAGTGTCATAACATTCATGTAACGCTCATTTGAGTGTCTTAAATTTTTTTCACTTGAGTGCCATAATTTTTTTTTTTTTAAATTTCACTTAAGTGCCGAAACCTTCAATTGATCATACATATGTCATAAATTTTATAAAAACGTTTATCCATGTGTCGGAAATCCGACGTGACATTGTACTTGTGGTGAATATTTTTAAAATATTATGACACTAAAGTGATCGATGAAGAAGTTATATGATACTCAAGTGGTTGAAAAAAAAAGCATAAGAGAATAAAGAAAAAACATAAATCAGAGCATGGGCAGTGTCACTTTAACACATGCTTGATTCAAACGACCTGATGGCAAGTGACGGTCCGAAAACACCGCGGTTCTTGGATGAAATCGGGCAACCCGATGATGTGATGGAGTACCCTGTCGGTGCTGTTGTCGTTGGAGTTGGGCCCACCGACGATGCGGATGGGCGGCAGTTCATCGCCGTATGCACCGGCTATCGCATTTTCTTAGCCCGCCGATGGCGAACATCCCCACGCATGCGCCCACACCACGGGACCGTGCGTAGCCGTCGGCAGCGTACCCAGCGTTCAGGTCGTTCCAACAGCCAACGAGGTTAAGGCGTGGCTTGGCGAGGAGATGGTCGAGGAGCATGTGGTTGAAGTCCCGGGGACGGAGAACACGTCGCTCATGCTGATCTGGACAAGTCGATAAACCAGGTGGCAGCCAAGGGTGGCCTCAGAGGGGCTTGGGAGGGCTGGATGGTGAGGGCCACGCCGTTGCATGGGGCTTGCACGCATCGGGCGAGCCAATCTTGGTGTCCATACTTATTGGGCTTTGCTGGCTTCTTAATTAGGTGAGTTGTAGTGTTGGCATGAGGGTGTGATTGAGTGGCATTTTGCAGCACGAGGAGAGAGAAGGAAACAGGGGGTGGTCATGGATGACATTGCCACCAAAAGAGAGTTTAAGTTAAGAGGAAAACTCATAAAAAATCAGAATGGACTGTTTCTTAGTTTTTGAATTACATTAATTCCCATCTTAACATGCTCTGACTGCATTTTGATCCATAAAATTCCTCAGAGTGGCTAGTGAACCTCGGCTCGCTTGCCCTAGAAGAGAGCACTTCATTCTTCTCTCAACTCTCTTGTGAACTTTTCTCTTCCGTTTCAAAGGCGTAGACCCCTACGATTTTTCCCCCTCGAAGTTTTATCCGAATTCCACTGTGAGAAAAAACCCTACGAACCGATCCTCAAATCTCCCTGACCCCTTGGTTTTCCGGACCATCTAAGCAGGTGATTTCATCCGGTGGATTTGAGGAAATTGATCGAAATTCTCGGCAGCTGGAGAACAATATCTGAAGCTCAAATTTCGGCTGAAGATAGCGGAAATTCACGGGTTTTATGAAATTTTTCATGGCATCAGGCCCGTCTAGGCTGGATTCGGTGGCATCAGGGCCGGCGAGGCCTGAATTAAACATGGCTGCGGCGCCCAAAACAGTCACTACTATAAAAACATAAGATATCAAAAAATCAAAATGATTTTTTTTTTGTTTGCCACAAATCATAGGGATGAGCGATTTCAAATTCCTTACCAATTCCACTGGAACCTGTTCGCCGATACAGATTTCTCATTTTTTGAAACCTAGAACTTACAACATTTCTTGTCATAGGTTTCATGATCTAATGCGTTCTTTTTTTTTTTTTTTCATTTCATTTTTAGTTAAGCAAAACAAAAATGAAGGCAACAATAAAAAGAAAGTTTCTCATTTGCTAATAGCATCAATCCATAAAAGATGAACACATAAAATAAAAAATAAATAATAAAATACATAACACCTAAATTATAAAACTTCAGTCCTGAATCATCCATGAAAAATTATTGTAAATTCTAACCACCTAAAGTTAAAAGAAGCAACAATCATAGTTAATCACTTAATAACAATTTTAATTTTAATTTCTATCAAATTAATTAAAATAATTATTAGAAAGCCTCACAACTTAAATTCATTATATTTCAACAAGTAAACTTTATTTACCAATGATAATCTACTAATTAGGACAAACTTCACTTCAGATTTCAATTTGAGAGAAAAATTAGGGATTTTACTTTAGGTTCCCAATCCGGTTCAGCTCCTATGGGAATTGGGAACTAGCAATTCCTATAAAAGTGGAACTAGAACCCAAACCATCTCTACCTAGAACTTGGAATTAGACTGAGTTCCATCAGTCTAGTTTTTGGTTCTATACTAGAAGCATGCTCACTCCTAACAAATTGGACCTCAAGAATTTCTATCACAATTTTCAAATAATAGGACAAGAAAACCATGGAGAAAAATTTAGATATCAATGGTAGTTTACACTCACCTTGCAGTTCCGAACAAGAGATAATTTTAATGGGTAGCTAAATAATTCTTCTTAGGTTAGTCATACTAATAAGAGAGCAATTTGTGTCATCGGAAGAGATATCGCAAATAAATTTATGATTAATGATTTGAAAAAAGACAAAAGCAGCATAGAAAAATGCAAAATATGCCAGCTTAAGAAAGATATCTTTGCAGAGAAAAGAAAAGTAAATCCGTATGGTGTTGTCGATATCGTTGAAAGCTCATGTATTTGCTGTTTAGCTTCGATTAACAGATCGCCTAGGTAAACGACTGAAGAAAGAATGTCTAGCTAATGGCCTCCTTTATCAATCTAGTATAACAACTTTGTAAAAAACTTAACAATGTCATCTAACAGGGATACCAGCGTTGTATACTAGTCACTAATTTGTGTGCAATGACATTCATATCATATCTCTCTCTGCGTGCATCTCTCTCTCTAATCGAGAAAATATTAAGTAGGTCTATTTTGCCATATAAGTTACGCATCACTTTACTCATTGTATGTCCAAATAAGGCCCACATTTCAAATTTTGTTTCCTCCTCCTATTCGTATCCACTCGAACACATAACAGCAATCAATGAGTGAAATGACCCATTATATAAATGACAAGACAAACCTACCCAATATATTTAAAGAAAATATACCTATCTAACCACTCTTTCTGTTATGGAGGAAAATTTGGCATATGCGCACTGCTCCAAAGCTTCGGGTATTTCTCTGGTTAGCTTGCAAAAATGCAATTGCTACAAAAGAAAATCTCTATCAACGCCATATCATCCCACATCCCTACTGTTCTCTATGCAATAATAATGTTCCAGAATTGATAGAGCATATGTTCTTCTTCTGCCCTTGGACTAACGACATTTGGAATCATGAAGAAATTAGAGTACACATATCACCTACCTCACTTAGCCGTTTCGATGCCCGGATTGTCAACAGAGCTTCCCTCCCACAAGCGTCTCTAGAGTTTGAAGTGATCGCTCATGTTCTGTGGGAGATATGGCGGCAACGAAATAATGCCGTTTTTCGTCAGATCCCACTGGATCCTCTCCAAGTCGTCAATGATGCCCTCACCCAAAGCAACATCTTCAAGGTTTTACAACCCTCGCCACAGAAGATCAACAACAAATTGGTCAGTTTAGATCAAGGATGGAAACCACCTGCGGAGGGATACATAAAGTGTAATATTGATGGGGCTTTTCGCAAGGAATCGGAGAAAGGATCAATCACTTGTATTTACAGAGATAGTAAAGGTATTTTAACTGATGTGCTTACCAGATCTGTGCCTGCCCATTCGGCTTTCCAAGCTGAGATCTATGCCCTCATATCCGCTCTTCAACGGCTGATCCAGCAGGGGCTCCATCTTCAGCACTTTGTGATTGAATCTGATTGCTTAAAGCTGGTGGAGATAGTTCGGACGAAACAGCGGCCGCCATGGACGGAACGCCATCTCTTCGCGATTCTCAGCGATCTTCTTCAGCAATGCCCTAATCTATCGCTTCATCATGTTCGGCGTCAGGCAAACCTAGCAGTTGACTGGGCCGCTAAAGCCCACAGGGATCAAGGCCCACCTACAAACTGGCTTCTCTTCCCTCCTTCTATTTTCCTAAATATTATCTCTTCGGACGCTACAGCACTTGCTTGTAATGATTTCTAATATAATATAAGTTATCTTTCGACCAAAAAAAAAAAAACCACTCTCTAATTTGAGGCGTATAAACACAGATATAAAGGCTTGGCTTCACCATGTCAGTCATTCTCAGGCGCGCGCAGAGAGAGAGAGAGAGAGAGAAAGGCGCTGCGATAATTGTGTTGACGAGGCAATATGGGTCAAGCACTGACTTTGACGATGGGGTGCTGGACGACTAAGAGGTGGCGGCAATGACAGGAGCGGAATGAGATAAAGCAAAGAACGGGAAAAGAAAAGAAAGGAGTGGAAAAACACAACAAAACAATTTGTTGACTCAAAAGAAATGAAATGACGTTTCAGTTAAAGTCATTTTTGGCTCACCAAATTGCTGAATTAGCATCCATTGTCAAACAAAGAATGCATAACATGATGTTGGATTCGATGAAGGGGCCAAATTGAGAGAATTTCCGAAAATATTCAAGCAAAATTCAAAAACCAAAATCCGTAGCCAAATTGAACAGCAGAGAAAAGTTCAAGAATTAATGATGCCGTTCTTCCCGATAAATATATTAGCATTGAATGATATAATGCCCACTAGAATCTTGAAAGTAATGTTTATGTTCTCCGGTAATTTATTTTCTGTTTCAATATTGATGAAAGTTGGTGGTTTTTCCCCTTTTGAAAAATTCAGTGTTTAGTACTCTGCAAAATAAAGGGTTGTTGGCACCAGATATTAGTATATGGTTCATCCAAATTTGACTTGGATGCAAATTTGAAGGAACTATTTTTCCATGGGTGATCTAAGCGTGGTATTGTCAATGAGCAATCATCTTGCTTGTGGCATAGGAGATTGGATCATATCTCCATTGAAAAGGACTTAAAGATTGGTAAATCATGAAGTTTCCATACTCTTGATTTTACTGATTTCGGTACTCACGTGGATTGCATAAAGCTTAAGCAATGGAAAGGTACACGCACGCACAGTGAGTCCATTTGTTAAGTTCCTTAAAGAAGGTATCATTAGGCAACTACAATGTTTGGGACACCTCAATAAAATGGTGTTGCCAAGAGAAGGAATTGAATGCTCGCGGATATGATAAAAATTACGATGATTAATTCCAGTCTGTCTATATCACTTTTGAGAGGCATAGAGCACTGCTACTCACAATTTAAACCAAGTTCCATTTAGGGCTTTTTCTTGGACTTTTGAGCTGTGGAAAGGATGGAAACCGAGTTTAACCCACTTTTGTTTATGGGGTTGTCCATCTGAAGTGAGAGCTTATAATCCTCACTTAAAGAAGTTGGACACAAGAAACGGTTAGGGACTCTAAATCGGGGACGCCATGAATTGTAAAAAATATGGATTTGATTGTCTGCACGTGCTCCTAGAATTGTCGAAGCAAGGAATGCTGATTTTCTAATAGATCTTGAACAAAGCGGGAGTATTTTCGGTTGAAAGACAGAAACTGAAGGAATTCAAACTCAACATGAGGAATCAGATGATAATGTTGGTACAATTCTTGTTCATATTAGCCAATGTTATAATCCTGAGAAACCATTACATCACGAAAAGTTCATGGAGATCCCGATGTTTCTGATTCACAAAATGAATGGAAACATTGTGGCATCAAGGAGATCTTCGAGGCCAAGGAAGTCAGCTATCCCTGATGATTCCCTTGTATACTTGGAAGAGCCTGACTTTCGTGTTGGACTAAGGAGGATCCTAGCTCGTTTTTCACGAGCCATGATTAAGTGATGACTCCTATACTATGGAGTGATGCCGTGAAAGAAGACTAGGAGCAGATGGCAAAATCAAGTATGGAATAAGATTCTTAAAGCTGCTTTTGGTAATGTTGAGACATATATAAAGCTGACTTAGCTCAATTGATCTTGAGGCAGAAGTAAAATTGAACCAATCCGAAGGTTTTTCAAATGAAAGTCATCTGGACTAAAACTAGCTTCCAGTTATTGATACTCTAATATTCACAGTGAAATTCCCTCGTTCGGTTTTATACAAAATATTGTGGATCATGTGTTTATATTAAGGTTAGTGGAAGCAAGATAGTTTTCTCAGTACTATGTATTGATATTATGCTTGTCAGGATTGATATGGGTATGCTATATGAAACGAGCGATTTCCTCTCTCAAAATTTTAAGATGAAGTATTCGGGTGAAGTCTCTTGTGTCATTAGCAGAGAGAAACAGAGATAGATCTAACGGATCATTAGGAATATCTTGAAAGGGCCTTCATTGAACCTAGGATTCTTGTACAAAGCTATCGGAACTCCAATCACCTTGAGGTGGTTGGATCACCGGTGGACGTGTAGACGCTAAAGTTTATACCCTCGGACTATGTTTCTTCTTGCTAGTGGCTATTGTCTCTTGGATAAATCACAAGCTGCGTAAAAGTGTTGTATCCACTGTCGAAGATGGAGATAGCAGCAAGCTTATCGGCGAAAAGTATTTTGCTGTAGCGGTCCCGTAGGGAAGCGTGAAGTGGATATTCATCGTATTCACGGTGAACTAATGTTGCGGATCGCTATGACCAAAATATTGCGGCTATAACGTATAAGGGCCGTTTGGAGCATATGGAAACTGGTAATTCATTCAGTATTCGACATGGTTTTTTGATCTTAAAGACATTAATTCCACGTTCTTAGAATTATAGTATGTTCCATTTTTGTGCGCACAAAGCGAGAATGGATGAAGTTCGTTGGACCCATTGTTTCGTTCATGAAGTGATTTAACTCATAAAATGCTCCTAAAGGGGTGCTATTAGATATGTCAAAATTGGTCGTAAACACAATTCTTAACCCATATTTAATAAGTCAGGTCATTATATGTATTTGTTATATTCGCTGAATAGCTTATAAATGGATTTAGAATAATAAAATCTAAAATAATATAGGTGTTAAATGAGTTCATACTTACTTTAATCTAACCATCTCTATAACTCTCCACTCTATATCGTCCTCACTAGATCTCGCGCTCACTTCTCATTGCCCTCTCATCTCAGCCTGTCTATGAATTTTCCTAAATTTAGTTAAATATGAAGGTGTTTTAACAATATGAGTCTAATTTGATATGGGTCACTATATTTATATTACATGAAAATAAGTCAATTTGGATCCGATCATTTTCGATAAAACCCACCTGTTTAATTCATGATGTGTCCTTTACACGAGTGAGACTTTACTATAACTAGATTATTTTGACGGCCATATAAAAGTACTATCACCATTGACAGGTGGTTGGGTGCCACGTGGATGAAGCGGAAGATATTTGAGATATATCTTCATAAGATATCTCAAGAACAAGTTAGAGATATAGAGTAACGTGGGCGATTTATAGGGTTAAGCCCTTTATCTATCTAGCTATAGATAAAAGTTCAAATGCTTAGGTAATGATAATTCGATTATGCGTCCGTGCCTTTATACTTTATGTTGTCCTTGAAGTTAGAATTATGGTCGCGTCATCTAAAACTTACTCTCAGACATCGATATGTTTATTCCGCCGCATATTTACGGGTAATTAATATTTTGCTTGTCATAAATATTCGACAATTTTTTAAATTTCCTTTTTCTAGTTAAGTCATGCCCATTCCTTCTTATCCATTCTCTCCTCTTCCCACGTTAACGAAAACAAGGTGACGGAGCCTTTTTCATCCCCCGATATCCGTTTCTATTCCTTATTATTTAAAGTTACCAAACAATATAATGAATAGAAATGAGGTCCCATTCCACTCTTCTCATTGTCAATGAAGAAGGCCTAGATATTCATTGTTTGGATTTTCGTTTTATTTTGTTGAAATAAAACTAATCATTTTAAAAAGATAATATCAACGTCAAATAATTTACAAATGGTGTCACAAAATCATATATGCTATCAAGTAGAAAGTTTTGAGTTTAAATCTTTTCAAATCTCATTTGCTTTCCAAATTAAAATATCCATGCCTCCTACTAGCTAAAAAAGAAAACAAAACTAGACCAAGCATGAAGAATAATGCATCTCGATGCCTCTCATATGTCAATCATCTAGTGATGGTTGTGTCAACTTACGTTAACACAATAGGTGTATCTAACAAAATTCAATTTAGAACGTTGGTAATAGAAAAAGGCGTGATACGGACATTTCATATCAAACTAATTATCCACAACGAACACTTTAGTGCTTTGGCCCGTGAGTTTCATCTTTTTTATTAAGCCCAAAATGAAGATATCTATTAATTCATGTAAACATCAAATATAAAGTTGAAGAGAAGAGTTTACTTTCCATTTGCTTCATGAAAATAAATATTTTTTTAAAAAAAATTCCTAAATAGTTACTCGTAACATCTACAAAAAATTATCTAATGAAAAATATTTTCATCATCCATGGAGATATTTAAATATAAATTCTTTTCGATAAAAAAATATTTTCCATTGACTAATTATATCAAAAAAAATTATTTGTAGGAAAAATATTTTTCAAATTATTTATTCTCTATAAAACAAACTGAGCCTTAATAAATTCTTATCAAAAAAGTTTACTCAGTAGATTAAACTGAGTTTATTCATTTTGCTATTCTTAGCTCACTTCAAAATCAAATTGACAATAAATGTATTAAAAGGAGATATAAAATCAAAATTTTACAATTATGGAATATTTTTGTTCTCATTTTGTATCAAACTCGCACAAAACCAAAAAAGGAAAAAAAAGTCAAGTCAAGATGTTAGTTGCTCGTTCGGATTACGTTTGGAGACGAAGTGAAAAGCATAAATTCGTTGAGAAAAAAGGTAAATATTTGAAATTTTGATTTATATGTACATTACAAGATAAGGTAGATTTGAACTTAAAATTTGAAAGTGGTAGAATTTAATGAATCGGCTTATTGTCATCTTATACCACTTTTGAATTAGCATTTCATCATTGGATCTAATTTTGTATAGTTATGATTTATCTAAACAATATTAAAATGATGGGGAAAATTTTAAAACCTATGCCGAATGTTTGCGTCAATGCCAATTAGTATTATCTATTTTCGAAAACTCAACTTCGCACGTTCAATTATATTATGCAAAGATGCAACTCCTCATGGTAAATTACTCTCACCGGACCAAAAACTCCCGAAGTACCGTAAGCTCAAACCAAAGAGGCACCATGCACCCAACCTTGATATAGGTCTGTCGCCGTCCTCTGCCACCTCTAACCATTGCGATTGTGAACTCGGATCAAGTTGTGAGTTCATATGATGCCGACATCGTCCGAGGTTGTCATGGCCTTTGCAATTTGATCTCGAAACCGTGCCGTTGCTCCGAGGCCGCGGTGGCGGGCAGCAGGTGTGAGGCGCTATGGGCGTTTGAGCGGGGGCTACGGATGGGAATCTTTAGATTAAGGTCGTGGGTACGAAGGAAAGGGGGAATATATTTCGAAAGCAAAATGATAATGACGTAAAACTTACGGGCACAATTTGGCAAAATTGGCGGCCCAACCTTGTAGTTTGAAATATAGAGAAGTTGAAAACACTTTTTGATTTGTAGTTAATAGAAGTCGAGTGTTGAGGTGCACTAATTAATTATTTCAATGGGAAAATATTTTGACTTTCAAATTATTAATTATATGAAACGCAATCTGTGCATTTAAATTTGTATACCAATTTGTGTTTTTCTATCATAGACGTGCCTACTTATCTGTATTATTTCATGATATTCTTGATGCAATTACAAAGTGATTGTCAATGAACATAGACAAAAACACGTCGATTCATATTAGTTTCGAGTTATGTCATATTATATTATGTGAAGTTGAGTTTCACTTAATGAAATCGTGTTCGGTCAAAATTATGTTTTAGTGTCATGTCGGGATTATTGATATAAAAAGATTCACAATCAATGAGAATTGTTGCATCGCCATTTGCCACTTGTAAATTTACTTGATCATCAAGATGGGAGGTCACAATAAAACAAAACGATTGTGCGACGCAGAGAATACTATTCTCAACCATGCACACAATTATTTTAGGCCATAGTTCTAAATTTGGTCTTTATATTCTTTTCTCTAGACTTCCGAACATCAGACTTGACATATCTATAAACCTAAGTCTGTTTGTGAGAATTTTTATATCATTATTCTATGTATAAAATTTACATGGACGAAATTGTTAGAGCAAATATTTGAATACCATAGTTTTTTTTTTTTTGGGTAAGAAATAGCATAAATGAGAAAAATATAATAGGAGTGCCATAACTTTCATAAAGCGTTTACATGAGTGTCATAAATTTTTTTTTTCTGTTCACTTAAGTACTACATCGGAGTAAAATTGATTATTTAAATGCCACTTCCAACAAATTGGCGAGGAATACTACATTGAAATATTGCACAAAAGTTTGGGATTGCATTAACTAGGGCCAATTAAGTGGAATAATTAGTTGTTTATAAGAAAATTATGACAATTTGTAATTGCATTATAAAACAACCCAGTCAAACCATTGGCAAATACATATTTTTTTGTCAATTCTAAGTGCTTCAGAATTTCCAAAAGAATAAAAAAAAAAAAAAAGAAATAATCTTAAATTTGGGACTTGCAAAAGATATTGCAATTACTTTAAGGTAATCGTGTGGTGTCAAAAGTTAAAAAATGAATGAAAAAGCGCAAGCCTTTATGCGTTTATCCTTTTCACATGATTTTTCATTTAAATGTTAAACTTAGCTTACTTATTTATATTTAAGTTGATACGAGTAAAATAATGTGAGAGTATGATGGGTTTCTAGAGTCAAGGGCTATATAGTGGTCGAGAAAAAGGAGAAGCAAATGATGTCATTTATAATTAATACTATTTATGTATCAGTATATAATAATTGTTTTGATGATATTTTATTTTTTATTTTTGCTGAAAAATAAATTTAAGATAGATTTTAGATGCGATGTCCCTTGCTCATGAGAAGTACCCATTTCTACTAATATGTCTTACAAAAAAATCAATTAACGCAAGGCGTTTGTTTGCATGAGATCTTAATGGCAAAGCTCATGAGATACCTACATTGATTGGCCCTCCCTAACCTCTTCACCTGTAAATAAAAATGCTTGGAATAAAGGCAATGAGGATGCCATAATTTTCATACAATGCTCACTTGACTGCCATAAGTTTTTTTTACTCACTTAAGTGTCATTCTTGACAAATCATCTTATGTAGATATTTTTTTTTTTACTATTTTCCTAGTTTGATGTGCATTTTTTTTTTACTTTTGAATTTTTTATTAATTATCTACATTAGTGTAGGCCATGTCACATGGGGCAACTGGCATCCACGTTGGATTTTTAGGTGAGGCAAATTGCTGATAACATTTAACTAATTCATTTTTTAAAATTTGTAGCACTCAAGTAAGCGGCAAACAAAAAAAAGGTGTGGACACCTAGAGTTGCACAGATGACACTTAAATGCCAAAAATTCAGAAAAGTACATTTAATTGTCAAAATCAAAGAAAAATAGATCAATTAAGTGGTAGTAGTGAGAAATTCTGATCAAAATGCCAATGTGGCGTTTTTTTTGACAAGACAAGTGCAAAACACAAAACGACATCGTTTTGTACGTTGATATGATTAGATAAGCTGAAAATGACGTCATTTTCCTCAAATTTGAATATTAATATAAGTATTAATTGAATTAAATTTAAAACTGAATTATGAAAAAAAGAAGATTGTAGAATGCTTCGGCAAGAGCTGTCCCCATTGAAGCATTCTGCAATCTTCTTCATTTTTAATTATTATTATAAATATTATTATTATTATTATTATTATTATTATTTAGTTTTAAATTTAATTTAATTGATATTTATATTAAAATTCAAATAAGAGGCAAAACAACATCATTTTGACTCTTCTTTGTTGACTTACTTTCCGACAAGTCATATAGGTGAGTTAAATTATTTAAAATAATGCCATGTAGGATTTAAAAGACCCTTCGCCGAATTGGCATTGAAATGCCTCAATTTAAATATATATATATATATATATATATATATATATATATATATATATATATATATAAAAAGTGGTATTTATGTGTACTTCTTATGACTTTTAGCACTTAAGTGTCTCACATTCTAAGTTTTGGCATTTATGCTATACTTTTGCTAAAAAAGAGTTATAACACTCACTTGAGTACTATATGAAAATTATGGTACTTCTAGTGTACTTATTTGAAATATCAGTATATCACTAATTATACTGTAAAAGTGCATATTGTTTTATATATTTATATATACTTATACTTATTTTTTATATCTATAAAATTTATATATTCATTTCTTTTATTATTTGTTTTGTAGGTAATATTAGGGTTACTACCATGAAATCCCCAAACTAGTATATTTTGGAGAAATATCTCCAAGTGATTTTGATAATTTTCATACTTGCCTTAATATAAAGTTTACTAAGATATGTGTAGATGTTTGTAACAAAGGGCTACGTAGTATCAACGATGTGATGTACTGGATAAAATAATGCAATATGTCATGATAGAAATTTTCTGTAGATAATTCCAATGGACCTAAAAAAGTAGCTAGTGACGATGTTTTTTTATCGATGCTATGAAGATCAGGTCATTGGTGCTATGATAATGACGGACATTTGATAGTGCAAGTTGGTTTACCAAACTAGCTGTTGTAGTAATGGATTCGTACAACAACAAAATTAGAGTGGTAATAGTATTCGAGAAGCTAGGTAGTTTGACAAGTTTATTAGAAATTACAGTGAAAGAACAACAGCTGATGCTACTTTCAAGTAACTAGCAAATGTTCCGGAAAAGAACTATATGGGCAGTTCTATATTTGTACAATAGCATCAACGATAACTCTAAATGTTCTTTGCTTTTTTAATCCACCTCGAACAGATAGTTTGAAGATGATTATAAAAAATAAGATCTCAAAAGCCAAATTAGAGAGCGACACGTGTTAAAGTCTAAAAATTTGCTACTTGTTATGTTTTAAGTGAAATGCTCACCTTTGATTATTTCTTTGAGTATTTTATTCATGTTGTCTGAGTAACTATGTTAATTATTAAGTGTACAAGAGTAAGATTAGTAACTGAATCATAATAGTGTGATCTATCATGTAATAAGATCAGTACTTGCCAATTGTAAATGTTTGTGCAAATTACTAATGGATCTAACCCAACTTATGGCTAAGTATGGATGTAGTAGACTTAGGGATAAAGTCAAGCCAATATATATCATTGTGTGCTACTATTTCTCTTTCATTACTTCCACAAGAATGCAGTGCAACCACGAGCTTTGAAATATCACATTGACCAAATTTTTACTAAGATTTAGTTATTTTCCACAAAAGATTATTTAGTTTTTAAATCTCTTCATTGTTAGCCCCCAATAGTATACTTATGAAAAATTTAGTCAAACTAATTTTTAGGTCACCATAAACCTCAAACTAGACTCCTATGACAAATTTTGATTACTAAACTAGTACACTTTTCTCTTCCATCAAATTTATTTATGAAAATATTGAGCTAAATGACAATGGCAGTAACTAAATTGACATAGCAAGTTCTATAATAAATTTGCTGACACTTGTTTGAGCTTTTAGTGACCCAAAAATTAATTTAGAGTAAATTTATCACATGTTAATCAGTTTAACTCTACATTTAGTTGGGGCCCACATGAATTTTTAAGAAAGAAATCATATTTCTTTCCTTCTTTTTTTTTTTTTTTTTTACTGATAGTAAGTAAATTGACATAACAAGTTTTAGAATAAATTTGTTAATATTCATTTGAATTTTTAGTGACCCAAAAAAATTAGAATAAATTAATCACAGATTAATTAGTTTAACTCTATAGTTAGTTCCCAGAAGAACTTTTAGTAAATAAATCAGATTTTTTTTAATGGTAGTAACTAAATTGACATAGCAAGTTCTAGAATAAATTTGTCAACACTTTTTGAGTTTTTAGTGACCCAAAAAGTAATTTAGAGTAGATTTACCATAGGTTAATTAATTTAACTCTACAATTAGTTGGCCCCACAGGAATTTTTTTGAATGAAATCAGATTTCTTTCCTTTATTATATGGTAGTAACTAATTGACATAGCAAGTGTTAGAATAAATATTTCAACACTCATTTGATTTTTTAGTGATCTAAAAATTAATTTATGATAAATTTATCATAGGTTAATTAATTTAACTCTACATTTAGTCGGGCCTCATGGGAACTATTAGGAAAGAAGTCAGATTTCTTTCCTTCTTTTTTATGGTAGTAACTAAGTTGGCGTAGCAAGTTTTAGAATAAATTTGTCAACATCTATTTGAGTTTTTAGTGACACAAAAAATTAGTTTAGAGTAGATTTATCATAAGGTAATCACTTTAATTCTACATTTAGTTGGGCTGCACATGAATTTTTAGGAAAGAAATCAAATTTCTTTCCCTTTTTTTTAATGATAGCAATGAAATTGACATGGCAAGCTTAATAATAAATTTGTCAACACTCATTTGAGTTTTTAGTGACTCAAAATTAATTTAAAATAAATTTATCCTAAGTTAATCGGTGTAACTCTACATTTAGTTGGGCCCACAGGGATTTTTAGCAAAGAAATCAGATTTCTTTCCTTTTTTAATTGTAGTAACTAAATTGACATAGCAAGTTTTAGAATAAATTTGTCAACACTCATCTGAGTTTTTAGTAACCAAAAAAATAATCTCTAAATTAAATTGGGCTCCACAGAAGTTTGGGGAAAGAAATCAGATTTTTTTTTCCATTTTTTTAATGATTCTTTAAACCGAAATATAATAATCTGTTTTCTTATTTATGCACACCATATATACCTTATTTGTCGATTTTTATATGGATTCCACCTTTCCTCCCCATACACTATAATTAGAGAAACACGCACACGCTTCGTTCACATTCTCAACCCTCTCCCTCCAATCCTTTCATTTAGCGCAGAGGCAGAGAGAGAGAGAGAGAGAGAGAGAGAGAGAGAGAGAATGTCTGAGACGCCGTCGTCGTCGAGGTTCAGGAGGATCTGCGTGTTCTGCGGAAGCCAGTCAGGCAAGAAGTCTAGCTACCAGGAAGCCGCAATCCAACTGGCACAAGAACTGGTACGTCTTTTCATCACACCCGCCTTATCGATTTCTCTTCATTGCTCGAGAGAATCTCCCCTCGGGCTTCATTTTCCTCTCTCTTTCGTCTTCTGGGTCCTTCTCTTCTCCCTCTGAAACGCACTGTCAAAGCTTCCCTCTTTTGTGTTTTTTTCTTCCGTTTCCCCCGCACTTGCTCATTCTCTGTGACGGGGAACTTCCGCCCATTCACCAAAACGCAGGGCGGCGTTCAGACTCCGTTGCTGTTTCGCGAGGTTTTCGCAGTGTAATCAGACGTTCTACTGACGTCAAAATCGTTCCTTTCTCGCTCGTCATTTCTACAATTCTAAGCTTCTTTAAAGGTTTCGTTCATTTTTTACCAGGAGCGAGAGATAACTCGGTTCTACTCTCGATTCCCCCCACCCTTTTTTGTCTTCGTTCATCTCGTGCTTATGAATTTTTTGTTTTGACTCATTCTTTTCTTTGAGAAATAACCCAAGAAAACAAAAACTCAAACTTTATGTCTTCACATCAAAATATTTTTTACACCTCTCAAACGTGGGGCTGATGATTGTAATGGGAATTACACGGAAAGGATTGATTAGGTTTTGAGGTCTTGAGCATGAGGGGGAGTGCTAGCTGGAGCCTGCCTGTCAGTTGAGCAGCCTTCTTGCATGATCTCTCTCGTTACCCTGTAATTTTTTCCTTTTTCTCGTCTTCTCTTTTTCTTTTCGCCATTGTCTTTGTTAGAATTAAATAATAGCTGTTAATTGCTCTTCAAAATTTTCTTCTCTTTTTTTGAATAAAAATGTGTCACCCATGCCTTTGGTCGGGGAACCAAACGTGCTCTCTTGGTATCATGAGTCTTTGGAGCGTGTTGGCTCCTATCTTGGGCAATTCCACCTATCCCCCTCTAACCAAACTCCAAAACCCCATGAATTTTTTTAAACTTTTTTTCCTATTTTTTACAAAGGATTCATGGGGTTCCATAATTATATTCACGTCCCTCACGAGCCTCTCCTCGTGTAGAGGGGGGAGCTTCTTCACACTCCCACACAGCGACAACATTCCAAGCTCGATAGTGGTTTATTTGTTTAGTTTAATTGCTGTCATCTTGTTTCGTCTCTTGGAGATAGAAAGGCATGATTTCTTTTGTCCTGATGACGGTGATGGGCTCTCTGACACGTGTGTTGATGGGTTTTTTTCTCTTTTTCCTTTGGTGGGTTCGTGTTTATCGATGAGGAAATGAAGGTGGAGAGAAGGATTGATTTGGTGTATGGAGGTGGGAGCGTGGGATTGATGGGCCTTGTTTCTCAGACTGTTCATGATGGTGGACGCCATGTTCTAGGGTTTGTTCTCCCTCTCTCTCTCTCTCTCTCTCTCTTCCCCACACATACACACACAAACATCGAAGAAGGACATGAGCATATGCGGGTCTCGAGAAACATGCATCATTTATCATCCATTCATGTTGTTCTCTTTTTCGAAGACAAAACTTCTCGAACCATGCAAGGTATGAACTTCTTTTCAAGTGGGTCTTATATTCCTGGGCAAAGGCAAACATCATGGGATCAAATGCTGGGCTGACAAAAAGGAACAAATCATGTCCTTTCGAGTAACATTAGATCCATTAATATTTATGTAGGAAATTAATTTTTCTGGCAGTGCACTCTTTTTTTGACTGCTGTTGGATGAACTAAAAGTTTATCTGGCCTCCGGACACATTACATCAGATGGAATAGAGAAAAGGTTGCCCTCTTTTTGGCTGAGATATGGTGGCTTTTTGGACCAGGCTTTGATCAAAAGTGAATCCATTTCGGTCCTTGAAAATGTCAGCAGTACACACTACACACTGGAGAGGGCCTCCCTCTCAAAAAGGGGAGGAGATGAAAGGACTAATCAAGAATGATGGGAACTTTTTCCCAGGATAACTGGGGCTAGCCCTGTCAAAACCATTGATTTCGTTTGACAGAATTTTACTTGAAAAAGGGCACACAAAATCGAGCCACAAGTCTTTGTGTCCCATAATTACGAGTGGAAAGCATGAATTCAATGGGCTTGACATTTTGCTTGAGTTCGAGGGCAAAGGTTACATCACTCAGTGGAATTGTAACTTCAAAAGTGTTTCTAAGCAAAATTTTCAGAAAACTACCGCTTTGTGCCACGATTAGCTGCTGAGATTGTTCACACTCAGAAAAAAACTACCACTTTATCTGGTTTATGCTTCGTCTTTACTGATCTCATTATTTGTTTATTTTGCAGGATCATTCCGAGGATTCTTTTGACCCCATCGGTATGGAGATGAGTATTTGTATTTTTATCTTTTCTTGGTTCTGTTTTTCTGCTTGTGGCCGTTGCGTGAAGTGTTTTAGCCGTAATGATGAGACATCTAGTCAAGAAGGGCAAATCAAACTGAACCGGGCACTATGTGATGGGACGCTTATGGCAAAATGGCTCTAGCTGTCCCGGTTCATTCCTCTTTTCTTTTCCAAAAGTTGATCTTCCATCGCTATCGCCAACCACCAACAAAAATAAAAAAAAAAATTGCATAAGAGCAATCCCTTTTAAAAGTAGTTGAGTTGTGAAAATACATGCCTTTTTGACAACAATAACATCGAAGAGTTTAGTAATGGAGGGTAACGTTTAGTGTTAAATGTTAATGCAAGGGTTATGAATTTGAAGCCTTTTTGCAGTTATGTGGTAATGAAGTTGGGGAAACGAGGACCGTATCAGACATGCACCAAAGGAAAGCCGAGATGGCCCGTCAGGCTGACGCATTCATCGCCCTTCCAGGTGCTACTCTCGATCGTTCGGACCAACATCATATCTCACAGAGGAAAAAATATTTTAGTTATCCTTCTGATCATACCATTGTTTCTTAACCGACTACAAATCATTGTATATCATCAGGTGGCTACGGCACCCTCGAGGAGTTGCTTGAAGTCATTACCTGGGCTCAGCTCGGCATTCACCGCAAGCCTGTGAGACATTTCCCCTCTATTCTTTTCTCACCTCCGACATTATCATTTACAACCAAAAATAGGTGCTAAATTCATTTTTGTTCTGCGCATCCCCCCAGAAAACGCAGCACGATAAATCAGTCAATTTCCTCTTGGACCCTATGGTCAAGGACGAGATCACAGTATCCACAGGGGAACAGCTGTATCTTACTTAGAATCTATTTGGTTTCGTGATCCTTAAATCGACTCTATTTTAGTAGAAGGGAAACATCAGTTAAATCATTTAGAGATTATAAGTTGCTGCGCAACTTGTCGTTTGCATGTTCATGCCCATTATAGGGTTTCTTTTTTGCAATAATCTTCTTGCGGGTCTTATGGTGTCTAATTTAATTTATTTAGCTGATCAAGATTTTGATGTTCTTGGAAGGGAGAGATTAGAGCGAGGATACTTACTGGTCAACAGATCTTATCATATGCCGTGATGGGCGAACGAGAGAATCAATGCATGTGTTGTATCATTCGGTTCACATGGAAAGATAGCAAGAGATTTTTTCCATATCCCAGTCGTGGCGGTGCATCGTGTGATTTTTAGGAGGAGCTTGGAAGCATCTCCGTATGAATGGGAACGGGAGAAATTTATATTCTAATTAAACATTGATTAGAGTAGACTTGCTGGTCAAAAGGAGGCTGTCCCCCTTTCTTTCTTTTAAATTTTTTTTTTTCCTCTAGCTAGCTCTTATTTCTTCTAACTTTTGCTTGGGGTCAATTTTCGATTTTTTGTCCATGGACTTTGGATAATGGTATATAGTCACTTTACTTTAGGCATTTACTATAGTTTATGTGAATATTGTGCAGGTGGGTCTTTTGAATGTGGATGGATACTACAATTCTTTGTTGTCTTTCGTGGACAAGGCTGTCGATGAAGGCTTCATCTCGACCAGTGCACGGAACATCATCGTGTCTGCTCCCACCGCAAAAGAACTAGTCAGGCTGCTTGAGGTAAATTAAACATCTTGAGGAAGTACCATTTGCAATTTAATTAAATAATAACTAGGAGGAATAGTCAACTTTAGTAATTGCCGGGGACATTGAATGTCAATGACCTTTATACATTCCGCATCCGAATGCGTCGAGAGCATTGACTCCCATCCCGCATTGAAAATGGTGTCCCGCGCCGACCACCTTTTGCTTCTAAAAGAGGATGGACATGAGTGAATACGAATTTAGGTTTTTCGTTTAAAGAATTTAAGGTGAAGAGATTGAATGTTTTGAGTGGTTGTTTCAGGAATATGTCCCGCAATGCGAGGACGTGACGACCACGCTCGTGTGGGAGGAGGTGGACAGACTGAGTTACGGGCCTGGATCGAGCGTGACCATGTGACGAAAAAATAGTCAGTGTCAAAATATCAAACGATGCTGCGCCATCGTTTAGTTTACTCTAAATATATTATTAAAAAAAAGGGCTGTGGGGGTACAATCTTCAGCACAGGACAGTTTACATTTTGCTCTTTTTGGGAATTTGAAGCAGCGAGACTCTTGTCTCGAACGATATATATGGTCTGAAGAAAGGAATATTGTAATTTTCTTCCGTCTGCTCCTTTCGTTCTTTAGTGCTTTTTTGTTTCTAGATTGGGAGATGCTGCGGCATCCGAAACTGAATTGCGTGTGAGAATGTTCCAAAAGCAAGAGGAAGGGACGGTTAGTGCCTCTTATCACGAACACAATGCTCGCTTCATGTGGTCAAGCAATCTTCCATGCCCTCTCACCAGTGTTTCCTGTTACCTTTTGCTCTCGTATTTCGGTAGTACAAGTTTAAAGACGAGGATCTCACGAGCTCGTTCAAGAGAGTAGCACTTCAAGATCACTTTTGCACACTAGTTTTAGGAGGAAGGAATGCGTACACTAATCAAAGAATTGGTGGGTTCAACGATAATTGCAAGCGACTGAAGTGCAGCTATCGACAGTGTCACTACTGTTCTTAGCATGAGAGTGCTAGAACTAGATGCATATCCCTTAAATGCTTCCTAATGCAGCGTATTAAGTTTCATCCCCATCCTCGAGCACACTTCGGCTAATCCTAAGGCATGAACCGACCACAAACTTCAAGAGAATGTACTTGGACTTTGCTTGCTTATGACTCGTTCTTGTCTAGCTTGTCCATCGCACTTGTTCGTGCATGCCATGTCCAGCTCGAGTGCACAACTCACGCATAGCTCTTGATCAGCCTGTGCCAGACTATTTGATTCAGGTCGCGACACTATGATACCCGAAGTGTCTCATATTTTGAGATCTTGATGAAAGTATGTACTCCGTGACAATTGTTGCAGGATTGAAATACATTACAAATTGAAGAGGGCAGCATACAGCTCGTCGTGCTCGAGAGGACGGCCATGGCCGAGGGTTTGAATGTTGTATAAAAACAAAATTGGAGTAAAGAGAGATGTACAAACTCATTTTTTTGTTGGTAAAATGAATATCATTATAAAAAGATAGGTTGGGAAATGATATAAATGAACGCTTGTCTATCAAATAATTGAAAATAAAATAGATGACATTAAAAAGAGGAAATCTAATTTTTCGCCAAAAACTTGTTAAGGAGAAAATAACAAATAAGAAACTGGAAAAGGGGAAAAGGATCGCCTGAAAAAGTCAAATCTACATTAATCCATTTAGCACACATACACATGAGCAAATAAGACATTCACATGGGATGCAAAAGAAAATAACTGTAGATTATTTGTTCATTGTATTAATGACACCGTAATTATAAGTCAAAGAAAATAGAAATTGCACACTACAATAGCGTTTGACAATAATATCAAAGGATCTTTTTTGGTTTAAAGATTGATTTTCATACGGCAATTAAATTGGAGAAAACGCAATAATTCATTTGGATTTGATTGTTGATATTAATAAAGCATTTTTAACGTAAAAAGATCGAAGTAAAGAAGAGAAGTATCAACCCACGAGTCAAATGACAAATAAATGAAGTCGGAGGAGATCTCAAAGGCACTATTCCAATTCTATGCTTTAAATTTGGACCTGATATGGAATAGATTAAAAATTGAAATTTCTTTGATTAGAGTGGAAGAAAAATAAGAAAAGCCCAACAATGAAAAGCAAAAGGTGAAATCGTTGATTTGTTTAGCGTGGATAAAAGAACATGGAAAAGAAAACGAAAAATAATACCGAATACAAAGAAAAGCTCTATTTTCTATTGGAAAATAAATAATTTGAAATTTTTTTTCTAAAAACAATCGCTCGTACCACTTATAAAAATGAATGAACAAAAAAATATTTTTATCTTTGAAGAAAATACTTATGCATGAATTATTCTCGATAATAAAATGTTTTCCATTGAATAGTTATATCAAATGATAAAAGCAATTCTTTTAATATATATATTTGTCAAATCATTTAGTTTCGTAAAACAAACAGAACATGAATCCTCAGCCCAAAGATTCAATTGCATGCTTTCAACCTGCTAGCAATGATAGCTGCCTTATCACTAGGTTCCTTAACTTTCACATATCGTAAGTGGTAGCACAATCATCCATCGACACGTGGTAGCCTGTGATGGATCCAAGAGCTTTATTTTTCAACATACCGCGTAGTGTAATTAAAGTTATCTTCAACTATGAAATTCCTTTTTAAGGGTAACTAGGAAGTATGTGATAGTTTTTCTTTACTTTTTGTAGGTTTTCCAAACAACAATGGGAAGAATGAGGATTGGGGGGCCCAAATGCATCTGTTTTCGCCACTTCCATCTTCCCTCTTTCTCCAAGACAGTAGAATCTCCCATGCCACACCTCAATTCATTCCCCAAAGTTTCCCTCAATCCAAACAAAGTGCCCAGATTTCTTTTTGTTTGTACAAAGTTTTGACAAAGTTCCTTTTTTATTATAAAATTTCCTTTTGCTCTCTTTAATTTCAAATTTAATCATGGGTCAAGACACCAAACACAAGTATAAGTTTTGACAAACTAAAAGTTCCCTTTTTTATTATAAAATTGCCTTTTGCACTCTTTAATTTCAAATTTAATCATGGGTCAAGAGACCAAACACAAGTATAAGTTTTGACAAACTAAAAGTTCGCTTTTTTATTATAAAATTGCCTTTTGCTCTTTTTAATTTCATATTTAATCATGTATCAAGACACCAAACACAAGTATGTGTTCATATTTAGCTTTTTGTGCAATAATTATCCAAATAACCAATTTGATATTACAAAACCTGCTCTTTTCTTATCCTATCTTATCCGATTTAATATTTCTGTCAATCAAAGAAAGCTAGAAGATACTCAGAACACCTTCCTTAGATTCAAATGTCTCCTAAGCCAGGAGCCTTTAATTACCTCCATTTCCTTTCTTTAGTTAGAATGGTTTTGCTTGTTGAGCTAATCTGTGTTCAGGAAGGTTTATTACGTCTCCAAGCACGAGTCCGACTTAACTTGGTTCTCCAAGCTCAATCCGACTCCACTTGGCAACTGAAAATCACAATATATATAGACTATGTAGTTCCCTTATGAAGAATCACACCATCTGCTGATGTGTTTTATGACCTCTCCTTATTATTTGAAGTATTTCAAATTATCACATGACTCGTAAAACATCTTCCTAATTCTTAATTTTATTACTTGAAAGAATAATATTCAAAATTTGGCCGAAAATGTGATTTTCTCTTTTGGAGGTCGGCCATCTGAAAGCGAAACTGGACTATGGGAATGCTCCGGAAGAAGTGGCAGTGCAAAACCTCAGAGAGTCAATACATGTGAAAACTCCCTAGTTGGTTAGCCTTTCCGCTTCATTCGCTTTTCACATGAGCAAAGAACAAGAGCACCAATTTCCAAGTTGGAACTGGTCAGTTCACTTAGGACAAGCGTTATATACTGCCTCTCATCTCAGCTGGGGTTCTCCTTTTCTTGGTCAAAAAGTATATGAAACGCAAAGCTAGTCCACCGTGTAGCCTCATCGCCCTCCTTCAAGGCAATCATTCCTTTCCTCTGCCCATAATCATATCGGACCAAAGACTATCTCCTCTGTTCTTCCCCAAAAGACAAAGATGACCAACCGTGTCATTTTCCCCACGCAGCTGTTTTTGACATGGAAAATCCTGGATGTACTAAGAAACAACTCAGCTTGGTTGGTGAAGCGATGCGGCAGATTTTTGTAGCGTAATAAAACAAGGGAACCCGTGAATTGGACTATTCATCCTCAAACACCCACGGGAAATTGTGAGGTCGGTTAGTAAGTGAAGTGGCTCCATCGTTTTGACATTTCGTCCCTAGGTTCATAGCATTTACACGAACTATAATCGAACTTTATACCTATAGGATGGTTTTACCACTTGCTAATGATATTCATAGTTTAGAGACAAAACCATGAGCTAGCCGGTGTTACTCTGTGACTTTCTAGAGGAAACAGAACCATTTCAAGGCAAATTGGGCAAAAGCAAAAGACTTTGCTACGCTGATGCAGGGGTTGACTCTTGGCCGAATCAGGGGTTTGACTCTAATAAATTTTAGAACAGATGAGATGGAAAACGTCTAGTCCGATTACATTCATTCTCTGGCAAATGCAGCTTGAAACTCTTTTCGACCAAAAAAGACCCAACGAAAAATTGAAACAGCAAAGATGATACAAACTCTTTCACAACACCAAACTAGGCAAACCGAGGTTCTATTCCTATATGGCCGCAAAGTACTCCTTGCTGAGCTTAGGGTCTGGCTTCATGGACTTCTCCCCAGGCTTCCACCCGGCTGGGCAAACCTCATCGGGGTTATCCTGCACGTACTGCAAGGCCTGCAGACACGAAAATTCCCAATGGTGAAGATGAAGTATTTTGAGTCTTTTATGTAAGAGTGACCTAAGCTAGCATATTATAGTATCTTGGCAGCATGCAGATCCACCGTAATTAAGTTACCTGCAATGTCCTCAATGTTTCGTCGACACTGCGGCCGATGGCAAGATTATTGATGGTGGAATGCTGAATAACTCCTTCCTTGTCAATGATAAAGAGTCCTCTCAATGCAATTCCCTGATGCAGTGAGAAGAACTTGTTATATATATTTAATTCGACAAGTAGAACAAAGAAATACATTCTAATCAGATCAGATTATCATCTATTATGAGCAACATCAAGAAAATGACAGCAGATTGTAGGGAAAAAAGACAGGTTTTATGTTTGGAAGTTTTACATGAATCAAGCACTTGATGGAAGGATATTTCTTGTCTAAATACAGAGATGGCGAGACTAGAGCACACACCGCAGAAAGAAACATCCCTTTAGTCCAGAATTGAGACCAATCCATGATGCAGAGCAAAGCATGAAAACAAATGCCACTTAAGTATCTGAATTAATGTCATCATACCTGATCGGGGATAAGTACATCATATGACTTTGAAATGGATTTGGTGACATCAGATATAAGTGGATACTTAAGATCACCAAGACCACCTGACTTTCTATCTGTTTGAATCCATGCAAGGTGGGAAAACTGCAAGGAGGACGAGATATAATCATTAGCACAAAACAGTACCTTGGCCCTACCATCACCCGAATTTTAATCACTTCAGAAGCTACCATACATAGCAAGAAGTTTTGGCCATTAGCACAACACCCAAGAGGGTATGAATGGTATCCACTGGAAATTCTAAAAATAATGATGAAGCATCTAGATGTTTCAAAACATGAATACAACATGAAATTTTGCTGATTGGCATCACTTTTGCAGAGCGATGGTGTTTTATAATCGCACAGACATCCCAGTCTCAGGGTTGAAGAAGGAAATCACAACATATCATAATGGTTCATTTTATTTTCCCTCTTTCTGGTAACAAGGGAATTTTCACCGGCTCAAGAGATTGCATATGACCTCACTTAATCATGCTACAAGTGAAAACTTCTACCAGCTCTAAGCAATTAGAGCAATACTGAAACTTTACCATGTATCTTCATGTGCATACTGGCTATTTAAAGTTTCAATGTAGTTTGGAGAAAGAACTCACCACACTATCAACAGAAACACCCAGTACTTCCGTGTTCAACTTTTCGAACTCTGCATGTCGGTCACTAAATGCAGTGATCTCTACAAGAAGAAGAGAAAAACTTAGTTAATTGTAAAAATCATGTTACACCCAAACAAACCAAATTATATTAAACTAAATATATTGCATATATTGCAGAGATTAAGAAGCACTTCTATGCTTCAGCATCTAACCTGTTGGGCAGACAAAAGTGAAGTCTAATGGGTAGAAGAAGAGAATCACATATTTCTTCCCAATGTAATCTGACAGCTTAACCTGAAATGCAGAATACATATGCAAACTAAGAAGAACCTTCATGAGAGGCTGCATTTTTTTATTTTTCCAGGAATCAATCTGTTAAATATCATAGTTGTGACTGTAAAAAACCAATAAGAATGCTTGCAGACTTTACGAAGTCCTGAATTGAATAACCTACATTGATGAACTCCTGATCAAAGACAGCCTCTGCCTCGAAATCTGGTGCTACATTTCCAACAAGGGGACGCTCACTCTGAACAAAGATGTGAGATGATACATTCAGTTTGAATACAAATTGAACATAAAAAGTGAAAATCAATGACATGGTCAATAAGTATCACAAAGTAAACAGGAGCACAATCAAGGGTGAAGTTTGGAAGTTTGTGTCAAGTTCAGGAATTCTGATTGAGTCCATGACAAGGGTCATGGAAAAACAATCACACGTGAATAGCTTTAGGAGGTTCTGGTGATCTCATTGAGTTCTACACTCAGCCCATGAGCTCCGATTGAGATTTACAGGCAGCCAGACAGAAGTGTGCTTCAAATGATCAAGAACACAGAACCATAAACCTCATCATTTCTCTACGAACAACCTTTGGCTCCACAGTAACGTCGGCACACATTATGAATTCTTGTAGGAACTGGCCGGGCCCAACTAGCCAACGACATCAACATTTGAAAGTTAATATAATTACTCAACTACGCTGTGCAGGCTCGCACTAGGAATCTACATCACTACAGACCAGTTCAGCAGACAGATAGAGAACCGAGTAGCGCACGGACGCATCGCATCAACCTCATCTGAAATAAGTCCTAAGCGGTGATAAAACTACAACCCGAAAAGAACACACACGCATAGCACAGGGCTAATCAGACCATAAACCACTAACAACAAAGAAAACCTCAAACCATTTTTTCCTCTCTCCCGAATGCTATGATTCAAGAACGACAACTAGCAATTCACGGCAATCCCATAAAAACAATTCCCAGAAACTACCATCTTGACAACCCAAATGCACTCAATCACCAACAACGAATTAAGTTTCTTGGGAAAACACGTACGGAGGCCTTGACGGAGAAGCTGCTGCGCCTGGAATTGGAGGCGCGGGAGGGAGCGACCGATCTGGGGATGCGAGAAGAGAGGAAGGGGTTGGCGAGAGCCGGGATGGACTTGGGGACGGCGACGCTCCGGGGGAGGAGAGCATCACGGGGGACAGGGACTTCTTGGCCAAGGAGGAGGAGGAGGAGGAGGCGGGGTTGGAGGAGATGAGGGTGGTCGAAGCAGCTGAGCAGGCCATCGTTGCTAGCTTCCTTGGTCTGCAACGGAGAGAGACCCTGAGCGAGAGAGAGGAGAGCAGGGAGATTGAGTGAGCTAGCTACGCGTCTGTCTGCGTGTCTCTCTCTCCCTCTGAGGTCAGTAGGGGTGGGTGTGAAATCTAAGGTTGAGAAATGGTTGGTGAGAGGGGGAGAAGAAGATAAAGTGAAGAAGGGTCTGGGCTTTCTTGGGTTTGGTGGAGGGGATGATCTCGGGAGACCGAGCGTTGCGGCTCCACGCTTTCGGGGGAAGCACTTGGAAGTTCCAAGTTGGAACTCTAGGTAAAAGGTCTTCTCCCTTTTCACGTGCTGAGCTTCTTCTTCTATGGCGTCGGGGGCTTTGGGTCTCGCTGGGCTTCTGGGTGAATCACTGATCGGCCCAGTTCTAGCCCTTTCGACACCAGTTTTTTCAGAGAAATGCTTTGATATGGGGAAAGGAACCAGGTAACTCATGTGGTTAGCTTAGCCCTACTGTCAATGGGCTAACCGCGCGTGCTTCGAGATCAGTCCTAATTTTACCCAAAACATTTTTTTTTCGGTCTCATTCTCAACTTTTACTTTTGTCCCATGTTGTCCAAAGTGGCCATTAGTGAACCTATATGGCATTTCCACGTCATTAATGAAATTTACCTCAGCAAATTGACATTGACAAATACTCAGAATCTTTCATATCTCGCGGACCTAGGCTCAAGACGCTCGTAGTCGTCCATCTCTTGGCTCAAGATGCTGTAAGTCTTCCATATCTCGTATTCAAAGTCCTCCATCTCTTGAGCTCCTAGGTTCGAGATGCTCAGACATCTCGCGCTTAGGTAGTCTTCCATATCTCGCTTTTGAAGGTAAGGTCTGATTATGTCTTACTACCCTTTCTTTTCATATTAATTTATTTAGTTTTCATTAATTCGTTTAGTTATTAATTTACCTTTGGAGGTCGATTGTGGTTTCACTCGTAATTTGCTCATTAAAAACTAAAGTATTATTACATTGATATTTATTCAATTTTTAGCATATGTTCAAATATTGTTTCTAATTTTATTTACTACTATGTTTTTGAATAAAATGAAAGATACGGTGATGATAATTCAGCGGAATTAAGTAATAAATAACTAAGAACATCATGTAAGACACGGGTTTTGATACCAAACCTCTAAGTGGCCATGACAATGATAATTTTGAAAGTGTCATGATAGGGCAAATAGTTGACAGGTATGATCCTATGTGTGACCATGATGGGAATATATTTAATCTAGGCATGAGATTTGATTATCATGAACATTTCAAGAATACTGTGAAAATATATGCAGTAATTAATGGACTAGACATATCTTGGCAAAAGAGTGAAGAGAAAAGAATGATAGCAAAGTGTGTAAAAGGATGTAGTTGGAGATTGTATGATAGTTGGATTTATAATGAGAAAAAATGTATAAAAAAAAAAGTTGGAACCCACATAATTGCACTCAAAGTCTAACTGATAGCCAAGCCACTGCTATATGGCATGCTCATGAATACATATTTAAGATTAAGGACATACTTATTTAACTATAGAAATGCAGGTACATGCAAGAGAAAAGTTTGCTTTGACTTTGGACAAAAATAAATAAATTATAAAACCATATCAAAAGCTCTTATTCTTATAATGGGCCCAATAGAGTAGAAATAAAATATGTAGATTTTATTTGGTGAACCTTAAGAGAGTTAGTGAGTATGAAACATTTGAGATAGAAGTAAACTAGCAACTCAAGTATTTGAGAGGTTTTGTGTGGGGTTTGTAGAGTTGAATGTGGATTTTTAACGATATGTAGGCATATCATAAGGTTGGATGGGTGCTTCCTTAAGACAAGATTGAATGGTATGTTATTGTGTTTCTGTTGGACAAGATAGAAATAATCAAATGTTTCTAATAGCTTGGACCATTGTTGAAGTTGACTCTATCATTCAATGACATGGTGGGTAAAGACAATGGTTAGACTTTCATTAGTAATAAGAAAAATGTAATATTTCACATTTTGTCTTTGTTGATTGTTACACAAAGCTAGTAATCATTATTTGTTTGTTTTGTATTGGCTAATTTTGATTTTGGACTAATGAATACATTTCATGGCAAGTAAAGTATCGAAATTGTGCAAGATTGGAAAAAAAAAATTGCGTAAAGGGGATGCTCCTAAGCATCCCTTTTTGAGGGCTATGAGCCATACATTTCAAGTTGATTCTGACCAATAATAAACTGATTTGAAGATGGGGTGCTCTTAAGGTTACAAAGACTTCATGTGATAAGGCCTTCAGCACTTTTATAGGGTTTTCATCAAGACAGGAGCCAACTGTGATGTGGTTGATAATAACTTAAATGAGACACTCAATGGGCACATTTGCATACTAAAAGAAAAACCTATATTTGAGATGCTTGAAGAAATAAGAATGATGTTGATGGAGAAAATGGCAGAGAGAAGTCAAGTTAATGGTTGATCAAACAAATCCTATTTGCCTAAGAATTAATTTTAAATTGGAGAAAAATAAATTGGAGTCTATGCATTGTATTGTTAGATTAGCAATGAGGAGTAAATTTTAGATTAAAATATATAATGATAAATTTATGGTTGACTTGCATGGGAAGACTTGTCCTTATATGGAATGAAATATATTCAAAATACCATGTAAACATGCCATACGTTGTATTACTTTCATAAAATTAGATTTCAATGATTATGTTAATGATTGTTTCAAGAAAGATTCTTATGAAAGATGCTACCAATATACATTCCCTACAATAAATGGAAAAACAAAAAAAAATGTGGCCCTAAGTTAGTGGTAAGCCAATTAAAATCTCACCTTACAAGAGTAAAAATGGGGAGAGAAAATAAAAGCATAATCAATGATAAGGATAAACGAAGTAGCAATTGTAAGAAATTGATGAAAGTTGAAGTTCAAAAGCGATGTACAAATTGTCTTTAATATGGACATAATAAGAAGATGTGCGATAATTCTACAGCATAAGGCCACCTTGAGCAAGTATTATTCAAAAGTTGTATAATTTTTAATGAGAATTTTTATTAAGTTATCATGATTTATAGCATTAAGGAAGACCTTGAGCTAGTGTATATTCTTATAAAGACTCCACTATCATTAGGAAGGAGATGGCACAAATCAGTGCTTTTTTAGACATGTATTATTTTCACAACAAGTTTATATTATAATTAGCACTTTAATGCTCATTTTGTATTTACAAACTTTTCATGTCTAAATTAATGAGAATTTATATATAAGGGTAATCTCCTTGTCTAATGTTTTATATGTATGTTGAAAATAAATGCAAGTTTACGTTCTCTTCTTTTCTTCTTCTTCTTCTTCTTCTTCTTCTTCTTCTTTTTCCCATTTTAGATGTCTGGTTCACATTGGAGGTCCATCAATCTTCAACAAACAAACAATAAAATATTCAGGTTTTACCATGTTCAATATTCAATTGATATCTCAAAACCTTAATGCACTCAAGAATCTCAAATTGGTGGACCGTGAAGTTGTAGAATGGAAAATGCTAGTGTTACTATTAGATGAGGATATTGAGTTGTAGACTAAAAATGGCAATTTTTGAGGTGTTTGTATGTGAATTTGGCTATATATTATGCATTTGGGGATTTAGCAATGTAGTTTTGTATTTGGGATGTTATGGTAACTATTTTAAGTTGTGCAAAAAACTAAATTCCTTTAGCTAGTTGTGTTGAATACCTCATGAATAAATTGACCATTATAAGTGATTTTTTGAAAGGTATACTTCTAGTTAAGTATATTTACTTATCTTTGATTTTTGCAAAATCTAGTAATAAAAGTTGTAAGTCTTTAGAAATGCAGTATAGAGCATGTTCTCTAAAATCAATGCGTTCAAGCAAGCCAGCATGATGCTAACCCTATTCATAGTTGAAGGTTATATTGTAGGGGAGAATGGGGGTTGCTTGATGCACGGCTTTGCAATTAGTGTATTTTTTTTTTTTTTCTCTTTACACTAAACTGAATATTTATGTTTGCTTAACTAACTTTTGAAGGTCCTTAGAGATGGGACATAAAAAGAGCAAAAGCAACAATTTTGGTTTTTAGAGATGTGATCTACTTAGTAACACCGACACGTGACACGGACACGTGACACAACACAACACACATCATTTTTCAAAAATAAAAAATTCCGACACGTTATGCACGTTATATATTAAAATAATATTTTTATTTTTAATTAATTTGATTTGAATTCATAAATAAATAAATAAATAATAAAAAAGAGCTTACAATGAATTTACACTAATAATATTAATAAATCTACTCATAGGAAATTCAAAATATATATATCCATAGTTAATGTGTATCCATATTTGGAAACATGTTTCTAACTTTAATACAAATTATTGATGAACCTATTGACTAACAAAAGATTAGAATTAACTTATTTATATAAATCTGTGATATTTTATAATGATCAAAATTTATCATTATTTAGTATTAAGTATTTTAATTTTTTGAAATCACTTTTTAGCACTATTTATTTATTTTTCTAACAAAAAAAGTCCCATTGCCCAATTTCCTCCCTCATTTTGCCCCTCTCCCCCCAAAAACACAAAAACCACCACCCCCCCCCCCCTCCCCTAACCCCCTTCACCCACACACAAAAACCTCCACACGAAAACCGGCATTCCCCTAAAACCCCTTCCCCCACACACATAAAAACTACCATCCCACTAAACTCCCGCTTTCTGCCCCCGGTTTCTTCCCTTGTTTCTTTTCCCCATCACCTATCAAGTTTGTCACTTCATTTAAAAATTAAAGTCATCTCGCACAGTCATCCCTCCACTTTAGAATCCTCATTTTAATTTTTCTTTTTATCTACTCTTCTTATTAAAAATTGAAACCCTCCTTCACAGCCTCCTATTCCTCCTCCTCACCCGATTCTCTTCATTTTGATCTATGCTCTCTCTCGATCACCTCATCGCAATCGCTTGCCACCTCACCTATGGCCCTCCCTCCTTCGCAACCGCAGCCTCACTTTTGGTCCTCCATTGTGGCATCGCAATCACGGCCTCACCTTCGCTCCCTCACCCTTGCCTCCACCTTTCGTTGCCTTCTTTAACAATTTTCTCTCCCTTTGCATTGCAAACCTGTCCTAAAAACCACCATGTCTCTCACAATTTCCAGACACGTGAGTCGGAGTGTGTTAGAAAAAGTTGACCGCGTGTCGAATTTTCCCACATGTGTTGACCATGCGTCCGAGTGTGTCAGACACATGTCAGAGACACGAAAGCTTCTAGATCGTGTCCTTGCTTCATAGGTGATCTATATTAAACCTAAGGATATTATTCCAACAGATGCCTATCTTTTGGAAGATGACCTTCATAGAATTGATGAATATTCTATAATTGGTGAACATCTATGTGTGACAGAGAGAGGGATGCTTCCTTTTGGATTGCATATATAAATTACTTACAATTTGGCCTTTCTCCTTTAGGATCGAAGTTTTTAACTCATTATTTGACTTCATAGGACAAATTTAGAGTGAAGTCAATTAGAAACTATCCACACAAGCTTACAATATCTATCTTTCTCTAGGTAAGTATGAGGAGTTAGGCACTTATCTTTGTTACTTGATCCCACGGTTGGTTATATGTTGAATGCCCAAGTCTTTAGCTTATATCATCCTTCATTGTTACATAGCTAGGTAAGGAATGTAAATGCGATGTTGATAATTAATGTATTATTGTTGAAGAGTAACAAGTTCATGATTCATCTAGTTTATGCTTGTTAGATTGCAACTTTCTTGACCATGTATGCCAATTGGGGTTTCACAATGACGATTGACATTGGTTAGGGATGGGCTAGTGTCACTTGGCTATGGAGAACTATTGTATATTCCTTTAGATATTCTTAAGTTCACAATTTGGTACACATTGAGCAATGAGACTTGGGATATTATAGTGCATGATAACGTACCCTCTTCATCTTTTCACTTATGAGAAGGAAATTGGCAAATATAGACTGTTTGCACAAAGCTACATATTGTTTGCCTCTCTTGCAGTTTGTTATTATATCATGCTTATCATTGCAAATTATATCTCTTACATACAGCTTTGGTACGAAGATGAGACAAATAAGCTCAATGGGTGAGGGAGCAAAGCATGTTGACGCAAATACCTGCCACTTGAAGCATGACAATAGCACCTACCCAAAGCTATCTATGATTGTAGAATCGAATAGGAAATATGCTAGGGTTGCAAGGTAGTAACAAATTGCATTTGACATTTTATTAACCAGATTATCTCGACTTCTTTCTATTTCTATACTTGCCTAGATTTAAAGAATTTCATACCCTCAAGGGACACATTAAATTAGTGGTCAAACTTAAGGGGGTCGATATTATGGCAATTAAATTGTAGTACATTGTTTGATTGAGGTTGGCAAAATTTTAGCTAATAGTTGAATATATATTTTTTAATAGGAACTAGGCATAGAGATAAAAATGGGAATTATATGGATTGCACTATTTCCATTTTATTTTTCATTAGATGCCATTGATGAATAGTATATAAAAAAGTTACCTCAAGGTAGAACAACAAAGAGAATAATGATGTTCTATCAATGTGGAGTGCCAATGTTTTCTTCTCTTATGATTTTCTTTCATTCTCTTGCCTTTAAATATAGATTCTCTCTAAAATCGAGTAAAGATATTTACCTCTCATCTATGCATGATTGTTTGCTCCATATTTATATAATATTTGCCAATCAATAGCCGATTGTTTCCTATAATAAGAGCTACTAATTTTGTATTGTTTTCTTACATTTTCTTTCATTCCTTTACGGAAATAACTATTTCAATGAATTGATACGTGTTTCTTCAAAATTTCTCAATCCATTCATCTCAAGATGTTGAAAAAGTTTGATGACCTCTATACAAATGAATAATCAACTTATTTACATTTTACTAAATAAGTTATAAGATAAATATGTCTCAAGTAATCTCATGAGACAAAACGCAAAGCAAATTGTACCTACTCAAAATAATTTCATAAGATATATTATGGTACTCTAATATCTATATAGAAGAAACCATTTACAATATTACAATAGTAACAAAAAAATTAAATAACAATAAGATTAAAAATGATTTCATAATAAGCACCAGATTAGTAAATTGGGAAAATGTATTTATAATCTCTAATGGTATGATATATGGTGATTGCATCTATATATAATAAATGACTCCATTAACATAACGTAACTAAATTATCGTAATGATTGTAACTTCTATGAATGATGAGTTTTCTATAGTTGTAGAAATGCACAATTTATTTTAACTAAATTAATACACCAAATTATTAAGTACCTATTAGGGAATAAGAAAATTTCACTCATAATCCTTAATGGCATGATGTATGGTGGCTGTTGAATCTATGTAAAAATTGACAAAATTAGTAACATGTAAATATAATTATATGATCAAGAACGATATACATGCTTATGAAAGTTTAGATTTATCATTGACCACCAATGTTGCTAAGATAAAAGAAATGTAGAAATTGATTTGAATTGCTCAAATAATTTGGAAAATGAGTTTCATTGGGTGTTGCTTAGACTGTCAACTCTATATTATAAAGTAATAAATGTGTTAATTGGCATCATGTATCATAAGCAAAAAATTTATCTAATCATATTCACTAGAATAATATGTTACTCATCTTGACCTTTTATCCGCATTGGGGAATATTCATTTCTTAGATTTTTCTTCTTCTTCTTCTTCTTCTTTCTTGAACTTTTAAGTTTTTCATAAGTTATTCTTCCATTTTCTTTCCTTCAAAGGCATTTAATACCAAAACATTGCATAAAGAAGTCTCATTATCATCATCAATAGTATCATCAACCACAATCACACTCGATCGGTATATAATAGCTCAATTTTTGTATTTTTCATGTTCTTCGACACTACTTTCATAGTGTTTACATTTTTAGCTCATAAACTTATTAGTTCAAAAAATTGTTGCATTAACGTGGAAAATCGACTAAATCTAGATGAACCTAGTAACATTAAATGAGATTTACCACTTACAATCGCTTGTTTAGCTCTTTTAGTTCATCTTTTCAAAGTATAAGCAAATGGAATGCTCGTAATTGACATGTTCTCAATTAGCATTTTCAATTCATGACGATACAACCACCCTTTTGTTTGGATTGCAATGTGTTTGTGCACATGTACCATTCCTATAAGGTTTTCGAATTTGGCTTCAAAGTTGGCTCATCCACATTGAGATTCTCTTTTGATCATATTTGACTATTTCTTTAAGTCATTGAGAAATAAGTTTTTTCTTAAACTTAGAGTTAAATTTTGGGTGTTGGTTTATTGCCTCGGATGCTTTGGTTATGAAAATTCTGTTTTAGGCTATGGATACAAAATCATGATATTTTTTGTTTCTTTCACTAGCCAACTAAGCAATATTATATAGAAAAGAGATGAGTGTACAAGATAATCACAAAAACTATCCAGAAATTACAAAACCAAAAGTGAGAGTATTGGTGGATTTAACTAGAAGAACAAAAGGAGGATTGGACACTTTTTATATTTAAAGAAAGGTTCCTTCTAGCTAGTTCATGGGCTGTCATGTTTGCTGAGCTTGGATTCTAACTTGCTGTTACGGAGGACTTCTCTGTCACAATGTCTTAACATGATTTATGATGGCTTCCATTGACCAAGAAGACTCTGAAGAAGATATACTTTGATTACATTTAGGTTATCTCACCTAAATTGATGTGTCGCCAGCTTCCTGATCTTGCAAGTAGAGATTAAATTTTTGTTACCCATGCTTCTCCTTGTTCTGTTGTGAGTTTATCTCCAAGATCCAACCAACATCAGCACCTCTTTAAAATGATCTTTTCTATTGCTGACGCTGAACGTGTTTCTTGTATATATACAGCATCAAAATTGGTTTTAGCACTTAATAAAAAAAAAAAAAATTTGTTCTTAGCAGTTCCTTGGTGGTCTACTCCAAATAAAATCCTTCTTGATGTCTTTTCCTACAAGTGTAATTAAGCATTTAGTGTACTTCTCTGTGAAATATCCAATATGGAATTTTCTTGAGCTTGTTATCGTCCTTAATGCATTTATCTAATCTAAAAGCAGCCTTTCCATGTTTGCAAGATTCCTCCACATTCACAAATAATCTGTAATTAGGAGTCTAGAGATTTTATAAGGCTCTCTATCTCATGATAAGCTAGACCAATCTTACTTGGATCTAGAATTGTTTCGACCCATTCCATTGTCTGTCAATTTTGAAGGTTATCAGTTCTAATGCCTTAACAACCATACTTGTCTAGCCACATGACAATAAAAAAGTACACATTTGCTGCTTTCAGAGAGGACATTATAAAGGAGACTTTAGTTTGTGTTTACTTGTTGACCAAAGTGAAACTTTTTTGGCAATGGTAGAACTCCAATTATTGCATCTGCAACCTTTTTCGAGATTTGATTTTACCAATTAGTTTCCACATGTTTTGTTTGCACACCAGTTACCTATCCAAACTAGTAAGAGGTAGCCGTTACAATTCCAGATTCAATAGTGTAATCTCCATATATGTTTCGGTAGCCAAATTAACATATTTTCAAGTTTAGTGTAACTTAAGGGGATTCTCGGGATACTTATGCTTTAATTACGTGATAATAACTCCAACTTCCATCCTTCCTCCCCTTCTCATATTACATGCTTTAATTATGTCCTAATTGATCATGATTCGACATTAAAAATATATTGATTTTTCCCCAATAACCAAATACTTTTGTCTGTAAATATTATATGCTTTAATTATGTTATGATATAGTTTTGGTAATTTTTTCGAAAGTGGCCGCCTATGCCACTCTTTTCCAATTTACTTGCAAATATGTATATATACATCACATGGTTGATCTTGTTTGTTTGTGTATATATACATATCACATTTGTTTGCTTGTGTCTCTTCTCTTAAATTTGTTCTTTGTTCATGTCACTTTACTAATAGATGAGTTCATCAAAGGTATTTTGGAGCTCGGAAGATGTAGAAATCTTTTGTAACTTGTGCATCGAACAAATTGAAAAAGGTAATCGTCCTGCAAACAACAAAAGAGATAGATGGACAGTCATAATTAATAAATTTGAGGAGCTAACAGACAAAAAGTATGATAAAGAAAAATGAAGAGTAAGTAGGATAACCTCAAGGAAGAATGGAAAAGATGGAGGTCATTGCTTTACAATGAAATTGTACTAAGATGGGATTTAAGGAAGAAAACCATTGATGCGAATGACGAATGGCGGGAGAGTAAAATTCAGGTTTTTCTCATTTCTTTTTTTACTTTCATGTTAAGCTCGCCTTTAATGATACAACTTATGCAAATGTTTCATTATAACATGCTAATTCAAAGTTTAAGGCTTTTAGGATGAAAGGCATACATCCTAATCTTGAAGTAAAGTTAGATATGATGTTTAGAGATACAGTTGCTACTGGATGAATCACATGAAATCCTGCACAAGGTTTATGTGTTGATAATGATGTGGAGACTACACAACCTTGTATCGATGATGTTGTAGGATTTACTAATGAAAACTTGGAGGATCATGTGGATGAAACCGTTGTTAAACCAATTGGAACTCAAACTCGTAAGAGAGCCACACAGACTTCAAAGATGTAAGCTCGAGGAAAGAAAGATAATAAATTGAGTACAAGAGAGGAGCTCGGAACACAAATTAACAAGCTACTTACAATTGTTGAGAGTAGGAGCACTACTAGTGCTGCATCCAAAGCAACCAGTTTAGTCGGTCCTTATGAGAACCTCATAGAGATATTGGATTCCATACTTGAGATTGTGGAAGACGAAGACTTGTACTTTTTTTCAATTTCTCATTTAAAGGAAAAGATAAATAATAGACAAGTTTTCATGAGCTTAAAGGATGATGCAAAGAAAGTAAAGTATCTCAAATATGAGATGAAAAAAGAATCAAGTCTTCATAGATAGAAGGATGTTCGCATCTTATTGTTTTCATGTTTAAAGCTTAGTAATTCCACTTTGTTTGTATTTATGGATCTTTATTTGCAACCTTTGTGAACCTAATTTCAATTAATGTTTGATGTTAGAATTGTTTTCATTTGGTGTTCTCTTAATGTTATAGTTTGCATATATGTGATGGTTAATATATTGTTTCTTTTTATATTTTGTTACTTGAAGCAGTTATGGATGATTCACATACAAGGGAAAATCATGAACAAGAGAAAAATGAATTATGGGATCTTATCTTAATCACTCAAGCTGCAATTTTTTATCAAGCGACCAACTTTTGCAAACAACCTTGCATGACTTCAACATATACAAATTATGTATGGTTAAAAGAATTGATGGGCGAAAATGGTAATCCGATAAGGTGTTACAATATGTTTAGAATGCATAATATTGTATTTAACAATTTAACGCATGATTTAGTAACATGTTATGGCATTCAAGAATCTAGGAATCATGATGTTAAAGAAATGGTTGATATGTTTCTTCATATTTTAAGACATGGTATAGGTAATAGATTAGCACAATAGCGTTTTCAACGCTTTGGGGAAACCATAAATAGGTACTTAAGCTTAGTTTTAGATAAAATATGTGATATGGGAAAATATTTGATCCAACTAACTTATCCACAATATAGAAAAGTTCCAGAAAAGATCAAGAAAGATCAATGATTTTATTAATATTTTAAAGATTGCATTGGAGCTATTAACGGTACACATATTCCAGCGGTTGTACCTAAGTATAATCAAATTCGTTTTATTGGTCGAAAAGGAACAACAATTCAAAACGTGTTAGCCATATGTAATTTTAATATGGAATTTGTCTATGTTTGGGCCGGTTGGGAGGAAAAAGCTCATGATACCCGTATATTTTATGAAGCTATTGGAAAACGTGACACACATTTTCCCCATCCTCCTCTAGGTATATTAGTCAATGGTTTATATACATCAATATATCTAATTGGCATATGTTGATTAAATTTACAATATATTTATGTAAGTAAATATTACTTAGTAAATGTTGAATATCTAAATCCTACTGGTTATTTGGGGCCATATAAAGAAGTTAAATATCATTTGTCGAGTTTCGAGAAGGTCTTTCACCTACGGGATATCGAGAAGTGTTCAACTATGCCCATTCCTCGCTACGCTCAACAATTGAGCGAGCCTTTGGTGTATTAAAACAGAAGTGGGGGATTTTAACTGGCAAAAGAACGCTTCAAGTGCCATAACTTTAGCCAAATGGACACTTAAATGCCATAACTTACGAAAGGTACACTTAAGTGTCACATTCGAAGAAAAACGGATCACTTGAGTGCCACTCCGGCCAAAGTCCGGCCAAAACGCCAACGTGGCGTTTTTCCGGCGAACCGCGCCCAAAACGACGTCGTTTTGCACGCGACGTGGCCAAAACGGCGTTGTTTTGGGCTGACGTGGTAAAAAAAAAATTAAAAAAATTAATTTAATTTAAAATTAAATTTATTTAAAATATTTAAAAATAATAATTTTAAAAATAAATTTCTTGAAATATTAAAAAAATTTAAATTTAAAAAATTTAAATTTTAAATTAAAAAAAATTTAAAAAAAGGAAAAGGGAGAGCGGGCGAGGGATTAGCCCTCGGCCGCCGCCTGGCACCCGTCCGCCGCCGCCGGAAGGCCGGCGACGACGGGGGAGGGTCGGCCGAGGTCGCCGAGCCACGCCGGGGGGTCGGCGACCCGGCGGCCGATCGGCGACGAGGGCTTGCGAGCCCTCGCCGGATCTAGGCGAGGGCCGCCGACCCTCGCCGGATCGGGGCGAGGGCTGCCCGGCCGAGCTAAGGGCCGCCGCCCGCCAGGGGCGACCCCGCCGAGCTGCGGCCAAGGTGAGCGAGGGCCGACCCTCGCCGGATGCGGGCGAGGGCTGCGACCCTCGCCCGATCTAGGCGAGGGCTCGCGAGCCCTTGCGTCCGGTCGGTCGAGGTCGCCGGCCCTAGCTAGGGCCGACGACCCCGGCCAACCCTCCCCCCCGCCGTCGCCGGCCCTTCCGTGGTGGCGGGGCGGTGGCGGCGGCGATGGCGAGGGCTAATCCCTCAACCGCCTCCCCCTTTCTTTTTTTTTTTTAATTTTTTTTAAATTATTAAATTTTTAATATTTCAACTAAATTTAATTTTAAATATTTTAAATAAATTTAATTTAATTAATTGTTTTTTTTGCCACGTCAGCCAAAATAACGCCGTTTTGACCACGTCGAGTACAAAACGGCGTTATTTTGAGCTCGTTCACGCCGGAAAAGTGCCATGTCAACATTTTGGCCGGATTTTGGCTGGATTGACACTCAAGTGATCCATTTTACTCCGATTTTGGCACTTAAGTGTACCTTTCGTAAGTTATGCTACTTAAGTGTCCCTTTGGCCAAAGTTAAGGCACTATAGGGGTCCGCGCGTCGATTTTAACTCATATGCCATGTTATCCATATGAAAAATAAGTACAAATTGTGGTAGCGGCAATGACTTTACACAATTATATACGGAGAAATAACGTGACTGATACGGATTTTGAACAAGTAGAATTGGATCCCAATTATGGATATTCAGTTGACCATGACGATGCAAATGAAGGGGTGGGTGCTTCAAATTTGTATGCATCTCCGGACATAACACGTTTACGTGATGAAATAGCCATAAGTTTACAAAGTCGTTGATGTTTGTAATATTAAGTATAACGTTTTTTTTTTCTTAACATATATGCCCTTGTTTACTACCATGAAATGACTCTTTCTAATTAAATTTGTATGAGAGAAACTTTGTTTTATTTTTCTTAATGAATACCTCCCTTTTTATATGCGGTGTTTACTAAAAAAAATAGCATTTACAATCGGTCGCTTTATCATCCACTGAATAAGTTTACTTTTTTTTTTTTTTGCTATATCATTTTTATCTTTTGACAATCAATAGCTCAACTTTTTTATTAATATACTAGAATGATAATTAATTAACGAAGATGATTAATACTATAATAATTAAAAAAAATTTATTCAAAGTTGAAAACAAATCTAAAAGAACCCTAGGCCAAAAGTTGAGCTTTGCATCTAATCTATAATCAAATTCTCTTAATATAATTTTTAAATAAATTTACTAATATGTATCTTTTACATTATTTTCAATATGAAAATGTAAAAGGTTATATAGCCATTGTTTCTTTTTTTGCAATTTTAAAAATACTAAAACTAAAAATTTAATTTGGTCACACCATAGGGCTTTTCAAATATATGTTTATCAAACAGTCTTGCATTTCTTTAAAGTACTTTTCAGTTATAGTTTACCAAACAGTCTAGTATTTTGGAAAACCCCTTTACCTCAAAGGTATTTACATTCTCCCAATGGCATTTTCAGAAAGCTGAACCAAACGGGCCCTAAGTATGTTGAAGAGTGAGAAGAAATATAATTTGCTTAATCTCTAAGACTTTATCTGTTGTACTCATTTGTAACTATGCAAATGAGCTGTTAAGTTTTAAATTAATGGCTTATGTTAATCTATATCTAAACAAAGTTAGTTGCATAAGATTAAACTGAATAATTTACTTTTTTTCCAGTGTGAAAATATTTAGAAAGCCACATCAGCCTTTTTGGAGGTTTTTTTTTTTTTTTTTAAAGTTTTGAGTGGGGGTTGGAGGTGGGAGTAGCATTGGGATGCTTCTCATCCACAAATATGGTATTGATTCAAGACATTTGCAATATCACTCTATAAGTTTTGACTATAATTTAGGTAAGGACGCTATCATATGCCTTACACACATTGTCTAACCATAGGAACATAAACACCACTTCTCCGGAGGCAAATTACACAATTCTAGGGACCTAAGATCTATAAATTCATGACACAATGCATTTTTTTCATCCTTAATTAATCATAAGGCTGGAAAGACAAAACATTTAGTACCCAGTAGAGGCAGAAAGCAAGGGTGGCCTAAGAGAGAGCGAGGCATCATTCGGCATGGTTTGGTTGAACATCAGATGAGGTGGATGCAGAAACGTTTGTTGGGCGGCAAAGGCAAGGAAAAAAAACCTTGAATCGAAATAAAACACTAAATTTACAAATTGATGGAAAAAAAAAAAAACCACACACACAATGTTGGAGAAAATGTAAGAAAATTGGTACCTAAGAAGAGTGGTTCATCGGCCGGCAGTGGCACGGTTCGTTGGGTGATGCCTTGAGTTTTTGAGTGGACAATGGAAAACTTGTGGGTAGTGATTTCTCGTGTCAATTATATGGCCTAGATACATCCAAAAGATCAAACCCAGAAAAGGAAAGGTGAAGATTTTGGACTCGCCTCACTAGCACAACAAAAGCACATTGGTAAGACCACTTGTCACCACGGCAAGGGTGAGAATAGGGACGGACAAAAAAAAAAAAACCTAAGGTCGAACAAAATCCTCAAATTATAAATAAATAAAAAAAAAAATACAATGTTGGAGAAAATATAAGAAAATTAGTAGTGAGGTAGAGGCATAAGCGGAGTGGTTCTTTGGGCAGCGGCGAAGAGGGTGAGAGTGAGTTGAGAGAGATGAGTGAATGCAGATGTAGAGGCAATGGATAAGGCAGATGCAGAGGCAGCGGATGAGGCAGATGCAAAAGCAACATTGACGAGGTGGTTTGTTGTGGGCTCTGTTGTACGTTAGAGAAAGAGTGAAGGGTAGAGTGACCTGGAGAGATTCTTAGGAAGGAAACGGTGTTAGTGGATGTAAAGGAAGTGTGTTAGAAGCGGATGCAAAAGCGGCGGCAGTGGCATGGTTCATTGAATGATGGGCTTCGTTGTCCATTGGAGAGAGAGCGAAGGGCAAGAGTCGAACGAAAAAATGAAGAGAGAGAAAGTCCAATGATTCCATTCAAATTAATTGTAAGAAAGAAGGATCTCAAGTGGAGCCCAGCTAATATTTACTTGTGAGAGAGTCAAATTTTTAAATTGACCAGGAGACAATGCATCTTGCTAGGCCCAATGAGATTTCCGAGAGAAAATAGGGATCTTGATGGGAATTTTGCAAGAGATGCAACCAAAATTTTTTATTTTCCAAAGGAAGTTTAATTCAAAGCAATTCAGACGTGTGTTGAGTGAGTGGACTATCTGGAATCATTAATACTATTTTTCTTTGAAAATTTCATTATGACCAAATGCCATAAGGTTCATTAATGAACACTTTGGATGGAAAGTTAATAGAGATAAAGCGTGGAATTAAGACTAAACCTAAAGTTGAAGATTTTTTTTTTTCTTTTTTTGGTATTGGGCCTTCTTTTATGACATGGCATTTGACAATGCAATGCCAAAGGCCCTTAGGGGCTTCAAAAGCATTTTGGCTAGGCAAATAGGGTTTGGTAAATTTTTTGGAGAATTTTGGAAGAGATGCAAATGCATTTCAAAATGCCTCCAAAGGCCTTTAATTCAAAGCAATTCTAGAGGTGTTTTGAGTTTTCAACATCTTCAGAATATTAATACTTTTTTTTCCTCAAACTCTACCATTGCCAAACTTTCATAATTTCAAAAGTGTCCTCACCTTGCATGACATCACCAACAAGGCTATATCTAGTTGTTGGCAACTCAAATGTGGCGTCGGCAGTCTTACATGAGATTGTGTGATCTTAGGGAGGTGGCGTGAGATTGTGCGACTCCTAGCAACTCTACGTGGTTCTTGCCTAAAGTTGTGCAACTTGAGGCAATGGTCACCAATGCCAAAACCTTTGTAGGTTTTGATTTTTTGTATTTCTGTTAAAGAAATAGCAATTGTCCTTTACAAAGTGTGAATTTCAAACACTATTTAAACCAAAATTGCATCTCAATACACTTTTAAATTACAATCCAACAAATATTATGTGCATTTAGAAAACCTCTTTAACCTAAATTCCATTGCATTTTCCCAAAGAATTCTTTCAAAAGTCAAACTTAATACACACTTTTTATCTAAATTTTCAACAGCTTGTGTATATTCATGCAAAGAAACTGCTTTTATCTTGATGAGGCCATGGTGGCGAGTAGGCCAACCTCAAACCCTTCGGATCCTAGATAACATGGAGTAATTATGACTTAATGCGAATATTTCGACCCCTATGTGATAATGCTCTCCGAAGCGATGAAAAAGTTCTATTTGAAGATATATGCTTCCTGTTCTTGAACTTTTTTACTTGAGCACATTTTTGACATTTCACGTTATTTCTTTGGGACAAGGCCCATGGAAGTTGGACAGGCCCAATACCTCCTCCTCGTCCTCCTCCCGCTGCTCTGTTCGCGTCTCTCTTTCTCTCTTTCTCTCTCATCTTCCGGGACTCTCTTTGTCATTGCATTATCGCAAGCAATCTGCAGAGTCAAGAAATTCTCCATCCTCTTATCCTCAACATCCACCAAAACCAACAAAAGCGTCCGTCAGCTCGCTCCCTCCTCGTCATTGCTCCTCCTCCCCAAGCCATGTAGCATCATGCAAGACCCACTTTCCCTCCATTTCAATCATCCCCATCACTTCCCCCTCTCTCCCCATGATCTCCCCTCTCCGTCTCTCCACCCACCAAGAACCCTCCGCCTCCCCGTCGCCGCCGTCTCCTCCAAATCCTCCTCCTCCTCCTCCTCCTCGCCGCCGCCGCCGCCGCCGCCGCCACCATCTCCCTCCCTCCCAAACCCCCCAAGACCACCGTAGTCCATTCCCCCTCCCCCTCCTCCCCCTCCTCCCCCTCCTACCCACCTCCCCTCCCACGCCGAATTCGAGGAGAAGATGCTCTTCCTCGACTCCTTCGGCATCGACTTCTTCTCCCTCGTCGGCCGCCACCCCGCCGTCGCCGCCGCCCCCCTCCCCGACCTCAAGTCCACCGTCCACTTCCTCTCCTCCATGGGCTTCACCGCCGTCGACCTCCGCCGCATCGTGGGCATGTGCCCCGAGGTCCTCACCTCCCGGGTCTCCGACGTCCTCCCCGTCCTCACCTTCCTCCTCCGCGAGGCGAAGGTGAACGGCTCCGACCTCCGGAGGGTCGTCAACCGGCGGCCGCGGCTGCTCGTCTGCAGCGTCAAGCACCGGCTCCGCCCCACCCTCTATTTCCTCCAGAGCATTGGCATCGCCGAGGTAAACAAGTATACTTCTCTGCTGTCCTGTAGCGTCGAGGATAAGTTTGTCCCCGGATCGAGTACTTCAAGAATGTCGGGTTCTCGCATCGGGACGCGATCGTGATGTTCAGGCGGTTCCCGCAGTTGTTCTGTTACAGTATAAAGGAGAATTTGGAGCCTAAGTTCAATTACTTCGTGGTGGAGATGGGCAGGGACTTGAAGGAGTTGAAGGAGTTCCCGCATTATTTCTCGTTTAGCTTAGAGAATAGGATCAAACCTAGGCACCAATGCTGTGTCGAGAAGGGGGTTTGTTTCCCTCTCCCAGTATTGTTAAAGACCAGCGAAGAACAGTTTCAAAAAAGACTGGACATTTGTTGTAACTCATCGTTGCCCCTGTCCTCATCTCCCTTGTGGTGTACAAATTGTGAAGCTTGATTGAAAATATAGAGGATGTTGCGATTCTTGCAGCTGGAAATTCTTTCAAAACATGATGTGCCCGTGATTCTGTTTTTGGTCTACATGGTGAGAAAAATCTGATTTGCTGTAGGGTGCGCTAATCACTTCTTTCTTGAAATGTGAGTTACAATGCCACAGTGCTTGCATTTGATATGGGTGTATCAGGTGCTTGGTGTTGTGTTATGTCATGTATCTTCATTTTCATAGTGATTGCTGAGTTAGGAGTTGATTGCTTCTGACTCTTGTGACTGAAAGAAACTGGACGGAAGTGGCAGAGGCTCTTCTGCAGCCCAACATGTGAATGGTAAATGGTGCCTATTCACTAAGCTCAGAACATGTGTCATTCGACTTTATAGTTCTTGTTTAAACTATTGATTATGGATGGAAATTGTCACAGTGACTGGCTGTAGCCATTAGCTATGAGTAAAAGCTGCCAGGAGAGGAGATACAATCTTTCATGAGAGAGCAACAACAGGCAAAGCTTACATGTTTGATGATGTCTTTATTTGACCCATTAACAGCTAGTACTCCCACATCTTTGGTTGAGTTCTTGTAGTTTGTTCTCTGATCTTCAGCTGCTGAAGTTCTATGCTTGATTGATTGACATTTATTCAAATCAGAAGCATCTTCACTACTCTTGTAATTGAACTGATCATTTAACCAATTCTAACTTCTATTCTTGTGAATAGGAACACATTGCCTGGGATAAAATCTGCATTAGTTCATGCCAAAGTCTGTTTCTTGTGAGTCTGCATTAGTTCATGGCAAACTCTCTCTCTCTCTCTCTCTCTCTCTCTCTCCCCCCCCCCCAACTGGTCCCTGCCTCCTATTTGTGGGCTGGAGGAAGTGGTGAATATAGTACAGAGAACTTAGTGTCAATCTTTCACTGTAGTGGACCAACAAATGTTAGATATACCAACACAATGCTCTGTTGTCTCCTTTTTTCATTCTGAATACTAAAAACTCCTTGGAAAAGCAGATTGTCCTGTTTAAGCTATCCCACTATTATTCCAGTGAGCTGTATGTCCTATCCACGTCCCATATGGCAATGAGTTTGGAATGGTGTAAGTTATATTGGAGCATGAAACCTTGTGGCATTGATGGTTTGGATTTTGGGTGTAGAGATTCCACTAACCTGTAAAAAGTAGTCCAAACCTTTTGGGATGTGGGCCTCTTATTTCATGTAATGTTTAGGAGGAAAATATATGAAGAAAGGGTCATCACAGGAGTGCTAGTTGATTTTGTGCAGATTTATTAGTTGGTCTTCCAGCATTATTTGTGCAGTAGTTATTGATCTTTAAAGGTGCCACTTTGTGAGATCATATCCATTGAGAATTATATGATTATTCTGAATTGTTCCCAGTTGCTTGCCTGTTTATTCTTGCTTATGCCCAGTACAGAAATGTTTAGTTCACATGTCATTTTTCTGGAAGAACCTGAAATTGGTTTAGCAAATAGCTACGGCTTTAATTCTCCTAGTTTACACGCTAGGAACTTTGTCACTCGATAGTATTTGCTCTTGAAATTCTTAAAACACCTCTATTTCATCTCATTTTGGAGGAGAAATATCTAGATGATAATTGCATGTTTTCTCCGATGGTTACCATTAAAAAGGATGTGGTGATGTCTCACATTAGCGTAGATCCTTTTTGCAGTATGGCAATCTTGAATCCATGTCTCAGTTTGTGTGTTGAGTCACTATTTTATGTAGAATAAAGGGCATGAAAAGGCATGAACTTGACTTCAAGCTTGAATTTAAGGAAAATAGAAGTTGAGCAAATTAGGTTGCTTCGACTAGCCCAGAATGTCTCACTGATCGAATCCGTTGTCTTTAAAATCTATCTTGGTGACTAAAAATTCAAACTGTAGTATTTCACTTGATACAAGCATTGAAAAATACACAAAAGAATCTCACGCCAATGAACTACATCCAATAATTTTACACTATGGAAAATGAGAAAAGGGTGTTTCAGATTGTGGTTTTGTACAGTGATTTGTATTCTTCAAAGGCGTGGCTCTCAGCGCCTATAATGAAGATGAGAGCTTGCTGCCGAGATGAGATCCTGGTTCTTCTGGCATGTTGTCATCAATAATGTGCATGTACTCCGTTATGGCGTCGCACTGCACTTGAACAGTGTTTGATCTGGGTGCCTAGTACTCATGCCTCTTGGTCTTCCCTGGCTTGTAGAAAGTGGGGGTTTCGTTTGGTGGTGGGAGTGGATTCTTCTTGCTCTTCTGCAAAAAGGTTGAGTTTAAGACATGATAGGCAATCTGGATTAAGTGCGCTATGATCTTGATGTTGCTGTCACAGTTACATGACTTATCCATAGGAGATTCGAAATAGTGGCATATGTGAGAGGGATGTGCAATGGGACTTTGGAAAATCACAATGCATTCTCGTTGTTATATTCACAATCTCACTCTCTACTCGAAACAACTGATATGCCCTTATCGATTTCATGCTTTGTGAATGTAAATTCTACTCGATGAACTTATATCAAGCACAAAACTGCCTATTACTTTGTTGATGCCATTGCATCAAATCAAATACTAGCATGAGCAAGTTAGAGCTATAAGCAGACAACAGGCAAATGATGAAGAGTAAAGTCTCACCTTGGTGATGGATTGTGTCTTCTTGCTAGACTGACCAGCCATGTACTCGAGGACTTGGAAGAATGACTGCTTACCCAATTCCGAGCAGTTCTGATAATAGAAGAAGGCCAAATCCCAGGCTTTGTCTCGCCATTGTGTCAACCTCGTCTCAAAGTCCGTCTCATGGTCCGTCACGAATGGGCGCAGCAGCCTTTCGTAGATGTAGCCACTTCCCTGCAAGAATAGATTGCCACGTAAACTATGAACCCCACGCCGGATGCGAACAAGACCCATCAAATCCCATTCGGTTCAGTTACCTTAGTTTTCGGATACCACAAGTAGATGATAAACGCCAGCTTGAGCTCGCCATACATCGGCACCCTAAGGGATCAATCACACAGACATTAAGGAACAGAATCGTTGCATCCTAGAACAGAGAGAACGTGGAGCAGAAGCAGAATTTGCTTACCAGGAGATTACCGCATCCGCAATTCTCTCCAATATCGTCAGGATTGCCATGATTATCCTGCATATACCGCAAACAAGATCAGCAGTTGACAAAAACGGAACCAATGTTCGAAAGTCTAGTTAGCTACTCCCTAACCCCAATAGCTGAAGTTCGTTTAGACAGGCCATGTACGATTATTATCCAGAGTAATAACTACAACAGATCTATAGGTAGGTTGAGCTAATTGACTATAGATGACCAGGTTTGCCAAAAATTAGGCCGGCGCAGACCGAATTCAAAAAAGTAGCTGAATTTCTTGATAGTAGTAAAATAATCCGATCCAATCCAATACGCCGTAACTACACCACGTAAAGTACGAAGAGGCGTTTCTGGGAATTACCAGTATTGACACCAGAAGCGGAGTTCGTCGCTGTGGGCTCTGCTTTTCTCCATCGTCTTGAAGCACTGAAATGCTGGGTAAGCGTACCCCAGGATCATCCTGCCGAAACCAGCGAAAACGGGATTCAGGGAGATTGATTGATATTGCAATCTTCGAACCAAAGATTCGTGATCTCCAACACAAAAGAAGAAACGAAAAAAGAACCGGGCATTAAAAAAACAGGTGGATTCACGACTTACAGGAGGGATCGCGTGATGAAATCTTCCATCATCTTCTTCAGTCAGACCAGACACCCTTTGGTCGAAATCTTTTTCTTTATCTCACTGTCGAAAGGGAGTCAAGAAAAGATTTCCGGGTCACCAATACTTTGTATAAAGGAAATGGAATTCTGCAGAAAACTATGCTAAGTTCGTCTAGAAGAGAGCAGAGCGCACGAAGAAGAAAGAACAATTACCAGCGACCCAGCAGCACTCAGTATCTCCAGAAATTCCTATTCCTGCGGCCTCTCCAGAAAATGAAAAAGAAGAAGTCGCAAGGCAGATTCGAGCGGAGTTGGATTCAGGAATTCGTCTTGCTTGCAAAAACAGGAAGTTGATGACGGAGTCGGGTTGGGGCGTCTCCGAACGCGACCAGAGTTTAAGGCTTTGAAGGGAGGAGGACCTTACTTGCACGGAAGAGATTGGTAATGCAGAGGAGGAGGATGTGGACCGCGTCGCGGAAAACGAGAAAGATTTAAGAAGCGGGGAGTTCGTCAACCAGGGGTGGATGTCTTTGTTTATTCTGCAGAAGACTAGTCCTCGCTCAAGGTTCCTTCGCATCTATATATATATACAGAGAGATAGAGAGAGAGAGACGCTGAATAAAGTGCCAAAAAAATGGAAGGAGGGGTCGCGTTTTCTTGGGGAGGACGCTTCGGTTGTAGTTTAACACGCAATTCAGCGAGCACAGAGAGAGAGAGAGAGAGAGAGAGAGAGAGAGAGATCACAGGGGAAGGCATTTCCTGGGATTCTTGCTTTTCCGGGCAGGGCCGGAAGAGCAGTTGGGCCGTTTCCGGTCCGAACAGGGGGCGTCCTCGTCAATTCGGCACGTGACCATGATGATGCCACTTGTCTGCGTGGTTCGACTTCGACACGTGATTGTCTGACCATAATGACAAAACCGTGCTTTAGGCTACTTATCCGAAGGAAACGACATAATTACAAACTATGCTCTATTACCGCTCTTGTTATGTAAGGGATCTAAGGGTAATAATATCATTTTCCAATTATGCATGCCTGTCTTTTGATTTCTTATGCACACATATAAGTTAGATGGAGAGACATATGATGCAAATCCAACGGTTTTATAATAAAAACACAAGATTTTTTTATTGATCCCATGGATAGAATGCCTGTTCTCCCTTGCTACACCAATTGAGCGTGCTTTTAGGCCTCAAATTCGAAACCCACAACTAGTGCATGTAGAGGTAAACTTGCTTGCACTTTGGTAATAAATTTGTCAAATGAAATTGTACTCATGAAGGGGTCATCATTCTCTTCTCTTCAAGTGTCTCAAGTACCCTTTCTTTTTAGTTGTGTTTTGATAAATATTTACCATCCGAAAAGAGGAAAAAACGGAGTCTTTGTCTAAAGAAATGCCCAACAACAATGGATTGAGATCCTTTACCATCGGAAGATAAACTAACTCCTTAATAAATGACTCATTAGCAAAGAAAATGAATTAAAGGACTGAGTTTAGTCGACATCACCAACTTAGCTTCACTCATTAAAAAACTTAACCCCGAGCTCCCATTTCCTTCTTTCTCTGCTAATGTCTTTTTTCCCTTCTCCAAACTTGCATTTTGTCGAACTTATCACTTGTCAATTTTCGTTTTAGCATCGCAATGCAAGGCAGAGTATAATATTTTCCTTGAAAGTTACTTTTTAGGTATTAACGTTGTGAGCTATAAGTAAGTCTCAGTTCTTTATCTATTAATCCTGTTGGGAAATTAGATTTATAATTTACAATTTACATCAAAGGACAACGTAAACATGTCCAATTCGACTTTGAAAATTACGTGATGATCATTGGCATTAAGTTAATCACATAATCATCATGATTAATTGAGAGAAATTGACCGTGTCCAGGGATCTCCTTTCCTCGGATTTTCTCTCTTGGCCGTTATTAACGACCGGTTCCCCAACCGGTCCACTACAGGAATGCGTCAATTACTTTTTCTTTTGGCTCTAATTTCTTTTCTTTTTCCCCTCTTTTAATCTTTAATGAAATTGCCCTTTTTTCTTTTCTTTTTTTTGGGACTCTTCGCTTTGGGGGGAAGTGGGACCCGCGAAAGTTAAAGAATTAATTATTAAAGTAGAGTAAGGGTATAATAGTCAATTTAACCGCAATTATCTTACTGTGTCTTCACGGAGAAGACAGAAGACACGCGATGACCGTGATTCAATACGTCATTTTGGGGACATCGACTTTCGATTTGGAGGGCGGCTGAGCTACTTCAGAGGCTTGGTTTTTTTTTTTGGTTCTATGTATTTGTCTTTTTTCTTTTCTCGTATGTCGTTGAGACAAAATTAATTATCTAATTAATAGGAAGGGGGGTTTCAAATTACCTAAATTTCGATAAATCAATTGAACATCATCATTGAATTTTTACGTTCAAAAGATCGTCGTCGTGGCCGTGTCCAATTGTTGGCCCTGTCCAAGCGTGCAGGGGGTACACCCCGCCGGGGGTGGGGATTCAATCTCACATCCGGGTTGCGTGTGTGTCTACGTGTGTGAGTATTTAAAATGGTGAAAAGGAGATTCGAGCGACACCCATCTTTGCTTTGTTCAAAGAAAGAAGCTTTACATGAGTTTTACACAAAGACAATTGGATTTAGAGAGGGGTCGTGGAAAAAATTATCAAAAAAGTTCTAAGCCTATTGTATAATGGACAATTTAATCTTAAATTTTTTAATTGTGTCAATTTCGTCTCGAACCTTTTGAAGATTGATCAATTTAGTGTTAAACATTTCAATTATATTAATTCAGTCATAAATCTTTTGATAATTTGATAATTTGACAATTCAATCCTAAATCTTTTGAAAACTTGCAAATTTAGTCTTTGTAGCCAATTATTCAAATTTTAGGTCTAGAATTTTTTTGACAATAATCTTAAAGTTGTTTGACTTCATTTTATTCCTCTTATTGTATTTTTTTCTTGCACGGTATTGCACAATAATTGTCGAATTTACTCACTCCAACTGGCAAATTTAATTGATAGTAAGACTAGAATTAGAAAATTAGGGTTTGCTCGACATGGTTGGATGATTGCTCAAAGGGTCAACGAGGTCATCCTCTTATTTCTCATAGTTCTTTTTTATTGCCTTCATGCAATTCGTTTGTTGCATGCATATGCAAGTTGCAACCACGAGCATTGGTCAAATCTATAGAAGCTTCCTCCTATCTCAAATAAATCACATCTATACATCACATCTTTGACACAGACATTCAATAGAAGAAAAAAAGAAAAAAGAAAAAAGAATTGACCAAGTAAAACGAGATGGAAATGAAGAAGGGAAATTAGAATACTAATCACAGTTATCAACATATTGCAATATAGTTAGGGCAACACGAAAAATTAATACATTTACTCTCAGCTAATATTCAATTTGATTTCTGAACCTTAACCTTAATTTTATTTAAATTTTAGTTCTTGTACCCTCGAGTTAAATCGATTTAGTCATTCTAATCAATTTGGTTCTTGAATCCTCATTTGTCAATAGGACTTTGTGCATCGGTTGCCAAGGTTTTAATGCGGGAGTTGCAGACCCCTTTGCCCAATTGGGCGAGGTAAGCACTCTCCTGTTGTTGTTGTGCCAATGTTCGCCAATACCATGCAAGGGTTGACTTACTATTGCTCGATGGCTATCTAAGGGCCGGCTCCCCTCGCCAAGATTGGCAAGCTTTGCCGGCTGGTGGATGAAGAAGGGACGGCTTCTTCCTCTCCTCGCCTCCTCTCTTTCTTTCTCTTCATTTTTTCTGATGGTGCTCAACTGAGTTTCTAATAGGACCAAATGGATCATAACTAATTATTTGCTCACATCATGAGATTTCAAGGGTTAACTAAAATCGAAGTTCAAAAACCAAATTGAATGTCGAGGATGCTAAGCTCTTGAATTTCCCCGTAGTAGTGTATATGGTCAACGTCTCTAGCTATAAACCGATGTAGTGGTTGGGTTAGGTCGACAATTTGATCCACCAATCGACAATGATTTCTCTTAAAGAAAGAAATTTCTAATGAGAGTTCATCCACGTTTTACTTTCTCCTTTCCCGTAACCAATCCTCATCGATTGAGCAAAAAGGAAGGTTCCTCCACGAGTTCATTGGAACATAGTTCGAAGCGATTAAGGTGGCTCTCTAGTCATATGTCAACCACAAGACAACAGAAAAGAAAAATATGAATTTAAGAAAGACCCAATCAAAATCAACATTAATGACGTCACCCGAATAGGTCAAGACACTGAAATTGATAAATTAAGGTGGTTGAACTTCACGTTCAACCACTTGATTCCATATAATGGCGGGGTCGATGTGACGTGGAAATTTTGTTTATTCATATAGTCATTATCTCCTTTATTTCGTTTGGTCACGTAGTCAATTTCTTGACTTTCCACCTTTTTTTTCTTAATATATAAGAGACGAGGAAAGTGGGAAAGCGACTTGGACCGAATCAAAGAAGCAAGCTTCGAAGAAGGTTTTCTCAAGAGTCAAGATCAGGCAATTTGGCAGTACCGCCTAGTTTCGAAGAAACAAACATTCGTGTTCGGAATTTTCGTGGGTCTTGCTGTATAAACCCGAGAACATAGGACAAAGAAGAAGACAATGTTCTAGAACTATGTCTAAAGCAATTAAGAAAAGATTTCATGTGTCATCTACATCGCTTATCACACTCTTAATAATTAAGTAATTGGATAGAAATTAGAGTAATTTAGAAAATAATAACCAAGCAAAAACCAGCAAAACTGAATTGTATATATTTATGTGTCTGCATAACTACATGTGTTAAAAATGCCCGGACCGACTCGTCACAACCCCAAATTTTGGGTCTTTTTGGGCTGGGTCTTCTTCATGTAAGGGTAATAGTTAAACAAATGGGTATTGAAATGTTCGTTGTTTGGTTTAGATCATAAACCCGAAATCAAATTGAACACGTTTAAGTGAAATTAGGTACACAATCTTGTCATGATTCGACACACAATCACAAAGAATTAGAGAGGAAAAGCAAGAAAGAAAAATCGAGACTAAAGACATGGAGCTAGAATGTCGTGCCATCTTATCGATGAGGATTATGGATCACACTTCAACGCATCTCTTACTCACCCCAAACCCTAGCTTTGCTCTCTTCAGCATCTCCCTGCTCCTCAACCTCCTTAGTATTGTTACCACCACTGTCAACCGACTATCCTCCCTGCCTCCCCTCATGCGGGCCTCTATCAGAGATGCATCCTCCTCCTTCACCACCCTGTTCACCACCACGCTAGGCGGCGGCACCGGGGACCTGTAATTTGTTCTCTGAGCTAGCTGTGTTATTTTTCTCTTCTTTCCCCACGCTAGTAACGGCTATTTACTATAAGTCACCTTTCGAGACAGAAGCTTGGATGGCCCTCAATTCAACCATCACCCAACAGGAGAAGCCAATCTACATGAGCTTAAATCGCTTAGGAGCATTCCCCTGCTACGTTTTCCGATTTGATGCATGAAGAAAATGGTTAGTATAATTTCTCCACAATGACTTCTCCTTTTAAAAGGGGACGACGTAATTCTCATAAATTAATTCAGCCGGCATTCTGAATCAGCATTGCAGTAGCTTTTGACTAGCCATCCCTCCAAGATTCGAGATGACTCAGCTTTAAAGCATGAATTAAAAGTACTATGGATACAGTTTTTAGCAAACTCATAGTTGCAATACCTTTATAATAATATAAGGTGGACTTGAAATCGAGATACGTGGACTACACTACTCAGAGATTAAGGGCGTGAATAATAACTATTCTGTTTCAAAAATCAATTTTTGGCCAAAAATTGATTTTATAATTTCTATTCTTTAAACAAATTTCTAAGTAAAAATACGCATTTGATAACAACACATAATTTCTTTTCCTAGAGTAAAAATATGATAAATAACAATACGAAACTTCTCTCTCTCTCTCAAGTAGGTGGTGGCAAGCAGGCAACGTGACTGGCGATGAATGGTGGGAGATGGATGGAGAGTGGCAGGCAGGCGATTAGTAGAGGGTAAGTGATGAGAAAAGTTTTTATTTTTCATTTTGTTCAAGAAATAAATTAGTAAAAAAGTTTTATTTTTGATTTATGCTCCACGCTTATTTCTGACTAAAAAATTATTTTTGAAATAGAAAAATAAAATTGTGTTACCAAATTGATTTTTGTTTCAAACCTGTTTAAAAAAAAAAAATAAAGAAACATAATTGTTATCATGCGTCCCCTAGATGATGTTGAATTCTATATGGTACAATAATGTACCATGGAACGTTACACATACTTTAGTGTAATTGAGCACTAAACGCTGCGAAACATTTTCTAGTGTGGTATTTAAAAAAAAAAATTATATTTGCAGCGCTGTGTCGCGTTTGACAAGGCGGAATTAAATAGAATCGACAAATGGAACGGCAATATGCTGGAGCATTAGGAATCTTCCTGTGGTGTATAAAGGTTGTTAAAGTGGGGTCCATCGTCCCTCGTGCAAACCGTGATTGCTGGCGCGATGACTTCGTTTAATGATTAAGAGACGAGGAACGCGATTTGGACCAAATCCGAAGAAACAAAGCTTCGAAGAAGGTTTGTAGTCTCTTTTTTTTTAATTCTCCTGTTCTCGTCGTCTCTTTAGAAACCACAATTGAATGCTTGAAACTCTAGAGATAACTTCTTCGAGGATTCACCCATGCCACACCACCATCGTCGAAGCTAAGGCTCCTCTACATCCTCCGTTATTATTGTAGAAGCTACTCCATATTTTTGAATGCAAAGTGGGCACCTTCTTCCACCGTCGGGTCGATCGAGGAGCTGACGACATCCATTAGGGCTGCCCATCGAGGCAGCACTTGCATATTTTGGGAGCTCAATAACTGGTCGGGAGAAAAGAACCACAGAACGCACGGCGCGAACAACCACGCGGGCAAATGCAAAGTTAGGTCAAAGAAGCTTGCACAAAGCTGGAGGCAACGATGAGCGAGCCCTATCGTTGGCAAGCGATAATGGGGAGAACGATGGCAATTTCTGACGCGAATTAGCACGCGTTTTAACATGATTATATAGGGTGTTCCGTATTTAGCGGAGCTGAGTGAGTAAAAAAAAAAATTAAATATCACCCCGGGCGGTCAACCCCTCTCTCTTGCTTTCGAGTGAATGAATAGGGAGATAGGCCCATCAATTTGAGAACGAGGCCCCAATCATTCTCTCAAGTGCACGAGGCAGGCTTCCCGTGGGCCGGTCATATCATTTGCTCGTGATCGTGATGATTGAGAAAACAACCCTCACCCCACGATTCCAGATTCACGCTTCATCCACAAGCAACCTCGTTGCTCACGCCTCTAAATGATCACCCTCTCTCTCTCTCTCTCTCTCTCTCTCTCTCTCCAACGTTTCTTTTCCTCAGCTTGAAAAGATGGGGATCGAACTTGTATGGGACATATATGTAAACCGCACAAATAAGCTTGTTCTCTAAAAATCAAGCCTGACAACCATAGATTTATTAATTCAATAAAACCAAAATCTTGTCTGGAAACAGTAGCACAATATCCCCTGACTACCAAAGAATTATGATTCTGTCTATATACTAATTGATAGCCTGATTCTTGCATATTTAGAATTGTTGATGCCAACAACAAGGCTTCTTGCCTTCTGTAACGACACTACTCACACAAACAGCGCTTCCCAATAAAAATTTGTGAGCAAAAAATCGAGGAATATTTGCCTTATGATCAATCTTATGATAATCCCAAAAGAACAGAAGAAAAATAAGAAAAAAATATATAAAAGATGGTTTTATTCAGAAGAAGCATACTCCCATTTGCTCTCTGTTTTTTATCAATCGATCCCAGGGTGTACCGTTTATCCAAAGGGAAGAGAGAGAAAACATAGAAGATAGTATGAAGATCATTCATACTCCTACTAAGAAGTAACTAAGAACGTCATTCAAGACGTGTTTTTGTATGATTTTGCTTCTTCTTTTCTTTCCTTAGCGTCGAGTGAACCTTCAAGATGCCTTTTTATCGAACTTGGGGTAATCCAGAACCTTTGGTTTACCATGCAAGATATCGAGCAAAACAGTGCTCTTGCACTTGGGGCATTCGAGGTATCCTTCCTCTGAGATCATCACGTACATGAGGCACCGCTGACACCCGACTAGCATCATCGGCATGACTGCTGGGCTGTTATCGCTAGAGCAGGCGAGTGATGAAAACTCGTCCGAGTTCACCTCCAGCGACAGGCACGAGCTTGAAGACGGCGACACGGTTAAAGATTCAGTTGGAGACTCCATGATAGGGTTTACCATTGGAGGGGAAAGGTTGAGCTTCAAGTCAAGTTCGGCTCCACTGCCGGCGGCACGGCAACTCATATCCTCTCTAGCCTTTGTGTAATAAATCTCTCCTGTCTGCCATGTACATACCCCAAGAAAGCGATTGACTCATGTATATCCAATACAATCTTGTAGAAAGATTACTGGTACAATTATGAAAACCGAAATCTCCATTGACAACCCAGTAGCAAAGATATTTATCAAATAATAATTTGCATAGGGTTTACGTCCATCAAGAGAACAATTTTCAACTCGGACATGTGGGGATGAACTAGTTATGATAATTGAATATCTATATCTATATCATGATCAAATGGTGATGGTGTAACACAATTTTCTCCAGTAAAAGTAGACCTCATAGGAAACCCGGAGCAGGAAGTAGCAAAGAAACGACTTGTAATGGGCTGAGGGGTTGTGCTATACCTTGAGATCAAGGAACTTTTTCCAGCCTAAAGGGAGAGGATATGGCTCTTCTAGTTCAACATTGCGAGCGATTGGTGAGGGTCTTACAATGCCGGTTAAGTTGAGGCCAGCATATGGACCGCCTATCCTCGAAATTACACCATGGACTTCGCAGTGTTGGTGGCCGAACTGAAGATCTGTGATCATTTTATACAAGAAAAGTGAGGAGGGAGAGAGCTGCTCCCTTTAAAAAGCTTAAACGAGAGAGAGAGAGAGAGAGAGAGAGAGAGAGAGAGAGAGAAGAAGGTGGCTTTATTCATCGCATGGTTGGACGGTGTGTGGGTGTGCCGATTGAAGAGAACCAAAGTTTCCACAACTGAACATTAATAGCAAAAGTCCAACACCACCCAAAACTCCGATGCAAGACACCAAAAGAACTTTTGATGGTGTAACAGCCTAAACTAATATAAATATCCACGAAATAAGTCTGCCTGCCTGACCTTATCTTAGGCGCCTTGGTTTTCTTTTTCCTTTATCATCGCAGGATCAATTTATACTCTAATGTTCGGGTGAAACATCATGTGTTCATCATCAGCAAAATTTAGGTCAAGTATTAGGTGTCATCTTAATTTTACCAGAAGTTCCCTGACAAGTATTTAATAGGTTATGCTGATCGATTTTCGGGAGTTTGTGAAACCCATGCTAGGTCCTTCGAAAAAATAGAATAATTATTTAGTATCAGCCCTGTGATTGATTCTGTCTACTATCTCATCTACAGACTCAATCTATATATTATCTTCTCACCATCTAAATTTTCTCAGTGATATCAAAGAGTTTTTCTTTTCTTTTCTCGTCTATCATAGATATCACCCTTGATCAACCCATGAAAAGAGACCACATATTTGCATATCAAGAGCTGGGTAACATTTGATGTCATGCATGACACAAATGTAGTTCTATCGATTCAAGTGTGCAAGCGAGCATTTTGACAAATTGGTTTCTTCTAATCACTCCATGAGAGAAAACTCAAAGTCCTCACACCTGAAATGATCTATTCTCCACAGAAATTTTCAAGGTAAGAGGAGATGTGTCATGGAAATGATAATGTCTTCATTGAATACGACCATGATCAAGCAAGAAAGTCCTGGCAATAATTGCGTTGTAGACTTCAAGGCTCATGATAGACGGCCTAATTTAATTGCTTCAAAACTGAGTAATTCCGAGTTAATGAAGTAGTTGACATTGTTGTCAAGGTATAGTTTTTCAACTGATGACGACTTAATAATTAAGTCAGTAGATTTTGCTCTTAATCGTTATTTCTTCAGCGTTATTTTAGTAGGTCTTGGGATATTAAAGATACTACAATGCGGTCATTCGTGGAAGAGTAAGTTGTAATTCTTTGGATATGATATCTCAAAGCTCATGTGCGGAACAGACTTACAATTCTTTTCCATATTTTATGACATGTACGATCGTTCTATAATATGATTAATTAATAGTCTCAGAGATAATGAACATTGCAAGGAACAATAATCCTTTGAGACCCTAGCATGAATACAAGGATAATGATGTGGGCAGTTTTGGTGGTCACGAAAAATTGTTCAAGCTATGAATTATCTTTAGATATGAGGCGACTTTATTTATCACGCCGCACATTAAATAGGATCACCTAACTATTTTTGCTTACGTTGTGAACAAGTCTAGCGCATTTAACGTCCTTAGAGTTTATCAAAATACATAAGAGAAGTACAAAAAATGAAAAAAAAAAAAACTATATAGAGTTGCATAATAAATATTAAGTTTGATCTCTATGGATGGCAATAAAAAAACCCATCTCACTGAATTTCAAGCTTCCCATAAATTAGACGAAAGAGTTAGCTGTATCGTTGACCTCCTAGAGCTCAACTAGGTTCGGTTGTTCATAGCAAACCACTCTCATCAAATCTTTGACCTTTGGCATTTCATTAAAAAATAGCTTGACCCCTTTATTTGTGGATCTCTCTCGAGGGGAATTAACTAATCAAGATCACTTTTTGCCTTGTGCAATCAACAGCATATCATGATATATATCCCTCGAATAGAATATGAGAAAGTCAAGGAATCTTAGCTACCTATTGCTAGTGGCTACTGCGTGATCTTTTGAAGTTGAAGTAGATAATGCTTGCAACAATGTCATTTTTGATTCAATACAAAGTTTCTGTAGCTATAGGAATTAATGTTTCACGTGGACTCTTGGGGCTGAGTGGACAACATGCCCAAAAACGAGGGCCTCACTGCAACTTGTCTTCCTCAATCAGTTATGTTTTCAAAGGAGTTAATAAATGAGGGAAACAAATCGATGTTGAACAACGCAAGGGGTGCGAATGAGTTTGTTTCAATCACGCCCATCATTATTCCAAACTACTCCAACCGGTCCTGTTTGACTCTACTTCATTAAAGAGGCTAGTTGACGAGGAAGATGACCCAACCCTTGATGCATCGATGTTTTGTGGTTGCTTTTGCTGGTAAGGACGGGCGATCCCCCTCATTGTTTTTAGATGAGGAGGAGCTGCATTTGTGAAATTCATGAATTGGGAACATTTCATGAAAAGTGGTAACTATCTTGATAGTGAAAAGATTGAATGCCGGAGGCATCACTGTGTCGTCCACCGTTGGCGATGGTTGGGAGGAGTAGAAATCTTAATGTTTGTTGGGTAATCGAGAATGAATCCGGCGGAATCAGAAAGGCTTAGTTCTCGGTCGTGAAATCGTTTGGTTAATTAGAATGGAACGGAATGAAAATGGAAATTGGGAATGAAAATTGTGGTATTATTAATTTTTCATTAACATGGGGGAGGTGGGAATCAATGAAGAGAAGCGAGAATAAGTTATTAAGAAGGGCAAGTGGATTTATGGGTTAAGGATCATTAGCTAAATCTTGGATTTTGTAACTTTTGTATGAAATTGAATTTAACATGGTAAAGAAAGACACTCGACTAATTTGCTAGTAGATGTAGCAACTCGAAACCATAAATTCATAGTGTACAAAGATAAATTGCAATTCCATTATGTCAACAAATATAGTTGTTTTTAAATTAATTCATATTGTATTTTTCTCATAATCCATTCCACATTCTTTTATCTTGTTACATGATTTCATTCGTTTATAAATGAGGAGTTAAGAAAAAGATTCATGTATAATTAAGGGCGTGTTAATTAACTGGCTAAATAGTAACTTAGTCTATTCCTTTGTTCTGGAAAATATATTTGAAACATAAATTCGTTTAATAAATTTTTTGTTCCTAGGGATAGATTTGTAGAAGTAAAAAAAAAAAGTTACTTTTTTGTTTTCAAGAATAATTCCAAAATCAAGCCAAACTTATTTTTCTCTTTTCTTTTCTTTTTTTCTCCATCTCTCTTCTTCTTCCTCCTCCCAAGCGGTCACTGGCCATTGTTGGCCACCGCCACCGCTGACAGTTGCCGACAACTAGCTGGGTGAGGTCTAGCGAACTTGCCAAAGCTTTGCCTGGCCATTGGTATGGCTTGACCTCACCTAGCCCGACGAGCCTAGCTGACGGTTTGGCGAGGCTTCGGCGAGCTCACTGGACCTTACCTAGCCTATTGCCAACCATGGCCACAAAGAAAAAGGAAGAAGAAGAGAAAAGGAAAAAAAGAAAAGAAAAGAGAGAAATAATAAAAGAATATAAAAAAGTATTAAAAATTAAAAAAATATAAGAAACCTACCAAACGTATGATAAAAGAGAATCATTTTTTAGCAGAAATGGTTCTTGGAAATAGAATGGTTACTAAACGCACCCTAAGTATCTAACTCTTCCAATCAAAGGTGTTACGAATGTGAAGTGTTGTCAACTTAAATAATGTTTGATGTTGTCTATAAACTAGACTTTTCAAATTGGGATATAGATCTATTTTTTAACCTATATTTGATAGAGTCGGTTATTATACGAGTTACTTATATGCAGTAGATAGGTTAGTAATTAAGGGCGTGTTAATTAACAGGCTAAATAGTAACTTATTCTATTATTTTGTTCTGGGGAATATATTTGAAACAAAAATTCGTTTAGTAAATTTTTTGTTCCTGGGGATAGATTTGTAGAAGTAAAAAAGAAAAAAGTTACTCTTTTGTTTTCGAGAATAATTCCAGAATCAAGCCAAACTTATTTTTCTCTTTTCTTTTATTCTTCTTCCTCCCGGGCAGTCACTAGCCATTGTTGGCCACCACCGCTGCTAGCAATCATTGACAACCAGCTGGGTGAGGTCTAGTGAGCTTGCTAGAGCTTCGCTTGGCCATCGGTATGGCTTGAGCTCACCTAGCCCGACGAGCCTAGCTAGTGGTTTGGCGAGGCTTCGGCGAGCCAACTAGACCTTACCTAGCCTATCACCAACCATGGCCATAAAGAAGGAGGAAGAAGAAGAGAAAAGGAAAAAGAAAAAAGAGAGAAATTTTAAAAAATTTTAAAAAATTAAAAAAATTAAGAAACCAACAAAATGCATGATAAAAAAGAATCATTTCTGAGCAAAAATGGTTCTTGGAAATAGAATAGTTATTAAACGCACCCTAAGTCTCTAACTCTTCCAATCAAGGTATTACGGATGTGTAGTGTCGTCAACTTAAATAATGTTCGATGTTGTCTATAAACTAGACTTTTCAAATTGGGATATAGATATGTTTTTTAACCTATATTTGATAGAGTGGGTTGTTATATGAATTAGTTATATGCAATAGATGGGTTAGTAATAAATGGGTTCGCAATTTACTTAGATTAAGTCAACTCTAACTCTCTCTTGCCATCCTCATTCACTCAATTCTCTTACTACAATTTGTGTATGACTTTCTTAGATTGAGTTAAATATAAAAGTCTTTTAGTAATATGGGTTGAGTTGTATGTGGATTGCAAGATTCGTATTGCCTGATAAATTAATCAAAATGGATTAAATGAGTTAATTTGAGTAAGACAATGTTCAATTTGACGCAAATTCAAACCTCATCCAATTCACCTATTTGAAAGGTTGATCTTGTTCTTACTCCTAGAGACATTATTGAGTCTGACCCTGACTCTTCATTAAGTAGATCCCATGTGATAACCAATTTGAGGGTTGATGCAATCATTTCTCTGTATTTTGTCAGAATTTTATTTTGTTTCTTCCATGCTATGTTTGGAAGCACCATGAGAGCAGAAAATACCCATTATTGATTTTTACTTTTCCTTCTCTTCTCCCATAAATTTTGGAAAATTCTAAGATTTTCCATTCAAATTTATTCTCTCCATTTTCCCATTTCCGAAACATTAACATTAATGATCCTGACATTCATATAATTCATATGAAATATCAAGTTAATAAGGAAAAGGATACTTAAAGTATTAAAAATTTCCTATGATCATTTTCCTGCTATAACTTTTCAAGCAATAAGTGTCATAACTTTTGAAAACATATCACTCAAGTTATAGCAAAGACATCATGCCAGAAAATCTTATCTAGCATTAATTTTGTGTGAGTCACTCTATCTAATTTAATATCAAACTAATGCCACATAGAATTTTCATATTAGGAAAATCATTGATAGAACTTACAGTTATTGACTTTTTTTTTTTAATTATGACATTTAAATGATCGTTTGGAAAATTATAACACCAAAGTAAGCATCGTACTAAAGTTATGATACTAGTAATGTGCTTATCCATAGGTAAATGCTAATGAGTTCTATGGTAAATTTTGAAAAATCTAAATGAAACAATAAAAGAGGGCATAATAAGTAGTTAAACTTATCTTATTTTGACCAAAAAAAAAAACTAATTTTTGATTTGGCAAAAGAAATAATTCAATTCAAGAACCCTACCTCTTTCAATTTGGGATTGCTCATTTCTCTCTTTTTGGCCAAAATAGACGAGTCCTTGATTTAGAGGACTCACGAATGACATCGTTTTGTAGTCGCAAGAAACATCTTTTCGCCTTGCTAATGAGTCTACACATTATTGCCGTTAATTTCCCAAGTGAAAGTTCATATATTTCTTTGAATTTTTGAAAGGTGGGGATATTTTAATCCTACGAATATAAAATTCATGCCTTATCTCAATTTTTGGATTATTTGCCCCATATCAAAGGCTTCGACCATCATATTTACTTTATGAGTTCAATAAGTATGACCCTTTCCACATGTGACATTATAAATCTGATTATCCAGAAGATGCGTGGAGCGGCTTAATACAGTAAAGGTCATGACAATCAACATTTAATTGGCTCAATAGAGTCATGTATTTTGCACTTAGGAGACGGTTGGTTTGTTTCGTTTCGTTTTTGGAATTTTGACGTTAAAAACAAGAAGTGCCAACGTTGAACTTCTCAAACCCCCTTCCATCTCAAACCCAAAAATATAAAAAACATTACTTTACAGGGAAAAAAAAAAAAAATTGTTCTCTACCTTCCACACTCACCGCCACTTTCCTTTCCCATCCCCCCACCCCCTTCCTTCCCAAAACAAAGCATAGCATAGCAATGCCCTTAGTACATCCTTATCTTTTACACAAATTCAGATAGAGATTGTTCATGAGAATGAACAAAAACCGGTTCAAACCATTAAATAGATACAAATGGTTAAGGTCTTTGGTAGAGATGCCTCAAAACTTTCAAAGCCGGAGAATCACCGTAGACTCGTATACTTAATGAGAACCCATGTTGAAGCTTTGAAGAAGTTCGAAAGAATTGAGTCTTTGGTACACAATTGCCAAGTAAAATGGATACTAGATGGTATGTAATGATGTATGTTGAATACATTTTCACATGAATCCTCTCATAAGTTGATTTTCTTAAGGAACTTCCCATCGATCGAACCTTCCTTCCGTCCTCCCCTCCTCCCTCTTCTCTCGAACGCGTCAGTTAGGGCAACTCCATCGATTCCGACCCGCAGCCCTTTAATTATAATCCTTCTACTTAAATCTTGCCCATGAACCAACCATCTGTCATTAACCTCTGCAAATCAAACTCTTTGACCTTCTTATTTCTTGTTTGCTTTAGAGATTTTCACAAGCATGCCTGATTACTTTTACGCAAAAACCCAAACAATTATAATATACTAAGAAAAGCGTGGCCTGCCGTAAAAAGAAGGGAAAACTGTCCTATCGATCTAAAATTTATTATACAGGTACCGATCCATTTTCCAAATTTACCGATTTAACCTTAAACGTTTGTGTGAAATTCCAATGTGATTCTTTCCGCCAATTTTTGTCGTGAATTGCTGACATGGCACGTAGAGAGACCAACGAAAAATAAAACACACGTACGAACAATATCTCGATAAAAACATACCAACAAAATGTTTTCCCATGAAAGTTTCCTCGGAACTTGGTGTCAATGTAGGATGAGAGTGGAAAATTCCAAGATGCACCGATATACCATATGATAACCTTTTACGATTATTTTATGCTCGATTAAATGACACTAGCAATGTCATGAGATTATTATTTCACTATACATTTATATATAATTATGACGAGGCATCGTAAAAACCTAAAAGCGTCCCTTGAGAATGTGCCATGGAAGTGCCCTTCAACAGTGTCCTTCGGGAAGTTGCCTATAGTTTGCTCAAAATACCTGCTACATCTCATCGGGGATAACTGGAAAAACATAAGACATTCGAGGGGATTTGAGAGTACATGCTCACTTTCTATAAAATAAAAATAATAATTATTTCATACTCTTTCATTCTCCCTTGCTAAGTCAGTCGGACACAGTCTTAAGCCTCAAATTTGCAACCTATAACTAGAGCATCTAGAGGTAAACTTGCTTGCATTATGGTAATATATTTATGTCCCGTGAAATTTTACCTGTGAAATGATCATCATTCTCTTCTGCTCAAGTGTCTTGAGTATGTTTTCTTTCTAGTAATGACTTGTAATAACAATGAATCGAGATCCTTTGCCCTCAGAAAATAAACTAACTCCTTAATAAATGACACATCAACGGAGAAAACAAGTCAAAGGATAAAGTTTGGTTGACGTCGCGAAGTTAGCTTCACTCACTAAGAACCTTAACCCCTAGCTCCCATTTCCTCCTTCCGACAGGAGTCGCTCATCTCTGCTAATGTCTCTTTCCCTTCTCCAAACTTGCATTTTGTCAAATTTATCACGTGTCAATTTCCGATTTAGCATGTATCGCAATACAAGGTAGTGTATAACCTTTTCCTTGAAGTTACTTTCTAGGGATTGATGTTACAAGCTATACATAAGTCTTGATTTTTCATCTATTAATTCTGCCGGAAATTGAGTTTATAATTTGCAATTTACATCAAAGCACAACATGAACATGTCCGATTCAACTTTGAAACTCCTCGATGATCATTGGCATTAAGTTAATCACATAATCATCATGATTAATCGAGAGAAATTGACCATGTCCAGGGATCTCCTTTCCTCGGATTCTCTCTCGGCGGTTATTAACGACCGGTCCCCCAACCGGTCCACCACAGGAATACGTCAATTACCTTTTCTTTTGGCTCTTATTTCTTTGCCCCCCTTGTTTTAATCTTTATTGTAATTCCTTTTTTCTTTTTTCCTTTTTTGGAGTTTTGGCTTTGGGTGGCAGCGGGACCCGCGAAAGTGCAAAATTAATCATTAAAGTAGAAAGGGTATAATAGTCAATTTAACCGCCGTTACCTTACCGTGCCTTCACGCATGAGAAAGAAGACGCGATGACCGGGATTCAATACGTCATTTTGGGGATATGCGAGCGTTTGGAGGACGGCTGAGCAACTTCATGGGTTTGGTTTTTTTGGTTCCTTTTTATTTTTGGTTCTATCTATTTGTCTTTTTTCTTTTCTCGTATCTCGTCGAGATTGTCTAATTAATAGGTAGGGAGGTCCTAAATTTCGATAAATTAATCGTATGCCCATCATGAATTTTTTTTTTTTTTTTCGTTCAAGAGATCGTTGTTGGACGTGTCCAATTGTGTGGCCCTATGCAAGCGTGCAAGGGGCCCACACTATCGAGGTTGGGGCTTTAGTCTCACATTGGGTCTGCATGTGTGTCCATTTGTGTGAGTATTTAGAATGGTGGAAAGGAGATTCGAGCAACGCCCATATTTGCTTTGTCCAAAGAAAGAAGCTTTCCAAGAGTTTTACAAAAAGACAATTGAATTCAGAGAGGAGTCGTTGGGAAAATTGTCAAAAAAGTCCTAGACCCATTCTATATTAGCCATTTTAGTCTTAAACCTTTTAATTGTGTCAATTTAATTATAAACTTTTTGATAATTTACTAACTTAGTCCTAAGCATTTTGCAAACTTGTCAATGTAGACCTTTAAGCTAATTGTTCAAATAATGAGTTTAAGACTAAATTGACAAGTTTCCAAAAAATTTAGGACTAGATTGATAAATCAAAAGGTTTATGACCAAACTAGTAATTCATTAAAAGTTTTGAGATTAAATTAGCACAATTGAAATGTTTAGGACTAAGTCGGCTGCCATATAATAAGTTTATGACTTTTTTGGCACTTATCTCAAAGTCATTTGATTGCTAAGAGACAACAAGACTTCATCCGATTCCCCTCTCTGTTTTTTTTTTTTTTTTTTTGTCATGGTATTGCACATTAATTGTCGAATTTACTCCCTCCGGCCAACAAATTTAATTAACAGTAAGAGGGGAATTAAAATATTAGGGTTTGCTTGACTCGGTTGGATGATTGCTTAAGAGGTCAGCGAGGTCATCCTCTTATTTGTCATAGTTCTTTTTTATTGCCTTTGTGCAATTTGTTCATAGCATGCATATGCATCCACGAGCATTGGTCAGATCTATGGAAGCTTCCTCCTGTCTTGAATAAATTGCATCTGTACATCACATCTTAGACACAGAAATTCAATTAAAATGAAAGGGAGAATTGACAAAGGAAAACGAGAGGGAAATGAAGAAGGGAAATTGGAAAACTAATCACAGTTAACAACATATTGCAGTATAGTTACGACAATGTGAAAAATTAATACATTACTCACCCTCGATATTTAATTTGGTTTTTGAACTTTAATTCTATTTAAATTTTGATTCTTGTACCCTCAAGTAAAATCGATTTAGTCATTCTAGTTAATTTGGTTTTTGGTTACTCATTTGTTGATGGGAATCTACTAATCATTTACTGAGTTGCAATGGGGGGTTGTGGACCCCTTGCTCAGTTGGCAAGGCAAGTGCTCTTCCATTGTTGTCGTGCCAATGTTTGTTGATACCGTGTAAGGGTTTGACTTACAATTGCTCGGTGGCTATCTGAGAGCTGGCTTCCCCGGTTGAAACCCTGGCGAGGGTTGCCAGCTCGTGGGTGGAGGGATGGCTTGTTCCTCCCCCGCCTCCTCTCTTTCTTTCACTTCATTTTTTTCTATTAAATTCTTTAATTTTTTCTGATGATGCTCAACTGAGTTTTTTTAACATGACCAAATGGATCAGAACTAATAATTTGCTTACATTATAAGATTTCAAGGGCTAAATAAAATTGAAGTTAAAAAACCAAATTGAATATCAATGACGCTAAGCTCTTGAATTTCTCCAATAATTAATAGTGTATATGGTCAACATCTCTGGCTATAAGCTGATGTAGTGGTTAAGTTAGGTTGACGATTTGATTAACAAATCGACAATGATCTTTCTTAAAAAAAGAAATTTCTAATGAGAGTTCGTACACGTTTTACTTTTCCTTTCCCGTAACCAATCCTCATCAATTGAGCTAAAAGGGGAGTCGTTCCACAAGTTCGTTCGGACAAGGTTCGAAGCGATTAAGGGGGTTCTGTAGTCATCGGTTGACCATAAGACAACAAAGAAAAAAAAAATGAATTTGAGACACACCAATTCAAAATCAACATTAATGACGCCACCCGAGTAAGTCAAGACCGTGAAATTGATAAATTGAGGTAGTTGGGTTTCACATTCAACCACTTGATTCCATTTAATGACGGGTCGATGTGACGAGGAAATTTTATCTATTCATATAGTCATTATTTATTGATTTTGGAATTTGTAGTTTTTGTGGTAACTTTGTTGAGTACTGCCCAACAAATCATTTATCATTATTTCGTTTGGTCATGTAATCATGCGAATTAGCACACGTTTTAACATGATTATGTAGGCTGTCCCTTAACTACGGAGCGGAGATATAGACATAGTTAACTTAAGTTCTATTCGTTTCACGAAAAATGTAACCTTTCTAGAATATGTTTTTCAAGAAGTCAATTTCTAGGAAAATTATAATATATTTTTTTGATGTTCAGCTGAAACTTGAAAATGAATTAAAAAATACTTTTGCTATTCAATAAGTAAAATCTTCCTCCATGCAATCCTTTCAATAATTTTTTTTTTTTAGTTTTCTAATTGAATTTTTTTTTTCTTTTTCTTCTTTGACTAGTGAGGCTCTAGCTTGCCAAATATCAGCAAGGCCAAGCCTTACCTAATTCAGCAAAGTCAAGCTCGGGCCTCACCAAATCTAGCGAGTTGGGTGAGTCTTGAGCCTAGCAACCTCAGGCAAGGCTCAAGCCTTCCCCAGCCCATTGCTTGAGCCTCAACAGATTCAGGTAGACTCAAGCTCACGACTAGCCATGGAAGAAGAAAAAGGAAAAGGATAATTAAAAAACTATACTAAAAAAATAAAAATAAAAGGAAAATGTGTTCGGTGAAAGAAAGTGAGATGAAAGAAGATATGAAAAATGTTTTCCTAAACTTGAAAAGTAGAAAATATTTTCCCCTACTTAAGAAGACTTTTTTTCATTGATAAAAAATGTTTTTCTCAATCAATTCATTTTTCGTGAATATATAGGAAAATCCATAAAACGTTTTTTTAAAAGCTATTTTTCACGAAATCAATGGAAGTTTAGCGAGTGAAAATTGTTTTAATATCGGGCGGTCAACCTCTCTCTCAATCGAATGGATAGGGAGACAGGCCCATCAACTTGAGAATAGAGGCCCTAATCATTCTCTCAAGCGCACGACGCAGGCTTTGCGTGGACCGCTCATATCATTTGCTCGTGACCGTGATGATTGAGAAAACAGCCATCGAATGGAAGTTTTTTTTTTTTTTTTGGTCGAACATCGAATGGAAGTTTAGTGAGTGAAAATTGTTTTAATATCACCTCGGGCGGTCAATCTCTCTCTCAATCGAATGGATAGGGAGACAGGCCCATCAATTTGAGAATAGAGGCCCTAATCATTCTCTCGAGCGCACGACGCAGGCTTTCCGTGGACCGCTCATATCATTTGCCCGTCACCGTGATGATCGAGACAACAGCCATCGCCCCCACTATTCCAGTTTCACGCTTCATCGACAAAATGATCACCTCTCTCTCTCTCTCTCTCTCTCTCTCTCTCTTTCTCTCTCTCCCCCCGACGTTTCTTTTCCTCAGCTTGAATTGGATTTCTTGGACATATGATTCATGTTTGTCGTGTCTTGTATTGCTTAGGAATGTGTCATGGACACTTGATGAGGTGGGAAATCGAAGTTGTGTGTGACATGTGGGTAAAACACATACTCAACCTCGTTCTCTAAAAATCAAGCCGACACCATAGATTTATTAATCCAACGAAATCAAGATCAATCACGACGGGAGTTGTCTCAGAACCATTAGCACAGTATCACATGACTACCGAGGAATTACAACACTGTCTATATACTGATGCATGGAGAGATGGTAACTTGATTAATCAAGATGGTAGCATGACCTCAAATTATTGCATATTAGAATAGTTAATATCAGCCAACAAGGCTTCTTGCCTTCTCCAATGACACTACTCACACAAACAGTGCTTCCTAATAAAAATTTACATGTACAAATCAAGGAATACTTGGCCTTAAGATCAATCGTATAATGAGCCCAAAAGAACAGAAGAAAAATAAGAAACTATATATACAAGATGATTTAATTTAGAGGAAACATACTCCCATTTGCTCTCTGTTTTTGTTCAATCGATCCCAGGGCGTACAGTTTGACCAAAGGGAAGAGAAAGAAAACATAGAAGACGATATGAAGATCATTCATACTCCTACTGAGAAGTAACTAAGAACAGCATTCAAGACGTATTTTTATGTGATTTTTCTTCTTCTCTCCTCTCCTGAGAGTCAAGAGAACGTTCAAGAAGCCTTTTTCTCCGACTTGGGGTCATCCACAGCCTTGGGTTTACCATGCAAGATATCGAGCAAAACAGTGCTCTTGCACTTGGGGCATTTGAGGCATACTTCCTTCGAGATCATTACGTACATGAGGCACCGCTGACACCCCACTAGCACCATCGGGGTGACTGCTGAGCTATCGCTAGAGTAGGCGAGTGATGACAACTTGTCCGAGTTCAAGTACAGCGACAGGCACGAGCTTGAAGTCGGTGACGTGGTTAAGGATTCAGTTGGAGATTCCGTGATCGAGTTTACCGTTGGAGGGGAAAGGTTGAGCTCCAAGTCGAGTTCGGCTCCTCCGCCGCGGGCACGGGAACTCATATTCTCTCTAGCCTTTGTGTAATAAATCTCACCTGTCTGGCATGTGCATACCCAAAGAAAGCGGTTGACTCATGTGTATCCAATACAATTGTAGAAAGATTACTAGTACATGTATGAAGACGGCAATATCCACCGACAACCCACGTATCAAAAACATTGATCAAATAATGATTTTACGTGGGGTCTACGTCCATCAAGAGAGATTTTCAACTCGGGCATGTGGGGGATGGAGTAGTTTTGATAATTGAATCTTTATGTCTATATCATGATCAAATGGTGATGTTGTAACACATTTTTCTAGGGAAAAGTGTCAAAAAAAAAAAAACATGAACATATTGCATTAGTACCAATTTACTCATAAACCTTTTAATAGTGTTAATTCAGATCTAAAGTTTTTAACGGTGTCAATTTACTCCTAAACATTTTAAAATAGCATCGATTTAGTCCTTTTGGCTAATTTTGGCTTGATATTGCCAACGTGGACATCAAACAGCTTATGTGATATCGCTAGTACTAACATGAACAATTTTTAATAATATTTTACTAATTTTTTTAATTATTTTTTTCTTTTTTTTCCTTCCTTTCTTCTTCCCTTAGGTGGTGGTTGGCCACCCGACCACAAGCGATGGCCAAGCAGGTTGGCCTTGTCTGGCCATGGCGAGGTCGAGCCTCGACAAGGGCTCCTCTCGCCAGATCTGGCTTGGCAAGGTTGACAATCGCTAGGGCTCGGCCACACGATGGCCAAGCAAGGCCAGTCGCCCCGGCCATGACCAGTGGCCAGCAACCCTAAGGGAAGAAGAAAGGAAGGAGAGAAATAAAAATAAAAATAATAAATAGAAAAATAATAAAAATATTATTAAAATGTTATTAAAAATTGTCCATGTTAGCGCTGGAGGTGCCACATAAGCTAGCCAGCATCTATATCAATAATATTTAGCCAAAATTAGCTAGAAGAACTGAATTGACACAAAATTAAAAGGTTTAGAACTAAATTAGTACTAGTTCAAAAAGTTAATGATTAAATTCGGCAATTAAAAGATTTATGACTGAATTAACATCAAGCCAATAAGTTTAGGATTGAATTGACACCATTAAAAGATTTAGAATTTTCATGAATTTTTTTTCCAATTTTTCTACCGTAAAAGTAGACATAATAAGAAACGTGGAGTAGGAAATAGCAAAGAAACAACTTGTAATGGGCTAGGGAATGGTGCTATACCTTGAGATCAAGGAACTTTTGCCGGCCTAGAGGGAGAGGAGATGGCTCTTCTAGTTTATCATGCAGGGTATCATGAGTGATCGGCAAGGGTTTCTTGTGCCGGTTAAGATACCTATACTCAGAATTACACCATGGACTTCGTGCTTTTTGGTGGCTGAACCGAACATTTGTGATCATTTTATACAAGAGAAGTGAGGAAGGAGAGAGCTGGTCTCTTTAAAATGCCGCAGAGAGAGAGAGAGGGAGAGAGAGAGAGAGGGGAACAAGGAAGTGAAGGAAGATGACTTTATTCATTGCATGATTTGGCAGTGTGTGCGTGCCTACAGAAGAGAACAAAAGTTTCCACCACTAAACATTATTAGTAAAAGTCCAACACCACCTAAAACTCTGATGCAAGTGTCACGGGTCAACAGTTCCTTGACTCTGGAATAACCCATTTTGCTTCTAGCGAGTGGAATACACAAGATTAGCCTTCCTTTTATAGGTGTTTCAAAAAAAAACAATATGGCAAATAGCTTTCTTTTACAAGATAGTACCACGTTCGGCTGCTTGGGTGTCTAGTTCATCGAGTGAGACAGTAGATCACTTTAGGCTCGACAACTGGTTTTGACCTATTATAGCTTTATCAAGAGGCGAAATTACCTCCCGACTAGTTTGTGCATAGGAGACCAACCCTTAGAATTCCTAAATAATATAATCCTTCTATCCTAGAACTCTTAACATCAATTATCTTGATGCTACTCTCACGGGCTAGTTGTATCCATTCCCTCTACATCACTCACTTTTCACTTAATAACCCAAAGCTCTACTCACAAGGGTCCATAAGTACAAGAGAATCACGGACCGTGACATTCTCCCCTACTTAATTCCTCAATGCCCTTGTTGTGGACTGTTTTGTCACTTCCCGATGTTCCCTTAACCATTGATGCCACTTCCTATGAATTACATAGATGGCAACGCTCGCCCAACAATAGGCCACCCCAGTCTAATGGTTGCTTTCCCTAATCAAAGCCGTTCGCGAATCTCCAATCACTTATGTTCCCTGACAAGTGTGGCATCCCTGGCCAATCATGGTTTCTTTAGCAACACTTTCTTTCGCCTACTAAGCTCCTCTTGATCTCCGCAAGCCAACAGACGAGATTCGCCTATTGACCTAGAAACGTTATCCTATTAGTGAGCAATTCGGTTCTTTCTTGTGCCCTCAATGCCATCCCATAAGTCAGACGAGAGCCGCACGTTGTCCAAGCCCTCCCGGCCTCGATGATCACTCTCCGCCTCACAAGACTAGAAGACATAGGTTCCACCTGAATCACCCGCATATTAGAGGGATCCTGCTCTGATGCCATTTGTCATGGGTTGATAGTTCCTTGGCTGCGGAATAACTCGTGCGATGCCTCGCAAGCAGAATACACTAGGCCAACCTTCCTTTCATAGTTGTTCCAAAGAACAATATGACGACTAGCTTCTTTTTATGAGATCGTACCATGCTCAACTAAGTTTGAGCGTTTAATCCATCGAGTGAGACAACAGATCACTTAAGCTCAACAACTGGTTTTGGCCTACCATGGCCTCATCATGAGAGCGGCATCAACTCTCAACCAATTTGTGCACAGGAGGCTAACCTTGCCTTTAGAGCTCCTAAGTAATATAATAATTATATTCTAGAACTCTTAGCACCAACTGTCCTGATGCTACTCCCACAGACTTATTATATTTATCCCCTCCGAATCACTCACTCTTCACTTGATAATCCCAAGCTTCACTCACAAGAGTTGATGAGTACGGAAGAATCATGGACTATGACACAGGGCACCAAAAGAACTTTTAATGGTATAACAGCCTAAACTAATATAAATATCCATGAAATAAGTCTGCCTGACTCTTTATCTTTTGCCTTCTTGTTTTTCTTTTTCCCTTATCATCGCAGGAACATTGGAATTCTAATGTTCTAGTGAAATATCGTGTGTTCATCATCAATAAAATTTAGGTATACGCTTGAAATCTTTCCATGGAAATTTGCTGTGGAGTGCATACATAATATGATCTTGTCATTAGTTTGTTTATGTCTCTATACAGGGGTGTAATTACCTGTCTAGTATTAGGTCTCATCTTAATGTTGCTAGAAGATCCCCAGTAAGTATTTGATAGGCTAAGCTAATTGATCTTCGAGAATATGTGAAACCCTTGCTAAGTCCCAAATAAAAATAGAATAATTATATAGTATTGGCACTATGATTGGTTTTGCCTACTATCTCATCCACAGACTAAGTCTATACAGTATCTTCTCACCATCAATATTTTCTCAGTGATATCGAAGAGTCTTCTTTTCTTTTCTCGTTAATCTTAGATTGCACCTTTAATCAACCTTTGAACAAAGACCCATATTTGCTTACCATGAGTAGGGTGACATTTGACGCTATGCATGACACAACTGTAGTTATATCGGTTCGATTGTGGAAGTGAGTGTTTCAACAAATCGGTTTCGTCTAACCACTCTGTGAAAGAAAACCCTAACTCCTAACACCTAAATTGATGTATTCTCCGCAGAAATTCTCGAGTCAAGAGGACATATCTCGTGGAAATGGCAATGCCTTTCATTGAATTACAACCATGATCAAGCAAGAGTGAGTTTACGGCGTGGGGAAGAATTGCGCTGGAGACTTCAAGGCTAATGATAAAACTGCCCAATTATTAGCATCGGAGCTAAGTAACTCCGAGTTGATGTGATAGTTGACTTTGTTGTCAAGGTATAGATTTTCAACTGCTTTTGGTTTAAGGAAATTAAGTCGATAGATTTGTTCAGCCACCGCAGATCAAAGCCTTCTTAATCGTTATAGTTTCTTCAGCATTATTTTAGTAGGTCTTGGAATGATAAAGATAACACAAAGGATAATGGCATAAATGATCTATGAAATTTAGCTCAATATATAATGTTGTCCATGAATTTTTAATTTATTTAATGTGGTCCATAAACTTGCCTAATGTACAATATTATCCTTGAATTTTTAATTTGTTCAATATGATTCTTGAATTTTTTGGTAAATGATTAAACTGGTCCTTAAACTATATGAAAATATCCAATACTATCTCTTAAATTTGGGACAATATTGGATATTTTCGTAGTCCAAGAACTAAAGTAAACATATACCAAAAGTTCAAGGACCTCATTGAACAAATTATAAGTTTATGGACCATATTAAACAAATTAAAAGTTCAAGGACAATTTTATGGATCATTTGTATCATTTTCCTAAATCTCAAAGCTCATCTATAGAACAAATTACAATTCTTTATCAATTTTCCATATTTTATGACATGTACGATCCCTTTGAAACCCTAGCATTAACACAAAAATAATGATGCAGGTGGTTTTGGCAGTCACGAAATATTTGTCAAGTTATGAATTCTCCTCAGATATGATCTACTTTATTTACCATGTCGCACATTAAATAGGATCACCTAACTATTTTTTCTTACGTTGAAAACAACCCGAGCACATTCAACGTCCTTAGAGTTTATCAAAATACAAAAGAAAAGCACAAAAAAAAAAAATACATAGAATATTCCACATTCACATCCGAGCCCTATAAAGTCAGGAGCCCGATTCTAGATCTGAAGCGGCAGCAGCCACCTCTCCATCTCACTAAAAGCTTCCCATATATAAGACGAAAGAGTTAGCTGTATCGTGTCCCTCCTATAGCTCAACTCGGTGTGGTTATTCATAGCAAATCATTCTCATCAAATCCTTGACTTTTGGCATTTCATTAAAAAATAGTATGACCCATTCATTTGTGGATCTCTCTAGAGGGGAATTAGCTTAATCAAGATCGACTTATATATATCGGTTCACAATTGACTCTGGACCGACCCTAGACCGACCCACCCCGGACCGATTCCTAGGGAGATTGGGCCAGTCCTTGGTCCTATGACCCCTAGCCTCTGCATTATGCAGGTTGATCCTCGGCCCTGAAACTTTAGAGTTAGTCCAACCCTGCATATAATATATATGTTATTATGTGTGTGTATATGTTATTATGTATATGTATATATCATATATATTATATATCTGTCTATTGTACCCCTAGTGCCTTCACATTTGTGCTTTGTTACGTAGTTATGCTTTGTAAAGTAGAAAGTCAAAACCTAACTTTGATCAGACCAGAAAAAGAAATAGAGACCCTCTTCACTTGCCTCGTTCTATTCACTTGCCTCGGCCTCACTTGCCTTGCTCGCTGCTCACTTATGGCCTTTACTTACTCGCCTTACGAGCACAGCTTAGCCGGTGAAATTGTTTGCCTCTCTTGGCCTGCCTCATGAACGCAGCTCCATAATTGTAAATTGAGATTTCTATTCTTACCTTATCTTAGATTTATGTTTGATATGCACTGGTATACATAGTTTGGTTGCTTAATGTCTCATTGTTGATGGATACATAATTTGAAAGAGTATGTTTGTCTTTTCAAGAAATATAAAAAATTGAAACAAAAATATAATCGATTGGTCCCAAGATAAGGATGGTTCGGTCTTTGGTCTCAGGTTCAATCAAGTTAGTTTGTGGTCCCAAAAATTGTGGACCAACATTGTGTGATGTTTTGAAGTTGAAGTAGATAATGCTTGCAATAAGATCATTGGTCCCAAGGTATGGCTGGTTCGGTCATTGGTCCCAGGTTCAATCAAGTTGGTTTGTGGTCCAAAAAATTGCGGACCAACATTGTGTGATGTTTTGAAGTTGAAGTAAATAATGCTTGCAGTAAGATCATTTTTTGACTCAATACAAAGTTTTTGTAGCTATAGGAATTAATGTTTCACGTGGGCTCTTGGGGTCGAGAGGACATCATGCCGAAAAACGTGGGCTCCGGTGCCACTTGTCTTCCTCAATTAGTTAAGTTTTCAAAAGAGGTAATAAATGAGGGAGACAAATCGATGTGGTGCCACTTGTCTTCCTCAATTAGTTAAGTTTTCAAAAGAGGTAATAAATGAGGGAACAAATCGATGTTGAACAACGCAAGGGATACGAATTAAGTTTGTTTCAATCACACGCATCACTATTCCAAACTACTCCAGCCGGTCCTGTTTGACTCTACTTCATTTAAGACATTAGTTGACGAGCAAGATGACCCAACCCTCGATGCATCGATGTTTTTTGGTTGTTTTTGCTGGTAAGGCCAGGAGATCCGCACAAAATTCTTTAGATGAGGAGGAGCTGCGTCGTGAAATTCGCGAATTGGCAAAATTTCGCGAAAGCGGTCACTGACTCGAGAGAGAAACGATTGGATGCCGGATGCATCGCTGTGTCATCCACCATCAGCGCCAGTTGGAAGGAGTGAAAATCTTGATGTGTGTTGGGTTATAGGGAATGAATCCAGTGGAATGGGAAAGGCTTAGTTCCTTTTTGTGAAATTGTTTGGTTAATTAGAATCAAACTGAATGAAAATGGAAATCGAGAATAAAATCTTCATATTAGTTTTTTCATTATTATGGGGAGATGGGAATCAAAACGAGTTATAAGCTCATTTCTTAACCCATATTTAATGGGGTAGATTATTATATGAATTAATTATTTTCAGTAAATGGCTCATAAATGGTAAAACTGAAAATAATATGGGTTCATAGCTTACTTTTTTTCTTTTTATCGGATGTCTCCAAAGAGACTCACAACTTACTTAGAAATACCATAAAATTGGCCTATGATATGAACTAGGGAAAAAGAAAACAAAATTTATGGCAAGTATGCTATCCCACATGCACAGCCCTTCCAACCCCATTATAGAAACTGCTTGTCTTTTTTTTTTTTTGTTGGACAGGAGGACCCATCTTGCAGCCGATAGCCGCGCCATAAACTCCCTGGTGATGCTAGCGCGGGACCTACCACCACAGCGTCACACTTAATACACCTAACTATTCCTGCCAACCCTCTTGCGTAGCAAGGGATTCGAACCTCTCCCCTCTCTCACAAAGGATCACTCAGGCCTACCCAGCGAAGCCACCGCGGCCGGTGGTGAAACTACTTGTTAGTCACCAAACTCCTTTTCATTTTTTTTTTTTTTTCTCATATCATAGATAATTTTATGATAACCAAATTTTGATGCACAATTTCCACATTGTGGCAAGTACAAAGCATACTACCGGTATTAATTAGAACATTTATAGTTTTATAGAATCAAAGAAATACAGAAAAAAGCTTTAAGATTCATAACAAACCACAATATTATTTTTAGGAAGGGTGCGCTCTACCTCTTAACATAAACACCTAACATCTAATTATTGGTGATAGTTTTGAATATCACCAATAATTTACGAAGACCCTAATGGCCGACAATGGCCAATAATTTGTACTGACTTTTACACTAACACTCATATCGTACGACTTTTACGCCTCACAGACTCATATCACACCATTTTCGATCTGCTACAGTACTGCTACAACGGTAAACAGTACTTCTACAGTCATGAACAACGTTTTACCTTTTTTCATCTAAATGAGGGGGACTTTAATACTCAACTGCTCCCACTCAACAAAGTAGTAGTCAAACGATAAACTGAATAGCATCAGAAGAGCTTGACATTTTTCATCTAAATGAAACAATGGAGCAGCTCTGCTATCTTGGACCATTTATAAACTAGCTATATTCAAACCGTTCACTAAAAACAGAAAAATAGATCTCTTGAATCAAAATAGCCGGTGCCAAACTACAGATCACCCTCAAGATTGCTTAGCAAGATGAGGACCCAAAAAATTAATGAATGTGATTAACATAAAGATTTTGTGGAAGCAAAGAAGGCATGCATCGGTCAACTCCAATGATGGCATGGTATATCACGCTCATACAAAATGCTTCTATAGAAATACATTAATTAGTTACTTACAATCTGAAAGCTCAGTAATGTTACATGACTAGTCCTCCAAGATTGGATGCCGATCAAGCTCTGTCAGTATTTCTGTTAAAGGACCAGAAGATCCACTGCTATCATTTTCTCCCCTACACTGGTGCAGCTGTTGGTGGAGATTTTGAACAAGCTCATTGAGTTTGTGAATATTTTTCTCTTGAGAGAGGATAATCTGTCACAAAGTTCAAGCAAAGATCAAGTCAGCTAACATTAGATTTTAATGTCCCATTTCCACAGCTGAGTGTACACCGTTTCAGGAGGAGATCGACCGTATACTTTAATCACGCTACAAGTCAACCAATACGAAAGCGATTGCCGAATGGAATAGTCGATTGATACAGTACAAAATATGAACAAATCAACATGACATTATAAGGTAAAGAGTTTCAATGGGGTCAGTATTTCCTCTAATAAATCACGCAATCTATAGCACCAAGGCTATATTGGATGAAAAGACCAGAGAGCAAATAATGTCGTCCATTAAATCATATACGATGCTAGCCCAGGAACAAGTGTAGTGGTTCTAAATTTAGTAATTCAGGTGAAGCTACAAGGTCAGGGTACACATCATCATTTCTTCATATAAAGCAGCAACAGCACTATTTAACCTAGGCTATGGTTCTCAAAATAAACTCTGTTACTATGGGCCAAAGTTTCATAAGAAATTTGTACTCTCTCTATAACATTAACCATTCCATGACGGTTCAACTAATCAAACCTTGCTTTTGCTGAAAAGAGAAAGTTAATGACACCCAGCTCTTGCTATTTAAAAGCATGAAAGGAAGAGAACAGAATGGATAGCAAGCACACTCCCAAGTTTTCTAAAGAGAATATCAAAAGATGATACCTGGAGTCACAATCATAAATGTCGGGGTGTCAAAATGCCCAAAAAACACAAAAGCCCAAACTGAACAGTCTGCACCGACCCCAAAAAGTCGGTTTCTCCCCAACCTGATTAGTTTCTGGGCCTATTTAAATTGTAGAATATCAGTTTGATAAACCCTTTTGCCAGAGCTGCACAGATTAACCTATTAAGAAAAAGGTCCCATGTCCTTAGCTTCACAGTTCTACCATACATAAACTGTAACCAGCGAAGCTAAAAACAACCAAAACTCACAACTGCACATCATACCTTGTCCGTCATTGCCATCATCTTCTACACCCTGTCATTCTTCTTCTCTTTTCTACCTTAGCTCAGTTCTCTCAATTCATCGTAATAGTAGGGTCTTGTAGCACTTGCCTTTGTAGAGTCCCTTCTTTGCTTAGCCAATTCAGGCTTTGCCTTCTTTTTCATCCTCTTCACATTTGCGGCGGCTAGTTATCCTTAATCTCCACTCTAGGACATTATGTTGATTGGCTAACTACAAAAGACAGCTTCCAGAAACAAACAGTCCCCAAAACTAGTTGAAAAGCATTATTTAAGTTGGAAAGATAAGAGTTTATCTCCTACTAGTAGACAGCAATGAAGGGTTTGTTTGTTATAGAACAAAGTAGCTGAAAGGAAAATGTAAAGGGAAAGGCCAGGGGAGGGGAGAAACTGATCAAAACTCACAAACCAAAGGACTAAACTTGTGACAGCCCAAGCGGCGATGCGCGGGGAGGAGCGATGGCGGTGCGTCTGCACCTCGGTCCCCGGACGTGTGCAGGGAAGGGGCATGTCTCCTGTCCCACATGGCTAAGAGGGGAGTCCTAGACTAGCTTATAAGGCAATGGGCCCTCTAACTATACATACGCATTTTTTTGAGGTAGTATGGGCTGCTCCGAGAAGAACAAAACCATGAGGACTTAGTATCCAAAGCGGACAATATGCGTACAGTGGAGACCCGGGGCGTTACAAGTGGTATCAGAGCCGACTCCCAACCGCGTGTGGGGCCATCTCCTAAGGAGTGGAGAGTGTGACAGCCCAAGCGGCGGTGCGCGGGAAGGAGGGATGGCGGTGCGTCCGTGCCTCGGTCCCCGGATGTGCGTAGGGAAGGGACATGTCTCCTGTCCCACATCGCTTATGTGGGGAGTCCTGGGCTAGCTTATAAGGCAATGAGCCCTCTAACTGTACATACGCGTTTTCTTAGAGTAGTATGGGCTGCCCTGAGAAAAACAAAACCGTAAGGACTTAGTGTCCAAAGCGAACAATATATGCACAGTGGAGACCCAGTTCTTGTATTTAAAGTGTTATCTCAAAACACTTGAAAACAGAGTTTCACTGGGTAGTCTTCCTGCACCTAAGCTTTTGGTGGAGCTTTCTAACACGACATTCATTGTCCTTCATGTCCCATGTCTATTTCGCGTCTGTGATTCCCATCCATCGGTTCCACATGATTCTTCCAAACTGTATAATTCCACTTTGCATGCGCTAAAGTGTTGCCACACATTTGTTGAATACAGAGTTTCAATGGGCCTCGTTTTCATGTAATCTCTCTCCACCTAACAAGTTAAACTCTTGAATAGGACTTTCTAACACTATCTATGTCCTTGACATTCAGTTTAGTTCTGGGTTTCGAGCGCTGAATCCCTGCTTGAAAACTTCAGCTCAATTCAATTCAAAGTACAGAAAAAAATTGAAGAGCCCATTTACACCCCCCAACATTAAGGCAATGAATTATGAATAACCGACCCCCCATGTGCACTCAGCTTTGATGTGTTTTGAATACCAAGCTTGCGCACAACCTGAGCTGACATTCTCATTTGTCTTGGACACAATCTATACAAACCGGCAAGTGACAAACATGCTTGTGTCAAGACATGCAATTACAGACACAACACTTCACTACACAGAGAATTGGAAGGAAGTTAGCACCATAAACCAAGAACTCGCAGGAAGCTACTTGTGGATCAACCAAAAAAACAGAGGATCATACATTCATCTATGATCTACCCCAATCCAAGAGTTTCGTCAAGTGCGCAAGTGCATGTGCCCAAGTTGGGAGTGGGAACTGAAAAAAAAAACTTATAACACTCCTCATCAAAGTCATTGCCCTAAAAGTAAAACAAGAAAAAGGAAGCAAAAGCCATGCAAACACAAATCCATTCCTAATGAATAAGGGAAAAAGACTAATGACCGTTAGTATTCAATTTTGGGCCAAGAAAATGGAACAACTATGTTATGTCCAGATCACCCTGCTAGGTGCCAGAGCTATCAATGAGCAATCCACCACAAAATCCAGTGGATGCATGGATATACACCAATAAAGAAATGGCCATTGAGAGACAGTGCATCAAGCACTGACTTATGTTAGGGAAAGAAATTTACAGGTTGAGTTATGCCAGAATTTCTAACACTTTAAGAATGCCGTTTCATTACTGGTGGCAATGAGCAGCTTCTGAGATCGTTATTTTTTAGCACAAAAAAAAATGCAATAATTGCTACAAAATAGTGTTGAGTGGTTCCATTATGCTTTGATAGGAATGAGACAGATGAATCCTTAATATGAAAGTCACTAATAGAACCCAAATTGAGGTGTTCAAGGCTTATAAATTCTTGCAAATGCAGCGTCAGTCTTCTTCTCACTTGATGGCATCAAAAGAAAACACAGTGCATTTGGTGGTTTGCTGGAAAACAAAATGGGCTTCCTGAGACATGAATATTACTAATGGGGAATGATTGTCCCCGGTTTGCTTTAGTTTATACCTTACCAAACCATTAGTATGTGGGAACGAAGGTTATTCCAACAGCCAAAAGACAGAATTTTGCTTAATAGGTTTTCTATGTTTGCTTTACCCTCTTCCTGAGAAAAAGAATCATGCTATTTTTCACTCCTTGAAGGTACGTCAAACTGATCATCCAGAATCTACCTTGTACTCGTCATCAGGATTATTCCAGTGTAGATCTTAGAGGATTTCTAAACATTCCGCAAACCTATATTCAACTGAAGTTCCCATAACCAAGACTTTATCACATATGCAATCCTTCCTTTTTCATAGTTAAAGTGGTGGCATAGAGGGAACTACCCAGGCTAGGAGGTCTCATGGGTTGGAGGTCAAGCAGGTGGTGGCATCGAGCGAAGCTTGCCACTTAAATAGCACAAGTAATCGTATGAAAAGAAAGAACTTTAGCACATTTCTACCTGAAATCGAGACAAAGAAGATTCTTATGATATACAATTGCAAAACGAGCTGAGAAAATCGTCCTCTGGTTAAAGATAGGAGAATGTCAAACACACAAGTACAAGAGAGGCATTAATAGAGTCCTAACCTTTTCTTTCACGGTTTCTTCCCTTTCAGAAACATATTGCTCCTTCTGCGACTTGTTTGGAGTCAGGTCATTCTCATTACCGAATTGTTGCTTCCACTCAAACTGAGATGTAAACACAATGAGCAAAAGCAGGAAAACAAGGAGCTACAGCCTTGACATCCTTATAGCAACCTCTCATACGACCTGCACATGAAATTGAACACATCATTTCCAAGTCTCCGGACTCTCTTGTTAAACAGTTGACTACAACCAGCAAGAGCAAAATAACAGGGGAAAAGATGCATTCCAATTCCATAAGGCACAGCTAAATACTAAATATCCAAATCCCATGCATTCTTTCAATTTACCATAGGCATTATGCATCCCCCTCGTCCTCATGACTGGAAAACCATTCAAATGCAAAGCTAATCAAATCTAGAATTGACTTGATGTCTCGATCCTCCTTCCATTATCGTAGAAAAATAAGATCATCCCAGAAATTCCCCGGTTCGGACTCGACCATCAATGATCAATCCAAGCAGTCTTAAGCATAAATTGTAAAACTTGGAGGGTGAATCGAATCCTATCCCCCATTAGCCCAAAATGCAGCGGAACCCAACGCTTCTCAACGCAAACCCAGAAAGAGAACCGCACTAGAAAGGTAAAAGGAGCATCCACGGAGCAGCACCGACAACCATAACTTCGCAAAACCCTAATCAGAAGCGTAGCCACAAGACAGAAGCAGAAACAACCAGAGGAAGGAAGGAAGGAACGAAAGGAAGAGACTTTACGCTTCCGAACGGGCCGCCGATCGTCCCCCCTGCATCCCTCGATCGGTGAGCTCGGCCCTTCAGTGTCGGAGGGAAATGGCGGAGCGCGGAGGAAGGAGAGAGAGAGAGATACCCTGCTCAGTAGAGTCAATGTTACGCCGTCCCGCGTCGTTTCGCGACCTTCTTCTTTAGCGCTTTCCCTTTCGCAGGTAAAGCTGGGAATTCTTACAGGTGGGGGATCTAACCTTACCACGGTCGGCTTACCAATTTGAGCTTCTGAAAGCCAGGGAACCCAAGCATGTCGCGGTCGGAACTAACAGACATGAGAAGTTGGTACTCTGTAAATCGCCAAAAAACTTAAGTAGCTTCATAGAAATATCGGGATAACCAAATTAATGAGAATTCGGAATCTTATTGTCATATCTGTTTTTCTGACACTTGATATTTCGTAAATTACCAAAAGACTTAAGTAACTTCATGGAAGTAGAGGGTAACCAAGTTAGCAAGAATTCAAGTTCTTATTGTTACATCTATTTTTCTGATACTTGATATTTTGTAAATTGCCAAAAAAAAAAAAAAAAAAGAAACCTTGGTTTCATGAAAGTATTGGTAACTAAGTTAGCAAGAATTCAGGTTCTTGTTGTTATACATGTTTTCCCAACACTTATTAGTTTTCTCGAAAATTTATTAGTATGGAAGAAGAGGTATGTGTTTTTTAGAATAATATAATATATTTATCTTGTCGATTGTGTTATCACATGCTATTATATTCATATCTAGAATAAGTATCAGATCACATTGTGAATAGAACTTAAAAAACAATATATCCATCATTTTTCTATATGTTATTTTTTAATGAACAAGTCATGAAATTCACAATTGAACTTATTTTAGAATAAACGCCAACATGATTAGACTTATTTTAAATTAATCAACGAATTCTTCAACGTGATAACATCAATCAAATTTCTTAAAACAAATTTGCTGTACAGCTATGACAAGCAAACACAAACCGCCAGCTCTTTAGATTGACCAAGAAAATGTTTTTTTTTTCATATTTTTATAATGGAAAATTATCCATTTGCACTTGCCGTGGGTATCGTTGGTTTTGGCATAAAGCTTGTGTATCGAAGTCAAACTTATCCGTACACGTGTTCATCTCTTGTCTCTGAATCATGTGTCGCAACCCAAGGAAACAATACAATTCAGGAGTTTTTTGAACGAAGGACAATAACCAATCCATAAAGAATGAACGAATCTTAAAACTCCAATGTCTCTAAGTCTTTTTTTTAGTATTCTAAAATACTCAGAGAAGCGCACAATATTGTAAATGTACACCTTTTAAATAAAATGCAAATAGTTGGGTCTATGGTCGAGCCTATACTTATATAAATAGGATTCTCTTTTCCCTTTTTTGAATTCATTTTACAAATGAATACAATCTTAGAGATTCTCTCCGGAGTTTCTCTTTTATATTGACACCAAATTTTTATATATTCATTTAAGATTTAATAGCATAGAAAATTACGGGTTATTAGAACCTAAAAAAATAATTTTTATTAAATTACATGGCATATAACATTAAGAGTATTTGCATTAATAGTAGTAGATTAAAAAAAGAATAAAATAATGTGTGTGTGTGTGTATATATATATTAACAAAAGAGAAAGCGAAACCGGGCCAGAGATGGGCCAGCCCAGCATCTTTCATTCTTTTTCCTTCTCTTCCCGCAGGGCTTGGCCCAACTCATTTCTTTTTTTCCTTCTAGCCCAGCCCTTTCCTCTTCCATCATCTTCACTTTCTCTCATGCTCTCTGTAGAGAGCGGAGCACGCTCATACGGAAAAGAGTGCAGGACACAGGGCAAAGGACGGCAATGTTGAGAGGAGTTTCTGGTCGAGATCAGGCCAACAGCGATAGAGGAGGAGGGAGAGAGAGAGAGAGTGGCATGGTTGCTATGAGGTTAAGGGGAATTTTATGGGTGGTTCGGAGTGGTTCGAAGAGGGCATATCTGAGAATAAGATTCTAATCCGATTATTCTATATTCTATTTAGTATTTCGATTTAGTTCGATTCTATTTATTCTATTTCGTTAGATTCTATTGCGAATTTTTATATAGATGATATAACAGTAAATTAAATTAGTTAATAAAATATTAGTGATAATATAAAAAGTAATAGAATTGAATTAGTAAAAAAAAAAAAAAATGTCATTTGATGCATTCAAAAATGAAAAAGAGAATCTTATTTCTTATTATCTAATTAATATTAAAATATTAAGTATTGATAAGCATATAATTGAGAAATAGAAGGAGAGAGGGCTAAGATCTACCTCAGCTAAGCCTCGCTCGGTCATCCTCGCCACAAACATAACCCTAGCCGGCACCACCAAACCCGCAACTCCCTTTTCCACTATTTCGAGTTTTCCGGTGAGTTTCATATTTCTTTTGGTTCAATCCAGTCGATTTCCCAAGGTTTCTGGCTCAGTGGCGTGAGGCAAACCAGATGTAGTCCGGTTTATTGAGGTCATCCCGTTTGCCGCCACTAAGTCAGGTAGGGAGCACCGCCGACCCCTTTTGTCTTTGCCTTGTTTCGAGCTCGCCAAATTGGGATTCATCATGGTCCGGCTTACGCAAGTGCTGGTCTCATCGGTCCTGCGCTCGACCCTTTTTGGTTTTAGTTGGTTAATTGTTATAAAATCAAGTGTGAATTTGAGTCCTGAATGAGTCGGTTGTCTCACTTATTGGACACTACCCACCTGTTTAACATAAGTCTCGAGTCAGATCCAAGAAAGGTTTGCTTGCCTTTTCCCATGCTTTGCACTGGTTTAGTTGCTCTCCGGTTGTGTCCACAGGGTCGGGGTTTTGGCTTCCAAAGCGAGGCCAACGACTGCTCACAATGACCCCAGTCGTGAAAAGAGGAGGACGAACTAGCTAAGTGGAGCGGTGGTCGCGAGGCCCTGGCCAGAAGCGGTCGACCAAGCCAGTTGTTGATGGCTTGTGGTGGCGATGGCCCTTTGTCGGCATGGGTAACCGCAGTGGTGCCGTGCCACTATGGCGACCGAGAGAGGAGCTTGAGTGCTTTCTCGGCTCTATCTGCATCTCTGGACTAGGCTAGTCCAATTTTGGTATTTAGGCCTAATGGGTTGGTTTTTTAGGCTAGTTTGGGCTCGTCGTTTATGGGCTCAAATAGATTAGTGGATTATTTCCTCCTTTGGGTTGGGCTTAAATAGGGAGTTTTAGCTTTCGGCCGAACTAGGCCTATGCATTAGGCCCAATCCAAACAAGGGCCCGGAGTCTTGCGACCTGAATCGGCCTGACCCGGGTCCCTATGTTCAATTCAAAAATAGGAAAATATTAAAAAAATTAATTTAAAAATTTTAAAAATTTTAAAAAATTCCGAAATTCTTTTATTTTTCTTAAAAATTAGGAAAAAGCTTAAATTAAGTTTTTTTTATAGTAATTTTATCTTAAAATGTGTGAAAATCCTTGAAAAAAATCATACCTAAAATTGAATAAGCCCTTAGGGCTTCATTGTAGGGATTTTTTGGATGCCATTTTCTTTTTATTATACTTGATCGCACCTTCTTTGTACATTGGTTGTTATTTTTATTTTTAGAATGGTTAGGATGAGCTTTAAAATCTTCGATAGGCTACCTTAACACTTTGGTTATCAAATAGTCAAATTTAGGCATCGAAAGGGCGCTAGTTATATAGCTAGTGCAATCAAGTTTCCAAGTCTGAAATATGTGGTTATGCATGCATCGAGATGACACACCTACATCTTAACTAGGATTTCTAGCTGACTCTCAAAAATGGCTAGTGATAGCTCCTTTTGAACATATAGATTAAGAAAGTCGATATCACGTGAGATATGAACTTGGGAGAGTCCATGTTTATAATTGACAAACAAATACCTCTAAACATGCATCAAGACGACACATTGGCCTTTTAATTAGGGTTTCTAGCCAACCCTTAATAATGGCTAGTGGTGGCTCCTTTTGAACACATGTATTTGAAAAATCAATATAAATATCATCGCAGGATCAATTTATACTCTAACGTTCGGGTGAAACATCATGTGTTCATCATCAGCAAAATTTAGGTCAAGTATTAGGTCTCATCTTAATTTTACCAGAAGTTCCCTGACAAGTATTTAATAGGTTATGCTGATCGATTTTCGGGAGTTTGTGAAACCCATGCTAGGTCCTATGAAAAAATAGAATAATTATATAGTATCAGCCTTGTGATTGATTCTGTCTACTATCTCATCTACAGACTCAATCTATATATTATCTTCTTACCATCTAAATTTTCTCAGTAATATCAAAGATTTTTTTTTTCCTTTTCTCGTCTATCTTAGATTTTACCCTTGATCAACCCATGAAAAGAGACCACATATTTGCTTATCAAGAGCTGGGTAACATTTGATGTCATGCATGACACAAATGTAGTTCTATCGATTCAAGTGTGCAAGCGAGCATTTCGACAAATTGGTTTCTTCTAATCACTCCATGAGAGAAAACTCTTAAGTCCTCACACCTGAAATGATCTATTCTCCACAGAAATTTTCAAGGCAAGAGGGGATGTGTCATGGAAATGATAATGTCTTTCATTGAATACGACCATGATCAAGCAAGAAAGTCCTGGCAAGAATTGCGTTGGAGACTTCAAGGCTCATGATAGACGGCCTAATTAATTGCTTCAAAACTGAGTAATTCCGAGTTAATGAAGTAGTTGACATTGTTGTCAAGGTATAGCTTTTCAACTGATGACGACTTTATAATTAAGTCAGTAGATTTTGTTCTTAATCGTTATAGTTTCTTCAGCGTTATTTTAGTAGGTCTTGGGATATTAAAGATAATACAATGCGGTCATTCGTGGAAGAGTAAGTTGGAATTCTTTGGATATGATATCTCAAAGCTCATGTGCGGAACAAACTTACAATTCTTTTCCATATTTTATGACATGTACGATCGTTCTATAATATGATTAATTAATAGTGTCAGAGATAAGGAACATTGCAAGGAACAATAATCCTTCAAGGATAATGATGTGGGCAATTTTGGCGGTCACGAAAAATTGTTCAAGCTATGAATTATCTTTAGATATGAGACAACTTTATTTATCACGTCGCACATTAAATAGGATCAATAACTATTTTTGCTTATGTTGTGAACAAGCCTAGCGTATTCAACGTCCTTAGAGTTTATCAAAATACAGAAGAGAAGTACAAAAAATGAAAAAAAAAAAAAGCTATATAGAGTTGCATAATAAATATTAAGTTTGATCTCTATGGATGGCAATAAAAAAAAACCCATCTCACTGAATTTCAAGCTTCCCATAAATTAGACGAAAGAGTTAGCTGTATCGTTGACCTCCTAGAGCTTAACTAGGTTCGGTTGTTCATAGCAAACCACTCTCATCAAATCTTTGACCTTTGGCATTTCATTAAAAAATAGCCACCCCTTTATTTGTGGATCTCTCTCGAGGGGAATTAACTAATCAAGATCACTTTTTGCCTTGTGCAATCAACAGCATATCATGATATATATCCCTTGAATAGAATATGAGAAAGTCGACGAATCTTAGCTACCTATTGCTAGTGGCTACTGCGTGATCTTTTGAAGTTGAAGTAGATAATGCTTGCAACAAGATCATTTCTGATTCAATACAAAGTTTCTGTAGCTATAGGAATTAATGTTTCACGTGGACCCTTGGGGCTGAGTGGACAACATGCCCAAAAACGAGGGCCTCACTGCAACTTGTCTTCCTCAATCAGTTACGTTTTCAAAGGAGTTAATAAATGAGGGAAACAAATCGATGTTGAACAACGCAAGGGGTGCGAATGAGTTGTTTCAATCACGCCCATCATTATTCCAAACTACTCCAACCGGTCCTGTTTGACTCTACTTCATTAAAGAGGCTAGTTGACGAGGAAGATGACCCAACCCTTGATACATCGATGTTTTGTGGTTGCTTTTGCTGGTAAGGACAGGCGATCCCGCTCATTGTTCATAGATGAGGAGGAGCTGCATTTGTGAAATTCATGAATTGGGAACATTTCATGAAAGTGGTAACTATCTTGATAATGAAAAGATTGAATGCCGGAGGCATCACTGTGTCGTCCACCGTCGGCGATGGTTGGAAGGAGTAGAAATCTTAATGTTTGTTGGGTAATCGAGAATGAATCCGGCGGAATCAGAAAGGCTTAGTTCTCAATCGTGAAATCGTTTGATTAATTAGAATGGAACGGAATGAAAATTGTGGTATTATTAATTTTTCATTAACATGGGGGAGGTGGGAATCAATGAAGAGAAGCGAGAATAAGTTATTAAGAAGGGCAAGTGGATTTATGGGTTAAGGATCATTAGCTAAATCTTGGATTTTGTAACTTTTGTATGAAATTGAATTTAACATGGTAAAGAAAGACACTCGACTAATTTGCTAGTAGATGTAGCAACTCGAAACCATAAATTCATAGTGTACAAAGATAAATTGCAATTCCATTATGTCAACAAATACAGTTGTTTTTAAATTAATGCATATTGTATTTTTCTCATAATCCATTCCACATTCTTTTATCTTATTACATCATTTCATTCGTTTATAAACGAGGAGTTAAGAAAAAGATTCAAGTATAATTAAGGGCATGTTAATTAACTAGCTAAATAGTAACTTATTCTATTCTTTTGTTCCGAGATATATATTTGAAACAGAAATTCGTTTAATAATTTTTTTGTTCCTAGGGATAGATTTGTAGAAGTAAAAAAAAAAAGTTACTTTTTTGTTTTCAAGAATAATTTCATAATCAAGCCAAACTTATTTTTCTCTTTTCTTTTCTTCTTTTCTCCATCTCTCTTCTTCTTCTTCTTCCTCCCAGGTGGTCACTGGCCATTGTTGGCCGCCATCACCGCTGGCAGTCGCCGACAACCAGCTGGGTGAGGTCTAGCGAGCTTGCCAGAGCTTCGCCTGGCCATTGGTATGGCTTGACCTCGCCTAGCCCGACGAGCCTAGCTAGTGGTTTGGCGAGGCTTCGGTGAGCTCATTGGACCTTACCTAGCCTATCACCAAATACATGATAAAAAAGAATCATTTCTGAGCAGAAATGGTTCATAAATGATTCTTGGAAACATAATAGTTACTAAACGCACCCTAAGTAACTAAGGGTATGTTTGTTAATGTTCTTTGTTTCTGTTTATGAACAAAATTTATGTTTTTTTGTTCTAGGAACAAAAAAAGAACAGAAATGCGTTTGTCTGCGTTTTTGTTCCAAATCTATTTTTTTGTTCCCATGAACACATTTACAACAAAAACAAGAAACAAGAAAACTGTGTTTCTTGTTTCTGGAACAATTTTTAAGAACAAATTTTCTCTCTCCTCTCTTTTTCTTCTCTTTTTTTTCTTCTTTTCTTTTTCTTTTTTCTTTGGCCGGTGACCTCACCGGACCATCGCCGGCCCTCGGCGAGGTAGAGCGTCACTGGCCTCTGGCAAGGCGAGGCTGAGCCTCACCCAACCACGGCGAGGCTCGGCCTCGCCGTGCTGGGCGAGGCCATCGACCCTCGTCAACTGGTCGCTGGCCATGGCCGAGGCTAGCGACTGCCCAAAAGAAGAAAAAAAGAAAAAAGAAAAAAGAAAGAAAAATAAAATAAAAATATTTAAAAATTAAAAGAAACAAAAAAAGAACACAAATTTATCAAACGTGTTTCTGTTAATTTTTTATTCCCGGAACAAGTTTACCAAAAACCTTTTTTTATTCAAAAATTGTTTCCCGGAACAGAAATACTTTTTTCTATTTATGTTCCCTGGAACAATTTTTAAACAAAAATGTTACCAAACGCACCCTAACTCTTCCAATCAAAGGTGTTACGGATGTGTAGTGTCATCAACTTAAATAATGTTTGATGTTGTCTATAAACTAGACTTTTCAAATTGGGATATAGATCTATTTTTTAACCTATATTTGATAGAGTGGGTTATTATACGAATTAGTTATATGCAGTAGATGGGTTAGTAATAAATGGGTTCACAACTTACTTAGATTAAGTCAGCTCTAACTCTCTCTTGCCCTCCTCATTCACTCAATTCTCTTACTTCAATTTGTGTATGACTTTCTTAGATTGAGTTAAATATAAAAGTGTTTTAGTAATATGGGTCGAGCTGTATATCAATTTGACGCAAATTCAAACCCCATCCAATTCACCTATTTGAAAGGTCGATCTTGTACTTACTCTTGGAGACATTATTGAGTCTGACCCTGACTCTTCATTAAGGCTATGTTTGGTCATCCGCATTTCTAATCGGGATAGGACTGGATAGGATATGATATTAAATCTTGAGATTTTTTTATATTCTATCCATTGTTTGGTGAATGACAGTATTAAAGTCGAATATGTTCACATCATATAATATACATTTTTTTTATATAAACGTCATATCATTATAAATGAACCTAAATGTTCATAAATGGAGATGATGAAAATCTCTTGTAATACTATTCCTTAATTTATTTTTATTTTATTTTTCCTCTTTTTTATATTATTTTCTTTATTATTTATTTTTTCCCCTTTCATCATTCTTTAATAAAATTTTATTAAATAGTAAACTGTACTAACATACCTAAAATAAAAAAATACCTAAAATATATAATAAATATAAATATTTAATTTATGGATTGAATGTTTATTATAAGATAGAATTAAAGTTGAATATATAAATTAAAATATGATTAATTAAAAATAATTTTTTTAATTTCTTAAATTAGAAGTCAAATATTATTTATATTGAAATATAATTTCAATTTTGTTAATTTAATAAGTTTGTTATTCAATAAAAATAACCTTTCTATTATGGACATTAGAAATCCTATTCACTTTTATCCCACCTCCCCATGGGATAATTTTATCATGTCTATATCCCCCTTATATCCGATTTTATCATGTCTTGAGTGAGCACCAAACTTAGGATAGGGTAAATCATATCCTATCCCGAATTTTATCCCGACCGCCAAACGCAGCCTAAGTGGATCCCATGTAATACCCAATTTAAGGGTTGATGCAATTATTTCTCTGTATTTTGTCAGAATGTTATTTTGTTTTTTCCATGCTATGTTTGAAAGCACCATGAGAGCAGAAAATACCCATTATTTATTTTTACTCTTCCTTCTCTTCTCCCAAAAATTTTGGAAAATTCTAGATTTTCCATTCAAATTTATTCTCTCCATTTTCCCATTTCCGAAACATTAACATTAATGATCCTGACATTCATATAATTCATATGAAATATCAAGTTAATAAGGAAAAGGATACTTAAAGTATTAAAACATTCCTATGATCATCTTTATGCTATAACTTTTCAAGCGATCATTTAAGTGTTATAACTTTTCAAAACATATCACTTAAATTATAGCAAAGATATCATGCCAGAAAATCTTATCTAGCATTAATTTTGGGTGAGTCACTCTGTCTAATTTAATATCAAACTAATGCCACATAGAATTTTCATATTAGGAAAATCATCGATAGAACTTACACTTATCAATTTTTTTTTTAAATTATGACATTTAAATGATCGTTTGGAAAATTATAACACCAAAGTAATCATCGTACTAAAGTTATGATACTACTAATGTGCTTATCCACAGGTAAATGCTAATGCGTTCTATGGTAAATTTTGAAAAATCTAAATGAAACTATAAAAGAGGGATTGCTCATTTCTCTCTTTTTGGCCAAAACAGACGAGTCCTTGATTTAGAGGACTCACGAATGACGTCGTTTTGTATTCGCAAGAAACATCTTTCCGCCTTGCTAATGAGTCTACACATTATTGCCGTTAATTTCCCAAGTGAAAGTTCATATATTTCTTTGAATTTTTTAAAGGTGGGGATATTTTAATCATACGAATATAAAATTCATGCCTTATCTCAATTTTTGGATTATTTGACCCATATCAAAGGCTTCGAGCATCATATTTACTTTATGAGTTCAATAAGTATCACCCTTTCCACATGTGATATCATAAATCTGATAATCCAGAAGATGCGTGGAGCTGCTCAAAACGGTAAAGGGCATGACAATCAACATTTAATTGGCTCAATAGAGTCCTGTACTTTGCACTTAGGAGACGGTTGTTTCGTTTTTGGTCTTTTGACGTTAAAAACGAGAAGTGCCAACGTTGAACTTCTCAAACTCCGTTCAAACCCAAAAATATAAATAATATTACTTTACCAAAAAAAAAAAAAAAAATTGTTCTCTACCTTCCACACTCACCGCCACTTTCCTTTCCCATCCCCTCACCCCCTTCCTTCCCAAAACAAAGCATAGCATAGCAATGCCCTTAGTACATCTGTATCTTTTACACAAATTCAGATAGAGATTGTTCATGAGGATGAACAAAAACCGGTTCAAACCATTAAATAGATACAAATGGTTAAGGTCTTTGGTAGAGATGCCTCAAAACTTTCAAAGCCGGAGAATCACCGTAGACTCGTATACTTAATGAGAACTCATGTTGAAGCTTTGAAGAAGTTTGAAAGAATTGAGTCTTTGGTACACAATTGCCAAGTAAAATGGATACTAGATGGTATGTAACGATGTATGTTGAATACATTTTCACATGAATCCTCTCATAAGTTGATCTTCTTAAGGAACTTCCCATCGATCGAACCTTCCTTCCGTCCTCCCCTCCTCCCTCCTCCCCCGAACGCGTCGGTTGAGGGCGACTCCATCGATTCCGACCCGGTGGCCCTTTAATTATAATCCTTCTGCTTAAATCTTGCCTATGAGCCAACCATCTGTCATTAACCTCTGCAAATCAAACTCTTTGACCTTCTTGTTTCTTGTTTGCTTTAGAGATTTTCACAAGCACGCCTGATTACTTTTACGCAAAAACCCAAACAATTATAATATACTAAGAAAAGCGTGGCCTGCCGTAAAAAGAAGGGAAAACTGTCCTATCGATCTAAAATTTATTATACAAGTACCGATCCATTTTTCAAATTTACCAATTTAACCTTAAACGTTTGTGTGAAATTCCAATGTGATTCTTTCCGCCAATTTTTGTCGTGAATTGCTGACGTGGCACGTAGAGAGACCAACGAACAATAAAATGCATGTACAAACAATATCTCGATAAAAACATACCAACAAAATGTTTTCACATGAAAGTTTCCTCAAAACTTGATGTCAATGTAGGATGAGAGTGGAAAATTCCAAGGTGCACCGATATACCATACGATAACCTTTTACGATTATTTTATGCTCGATTAAATGACACTAGCAATGTCATGAGATTATTATGTCACTATACATTTATATATAATTATGACGAGGCATCGTAAAAACTTAAAAGCGTCCGTTGAGAATGTGCCATGGAAGTGCCCTTCAAAAGAGTGTCCTCCGGAGAGTTGCCCGTAGTTTGCTCAAAATACCTGCTACATCTCATCGGGGATAACTGGAAAAACATAAGACATTCAAGGGGATTTGAGAATACATGCTCACTTTCTATAAAATAAAAATAATTATTATTTCATACTCTTTCATTCTCCTTCACTGTGCTCCTTATCGAAAGGAAACGACATAATTACAAACTATGCTCTATTATCGCTTTTGTTATGTAAGGGACCTAAGAATATAGTATCATTTTCCAATTATGCATGCCCGTCTTCTGATTTCTTATGCATATATATAAATTACGTGGAGGGATACGGGTCGCGAATCCAACGGACTCGAGATGAAATCATGAGATTTTGGTCAATCCCATGGATAAAATGCTTGTTCTCCCTTGCTACGCCGGTCGGACACACACTTAAGCCTCAAATTCGAAACTTATAACTAGAGCATCTATAGGTAAACTTGCTTGCATTATGGTAATATATTTGTGTCCCGTGAAATTGTACTTGTGAAATGATCATCATTCTCTTCTGCTTAAGTGTCTTGAGTACGTTTTCTTTCTAGTAATGACTTTTAATAACAATGAATTGAGATCCTTTGCCCTCGGAAAATAAACTAACTCCTTAATAAATGACACATCAGTAGAGAAAACAAGTCAAAGGACAAAGTTTGGTCGACGTCGCCAAGTTAGCTTCACTCACTAAGAACCTTAACCCCTAGCTCCCATTTCCTCCTTCCAACAGGAGTGGCTCATCTCTGCTAATGTCTCTTTCCCTTCTCCAAACTTGCATTTTGTCAAATTTATCATGTGTCAATTTCTGATTTAGCATGTATCGCAGTGCAAGGTAGTGTATAACCTTTTCCTTGAAGTTACTTTCTAGGGATTGATGTTACAAGCTATACGTAAGTCTTGATTCTTCATCTATTAATTATGTCGGAAATTGAGTTTATAATTTACAATTTACTTCAAAGGACAACATGAACATGTCCGATTCAACTTTGAAACTCCTCGATGATCATTGGCATTAAGTTAATCACATAATCATCATGATTAATCGAGAGAAATTGACCATGTCCAGGGATCTCCTTTCCTCGGATTCTCTCTTGGCGGTTATTAACGACCGGTCCCCCAACCGGTCCACCACAGGAATACGTCAATTACCTTTTCTTTTGGCTCTTATTTCTTTTTCACCCCTGTTTTAATCTTTATTGTAAATCCTTTTTTTTTTTTCCTTTTTTGGAGTTTTGGCTTTGGGTGGCAGCGGGACCCGCGAAAGTGCAAAATTAATTATTAAAGTAGAAAGGGTATAATAGTCAATTACCTTACCGTGCCTTCACGTATGAGAAAGAAGACGCGATGGCCGGGATTCAATACGTCATTTTGGGGATATGCGAGCGTTTGGAGGGCGGCTGAGCAACTTCGTGGGTTTGGTTTTTTTGGTTCCTTTTTCTTTTCTTGTTTTGGTTCTATCTATTTGTCTTTTTTTTTTCTCGTATCTCGTCGAGAGAAAATTATTTGTCTAATTAATAGGTAGGGAGGTCCTAAATTTCGATAAATTAATCGTATGCCCATCATGAATTTTTTTTTTTCGTTCAAAAGATCGTTGTTGTGGGCATGTCCAATTGTGTGGCCCTATGCAAGCGTGCAAGGGGCCCACACTATCGAGGTTGGGGCTTTAGTCTTACATTGGGTCTACAGGTGTGTCCATGTGTGTGAGTATTTAGAATGGTGGAAAGGAGATTCGAGCAATACCCATATTTGCTTTGTCCAAAGAAAGAAGGTTTCCAAGAATTTTACAAAAAGACAATTGGATTTAGAGAGGAGTGGTTGGGAAAATTGTCAACAAAGTTCTAGACCCATTCTACAAAAAGACAATTATTTAGAGAGGAGTGGTTGGGAAAATTGTCAACAAAGTTCTAGACCCATTCTACATTAGCCAGTTAAGTCTTAAACATTTTAATCGTGTCAATTTAAAAATTCTAAACATTTTGTTAATTTATTAACTTAGTCCTAAACATTTTAAAAACTTGTCAATGTAGACCTTTAAACTAATTTTTCAAATAATAAGTTTAAGGCTAGATTGATAAATCAAAAGGTTTATGACCAAATTGGTAAATTATTAAAAATTTTGAGATTAAATTAGCATAATTGAAATGTTTATGGTTAAGTCAGCTGCCATACAATAAGTTTAAGACTTTGTTGGCAATTATCGCAAAGTCATTCAATTGCTAAGAGACATCCAATTCCTCTCTCTCTCTCTCTCTCTCTCTCTCTCTCTCTCTCTCTCTCTCTCTCTCTCTCTCTTGTTGGCACGGTATTGCACGTTAATTATCGAATTTACTCCCTCCGGCCGACAAATTTAATTAGCAATAAGAGGGGAATTAAAATATTAGGGTTTGCTTGACTTGGTTGGATGACTGCTTAAGGGGTCAGCTAGGTCATCCTCTTATTTGTCACAGTTCTTTTCTATTGCCTTTGTGCTATTTATTCGCAGCATGCATATGCAACCACGAGCATTGGTCAAATCTATGGAAGCTTCCTCCTGTCTTGAATAAATCACATCTGTACATCACATCTTAGACACAGACATTCAATTAAAATGAAAGGGAGAATGGACAAAGGAAAACGAGAGGGAACTGAAGAAGGGAAGTTGGAAAACTAACCACAATTATCAACTTATGGCAGTATAGTTAGGGCAATGTAAAAAAATTAATACATTACTCACCCTCGATATTTAATTTGATTTTTGAACTTTAATTCTATTTAAATTTTGATTCATTCTATTTAAATTTTGATTCCTACCCCCCTCAAGTAGAATCGATTTAGTCATTCTAGTTAATTTGGTTTTTGGTTACTCATTTGTTGATGGGAATCTACGAATCATTTACCGAGTTGCAATGGGGGGTTGTGGACGCCTTGCTCAGTTGGCAAGGCAAGTGCTCTTCCATTGTTGTTGCGCCAATGTTTGTTGATACCGTCTAAGGGTTGGCTTACTGTTGCTCGGTGGCTATCTGAGGGCTGGCTTCCCGGTTGAAACCCGAGCGAGGGTTGCCAGCTCGTGGGTGGAGGGATGGCTTGTTCTAGGGGTGAGCGGTTCTAGGTTCCGGTTCGGTTCCATCTGGAACCTGGAACCTACCCTCGAGTACAGGTTCCTCAAAATGAGGAACCTGGAACCTACCCGTGGGAACCGAGAACCTAGAACCTACCCTGTCACAGGTTCCAGGGTCGGTTCCAGGTTCCAACAGGTTCCTTTTTTTTTTTTGTTATTTTCAGATTTGAATTATAACATATGCGCACGTTACCCAAAAAAACTATAACGTACGCGCACGTTACCAAAAAAAAAAAAAAAAAAAAACTATAACATATGCGCACGTTACCAAAAAAAAAAATATAATGTACGTGTATATTACACGGTAACTTCCCATTGACATATTATCTTGATACATTAACTTCGCACTGCACAACAATAATAGAATATAATTATAAATTTCAAAACAAATAGCAAACTAGAAAGTAGAAATAAAACACCACTAGAACAAGAATGTCTAGAGGTACAAGTTTTGAAAACAATTTCGATTAAACCCTTAAATGAACTCAGAAAATTCTGAAATTTGGATACGTTGTATTTAAGACCTAGAGGTACAATTTTCATGAAGAAATAGTAGTCCAATTCGTTCTGGATTAAAAGATAAAATCGATTTACTTTTCCTATTTTCTACTTGCACAGTTTTTGAAAATTTTTTGGTTAAATAGGCAAATGAACTACAAAAATTACGAAATTTAAATATGTTGTAAGGAAGACATGAAGAGAGATATTTCATTCAGAACACATTTCCAAAAGAACCTCATACAAAATGATATAGTCCACGCATTGCAACTTACAAGATCCGAACACATCAGATTGCACAGTTTTAGAAACATTTCCGATTAAATACCCAAATGACCTTCAAAAATTATGAAATTCGACTATGTGATAGCCAAGACCATAAGGTAGATACTTCATGAAAACATCAAAGTCAAATTCGTCCTAGATAATTAAATATGGACGGTTAAAATCCCTGTTCGTAGTACCGTAATTCCAGATCTAACCATCTCCAAAGGACCACGATTTCACCTACCTATTCTTGTTTTTTTTCTCTAAATTTTTTATATGTGGTACCTCAGGATGTCCTTTATAACTTTTGTTAAGAAACCGAAGTGAAATTTCGACAAAAAGGTTGCCTTACAGTCCATGCATTCATCAAGGGTTGGTCTCAAAATCTCCAGATCCAGTCTTTCCAAAGAATAATGATTTCACCCACTTATACTTGTTTTTTTTGTCCCAAATTTGAGTATGTTATACTCCAAGAAGTCCTTTACAACTTTCATTTAGAGGCCAAAGCCAAACTTCAACTAGAACATCACATACAAGTCACTAGAACATCCAAGGTCGAGTTTTTTCTGCCCTAAGTAACCGGTTCCGAAACAGGTTCCGGTTCCGAAACAGGTTCCGGTTCCAAAATCGGTTCCGGTTCCGGTTCCAGGACCGGTTCCGGTTCCGGTTCCGTTTCGGTTCCGGTTCCGCTTGGAACCGGAACCGGAACCGAAACTCCCGGTTCCTAGAAAAAAGGAACCGGAACCGGAACCGGTCCCCCTTGGAACCGGGAACCGAACCGGACCCTCCTCCGGTTCGGTTCCGGTTCCCGGGTAACCCGGGAACCGCGCTCAGCCCTAGCTTGTTCCTCCCGCCGCCTCCTCTCTTTCTTTCACTTCATTTTTTTTCTATTAAATTCTTTAATTTTTTCTGATGATGCTCAACTGAGTTTTTTTAACATGACCAAATGGATCAGAACTAATAATTTGCTTACATTATAAGGTTTCAAGGGCTAAATAAAATTGAAGTTAAAAAACCAAATTGAATATCAATGACGCTACGCTCTTGAATTTATCCAATAATTAGTAGTGTATATGGTCAACATCTCTGGCTATAAGCTGATGTAGTGGTTAAGTTAGGTTGACTATTTGATTAACAAATCAACAATGATTTTTCTTAAAAAAAAGAAATTTCTAATGAGAGTTCGTACACGTTTTACTTTTCCTTTCCCGTAACCAATCCTCATCGATTGAGCTAAAAGGGGAGTCGTTCCAAAAGTTCGTTCGGACAAGGTTCGAAGCAATTAAGGGGTTTCTGTAGTCATCGGTCGACCATAAGACAACAAAGAAAAAAAATGAATTTGAGACACACCAATTCAAAATCAACATTAATGACGCCACCCGAATAAGTCAAGACCGTGAAATTGATAAATTGAGGTAATTCACGGTAGTTGGGTTTCACATTCAACCACTTGATTCCATTTAATGACGGGTTGATGTGACGAGGAAATTTTATCTATTCATATAGTCATTATTTATTGATTTTGGAATTTGTAGTTTTTGTGGTAACTTTGTTGGTACTGCCCAACAAATCATTTATCATTATTTCGTTTGGTCATGTAATCATGCGAATTAGCACACGTTTTAACATGATTATGTAGGCTGTCCCTTAACTATGGAGCGGAGATATAGACATAGTTAACTTAAGTTTTGTTCGTTTCACAAAAAATGTAACATTTCTAGAAAATGTTTTTCAAGAAGTCAATTTCTAGGAAAATTATAATATTTCTTTTATGTTCGGCTGAAACTTGAAAATGAATTAAAAAAATACTTTTGCTATTCAATAAGTAAAATCTTCCTCCACACAATCCTTTCAATAATTTTTTTTAGTTTTTTAATTGATTTTTTTTTTCTTTTTCTTCTTTGACTAGCGAGGCTCTAGCTTGCCAAATATCAGCAAGGTCAAGCCTTACCTAATTCAGCAAAGTCGAGCTTGGGCCTCACCAAATCTAGTGAGTTGGGCGAGTCTTGAGCCTAGCAACCTCAGGCAAGGCTCAAGCCTTCCCCAGTCCATTGCTCAAGCCTCACCAGATTCAGGCAGGCTCAAGCTCGCGACTAGCCAAGGAAGAAGAAAAAAGAAAAAAAGATAAATAAAAAAAAGATAATAAAAAATAGGAAAATGTGTTCGGTGAAAGAAAGTGAGATGAAAGAAGATATGAAAAATGTTTTCCTAAACTTGAAAAGTAGAAGACATTTTCCCCTACTTAAGAAGACTTTTTTTTTATTGATAAAAAATGTTTTTCTCAATCAATTCATTTTTTGTGAATATATAGGAAAATCTGTAAAATGTTTTTTCAAAAGTTATTTTTCACGAAATGAATGGAAGTTTAACGAGTGAAAATTGTTTTAATATCGGGCGGTCAACCTCTCTCTCAATCGAATGGATAGGGAGACAGGCCCATCAACTTGAGAATAGAGGCCCTAATCATTCTCTCAAGCGCACGACGCAGGCTTTCCGTGGACCGCTCATATCATTTGCTCGTGACCGTGATGATTGAGAAAACAGCCATCGAGTGGAAGTTTAGTGAGTGAAAATTGTTTTAATATCACCTCGGGCGGTCAATCTCTCTCTCAATCGAATGGATAGGGAGACAGGCCCATCAATTTGAGAATAGAGGCCCTAATCATTCTCTCAAGCGCACGACGCAGGCTTTCCGTGGACCGCTCATATCATTTGCCCGTGACCGTGATGATTGAGACAACAGCCATCGCCCCCACTATTCCAGTTTCACGCTTCATCGACAAAATGATCGCCTCTCTCTCTCTCTCTCTCTCTCCCTCTCTCTCTCTCTCTCCCCCCCGACGTTTCTTTTCCTCAGCTTGATTTGGATTTCTTGGACATAAGATTCATGTTTATCGTGTCTTGTATTGCTTAGGAATGTGTCATGGACACTCGATGAGGTGGGAAATCGAAGTTGTGTGTGACATGTGGGTAAAACACATACGTAACCTCGTTCTCTAAAAATCAAGCCGACACCATAATCAAGATCAATCACGACGGGAGTTGTCTCAGAACCATTAGCATAATATCATATGACTACCGAGGAATTACAACGCTGTCTATATACTGATGCATGGTGAGATGGTAACTTGATTAATCAAGATGGTAGCATGACCTCAAATTATTGCATATTAGAATAGTTAATATCAGCCAACAAGGCTTCTTGCCTTCTCCAATGACACTACTCACACAAACAGTTCCTAATAAAAATTTACGTGTACAAATCAAGGAATACTTGGCCTTAAGATCTATCGTATAATGAGCCCAAAAGAACAGAAGAAAAATAAGAAACCATATGGACAAGATGATTTAATTTAGAGGAAACATACTCCCATTTGCTCTCTGTTTTTGTTCAATCGATCCCAGGGCCTACAGTTTCACCAAAGGGAAGAGAAAAAAAAACATAGGAGACGGTATGAAGATCATTCATACTCCTACTGAGAAGTAACTAAGAACAGCATCCAAGACGTATTTTTATATCATTTTTCTTCTTCTCTCCTCTCCTGAGCGTCAAGAGAACGTTCAGGAAGCCTTTTTATCCGACTTGGGGTCATCCACAGCCTTGGTTTTACCATGCAAGATATCGAGCAAAACAGTGCTCTTGCACTTGGGGCATTTGAGGCGTACTTCCTTCGAGATCATCACGTACATGAGGCACCGCTGACACCCCACTAGCACCATCGGGGTGACTGCTGAGCTATCGCTAGAGTAGGCGAGTGATGACAACTTGACCGAGTTCAAGTACAGCGACAGGCACGAGCTTGAAGTCGGTGACGTGTTTAAGGATTCAGTTGGAGACTCCGTGATCGAGTTTACCTTTGGAGGGGAAAGGTTGAGCTCCAAGTCGAGTTCGGCTCCTCCGCCGCGGGCACGGGAACTCATATTCTCTCTAGCCTTTGTGTGATAAATCTCACCTGTCTGGCATGTGCATACCCAAAGAAAGCGATTGACTCATGTATATCCAATAGAATTGTAGAAAGATTACTAGTACATGTATGAAGACGGAAATATCCATTGACAACCCACGTATCAAAAACATTGATCAAATAATGATTTTATGTGGGGTCTACGTACATCAAGAGAGATTTTCAACTCGGGCATGTGGGGATGGAGTAGTTTTGATAATTGAATCTTTATGTCTATATCATGATCAAATGGTGATGTTGTAACACATCTTTCTAGGGAAAAGTGTCAAAAAAAAAATCATGAACATATTGCATTAGTACCCAATTTATTCATAAACCTTTTAATAGTGTTAACTCAGTTCTAAAGTTTTTAACAGTGCCAATTTATTCCCAAACATTTTAAAATAGCGCCGATTTAGTCTTTTTGGCTAATTTTGGCTTAATATTGCTAACATGGACATCAAATAGCTTATGTGATATCGCTAGTGCTAACATTAACAATTTTTAATAATACTTTAATAATTTTTTCATTATTATTTTTTTCTTTTTTCTCCTTCCTTTCTTCTTCCCTTAGGCGATGGTCGACCACCTGACCACAAGCGATGGCCAAGCAAGTTGGCCTTGTCTGGACCATGGCAAGGTCGAGCCTCGACAAGGGCTCTTCTCACCAGATTTGGCCCAGCGAGGTTGACTATCGCTAGGGCTCGGCCACACGATGGCCAAGCAAGGCCAGTTGCCCCGGCCATGGCCAGTGGCCAACAACCCTAAGGGAAGAAGAAAGGAAGGAGAGAAATAAAAATAAAAATAAAAAATAGAAAATTAATTAAAATATTATTAAAATATTATTAAAATATTAAAAAATTGTCCATGTTAGCGCTGGAGATGCCACATAAGTTAGCCAACATCTATATCAATAATATTTAGCCAAAATTATCTAGAAGAACTAAATTAACACAAAATTAAAAGGTTTAGGACTAAATTAGTACTAGTTCAAAAAGTTGATGATTAAATTCGGCGATTATAAGATTTATGATTGAATTAGCATCAAGCCAATAAGTTTAGGATTGAATTGACACCATTAAAAGGTTTAAAACTTTCCTGAAATTTTTTTCCAATTTTTCTACCGTAAAAGTAGACATAATAAGAAACGTGGAGCAGGAAGTAGCAAAGAAACAACTTGTAATGGGCTAGGGAATGGTGCTATACCTTGAGATCAGGGAACTTTTGCCGGCCTAGAGGGATAGGAGATGGCTCTTCTAGTTTATCATGCAGGGTATCATGAGTGATCGGCAAGGGGTTTCTTGATGTCGGTTAAGATACCTATACTCAGAATTACACCATGGACTTCGTGCTTTTTGGTGGCTGAACTGAACATTTGTGGTCATTTTATACAAGAGAAGTGAGGAAGGAGAGAGCTGGTCTCTTTAAAATGCCGGAGAGAGAGAGAGAGAGCGAGAGGGGGGGGGGTCCACCACTAATCATTATTAGTAAAAGTCCAACACCACCTAAAATTCCGATGCAAGTGTCACGGTCAACTCCTTGACTTCGGAAGCGAGTGGAATACACAGGATTAGCCTTCCTTTTATAATTGTTTCAAAAAAATAATATGGCAAATAGCTTTCTTTAACAAGATAGTACCACATTCAGCTGCTTGGGTGTCTAGTTCATCGAGCGAGATAGTAGATCACTTTAGACTTGACAACTGGTTTCGACCTACTATAGCTTCATCAGGAGGTGAAATTAGCTCCTGACTAGTTTGTGCATAAGAGACCAACCCGGCCTTTAGAGTTCCTAAATAATATAATCCTTCTATCCTAGAACTCTTAACATCAATCATCTTGATGCTACTCTTACAGGCTAGTTGTATCTATTCCCTCTACATCACTCATTTTTCACTCAATAACCCCAAGCTCCACTCACAATGGTTCATAAGTACAAGAGAATCATGGACCATGACATTCTCCCCTACTTAATTCCTCAATGCCCTTGTTTGTGGACTGTTTTGTCACTTCCCAACGTTCCCTTAACCATCAATGCCACTTCCTAGGAATTACATAGATGGCAACGCTCGCCCAACAATAGGCCACCCCAATCCAATGGTTGCTTTCCCCGTTCAAAGCTGTTCACGAATCTCCAATCACTTATGTTCCTTGACAAGTGTGGCATCCCTGGCCAATCGTGGTTCCTTTAGCAACACTTTTTTCGCCTACTAAGCTCCTCTTGATCTCCGCAAGCCAACAGAGGGTACTCCCCTTGTTGGAAACATGATAACAAGCTTCCTCTCGAGACTCGCCAATTGACCTAGAAACGTTATCCTATTAGTGAGCAATTCAGTTCTTTCTTGTGCCCTCAATGCCATCCCATAAGTTAGACGAGAGCCGCACATTGTCCAAGCCCTCCTAGCCTTGATGATCACTCTCCGCCTCACGAGACTAGAAGACCATAGGTTCCACCTGAATAACCCGCCTATTAGAGGGATCCTGCTCTGATGCCATTTGTCATGGGTTGACAGTTCCTTGACTGCAGAATAACCCGTGTGATGCCTAGTAAGTAGGATACACTAGGCCAACCTTCCTTTCTTAGTTATTCCAAAGAATAATATGACGACTAGCTTCCTTTTATGAGATCGTACCACGCTCAACTGAGTTTGAGCATTTACTAAATCGAGCGAGACAACAGATCACTTAAGCTCAACAACTTGTTTTGGCCTACCATGGCCTCATCAGGAAAGCGACATCAACTCTCAACCAATTTGTGCACATGAGACCAATCTCACCTTTAGAGCTCCTAAGTAATATAATCCCTCTATTGTAGAACTCTTAGCACCAACTATCTTGATGCTACTCCCACGTACTTATTATATTTATCCCATCCGAATCACTCACTCTTCACTTGATAATCCCAAGCTTTTCTCACAAGAGTTGATGAGTATAGAAGAATCACGGACCATGACATAGGGCACCAAAATAACTTTTAATGGTGTAACAGCCTAAACTAATATAAATATCCACGAAATAAGTTTGCCTAACTCTTTATCTTTTGCCTTCTTGTTTTTCTTTTTCCTTTATCATCGCAGGACCCTTGAAATTCTAATGTTCTAGCGAAATATCATGTGTTCATCATCAACAAAATTTAGGTATACGCTTGAGATCTTTCCGTGGAAATTTGCTATGGAGTGCATACATCATATGATCTTGTCATTAGTTTGTTTATGTCTCTATACAGGGGTGTAATTACCTGTCTAGTATTAGGTCTCATCTTAATGTTGCCAGAAGATCCCCAGTAAGTATTTGATAGGCTAAGCTAATTGATCTTCGAGAATATGTGAAACCCTTGCCAAGTCCCATATAAAAATAGAATAGTTATATAGTATCAACACTATGATTGGTTTTGTCTGCTATCTCATCCATAGACTAAGTCTATACATTATCTTCTCACCATCACTCAGTGATATCGAAGAGTCTTCTTTTCTTTTCTCCTCAATCTTAGATTGCACCCTTGATCAACCTTTGAACAAAGGACCCATATTTGCTTACCACGAGTAAGGTGACATTTGACGCCATGCATGACACACCTGTAGTTATATCGGTTCGATTGTGGAAGTGAGTGTTTCAACAAATCGGTTTCGTCTAACCACTCTGTGAAAGAAAACCCTAACTCCTAACACCTAAATTGATGTATTCTCCGCAGAAATTCTCAAGTCAAGAGGACATATCTCGTGGAAATGGCAATGTTTTTCATTGAATTACAACCATGATCAAGCAAGAGTGAGTTTACGGCGTGGGGAAGAATTGCGCTGGAGACTTCAAGGCTAATGATAAAACTGCCCAATTATTAGCATCGGAGCTAAGTAACTCCGAGTTGATGTAATAGTTGACTTTGTTGTCAAGGTATAGATTTTCAACTGCTTTTGGTTTAAGGAAATTAAGTCTATAGATTTGTTCAGCCACCGCAGATCAAAGACTTCTTAATCGTTATAGTTTCTTCAGCATTATTTTAGTAGGTCTTGGGATAATAAAGATAACACAAAGGATAATGGCATAAATGGTCTATGAACTTTAGCTCAATGTACAATGTTGTCCATGAATTTTTAATTTATTTAATGCGGTCCCTAAACTTGCCTAATGTACAATATTATCTTTGAATTTTTAATTTGTTCAATGTAATTGTTAAATTGTTTAGTAAACGATTAAACTGATCCTTAGACTATATGAAAATATCCAATACTATCTCTTAAATTTGCGACAATATTGGATTTTTCAAAGTCCAAGAACTTAAGTGAACATATACCAAAAGTTCAAGGATCACATTGAACAAATTATAAGTTTATGGACCACATTAAACAAATTAAAAGTTAAGGTACAGTTTTATAGATTATTTGTGTCATTTTCCTAAATCTCAAAGCTCATCGACAGAACAAATTACAATTCTTTATCATTTTTCCATATTTTATGACATGTACGATCCCTTTAAAACCCTAGCATTAACATAAAAGTAATGATGCAAGTAGTTTTGGCTGTCACGAAATATTTATCAAGTTATGAATTCTCCTCAGATATGATTGACTTTATTTACCATGTCACACATCAAATAGGATCACCTAACTATTTTTTCTTACGTTGAAAACAACCCGAGCACATTTAACGTCCTTAGAGTTTATCAAAATACAAAAGAAAAGCACAAGAAAAAAACATAGAATATTCCACGTTCACGTCCGAGCCCTATAAAATCAGGAGCCCGATTCCAGATCTGAAGCGGTAGCAGCCACCTCTCCATCTCACTAAAAGCTTCCCATATATTAAAAGAAAGAGTTAGCTGTATCGTGTCCCTCCTATAGCTCAACTCCGTGTGGCTATTCATAGCAAATCATTCACGTCAAATCCTTGACTTTTGGCATTTCATAGCTGTATTGTGTCCTATGACCCCTAGCCTTTGTATTGTGTAGGTTGACCCTAGATCTTGAAACTTTAGAGTTAGTTCAACCTTGCATATAATATATATGTTATTATGTGTGTGCATATGTTATTATGTATATGTATGTATCATATATATTATATATCTTTGTCTATTGACCCCTAGTGCCTTCACATTTGTGCTTTGTTACGTAGTTCTACTGTGTACATTAAAAAGTAAAAACCTAACTTTGATTAGACCAAAAAAAAAAAAAAAATAAACCCTCTTTGCTTGCCTCATTCTATTCACTTGCCTTGGCCTTGCTTGCCTTGCTCGCTGCTCGCTTATGGCCTTTACTTACTTGCCTCATGAGCATAGCTCTGCCGGTGAAATTGTTTGCCTCTCTTGGCCTGCCTCATGAACGCAGCTCCATAATTGTAAATTGAGATTTCTATTATTACATTATCTTAGATTTATGTTTGATATGCACTGGTATACATAGTTTGGTTGCTTAATACCGCATTGTTGATGGATAAGTAATTTGAAAGAGTATGTATGTCTTTTCAAGGAATATTAAAAAATTGAAACAAAAATATAATTGATTGGTCCCAAAATAAGGCTGCTTTGGTTCTTGGTCTCAGGTTCAATCAAGTTGGATTGCGGTCTCAAAAATTGAGGACCAATATTGTGTGAGGTTTTGAAATTGCAGTAAATAATGCTTGCAATGAGATCATTTTTTGACTCACTACAAAGTTTTTGTAGCTATAGCCTATAGGAATTAATGTTTCACGTGGGCTCTTGGGGTTGAGAGGATATCATGCCGAAAAACGAGGGCTCCGGTGCCACTTTTCTTCCTCAATTAGTTATGTTTTCAAAAGAGGTAATAAATGGGGGAGATAAATCGATGTTGAACAGCGCAAGGGATACGAATAAGTCTGTTTCAAATTTCAATCACACGCATCACGATTCCAAACTACTGCAGCCGGTCCTGTTTGACTCTACTTCATTTAAGACATTAGTTGACGACCCAACCCTGGATGCATCGATGTTTTTTGGTTGTTTTTGCTGGTAAGGCCAGGAGATCCGCAAATTTGCGATTTGGCAAAATTTCGCGAAAGCGGTCACCGACTCGAGAGAGAAACGATTGGATGCCGGAGGCATCGCTGTGTCATCCACTATCAGCGACAGTTGTTAGGAGTGAAAATTTTGATGTGTGTTGGGTGATAGGGAATGAATCCAGTGGAATGGGAAAGGCTTAGTTCCTTTTTGTGAAATTGTTTGGTTAATTAGAATCAAACTGAATGAAAATGGAAACTGAGAAATAAAATCTTCCTAGTAGTTTTTTCATTATTACGGGGGAGATAAGAATCAAAACGAGTTATAAGCTCATTTCTTAACACATATTTAATAGGGTAGATTATTATATGAATTAATTATATTCAGTAAATGACTTATAAATGGTAAAACTGAAAATAATATGGGTTCACAACTTTTACCTTTTTTTCTTTATCGGATGTCTCTGAAGAGACTCACAACTTACTTAGAAATACCATAAAATTGGCCTATGATATGAACTAGGGAAAAAGAGTACAAAATTTATAGCAAGTATGCTATCCCACATGCACGGCCCTTCCAGCCTCAAAATAGAAACTGCTTGTTAGTCACCATACTCCTTTTCATTTTTTGACTCATATCATAGAAAATTTTATTATAACCAAATTTTGATGCACAATTTTCACATTGTGGCAAGTGCTGTGGCAAGTGCAGAGCATACGGAGATTAATTAGAACATTTATAGTTTTATAGAATCATACTAGGTAGAAAGAAATACAAAAAAAAAAAAAAAAAAAAAAAAAGCTTTAAAGATTTATAACAAACCACAATATTATTTTTAGGAAGGGTGCGCTCTACCCCTTAACATAAACACCTAGCATCTAATTATTGGCGATAGTTTTGAATATCACCAATAATTTACCAAGACTCTTATGGCCGACAATGGCCAATAATTCGTACAGACTTTTACACTAACAGTCGTATCGTACAACTTTTACGCACACGACTTTTACGCCTGACAGATTAATCGCACAATTTTCGCTCTACCTCAGTCATGAACAGTGTTTGGCCTTTTTTCATCTAAATGAGGGGGACTTTAATACTCAACTGCTCCCACTCAACAAAGCAGTAGTCAAACGATAAACTGAATAGCATCAAAGAGCTTGACATTTTTCATCTACGGGATTATTTGATAACCGACTAAATAGAAATTTTTTTTATTCTTTTGTTTTCGAGATTAGTTCTGAAACAGAATTGATAAAATTTTTGTTCCCGAAAACATATTTCTAATTTTTTGTTCCTAGAAGTAAATTTGGAACAGAATTAAAAATTAAAAAAAAATGATTCTTGTTCCCCGAAACAATTCTAAAATCAAACCCGTATTTTCTCTTTTCATTTTCTTTTTTCTTGTTCTTCTTCCGTTTTCTTCTTCTTCATCTACCGCTACCGCCGCGGTTGCCGTTCGCCGCCCACCGCCGCCGGTCGCCGTCAACTGGTCTAGCAAGCTCGCCAAAGGCAAGCCCAGCCACCAACGAGGCTCAATCTCACCAGATCTAGCCTCGTCTTGCTTCATTGAGGCTCGCCCAGCCTCGTCAATGGCTAGACAAGCCTCACCCAGCCTCGGCAAGGCCGCTCGCCCAGCCATGGCTCGGCCGAGCCTCGCCCAACTGCCGATGAGGCTGGGCCGACAAGGGCTGGCGATGCTCCGATGAGGTTGCCGACCCTCATCCTATGTATAGCACCGACACGCGACACGCGACACGCGACACGACACGCGACACGTCATTTCTAAAAAAGTAGAGAATTCCGACACGTTCCGACACGTTAAATATTAAATAAATATTTTTATATATACATATGATTATTTCAAAAATAAAGAGTAGAGTCAATTTATTTAAATAAATTTATTATTTTTCATGATGATCATAATTTATTATTATTCAATATTATTCGTTTTTTTTCTTTTTTAAAATCACCCTCCACCCTCTCCCTCCAAAAAAGAAAAGAAAAAAGGGACATCCCGCCCAGGACGAGCATCCCATTTTAATTTGTTTTTGGCTCTTCTGGCACCATCATATTTTACTTTTATTTTTCCTGCTCTTCCTTGAAAACCCAAATGCACGGTACCTTAGTTTTAAATTTTTTTCTGCACTCCTTGGAAACCTAAACCTAGCTGCCTCATCCCCCTTTGACTCCTCCTTTACGGCACCCCCTCCTTGGAAAACTAAATCGTAGCCTCCTCCTCCTTCTGTGCTCACTGCTCATCCTCCTTGCACGGCACCCATTCTATCTTTTAGAAACCCTTCGAGAGCAGCTTGAAAACTCTCGGAAAACGGCCGCTCCCTCCTCCATTTGCACAATCCTCTTCCTCTCAATCCCTACTCTCTCTTGGTCACCTCGTTGTAGCTGCTCACTACCTTGCTTCTGGTCCTCTCTCTTTTGCGGTCGTAGCCTTGTCTCCGGTCCTCTGTCGCGGCCATCTCGGTCGCCTGGTTCTCTCTTCCTCCAGCCTTCTCTCACCGTCGCGGCCTCATTGCTGCTGCCTCGCCTCTGCAGCCTTGCTTCCTCTCCCTCGCCTCGTCTTCACCCTCCATCGCCAACGATTCACTCTCCCTTCACGCTTGCAGATCCGCTCCAGAAACCCAGCCTCTTGCTCAGACACGCTCCGACTCGCGTGTCGAGAAAAGTTGACCACGTGTCGGAAAATCCGACACGTGTTGACCACGTGTCTGACACGACACGGAAGGTTCCCGAGCGTGTCCGTGCTTCATAGACCTCGTCTGGCCGATCGCCGGCAGGCCAGTCGCCGACTGGCCACTTGAAAAAGAAGAATAGGAGATAGGAAGGGAAAAAAGAAAAGAAGAAAAAAAGGAAAAAAGTAATAAAATTATTTAAAAATTAAAAGAAAATTATTTGGGGTAAAAATTTGGAACATGGTACCAAAATGCAATTTTATTCCAGGAATCAAAATTTTAGATAGATACCAAATGACTTAAAATGCTTAAAAATTGTTCCCGGAAATAAAATAAAAACTAATCATTTCTAATCATAAATTGTTTCCGGGAACAGAATCATTATCAAACGTGCCCTAAATGAAACAATGGAGCAACTCTACTATCTTGCACCCTTTATAAACTAGATATATTCAAACCCGTTCACTAAAAACGGAAAATTAGATCTCTTGAATCAAAATAACCAGTCAAACCACAGATCACCCTCAAGATTGCTTAGCAAGATGAGGACCCAAAAATTAATGAATGTGATAAACATACAGATTTTGTGGAAGCAAAGAAGCCATGCATCAGTCAACTCCAATGATGGCATGGTATATCACGCTCATACAAAATGCTTCTATAGAAATACATAAATTAGTTACTTACAATCTTAAAGCTCAGTAATGTTACATGACTAGTCCTCCAAGATTGGATGCCGATCAAGCTCTGTCAGTATTTCTGTTAAAGGACCAGAAGATCCACTGCTATCATTTTCGCCCCTACACTGGTGCAGCTGTTGGCGGAGATTTCGAACAAGCTCATTGAGTTTCTGAATATTTTTCTCTTGAGAGAGGATAATCTGTCACAAAGTTCAAGCAAAGATCAAGTCAGCTAACATTAGATTTTAATGTCCCATTTCCACAGCTGAGTGTACACCGTTTCAGGAGGAGATCGACCGTATACTTTAATCACGCTACCAGTCAACCAATACGAAAGCGATTGCCGAATGGAATAGTCGATTGATACAGTACAACATATGAACAAATCAACATGACATTATAAGGTAAAGAGTTTCAATGGGGTCAGTATTTCCTCTAATAAATCACGCAATCTATAGCACCAAGGCTATATTGGATGAAAAGACCAGAGAGCAAATAATGTCGTCCATTAAATCACATACGATGCTATCCCAGTACCAAGTGTAGTGGTTCTAAATTTATTAATTCAGGTGAAGCTACAAGGTCAGGGTACACATCATCATTTCTTCATATAAAGCAGCAACAGCACTATTTAACCTAGGCTATGGTTCTCAAATTAAAATCCGTTACTATGGACCAAAGTTTCATAAGAAATTTGTACTCTCTCTATAACATTAACCATTCCATGACAGTTCAACTAATCAAACCTTGCTTTTGCTGAAAAGAGAAAGCTAATGACACCTAGCTCTTGCTATTTAAAAGCATGAAAGGAAGAGAACAGAATGGATAGCAAGCACACTCCCAAGTTTTCTAAAAAGAATATCAAAAGATGATACCTGGAGTAACAATCATAAATGTCGGGGTGTCAAAATGCCCGAAAAACACAAAAGCCCAAACTGAACAGTCTGCACTGACCCCAAAAAGTCGGTTTCCCCCCAAACCTGATTAGTTTCTGGGCCTATTTAAATTGTAGAATATCAGTTTGATAAACCCTTTTGCCAGAGCTGCACAGATTAACCTATTAAGAAAAAGGTCCCATGTCCTTAGCTTCACAGTTCTACCATACGTAAACCGTAACCAGCGAAGCTGAAAACACCCAAAACTCACAACCGCACATCACACCTCGTCCGTCATTGCCATCATCTTCTACACCCTGTCATTCTTCTTCTCTTGTCTACCTTAGCTCAGTTCTCTCAATTCATCGTCATAGTAGGGTCTTGTAGCACTTGCCTTTGTAGAGTCCTTTCTTTGCTTAGCCAATTCAGGCTTTGCCTTCTTTTTCATCCTCTTCACACAGCTGCTAGTCATCCTTAATCTTAATCTCCACTCTATGACATTATGTTGATTGGCTAACTACAAAAGACAGCTTCCAGAAACAAACAGTCCCCAAAACTAGTTGAAAAGCATTATTTAAATTGGAAAGATATGAGTTTATCTCCTACTAGTAGACAGCAATGAAGGGTTTGTTTGTCATAGAACAAAGTAGCTGAAAGGAAAATGTGAAGGGAAAGGCCAGGGGAGGGGAGAAAGTGATCAAAACTCACAAACCAAAGGACTAAACTGGTTCGATCAATTCTTGTATTTAAAGCATTATCTCAAAACACTTGAAAACAGAGTTTCACTGGGTAGTCTTCCTGCACCTAAGCTTTTGGTGGAGCTTTCTAACACGACATTCATTGTCCTTCATGTCCCATGTCTATTTTGCGTCTGTGATTCCCATCCGTCAGTTCCACATGATTCTTCCAAACTGTATATTCCACTTTGCATGCGCTAAAGTGTTACCACACTTTTGTTGAATACAGAGTTTCAATGGGCCTCGTTTTCATGTAATCTCTTTCCACCTAACAAGTTAAACTCTCGAATAGGACTTTCTAACACTATCTATGTCCTTGACATTCATTTTAGTCCTGGGTTTCGAGCGCTGAATCCCTGCTTGAAAACTTCAGCTCAATTCAATTCAAAGTACAGAAAAAAATTGAACAGCCCATTCACACCCCCCACATTAAGGCAATGAATTATAAATAAACAACCCCTCATGTGCACTCAGCTTTGATATGTTTGGAATACCAAGCTTGCGCACAACCTGAGCTGACACTCTCATTTGTCTTGGACACAATCTATACAGACTGGCAAGTGACAAACATGCTTGTGTCAAGACATGCAATTACAGACACAACACTTCACTACACAGGGAATTGGAAGGAAGTTAGCACAATACACCAACAACTCACAGGAAGCTACTCGTGGATCAACCAAACAAAAAAAGAGGATCATACATTCATCTATGATCTACCCCAATCCAAGAGTTTCGTCAAGTGCGCACATGCATGTGCCCAAGTTGGGAGTGGGAACTGGAAAAAAAAAAAAAAAACTTATAACACTCCTCATCAAAGTCATTGCCCTAAAAATAAAACAAGAAAAAGGAAGCAAAAGCCATGCAAACACAAATCCATTCCTAACGAAAAAGGGAAAAGACTAATGACCATTAGTATTCAATTATGGGCCAAGAAAATGGAGCAACTATGTTATGTCCAGATCACCCTGCTAGGTGCCAGAGCTATCAATGAGTGATCCACCACAAAATCCAGTGGTAGCATGGATATACACCAATAAAGAAATGGCCATTGAGAGACAATGCATCAAGCACTGACTTATGTTAGGGAAAGAAATTTACAGGTTGAGTTACGCCAGAGCTTCTAACACTTTGAGAATGCTGTTTCATTACTGGTGGTAACGAGCAGCTTCTGAGATCGTTATTTCTTAGCACAAAAAAAATGCAATAATTGCTACAAAATAGTGTTGAGTGGTTCCATTATGCTTTGATAGGAATGAGACAGATGAATCCTTAATATGAAAGTCACTAACAGAACCCAAATTGAGGTGTTTAAGGCTTATAAATTATTGCAAACGCAGCGTCAGTCTTCTTCTCACTTGATGGCATCAAAAGAAAACACAGTGCATTTGGTGGTTCGCCGGAAAACAAAATGGGCTTCCTGAGACATGAATATTACTAATGGGGAATGATTGTCCCTGGTTTGCTTTAGTTTATACCTTACCAAACCATTACTATGTGGGAACGAAGGTTATTTCAACAGCCAAAAGACAGAATTTTGCTTAATAGGTTTTCTATGTTTGCTTTACCCTCTTCCTGAGAAAAAGAATCGTGCTATTTATCACTCCTTGAAGGTACGTCAAACTGATCATCCAGAATCTTCCTTGTACTCGTCATCAGGATTATTCCAGTGTAGGTCTTAGAGGATTTCTAAACATTCCGCAAACCTATATTCAACTGAAGTTCCCATAACCAAGACTTTATCACATATGCAATCCTTCTTATTTCATAGTTAAAGTGGTGGCATAGAGGGAACTACCCAGGCTAGGAGGTCTCGTGGGTTGGAGGTCAAGCAGGTGGTGGCATCGAGCGAAGCTTGCCACTTAAATAGCACAAGTAATTGTATGAAAAGAAAGCACTTTAGCACATTTCTACCTGAAATTGAGACAAAGAAGATTCTTACGATATATAATTGCAAAACAAGCTGAGAAAATCGTCCTCTGGTTAAAGATAGGAGAATGTCAAACACACAAGTGCAAGAGAGGCATTAATAGAGTCCTAACCTTTTCTTTCACGGTTTCTTCCCTTTCAGAAACATATTGCTCCTTCTGCGACTTGTCTGGAGTCAGGTCATTCTCATTACCGAATTGTTGCTTCCACTCAAACTGAGATGTAAACACAATGAGCAAAAGCAGGAAAACGAGGAGCCACGGCCTTGACATCCTTATAGCAACCTCTCATACGACCTGCGCATGAAATTGAACACATCATTTCCAAGTCTCCAGACTCTCTTGTTAAACAGTTGATTACAACCAGCAAGAGCAAAAAAACAGGGGAAAAGATGCATTCCAATTCCATAAGGCACAGCTGAATACTAAATATCCAAATCCCGTGCATTCATTTAATTTACCATAGGCATTGTGCATCCCCTCGTCCTCATGTCTGGAAAACCATTCAAATGCAAAGTTAATCAAATCTAGAATTGACTTGATGTCTCGATCCTCCTTTCATTATCGTAGAAAAATAAGATCATCCCAGAAATTCCCCGGTTCGGACTCGACCATCAATTGATCAATCCAAGCAGTCTTAAGCATAAATTTCAAAACTTGGAGGGTGAATCGAATCATATCCCCCAACAAGCCCAAAATGCAGCGGAACCCAACTCTTCTCAACGCAAACCCAGAAAGAGAACCGCACTAGAAAGGTAAAAGGAGCATCCACGGAGCAGCACCGCAACCATAACTTCGCAAAACCCTAATCAGAAGCGTAGCCACAAGACAGAAGCAGAAACAACCAGAGGAAGGAAGGTAGGAACGAAAGGGAGAGACTTTTTACGCTTCCAAACGGGCCGCCGATCGTCCCTCCTGCATCCCTTGATCGGTGAGCTCGGCCCTTCAGTGTCGGAGGGAAATGGCGGAGCGCGGAGGAAGGAGAGAGAGAGAGATGCCCTGCTCAGTAGAGTCAATGTTACGCCGTCCCGCGTCGTTTCGCGACCTTCTTCTTTAGCGCTTTCCCTTTCGCAGGTAAAGCTAGGAATTTTTACAGGTGGGGGTTTTTAACCTTACCACGGTCGCCTTACCAATTTGAGTTTCTGAAAGCCAGGGAACCCAAGCATGTCCGGTCGGAACTAACATACATGAGAAGTTTTTTGTTTTTTTTGGTTGACTGAGGAATCGCCGGATATCACCTTCGGGGAATAGACATGAGAAGTTGGTACTTTGTAAATTGCCAAAAAACTTAAGTAGTTTCGTGGAAGTATCAAAGTAACTAAGTTAACAAGAATTGAGGTTCTTATTGTTACATCTGTTTATCTGACACTTGATATTTTGTACATAGCCAAAAAAGCCTTAGTTTCATGAAAGAATCGGTAATAAATTTAGCAAGAATTTAGGTTCTTGTTGTTATACATATTTTTCGGACACTTACTAGTTTTCTCATAAATTTATCACTATGGAAAAAGAGGTTTGTATTTTTTAGAGTAATATAGTATATTTATCTTGTTAATTGTGTTATCATATGCTGTTATATTCATATCTAGAATAAGTATGAGGTCACATTGTGAATAGAACTTAATATCCATCATTTTTCTATATGTTATTTTTTAACGAACAAGTCATAAAATTCACAATTGAACTTATTTTAGATTAAACGCCAACATGATTAGACTTATTTTAAATTAATCAACGAATTCTTCAACATGATAGCAGAAATCAAATTCTTAAAACAAATTTGCTGTACAGCTATGACAAGTAAACACAAACCGCCAGCTCTTTAGATTGACCAAGAAAATGTTTTTTTTTTCATATTTTTATAATGGAAACTTATCCATTTGCACTTGCCATGGGTATCCTTGGGTTTGGCATAAAGCTTTGTGTATCTAAGTCAAACTTACACGTACACGTGTTCATCTCTTGTCTCTAAAATATTTGTCGCAACCCAAGGAAACAATACAATTAAGAGGTTTTTTGAACGAAGGACCATGACCAATCCATAAAGAATGAACGAATCTTAAAACTCCAAAGTCCTAAGTCTCTTTTTGTGTATTCTAGAATACTTTGAGAAGCACGCAATATTGTAAATGTACACCTTTATAATAAAATGTAGATAGTTAGGTCGACGGTCAAGCCTATACTTATATAAATATGATTCTCTTTTCCCTTTTTGGTATTCATCTTACAAGTGAATACAATCTTCAGAGATTCTCTTTTTAGAGTTTCTATTTTTATTTACACCAAAATTTTGCATGTTTATTTAGGATTTAATAGCATAGAAAATTAGGGGTTATTAAAACCTAAAAAAATATTTTTTTATTAAATTACATAGCATATAGAAATTAAGGCTGCACATGATAAAATTTTTGTTTCTTGATTTGCATCAATTTTTATTCCAAAATAAATTTGAAAAAGAAATGAAAAGTTAAAATTTTTATTAATTTCTGTTTTAGAAATTTTATCATGCATACCCTAAAAGTATTTGCATCAATAGTAGTACATTAAAAAAGAATAAAATAATGTGTCTATATATATATATATATATATTTATTTATTTATTTTTTTTAACAAAAGAGAAAGCGAAACCGGGCCAGAGATGGGCCAGCCCAGCATCTTTCATTCTTTTTCCTTCTCTTCCCGCAGGACTTGGCCCAACTCATTTCTTTTTTTTCCTTCTAGCCCAGCCCTTTCCTCTTCCATCGTCTTCACTTTCTCGCATGCTCTCTCTAGAGAGCGGAGCACGCTCATACGGAAAAGAGTGCAGAACACAGGGCAAAGGACGGCAATGTCGAGAGGAGTTTCTGGTCGAGATCAGGCCAACAGCGATAGAGGAGGAGGGAGAGAGAGAGAGAGGCATGGTTGCTATGAGGTTAAGGGGAATTTTTTGGGTGGTTCGGAGTGGTTCGAAGAGGGCATATCTGAGAGAGAGAGAGAGAGAGAGAGAGAGAGAGAGAGAGAGAGAGAGAGAGAGGGTAATGAGAAGGAGAGGACTGAGATCTACCTCGGCTAAGCCTCGCTCGGTCATCCTCACCACAAACATAGCCCTAGCCGGCACCACCAAACCCGCAACTCCCTTTTCCACTATTTCGAGTTTTCCGGTGAGTTTCATATTTCTTTTGGTTCAATCCAGTCGATTTCCCAAGGTTTCTGGCTCGGTGGCGTGAGGCAGACCAGATGTAGTCCGGTTATTGAGGTCATCTCCCGTTTGCCACCACTAAGTCAGGTAGGGAGCAGCGCCGACCCCTTTTGTCTTTGCCTTGTTTCGAGCCTGCCAAATTGGGATTCATCATGGTCCAGTTTACGCAAGTGCTGGTCTCGTCGGTCCTGTGCTCGACCCTTCTTGGTTTTAGTCGGTTGTTTGTTGTAAACTCAAGTGTGAATTCGAGTCTTGAATGAGTCGGTTGTCTCCCTTATTGGATACTGCCCACCTGTTTAACATAAGTTAGATCCAAGAGAGGTTTGCTTGCCTTTTCCCATGCTCTGCACTGGTTTAGTTGCTCTTCGGTAGTGTCCACAAGGTCGTGGTTTTGGCTTCCAAAGCGAGGCCGACGACTGCTCGCGATGACCCTAGCCGTGAAAAGAGGAGGACGAACTGGCTAAGTTGAACGGTGGTCGCAAGGCCCTGGCCAGAAGCGGTCGACCAAGCCAGTTGTTGATGGCTTGTGGTGGCGATGACCCTTTGTCGGCGTGGGTAACCGCAGAGGTGCCATGCCACTGTGGCGACCGAGAGAAGAGATCGAGTGCTTTCTTGGCTCTATCTGCTTCTCTGGACTAGGCTAGTCCAATTTTGGTATTTAGGCCTGATGGGTTGGTTTTTTAGGCTAGTTTGGGTTCGTCGTTTATGGGCTCAAAAACAGATTAATAAATTATTTCCTCTTTTGGGTTGGGCTTAAAACCTAGGAAAAAGCTTAAATTAAGTTTTTTTTTTCAGTAATTTTATCTTAAAATGTGTGAAAATCCCTAACAAAAATCGTACCTAAAATTGAATAAGCCTTTAGGGCTTCACTATAGGGATTTTTTGGATGCAATTTTCTTTTTTAGACACGTGCTAGATTACTTTTTGCACTTTTCATTTCAATTATACTTGATTGCACCTTCTTTGTACATTGATTGTTATTTTCATTTTTAGAATGATTGGGATAAGCCTTTTAATAGGCTGCCTTAACACTTTGGTTATCAAATAGTGAAATTTAGGCATCGAAAGGGCGATAGTTATATAACTAGTGCAATCAAGTTTCCTCATCTGAAATATGTGGTTATGCATGCATTGAGATGACACGCCTACATCTTAAGTAGGATTTCTAATTGACCCTCAAAAATGGCTAGTGACGGCTCCTTTTGAACATATAGATTAAGAAAACTATATAAATATGAACTTGGGAGAGTCCGTGTTTGTAATTGGCAAACAAATGCCTCTAATCATGCATCAAGATGACACACCCACCTTTTAATTAGGGTTTCTAGCCAACCCTTAATAATGGCTAGTGGCAGCTCCTTTTGAACACACAAATTTGGAAAATCAATATTACATGAAGTATTTATTTGTCAATTACAAACACAGACTCTCCCTTCATATCTCGCATGATATTGGTTTTCCTAATTTATGTGTTCAAAAGAAGCCGCCAAGCCGCCATTAGCCATTATTGAGGGTTAGCTAGAAACCCTAGTTAAGATGTGGGAGTGTCGTCTTGATGCATGCGTAACTAGAGATTTTAGACTCGGGGACTTAATTACACTTGTTATACAACTGTTGCTCTTTCAGTACTTAAACTTGACTATTTAATAACCAAAATGTTAAGATAGCCTATCAAAAATTTTAAGATTCATTATAATCATTCTAAAATTGGAAATAATAATCAATATATGAAGAAGGCATAATCAAGTACAATTGAAATGAAAAGCGTAAACGGCAACCTAGCAATGTCTCTAAAAAAGAAAATGGCATCTAGAAAATCCCCATGGTGAACCCCTAAAGGATTATTCAATTTTGGGTACAATTATTGTAAAGGATTTTCACACATTTTATGATAAAATTACTAAAAAAACTAAAATTTATGCTTTTCCCTAGTTTTCAAAAAAAAAAAAAAAAAAAATCAGATTTTTAATTTTTTTAAATGTTTAAAAAATTAATTTTTAATATTTTCTATTTTTAATTGAAAATAGAGACTCGGATCGGACACTTCGATCCAGCCCAAGTTAGGGCCGGCCCGGGTTGCAAGGCTCCGGGCTTCTAGTCGAACTTGGCCTGATGTAGTGGACAGCCCTTTTCTAATGGCCATAAGCCCAACCCAAAAGAGAAAACATTCTAATATTCTATTTGAGCCTATAAACGGCTAGCCCAATCCGCTCCCCCCCGCCTCCCAAAAAAAAAAAAAAAATCCATCAAGCCTAAATATCAAAATTGGACTTTTCCGGTTCGGAGAAGCAAATGGAGCTGGGCTAGCACTCCAAACCCTAAGCTTGACCCCAAAAAAGCCCTCAATCTCCTCTCTTGGTCGCCACAGTGGTGTTGCACCACTGCGGTTGCCCACGCTGAAGAAGGGCCATCGCCACCAGCCACCAACAACTGGTTGGCTCGGTCAACCGCTTCTAGCCAAGGTCTCGAGACCACTCCTCAACTTAGTCGGTCTGTCCTCCTTTCACGGCCATGGTCATTGCGACTTCGAGTGGCCATCATTGATGGCCACTTTTTGGCCTCTCCATGGAAGTCAAAACCCTAACCCGCGGATACAACCGAAAAGCAACTAACCCAGTGCAGAGCACGCGGAAGGGCAAGCAAACCTCTCTTGGATCTGACTTGGGACTTTTAACGAACAGGTCGGGAGCTTCTAATTATGGGGACGACCGACTCATTCGGACTCGGATGCGCACTCGAATTTACAACAATCAACCAGTCAAGACAAAAAAATGGCCAAGTGCAAGACTAGTGAGATCGGCACTCGTGTGAGCTGGGCCACAACAAATCCCAATCCAACGAGCATGAAACAGGGCAAACAGGGTAAAGACAAAAAGGGTCAGCAATGCTCCCTACTCGTACTACGTTCTGGGGCCTTGCACACCACCATGTTGGAATCCTTGGGAAATCGACCAAATTGAACCAAAAGAAATTGGAAACTCATCGGAAAACTCAAAACCATGGAAAAGGGGCTCACGGGTTTGGCGGTGCCGGCGAGGGGTAGATTTGCATCGAGGATGACTAAGCAAGGCTCAACCGAAGCAAATCTCGGCCTTCTCTCCTTCTCATTCCTTCTCCGTCTTCCTCTCTCGCTCAGGTCTGTGTTGAAGATCACCGCCTCCCTCTCTCTCTCTCCTGGAGTTCTCTAGAACTTTCTCTAGAGTTCTCCATATCTCTCTCCTCCAGATTTCTCTAGAACTCTCCCTTCTCTAGAATCTTCTAGCAAAATCCATAAGTTGCGCCACTTCTAGACTTCTCCATAGAAATCTAGTTGTCAGGCTATAATAAAATAATACTTCTAGAATAGTGTAGAAAGTTAAGAAGGTCGCCGACTTTCCACCCTATAAATAGAAGCAACTTGCTCCTCATTTGAGTGTCCAACTAAGAGTGTGTGAGTAAGAAGTCCAAGGGGGTGTGTGGGTGTATGTGTAGGGGTCTTGAGAGTGTGTTGAGTAGAGAGTGCTATGTATGCACATGAGTGAGAGAAATTGTGTAGAGTTGTCTGAGTGTTGTATGTGGTGTGAGAAATTATTGTAATAGTGAAAGTTATATTTGAACCACGTTTCCGCAAGGTTCAACAAGTGGTATCAGAGCAGGTCGTTGGAGGCCGTGCAAAGACAGTGGTCGGGGACCATTATAAGTGAGCAAGGCGGTTAGGGATCGTCGAGCCAAGAAGCGAAGAATCGAAGGACGTTGGAGTTCTACTAGTGCACAATCTGGGATTGTGAAGTCGGTTGGTCCGGGACCAGGCTTACTTGGTATAGTGCGGGGCATTATACTCAAGTCACCATGGTGGATTTCTCAAGTCCAGTGAACGGGATGGAGAAGCTCAATGATTTTAATTATAATAATTGGAGTACCCGCATGCGGTATTATTTGCTTGGACAAGATTTATGGGATATTGTTGGCGGCAACAACACCACACCACCCACAAATGATAGTGATTTAAGAAAGTGGAACGTCAAGTTAGGTAAGACTCTTTACGTTCTTGCTGTGACTGTTGGTGATGAATTATTGCAACACATAAAGAGTGCGAAGACCCCAAAGGAGGCCTGGGATAACTTGGCAACACTGTTTGCAAGGACAAACGATGCCAAGTTACAATGCCTGGAGAACGAGCTCCTCTCAATCTCGCAACAAAGTATGACGGTAAGTCAATACTTTTCTAAAGTTAAATCTATTTGCGAAGAAATTTCAAAATTAGATCCTGAGAATACCATCTCTGAGACAAGAATGAGAAGAATAATAATTCATGGGTTAAGGCCGGAGTATAATGGTATTGTTACGGCCACTCGTGGATGGGCAAATGAGCCAACTCTAACTGAGTTGGAAAATATATTGGCCAATCAAGAGGCCTTAGATAAACAAATCCCTAAGGTCTCAATTAAGGAGGATGAAAGTGCCCTCTTTAGTAATAAAAGAGGGTTCAAGGGCCAGAATAGAAATAGAGTAGGTGCAAGAGATGGCAAACCATGGAAAGATCATGGAGATTGGTGGAGGCAACCCGAAAAGAAGGGTTACCAACTAGGGGGAGCTCGTCAAGATCGTGACGACGACAATGACGAAGATAAGAGCAACAAAAGGTGTAGCAAACGGTGCTACGTTTGTGGCAAGGTAGTACATATTGCTCGATTCTGTTGGTACAGGCAGGAAGAAGGAAATGTTGTCACTTCCTAGAAGAAGGAGATTGAAAGCGAAGAAGAATGGGACTTTCAAGCGCCTGTTGCAGTGAAGGAACGAGAAGAGCTTGCAACAGCTTGTATAGTTGAGTTGGATAATTTGACAGGTTCTATCACAACCCCGAACAAGAGCAAGCCAAGGGAGAACTTGAAGAAACAACTAACAATGCCAACAAGCAACGTGAAAAGGAACCTGCAAGAGATGCGGGGAGATGATAAAGAAGCTGAAAGTTGAGAAGAGAAAGATGGAGAATATGTTGAAGAAAAGGGATGAGATGATAAGGCAGAAGGATGGAGAGCTCAAGGCAAAAGAAAGGGAGCTAGAGAAGTTCCGATGTGAGTTCAAGAAGCTGCAGAAGCTTCAGGATCTCAAGCCCGCTATGATGTTCCCAATTGGTCATACTGAGAGAGATATCAAACAAATGAAGGAGAAAAAGAAAGTTTTCTTTGAGAAAAGGAGGCCATCTACACCCTACATCCCGTGGTGTAAGGATCGGTGGAATAAGATCAAGGGGAAGAAATTTTATGAGAAAAAGGATCAAGATATCTCCACTAAAGTGCTTCGGATGGGACTGAATCGGTTGAAGCACGAAATGAAAATCACAAATGAGATGCTTGATCAAATGAGTTCCAATCTCAAAATTCTTAGAGGAGATATGCTAAATACGAAGACTGAATTGAGTAAGAAGAAGGAAAATGAGACTAAAGGGCAAAATGAATTGGCGTTGCAAAAATTCAAGGATCACAAAATTCAATGGAAAATCACAAGAGAAGCAACTGAAGATGGAGCCATAAAGCCATCCACGTACGAGGAAGCTTCGGAATATGTTGAACGGAGGAAGATAGTTGAAGAGTCCAAAAGCAATATCAGCACGGCTACTATATCGAGAGAGAGTAGTCGGTGAGGGGGAGTGTTGAAGATCACCGCCTCCCTCTCTCTCTCTCCTGGAGTTCTCTAGAACTTTCTCTAGAGTTCTCCATATCTCTCTCCTCCAGATTTCTCTAGAACTCTCCCTTCTCTAGAATCTTCTAGCAAAATCCATAAGTTGCGCCACTTCTAGACTTCTCCATAGAAATCTAGTTGTCAGGCTATAATAAAATAATACTTCTAGAATAGTGTAGAAAGTTAAGAAAGTCGCCGACTTTCCACCCTATAAATAGAAGCAACTTGCTCCTCATTTGAGTGTCCAACTAAGAGTGTGTGAGTAAGAAGTCCAAGGGGGTGTGTGGGTGTATGTGTAGGGGTCTTGAGAGTGTGTTGAGTAGAGAGTGCTATGTATGCACATGAGTGAGAGAAATTGTGTAGAGTTGTCTGAGTATTGTATGTGGTGTGAGCATTATTGTAATAGTGAAAGTTATATTTGAACCACGTTTCCGCAAGGTTCAACAGTCTGTCCTCTTTGAACCACCCAAAAATCCACCTTTAACCTCCAGTAACATGCCCTCTCTCCTTCTCATTCCCTCTTCGTCTTCTTCTCTCGCTCAGGTCTGTCCTCTCTGAACCACCCAAAAATCCACCTTTAACCTTCCAGCAACCATGCCTCTCTTTCTCTCCCTCTCCCTTTATTGCTGTCGGCCTGATCCCAATTAAAAATTCCTCTTGATGTTGCCCCATCCTTTGCCTTGTGTCCTGTGCTTTTTTTCGTATGAGCTTGCTCCACTCTTTGCAAAGAGCGTGAGAGCAAGTAAAGATGAAGAAAGAGGAAGGGGCTAGGTTGGAAGGAAAAAAAGAAATTGGTTGGGCTGAGCTTGGCGGGAAGAGAAGGAAAAAGAAGGAAGGATCCTCGACCTGCCCCATTCTAACTAATTTTGACCATAAATCATTAATATGGATGCTAGTGGTCTTCCGTTGAATGACTAGTATTGACATGAATATTTTAATTTAAAAATTTTGATGTTTTTTTTATATATTTTATATTTTATATTTTCACTATGTATGGCAAGGGTCATCGGGGAGGACTAGCAAGCCCTTGCCAGCCATTGGCAAGGGTTTCGAGGCTTTTGTCAAGTGGCTGGTGAGGCCCTAGTGACCCTTGCTAGCCACAATAGAAATAAACAGAAAATATAAAAAGCAAATATAAACATAAATATAAAAAGTCAATGGTTTTTAAAAAAAATTGTAAAAATTGTCCACATTCACGCTACATAGGACAGTTGGCGTTCATGTTAGCAATTTTTTGCCAAAATTAGCCGAAATAACTACATTAATAAATTTTCGAATTGTTTAAAATTAAATTGGCTAAATTAAAAAAGTTTAGAATTTAATTGACAAACATATAATGAATTTAATAAATTTTTTTGTCGTAATTATCCCCATATCTTATACCTCTAACAGAAATAATAAGGTTAATACTACCAAAAACTTCAAATTGGTATACTTACGACAAATTTACCATCAATTATTTTCCTTTAAATTTCACCATCAAATTGCTATGTTAGATGACACATGACAGATAAAGAGTGAACTAGTTTGAGATTTTACTTTCCCTTTATCACAAAGTAATATCCGTAGTTTTTTATGATATTAATATAATTTAATGAAGACAAATAAAGAGTAAATTTGTCATAAATGTATCGATTTGGGGTATGACAACAAATTAAGTAAATTTGTCATATCTGTATTAGTTTTGGGTTTTTTGTGATATTAACCCAAAATAAAATGGATGAGTTCAAACTCAAACATGAGATGATATATATTGAACCAAACATGGCATGAACCATGAACTATTACACGCAAGATGACATGAATCACTTGACATACCATAGGACGTAATTAATGAGCTGGATATACGAACATAAATTGCATAATAGGTAACATTTACAAATCTAATCAATGATATAAATCATATAATTACTTGCACAATGGTGCATTTTTGAATTATTACTTGTATAACATCATGCCCTTGTTTTGCGCTTTGAATTTGCATGTTCAAATTCTTATTTGCATAGCATCATATGCTTGCCTTGCCATTCGAGTCGCAGGCTTGATTATTATTTGCATAGCATCATTTACTTGTTAATGATGATGACTTATCGCAAAAGGAATTTTTTCCGGGTGATCTTCTTTTTTCAAAATTTCACTTGATTTTTTTGAGAATCTCCTGGCAAACACGAAATCACTAGGAAATTCTTAACAGTCTAGGTGATTTACTTACCATGATAGTAAAATTTTAAATGAGTTGGTAATTTACTTTTTCGTTAGCACTTGGTAAGTTTACTCACCGTGATGGTAAAGTTTCAAATGAATGGGTAATTTATTCCTTTACTGGTGTATTGATAAATTTTGGATGGTACTGGTAGTTTACAATTGGGTTTCTAGACATTGGGGTTAGTGGTCATAAATTTTATCACTGTTATTATAAATTTACCATTCACTTCAGAAATTTTTGCCAACAATCCAAAATTATCCTACTTCTCTTGTGACTAGACGCTCGAATGGTCCAAGTTTGAGTGTGCAGGAATTAGCTTCATGCAGAAAGTCTCCACCTTTGATGATTAGATAGCTAAGCTACAAAGAATGAGGTCTTGGCCAAGAAAGACAAATGTGAGGCTACCTTTGGCTCCTCTCCACCTGATGTGGTAGTAATAAGAGTAGAGAAATGATAGTTAGAGAACAAAACCCTGCTTAAGAAGAAGAATGCCCAACAAACCACTATCCAAAAGGAAGTTGAGAAGGAACGGAAGAGCCCTGACAGAGACTTTACAAGAACGAATTGCGGTGGTGCTTGCTTCGAAACTTCGAAAGAGGCAGCTAATGGTGTCGAAACTTGAGATTAGAGAAGGCAGATTTGTCAGAGGCATTAGTCAGGAGATCAAGGCAGATTGTTGCAAAGCAACTGAAGTGTGCTTCCTAGACAAGGGGTCATTCTTGTAAAAGAACGAACACTGGAAGAAGGCGGTCTTCGAAGGCCATTCAGAGGTAGTATCCAACTGATCAAAGGCTGAGGAATCTTGCACTAGCTAGTGTTGGGAAAATATGGCTTCGGATCTTCTATAGGTGCCAAGTTAGGATTCGGTACGTAGGAATTCTTCAGGGCAATGAGTAGGAACATCATGTTGTTCCTCTAGCAATCAAAGTTGTTCCCATTGAACCGGTCTAGTTTGACCATGTTGATTCATGACTTTGATTATCTCCGACTCCATTGTTGAACAAAAATAAATCCTTAAAATTGTTGGAAAAATATTAGCTTCAAATAAATAGAACAATGAAGTTGATATTTAGAATAATCAAGTCGGATTTTAAGGCATCATATCACTAAGGATTTATTTGTCCTACAATGTAATAACGGTCGATCATTAGCAAATATCTTCCAAGATAAACAAAGTCTTAAATGATAATACTAGATAACAATTCTAGTATATCTCCAAGGTCTCTTTAGGAAACAAGTAAAAAAGATGGTTATAGTTTTGGAAAGAAGATTCGAAAATAATCTCATACTCATTCATCCAAAAAAAAAAAAATGACATATATATATATATGTATGTATGTATGTATGTATATATAAGTCGGTTTTAAAAAATATAAGCAACTCTTTGTGAAGGGTTGCAAAGTAAATGAATGTATCATTTTGAAAGCAGTTGCAGAATGAACAAATGCAACCCTTCAAGAAAGGTTGTAAACTGAACGAGTATAATTTTCAAAAGTTAATTTGAAAAGATACATATATAAAATTTCAGAATAATAAAACTAATAAATAATAATAATTTTTTAATAAATAAAATTTTGAATTTTCATAATTTCCAAAAATACTTAATAAACAAAAAACAACATTTGAACTAATAAAGGTTAATAAGATAACTGTATGAAATAAAATAAAAATAAATGAGTTAGTGCTAATTAAATCGCAAGCGTGCAAAGGTGCAAACAAATGTAACCCTTCGGGAAAAAAGTTGCAAACTAATCAAGTATAATTTCCAAAAGTTGTCTTGAAAAGACACATATATAAAAATTCGGAATAATAAAAATAATAAAAATAATAATTTTTTTTAATAAATAAAATTTTACATTTTCATAATTTCTAAAAATATTTAATAAACAAAAAAATAACCTTTGAACTAATAAAGGTTAATAAGATAACCATACAACCACTGGAATTCGTCCCAGTAGCCACCTTTCCAACATGGAAGTGGGAGGTGAGGGGTTCAAATCCCCACCTTCTCATGGGGATGGAGGGGGGATGGGGTGGGGATGCGTAAGTTTCAAGAGTGGGTTTCGACTCCCACGCCCTGCAAGAGGTAGGGCAAAAGGCTGAGAGTGAGTGTAAAGTAGAAATAGAGTAGGACTGACCAAAAAAAAAAAAAAACATACAAAATAAGATAAAAATAAATGGGGTAGTGCTAATTAAATCACGGGGGCGCAAGCGTACAAGGTGATAAGTGTGTTTAATAATCGTGCACCCGCACGCAAGTATAATGGGGTTTAGTCCATGCCTAATTTTTTTTTTTTTTTCAAACCCATTAGAGAATGTTTACACTTATTAACTGGCCCATCTCCTCCCAACTTTCTAATGTGGGGCAAATAAAAGTAAACTTAATTTGTTTTACAAACAAACTTCCACCAGCTGAGAACATGAACTATTGTTGCAAACATTCGATCTTTTATGTAGTAACGTGAGATTGTAATGATTGTGCAGATTAGTTGGTAAATCAAGGTAAAAAGAAGATGAGCTCTAGGCGATGCTAAAACCATCCTCCCATGATCGGGCTTCGTTGAATGAAGTGCCATGATATTTCCGGGCCAAAAAAAAAGACTACAACTTTTTCTTCAGATGGACATGCATGGTGGTGATTTCGAAGAGAATTGATAGAGAGCATTCACGACTCAACAATATGGAGATCTTTCATCAGTTGTTTTTAATTCTATCTCCATGTAAATCAGATTGTCATCTTCATCAACTGGAAGCACTCACAATTTTTCTTAATTAAGACGATTATCTAATTTCTCCTTAGGGTTGAGCACAGGCCTTTGAAAAAACTAGTCAGGCCTTCCATTGCGTCGAATATGACATTTTCAATACCTTTAGTGATCTTCCTACTGCACATTACCCATTTTCCTGTTTGCAAGGACAGTGCCAATAACCGTTACACACGTTTATCGGCAAGAAAGAAATTTGGTCAGAACGGAAGTCATCGGTTAACAAGAACACCGACAAGACACAATGTGAATTATCGACAAGAGTCCCCGCTGGGACTTAAGGGGAGTTAGATCGACAAAGTCATCCGTGGCAAACTATCTTGGATTTTGGCTAAGTTTTGAAACGGGTGCAATTAATGAGCAGAGGCTAGCCAACATATCAAGGATGGCGGATGGGCACGAGGACAGGACTTACCGGCTAAGCCAGTATTCTCGGGGATACGCATCTTCTTGTAAAAAGTCATTACTAAATGATAGGAGATGGGAGATTGTGTCTATTGCGTGTAATATATTGTAAATGCAGATAGGATCCGTAAGTTATTTGTAGATTCAAATTCAGTAAATACTTGTAAGTAACAGTCAACGGTGGGTCATAAATACCCATGTTGTATTCTTTCTATAATCTTGTCTAATCAATCACCGAACTCAATATTCTTTGTAATGTATCTTTACCTTTAAATTTCCAGTAAATTTATCTTCAATGCATTTTGATTTTCCAACCATTTACTTGCTCGTCAAAGGACCCTCTCCGGCCATCTTATTTAAAAGACAATACGCACTCTCACCAAACTTTTTGATGGAGTGCTTTACCTACACGTATTTTTAATAAGAGTGGACGGCAACTGCTGCGTTTTTGAAGACGCAAATGGCGGATTCATTAATTTTGTCAACCACGTCCTAAATGCTTTACGAACATCATCTAAATGATACTGCTCTTACTGATGGAGTGCACGACGTGATTGTATCATTTAAGAGAGTGGAGAGGGATTCGTTGATGGGTCAGCAGCAGATCTTGCGTTAATTAACACGCAAATGGTGCATCATCTAATTTTTAGTCAACCATCTTACATGCATTATATAACATTAGTGATGTTAAAGATTGTAAAGGAAGCTTTGGATTTTGATTTTCCTTGATGCTTCTATTCATGTACAAAACGAGTTTAAATAAATACACAATTACACGTGTCCTTAAATCGAGGAAAGAATCCTCAAATTGCAGATTTGAATTTAAAATTTTGAGAGAGTTAAAAGAGATCAAGATGCTTGATTTTAGGATGATATTTTATCATAATGCACCCCCTATGTTACTACATATGGTGAAGAAATGGAAGAAGACAAGTTATCAGCCACCGAACGGAATGACATTCTCTTCTTAATAACGCTTCAGGAGAAAGCAAGCATGGTTTCTGCGTTAATAATGTCTGAAAGGTACATGTATCAGCAAATACAACCTCGTCTTCATGTAACGCTTCAGGAGAAAGCAAGCATGGCTTCTTAATATACGTATGTGTACACGGACGTGTGAGTTCAATGTGCATTTTTGTCCATTCAAAGCCTGTTTTGATAACGATGGTAACTAACATCAAATATCAAAAATCGATCCTTTATATCACATGTTGATGGAAGTGTATGAGAAAGCATATACTTTTCAACGAGGGATCTAGAGACTGCTCATTAGAAATATGTTGCTCTTGATGGTTAGATATCTTAATGCGCGATAAGTGTAAAACAGAAAATAACATTATGGAATTTTCTGTATATTTCATCATGCTATATATGAGCCTATTTATTGGCTTTACAAAATGGCTATCTATAGCAACATAATATTACAATAAAAATTACAATCAATCAGAATAATGAGATTATGATTTAAGAGATACTCATAATCAGATAAAAACACTCAGAATCAGACGATATATATCTAACTATGTGATTGACGATTTTTATTTTGGCCACCACACACGAAATACACATGTCTCTATCAAAATCCTTTGTTTTTTTAGTGTATGTTCATTTTTTTGCTGGAGTCTCAAGTTTCGGCGTTTCTCTGCTTTTTTGGGGTTGGAGATTTAGCTGCTAATGCAAGGTGGGCTCTTTTTAGTTGCTGAGTAGAGGAAATGCAAAATGAAATTGAGATATTTTGTTCTTAGGGTTTGTGGTACATCTTCAAGATGGAGTGGGGAAAAAAGAGGGTATTTTTTTTTCTTTTTATAATCACTTAAAGTTAGAGCCTCTGTCAAAATATGTTTTGTGAGATCTAGGGTCTATTTGTATGAAGAAAATCTGTTTCCAAAAATTTATTTTCCGACTTTCGGATATTTGGATGACGGGATATCAATCAATTTACGAAAAATATTTTTCTTGAACTAAAAATAAGTTTAAGGAGAAAACAACTTCCCCATTTGGCAAGAAGGTCATCATTTTTCATAAATTACTAAACAAATGAAAACTCGAAAATGATTTCCTTAGAAATTTTTTTGTTTATCATGAAATTTTCAGTGAAACTCGCATAAAATAAATGATTTAGAAAGCATCTAAAAATGATAGGTTGTATCCCTCTACAAAAATATTTAGATATAAACTTTTTTCAATGATGAAAATATTTTTGACTAACTAATTATTTCAAGCGATATAAGCGATCAATTTTAGGAGAATATTTGTAAAATTATTAAATAAACCGAACCTTAGCATTTCTTCATCTTCCGCGCATCTAGGTGAATGGTCGGCCATGTAAGTCTGATCTATAAATTTCTCTTCTTTTCCTTTTCACCCTATTAGACTAGAAGGCAAAATGGCAATCGTCACAGGCGGCGCAAGCAGGAGCGTCTCTTCCACGAGAAGGGCGCGTGGTTGATCATAGCCGATATCCAAGACGACCGGGGCAGGCCCTAACCAGCGAGCTGGGCAAAAGAGCCAGCTACGTCCATTGTGACGTCACCGACGAGGAAGACGTCCGCAACCTCGTGGACGCCACCGTGGCCAAACACGGAAGGCTCGACATAATGTATGGCAACGCTGGGGTCTTGGACAGTCTTGCTGTCCGGGAGCATACTAGACAGGACCAGGACCGAGCTGGACAAGCTCTTCGGGGTGAACGTGTACGGCGTTTTCCTTGGAGCCAAGCATGCCGCGAGGGTCATAATCCCACTGCGCGAGGGCTGAGTACTCTTCACCGCTAGCGCTTGCACGTCCATTGCCGGCCTGGCGACCCATGCATACGCAGCCTCGAAGTATGCGATTCTGGGTCTGGTGAGGAACTTGGCCGCTGAGCTCGGGAAGCACGGGATAAGGGTCAACTGCGTGTCGCCTTATGCGGTCGCGAGGACTGAAATCTTTAAGCAGACGGAGAGTGAAGAAGCTGAAATGGTGAGAGCAGAGAAATGGAGGAGCGAATTGGGCAAAATATGAAGTTGGTATATGTATATATGCTATGAGAAGGTGGTATATGAAGTTGGCATACATGCTTGGGCTGAAGATACCGAAGGATTGAGCCAAAATAGGAAAAGATTATTCGAGACGGGCTCGATTTTAGTCCGACCTTCAAGTTTGCTAATTTCGTACTGAATTATGTGAGGTGAATTTCATGGGCATTCTATTGGGGTTTCATGAATCATGTATAAGAGAAATTAACGAAATGAACGCAGCAAAAACAAAGATATATTTTACACATGATTCTCCTAAGGCGTTGTTCGTGCGTTTTAATCAAAAATCTAAACATAAAGGGGAGTTAAACGAAATACCTCTCTAAGCGCGCTTTGAAACGAGTCGGTTCGGATGTTCTACAGTTCAAGTCCCACAAGCGTCGGGCCTCTAGTTCAGACACACCAACAACGAACGTCGAACAGACGAGAGAACTTTCGGATATTCACCACTTCGATTGTGCTAGCAATCATGTGGAAATAATCCGTTGTATTCTTGATATATAATAGTCACGACCCGAACGAGATAACGCTTTTCTTTCTTGCGTCTCAAAGACACAAGAACACGTACACAATTTGCTCTATCTTTTCAGCAAAGCATTTTCTCTCTAAAAACACAAACGCACACCTACCTTTCTCTGTTTTTTCAATAGCCCTTTTAACTCTCATCCCTCAAGTGTTTTTATATTAAAAACTGACTAGCAACGGTTGCTAATCAATGGACGATCAGCAACCGTTGCCGATCGTCCATAGCAGACGATCGTGCATGAGCGGTTGCTCATGCACGATCTTGGCATGATGGTCAGCGGTTGCTGACCATCCATGCTTCGTGCATATTGGTCAGCAACCGCTGACCATTACGCTTCGTGCATGTGCACGAATTCGTGCACATGCATGAAGCTTTAATTTTTTTAATTAGTTAATTAATTAATTAAATGAATAATTAATTAATTAATCAATTCTCTTTAAAATTAAAATAACATAATCCTTATATGTACAATTGAAATCCCTAAGATGTAACTATTACATAGCAGTTTTAGGGCATACATCTAACAATCTCCCACTTGCACTAAAGCCAACTTGTTTGGTACCTCAAACTCATTTGGTCAATTGGGGATCCACTTTGGGCATGTGTGTGCATCATATGCAAGTAGACTCGTGACTATAATACAAATTAAATTAAATCTCATTTAATTTAATTTCAAATAGACTCAATTCGATTGCAGTAATTGCAAACACATTTGCAATAATATTTCTCTCTTGTTCCACGTCATCCTAATTGTTTATGGTATGTGACATCCCTAGGTTCATCACTAAGCTGGTAGTAAGACTTGTACTAACACATTAGTACTTCCAAAAGAATTAATTGTCCCGATTAATCTTTTAGGTCCTACAAGCCACGATTGACATCTAGCAATATGTCATGGCTACCCAGATAGTGTGAATACTTTAAGAACATAATGAACCTGTCAGCTTTGGCTACAGTGTAATTCAATTCCTCTGTCTTACTATGCCCGATCAAACAAAGACCATGTAATATTTGTCAAGTCATTAATTTGATCATATGCACAAATCTAATTGACATGCATTTTATTCGAGACATAAACAATTTATTCTCGGTTACAACCCCGGCCGAGGATTTCAATACAGTGTCACAATTAGATCCCTTAGGACATCATTATCATACTTTGCATATAACAAGGAGACAGATTTCATATTGCGCACACGTGTAACTTCATATATGAACAAACTATGACCATCAGGTATAAAGATGGATCAACGACCCAGCATTATGTGTACCCGTGAACCATAGTTGTTTAATACACAAGTTAACACTGTGCCTCAGGTTTAAGGATTATTTACACAAGACCAAAGCATGAACAATTAGACATTGACTACGCTAAAAGCTTCCATGTCGCCAATCATTCCATATGTGTCACGTTTAGTGAATTTGTCTAATACAAACACCTGTGTTTTAACTCAGGCATCATAATACCCAATGACATGTGACTCATCATTCCCTTAAGTATCCAATACTTAATGGCGAAATTAAGAACACACCAGTCTCAACAGGATTATTAATATCCACTTAATAATCCATTGACCGGGAATGATTTAAAGATTTAGTCTAACTATGAACCCATCACATATATTCTTGATGTCTCAAGAATAGATCTAGTTGCAACTGATCTTATGAAATCATTCATCAATATAAAATAATTGGACAAATGAATGAATAAGTTGTTGCCATTAATTAACTAATAATAATGAAAGTACAACTGAGATCCCTAATATGTAACCATTACATAGTAGCTTTAGGGCATACATCCAACAATCTCCCAGTTGCACTAAAGCCAACTTGTCTGGTACCTCAAACCCATTTTGTCAATATGTCTTTCAAAAGAAGACTGAGGTAAGGCCTTAGTGAAGGGATTTGCCACGTTTTCTGCTGAGGCAATTTTCTACAAGGCAATATCACATCTCCCAACAATTTCTCTGATGAGATGGAAGCGTCTCTCAATGTGCTTGGACTTCTGGTGAGACCTTGGTTCCTTAGCTTGAGCTATCGCCCCATTGTTATCACAAAACAATGTGATCGGTTGCTCAATTGAAGGAACAACTTTAAGTTCAGAAATAAACTTTTTCATTCAAGCGGCTTCCTTTGCTGCTTTAGAAGCAGCTACATACTCTGCCTCAGTGGTGGAATCGGCAGTTATACTTTGTTTGGAACTTTTCCAACTAACTGCACCACCATTGAATGTGAAGACAAACCCAAACGTAGACTTATAATCATTAGGATCCGATTGAAAATCGGAATCAGTATAAGCTACAACTTTAAATTCTCCTTCTCCATATATCAAGAATAAATCTTTAGTTCTTCGCAATTATTTAAAAATATTCTTGACTGCTATCCAGTGCTCTTCTCCTGGATCAGACTGATATTTGCTAGTAATACTTACAGCATGCACAATATCAGGTTTAGTACATAGCATAACATACATTATGCTTCCAATAGCGGATGCATATGGTATCTTTGACATTCGCTCTCTTTCTTCAAGAGTGTTGGGACACATTTCCTTAGAAAGACGGATCCCTTGCCTAAGAGGCAATAATCCTCTCTTGGAACATTGCATGTTAAACCGTGTTAACACTTTGTCTATGTACGTAGATTGTGAGAGGCCAATCAATCGTCTTGATCTATCTCTATAGATCTTAATACCTAAAATGTAGGTTGCCTCTCCTAAATCTTTCATGGAGAATTTCTGTGACAAGAATAGTTTTATCGATGATATCATTGGTAAATCATTTCCAATCAAAAGTATATCATCGACATACAAAACTAGAAATGCAATTGCACTCCCACTGATCTTCTTGTATACACAAGGTTCATCCGGATTTTTGATGAAGCCAAACGATTTGACTACCTCATTAAAACGGATGTTCCAACTTCTGGAGGCTTGTTTGAGTCCATAAATGGATCTCTTAAGCTTTACACATCTTCCGTTTTTCACTATTGGATTCAAAACCCTGTGGCTGTTCCATATAGATGTCTTCTTCGAGAAAACCATTTAGAAAAGCCGTTTTAACATCCATTTGAAATATCTCATAATCAAGGTGTGCAGTTATAGCCAACATAATCCGAATGGATTTTAACATGGCCACAGGTGAAAAAGTTTTGTCATAATCAATTCCTTCTTTTTGACGATATCCTTTCGCCACCAGCCGTGCTTTGTAAATTCCAATTTGACCTTCAACATTCATCTTCCTCTTGAAGATCCATTTACAGCCAATTGGTACAATACCATCAAGCAGGTCAGTCAAGGTCCATACCTCATTGGAATACATTGAATCCATTTCGGATTTCATGGCTTCTAGCCATTTACCAGAATCAATGTCCAACATCGCATCCTCATAGGTTTTAGGATCACCGGGTTGATCACTATCATTCACAATGAATAATGTTCAATATGATCAACCGAGTGTCTATAACGAGCAGGTGGGCGAGACGTTCTCGCACTTCTCCTAAGAGGTTGTGTATCAGAAGCTCCCACTGAATAAGAGATTGGTATCTGAACTCGGTTGTTTGATACTTCATTATTTTCTTCTTGTAAGACTATTTTCCGCCCAGCACCACTTTCTTGGATGAACTGATTTTCCAAAAAAGAAGCGTGCTTGCATACCAAAATTCTTTGGTCTGAATGAAAATAGAAATAATATCCAAGAGTTTCTTTTGGATATCCAATGAAGCGACCTTGTTCAGATATTGCCTCCAATTTTTCCATTTTTAGCTTTTTCACGAAAGCTGGACGACCCCAAATCTTAATATGATTAAGACTAGGTTTCCTACTATGCCATATCTCATAGGGCGTAGTTGGAACAGATTTGGACGGCACTCTATTCAGTATATATACAGCTGTCTCAAGGGAATATCCCTAAAAGGATATTAGCAAATCGATGTAACTCATTATAGATCGTACCATATCTAATAAAGTACGATTTCTTCGTTCAGACACACCATTATGTTCTGGAGTTCCAAGAGGTGTCCATTGTGATAAAATGCCATTCTCTTTAAGAAAGTCCAGGAATTCAGTACTAAGGTATTCACTTCCTCGATCTGATCGAAGAGCCTTAATACATTTTTCCTGTTTGTTTCTCAACTTCAGCCTTGAATTCCTTGAACTTTTCAAATGATTCAGATTTATACTTCATGAGGTATAAATAACCATACCGTGACTGATCATCAGTGAAGGTAATTAAGTAATTATAACCATCTCTAGCAGATTCATTAATTGGTCCACATACATCTGTATGTATTAATTCTAGTATGTCAGCAGTTCGCGCACTTTGTCCCACAAAAGGCGCTTTGGTCATTTTTCCTAGAAGACATGCCTCACAAGTCGAGTATGACTCAAAATTTGAAGGATCAATGTATCCATCATTACTCAACTTGTTAATTCTGTCTTCTCCAATATGACCTAATCGGAGATGCCAAACATACTTTTTATTTGGACCATCTCTAGGGCGTTTATTAGTTATGGCATTTATATCAATTCTATTTTACTTATTGACATTGGTAATCACATTACCGGGCATTTTAATGGTATAAAGATTGTTGGTTAATAAGCTAGAACCAACACATATTCTATTATGATAAATAGAACATACATCATCAGCAAAAGAAAATTCATAATTCTCTTTACCCAAACGAGGTATAGAGATGATGTTCCTAACAGTATTCTTATAATGCAAACAGTTCTTTAAAACCATTATATGTCCAGAAGGCAAACATAAACGAAAAGTCCCTATAGCTAATGTAGCAACTCTTGCTCCATTGGCAAACGTCAGGACAATCTCATTTCGCCCTAACATCCTGCTTTTTTCCAGATTCTGCAAAGACATACAAATATGTGAAATTGCAGCAAAATCTAGAACCCATGAGCTGGATTCAGCACTAACCATAAGATTAGTTTCAATAAGCATAGACATCATACATTCATAAGGTCGGTTCTTGGGCTTGACCTTCAAGCTCGCGAGGTACCTCTTATAGTTCCTCCTCCAGTGCCCTTTGACACCACAGTAATGACATTTCCCTTTATCAATCATGGGTTTTGGTTGCACAATAGGTTTGGCAGGCCTCTTCCATTTATTCTTCTTTACCCAAACGAGGTATAGAGATGATGTTCCTAACAGCATTCTTATAATGCAAACAGTTCTTTAAAACTATTACATGTCTAGAAGGCAAACATAAACGAAAAGTCCCTATAGCTAATGCAGCAACTCTTGCTCCATTGGCAAACGTCAGGACAATCTCATTTCGCCCTAGCATCTTGCTTATTTCCAGATTTTGCAAATACATACAAATATGTGAAGTTGCAGCAGAATTTAGAACCCATGAGCTGGATTCAACACTAATCATAAGATTAGTTTCAATAAGCATAGACACCATACCTTCATAAGGTCGGTTCTTGGGCTTGACCTTCAAGCTCGCGAGGTACCTCTTACAGTTCCTCCTCCAGTGCCCTTTGACACCACAGTAATGATATTTCCCTTTATCAATCATGGGTTTTGATTGCACAATAGGTTTGGCAGGCCTCTTCCATTTATTCTTTTTTAAAACAGTCTTACCCTTTGAAGAAGAAGTCTTAGCCATAACCACTACATTTGGTCTCGTGTTATGCATTTCCTTCTCATAAACTACCAGCATGCTATGCAACTCAGCAAGAGTTTTCTCCATCTTATGCATGTGGAAGTTTTTGATAAAACCAGAGAAGGAATCGGGTAAAGATTGGAGGATCAAATTCACAGCTAACTCATTGTCCATAACAAGATTCAGCCTAGCCAATTCTTCAATGTGCCAAATCATTTTCAAAGCACGATCATTAACAGATGATCCTTCAGCCATCCTTATATGGTACAATGCCTTAGATATCTCATATCTAGAGGTTCAACCATTCTCATCAAAGTATTCCTTTAAGTGCAAAATGATCGACCCAGCATCTTCCATAGATTCATACTTCTTCTGTAATTCATTATTCATAGAAGCAAGCATATATGACCTAACTTTTAAGTCATCGTCATGCCACTTATCATAAGTGACACGCTCCTCTTGGGTCCCACCCTCAGGAAAAGAGGTTGGCATCTTTTCATCAAGCATATACCCAATTTTTTCTGAATTGAGAACAATTCTCAAATTCCTCACCCGATCGGTGAAATTGGGTTCGATCAAACAATTCTTGTCAAGTATAGAAGCGAGTGGGTTTGTGGTCACCATTTTCAGAGTAATAATATATCTGTTGCAGAAAATAAATTGTTAGTCGTTGTATCTTTCAAAGTAACTATTTCATTTTGGCCTTTAAATGAAATAGATCCTCCCACTAAATTTATATTCGAATTCCATACTCCTTAAGATGGGAAGGGGTAATCTTTGTTGGGTAAAGATTACTAGTGGGGATTGGAGTCCCACTAATCCAAAGTCCACCTCACCTAACAGTTATTGGTGTCCTATGAACTTAATGAGTGAACCAGCTTGTTCAATGCATCATATGCGAGTCCCAATCATAACTTTGGCCTCTAGACCATGAAAGCCTCACCTAACAGTTATTGGCATCATGATCATAGTTAAATCTAGCCCATCGTTTTATGCAAGTAATGAAAACACAAATGATTCCCTCACCTGACAGTTATTAGAAATCATTTGGCTCCAACCCCACAGCATCTTATGCATAATGGAGTGGCCCAATATTATAAATGGTAATTAACCCCTATGTATCAATAACCGGTTAGTTAACCACTATAATATTGGATCAAACCACGACGATGGAAGGCCACGAGTCCGAAACCCGTTTCGACTTAATATTCTTTGTAAGGAGATTTGGGTTGTTATTAATGGTCTCACTTTGCACATTAACCGGTTTAACATGCACGATATCATAAACACAATAAATAAATAGATATCACATAACATCTATCCTATGTGGTGATCATGGAATTAGGTTCAATGGGTCTCGAGCCAAAGAGACCCATTTAGCCATTTTAATATTTTATAATATGGACCCGCTCTTCACTTTTTCTTCAATCTTTGAACTCTTCAAAGACCGGGCCTAGAGAGCTCACCGGTTTAATGGCTCCTCTAATGGCTCTTCCTCTTGTAGTATTTACATCAATAATTGAAATACTAAATTATATTAAAATTACATATTAAAATAAAATAAAAGGAAGGACGCAGCCTCCATTTAATAATTACATCCCTAAAAATGAATATCTGTAATCATCATACATTCATCCATATAACAATCACAACAATTAGGGATTTTTCCATGATCACTACCCTTCCTTACGAGCCATAAATTCAAAATTTAAAGCTTTGGAAGGTATGCATAAAATTCTGCATATCATTTGCAAAATATAAACATAAAGTATAACAAGGTACATATTTTTGATTCAAAATTGATTTAGTTCTAATTTTTGCTTAGTTGATTAAATTTATCACATAAATTAATCAACTTCTGTGATAAATTTAATCAACTTCTATAGGCCACATAAGAGCAAGAGAACCAATTCTCTTAACAAAAGTAAATTGGCCATTAGAACGCAAAAAATATTTTTGAACTATAAATCAATTAAACGCACGAAACGCCTAAGGTTGGCTTTGATACCACTGTTGGGGTTTCTTGAATCATGTATAAGAGAAATTAACGAAATGAACGCAGCGGAAACAAATATATATTTTACACATGATTCTCCTAAGACGTTGTTCATGCGTTTTAATCAAAAATCTAAACATAAAAGGGAGTTAAACGAAATACCTCTCGAAGCGCGCTTTGAAACGAGTCGGTTAGGATGTTCTACAGTTCGAGTCCCACAAGCGTCGGACCTCTAGTTCAGACACACCAACAACGAATGTCGAACAGAAGAGAGAACTTTCGGATATTCACCACTTCGATCGTGCTAGCAATCATGTGGAAACAATCCGTTGTATTCTTGATATATAATAGTCATGACCCGAACGAGATAACGCTTTTCTTTCTTGCGTCTCAAAGAGGCAAGAACACGCACACAATTTGCTCTCTCTTTTCAGCAAAGCATTTTCTCTCTAAAAACACAAACGCACACCCACCTTTCTCTGTTTTTTCAACAGCCCTTTTAACTATCATCCCTCAAGTGTTTTTATATTAAAAACTGACTAGCAACGGTTGCTAATCAATGGACGATCAGCAACCGTTGCCGATCGTCCATAGCAGACGATCGTGCATGAGCAACCGCTCATGCACGATCTTGGCATGATGGTCAGCGGTTGCTGACCATCCATGCTTCATGCATAATGGTCAGCAACCGCTGACCATTACGCTTCGTGCATGTGCACGAATTCGTGCACATGCATGAAGCTTTAATTTTTTAATTAGTTAATTAATTAATTTAATGAATAATTAATTAATTAATCAATTCTCTTTAAAATTAAAATAACATAATCCTTATATGTACAATTGAAATCCCTAAGATGTAACTATTACATAGCAGCTTTAGGGCATACATCTAACACATTCTTCATGATATCATCCCTTATTGGCTGTTCTACGACATATTTTAATTTCAGAATTTTTGGACTTCATACAACAAAAATATATTTGAAAAACTACAGGGTTCGAAATCTGTTTTTGGGGTCACTGAACCGACCTTTTTCCACAAAATTTTTGGTCGAGAATTTTAGCATGTGTCCTTCATGAAAGTTGTAAAGTATATACTATACTACCACATATAAAATTCCCATGATTTTTCTATCTCATTTAGAGTGCGAAACATTTATTTTCCTACTCCATCACGTTCTGGAAATTCCTACTGTTTTGGCCTGATATACTAAAAATTATTTAGAACCGTATGAGGTAAATCGGAATTTGAGTCTTTCACAGAAAATGTCCCTCTAGATCTTTTCTATCTTATGTTAAAGTTTCATAATTTTTAAAACCCATTTACTCAGACAACAACTACCATTTCTAAAGGCGTGCAGAACGCCTTGTAAGGCTAGTTTAAGGTCTAGGACATGGAATTCTTCTTATAGTTCAGATGTGTTGGAAAATGAATAAGACAACTGCGCTACCTTAGCCGTGATGTGTTGGGGACGTCACATATGGTAACCTTGACATGGGAAACCTCCCTACTTTCTAAACTTTCTTTGAATGAAAAATGACTGACTTATTTAATTGCTCAATTTATGCCATGTCACTTAGCTCTCCAACTTGGAAAGTTTAAATACTAAGATTGATTTATATATTTGTTATAGGAAGCGATTTGGCAAATTATGGGATTGAATATGAAGCACTTACAACTAAATGTATTTTTAAAAGTATGTCACATGGCTTTGATATGTCAAATTTGAAAATCAGTCTTCAACATAATTAGCGTAGCTCTTGATAACTTTTAGGTTACGTATATATCCAGTAAATTAATTTCTAGGTTCCTTACAGGTAGATGCAGTAATTCGGATTTTAAAGATTGACTCGCTGATTTATTATTATTATTTTTTTGCTTATATAATATGATAAAACTACGTATAATGTATTAAAGTAAGTGTGTTTTTTTTTTTTTTTTAAAATGAGTTGTCAACAAACAACAAACTGCATGATTATGGATTTCACTAACTTAGCTAGTATCTCCTTTTGAAGTATCATATCTGAATGTCATTAGATAAACATTTAACTATAGGTTATTAAAAGCAATTATGCAAATTGATTTCTACCTTGTGCACCTAAATGCTTACTAGTAAGATGATATAGTGTCCATTATGAAGTGATAGGATTTTGTGAATTATCCATTTCTAGGGAAAATTACTAAAAAAGTCGTAAACTTGTTATGCTTGTGTCAATTCAGCAATAATTTTTTTTTTTTTATTGTATCAAGTTAGTCTTAAACACTTTTACGTTTAGCCCTAGGCAAGGGGTTGTGGGCCTCACTATAGCTAGCAAGGATGTGGCAATCCTCACCTAATGTCCTTGCAAAATATTAAGGGCGTGGCACCCAGGCGAGGTCTGTGATACCCATATTTGGCTGTGGCCAATAATAGTTGATTGATGACACATGTCGGCCCTTGGCAAAAATAAAGTAAATAAAAGAAAAGAAAAAAAAACTAAAAAAGTATAAAAAAAAATCATATAAAAAAATGTCCATGTTGCTCCAACCATGCCACATAGGACGGCCGGTGTCCACGTTAGCCATTTTCGATCAAAATTGTCTATATAAGCTCAATTAGTAAAATGTGAAAATGTCTAGAACTAAATTGGCACAATTGAACCCATCCATGGGTAGTACGGTTGGTTGAGAATCCCTCCCTCATTGCTGAGATCAAGAGTTCGAAATCCTGCGTTGCTAACGATTTAAGTGGGGGCCATGATGGTGGGTTGCTGTGCTAGTCTTCCTCGAGATATAGGGGCCCGGTCCTCAGGAGCCTTTCGGGCTTGGGCCTCAGGAGCCTTTCAGGCATGGGGGCATGTGGCGGAGTCCTCGGTCACAAAAAAAAAAAAAATTGACACAATTGAAAAGTTTTAAATTGAATCAACATAAGTGTAATGGAGGCAGGACTTTGTCGATAATTTCCCCCCGGTATCTAAACAATCCATGTAAAAAACCAATGTCTAAAAAAAAAAAAAAAAAGTCTACACTTCATAGTTAGATCAAAATATATAGTTAATCAACCAAGGCTCACGTATGAGTATTGTCCTGATACGGGGCTTCAAACCTCTCGAGATAATAAATAGTTAGCTTGTTCAAAATCGGAAACGATCGAAGGCCCTTAACAATTTTGAGCCTGAGTGATGAGAAGATAAATCATTTTGCATGGAAAAAGTTAGATCCAATGCAATAGTAATTTACTCGTTAATATCATAAAAAATATTAATTGTTATATTTGTGACAAATTTACTCAAAACTAATCTTATGACCAAAAAATCCAAATCGGTACATTTGTGATAAACTTATTTTTCATTAGTTTCTGTTAAATTGAATAAATATCACAAAAAAATCACAAACTAATATATATGTGATGATAAAAAAAAAGTAAAAATCTCAATTAATATATCTATTAATTATTGCATGCCACCTAACTCAATGATTTGAAGATAAACCATTGGAAAAACGTCAGGTCCTTTGCGACTGTAATTCCAGTGATATGCTGTTGTGCAGGCGGGCGGTCGTTTTCGGAGGGGAGAGCGAAAAAACAAATAGCAAGATGTGATGTCATGTAGGTCTCATGATGGTTTCGTTCCCGTCGATGCGTCGGAGGATGATTCGACAAAGTGCACGGCTACTTCGCCATCGCATCATTGGCCTTCCTTTTAGGAACACTACGGATTCGAACGCCAAGTAGTTCCAAAGATTCCGAAACCCTCTCGTGGAAAGCAGCGATAAAACCCCATCACCGTTTCATCTGGCTACTGGTGGTGGCCCCGGCGTTCTCCTGTGAGACCACACGGGCTTCAGGGTCCACGTTGGATGCGGGTTTGGATTTGGAGCTGAGTTCTCTAGGGCGGGAGCTGCTGGCGGCGGCAAGGGAGCCGGGGTTCTTCGGTTGGTTGAGAAGCGTCAGGAGGAGGATCCACGAGCGCCCGGAACTGGCTTTCCAAGAGAATGGGATGAGCCGGCTCGTCCGGTCGGAGCTGGACGCACTCCGGATCGAGTACAAGTGGCCGGTGGCCGAGACTGGGCTCGTGGCGTTGATCGGGTTGGGTGCCCCACCCTGGTTCGCTCTCCGGGCCGACATGGACGCCCTCCCTATTCAGTTTCCACTCTCTCTCTCTCTCTCTCTCTGCCCCTCCCTCCTTCCCTCCCTCCCTCTCTAGGGTTTCAAAGTCAAACGCTCGAGGATTGACGTCATCGTCATTTCTCAATAGGTTTTCACGTTGGAATCGGCTAACTACAGTAGAAAGATTCCGCTTGATGGTCTCAGGAGTCGTCGCATCCAAGACAGCAAAGCATGTTCACTTTAACGCTCGACGACAACCGAAAAGATTCCCATCTATAGCTTTAGAAGATTCTGATCTCAATAAGATGTATCGATGAGGATTCTTCGTGCCGTATGGATCCCATCTTTGAGCAACAAAACGAAAAGAGAAGCTGGGAGTTGCCTAAGGGCAACCGATTTCTTATTTGATCCAATCCCATCTAAGAATCAAGAACCTGACTAGGAGAATCAATTTCCCATTTCTAGAATTGGGAATGGTCCCGTTCTAGGGGGTTCAATTGAACCGGTGGATTTACATATCTTAGTTGAAAGTTTTGGATTAATTGAATTGTCAATTCATGTCACAATTCGAAATTGGGATTTCATCCAAGATTTGAGAAAAGACTGAGAGATAATGGGGCTGTGATTGTAGAGGCATGCCTGAAAAAAGGAGAAGGAATTGGTGAATTCTTTTCCATAAACAACGATCTCACAAATTTAAGGAAAATGTGAGTATGTGATGGAGGTAAAATTGTTTGATTCTTTATAGGAAAAGAAAAAAAGTAAAAGAAAGAAAGAAGCAAGAGACAAAATGAACAAGTTAGATGAATCAGTACAGTCATATGAAAGAAACAAAGATTTGCTTCATCATATAGAATAAGCGAGGCGTGAGAAGGACATGGTTCCCACTTTGGAACCAAGAACTAGACCGAGAATTACCAATTTCAATTTTATGAAATCGGGAACTGGATTTGTGCCCCCTAGAACCGCCCAAAACACGATCGATTCGGTCCAGTCCGAACAATTGTATATTTTTTAAGCCAAGTTTTGTTCCTGGCCTAGGGAGCTATTCGGTTTGCATACTCATACTCCTTGCATCAAACGAGACTAAACGAGACGTAGTCAAAATAGATCATAAGCTTTCTAATCCCAGCAAAGAGTGGCTAGCACTCTGATTTCTCCTTGATTCCATCATGGGCCTAGTGGTATACTGACTCCATATATCTTCTGTCTTGTTAAGTAATGTATCCCAAAATGCAGCAATTTAAATGTCGGTAACACCCTTTTCTTTCCCTTGATCGAGCTAAGGAATTGGTAGAGTGGGAACATAAGAGCAAGAATGATGGCAAAATGCAGGCTTTTGGTCATGACGCTCATGCAACTATGGTTCTTGGAGCAACCAGATTGGTCAGCAGCAAAAAGGACTCTTTGAAGGTAAAATTGCAGTCCAAAGCAACTTAGAAGAATTTAGTTACTCAATCCCCAGTTCGATCTTTTGTGCCGATCTCTTTCCGGCAACTGTCTTCCCAAAGGGCACGATCAAACTCATATTCCAACCTGGAGAAGAAGGTCATGCCGGTGCGTACCATACGCTACGAGAAGGAGCACTCGATCAACTGCAAGCCATCTTTGGCTTACATGTTTTGCCACATTTGGAAACCGGCAGCATTTCTTCAAGGCCTGGTCCAAGGCTAGCGGGGGCTGGTAGGTTCTTGGTCACAATACAAGGAAAAGGAGGGCATGCGGCGAGCCCACACGTGACTGTAGATCCTGTTCTTGCCGCTGCATTTGCAATCACCGCGCTCCAGCATGTCATTTCCCGAGAAACGTATCCTCTTGACGCCCGGGTAAATTCATCATTTTTAAACACATCAACAAAATGACCCAAAACCATTCTGCGTTTTTGCTTGCTGTAACTTCTATTTCCTTTTATGTGTTGCTTGAATTCCCCTAGTTAGAATTGGTATATTTGATATCATGCATAGGTGATCACGGTGGGCTTCATCGAGGGTGGCCAAGCTTTGAACGTGATTCCGGAGATGGTCCGTTTTGGAGGATCTTTTAGGAGCATGACTTCAGATGGCTTTTATAGTCTAAAAGAGAGGATAAAAAAGGTGGCCGTCGCTCTACATATACGTAGCTAGATTTACCATCGATTTTCATTCGTCTGGTTTGCAAGAGATTGCTCCTTATTAGATGACATAAGAGAAGGGTTTAAAGGTCCTTGTACTGTGTGATTTTATTGAAGTTATACTACTTAGATTGCAATATTCATCCATCATTTAATCTCTTAGAAATGAGGATAAGCTCTAACTTCAGCCACCTGAACTGCGGCAGGTAATAGAGTTGCAGGCAGCCGTGCATCGGTGCAAAAAAATGAGGCCATACCCTGCTACTGTGAACGATGAGGCAATGTACAGGCATGCGAAAGGCGTCAGTGAAGCCCTGCTCGGCGAATCCTGAGTGCACCTTCTGCCCATGACCATGGGAGCAGAGGATTTCAGCTTCTACTCAGAGAAGATGAAGACCGCATTTTTCATGATCGGCGTGTGAAGAACGCAACGCTGGGATCGGATGAGGCGTTGCACTCCCCGTACTTTTTCCTCGATGAGGAAGTTCTGCCCATTGGAGCCGCTCTCCACGCAGCGGTCGCTCTATCGTACCTGGACGGACACGCGAGTGGGATATGAGCAGATATTGTTCAGTAGCTTTGTACAGCTAGTTTTTTGCAAAAAAGACAGGACCCCTTTTCTGTTCTATTGGATTCTTGGGGCCATATAGATCTTGCGGACTTGTAGATATTGCACGGATGAATCTTGATGCAGTGTAATTTTAGGAACAAGATGTTCTAATTCGGCATAGGCTAAACCTTCTGGATCATTAGATTCTTGGCGGAGAATTCTGATGAAATTAAGCGCTTTGCAAGGCATCAAAAGGTCTGGTGACCGGCACCCGTTTGGCCCTCTCTGCTCAGTAAAATCCCAGCTTGATCAAACGTTTGAACGCAGACCTTCCTTTGCATGCCAATGTCGATGGTTTCGACTGGAGATGGCCAAAGGCAAGACCAGAAGATATAGCATGTATCCAGTATATGTGCTTTATATGAGGTTTAGAAAACCTAACATGAAGTGAGATCAAATGTATATAAGATCCAGACATAACTTCGCTTATGCGACACGGGATATCACGTGCTTGCCGGGACGAAAGATAACAATGGAAGAATTGGAAAAGTTGAGGAAAGGCTACATAGGTATTACTTACGTGTAGGACATGTCGGATTGAAGTTTATACCATTCCTAGACTATTGAAAGTAGGTTTATATTTCTTCTCCTCCAAAAACATAAGATTTCATATAGCTTAGTCTTTTGCTTTTTTTGGCTCTTTATTTGGTTACTTTTGTGAATCTATTAGTGAAATAACCTTGTTAATTTTTAACTTTTCTTCTAAGCAAAAATTAATTTTAAATTCCCTTTTTTCCACCAATGAATCCATTAATGTTCCCTTTGTGAATTTATTATATTAAAATCAAATTTAGGATGAGAAATTAAAATTTTATGATATTGTTGTCAGATGGTACGATTAACCTTAACTCTAATGATATATAATTATGTTTCAACAAAAGCATTCTTTTTAAGAAAGATAATGGTGTTGAAATAATCCGTTGGCTTGATAATTTGTTACAAAAAAAAATTAGTTTTTCCCATGACATCACGAGGGCCTCATTCTAGTTATTACATGATTGTAGCATTTTACTTTACTAAACTTGGACCATTTAATGATTGTAGCATTTTAGCTATCAAATTTGGAGGCCTGCATTCATTTCAATAGTGGATGAAATTGTTACGAGAAAAAAGATCAAGGAGAATTACCAAAAAATTCATAAATCTATTGCAGCTATGTCAATTCAATCTTAAACTTTTTTTTTTGGTCAATTCAATCCTAAATTTTTTTCATTTGTGCCAGTTGAGTTTGGCTGGCCAGCACTCACGTGGCATTTTTAAAATAATATCTTAATTTTTTCCCTCTTCTCCTTCCCCTTCCCCTTAGAGCTAGCAAAAGTTGTCGGCAATAGGCGAGGGCCGCAACACCCTCGCTAGATCCAGCCAAGCGAAGGCCACAATTGCCTTGCCTAACCTAGTCTAGCAAAAGCCAACCGGAAGATTCTCTCGCTCTGTAGAGTTCTCTCTACCTTAATGGTAGTTTTCTGTTTGGAAAAAACCCCTTCTGCCCACTTTTGATGAATTTATCTTCATCAACAATCTTCACTTTCCTCAACAATTTACTTTCCAGGACACAGAAAATGGCACACGAGTGTTTCCTTCTCAATCTATCCCAATTCATAGTCGTACCCTCACTTCCTTACTCTCTCTCGCTTTCTTCATCAAAACCCTAATTCTTAACCCCCTTTTCACTTTCAGATCGCTAGCAATTTCCATGTTTCTTTCCTCCCATTTGGTAGCCACTCTCAGCGCCTGTTGACCCATAGCTCCTCGCTGACAGGTTTGCAATGGCGAGTCTTCTTTATGCCTTGCATGGCTCCGATTGTTCTCCTTTTGCCCTGCAATTATGAATATCTTAGTATTTGAGCAGTTATCTTTATCTACCTGCGAAGTTTTCCTCTTCAATTTGGTTCGTACTACTCTGGCCTAGCTATTGGGGTAGCATGTATGGTTTTCACTTGGATTAGGCAGTAATTGTCCCAATTTGTTTACTGATATTACCTGAGATGGCGTCGGCAGAAGACCCTACTTCTTCCCGCCTGGCAGCTCTATGTAACAATCTAGTTCGCCTTACCACCGAACAGCTCATTGATGATTGGGATGAAGATCCTTCGCCTGAAAAACTAAAGGAGTGCCGCTTATCTCTTGTGGGCAAAATTCTGTCAAACCCATCCATCAATTTTCCAGCCTTTCAAACTACAATGAAAAAAGCCTGGAGGACTGATCTAGTGGATTTTACACAAAGAGAGGAAGGCATATATACATTGCTACCTTTCATTCTGAAGCTGACAAATTGAGAATTCAGGAAGGTGGTCCTTGGCTTTTCTCGGGCAATCTGGTTATCTTTAAGCCCTGGATTCCAAATACTTCTTTACATTGCTATGATTTCTCTACATGTGCATTTTGGGTGCAAGTGTTTGGCTTACCTTTAGAAATGTATTCTGAATGGATGCTCCTCAGGGCAGTGCAGCAGGTTGGTCAAGTCATTACAGTTAAGGTTGACTCGAAGGATGGCACATCATCTAGAGCAGGCCGAGTGAGGGTTAAATTAGCTTTGAAGGAACCACTGAAAACAGGACAGTTGATAAGGATAGCTGGTAAACCTTTTTGGCTCGATTTTCGCTATGAACGTCTTTCACATTTTTGCTATTCATGTGGTAAGCTAGGCCACTATGCCACCTTCTGCAAAGACATACCATATACTGAGGATAAACATGAGGGCAGAGAGAAGATGGCCTATGGCCATTGGCTTCGGGCCGAGGCAAACGCACATAGTCCATATTGGCATACATTTTATGATATTCATGACTCATCAGACAAACCAGAAGATGTTATACCTGAAACTCCACCTTCCCAAATCCCGACGGTTCCCTTATTACCCCCACCGCCAATGGTTATTACCAAGTCCACAGTTCCAGCAGGTCTAGACTCCACTAATACTCCCCCTGCAGATGATCTACCCATTCCACAGCTTTCAGCAGCTCATCCTTCTCCTGCTATTCCAACCCTTCTACCTGCAAACACAAAAATGAAAGGTATTCGGACTGAGTTAGAGGCTATTCCAGTACTTAAGAAGGGTAAGAACATAAGGTCACAACCCATTTTGGGTTATGCCAAGAAACAACGATGCTACAGCCCCTATGTAGCAAAAGGTGTGACGATAGATGATCATACTGATTCTGATCTCATGGATACTCCCATATTAACTGTAGATGAAGCAAAAGTCCGGGCATTGGTGGCTGGCCCTAAACAGCCACCCGTATACAAATGAAAATCCTTGCCTGGAACTGTCAGGGTTTGGGCAATCCCCTGACAGTTCAGGCTCTAAAGGCCATACTGGCCAAAGATAAGCCCGATGCCGTTTTTCTCATGGAAACAAAACAACCTGAATGGAAGCTTCAACGAGTGCAGCATAGTTTAAAGTTTCAACATGCTAATATCCTTAATCCAGTTGGTTTTGCGGGGGGTTTAGCGCTGTTCTGGAATGAGCCAGTTAATTTTAAGGTACTATCTTCTAACCCATACTTGTTTCATACTAGTGTAAGTAAGGGGAAAAGAGGGAGATCCACTAGAATTACTTTTATTCATGCCCCTACAAATTATCAACAACGTCAGTCTTTGTGGGATGATATAAGACAAATACAAGTCAGTAATAGCATGCCATGGATGTGTGTGGGTGATTTTAATGAGATCCTTTATCCATGGGAAAAAATGGGGAGATGTCCAGCACAACAGTCTCGGATGTTTTCTTTTAGAGCCTTTATGAATGACTGTGAATTTACTGAGCTTGAAAGCCATGGTTGTAAGTATACATGGATGAATAATCGAGAGGGAGAGGAACTTGTGAAAGAGAAATTAGATAGGGTGCTATGTACTATGGACTGGCGTCTCTTATTTGCAGCGGCAGGAGTGTATGCACTTCCAGCAGTGGGATCTGATCATAGTCCTCTACTTATTTCCACGTCAGCAGACTACCGTCGTAGTAAGAAACCCTTTCTTTTTGAAAGTTACTGGAATGAGGATGAGGAATGTCAAGAAGTTATTTCGTGTGCCTGGAATCTAACTTGTCAGTTATCTCCCACTTTTCTTACCAAAGTGGATAGGGTAACAAAGGCCTTGACTGCATGGAGTCGGAACAAATTCTCTAATCGGCGCAACAAGGTGCTTAGTCTTCAAAATAAGTTACAGAAATTGACAAACCAGCCACATCTAAAGTATGACAGGGTAGAGGCTTCTCAAATCAAAGCTGAAATCTCTCGCACTTGGGCACAGGAAGAGTAGTATTGGGCGTCACGTTCCAGAATTCAATGGTTGAAATGGGGCGATAAAAATTCACAATTTTTTCATGCTACTACGATTCAACGAAGGCAAAGAAACCGAATCACGATGCTGCAAACAGAGGATCAGCTATGGGTTCGTGATATCCCTACTCTTCAGGAAATGGCTACCACTTTCTTTTCAAGTCTATATACATCAGATGGCTATAGGAACTATCAACCCTTACTTGATCAATGTCACCAGGTGGTCACTAGGGAAATGAATGATCAATTAACTGCACCACTTACAATGGATGAGGTCAGGCTAGCTACCTTTCAAATGGGGTCAAATAAAGCCCCTGGTCCTGATGGTTTGACTGGATTGTTTTATCACAAGCACTGGGACATTGTCAAAGATGATTTGTTCCTATTAGTTCAGAATTTCTTGATCTCAGGGGTATTACCTACAGGTCTGGATAATACTATTATCACGTTGATTCCCAAAATACCTCAACCCGAGAAGCTTGAGCAATACCGCCCCATTAGCCTATGTAATTTTGCATATAAAGTCATATCCAAGGTGCTCGCGAATCGTCTCAAGCCATGTTTGCCTACTCTAATTTCTCAAGAACAATCCGCTTTTGTGCAAGGAAGACAGATCCAGGACAATATACTCATTGTCCAAGAAGTTCTGCATCATTTTAGAACAAGAAAGAGAACAAGTAGATTCAATGCACTCTTAAAAATTGACATGACAAAGGCGTATGACAGAGTGGAATGGGATTTTCTCAGGGACTACTTCCTGAAATTGGGCTTTCATTCTATTTGGGTGACCTGGATTATGCAATGTATTACTACAGTTGCTTTTAGTGTGAAATTCAATGGGGAATTATTACCTTACTTCCAAGCATCTCGTGGCCTTCGCCAGGGGGATCCACTATCACCATACCTTTTCATTCTGATGGCCAATGTCCTCTCGAACCTCATTACACAAGCTGTAAGTATCGGACATCTAAAGGGCATTCGGTTGAATAGATGGTGTCCTACCCTATCCCATCTCCTTTTTGCCAATGATGTGATCTTTTTCTTGAATGGTACCATCTCTGAAGGTCAGAACTTGGCTAACATTCTAAATCTATATTGCTCGGCAACTGGACAGCTTGTAAACCGCAATAAATCCGGCCTGATTTTCAGCAAACACTGCCCTACCACTCTTCAGGACAACATGTCTCAAGAACTAAGGACTCCTATCATGCAACGTTATGGTAAATATCTGGGTATACCATCAGAATGGGGTAGATCAAAGAAGGAAATGTTCTCTTGGCTGTTGGCTAGAGTTAATGCCAAACTGGAGGGCTGGAAGGAAAAATTTATATCAAAAGGGGGTAAGGAAATTCTCATAAAGTCTGTTGTCCAGGCTCTTCCACACTATGCCATGTCTATATTTAAGCTGCTTGTTTCTATTTGTAAATCTATTGAACAGCGAATTGCTCGTTTTTGGTGGAGAAATGATCAGAATAGAGTTGGTATACATTGGCTGCAATGGGATTTTATGAAAGCTCCAAAACAGCAAGGAGGTATGGGCTTTAGAGACCTACTCGCTTTTAATAAAGCGATGCTTGGCAAGCAGGCATGGCGCCTATTGCAATACCCTCATTCATTATGGAGCACACTTTTCAAAGGCTTATATTTCCATGCGACGATTTCCTTTCAGCTAATAGAGGCACAAGGCCGTCCCGGGATGGCAAAGCATGCTATTGGGACGAGAAGCTATTCTACCTAATCTTCGTTGGTCAGTTGGGAATGGTACCAAGATCAGAATCCGGGCAGATAGATGGTTACCGATGGGTATACTATATGGACCTACAGCTAGGGCAGAACCTCCTATGGTGGCAGATCTTATTGACCCCATCCACCATAATTGGAATCTGACTTTGCTTAAGCAATTCTTTGATCAAGAGACAATGGCAGAGATTCTTACTATCCCAGTAAGACCTCTTATATCTGAAGATAAACTGATTTGGTCAGCTAAAGCAGATGGTAATCACACGGTTCGCAGCAACTACCATTCTCTCAGACAAGAATGCACCATTCTACAGCATAGTAACCCCTCTATCTCTACTCATCATTCCTCAGCATTATGGAAAAGCATATGGAAAATGCATACAGAACCAAAAATCAAATTGTTCCTCTGGTCTGCTTGCCATAATGCACTGGCATCCCGAGCAAATCTCTTTAACGGGCATATACTTACGGACTCTACATGCTATCTTTGTCACCAGAATGTTCCAGAAACCACAGTGCATATCTTCTTAAAATGTACTTGGACGTATACTATTTGGACAGACCCACAGATCAATCTATACCCAACAACACTGACAAGTGATCGGCTTGATACCTGGATTACAGCATGGGCGACTGATTCTCAGCATTCACCTCCTCTTCCTCTCGTGGCTAATATCCTCTGGCAGATCTGGCGACAGAGGAACAACTTCCTCTTTCGAAATCAGTATTCGGATCCATCTATGGTTGTGCAGACAGCTTTGGCTCATCTCAGGGTGTATCAACTCCACTCAGCTCCCTTACGCTTTAGATCTCCTCTGGCCTCCACCGATCAGTCTCATCTATGGCGTCCCCCTGCAAAAGGAACCTTAAAATGTAACATTGATGCCAGCTATCAGCCGGGCAGCGCTGAAGGTCGAATTGCGTGTATCTACAGAGACGAGCAAGGGAGACTTACCGACGTGTACACGAATCGAGTCCAGGCGCACTCCGCTTTTGAAGCTGAACTCCAGGCCCTAACGTCTGCTCTACACCATCTGATCGATCGACGTCTTCACAGAGGGTCGCTAGAGTTGGAAACTGATTGCTTGAATCTTGTTGAAATCATCAAAGGGCATCGACAACCACCCTGGGAGCTGCGATCGCTGATTGACGAAGCAGCCGCTCTGCTTGTTGATTTCCCGAACCTCACGCTGCAACACTGCTACCGTGATGCTAACCTACCTGCTGATTGGGCTGCGAGAGCCCACAACTCTTTTTCGGCCCATGATAGCTTCTCTTATATCCCACAGGCTTTACTTGATCTTGTACTCGTTGACGCTTCTCTTTCAGGTTGTAATATCTCGTTATCTTAAATGCAAGTTTATTTCCGAAAAAAAAAAAAAAAAACCTAGTCTAGCGAGGGCAGATCAAGCAAGGACATCATGCCCCTCACCTAGAGTTGGCGAGGGCCAAGATGCTCTAGTTGGCTCTAAGGGAAGGGGAAGGGGGGAAATTAAAGAAAATTATAAAAAAAAATTCAAAAAATTACTAAAAAATTGTTATAAAAATGCTACGTTAGCACCAATAGTGTCATGTCAGCTTTGCTTGGCCAAAATTGTCCAAATTGACTCAAATAGCATAAATACAAATGTTTTAGAATTGAATTGGCCAAAAAAAAAAAAAAAAATAGGCTGAATTGACACAATTACAATAGGTGTATGACTTTTTTAGTAATTCTCCCAAAAAAGATCAAGTTGACGAGCACCTTTTTTGTCCATTTTCTTACATTTGTGTGATTTGTAAAAATTTATATAGTTGCCCTCAACATTTTCATTTTTTTTTAAGAAGAAGCAAATATACAATGTGTTATGCAATCAATTTAATTACCTGAAAAAGTTTCTCTATATTTTGCGAAAAATAATAATGTTTGCTTATATTTCTTGATAACATTAATTATAACAAAGGGATCCCTGAGTTGAACAAGAACCCATTACTATAGTTACGTATTTCATTAGAAATAATATATTTTATTCTCACAGAGTGATCAACATGAGAAAATATTAGGTAGTCCCGACCACTCGGTTACCACTTGACACGTGTACAATTAAGGCCACTTCATCCATTTTTACTTTGCAATGGGATCCAATGGGAGAAAATATGAGGTGAAGCCACTCTCCTTCTTTCTTTCTCTCCGGTATTCATCTTCCAGTACAAATCCATCAATTCCATCCCAGCTCTTTTAATTCAAGAGTGACCAGCATGCTCACCGAAGGCTTCGCCCTGGGAGAGGGTCCTGGGTGACTAGCTGTCGACCATGATTGCATCCTGTCCGATTGATAGTGGAGCCATTGATTTCACTGTAAGACAAAATTGAGCGATTCTAATATTGTATTGAAGAACAGAATTCAAGCATCAACTAAAATAACATGTGGAAAACAACACATAAAATAAATCTGCCCTCTAGCCATTGTTCAAGTTTGCATGCGATGGAAATTTGCAAAGAGTTGACAGCAATCCAATTCCTCATGTAGGGATGGTGTATTTCCAAAAAAGAGGGTTTGGTTTAGACCTCGTCATGCCCTTACGAAAATGATGGATTGTTTCTTTATAGACTACCTTTCATCAAGGCAATTTCCAATGGGCAGTTGTCATCAGAAAAGAACAAATGTGGAAAACCATATGATGAGAAAAGTATGTCACATCATCGTAATATGTCAAATTTGAAATTCAGTCCTCAACATAATTAGTGTTGCTCTTTATGACTTTTAGTAGACTGATAATCCAGTAAATTTAACTTTTACGTCCCTTAAAGATAGATGCAGTAATTTGGATGACTTTTTGAAAATTTTATTTCGCCGACACAACATGATAAAAATATTTATCATGTATTAAAGTACATGTAATTTTTTTTAATTGAGTTGTAAACAAACAACAAAACTATATGATTATGGATTTCACTAACTTAGCTGGTGTCTCCATCTAAAGTATCTTATTTGAATGTTATTACACAAATATTTAATTTGTAGATTAATTAAAAGTAATTATCCGAATTGATTTCCACCTTGTGCACCTACATGTTGACCAGTAGAATTATATAGTATCCATTCATAAGTGATAGTATCCATTCCCAAGGAAAATTACTAAAATAGTCATAAACCCATTATACTTTTATCAACTCAATCATAAAAATCCTAGACCTTTTCATGCGTTGCCCTAAATGAAGATTCACGGGCCCTCATTGTGGCCGGCAATGACGTGGCGGCCCTCGCCAAGCTTGGGCGAGGGTTAAGACACCCAGATTCGGATGTGGCTAGCTAGAGCTAGCCGGTGATACTTGTCAGCCCTTAGTAAAATAAAAGTAAAGAAAATAAAATACTAATAAAAAATATTAAAATTATAAAAAAAAAAAGTCCACGCGGCTTCAATCGTGTCACATATTAATGTCTATGTTAGTAATTTCTAGTTAAAATTGTCCGAATAAACTTAATTGATAAAACATGAAAAATGTTTAAAACTAAATTGATACAATTAGAAAGTTAATGAATTGAATTAATACGAATATAATATTTTATGACTTGTTGGATAATTTTCCTTAATTTCTAAACATGCCCAGTGAATAAACTTTGAAAAACAAAGTCTGCAAATCATAGTTAGATCAAAATACATGGCTGATCAACCAACGCTTACGTAATAAATAGTTATCTTGTCCAAAATCGATGGCCCTTAACAATTTTGGGCCCGAATGATCGCAAGATAAATCGTTTCGGGTGAAAAAAGTTGGATCCTATGCAACAGTAATTTTACTGATGCGCTGTCATGAAGGCCGAGAAATTTTCGGGCGGTCCTTTTCGGAGCAGAGAGCGAAAAACCAATAGCAAGAAACCGGGTCCTAGTATGGTTTTTGTGCCCGTCGATGTGTCCGAGGATGATGATTCGTTAAAAGCGCACGGGTCCTTCCGCCGTCGCGTCATTCGCCTTCCTTTCAGAAACGCTACAGATTCGAACGCCAAGTAGTTCCAAAGAGTCCAAACTCTCCTCGTGAAAAGCAGCGATGGAAACCCACCACCGTTTCATCTCGTTACTGGTGGCGGCGGCGGCGGCGGCGGCGCTCGCCTGTGAGAACGTACGGGCTTCAGGATCCACGTCGGATGCGGGTTCGGATTTGGAGCTGAGTTCTCTGGGGCGGGAGCTGTTGGTGGCGGCGAGGGAGCCGGAGTTCTTCGGCTGGTTGAGGAGCGTCAGGAGGAGGATCCACGAGCGACCGGAACTGGCTTTCCAAGAGCACGAGACGAGTCGGCTCGTCCGGTCGGAACTGGACGCGCTCGGGATCGAGTACAAGTGGCCGGTGGCCGAGACTGGGGTCGTGGCATCGATCGGGTCAGGCGACCAACCCTGGTTCGCTCTCCGGGCCGACATGGACGCCCTCCCTGTTCAGGTTCCTCTCTCTCTCTCTCTCTCTCTAGACTTTTAGAGTTAAACGCTACGTCATCGTGAGAGCAAGTCGTTTCTCCATAGGTTTCCAAGTTGGAATTGGCTTTCTGCAGTAGAAAGATTACCCTTGTGGGCCTCGGGGGTCGTCGCATCCAACACGGCAAAGCATGTTCTTTTAAAGCTCGACGACAACCGAAGAGATTTCCATGTGTAGCTTTAGAAGATTCTGATCTGAATCAGATGGATCGATAAGGATTCTTCGTTGTGTATGGATCCCATCTTTGAACAACAAAACTAAAAGAGAAGGCGGGGATTGATTAGGGGTGATTGATTTCCAGTCTGGTTAGGTCTTATCCTAGAATCGAGAACTAGATTGAGAGGACCGATGCCCTATTTCTAGAACTGGAAACAAGAACACATGACACTAGATCGATCAATCCGATTCCAGGGAAATCCAATTAAACTAGTGGATTCACATATCTTGGCTAAAAAATTTGGATTACTTGAATTGTCAATCCATGTCGCAATTCAAAACTGGGATTTTGTCCAAGATTTGTGAAGAAAATTGAGAGATGATGGATCCGTGATTGTAGGGGCACGCTCAAAAAAAGGAGGAGGATTCAGTGAATTCTTTTCCATAATCTAACAGACTCACAAATTTAAGGAAGGTGCAAATAAACGATGGAGGTTAAATTGGTGAATCTTTGCAAGAAAAGAAAAAAAGTAAAATAAAGAAAGAAGCAAGTTGGATGAATTGGTGCAGCAATATGAAAGAAGCAAAAGGAGATTAGAATTTAAGTTTACACTTTACTTCTTTAAGAAATTAAAAAATATATATAAAAAACATAATTCGGTTTGGTCTGGTTCCCAACCAGAACCAAATTATAGGTTTTGGAACTAAAAACCGGATTGATGCCCCTAGAACCACCCAAAACCAGTCAATTTGGTCCGGTCCAGTCCAAGCGGTTCTATATGCTCATCCATGGGATTGAAAAACCCATTTTTTAAGCCAAGTTTTGCTCCTGGCTTAGCGAGCTATTGGGTTTGCATACTCATATTCCTAGCTTCAAACAAGATTAAACGAGACATAATATTGATCATAAACTCCTTGATTCCATCATGCACCTACTGATATATGGAGTACTGACCCCATATATCTTCGTCTTGTTAAGTAACTGTATCCCGAAATGCAGCAATTTTAATGTCAGTAACACCCTTTTTTCTCCCCTTGATCGAGCTAAGGAATTGGTAGAGTGGGAACATAAGAGCAAGAACGATGGCAAAATGCATGCTTGTGGTCATGATGCTCATACAACCATGCTTCTAGGTGCAGCCAGATTGCTCAGCGGCAAGAAGGATTCCTTGAAGGTAAAATTATAGTCCAGAGCAACTTAGAAGAATCTAATTACTCATCCCCAGTTCATCTTTCGTGACTGATCTCTTTTTGGGCATTGTCTTCTGAAAGGGCACAATCAAACTCGTCTTCCAACCTGGAGAAGAAGGTCGTGCCGGTGCATACCATATGCTACGAGAAGGGGCACTTGATCAGTTCCAAGCCATCTTTGGCTTACATGTTTTGCCACTTATGGAAACCGGCAGCGTCGGTTCGAGACCTGGTCCAATGCTAGCAGGGGCTGGTAGATTCTCAGCCACAATACAAGGAAAGGGAGGGCATGCGGCAACCCACACGTGACTGTCGATCCCATTCTCGCCGCTGCATCTGCAATTACCGCACTCCAGCATATCATATCCCGAGAAACAGATCCTCTTGCAGCCCGGTAAATTCATTATTCTTAAACACCTTAACAAAATGACCCAAACTATTCTCCGTTTTTGCGTGCTGTAACTTCTATTTCCTTTTGTTTTGCCTGAATTCCCCCAATTAGAGTTGGTATATTTTGATCTCATGCACAGGTGATCACGGTGGGCTTCATCGAGGGTGGCCAAGCTTTGAATGTAATACCGGAGATCGTCCGGTTTGCAGGAACTTTTAGGAGTGTGACTTCAGATGGCTTGTATAGTCTAAAACAGAGGATCAAAGAGGTGACCGTCACTCTACATATACATTGCTAGATTTACTGTCAATTTCCAAGTCGTCTGGTTTGCACGAGATTGCTCCTTATTAGATGACATAAGAGAAGCGTTGAACGCTCCTTGTATTGTGTGATTTTATTGAAGTTGTACTACATGGATTGCAACATTCATCTATCATTTAATTTCTTAGAAATGAGGATCGGCTTTAATTTCAGCCACCTGAACTGCTGCAGGTAATAGAGTTGCAGGCAGCTGTGCATCGGTGCAACGTGACGGTCGACTTCATGGAAGAAAAAATGAGGCCGTACCCTACTACTGTGAATGATGAGACAATGTACGGGCATGCAAAAGGCGTCAGCGAAGCCCTGCTTGGCGAATCCCAAGTGCACCTTCTGCCAATGACCATGGGAGCAGAAGATTTCAGCTTCTACTCGGAGAAGATGAGAACCGCATTTTTCATGATCGGCATGAAAAACGCAACGCTGGGATCGGATAAGGCATTGCACTCCCCATACTTTTTCCTTGATGAGGAAGTTCTGCCCATCGGAGCCGCTCTCCACGCAGCGGTCGCTATATCGTACTTGGACGGACACACGGGTGGGATATGAGCAGATACTGTTCGGTAGCTTTGTACAGCTAGTTTTTCATAAAAGAGAGGACCCTTTTCTGTTTCATTGGAAGCTTGGGGCCATGTAGATCTTGCGGACTTGTAGATTTTGCAGGGATGAATCTTGATGCAATGTAATTTTAGGAACAAGATGTTCTGATTCGGCATAGGCTAAACCTTCTGGATCGTACAGTGCTCTCTGGAGATGCATCAGATTCTTGGCAGGAGAATTCTGATGAAATTAGGCCTTCTCTGCTTATCTCAGCTTGATCAACGTTTGATGCAGAACTTCCTCTGCATTTCAAGGCTATTAAAAGTTGGTTTATGTTACTTCTCCATAAACATAAGATTTCACAAAGCTTAGTTTTTTTTTTCCTTTGTTTGCTCTTTCTTTTGCTACTTTTGTGAAGCCATTAGTGAAAAAAAACTTGTTGATTTTCGACTTTTCTTTTGAGCATAGAGTACTTTAATGTTCTTTGTTTCCCCCCCAATGAATCCATTATTATACCCTTTGTGAATTTATTATAAGAAAATCAAATTTAGGTTGGGAAATTAGAGTTTTATGATGTTGTCAGCTGGTACAATTAATTCTGATTGTAATGATGTATAATTGAATTTTTATAAAAGCATTCTTTTTTAAATAAGATTATTAAACAAACCAAGCCTTAGCGTTTCTTCATCTTCCGTGCATCTAGGTCAATGGTCGGCCATATAACTATAAGTCCAATCAATAAATTTCTCTTCTTTTCCTTTTCACCCTATAAGACTAGAAGGCAAAGTGGCAATCGTCACAGGCGGCGCAAGCGAGATCGGAGCCAGCGCAGTGCGTCTCTTCCACGAGAACGGCGCGTGATTAATCATAGCCGATATCCAAGACGACCCGGGGCAGGCCCTAACCAGCGAGCTGGGCAAAAGAGTTAGCTACGTCCATTGTGACGTCACCGACGAGGAAGACGTCCGCAACCTCGTGGACGGAAAGCTCGACATAATGTACGGCAACGCTGGGGTCATGGACAGTCTTGCTGTTCGGAGCATACTAGACAGGACCAAGACCGACCTGGACAAGCTCTTACGTGTAAGGCGTTTTCCTAGGAGCCAAGCATGCCGCGAGGGTCATGATCCCACCAGGCGAGAGCTGAATACTCTTCACCGCTAGCACTCACACGTCCATTGCCGGCCTTGCGACCCATGTGTTGGAGGTTTGTTTGTCAAAACAAACTAAGTGTTTTTTTCTTATCCCACATAGGAAAAGTAGAAGGAAGTGGGCCAATTTAAAAATGTGGGATTTCCTTTATATATTTAAAGGAATGATTGGGTGGGGTCCCCACTATACCCGTGTAGTGTGGGTGGGGTCCCGATTATTTGGCGAATGATTAGTCCCCACTATACGCCCGCGATTTAATTATCACTAATCTATTTATTATTATTATTATTTTTGTTATTAATGTTGCCTTTTGTTTTTGAGAATTTTCAGAAATAAATATAAAAATTGAAAAATTGAAATTTTATTTATTTAAAAAATAATTATTATTATTCCAAATTTTGTTTGTATCTTTTCAATATAACCTTTGGAAAAATTACTTATTCGGTTTTCAACTTTTCTCGAAGGGTTGTAATTGTTTGATTTTTGACTTCTTTCGAAAGATCGCATTTGTTTATCCGAACAATTTTCTAAAGGACATGTTTGTTCATTTTTGGAAATTTTTCACGAAAAGTTACAAGATTGTTTCATATATATACTTGTCAATTTTCGGAAGGAAAAGAGTGATCATTTTTCAAGTCTTCTTTTTGAAAAACTGCAGCCAAATTTTCGATTGTTTCCTAGAGAGATTTTGGAGAAATACTAGAATTGCTATCTAGTATTCTCATTTGAGACTTTGTTGTATCCTAGAGGATTTTTGCCCGTGACTATTAATAATTTTGTGGGGAAAATAAATCCTTAAAGAAAGTGATATCACACCTCAAAGTTCGATTTGAGTACTCTGAATATCCATCTTCATTGTTCTACCCAATTCGAAGCTATATTTTCCCTACAATTTTAAGGATTTATTTTGCTACAATGGAGTCGGAGACAATCAAAGTTATGAATCAAGATATGGTCAAACTAGACCGGTTCGATGGGAACAAATTTGCTCACTGGAGAGACAAGATGATGTTCTTACTCACTGCTCTGAAGATTTCCTACTACTGGATCCTAACTTGGCGCCTATAGAAGATCCTAAGCCTACTTTCGATGGAGGATAGCCAAGTGCGGAATCCATTGAGAGGGTTAATAAGGAGAAGAAGAAATGTGCGGAGGATGAATTACTTTGTCGATGACACTAGGGGTGAGCATGGTCCGGGTTGGTCCGGGCCACCCCCTAACCCTAGGACCAACCCATACAGTGTCGGTCCTCAATTTTTAGGACCGAGGATCGACCCTATTGAGCCTGGGACCAAGGACCGGACCGACCCAATGGGTTCGGTCTGGTTCCAGGGTCAACCCGGGACCGAACGATAATTTTTTTCGTCTTATTTTTTATACTCCCTAAAAAAACAAACCTACAAATTCAAATTACACATCCATTGACAATGCGGCATTGTGCAACTAAATTATAAATACCAATACATATTTAGCAAATTTAAGATGACATAATAGAAATTTCGTACTTGCTAACCGCTCATCGAGATATGGGATAAGATGAAAAGTTCTTGTAATCATCTATCTTTAATATTCATAACATCATATGCAAAAGTGTTTTCCTGCATTTGATCATGTAGAATCCACTCAACCAAAAAATGAGCTTCACACCACTTGACTAGCAAATCACCGTAGCAACCGCAATACTACTCTACTCTTCAAAAACTTCTACCATTTGACACAAATTGAAAAGTAAAGTGCAGTTGAAATTTATTAGTAAAATACAATTGAACTATAAAAAGTTCAAAATACTTAATATAAATCATGAATATATAACTTCACATCTTATTAATTCACTTGAACTTCTAAACACCTGAAAACAAAACAAACGACACATAATTAATACTCAACAAATTTTTAAATTGAAATTACTATTAGTGTTATTGATAGAACATTTCAATATAATATAATATAACAAACATTTTACTTAGGTTTGAATATATAAAATAATTATACATAATATAATATACTATATAGGGTTGGTCCAGGGTTGGACCAACCCAAAACTCTTAGGACCGAGAACCAACCCGCACAGTGTTGGTCCTGGAATTTTAGGACCGAGGACCGACCCAGTCCCCTTAGGAACCGGACCAAGACCGACAGGGTTGGGCCGGTCCAAGGTTGGTCCAGGGTCAACCCTAGACCGCTGCTCACCCCTAGATGACACATTCTGAATACACTCTCCGATCGTCTGTACGACTTATTCACTGAAATGAAGTCGGCCAGCGAAATTTGGAATACATTGGAATTTAAGTACAAAGTGGAGGAGCAAGGTACCAATAAATATCTACTCGCAAAGTATTTTGATTTCAAGTTTATTGATACTAAATCCTTGCTGGAACAAGTCCATGAATTGTAAGTGATTGTGAATAAGATTCGTGCCCTCAAGATTGATATTCTAGAAGCTTTTTAAGTTGGAGCAATTACTGTGAAATTGCCTCCAAGTTGGAAAGACTATGGAAAAAAGGCTGATTCACAAGTCTAAGGATTTTACTTTGGAGCAAATACAGAAACATCTTCGCATTGAGGAAGAGTCACGTTTATGTGATAATTCTGTTTTGTACAATTCTAAGGTGAATGCTGTGGATAAAAAACGGAAAATCGGCCAGAACTTTAAAGTAAAAAGCGGGGGGCATAAATTTAAGAGAACACAAAAGAAGAAAAAGGGTTGCTGTTTTGTTTGTGACAAACAGGGACACTACGCCAATGATTGCATTCACCGCAAGAGCATTTCAAAGGACAAGAACATTCCAACGGTGAATGCGGATGCAAATCTGATTGAAGAAAATTATGTAGCCATGATTTCAAATATGTTTTTGAACATGGAAATTTTTGAAATTAATGATGCGATGGCTATGGTTTCTAAAATCAATTCTACCATTGTCCAATCCGGTTGGTGGTTAGATTCTGGAGCAACAGTCTATGTGTGCAAGGACAAGTACATGTTCAAGCAATTTGAAGAGATTGTTGACTCAAATGTTTAAGAGGTCCTGATGGCGAATAATGTTCTTGTAAAGGTTGCTGGAAAAGGCACGGTAGAGATAGACTTCACTTCTTGAAAGAAGATAACTCTTCTTAATGTGTTATTTATACCCGAAATTAGGAAGAACCTAGTTTCTATTGATTTACTTTGTAAGAGGGGGTTTCGAGTTTTGTTTAAATCCGACAAGGTTATCCTATCGAAGAATGGACTGTTTGTTGGGAAGGATTATGCCAATGATGGCATGTATCAACTGAGTATCAATAATAATATTTCTAGTTCTACTTATATTGTCGAGTCTTCAATTTTATGACATAATAGGTTGGCACATATAAACATTTGTTATTTGAAGAATACGAGAAAATTACACTTAATAAATTTCAATGGTGAATTTGATAAATGTGAAATATGTGCTAAGTCCAAACTTACTAAGAAACCATTTCCTAGTGTTAAAAGAAATTTGAATTTATTGAATTTGGTTCATAGTAATATATGTGAATTCAATGGTATGCTAACACGTGAGGGTAAAATGTATTTTATTACCTTTGTGGATGATTGCAGTAGGTTCTTATATGTTTATCTCATGAGATCGAGGGATGAAGCATTTACCATGTTTAAGAAATATAAGGCTGAAGTAGAGAATCAATTAGAAAAGAAGATTAAAGTTCTACGATCAGATAGAGGTGGAGAATATTTCTTAAATGAATTCTCTTCATTTTGTGAAGAACATGGTATTATTCATCAAGTTTCAGCACCATATACTCCACAATAAAATGGTTTAGCTTAATGGAAAAATCGATCTCTTGGAGAAATGGTTAATTGTATGCTTTCAAATTCAAAGCTACCAATTAATCTTTGAGGAGAAGCATTATTTGTTGCATGCTATATTCATAACATAATAACTTCCAAGAAAAATGACATAATCCCTTATGAAATATGGAAAGGTAGAAAGCCAAATTTGTCATATCTTAAAGTGTGGGGGTGTTTGGCATACTACCGAGCTCCAAATCCTAAGAGAACAAAGCTCAATCCTAGAGCTATCAAAAATGTTTTCGTTGGGTATGCTGAAAATAGTAAAGCTTATAGGCTTCTTGATTTAGAGTCCAATGTCATTGTAGAATCGAAAAACGTTGAATTCTTTGAGAATAAATGTTTTACAAGTTCTGAAATTATTGAAAATAATTCAAGATCTATGGAAACTCAAAATGATTCTCAAGAGAAAGAAACAAATGATTCTAAAGACATGATTGAACCAAGGAGAAGTACTAGAGCTAGAAAAATAAAAGACTTAGGTCATGATTTTTTTACTCATGTTTTTCTTGTTGAAGGAGATTGAGATAATAATGTGATAAACAAATACCCTTTAGTATTAAATTTAGAAGATGATCTTAGAAGCTTTGATGATGCTATGTCTTCTAGAGATGCTTCTTTTTTGAAAGAAGCTGTGAATGATGAAATAGACTCAATTATGTCCAATAATACTTGGGTATTAGTAGATTTACCGAAAGGATCAAAATCTATTGAGTGCAAATGGGTTTTTTTTTTTTTTAAAAAAAAAAAAAATATCATTCTGATGGTTCTATTCAAGCTTTTAAAGCTAGACTTGTAGCTAAGGGATATAGACAAAAAGAAAGAATATATTATTTTGATATATATACTCATGTTGCACGTATAACTTCTATTCGAGTTCTTTTTGCTCTAACTTCCATTTATGATCTTTGTGTTCATCAAATGGATGTTAAGACTGTTTTCTTAAATAGAGACTTAAATGAGGAGATTTACATGGAATAACCGGAGGGTTTTGTTCTTCTTGGAAATGAAATAAAAGTATATAAATTGATTAAGTGTCTTTATGAACTCATGCAAGCTCCTAAGCAGTGGCATGAAAAGTTTAATCCGGTCATATTGTCAAATGGTTTCATCAATAGTAGTGCCGATAAGTGTATATACTCTAAATTCACTAAAGACTATGGTGTCTTAGTGTGCTTGTATGTTGATGATATGCTTATCTTTGGAACGAATATGACTGGAATTAATGAGACTAAGAAGTATCTAACTTCCATGTTTAAAATGAAGGATTTTGGTGAAGTAGATACTATCTTAGGTATTAAAGTTAAGAAATATAGTGAGGGTTATTCTTTAAGCCAATGTAGTTATGTTGAAAAATTATTAAATAAATTTCAACATCTTGGTTTTAAAAAAATAAGTACTCCATTTGATTCCAGTATTAAATTAAATTATAATGTTAGTAGAGCGGTGGCACAACTAGAATATGTAAGTGCTATAGGGTCTTGAATGTATGCGATGCATTATACTAGACCCGATATTGCTTATACTGTATGCAAGTTGAGTAGGTATACTAGTAATCCAAGTACAGAACATTGGAGAACTATTACTAGAATTTTTGGTTTTCTTAAGAAAACTAAAAATTTATGATTGTTGTACAATAATTATCCGGTTGTATTAGAAGGATACATTGATGCTAGTTGGATTATAAGTGTGAGAGATGAGTGTTCCATTTCTGGATGGATCTTCACACTAGCTGGAGGTGTTGTATCTTGGGCAAGCAAGAAACAAACATGTATAACTCACTCAACAATGGAATCTGTATTTATTGCTTTGGTGGCAGCTAGGAAAGAGGCTGAATGGATTATGAATTTGTTATTAGATATCAAATTATGGCCTAGTCCTATGCCTCCTATTTCTATCCACTGTGATAGTTAAGCCACTTTGGCAAGAGCCTATAGTAGCACATATAATGGTAAGTCTAGATACATTAGTCTAAGATATAAATATGTGAGACAATTGATTAAAGATGGTACCATAACAATTATCTATGTGAGGTCAAGCAAAAATCTTGCCGATCCTTTGACGAAAGCTTTGCCAAGACATATGGTAATAATGACCTCACAAGAAATGGGGCCGAAACCCTTTAATTGAAATCACCAATAATGGTAACCCGACATTTTTCTAGAACATCACTAGTTACAATGTTTAAAGGGTAAGAACAAGTTATTGAATGTGATTGTTTGATACTGACGTAGCCTTGATATGAGAAGTCAGTATCGTCTGTTACGTTTTGTAGGATGAATTGAATTCTTAATGAAGTATGATACAAATTTGTAATGTGTTGATAGTAACAGAAACACATGGTAGATATTTCACCTATATGAGCTTAGGAGCGGTGCCGCTTCTTACGAAAGTTAAGGTTGCTTTCTAGAGAGCTCATGAAATAGGATCAAGCACAAGGCCATAATAGTGTGGAGTAACATAGAACTTCTCGCTGAAACAAGAGGTTAGTGTATATGTTGTATGTCCGGTTCTATTACATAAAGGTACAAGTTTAAAGCTAAGCTACTTGTCACTTTGATAGAGCTTTGATATACTTGTACTAAGTAAAGGTTTAACTCGAAAGATACCTTTATGTATGTATATTAATCTTACTGAAATTTTGGCTGTACGGTTTTTAAAATTTTAATTTTGAAATCTTTGTTTTATAAACAAAGTGGGGGATTGTTGGAGGTTTGTTTGTCAAAACAAATTGAGTGTTTTTTCCTTATCCCACGTAGGAAAAGTGAGAGGAAGTAGGCCAATTTAAAAGTGTGGGATTTCCTTTATGTACTTAAATGAATGATTGGGTGGGGTCCCCACCATACCCGCGTCTTGGTGCGCGAATAATTGCGCGATTATTTGTCGCACTTAGCACTTAGTGGTTTAATTAGCACTAATCCCTTTGTTATTTTTTTTTTGTTATTAATGTTGCCTTTTGTTTTTGAGAATTTTCGGAAATAAATATAAAAAATGAAAATTCGAAATTTTATTTATTTAAAAAAATTAATTATTATTCTGAATTTTGTTTGTGTTTCTTCAAGACAACCTTTGGAAAAATTACTTATTCGGTTTGCAACTTTTCCCGAAGGGTTGCAATTGTTTGGTTTTCGACTTCTTTCGAAAGGTCACATTTGTTTATCCGAACAATTTTCTAAAGGACGTGTTTGTTCATTATTTGGAAATTTTACATAAAGAGTTGCAAGACTATTTCATATACATACTTGTCAATTTTCAAAGGGAAAAGAGTGATTATTTTTCGAGTCTTCTTTCTGAAAAACTGCAGCCAATTTGTTGATTGTTTCCTAGAGAGATCCTGGAGAAATACTAGAATTACTATATAGTATTCTCATTTGAGACTTTGTTGTATTTTGGAGGATTTTTGCCGATGACCATTAGCAATTTTGTGGGGCAAATAAATTCTTAAAGAATGTGATATCACGCCTCAAAGTCCGATTTGAGTACTCTGAATATCCGTTTTCATTGTTCTACCCAATTCGAAGCCATATTTTTCCTACACCATGCATACGCAGCCTCGAAGTATGCGATTCTGGGTCTGGTGAGGAACTTGGCCGCTGAGCTCAAGAAGCGCAGGATAAGGGTCAACTGCGTGTTGCCTTATGTGGTCGCGAGGACTGGGATCTTTAAGCAAACGGAGAGTGATGAAGCTGAAATGGTGAGAGCAGAGAAATGACAGAGTGAATTGGGCAACTTGAAGGGACAGACCTTGAGCCCTGAGGGCGTTGCGCGAGCGGCTCTTTACCTGGCTAGTGACGAAGCCAATTATGTGAGCAGCAAGAACTTGGTGGTGGACGGCGGCTATAGCATGGTCAATCCCACTATTGAGAAAGCTCTCAGAGCCACCTTCGCATGAACATAGTTAAATTATGGGATAAGTGTATTGAAAATATTAAAACTTATCACGAAAGTGTAATTGAATCCTAAAACTTTCAAAAAATGCAATCAAATCCTAAAACTTATCACAAAAGTACAATTGAGTTCTAAACTTTTAAAAAATGAGATCAATTTTTAAAATTTATTTAATTAGTCCAATCAAGCCCTCTCATTGATTGCACTTTTTGAAAATTTTAAAACTCGATTACAGTTTTATGACATGTTTTAGAACTTGACTGCATTTTTAAAAAATTTTAAGATTCAATTATACTTTGGTAATAAGCTCAAAGATTTTCAATGCACTTATTTCTTGAATCAATTCCTGTGGACTATAGTGAGGTATTGATGATCAAGATTCTTGGGCGTGCATATGAGTGGAATGCACGTGACCCGTTGTTGATCTTGCCATGAGATGATTGTCTACCGTGTTCTACTTGAGATGAATTCAATAAATTCTATCATCTAAGAATGAAACCAACCATGTCAAGTCAATTTGATTAGAAGTTAATTTAAGAGTTAATAAAATGAAAAATCTCAAACTGGTATATTTGTAACAATTTATCACAAACTAATTTCTTGACCACAAATCATAAACTAATACACCTGTGACAAACTTATTCTCCATTAGTTTCTGTTAAATTTTATCGTTAAAATACTGAGTTAAATGACATGTGATAGTTGACGATTGTACCAACTTGAAGTTTTACCTTTCAATTGTTACATGCATATTAGTTTGTGATTTTTCGTGATATTAATTCAATTTAATGGAAATTAAATGAGGTAAAATTTATCAAAAATATATGAATTTGGAGCTTTTGATAGTCATAAAATTATTTTGGGATAAAGTTATTATAGATTTACATAGAAATTTTGATGATAAAAAAATTAGTTTGAAGTAAATTTATCACAAGTGTATCAATTTGGAGTTTTTCGTACTGTTAACCCCTAATTTAATAATGAGCTTTAATTTTTTAGAAAATAAGGATATTAAGTGAAATAGTAACATTTGTTTTTATTGGACGTTAAATATGATTAACTTACCAAAGTGGGTTGCCTCAGCTGGTAATATTCAAATTCTCTGCACACCATACTTAGGTATAAGACCTTCTAGGCCTATAGTGCGACATTCAAAATGTCGCTTAGCGAGCCTCGAATGCTTAACAGTCCACACCATGTTAATGAGCTCGTCGTTGGACTACACCATTCGCATTATCATCGCGTCATCATCGAGTGACACCATTTTTACCTCATTCGAGGATGCATCTACATCGTCGACTTGCCGCCGCTGCCTCATCGCCAACAATTCTGACGTCCGTTTTCATCATGCGACATCACACCGCTCTCCAGTCGACTTTACCTTTGGCAACCGCAAGGAACGCTCGATGACCTGCTTAGACGGCTAGCGACTTCACCGTATTTTTCTTCGTGGCACGAAGACCACAAGCGGCATAAGAAAAGGCGACCTTCCCTTCGTTCTCTCTGCTACCTACAGAACACTCAAACCGCTGCCACGTCTTCTCCAAAAAGTCAGTAGGGATGACCGTTGCGTCAGTCTCTCCCCATCAAACCTGCAGCAAGCGACAGTTCACAAGCGGTGAAGAGAGAGAGAGAGAGAGAGAGAGAGCGGGCTGCTCGTTCTTCTGCTTCTCACGCCAATCTTCCGGTGCCCCTCTCAGCTGCCTTCATTCCAGTCTCTGCCAGCAAGCCAAAAGCCAGCAAATAAGCAGTCCACTCTCCCTTCATTGCTCACTCACAGAAGACAGAGAAGGACGCCCGCCTTTGTTCTACAGCCAGTAGCACAACACGCCGTCGACCACCAGGTCAGCAGCACCCTTTGCCCCGTCAGTCAAGCTAGTGCCCTGCCAAGTCAAGAACGCCGTCCACAAGGACCCGAGGCAAGTAGATATCCTCCTTTCTATTCTATATCGATAATTTGTAGTGTGACGAGGAGAGTTTCCTCAAAAATCTGTTGAACCTAGTGTTTCTGTAGATGTTAGCAACTACTTGCAGGTTTAGGATAAAGTTATATATAGTTAGAAAGTTGAAACTTTAGTCGTGGATGTGTGTATGCTATGAGAAGTGGCACATGAATTTGGCATACGTGCTTGGGCTGAAGGTACCAAAGGATTGAGCCAAAATAGGAAAAGATCGTTCGAGACAGGGTCGGTTTTAGTCCAACCTTCAAGTTTGCTAATTTCGTACTGAATTATGTAAGGTGAATTTCATGGGGTATCATTAAATCATCCTTTTGACTGTTCTATGACATACTTTAATTTCAGAATTTTTGGACTTCATACGACTAAAATATATTTGAAAAACTACAGGGTTCAAAATCTATTTTTGGGGTCACTAAACCGACCTCTTCCTGCTGTCCATTTTCCACAAATTTTTTGGTCAAGAATTTTAACATATGTCCTTCATGAAAATTGTAAAGTATATTCTATACTACCACATATAAAATTACCATGATTTTTCTGTCTCATTAGGCTATGAAACATTTATTATCCTGCTCCATCACATTCTGGAAATTCCTACTGTTTTGGCCTAATATATTAAAAATTATTTAGAACTGTATGAGCTGAATCGGACTTTGAGTCCTTACAGAAAATGTCCCTTTAGATCTTTTCTATCTTATGTTAAAGTTTCATAATTTTTTAAACACGTTTACTTAGACAACAGCTGCCATTTCTAAAGGTGTGTGGAACATCTTGTAAGGCTAGTTAAAGGTCTATGATACGAAATTCTTCTTATAATCCATCTAATGTAAGGATAGGTGAAAATATGTCAGTCTAGGAAAAAAAAATAACTGAGGGTTCATTAGGTTCAGATTTGAGTTCCTGAGTAATAGCAACATGGTATGGACGTGTGACTAGGATTATCATCGGTCCTTGGGACAACAATGCCCCGGGTTATAGTAGGGATGTTTGAAGGGGTAAATGAGTTTTTCCGGATGCCTAAGGGCGTAACATGGTCTCCTAGATGTCTTCGCAATGCCTAATGGGTGCAATATGCCCAAAGGGTAATGGGGTTCTTCAAATGATGATGATGGCGTAGGAATTCCTACCAAATATAATCTTGATATCTTTAAATTGAGCTACTGATTACTTGTTGGAAAAAGCTACTATTTCTATTAATCTATTATGTAATTTTGACAAGTTCTCAGGTAAGTTGATGATTTACTATACTTTGTATTGAGACTTTCCTTATTAGTACGGTGATTGATTTATGTGGTATAAACCGGTGGATAATCTGCTTGTTGGGCTTAGGTTCACAATTTGTTGACTTTATCTTTTCAAATCAATGGAAATGTTGGTCCCACCTACCTCCCCTATGGTTCGTTACGGAGTATTGGTTGACTTCACTTGGCAAGAGGATGAGTTTATAGACCCTAGTTTCTCGAACACAGTTTCTATCAAGATCATGTCTCGTTTAATTGTTGATATAGGGGCTTTGATGGGGCCTGTAACAATTGGGTTTGTTGGTAGGGGTGAGCGCGGTTCTCGGGTAGAACTGGGAACTAGAGAACCGAACTGGAGGTTCCGGTTTGGTTCCCGATTCTAAAGGGACCGGTTCTGATTCCCAGTTCCCCTTTTCTGGGAACTGGAACCAGAATCGGAACCGGTTCGGTTATGACTCCAAAAAAGCCCCAAATTGACTTTCACTTTCACATACAACACTTTTAGATTCACAATTTCACAGTTCTCTCTTCGCCCGTTCTCCGCCTTTGCTTGACGCCACTTGAGATTCCCTCACCGCATCTCTGCTCTGCACTTCTGCCAACCGCCATGTCTCCGAGTGACCCCTTGCTCACTCGCACCAACACCAGAAGCCCTCTGCAGCAGATCCCATGCCCCGCCACGCCTCGCCTGCAGCCCGCACCGACCCACGACGACCTAACGTCACTCCTGCTCTGCCCGCTGCTATTGCCCGACGCTGCTACTCACCCCCACCATTGTGATCTCGCGACGCCACTGCTCTACCTTCGCCGTGCCCCGAAGCTCACGACCCGCAGTGCCCTCGCCCAGCTCCGAGCTTTCCCCGAGCAACGCTACTACAGCTCACCGCTTGCCCTCGACGCCACCGTTGCTTACCCTTGACGCCATTGCTGACCTCTGCTCGGCGAGCCACCGCTAACCTCTTCTTATGAGTGTTCTCTCTCTGTCTTTCCTTCCGATTCAACTAGTCGAATGCCCTTAGTCTTTCCCCCCGTTGGCTAGGGTAGCGTTCGTGCTCATTACAATGCAGCCTTGCGGCGGGTGTTTGTGTGTATGCGGTTTCGTTCTGGTTCTTGCATTGGCTCCGTTCGGCAAGTCGAATGCTGTTGTGTAGGATGATCGCTTGCGATGATTCTGCTTTCTTAGAGTTCATGCATTTAAAGTTCGCGAGATGAAATTGGAAAGATGAATTGCATGCTGAATGTTGCTTATTGAGCTCGTCAAAGTTAAGATCGCTCATTTTAGGTGTGAAGAACTCTGATTCCTCTTGTTCGAAGAATTTTTCATTCAAGCTCTTGCAGTAGCTATGTTAGTGAGGTGCGATGGATGTTCGAATTGGCCAGAATCTCTCATCTTAGAGTATATTGAATGCCTGCTATGTGCAATTGAGTAAAGTCAATCGTTTCTTCCGGCGGTTATGCGAAATTGGTTTTGTAAATAAGGAATTATACAATGCATACTGAACTTGCAATTTTCAACATTACTTGTAGATTTTAGTGAGACAGCTTTGCAATCTTTCTGGTTCAAAGGTAGGTGATGAAATGAACAAACTGTAATTGGTCTACTTTCCCATGGTTCGTGCATCTACATGTTTTTTTTTTTTTTGGTAGTAAGAGTCTTGTGCATGTAAAACGCACTTTATCAAGGTGTGGTAAGCTTGATGATAATTTTTCACATTTGTAAGTATGTGACCATCTTCCGTTCTTTCTTTTGGTTTTGTTGAGATAAAACTAGTGCTTCTTACAGGTATTTCCATTTGGTTCGGTTCCTTTAAAGACTTATCTTCCTGACGGAGATATTGATTTGACTGCCGTTGGTGATGCAGTTTTGGATCATCTTATTACAAGACATTTGTTCTTCACTTATACTGATCTTCCACCTGGCCGCTTGACTGATTTACGAGCTGCTGCTATAAACAATGAGAACTTTGCACGTGTCGGTGTCACGGTTAAACACAAGCTCCATTTACACCTTCGGCATGGGTCTAGTGCCTTGGAGAAGCAGGTTTTTCATTTCTTTCTTTCTTGCTCGTGACATTGTATCATCATTAAATTTCTTTTGTGGTTGTTTGATACATAACATGACCCGTAAACAATATTGTTTGACTTGTCTATGAGGGTAATGACTATTAGGTCTTTTGGCTTTTTTTTTTTCTAGATCAGGGATTTCGTAAAGGAAGTTCAGGATGAATTGTCAAAGCCTAGTTTCAACTCTTTTGGTTTAGGGGATTGTAAAGCACCAAAAGTCCTTGGCAATATTGTTGAATCCATTGCTGGTGCTATATTCCTTGATAATGGACATGATACTGCTGTTGTGTGGAAGGTTAGTTTGATTTGGTTGACCTATGGGCATTCTTTTTTCAATATGCCCTCTTGGAAAACGAAAAAAAGAGGATAAATGGGAAAAAAAAAAGTTCTTGATAAACAGTGAACTTTGTTTTTTTTTTTTTTTAATCTGGAAGTGTGAATACATAGAGAGCATCTAGAGTACTGAATTGTCTTTTTCTTTTACAGGTTTTTCAGCCCTTGTTGCATCCCATGGTCACTCCAGATAGACTTTCAATGCATCCTGTCAGGGAGCTGCAAGAGCGCTGCCAGTAGCAAGCTGAAGGCTTGGAGTATAAAGCCTCCTGAAATGGCAGCTTGGCCACAGTTGAAGTCTTTGTTGATGGAGTACAGGAAAGGGTTGCTTAGAATTCACAAAAAAAGATGGCGCACAAACTTGCTGCACGAAATGCTCTTGCTGTTATGAAAGAAAGGGATACATCTGATGCTAAGGTGAACAATGATGGAAAGAAGAAAAATGGCAACCAAACATTTACGAGGCAGACAATGAACGACATATGTTTGCGTTGAAACTGGCCAATGCCATTAGATAGGTAAGATTGAATTTGTCCTCTCTTATTGCAACTTTTGAACTATGATCATTGAACGCTTATGAGTCTTATAGATTGTGTTCGTGTTATATTCTCTTTGATGAATGACGAGTTTGTTTATTATTGTTGCATTCATTTCCATTTTTTTTTAACTAAAAATGCAAAAAAGAAGAAGAACCCGTTGGAACTTGGAACTGACCCCGAAACCTGTGACAGGGTAGGTTTCAGATTCTTGGTTCTGATAGGTAGATTCTAAGTTCCAAAAAATGAGGAACTTGTACTCGATGGTAGGTTCCAAGTTCACCCCTATTTGTTGGAATGTACGCTTGCATCAATAGGCATATGGTAGTCCCCTCCTGCTATTTGCCGACAGACCAGGGAATGGAGGTAGCCTTGTTGCATAGAAGGGAGATTGGAGAACAGTTGGATTTTTGGTGAAGCCAAGAGGTCAGGGTTAGGCAACCATACGTACAACTAAGTTGGGATGGGATGACCGACTTATAGCCTAGTGTAGTTAGTAATATTGACCTTTTTGTATTCCCCAGTGTACCTAACTTGTCGCTTGACACATACATACATACATACATACATACATACATACATACATACATACATACATACATACATACATACATACATATATATATATATATATAAAAGAAATGAAATTGCCCTATTTGTAAAAAGTCCACGTGCATCCCTGGTTTACTTTAGTCCCCCACCCTTCCACATGCTTAAGAAAAAGCAAAACAAATAAGACAACTACGCTACATTAGCCGTGACATACTGAGGACATCACATATGGTATGCCCTAACGTTGACATGGGAAACCTCCCAACTTTCTAAACTTTCTTAGAAAGAAAAATGACTGATTTATTTAATTGCTCAATTTATGCCATGTCACTTAGCACTCCAACTTGGAAAGTTTAAATACTAAGATTGATTTACATATATGTTACAGGAAGTGATTTGGCAAATTATGGGATTGAGTATGAAGCACTTATAACTAAATGTATTTCAAAAGCATGTCACATGGCTTTTGATATGTCAAATTGAAAATCAGTCTTCAACATAATTAGCGTTGCTCTTTATAACTTTTAGGTTACGTATATATCCAGTAAATTAATTCATAGGCTCCTTACAGGTAGATGCAGTAATTCGGATTTTAAAGATTGACTTGCTGATTTTTTTTTTCGGATATAATATGATAAAACTACGTATAATGTATTAAAGTAAGTGTAGTTTTTTTTTTTTAAATGAGTTGTCAACAAACAACAAACTGTATGATTATGGATTTCACTAACTCAGCTAGTATCTCCTGCTGAAGTATCATATGTGAATGTCATTAGATAAACATTTAAATAGGTTAATTAAAAGCAATTATGCAAATTGATTTCTGCCTTGTGCACCTAAATGCTGACTAGTAAGTTGATATAGTGTCCATTCTGAAGTGATAGGATTTTGTGAATCAATTTTATCCATTTCTAGGGAAAATTACTAAAAAAAGTCTTTAAACCTATTATGCTCGTGTCAATTCAATAATAAATTTTTCAATTGTATCAAGTTAGTCTTAAACACTTTTATGTTTTGCCCTAGGCGAGGGGTTGTGGGCCTCACTGTAGCCGGCAAGGATGTGGTTGCCCTTGCCTAATGTCCTTGCCAAATATCGAGGGCAATGCGATCCTCGCCCAGGCAAGGTCTGCAATGCCCAGATTTGGCTATGGCCAATAATGGTCGATTGATGACAATTGTCGGCCCTTAGTAAAAATAAAGTAAAGAAAATAAAAGGAAAAAACTACAAAAGTATTAAAAAAAAACATATAAAAAATGTCCACACAACTCCAATCGTGTCACATAGGACGATTGGTGTCCATGTTAGCCATTTTCAATCAAAATTATCTAGATAAACTCAATTAGTAAAACGTGAAAATGTCTAAAACTAAATTGGCACCATTGAAAAGCTTTAGATTGAATTAGCATAAGTGTAATAGACACAAGACTTTGTTGATAATTTTCCCTCCGTATCTAAAAGATCCATGTAATCAACCAATATCTAAAAAAAACAAAACAAAAAAAAGACAATCTACACTTCATAGTTAGATCAAAATATATAGCTAATCAACCAACGCTCACGTATGAGTATCGTATTGATACGGGGGTTCAAACCTCTCGAGATAATAAATAGTTATCTTATTCAAAATTGGAAACAATTAAAGGCCCTTAACAATTTTGAGCCTAAGTGATGGGAAGATAATTCATTTCGCATGGAAAAAGTTAGATCCAATGCAACAGTAATTTACCGGTTAATATCATGAAAAACTCCAATTCTTATATTTATAACAAATTTACCTACAACTAATTTTTTGACTAAAAAAAATCAACTTTCCATTAGTTTCAGTTAAATTGGATTAATATCATAAAAAATAACAAATTAATACATTTGTGACAATCGAAAACTAAAATTTGCAGTAGATATATCTGTCAATTATCGCACGTGGCATAATTCAGTAATGATTGGAAGATAAACCATTGGAAAAAAGTCAGATCTTTGCGACAGTAATTCCACTGATATGTTGTTGTGCAGGCGGGCGGTCGTTTTCGGAGGGGCAAGCCAAAAAACAATAGCAAGATGTGCGGTCATGTAGGTCTCATGATGGTTTCGTTCCCGTCGATGCGTCAGAGGATGATTCGATAAAGTGCACGGATGCTTCGCCATCGCATCATTGGCCTTCCTTTTAGGAACACTACAGATTCGAACGCCAAGTAGTTCCAAAGATTCCGAAACCCTCTCGTGGAAAGCAGCGATGAAACCCCATCAACGTTTCATCTGGTTATTGGTGGTGGCCGCAGCGCTCGCCTGTGAGACCACACGGGCTTCAGGATCCACGTTGGATGCGGGTTCGGATTTGGAGCTGAGTTCTTTAGGGCGGGAACTGCTGGCGGCGGCAAGGGAGCCGGAGTTCTTCGGTTGGTTGAGAAGCGTCAGGAGGAGGATCCACGAGCGCCCGGAACTGGGTTTCCAAGAGCACGGGACGAGCCGGCTCGTCCAGTCAGAGCTGGACGCGCTCGGGATCGAGTACAAGTGGCTGGTGGCCGAGACTGGGCTCGTGGTGTCGATCGGGTCGGGCGCCCAACCCTAGTTCGCTCTCCGGGCCGACATGGACGGCCTCCCTATTCAGGTTCCTCTCTCTCCCTCTCTCTGCCTCTCTAGGGTTTCAAAGTCAAACGCTCGAGGAGTGACGTCATCTTCATTGCTCAATAGGTTATCACGTCGGAATCGGCTAACTACCATAGAAAGATTCCGCTTGATGGTCTCGGGAGTCGTCGCGTCCAAGAGAGCAAAGCATGTTCTTTTTAACGCTCGACGACAATCGAAAAGATTCCCATCTATAGCTTTAGAAGATTCTGATCTCAATAAGATGGATCGATTTGGATTCTTCGTGCCATATGGATCCCATCTTTGAGCAACAAAACGAAAAGAGAAGCTGGGAGTTGATTGAGAGTGACCGATTCCCGATTTGATCTAGTCTCATCTAAGAATCAAGAACCGGACTAGGAGAACTGATTTCCCATTTATGGAATCGGGAATTGGTCCCGTTCTAGGTGGTTCATTTAACTCATGGATTTACATATCTTAGTCTAAAGTTTTGGATTAATTAAATTGTCAATCTATGTTGCAATTCAAGATTAGGATTTCATCCAAGATTTGAGAAGAAGACTGAGAGATAATGGGGTTGGGATTGTGGGGGCATGCCTGAAAAAGGAGAAGGATTCAATGAATTCTTTTCCATAAACAACGGACTCACAAATTTAAGGAAAATGTGAGTATGTGATGGGGTAAAATTGGTGAATCTTTGTAGGAAAAGAAAAATGTAAAATAAAGAAAGAAGCAAGAGATGAAAGGAGCAAGTTGGATGAATCAGTACAATCATATGAAAGAAACAAAGATTTGCTTCATCATTTAGAGTAAGCGAGGCGTGAGAGGGACATGGTTCTCCCTTTGGAACTAGGAACTAGATCGAGAATTACCAGTTTCAATTTTATGGGACCGGGAACCGGATTTGCACCCCTAGAACCGCCCAAAACCGACCAATTTGGTCCAGTCCGGACGGTTGTATATTTTTGAAGCCAAGTTTTGTTCCTGGCTTAGCGAGCTATTCGGTTTGCATACTCATGCTCCTTGCATCAAACGAGACTAAACAAGACGTAGTCAAAATTTATCATAAACTTTCTAATCCCAGCAAAGAGTGGCTTGCATTCTGATTTCTCCTTGATTCCATCATGGGCCTACTGATATACTGACCCCATATATCTTCTGTCTTGTTAAGTAATTGTATCCCAAAATGCAGCAATTTAAATGTCGGTAACACCCTTTTCTTTCCCTTGATCGAGCTAAGGAATTGGTAGAGTGGGAACATAAGAGCAAGAACGATGGCAAAATGCATGCTTGTGGTCATGATGCTCATACAACCATGCTTCTAGGAGCAGCCAGATTGCTCAGCAGCAAAAAGGACTTTTTGAAAGTAAAATTACAGTCCAGAGCAACTTAGAAGAATTTAGTTACTCAATCCCCAGTTCGATCTTTCGTGCCTGATCTCTTTTTGGGTATTGTCTTCCCAAAGGGCACGATCAAACTCATATTCCAACCCGGAGAAGAAGGTCATGCCAGTGCGTACCATATGCTACGAGGAGGAGCACTCGATCAGCTGCAAGCCATCTTTGGTTTACATGGTTTGCCACATTTGGAAACCGGCAGCATTGCTTCAAGGCCTGGTCCAATGCTAGTGGGGGCTGGTAGGTTCTTCATCACAGTACAAGGAAAAGGAGGGCAAGCGGCGAGTCCACACGTGACTGTAGATACTGTTCTTGCCGCTGCATCTGCAATTACCGCGCTCCAGCATATCATTTCCCGAGAAACGGATCCTCTTGAGGCCCAGGTAAATTCATCATTTTTAAACACATCAACAAAATGACCCAAAACCATTCTGTGTTTTTGCTTGCTGTAACTTCGATTTCCTTTTATGTGTTGCTTGAATTCCCCTAGTTAGAATTGGTATATTGATCTCATGCATAGGTGATCACGGTGGGTTTCATCGAGGGTGGCCAAGCTTTGAACGTGACACCGGAGATGGTACGGTTTGGAGGAACTTTTAGGAGCATGACTTCAGATGGCTTGTAAAGTCTAAAACAGAGGATCAAATAGGTGACCGTCGCTCTACATATACCTCGCTAGATTTACCATCGATTTCCAAGTCGTCTGGTTTGCAAGAGATTACTCCTTATTAGATGACATAAGAGAACGGTTTAAAGGTCCTTGTATTGTGTGATTTTATTGAAGTTGTACTACTTAGATTGCAATATTCATCCATCATTTAATCTCTTAGAAATGAGGATAAGCTCTAACTTCAGCCACTGAAACTGCGGCAGGTAATAGAGTTGCAGGCAGCCGTGCATCGGTACAATGCGACGGTCGACTTCATGGAAGAAAAAATGAGGCCATACCCTGCTACTGTGAACGATGAGACAATGTACAGGCATGCGAAAGGCGCTGGTGAAGCCCTGCTTGGCGAAACCCAAGTGCACCTTCTGCCCATGATCATGGGAGCAGAGGATTTCAGCTTCTACTCAGAGAAGATGAAGACCACATTTTTCATGATCGGCGTGAAGAACGCAACGCTGGGATCGGATAAGGCGTTGCACTCCCCATACTTTTCCCTCGATGAGGAAGTTCTGCCCATTGGAGCGGTTCTCCACGTGGTGGTCGCTATATCGTACCTGGACGGACACGCAAGTGGGATATGAGCAGATATTGTTCAGCAGCTTTGTACAGCTAGTTTTTCACAAAAGAGACGGACCCCTTTTCTGTTCTATTGGAAGCTTGGGGCCATGTAGATCTTGCGGACTTGTAGATATTGCACGGATGAATCTTGATAAAATGTAATTTTAGGAACAAGATGTTCTAATTCGGCATAGGCTACACCTTCTGGATCATCGGATTCTTGGCGGAGAATTCTGATGAAATTAAGCGCTTTGCAAGGCGTGAAAAGGTCTGGTGACGGGCACCCGTTTGGCCCTCTCTGCTCAGTAAAATCTCAGCTTGATCAAACGTTTGAACGCAGACCTCCGTTTGCATGCCAATGTCGATGGTTTCGACTGGAGATGGCCAAAGGCAAGACCAGAAGATATAGCATGTATCCAGTTTATGTGCTTTACATGAGGTTTATAAAACCTAACATGGAGTGAGATCGAATGTATATAAGATCCAGCCATAACTTTGCTTACGCGACATGGGATATCACATGCTAGCCGGGACGAAAGATAACAATGGAAGAGTTGGAAAAGTTGAGGAAAGGATACATAGGTGTTGCTTATGTGTAGGACATGTTGGATTGAAGTTTATATCATTCCTAGACTATTGAAAGTAGGTTTATATTTCTTCTCCTCCAAAAACATAAGGTTTCATATAGATTAGTTTTTTTCCTTTTTTTGCTCTTTATTTTGTTACTCTTGTGAATCTATTAGTGAAATAACCTCGTTAATTTTTAACTTTTCTTTTAAGCAAAGAGTAATTTTAAATTCCCTTTTTTCCTCCAATGAATCCATTAATGTTCCCTTTGTGAATTTATTATATGAAAATCAAATTTAGGATGAGAGATTACAATTTTATGATATTGTTGTCAGACGGTATGATTAAGCCTAACTCTAATGATATATAATTATGTTTCAACAAAAGCATTCTTTTTAAGAAAGATAATGATGTTGAAATAATCCATTGGCTCGACAATTTGTTACATAAAAAATTTAGTTTTTACCACGATATCATGAGGGCCTCATTCTAGTTATTACATGATTGTAGCATTTTACTTTACTAAACTTGGACCATTTAATGATTGTAGCATTCTAGCTATCAAATTTGGAGGCCCACATTCATTTCAATAGTGGATGAAATTATTATGAGAAAAAAGATTAGGAGAATTGCTAGAAAAGTCCTAAACTTATTGCAATTGTGTCAATTTAGTCTTAATTTTTTTTTAATTCAGTACTAAACTTTCTGCATTTGCGCCAATTGAGTCCATCCAGCTAATTTTAGTCGGCCAACGCTCATGTGGCATTTTAAAAATAATATCTTAATTTTTTCCCTCTTCTCCTTCCCCTTTCCTTAAAGCGTGCGAGAGTCATCGGCTGACCTTTGTCAGCCATAGGTGAGGGTGATTACAGTTAATTTTGGCTTGAAAAATGCTCACGTGGCATTTTTAAAATAATATCTTAATTTTTTCCCACTTCCCCTTCCCTTTCCCCTTAGAGCCGGCGAGAGCCATTGGTCGACCTTCATCGCCATAGACAAGGGCCGCAACACCCTCGCTAAATCTAGCTAGGTGAGGGCCACAATAGCCTCACCTAATCTGGTCTAGTGAGAGTAGATCAAGTGAGGGCATCATGGCCCTCACTCGACTAGGCGAGGCCTAGAACACTCTCGCCAAGAGTTGGCGAGGGCCAAGATGCCCTCGTCAGCTCTAAGGGAAGGGGAAGGGGGGAAAATTAAAGAAAATTATAAAAAAAAATCAAAAGATTATTAAAAGATTATTTTAAAAATGTCACGTTAGCACCAACTGTATCACGTCAGCTCCATCTGATCAAAATTGGCTGAATAGATTCAATTGATATAAATGCAAAAGGTTTAGAAATGAATTGGAGGAAAAAAGTTTAAGACTGAATTGGCATCACTACAATAGGTGTAGGACTTTTTTTTTATTAATTCTCCTAAAAAAGATCAAATTTGACGAGCACTTTTTTCTCCATTTTCTTACATTTATGTGTTGCCCTCAACATTTTCATTTTTTAAAGAAGAAGCAAATAGACGATGTGTTATGCAATCAATTCAATTACCTAAAAAAAATGCCTCCATATTTTGCGAAAAATAGTAATGTTTGCTTATATTTCTTGATAACATTAATTATAACAAAATCGAAGGCCCTTAACAATTTTGAGGCCGAATGATCGGAAGATAAATAATTTCGGGTGAAAAAAAGTTGGATCCTATGCAACAGTAATTTTACTGATGCGCTGTCATGAAAGCCAAGAAATTTTGGGGCGGTCCTTTTCGGAACAGAGCCAAAAATCAAAAGCAAGAAACCGAGTCCCATGATGGTTTTTGTGCCCGTCGATGTGTCTGAGGATGATTCGATAAAAAGCACGGGTCCTCCTCCCGTCGAGAAAATATTAAGTACGTCTGGACGTAGCAAATAAGAAGCCACCTAAAATTGGGGAGAGAGGAGAGAGAAAAGTGAGAAGAAATTGGGAGAAAAGTGTATGCAATATTTTCTCACTGGGCTCACAATGTGGGCCCACGTTGGACACGTGACCGGCTGTTCGTCCGCTCTCCTCGCCCGAGAAAATATTGCATGGCGAAGAGAAACTGCGGCGGAGAGAGAGAGTTGGGCGAGAGAGCGTGCAGAGAAGGGAGAGAGAAGAGAGAGGAGAGAGGAGAGAGAAAAGTGAGAAGAAATTGGCTCACAATGTGGGCCCACGTTGGACATGTGGCGCAATTTGAGGTGACTTATTTGAGAAAGTACTGGGTGGTCAGGGAGCTCCACGTCAGCGTAGTCCCCGGCCACTCACGAGGTGCCATGTGGAGGGGTGGGCTCATTTAGTGTCTTATGCCTTCTTCCCCCCTCTCTCTCCTCTTAGCCTGCCGAGCCCTCTCTCCTCCTAGCCTGCACACTCTCTCTCTTGTCAGAGTATTTATTGCGGTTTAAGCTTTTGTCTTCCTTTCTCAAACGAAGGAAAGAGAATCCCTGTTCGTTCCTCAGTCCCTCTCCATCTTTTTCCTTTTGAAAATTTGAATCTGAAAATTTCTCTCTTCGCGCTCGTTTCTGCTCCGCCGTGCATCAAGCGGCTGTTCCCCTGCCGTTGCCGACGAACCACATTACGGCCGCCTCAACTCCGGTGCTCGCTCGCTTCTCTCTTCGGGTTCGTTGCTGCTCCGTCGTGTTCGTTCCGGCGTTCCCGGGATCGCAGATGCAGCACGCGGAGGAGAAGCAGGCCTCTTCGAGCTCCCCTCAACGTCGGCGAGCGTCGCCCGCCGAGCGAGACCCCCACACACCGGAAGGCTCGGAGGCGAGGTTGTTGGAGAAGAAAGGTTGAGCCTCTCCGCCTCCGCTGGTTGCTTCCATCGCCCCCCACCCTGACGCCGACGCCACCGACGCCGCCGACGCTCCTCCGCCTCCCTCTCGCAACCTCGTGAAAAGCAGCGATGGAACCCCACCACCGTTTCATCTCGTTACTGGTGGTGGTGGCGGCGGCGGCGCTCGCCTGTGAGACCGTACGGGCTTCAGGATCCACGTCGGATGCGGGTTCGGATTTGGAGCTGAGTTCTCTGGGGCGGGAGCTGTTGGCGGCGGCGAGGGAGCCGGAGTTCTTCGGCTGGTTGAGGAGCGTCAGAAGGAGGATCCACGAGCGACCGGAACTGGCTTTCCAAGAGCACGAGACGAGTCGGCTCGTCCGGTCGGAATTGGACGCGCTCGGGATCAAGTACAAGTGGCCGGTGGCCGAGACTGGGGTCGTGGCGTCGATCGGGTCAGGCGACCAACCCTGGTTCGCTCTCCGGGCCGACATGGACGCCCTCCCTGTTCAGGTTCCTCTCTCTCTCTCTCTCTCTCTCTAGACTTTCAGAGTCAAACGCTACGTCATCGTGAGAGCAAGTCGTTTCTCCATAGGTTTCCAAGTTGGAATTGGTTTTCTGCTGTAGAAAGATTCCGCTTGTGGGTCTCGGGGGTCGTCGCATCCAACACAGCAAAAGCATGTTCTTTTAAAGCTCGACGACAACCGAAGAGATTTCCATGTGTAGCTTTAGAAGATTCTGATCTGAATCAGATGGATCGGATAAGGATTCTTCGTCGTGTATGGATCCCATCTTTGAGCAACAAAACTAAAAGAGAAGGCGGGGATTGATTAGGGGTGATTGATTTCCAGTCCGGTCAGGTTCTACCCTGGAATCAAGAACTGGACTAAGAGGATTGATGCCCCATTTCTAGAACTGGAAATGAGACCACCTGGCATTGGATCCATCAATCCGGTTCCAGGGCAATCCAATTGAACTGGTGGATTCATATATCTTGGCTAAAAATTTTGGATTACTTGAATTGTCAATCCATGTTGCAATTCGAAATTGGGATTTTGTCCAAGATTTGTGAAGAAAATTGAGAGATGATGGAGCCATGATTGTAGGGGCACGCTCGAAAAAAGGAGGAGGATTCAGTGGATTCTTTTCCATAATCTGACATACTCACAAATTTAAGGAAGGTGCAACTAAATGATGGAGGTTAAATTGATGATTCTTCGTAGGAAAAGAAAGAAAGTAAAATATAGAAAGAAGCAAGAGACAAAATGAGCAAGTTGGATGAATTGGTGCAGCAATATGAAAGAAGCAAAAGGATAGTAGAATTTAGGCTTACACTTTACTTCTTTAAGAAATTAAAAAATATATATAAAAAACATAATTAGGTTTGGTCCGGCTCTCGACCAGAACCAAATTATAGGTTTTGGAATTGGAAACTGGATCGGTGCCCTTAGAACCACCTAAAACCAGTCAGTTCGGTCCGGTCCGGTCTGGTCTGGTTCAAGCGGTTCTATATGCTCATTCCTGGGAATGAAGAACCCATTTTTGAAGCCAAGTTTTGCTCCTGGCTTAGCGAGCTATTGGGTTTGCATACTCATATTCCTAGCTTCAAACAAGATTAAACAAGACATAATATTGATGTAAACTCCTTGATTCCATCATGCACCTACTAATATAAGGAGTACTGACCCCATATATCTTCGTCTTGTTAAGTAATTGTATCCCAAAATGCAGCAATTTTAATGTCAGTAACACCCTTTTTTTTCCCCTTGATCGAGCTAAGGAATTGGTAGAGTGGGAACATAAGAGCAAGAACGATGGCAAAATGCATGCTTGTGGTCATGATGCTCATACAACCATGCTTCTAGGAGCAGCCAGATTGCTCAGCAGCAAGAAGGATTCTTTGAAGTTAAAATTATAGTCCAGACTCCAGAGCAACTTAGAAGAATCTAATTACTCATCCCCAGTTTGATCTTTCGTGACTGATCTCTTTTTGGGCATTGTCTTCTGAAAGGGCACGATCAAACTCGTCTTCCAACCAGGAGAGGAAGGTCGTGCCGGGGCATACCATATGCTACGAGAAGGGGCACTCGATCAGTTCCAAGCCATCTTTGGCTTACATGTTTTGCCACTTTTGGAAACTGGCAGCGTCGGTTCGAGACCTGGTCCAATGCTAGCAGGGGCTGGTAGATTCTCAGCCACAATACAAGGAAAGGGAGGGCATGCGGCAAACCCACACGTGACTGTCGATCCCATTCTCACCGCTGCATCTGCAATTACCGCACTCCAGCATATCATATCCCGAGAAACAGATCCTCTTGCGGCTCGGGTAAATTCATTATTCTTAAACACATTAACAAAATGACCCAAACCATTCTCTGTTTTTGCTTGCTGTAACTTCCGTTTCCTTTTATGTTTTTCCTGAATTCCCCCAATTCGAGTTGGTATATTTTGATCTCATGCACAGGTGATCACGGTGGGCTTCATCGAGGGTGGCCAAGCTTTGAACGTAATACCAGAGATCGTCCGGTTTGGAGGAACTTTTAGGAGCATGACTTCAGATGGCTTGTATAGTCTAAAACAGAGGATCAAATAGGTGACCGTCGCTCTACATATACATCGCTAGATTTACCGTCAATTTCCAAGTCGTCTGGTTTGCATGAGATTGCTCCTTATTAGATGACATAAGAGAAGCGTTGAAAGCTCCTTGTAAAGTTGTAATACATAGATTGCAACATTCATCTATCATTTAATTTCCTAGAAATGAGGATCAGCTTTAATTTCGGCCACCTGAACTGCTGCAGGTAATAGAGTTGCAGGCAGCCGTGCATCGGTGCAACGCGACGGTCAACTTCATGGAAGAAAAAATGAGGCCTTACCCTGCTACTTTGAATGATGAGACAATGTACGGGCATGCAAAAGGCATCAGCGAAGCCCTGCTTGGCGAATCCCGAGTGCACCTTCTGCCGATGACCATGGCAGCAGAGGATTTCGGCTTCTACTCGGAGAAGATGAGGACCACATTTTTCATGATCGGCATGAAAAACGCAACACTGGGATCGGATAAGGCGTTGCACTCCCCATACTTTTTCCTTGATGAGGAAGTTCTGCCCATCGGAGCCGCTCTCCACGCAGCAGTCGCTATATCGTACTTGGACGGACACACGGGTGGGATATGAGCAGATATTGTTCGGTAGCTTTGTACAGCTAGTTTTTCCAAAAAGACAGGACCCTTTTCTTTTTCATCGGAAGCTTGGGGCCGTGTAGATCTTGCGGACTTGTAGATTTTGCATGGATGAATCTGGATGCAATGTAATTTTAGGAACAAGATGTTCTGATTCGGCATAGGCTAAACCTTCTGGATCGTACAGTGCTCTCTGGAGATGCATCAGATTCTTGGCAGGAGAGTTCTGATGAAATTAGGCCTTCTCTGCTCCGTAGAATCTCAGCTTGATCAACGTTTGATGCAGAACTTCCTCTGCATTTCAAGACTATTGAAAGTTGGTTTATGTTATTTCTCCATAAACATAAGATTTCACAAAGCTTAGTTTTTTTTTTTCCCTTTGTTTGCTCTTTCTTTTGCTACTTTTGTGAATCCATTAGTGAAAAAAACTTGCTGATTTCAACTTTTATTTTGGGCATAGAGTACTTTAATATTCTTTTTTTCCCCCAACGAATCCATTATTGTACCCTTTGTGAATTTATTATAAGAAAATCAAATTTAGGTTGGGAAATTAGAGTTTTATGATGTTGTTGTCAGATGGTACAATTAATTCTAATTCTAATGATGTATAATTAAATTTTTATAAAAGCATTCTTTTTTAAGAAAGATTGTGATGTTGAATTAATCCATTGGCTCGACAATATGTTACATAAAGAATTTTAGTTTTTTCCACGACATCAGAGGGCCTCATTCTAGTTATTACATGATTGTAGCATTTGTACTCTACTAAACTTGGACCATTAATGATTGTATAATTCTAGTTGTCAAATTTGGCGGTCCACATTCATTTCAATAGTAGATGTAATTGTTATTGGAAAAAAAAAAATCAAATTTGATGAGCACTTTTTTCTCCATTGTCCTACATTTATGTGATTTGTGAAATTTTACACTATTGTCCTCAATATTTTCTTTTTAAAAAAAATAGCGAATCGACAATGTGTTATGCAATCAATTTAATTACCTGAAAAATTATCTTTATCTTATGTGAAAAATAATAATTTTTACTTATATATCTTGGTAACGTTAATTTCAACAAAGGAATCCCTTAGTTAAAGAATAACTTATCACTATAATATATTTAATTAGAAATGTTATCTTTTGTCACATGTCATTACAAGAAAATGTTGAGTAGTCTTAGCCCTCCACGTGGGATTGTACATCTACCCACTTTTTTGTTTGACGCGTGTACAGTTATGTGCAAACTCATCAATTTTTACTTGGCAGCGGGATTCACTACGACTTGCACGAATGGAAGCCCCCTCTCTACTGTTCATCTTTCCCAGCAAGGTCACCAATTTCATCCTCTTTTCACTATTCATTGGTGATCTACATGGTCACCGAAAACTTTGTCCGGAGAGAGGGTCCTGGACAACCAGCCAATGGATGGCGGTCACCCCGTTGTCTGATCGATGGTGGATCCACTGATTTCACCACCCTCGAACAATCAATCGTAATGCTTCTGCTTTGCTTTCGCATTTCCTCATTCTCTTGATCATCATCTTCATCCATAACCAATGTCCTCCTCCTCCACCATCCTCGGTGAAAAAGAGCAGGAATGTGTAAAAATAGGAAGAGACTGATGATTCACGAGCGCACAGAGAAAGACAATATAGAACGGGATTTTCTTGAGGGGATGGCTAGAATCGGTCACAGAACAGGGTTCCAATCACTTGTCTAATCAAGTGGAATCCGAGCCTTTCTCTCTCCCAAACACTTTTGCAGTCAACGGTGGAGAGCGAGAGAGAGAGCGAGAGGCTTGGGATGAGATCGATGGATTTGTCGGGGGAAGACGGGACAATCGGAGTTGGTCCCACTGCCAAATAAAAACAATATCGAGTGGCGCTACATCGTGCACGTGTCGACACTGCTTGAGTTGAATGTACGACAACGACACACGCGAGTCCAGGCATCGCCTCGGCTCATAAATTGGTGAGATTCGTGCGGAACGAGCAGACTTCAGTTTGAGAAATGACCGCCGACGGCAGAACCTCCTGAAAACATGGAGAGTTGGCGGCGCGCTGGTCTCTCCCTCGTCCGCTCCGAAAGCGCGGTTCCTCGGATCAGAGCACGACATCCCTCTCAGTCTCGCTCGCGCTTGTCTTTTCCGAGAAGGGACAGAGCAACGAGGCTCGCTCGCACGCATCTTAGCTGAAGACCAAAACGTCGACCTCACTCTCTCCTCCTACATTTCATCGCCCACCCGGGTTTCCGCTTCTCAAATTCGTGCTCGCGTCGCGTTTCGGCGCCGTTCTTCCAAAATGGGTCTCGCTCACTTGCTGCTGCTGCTATCGCTCTCCATCCTCCGCGTCTGTGGGTCGTGGGCTGGGGAGCTCAAATCCGAGCCCGAGCTCAGGTCTTTGACCCGAGACTTGCTGGAATCGGCCAGGGACCCGGAGTTCTTCCGGTGGACGCGGGACATCAGGAGGAGGATCCACGAGCACCCGGAGCTCGGGTTCGAAGAGCACCGGACGAGTCAACTCATTAGGGACGAGCTAGACTCGCTTGGGATCCAGTATAAGTGGCCCGTCGCCAAGACTGGCGTCGTCGCTTTCATGGGGTCCGGAGAGAAGCCGGTGTTCGCTCTCAGAGCCGACATGGATGCTCTACCATTGCAGGTGATCAATTTTTAACCTCGTAGAACGCTGGGAGTTTGGGATTTCGTGTCACATTGTTCAGAAGTTAAAGAAGTTTCTGTCAGTGTAATGGGTTTGGGTTATGTTCTTGGGTATACAGAGAAAACGGAGGTGAAGTGTTTGTTCTTTTCTTTGAAAGAGTAAAAGCATGTGAATTGTGGGCAAGTGCTTGAGTAAAAGTAATTCATCGGTGATGTCTGGAAGTAAAAATGGGATCATTGGTTTCAGCTGTATACATGTGGCAGATGCGATTGATTGTCCTGTAAATGTCACTGATAAGCCTAGAGTAGATGGGGTCTTTGCTGACATTTAGTTGTTTGAAGGAGGGTGCTTTGAATTTTCTCGTGAACCATGAGTAATCGCAGATTTCTTCTAGTTTCGACTGCTTGCTGTCTTTATAGTATGCATTGTTGATCACATGAAGGAACTAGTGGAGTGGGAGCACAAAAGCAAGATTGACGGGAAAATGCATGCCTGTGGCCACGATACCCATGTAGCTATGCTTCTCGGAGCAGCCAAATTGCTCAAAGAGAGGGAAAATCAGATCAAGGTACTTCTCATTTCACCCTTCACTATCTCAAACTTAAATGCTAATAGCAGCTGGCATTTTTCACCTTCAAGACAATTTATGCATTTTAATTGTGTTGTGAATCTTTAAGGGAACGGTAAAGCTTGTATTCCAGCCTGGGGAAGAAGGTCACTCCGGTGCATATTATATGTTGCAAGATGGAGTTCTCGATGACCTTGATGGCATCCTCAGCATCCATGTTTTGCCTAATGTACCGACGGGGTTCATTGCTTCCAGTCCTGGCCCGATTCTTGCAGGTTCTGGGGTATTTTCGGCTACTATTCAGGGGAAAGGGGGGCATGCAGCACTTCCGCATCACAATATAGATCCCATTGTTGCAGCTTCATCTGCAATCCTCGGTCTCCAGCAAATTGTATCTCGAGAGACCGATCCTCTTGAGGCACAGGTAGTTTCCTTCTTGTCTGCTTTATTCATTAACTTAAGCTTCTAGAGGTTGGATGGGAACATGATTATGCATGTGCAAGTGACTGCAACCATACGAGAGTATGAAATCTGCAAAGATATTTTTTGTTCTTTGTTGACGATGCATTGTACTCTCAGAATAGGGAAACGGAGGCCTAAATCTTTCATGCCCCCTCCTATTTTCCTGGTTACCACAATAAAGCATCGCAGACTACCACTGGAAGTATCTCCTGTTTGAAAGCTATCATTGTATGTATTTATATATTTCTAATTTCAGAGAATGCTGAACTCCTTCCGTGAAGTTTCTTATTCCTAAGTGCCAAATGCAACAGATTGCTGTCTATGAACTTCCTTGCCAAATACTTATCTGACTAATGGAATTCCAGTGGTGTACTATGTTCTTGTCTTCTAGTTGCATGTTATTCTTAGCAAGCATCTCATGATTCCTCACTTTATATGGAAAGGTGGTGACTGTCGGGTACATCAAAGGAGGCCACACCGCTAATGTGATTCCTGAGTCTGTCAAATTTGGAGGAACTTTTAGAAGTTTGAGTTCCAATGGTCTCTTATTCCTTCAGAAGAGGATAAAAGAGGTAAATTGACGAATTGGTCATCCAGTCTAAAGGTGTTTGTTCTTTATTCTTGCAAATATTGTGTTTGTGGTTACAGGTTGTAGAAATGCAAGCGGCTGTTCACAGATGTACAGCTGTGGTGGACTTTGGAGAGGACAAAGCGCCTCTTCACCCTGTAATGGTTAATGACAAAGTTCTATATGAGCACGAAAAGGGTCGGAGAGATCCTGCTTGGAGATGGCAAAGTGCAGCTTATGCCAGTGACAATGGGAGCTGAGGACTTCAGCTTCTTCGCCAACAAGACTGCTTCTTTGATTTTTGTGGTGGGGATCCAGAATGAGACTCTGAAATCGCATCACATGCTGCACTCACCCTACTTCTTTGTTGACGAGGAGGCTTTCCCAATCGGAGTGGCTCTTCATGCAGCTGTTGCAATATCATACTTGGATGAGCACGTGGATGCGGATAGTGCCTGTCCTAACTACGGTTACCCTCAATTCTCAACTGTGTAAGATAGTTTTAGAAATGGTTATCCTTAACATCTCTGGTCAATCTATTTGACCAGATGGTCCTCGACTCGCTAGCCAGTTTATCTATGTTGGATCTTGATCTCCCAATCGCCTTGAATTAACAGATATATATTAAGAAGCAGTAGAGTATTGCATTCACGAAAATTTGCTTCGACTTGCTTTCACAATCATATACACAATGGTCTTCAAATCCAGTTCAACAGCAATCTTTGACAAACCCTGCTCTTGTGCAAATCATGCCCATGACCAAGCTTGAACAGAAGATGAATCCTCCTGTCCAGTCTCCTCCCTCATCAAGTGAGAATCTTCCTGCTCCAACCAAATCCCCCCCGCTTTTTTTGGGAGGTGGGGGAGGTGGGATGAGGAGTAATCTTTTTATAGGAGAAGCTCTCTATATTTCAGAGCAAACTCGAAAGATAGATAAATCATATCAGATATATCTTTGTACGATTTTTTTAACCTAACTCTTTCTGAATTTAAATTTCGATACTTCTTATTTTTGGCCGTTTTAATCAATCTTATTGTACAAGATAATGTAAACCCAAAATGGTTTCGTTCTTTGCGATAAATATTTGAGGATGTGGCTCAAAGTTCTTGGAACTTGGACAGAGCCTGGAGATAGGATGGATCGTGGAGGCACAAGGGTGACCGCTGGGCCCCAGTGATCGGACGGTTTTAGAGACATGTTTGGTAGTGTCCATGGTGCGACGAAGAAAATCATCAAAGCTAAATTTAGGAAAAATAAATGAAATATTTTTTGCCTGTGGAAGGTTGCTTCACTTGTTTGGTTCATTAGACCGGCTCTTAATGCGTTCTATTTAATCTAGTTAGTTTTTTGAGTGTTAATTTATTACTTATTTTAAGTTCTATTATAAATTTATTTCAATAACTTAGGAGTTTCTATAAATACGTTAGTAGAAAGGACCTTACATACGCACCCTAAAAAAGACCACATGGTGATTTTTGTATTTCTTCGCTCTTTTAATCTCTTCTCTTGTACAAGCCATCAAAATCTTCCTAAAACCCCAATTAATAAAAAAATGTCACAATCACGTGCATCCTCAGTCATATTCGTCATTGTCCCTCACTTGATACGTAAATATCGCAAGGTTTAGAGTAATACTTGGCACAAAAAATTTGAATAACAAATTGGCATTGTTAAAAACCATAGATTTTTTATACACTTTGCATACATTACATGAGCAGTCAAGATACATATGGCAAAACGGGAAGTAAACTTAGAAAAGCAAAGATGGTTCATCCATAATTAGGGCATGAGTTCACTATAATCAATTAGATGTATAATATGTTTCAGCCATAAATGCGAAGTCATTCTTTCTTTCGCCCTTATAATCACCTCCCAGTCATCGTGAAAAAAAGAAATAGAAAAAAAAAAGTCCTAGACAATTAACTTAGTAATTATTTCCAAATTATATTTAAAAAAGCCATAGATATCTTATAATTTCAGATTTTGTGAGGTATAAGATGATACCAATTAATTTCGTTGAGCAACAATTAAATCTTAAGTATGAAGCCATTAAAAGCGAATATGTGGAAAAAAATAATTACACATTCTTTGTGAATAAAGAATTGCCCTAAAATAATCTCTCTATAAATTGGCTTTCCTTCCTTCCTCCCTTCACAATTAACGCGCAAACCAGCTACTGAAACACAACGGTCACTTCTCTCTCCTCTCTGTCTCTCTGTTTTGAACTGGAAAACAGAGACACCTACGTTCTCTCTGTGCTCTGTGCTCTGTCTCTCTTTCTCCGTTGAAGCTCTAGGGGGTTGAATTGCAGAGCTGACGAGACCTTGGCCGACGGCATTGTGAATTGGTGAGTGCTCTCTCTCTCTAATCACCGTATCTCTGTGGTGTGCGATTGTCTCTGTTCTCTCTCTTAAATGTTATCGACTCGATCTGCGTGCGATCATCCAATTATTTCCTCTGTTCTCCTGTTTTCCGTTCTCTGTTCTCTGTCTGCGCCGGATCTCAAGTTCTTGTCCAATTTTTTTCCAACGTTCCGATGAAGAATGCTCCACCCCCCTCCCCCCCCCCCTCCTTCTCTCTCTCTCTCTCTCTCTAGAATTGCTCTGAAATTTTCCTGCGAACTCTTCTTGTGAATTTTTTGTTCCTTCGTTGCTGTTTTCTCCGAGTTCGTCTGGATTTTGACATTCCGGGGTGACTCAGTTGCATCCTTCGATGTTCTTTTAGGGCAACACAAAATAGGAAAGAAAGGAACAAGCCAAGAAAGTAGAGTGAGGATGTTGTTTAATTAAGGAGGAGCCCTCCTCTAATCATCAAAACTTATTTCCTTTTTTAGGCCTCGACGATCATTCAGAGGAAACCCTCCACCGAGGTTGTTCCTTAAAGTGACACTGTACTATCAGTCTACTGTTTAACACGTCCAACCCACTTCAACTGTCTTTAATTATTCAGTTATTTTTTATTTCTTATGCTCTTACATATGCTTGAATCTTGTGGAGTTCTACTCTGTTGGTGTCTGCATCTGGTTTTTCCAATCATTCTTCAGAAAATCAAGATCCTTTGTGGATTCTATTTTTTAATACACAGAAAGACACAATATATCTTTGAAGCCATGGTGTAGATTGACTTCTATAATATCTTTCAAGCAATATTACATGGTAATCTTTTTTTTTTTTTTGGGTTATAATAAAGAATTTTTTCCGTGACTTTATAAATTTTTCTTGGCTCTCTGTTAGCAAGAACTCTTGCTCTAATCTGTACAGGTCGATTTTGCTTTTATAACTGTCTCTGTTTCCATTTTGTTGCAGGATTGACACACAAAAAATTAAGGACTTGGAGACATGGGTCGTCGTAAATTAGTTTTAGAGCTTATCCCCAACGAGAAAGCACGTAGGATCACCTACGAGAAGAGGAAGAAGGGCATGATGAAGAAGGCCCAAGAGTTCACCACCCTATGCGGCGTCGATACGTGCATGATCATCTATGGCCCCGCGGGGTCTGCTGCCACCACTGAGCCCGAGATCTGGCCCGCAAGCCCCGAGAAAGTCAAGTGCATTATCGAGCGGTACATGAGCAAGGGGGCGGATCTTCGTGCCAAGAGGATGGTCGGGCTGCCTGAGTTCTTTGCAGACCGAAATAGGAAGGTCAATGCCGAGCTCGCCAAGGTCCGGCTTGCGAACTGGGAGGCCAAGTACCCGATCTCGGAGGCGCTGATTGACGGTCTCTCCGAAGAGGACATGAGGAGGCTATTAGGTTCTTTGGGGCACAAGCTCGAGGCAGCCAAGGCGAGGCTGGCCGTGATGAAGGAGGATGCCATGAGGAGATCATCGAGCCTTATGAATGATCATAACGTACCTGCAAATGGTCATACGTATAATCATCATCATCACATGCCTTGCTCGTGTCAGAACCACTTCCCGCCTGGGCAAGACTTCCATTTCGCCATCCCGGAGGGGATGATGCTCTCTGAGACGTCGTTGTATGGCCCCATCATAGGCAACATGTCATCGGAAGGTACTCCGAGCTTCGGGGCGTGCTACGACGCACTGATGGTCCAGCCGGCCCCGCCTCATGCCGCTCTTGGTGATGCAGGGCGATCTAATCCCGCCCCAGATGATGCGGGCTTCTTCGCAGGAAATCATCAGTGAGCTCCGGAGCAAGAAGGGTCTGAGCGACTTCATAATGCACTAATGCGTGATTTTTAGCGTTTTTTTTTTTTTAATTGGTTGGGTTTAGATGGGTAGATAGACATGTACATGTTTTTACTGCAGGAAGGTTGGTTACAATTAGGGGCGAATTGCTTTGTTTCGCTCCTCATTGAATTGGTCATATTGGCAAGTTAGGAGTCTTGTAATATTTTTGGATGTCCAAAAAGACGGACAAAAATAGAAAAATAATAATAAAATCTGGCCAGTTGTCGTTTTGCGTCACGTGTAGAGTGGTTCCGCTCTAGTTGAGTTTAATGTGTGACAAGTGGAGGCTGCGGGCTCCACCTCACCTCAGCTTATGATATAATATCGGGATTCCTTTGAAACTGCGAATAATTTCTAAAAATGGGATTCTTTAGTAACATGCCAAATAATGCTTAATTCTATTCTTTTATTTATCAAAATAAAAAAATAAATAAAAATTCATTTGATAACTTTTTTTTATTGTTGAAAACAAATTTGTTCCTAAGAATAGATTTAGAACAAAATCAAAAAGTAAAAAAAAAAAAAAAACTTACCTTTTTATTCCTAAGAAAAACTCTTGAATTAAGCTAAATTATATTCTTTTTTTTTCTTCTTTTCCTTTTCTTTTCTCTTGATCTTCCTCTAACTGATCGCAAAAATATAATAATTATATTTAAAATATGATAAAATTATATAATAAACTTAAAATATATAATAAATTAAATTTATATAATAAATTATTATAAATATAAATATAAATATAATAAAAGCAGTAAAAATTAAAGAAATTCTAAATAAAAAAAATTAAAGATCATATCAAGCACAATTCTATTTCGGGAATAGGAATTTTGGGCGAGTTAAGAACGCCTTTAAATGCTTTAGAGAACAAAATGAAAAAGAATAATTTTTTAGCGGAAATTATTTTCGAAAACAGAATAATTACCAAATGCTTTAAAAGAATTGGAATGCAGAGGTTTCTAGATCTCTCCACTCTCAAAGCGCAGCTCCCCAGGTTGTAGAACGACGTTCCTCTAGATCTCTCCCGTGCACAAGTCTCCTTCCACCGAGAAGGAGCAGAACAACGCATCTTCGCTGAAACCAAAAACTTTCCTCTCCGTTTCATCGTCCATCTGCTTTTCGTTTTTCACAGTCGTAATCGCGTGGAGTTTCAGAGCCGTTCTTCCGAATGGGACTCGCTCACTTGCTGATGCTGTCACTCTCCCTCTTCCACGTCCGTGGGACGTGCGCTGCTGAGCTCAAATCCGAGCCCCAGCTCAGGTCTTTGACCCAGGACTTGCAGGAATCGGCCAAGGACCCGGAGTTCTTCCAGTGGATGTGGGACGTCAGGAGAAGGATCCACGAGTACCCGGCGCTCAGGTTCGAAGAGCACCGAACGGGTCCACTCATTAGGGATGAGCTCAACTCGCTCGGGAACAGGTACAAGTGGCCTGTCGCCAAGACAGGCGTTGTCGCTTTCATGGGGTCCGGAGAGAAGCTGGTGTTCGCTCTCAGGGCCAACATGGATGCTCTACCATTATAGGTGATCGATCTTTAATGAAATAGACCAAGAGTTTGTCAATGTTTTTGGTTAGGCTCTTTGGTGTAGAGAGAACGGAGGTGAAGTGTTTGTTCTTCTGTTATAATGTGCATTGATGATCACATGAAGGAACTGGTGGAGTGGGAGCACAAAAGCAAGATCGACGGTAAAATGCATGCCTGCGGCCACAACACCCATGTACCTATGCTGCTCGGAGCAGCCAAACTGCTCAAAGAGAGGGATTATCAGATCAGGGTACTTCTCATTTCTCATCTCAAAGCAGGTGGCATTTTCACCTTCAAGACAATTTATGCATTTTCATTGTGTCGTGAATCCTTAAGGGAATGGTAGAGCTTGTATTCCAGCCTCGAGAAGAAGGTTACTCCAGCGCATATTATATGTTGTAAGATGGAGTTCTTAACGACCTTGATGGAGTCCTCAGCATCCATGTTTCGCTGATTTACCAACAGGGTTCATTGCTTCCAGGCCTGGCCCGATGCTTGCAGGTGCTGGGGGGTTTTTGGCTACTATTCAGGGGAAAGGAGGCCAGTCTTTTTGTTTTCAAGGTGGTTGTATTTTAGTTCTTACAAATTCTGTGTCGTGATTACAGGTCATAGAAATGCAAGCGGCCGTTCACAGATGTAGAGTTGCGGTGGACTTCGGAGAGAACAAAGTGTCCCTTTGCCCTGTAATGGTTAATGAGGAAGTCCTCTGCGAAGACGCGAAAAGGGTCCGAGAGATCCTGCTCGGTGAAGGAGGCTTCTTCGATTTTCATGACAATCGAAGCTGAGAACGTCAGCTTCTTTGCTGACAAGACTGCTTCTTCGATTTTTGTGGTGGGGATACAGAACGAGACTCTGAAATCGCATCACATGCTGCACTCACCTACTTATTTGTTGACAAGGAGGCTTTCCCGATCGGAGCAGCTCTTCATGCAGCTGTTGCAATATCATACTTGGGTGAGGAAGCAAGCGGATGCAGTTCGTGCGTGTCTTAACCATGGTTTTCCTCAAGCCTCAACTTGTGTAGGATAGTTACCTAGATCTTGATCTCCCAATTGTTGGAGGTAATAGGTTTGAGAGAGAAGAAGTAGTTGCTTGAAGTATTAATCACCTTGATTAATACTTCAAGCAACTACTTCTTCTCTCTCAAACCTATTACCTCCAACAATCTTGAAGTATTACACCAAGAGACGTCAAGTTTGGAACGCTCAACAGTGTTACCTCCAGCGTAGGGAAACCCTAGAGTTTTTATATGCACATTATTGGGCTTCGGCCCATATGGACCCAAATAACCATGCTTTTACCTATCGCCAGTATGTGAACATATTATTTTGGACTATATTAATAATATATCCAACACCAATCACCATGAATGAATAGAGATATATATTAAGTAGCAGATGACTAAACTTGAATAGTAGATAAATCTTCTTTTTCGATCTCTTCCCTCATCAAGGAAGAATCTTCCTGCACCAGACGAACCCGGGCTTTTGTTTGGATGTGAAATGAAAGAGAAGTAATCTCTCTATATTTCCAAGCAAATTTGAAAGATAGATTGAAGCTCTATATTATATCAAATATATCTTTATATACTTTTTTAAACCTAACTCTTTTGGAATTTAAATTTAAATACTTCTTATTTTTGGCTATGTTAATCATCTTATTCTACAAGATAAAGCAAGCCCGAAATAGTTTCGTCCCAAACTTTTTTCGACAAAATTTTGAACTTACGGCTCAAAGTTCTTGGAACTTGGACGGAGCTTGGAGATCAGATCGGTTGGTGATGCGTTTGGAGGTGCTGGTGGTTCGTGGAGGCAAGAGGCTGATCGTCGAGCCTCAGAGATCGGACGGGTTTAGAGATATGTTTGGAGGTGCCCATGATGCAAGGAAGCAAGAGACTCATTTTTGGCTTAAAAAAATCGTAAAATCTAAATTAAGGAAAAGTAAATGACACATTTTTTGCCCACGGAAGGGTTACTTCACTTGTTTGGTTCATCGGACCAGTTCTTCATGCGTTCTTTACCCATGTTTAAGTTGCAATCTATTTTATATAGATTGTATTTTCAGTGTTAGTTTCTTGTTTATTTTAGTTTTATTATAAATTTATTTTAATAAAGTAGGAGTATGCATACTTTAGTGGGATGGACTTCACACTTTATGAATCCCGAAAAGAAGACTACATTGTGATTTTAGACTTCTCTGTTCATCGTGCGCGACTTTGCACAATCTGAACCGCATAATTTGACAATGGCAGCAGCAACGTTGCTTACAACAACGACAGTGCAAGTGGCGCCTGGCGATTAGCACCCCTGTTCATTTCTTCTCTCGATCTACTACACTAGCCTTCCTTCGACAACGATGCAATGGCGATGACTACAACAAGATAGTGTGTTAGGAGCTTAGGTGGTGATCAGCATTGGCATCTGCGACTGTCCTAGGTGTGCCCTAGGATGTGTGCTTTGACGCGAATCACTAACTGTATGCAATTATCGTGCACAGCTTGTTGGAAGTGATGCACGATGTTCATTCTGTATGGCGCTCCCCTAGTAGTTCTTTTGCCTTTTCTTATTCTTGCTTCTCTACTTTGATGAGTCTTTAAAACTATGCAAAGCTAACTATTCAAAAAAGCTATAAGTAATTCCCTGTAATAACATTACTTAAAGAAGAAGATTATTACTGATTGCTAGCGTGCTTGTTGCCCTCAGGAAATTAGTCGTCTTCAGGTGATCATTCGATTTCTTTCCCAGAAGAAGATTATTCAAATTTTTCCAAAATTCATTCATTTCGGAATCTCAACAGATCTCCTACTGATTAACCGTTTGTGCGGCGATATTGTGATTAAAGTATTAAGAGAGAAAGGATAAAAAGATAAAAGTTGGAGATAGTGTGGACTTTTCCTGCGTGCTTGATTTTAATTTTTTTAATCATAGACTTTTCCGGAAGATTTCAACTTATATTCAAATCACAACGTGTTAATATTAGTTTCATTCATATCATTCAATTTTAAATGCCCGGATGAAACGGTAAATATTCTAACTCTTCTCATAATAGGCCGTAATCAATGCTTTTTAGAATCAATACACTTGTTCTTATAGATGCTCGACAAGTTGGCTTAAAAACATTCGATGACGTAATTTTCTTTTTTTATTCCGACCCAAAAATAGAACAACACCCTTATATTTTCTTGAAAAAATTCCAAATACAGTCTTAAAGTGTCATCATTGTTTTAAATAAGAGTTTGAAATAGGTATATGTATTTCAAATAAAGGCATAACTTTCTGATGGCAATGGCATTTTTGTCATTTACCATTTTTCAATTTTTTTCTTTCCTTTTTCCTTTTTTCTTTTTCCTTTTTTCTAGTTCGTCTTCCTTCTCCATTGATGACCGGCCAACCACTGGTAATTCCTAGAGAGATCTAAGCGAGGGTTGCCCTCGCTCGATCGCTCGATTTGGCAAGAGTCACCCTCGTCAACCACAGGTGAGGGACAGCCTCGCCTTGGGGGAGGTCACCCTTGAGACCATCGGCGAGATTGACCCTCGCCAGATCTGGGCAAGGGTCACCTCTAGGGGTGTGCAACCGGACCGGGTATACCTGGTTCTCAGACCGATCTACTCGGAAAATAGGATCGGGAACTGGTTCCCATTGAAACACCGGTTCCCAAAATTCAGAACCGGTTTAAACTAGTCTAGGAACAGGTTCTGAGTGATTACCCACCCGAAAACCCATTCTGGACCGGTTTTAGAATCGGTTTTCAGACCGGTTTTGTAAATAGAGATCCAAAACCCTTTTTTCTTTTTTTCTTTTTTTCCAGATTTCTATTCTTACTTCCGTAATCACACGATGTTTTTCCTCTTTGTTCTCTCAAACACGCACAGCACTCCTCCTTTGTCATTCCTCTTCCTCACTTGCTTCCCTCCCTCACCGGCTCCCTCTTGCACCATCTAATGGACGGACGGTGTTCGCCACCACCAAATTCTTGTATATCACATGGATTGGCTCGTCTAATTTCTTTTTTTGCATAAACGAGTAACTTCATGTAATAGTTATGGGAATAAGATTAATATTAGACCCATGTTTGTTGCTAATTCTTTGTCTTAAGATTTTATTTATTATAATTAGCTCTATGGATCCTTAATTTTTTGTTTAGTCAAAAAGTTCATGTATTAATTTATTACCAGTGCTTAATGTTTCAATATAAATTAGGAGGATTATGTTAATTTTCTCACTTATTAATATAAAATTCGAAGTTGTATAGATATCGAGAGATTGCAAAACAGATTCCGGTGGAAACATGATTGACCCTAGAACCAAATTGGACAAACAAGGTGAGTTGGGTACAGGGTCCAATACAAACACGGTCAGATATAAGATCCAGAAAATGAGAACCGGTTATAATAGGGTCGGGTACAGGGTTCAGGTCTAGACCCTACCCACCCTAGACCCGATCACCCCTAGTCACCTCGCCAGTGGCTGGGGAGGGATGACCTCGCTTGGGAGAGGTGACCCTCGCCTTAGGTGAGGACGCCCTTGCCAACCCTAGGTGAGGCCAACTTTTACAGATCTGGCGAGGGTGGCCTCACCCGTAGCTAGCACAAGGGTCACCTTGTTAGCGGCCAACGAGGTCAACCCTCGCTAAATTTAGCGAGGGTGGCCTCCCCCACCGCTGGCAAGGCTTGCAGGCCCTTAGCGACCTTTAACAATAGCCGACGAGGATTGTCAAGCCCTCGTTGGTCCTTGCTTGTGACTGTCAACCTTCGCAAGAAAGAAAAAAAGAAAAAAAAAACAAACTAATAAATAATTTAAAATTGAAATTGTATTCAAAAGAAAACACCCTTTAACAGGTCAGAATATTTAGTTGACCAGCAATCGAAGGGATTAGGCTCTTATTTGAAACAATCATTGCTACTTCATGCCCTATTTGAACAACAATGGTCACTTCAAGCTTTTATTTGACACAATATTCATTTCGGGTTTTTATTTGGAATTTTCCCTATTTTCTTTTATGGAAATGAATAAGGACTTAAAGTAATTCACAAGTTTCTCGGGAGTCTATCTTTCCTCTTTCAAAACAGAAAATGGAGTGTAAATTTCTTGTCTACTTTTGTCTCTGTCTCCCTCTCTCGGATTGATTTGCTGTTGTCGATTTTATTTTATTTTTCTAACAGATATCTCGTCTTGATTAAGTTGTGATGAGTATGCATATCTTTTGTTGAGGGTCCATTTACACACATACTCTTGGAAAGTTGTAATCATACCATTTTGACCTATCCATAAAATATATATATTCTTAATTACCTATTTCTAATTCATTGGGTTGCGATTATTTGATTGACTTGTCCCTTTTATTAATATAGGTGAAGAGTCGAATGTTTTGTTACTTCTTCATATGATAAATCAAATCTTTTAAAGTATGCCTGGTTTCGACAAAAAAAAAAAAAAAACTAAGCCTAATAATGTGTAGCTAAATTATAACTGTATAACCATAGATCATAACGACTTATGTATATATTTTAAGATAAAATCTAAAACTGATGATTATTTTTTAAAAAATGTTTTATAAAAAATTGGTTTGTTCTTTGTATATTTATTCTAAGTAGTGGATATTATATCAACTTACTTGGAACTTCCATTTAATATATAATGTCACACTTACGGGCATCCTCAATCATATACCTCATTGTTGCTCACTTAGAATGTAAATATCGCAAGGGTAAGAGTTATACTTAACTCAAAAACATTGAATAACAAATTAGTATTGTTAAAAAAACACGGAATTTTCATGCACTTTACATATTTGTAATTTCCATTCACTTATAAATTTAAACTTTTAGATTAGACTTTTTAGCACGCATTTAAGCAAAGAAGAGACATATGGCAAAACGGGAAGAAAAGCAAAGATGATTCATAGCACAAAAGTCGAGCACATTTTGAAGGCCCTTCTAAAGACTCATTTCTTCACAAATGCGATAATTAATCAATTAGGGCATGGATTCACTCTAATCAATCATATGTATAATATCTTCCAACCATGGTTTATATGTGAAGTCCGTCTTTCTTTTTCCCTTTTAAGTTACATTCACCTCCTAGTCATTAGGGGCAAAAAAACAAACCTCTGATGGCAATGCGACGACGGCGAAGACAGCAAGGCACTGGTGTTATGAGCTTAGGTGGCGATCAACATTGGCATCTGCGATTCATCCTAGGCATAAAGTTAATTACTCGAAGCCTCCAATCACGTGCATCCTCAATAATATTCGTCATTGTTGCTCACTTGATATGTAAATATCGCAAGGTTTAGAGTAACACTTGGCACAAAAAATTTGAATAACAAATTGGCATTGTTAAAAACCATAGATTTTATATACACTTTGCATACATGTGAGCAGTCAAGATACATATGGCAAAACGGCAAGTAAACTTAGAAAAGCAAATCAATTAGATAATAATTAAATGTATAATATGTTTCAGCCATGCTTTATATGCGAAGTCATTCTTTCTTTCAACCTTATAATCACCTCCCAGTCGTGAAAAAAGAGAAAAAGAAAGTCCTAGACAATTAACTTAGTAATTTTATCCAAATTATATTTAAAAAAGCCATAGATATCTTATAATTTCAGATCTTGTGAGGTAAAAGATGATACCAATTAATTTCATTGCGCAACAATTAAATCTTAAGTATGAAGCCATTAAAAGCGAATATGTGGAAAAAATAATTACACATTCTTTGTAAATAAAGAATTGCCCTAAAACAATCTCTCTCTATAAATTGGCTTTCCTTCCTTCCTCCCTTAACAATTAACGCGCAAACCAGCTAGAGAAACACAACGGTCACTTCTCTCTCCTCTCTGTCTCTCTGTTTTGAACTGGAAAACAGAGACACCTACGTTCTCTCTGTGCTCTGTCTCTCTTTCTCCGTTGAAGCTCTAGGGGGTTGAATTGCAGGGCTGACGAGACCTTGGCCGACGGCATTGTGAATTGGTGAGTGCGTTCTCTCTCTAATCACCGTATCTCTGTGGCGTGCGATTGTCTCTGTTCTCTCTCTTAAATGTTATCGACTCGATCTGCGTGCGATCATCCAATTATTTCCTCTGTTCTCCTGTTTTCCGTTCTCTGTCTGCGCCGGATCTCAGGTTCTCGCCCAATTTTTTTTCCAACGTTCCGATGAAGAATGCTCCACCCCTCTCTCTCTCTTTCTCTATCTCTCTATCTCTCTCTAGAATTGCTCTGAAATTTTCCTGTGAACTCTTCTTGTGAATTTTTTGTTCCTTCGTTGTTGTTTTCTCCGAGTTCGTCTGGATTTTGTCTCTCTAGAATTGCTCTGAAATTTTCCTGCGAACTATTCTTGTGAATTTTTTGTTCCTTCGTTGTTGTTTTCTCCGAGTTCGTCTGGATTTTGACGTTCTGGGGTGACTCTCAGTTGCATCCTTCGATGTTCTTTTAGGGCAACACATAAAAAGAAAGAAATCTCTCTCTCTCTCTATCTCTCTCTAGAATTGCTCTGAAATTTTCCTGCCAACTCTTCTTGTGAATTTTTTGTTCCTTCGTTGCTGTTTTCTCCGAGTTCGTCTGGATTTTGACATTCCGGGGTTACTCAGTTGCATCCTTCGATGTTCTTTTAGGGCAACACAAAATAGGAAAGAAAGGAACAAGCCAAGAAAGTAGAGTGGGGATGTTGTTTAATTAAGGAGGAGCCCTCCTCTAATCATCAAAACTTATTTCCTTTTTTAGGCCTCGACGATCATTCGAAACCCTCCACCGAGGTTGTTCCTTAAAGTGACACTGTACTATCAGTCTACTGTTTAACACGTCCAACCCACTTCAACTGTCTTTAATTATTCAGTTATTTTTTATTTCTTATGCTCTTACATATGCTTGAATCTTGTGGCGTTCTACTCTGTTGGTGTCTGCATCTGGTTTTTCCAATCATTCTTCAGAAAATCAAGATCCTTTGTGGATCCTTTGTGGATTCTATTTTTTTCCATCACTTTATAATTTTTTCTTGGCTCTCTGTTAGCGAGAACTCTTTCTCTAATCTGTACAGATCGATTTTGCTTTTATAACTGTTCCCGTTTCCATTTTGTTGCAGGATTGATACACAAAAAATCAAGGACTTGGAGACATGGGTCGTCGTAAATTAGTTTTAGAGCTTATCCGCAACGAGAAAGCACGTAGGATCACCTACGAGAAGAGGAAGAAGGGCATGATGAAGAAGGCCCAAGAGTTCACCACCCTATGCGGCGTCGATACGTGCATGATCATCTATGGCCCCGCGGGGTCTGCTGCCACCACTGAGCCCGAGATCTGGCCCGCAAGCCCCGAGAAAGTCAAGTGCATTATCGAGCGGTACATGAGCAAGGGGCGGATCTTCGTGCCAAGAGGATGGTCGGGCTGCCTGAGTTCTTTGCAGACCGAAATAGGAAGGTCAATGCCGAGCTCGCCAAGGTCCGGCTTGCGAACTGGGAGGCCAAGTACCCGATCTCGGAGGCGCTGATTGACGGTCTCTCCGAAGAGGACATGAGGAGGCTATTAGGTTCTTTGGGGCACAAGGTCGAGGCAGCCAAGGCGAGGCTGGCCGTGATGAAGGAGGATGCCATGAGGAGATCACTGAGCCTTATGAATGATCATAACGTACCTGCAAATGATCATACGTATAATCATCATCATCACATGCCCTGCTCGTGTCAGAACCACTTCCCGCCTGGGCAAGACTTCCATTTCGCCATCCCGGAGGAGATGATGCTTTCTGAGGCCTCGTTGTATGGCCCCATCATAGGCATCATGTCATCGGAAGGTACTCCGAGCTTCGGGGCGTGCTACGACGCACTGATGGTCCAGCCGGCCCTGCCTCATGCCGCTCTTGGTGATGCAAGGCGATCTAATCCCGACCCAGAATATGCGGGCTTCTTCGCAGGAAATCATCAGTTCCATGATTATCAGTGAGCTCCGGAGCAAGGAGGGTCTGAGCGACTTCATAATGCACTAATGCGTGATTTTTAGCGTTTTTCTTTTTTTAATTGGTTAGGTTTAGATGGGTAGATAGACATGTATATGTTTTTACTGCAGGAAGGTTGGTTACAATTAGGGGCGAATTACTTTGTTTCTCCCCTCATTGAATTGGTCGTATTGGCAAGTTAGGAGTCTTGTAATATTCTTTTTTTTTTCCTTTTTGGATGTCCAAAAAGACGGACAAAAATAGAAAAAAATTTATAAAAATCTAGCCGGTTGTTGTTTTGCGTCACATGTAGAGCAGTTCCGCTCTAGTTGAGTTGAATGTGCGACACGCGGAGGCTACAGGCTCCACCTCACCTTGGCTTATTTGGCTAATTCTATTCTTTTATTTTCTAAAATAACAAAATAAATAAAAATTCATTTGGTAACTTTTTTATTCTTTGAAAAAAAAAAATTGTTCATAAGAATAGATTTGGAACAAAATCAAGAAATAGAAAAAAAAATTACTTTTTTATTCCTAAAAACAACTCTAAATTAAGCTAAATTATATTCTTTTTTTTTTTTCTTTTTTCTTTTTTTCTTTTCTCTTTTTCTTCCTCTAACCGATTGCAAAAATATAATAAAATTATATTAAAAATATGATAAAATTATTTAATAAAATTAAAAAATAAAATAAAATAATAAATGTTATTTAAAATTAAAATAAATATAATATAAGCATTAAAAATTTAAAGAAATTCTAAGTCACAAAAAAAAAATTAAGAATCAAATTAAACGCAATTCTATTTCGGGAATAGAAATTTTGGGTAATTAGCAAACGCCTTTAAATGCTAAGAAACAAAATAAAAAAAGAATAATTTTTTAGTAGAAATTGTTTTCGATAACATAATGATTACAACGCGTGGAAACAGTTGGCTATGCAAAGGTCTCTAGATCTCTCCACTCTCAAAGCGCAGCTCATTGAACGACGTCCCTCTAGATCTCTCTTGTGCACAGGTCTCCTTCCACCGAGAAGGAGCAGAACAATGCATGTTTGCTGAAAACGAAAAGTCTCCCCTCCGTTTCATCGCGCATCCGGTTTTCGTTGTTCACACTAGTAATCACGTCGAGTTTCAGAGTCATTCTTCCGAATGGGACTCGCTCACCTGCTCTGCTGTTATCACTCTCCCTCTTCCACGTCCGTGGGAAGTGCCCTGCTGATCTCAAATCCGAGCCCCAGCTCAGGTCTTTGACCCAAGACTTGCTGGAATCGGCCAAGGACCCGGAGTTCTTCCAGTGGATGCCGGAACGTCAGGAGGAGGATCCACGAGTACCGGGAGTTTGGGTTCGAAGAGCACCGGACGACTCAACTCATTAGGGATGAGATCAATTCGCTCGGGATCAGGTACAAGTGGCCTGTCGCCAAGACAGGCGTTGTCGCTTTCATGGGGTCCAGAGAGAAGCTGGTGTTCGCTCTCAAAGCCGACATGGATGCTCTACCATTGCAGGTGATCGATCTTTAATGAAATAGACCCAAGAGTTTGTCAATGTTTTGGGTTAGGCTCTTAGGTGTAGAGAGAAAAAAGGTGAGGTGTTTGTTCTTCTGTTATTATAAGCATTGATGATCACATGAAGGAATTGGTGGAGTGGGAGCACAAAAGCAAGATCAATGCAAAAATGCATGACTGCGGCAACGCCACCCGTGTAGCTATGCTGCTCGGAGCAGCCCAATTGCTCAAAGAGAGGGAATATCAGATCAGGGCACTTCTCATCTCACCCTTTATTATCTTTGTTGATATATCAAGACTGCACCATCTGTTTTTTTCTTTGTTTTGTTTAGTCAGTTTGTTGATGTCCTGTTTTCTAGGAGTTGGTTAATTGTTGTTTTACTTGGTCAATCTTATCTTGTAGGAGCAGTTAGCTACCCATTTTTTAGTTGTTCTATTAGTTTGTTGCTGGTTTTGTAAACCAAGCAAGCTGTTAGTAGGCAATGTGGGTGTATGGTTAAGTTCTAGTATGTATTTTGAACATTTTTCAGTTTTCTAAACAAGACACACGGCTTTTGCTGTCAACTCCTTCTTTGTTCTTTTAAAAACAACACTGGTATCAGAGCCTTCTTGATCTTAAGGGGCCGTGGGTGACTTGTGAGATTGATTGAGAGTTGTGTCTGCATCCATAGAAGTTAAAAGCAAGATGGAGGCAGGATCGAGTGGTTTTTCTGCAATGGCTCCACCAGCGTTTAATGGAGAAAATTATCAAGCCTGGGCAATGAGAATGCGAGCCTATCTAGAGGGTTGTGATTTTTGGGAAGCTATGGAACAAAATTATGAAGTTGCTCCCCTTCCTAACAATCCAACTATCAATCAAATCAAGTTTCACAAGGAGAGGACAACAAGGAAAACAAATGCAAAGTCTTGTTTATATGCTGCTATCTCACCTAGCATTTTCAGCAGAATTATGGCTTGTGAATCAACCAAAGCTATTTGGGACTTCCTCAAAGCTATGAGAGGATCAAAAGCATGAAGGGGCTAAACCTGATCACAGAATTCGAGAGACTGCAAATGAAGGAGTCTAAGACAATTAAGGAGTATTATGATAAGTTGATAAGTATTGCAAATCAAGCAAGAGTTCTAGGCATTGACCTCTCTATAATAGGCTAGTGCAGAAGATTCTTATCTCCTTGCCTGAAAGGTTTGAGGCAACCATTGCCTCTTTGGAGAATACCAAAGATTTGTCTCCGATTAAGTTGGCAAAATTGCTAAGTGCTCTACAAGCACAAGAGCAGAGGACATTAATGAGGCTATAAGGAAGTACAGAAGGAGCTTTGCTGGCCAAAGAACAACAAAATATAGGAGGAAAAGTCAAGAAGTGGAAAGGGAAGAAAGGAAATGGCAGTAGTGGTTCAGAAGTTGCTACAAGAGAGAACAGTGTGGGCAACTCCAAGAATAATTGGGGAAGATATTGTGGAAAAAAGAATCATCCATACTTTAGATGTTGGCAGAGGCCAGATGTAAGGTGTAGAAAGTGTCATAAGCTTAGACACATTAAGAAGTTTTGCAAAGAGAAGAGCGATTAGCAGCGGGGAGGTACATGCTGCAATCCAGTAAAAGGTAGATCAACTGTTTATTGCCTCTTGTTTCTCCTCTAGTACTCCATTTGACATTTGGCTTGTTGATAGTGGTTGCACAAACCACATGACAAGTGATGAAACGCTGTTTATAAACCTTGACAAGTCATTAAAGTGAAGATTGGGGATTGTGAATGGGGAGTACTTAGAAGTGAAAGGTAAAAGGACTGTAGTAATTGAGAGTTATGCTGGAACTAAGCTAGTTCTAATGTGATGTATGTGCCTAAAATTGATCAGAATTTGCTGAGTGTGGGACAGTTGGTAGAAAAGGGATTTAAGGTGATATTTGAAGAGGAGAAGTGTTTGATTTTTGACTCTAGTGATTAGGAGTTGTTCAAGATAAAGATTCAATAGAAAAGTTTTTCTTTGAATCCTCTTGAGAAGGAGTAGATGGCATTCAAGTGTCAAGCTAATGCTTCAGAAATATGGCACAAGAGGTTGGGGCACTTTCATCATAAAGGCATGTTGTTCATGCAGAGGAATGAAATGGCAACTAGATTACCAAGCCTGGAGAAGCATATCACAAGGTGCAAAGCTTGTTTACTAGGCAAGCAAACAAGACTTCCCTTCAAGGAATCCACTTAGAGAGCTATATAAAAGCTACAACTGATTCATACAGATATATGTGGTCTACAAGTGACTCATTCATTAAATGGCAGCAGGTATTTCATTATTTTCATTGATGATTATACTAGAATGTGCTGTATTTACTTTATGAAATAAAAGTCAGAAGTTGTTGAGATATTTCTGAAGTTTAAGAAATGGGTTGAGAACCAAAGTGACTGCAAGATTCAAGTAATTAGATCTGATAATTGAACAAAATACACTTCATAGAGGTTTAATTCTTTCTGTGAAGAGGTTAGAATTGAGCATCAGCTTACTACCCCTCACTCTCCACAGCAAAATGGAGTTAGTGAGAGGAAGAATAAACCGTTATGGAGATGATTAGGTGTCTATTGTATGAGAAGAATCTACCAAAAGAGTTTTGGGTAGAAGTAGTAAACACATTAGTTTTTCTGCTAAATAGACTACCTACGAGGGTATTGGAGATGGAGACACCCTTTGAAGCTTGGTTTGATGTCAAGCCAATTTTAAGAAATTTGAAGGTGTTTAGTTGTTTGTGTTTTTCTCATATTCCATAGATCAAGAGAGATAAGTTGGGAGAGAAAGTTGAACCTAGGATCTTTGTTGGCTACAGTTTAGTGTCAAAAGTTTACAGAATCTATCAACCATAGACAAGGAAGGTAATCACTAGCAAGGATGTTCAATTCCTAGAAGATGAGAAATGAGACTGGACAAATGAGCCACAAGGCAAGCACAAAGAGGTCTCATTAGAACCTAACGAGCTAGTGGATGATGTTCCAGTTAGAGGTACTCGATCTTTGACTAATGTATATCAAAGGTGCAATGTGGCTGTTTTGGAACCTATAGGTTATGAGGAAGCTAAAAGCAATTAGAGGTGGATGAATGCAATGAAGGAAGAGTTGACTATGATAGAAAAGAACCAAACATGGGAGCTAGTGGAGAGGCCTGAAGATAGGAAGGTGAATGGAGTAAAATGGGTTTTCAAGACCAGATTTAATCCTAATGGCTCAGTGAATAAGCATAAGGCTAGGTTGGTGGTGAAGGGATATGCACAGGTTTGGGGAGTTGATTTCTCAAAAACCTTTGCTCTCGTGGCAAGACTTGATATAATTAGAATGATTCTTGCTTTGGCAGCTCAACAAGAATGGAAAGTATATCAATTAGATGTGAAATCTGTATTTTTTAATAGAGTGTTGCAAGAGGAGATTTATGTTGAGTAGCCAAAAGGTTTTATCACACCAGGCCAAGAGGAGAAAGTATTTTTGCTAGAAAGGCTCTCTATGGCTTGAGGCAAGCTCCCAGAGCATGGTATAGTAAGATGGATGAGCACTTGTTGAGCCTAGGTTTCAAGAAAAGCCTCAATGAATCCACTTCATATGTCAAGAAGTTAATATTTGACTTAGTGGTGGTGTCTCTTTATGTGGATGATATGCTGGTGACATGAAGTAATAGTGCTCAGATTATTGCATTTAAGCAAGAGATGATGAAGATGTTCGAAATGATTGATCTTGGTGAGATGTCATATTTTCTAGGAGTGGAGGTTAGTCAGACTCAAAATGAAGTTTTTATTTGTCAAAAGAAATATTTGAAGGAGATCCTAAGGAGATTCAACATGGAGGGGGATAAGTACACTAATTGTGCCATAAGTTGTGTACGGCGCTTACTTTGGTGCCAAAAGTTTCCGTCGGATCACTTAAGTGCCAAAAAATTTGAAAAACGCTCACTTTGGTGCCAACTTCGATCCGATTGGCCGGAAATCCGATGTGGCACTTTTTTATTAATTTTTTAAGCTGATGTGGCTCACCGAAGAACACAGTCAGCATCCTAACACCAAAACGACACCGTTTGGTGTCTCCTCTAATTCAAAACCCTAATCTCCGACCGTCGCCGTCCTCGACGATCCTTGCACTCGGCGGCCACGACTTTGACCTCAACCTCGACCCCAACCCCGACGATGGCCACTCAACAACAGTGGCTCCAACCTCGACCCCGACCTCGACGATGGCCACTCGGCGGCCGCAACTCTGACCCCGACCCCAACCCCGACCCCGACCGCAACGATGGCCACTCGACGGCCGCGGCTTAGACCCCGACCCTGACGATGGCCACTTGATGGCCGTAGCTTTGACCCCAACCCCGACCTCGATGATGGCCACTCAGCGGCCGCAGCTTCGACCTCGATCCCGACCCCAACCCCGACGACAGCCACTTGACGGCCAAGTCGAAACCCTAATTACAATCCCTAATGAGTTAAACGGCGTCGTTTTTGTGAGGCCATCCATGTAGGATGGCAAAACAACGTCGTTTAAGGCCTTGTCGATTTTTTTTTTTAAAAAAAAGCCATGTAATTATTTTGGCCGGAATCTTTCGCCGGTGGCACCAAAGTGAGTGTTTTTCCTCCGATTTGGCATTTAAGTGATCCGATAGAAACTTTTGGCACCAAAGTGAGCGCTGTACACAACTTATGGCATCATTAGTATACTTATCCCACATGGAGGAGTGCAAGAGTGTGAGTACTCTAATGAGTCATAAGGAGAAGCTTCAAAAGAATGATGCATCAGAACCTACAGATGAAAGAGTTTATAGAAGTTTGATTGGTTGTCTTATGTATCTCACTACAACTAGGCCAGACCTCATGTTTCCTATAAAGTGTCTTATCTAGATTTCTTAATTGTGCAAGTGAGTTGCATATGGTAGCTACAAAGAGAGTGTTGAGGCACTTAAAATGTACTCTTTCATATGGGATTAAGTTTTGTAGAGTTCAGGAGTTTAAGTTGCAGGGGTATTCTGACAGTGATTGAGCATGATCAGTGGATGATATGAGAAGCACTTTAGGTTATTGCTTTACACTTGGGTCGGCATGTTTTTCTTGGTGTTCAAAGAAGCAGGAAATAGTGGCTCAATCAACTGCAGAAGTTGAGTTCATTGCAGTTACTACAGCTATGAATCAAGCATTATGGTTGAAGAAGCTAATGGATGATCTACATATGCAGCAAGAAGAAGACATATAAATGTTGGTGGATAATCAAGCTACTCTGGCCATTTCACAAAATCCAATATTTCATAGAAGAACAAAGCATTTTAAGGTCAAGTTTTACTTCTTGAGAGAAGTACAAAAGGCTAGAGAGGTGAAACTGGTGTACTGCAGTTCAGAAAACCATATTGCAGATATATTCACGAAGTCATTTCATGTTGGTCGATTTGAACTTTCTCAAGGCTAAGCTAGGAGTGTGCAATACTTGATCCAAGAGGAGAGTGTTGATGTATCAAGACTGCACCATCTATTTTTTTTCTTTGTTTTGTTTAGTTAGTTTGTTGATGTCCTATTTTCTAGGGTTGGTTAATTGTTGTTTTACTAGATCAATCTTATCTTTTAGGAGTAGTTAGTTGCACATTTTTTTAGCTGTTTTGTTAGTTTGTTGTTGATTTTGTGGACCAAGCAAGCTGTTAGTGGACAGCATGGGTTTATGGTTAAGTTCTAGTATGTATTTTGAACATTTTTCAATTTTCTGAACAAGCACATAGCTTTTGCTGCCAACTCCTTTTTGTTCTTTCGAAAACAACAATCTCAAACTTGAATGCTAAAAGCAGGTGGCATTTTTCACCTTCAAGACAATTTATGCATTTTCATTGTGTCGTCAATCCTTAAGGGAACGACAGAGCTTGTATTCTAGCCTCAAGAATAAGAAGGTTACTCCGGTGCATATTATATGTTGCAAGATGGAGTTCTCAATGACCTTGATGGAATCCTCAACATCCATGTTTCACCTAATTTACCAACAAGGTTCATTGCTTCCAAGCCTGGCCCGATGCTTGTAGGGGTTGGGGGGTTTTTGGCTACTATTTAGGGGAAAGGAGGCCATCTTTTTGCTTTCAAGGTGGTTGTATTTTAATTCTTACAAATTCTGTGTTGTGGTTACAAGTCATAGAAATGCAAGCGATTGTTCACAGATGTAGAACTACTAAGAACTTCGGAGAGGACAAAGTGTCTTTTTGCCCTGTAATGGTTAATGACAAAGTCTTATGCGAAGACGTGAAAAGTGTCCGAGAGATCCTACTCGGTGAAGGAGGCTTCTTCGATTTTCGTGACAATCGAAGCTGAGAACTCCACCAGCTTCTTTGCTGACAAGACTGCTTCTTTGATTTTCGTGGTGGGGATACAAAGCAAGACTCTGAAATCACATCACATGCTGCACGTGCCCTACTTCTTTGTCGACAAGGAGGCTTTCTCGATTGGAGCAGCTCTTCATGTAGCCGTTGCAATATCATACTTGGATGAGGAAGCAAGTGGATGCAACTCGTGCGTGTTGGTTACCCTCAAGCCTCAACTTGTGTTGGATATTTACGAAGGGTTACTCATTGACCAGAGACTCCTAGATCTTAATCTCCCAATCACCATTAATGAATTGAGATATATATTTAGCAGCATGTGACTAAGCTTGAATAGCAGATGAATCTTCTTTTTCGATCTCTTCCCTCATCAAGGAAGAATCTTCCTACTGCAGCCGAACCCAGGATTTTGTTTGGATGTGGGATGAAAAAGAAGTAATCTCTCTATATTTCCAAGCAAATTTGAAAGATAGATTGAAGCTCTATATTATATCAAATATATCTTTATATGACGTTTTTAAACCTGACTCTTTTGATTTAAATTTAAATACTTCTTATTTTTGGCTATGTTAATCATTTTATACTACAAGATAAAGCAAGCCCGAAATAGTTTCGTCCCAAACTCTTTTCGACAAATTTTTGAACTTACGGCTCAAAGTTCATGGAACTTGGACGGAGCTTGGAGATCAAATCGGTTGGTGATGCGTTTGGAGGTGCTGCTGGTTCGTGAAGGCAAGAGGCTAATCACCAAGCGTCAGAAATCAAACGGGTTTAGAGACATGTTTGGAGGTGCCCATGATGCAAGTGTCACGGCCTGAAAGAACGACGATCCAAGAGGGTTCTAAGGGTCAGCCGTGATACGTCCATGGATCAAGCGACCCTCAACTTGTATCCCGAGACCTAGTGTTTTCTCAAGTCTTCTAGAATACTCTTGGGGCGGGCAATACGGTAAATGTATTCGTATGTAATAATAAATGCGGGTAGTTGGTAGTTGGAAAGACGTAATCTCCACCGTTAGATCAAGAAGAGATCTACATATATGGTTTGCCTTGTCTTTGTATAAATAGGGGTCTCCTCTCTCTCATTGTATCATCTCATTCACAAGTAATAAAATTCCAAGTAATACAATCCAGAGTTTCTCTTTCTAGAGTTTCTCTCTCTAAAGATCCTTGTGAGTCGAGTGTGAGAAAGGCCCATGACACAAGGAAGCAAGAGACTCATTTTTGGCTATAAAAAAAAAAAATCATAAAAGAGAACGGTAGATCGATCGGCCGTGATACAAGGAAGCAAGAGACTCATTTTTGGCTAAAAAAAATAATCGTAAAAGCTAGATTAAGGACAAATAAATGACACATTTTTTGCCCGCACAAGGGTTACTTCACTTGTCTTGTTCATCAGACCAGCTCCTAATGCGTTCTTTACCCATGTTTAAGTTGCAATCTATTTTATCTAGTTAGTATTTTCAGTGTTAGTTTCTTATTTATTTTAGTTTTATTATAAATCTTTTAATAAAGTAGGAGTATGTATAAATACTTTAGTGGGATGGACTTCATACTTTATGCATCCTGAAAAAAAAGATCACATTGTGATTTTAGACTTCTCTGTTCATTGTGCCCGACTTTGCACAATCTGAATTGCGCAATTTGACAATGGCAGCAACAACGTTGCTTACAACGACATTGGTGCAAATGGTGCCTAGCGATTAGCACCCCTGTTCTTCTTCTTCTCTCAATCTACTACACTGGCCTTCCTTCGATGATGATGCAATGGCGACGACTACAACAAGGCACTGTGTTAGGAGCTTAGGTGGTGATCAACATTGGCATCTGCGACTGTCCTTTCTAGGTGTGCCCTAGGATGTGAGCTTTGACGCGAATCACTAATATGCAATCACCGTGCACAGCTTGTTGGAAGTGATGCACGATGTTGATTGTGTGCGGGCTCCCCTACTAGTTCCTTTGCAAGAGTTAAATTCGTACTTTCCATGGTTGTACTTTCTTTTTGCCTTTTCTTATTCTTGCTTCTCCACTTTCATGAGTCTTTAAAACTATGCAAAGCTAACTATTCGAGAAGCTTCAAGTAATTCCCTTTAATAACATTACTTAAAAAAGGCCTTAATTAAATTACTGATTGCTGGCGTGCTTGTTGCCCTCAGGAAATTAGTCTCTTCAAGTGATCATTCGATTTCTTTCACAGGAAAAGATTATTTAAATTTTTCAAAAATATATTCATTCGGAATCTCAACAGATCATTTAGTGATTAACCTTTTGTGCGGCGATATTGTGATTGAAGTACTAAGAGACAAAGGATAAAAAGATAAAAGTCGGAGATAGTGTGGACTTTTCCTGCGTGCTTGAATTTTTCTTTAATCATAGACTTTTCTGGAAGATTTCAACTTATATTCAAATCACAACGTTTTAATATTATTTTCATTAATATCATTCAATTTTAATGCCAAGATGAAACGGTAAATTTACTGACTTTTCTCATAATAGGCTGTAATTAATGCTTTTTAGAATCAAAACACTCGTTCTTATAGATGCTCGACAAGTTGACTTAAAAACATTCAATGACGTAACTTTCTTTTTTATTTCAACCCAAAAAAAAGAACAAGACCCTTATATTTTCTTGAAAATATTCCAAATAAAGACTTAAAGTGTCATCATTGTTTCAAATAAGAGCTTGAAATAGCTATATCTATTTCAAATAAGGACATGACTTTCCGATGATAATGGCATTTTCGTCATTTACCTTTTTTGATTTTTTTTCCTTTTCTTTCCTTTTCCTTTTTCTATCTTGTCTTCCTTCACTGATGACTAGTCAACCATCAATGATTCTTGGAGAGGTATGGGCAAGGGTCACCCTCGCTCGATCATAGGTGAGAAACGGCCTCATCTTGGGGGAGGTCACCTTTGTGACCATCGGCAAGGTGACCCTCGCCTTGGGTGAGGCTGCCTTTGCCAGCCCTAAGTGAGGCCAACCCTCTTCAAATCTGACCAAGGCGGCCTTGCTCATAGCCAGGGCAAAGATCACCTCATTAGCAGCCAACAAGATCGACCCTCGTTAAATATGGCGAGGATGGCCTCCCCCACGATCAGAAAGGCTTGCAAGCCCTCGCATGCCTTTAACAATAGCTGACGAGGCTCATCGAGCCCTCGTTGGCCCTCGCTTGTGACTATTGGCCCTCGCTAGAAAAGAAAAAGCAAAACATAAAAGAGAGAAAAAGAGAAAATTAAAATTAAAATCGTATTCGGACGAAAATGCCCTTTGACAAGTCATAATATCTAGTCGACTGGCGACTAGCAAAGTCAAGCTTTTATTTGAAATAATTATTGCTACCTCATGCCCTTATTTGAAATAACAATGGTTATTTTTATTCACTTCGGATTTTTATTTAGAATTTCCTCCTTTTGTTTATGAAAATGAATAAGTACTTATAGTAATTTACAAGTTTCTCGGGAATGTATTTATCCTCTTTCAAAAGAGAAAATAGAGTGTAAATTTTTTGTCCACTTTTTTGTCCACTGATTTGCTTTGTTTTTTTCTTTTTCTTTTTCCTAATAGATATCTTGTCTTGACTAAGTTGTGATTTTTTGATCGAAAAACTGCGTAGAAACTACTACCCATTGATTGAAGATCCGAAACTATCGAAGGAGGAGAAGAGGCCCAATTAGAGTACAAAAAACCACGGCCACAAGCCTTAGCGATTTTTCCCGTCTTAGACGCAAAAGTGGAAAACGGGATAGCAAGGTTTTTTAGGGTTCCTAATGGAGATATCTTGTCTCGACTAGCCAAGCGGTCGGAATCAATCTGAAGGTGATCTCCATTCATCCCTTTCTCGAGTAGATAAAGCAGGGCATGATGGAGAGCTCGAATCTCAGTTTGCAGAGGCGATGAAGCAGGAACAATTTGGGAGGAACCCCCAACCATAGTGCCTTCGTGATTTCTGCAAATACAAGCCACCGAGCCTGTCTGATCCGCCACAGGGAAAGCCCCGTCAACATTTACTTTGATTGTCCCAACCGGCGGAGGATTCCAATTCCGAGAGGTAGGCAAAAGTCTCGGCCCTGTATATAATATGTCCTGTGGCTTACTGCGATTGCTCTCTGCAGTTATAAATGCTAGATCTACAATCTGTTCATGGGTTGATCGTTTGCTGCGGAAGATGGAATGATTTCGCGCTTGCCATATTTGCCAAAGAAGAGCTACTACAATCTCCGAATCAGGTATGTGCTTATCCTGCAATAATATATTTGCTAGCCAAGAACACAGTGGTTGTGTGTGGTTTGTTGAAAAGTTAAGCTGCACTTTCGGATGAGACCAAATACCCTGAATTTGTGGGCAATATAGAAATAAGTGTTCGGGAGTTTCAGGGAGATGAGTTTGACATAATTGACAATCTGGGGTGGGGAGGATATGTCGTTTGTATAGGTTTTCCCTTGTAGCTAGTGCATTGTGGCAAAGGGACCACAAAAAGACTCTAATTTTGGGGGCTGTTTGTAGATGCCAAAGTTTACGCCAAACAGGGTTTGTAAGGTGAGGGGATATGGTTGCGGAGGTAGGGAGAGATTTAGGAACATGGTCTTTGATAAACCGATAGCCACTTTTAACCGAATACTCTCCTGTAATTGTCCTTGGCCAAATAAGTTTGTCAGAAACCATAGTGGAACTGAGAGGAATGGTGAGGATCTCCTTAATAACTTGGTCATCAAAACTCTATTGAAGAAGATGAACATTCCAGGTGGACAGATTCTGGTTAATATAACTTTCAACAAGTTCAGGCTCCCCTCTTTTAGCTGGCCCACCTAGAGTTCCTCTAGCTAACCATTTATCGTTTCTAATGTGTATGCTGTGGCCATTCCCAACGGACCATTGCATCTGGTCTGATATGGAGTCCCTACCGAATAACAGACTTTGCCAGCCCCAAGACGGATTGGATCCTCTAGGAGCATGCCATAAATCTGTAGATTGAAAATATAAACCTCTAAACAGGCGACTCCACAAAGAGGAAGAACTGTGATATAGTCGCCAAGCTTGTTTACCAAGAAGTGCCTTGTTAAGACTAAGTAAATCACGAAAACCCAATCCTCCCTTTTCCTTCCTTTCTTGAAGTAGTTCCCAACTTTTCCAGTGTATGCCCGATTTGGTACTACTGTTTTGCCACCAAAACTGTGCGATTTTCTTCTCGATAGATTTGCATATTGACACTGGAATTTTAAATATGGACATAGCATAGTTTGGTAAGGCCTGCACCACAGATTTGAGTAGTATTTCCTTCCCCCCTTTAGATAGCAGCTGTTCTTTCCACCCCGCCAACTTTGCACTAACCCTTCCTAGTATCCAGGCGAACATATCCTTTTTAGAGGCTCCCCAATCAGAAGGTATCCCCAAATATTTGCCTGTTTTTTCAATCAATGGCACCCGCAGTGTACTAGCCAGATTTTGCTTTAAAAGAGTAGGACAAGCTCTACTCAAAAAAAGGCCAGATTTGTTCCTATTCACCACTTGTCCGGTAGCAAGACAGTATTGTTGCAAGATATTGGCTAAATTTTGACATTCAATTAGACTTCCATCTAAGAAGAATATGGCATCATCGGCGAAAAATAGATGAGAAAGGATAGGACAGCACCTGTTAAACTGAATACCTTTAAGATTTCCCATATCGACAGCTTGTTTAATGAGAGTTGATAAAACATTAGCCACCAGGATGAAAATATATGGCGAGAGAGGATCGCCTTGGCGTAGGCCTCTTGTAGGTTGAAAGTAGGGTAACGGTTGGCCATTGAATTTAACACTCAGTGAAGTCGTCGTTATGCACTGCATTACCCAATTCACCCAATTGGTATGGAACCCGAGTTTACATAAATAAGCCTCCAAGAAATCCCACTCTACTTGATCATATGCTTTTTTCATGTCCAGCTTTAAAACAGCTTGAAACTTTCTCTTTCTGACCCTGGTTTTCAATTGGTGCAGGACTTCTTGAACAACCAAGATGTTATCCCGTATTTGCCTACCGGATACAAAAGCGCTCTGTTCCATGGAGATCAACTCGGGTAACCAAGGTTTTAATCTATTGGCTAATATCTTGGATATAATTTTGTAGATAAAATTACGAGAGGCCGATGGGACGGTAATGATCTAACCTTTCGGGATGTGGGATCTTCGGGATCGAGTGATAAGCATATCCTTTCTGCACCGAGGTAAAGATATCCTCTTGGAGTATGTCCCAATATTTTTGGTAGAATAGACCATTAAATCCATCATAGGGAGATAATCACGGTGGCCTCGCGACTTATAGAGATTTCGGAAATAGGCCATTGTCAAGTTCTGCAGTTGAGTAGGATCTCGAATCCATCTCTGAGTATCATCCTGTAGCATAGTAATTTGGTTAAATTGCCTTCTCTGTACTTTCGTCGAATGGAAAAATTTGGTATTCCTGTCCCCCCACCTCAACCAGTTAATGCGCGATCTCATCGCCCAATATTGCTCTTCTTGCTGCCATAGAGATTGTATTTCTTCTTTCAGTTTTTTGATTGTTGCTTGACCATTATTAACATTTGAGCGATTCATAATGCACTGGAGTTCCTGTTGTAACAGGTTTTCGATCCAGGGATGCAAATTGGAGATGGGAAGAGTCCCATTTACCAAAAAGCTTCAAAAATGAAGGACTTATAACGCTTTTGTTTGGGACCATCTAGAAGGGGATTGTGGTCATAGTACATAACAATAACTGTCGAGGCGTTCTTTGACTTCATTATCCCCCGTTTACCCAAGTGAAAGCGCAGCCCTTACTATGAACATCCATTAACGGGAATCAGCAATTTTTTTTCCGACCTTTTCCCGATGATACATGATCTCATTGAAATCACCTATACATATCCATGGCAAGGTATTATAGGAACTGATTTGCCTTAACTCTTGTTGTGGATAATCATTCCGATACCAATTTTCTGGATTTTTTTCCATAAAATGATGTATCCATAATATATATATATATATATTCTTAATTGCGTATTTCTAATTCATTGGAAGGTTGTGATTATCTGATTGACTTATCCTTTTTATTAATATAGGTGAAGAGTCTAATGTTTTGTTACTTCTTCATATGATAAATCAAATCTTTTAAAATATGCCTGGTTTTGACCCCAAAAAAATGCATAAAATTTACACTCACATAGTCTTGGGATGTTGTAATCATACCATTTTGATGTATCCATAATATATATATATATATATTCTTAATTACGTATTTCTAATTCATTGGGTTGCGATTATCTGATTGACTTATCCTTTTTATTAATATAGGTGAAGAGTCTAAGATAAATCAAATCTAAAATCCTGTTTTGTAGCCTAAATTATAACTGTATAACCATAGATCATAACGACTTATGTATATATTTTAAGATAAAATCTAAAACTGATGATTATTTAAAAAAAGATTATTTTCTAAAAATTTGGTTTGTTCTTTGTATATGTATTCTAAGTAGTGGATATTATATCAACTTACTTGTTCCATTTAATATATAATGTCACAATTATGGGCATCCTCAATTATATTCCTCATTGTTGCCCACTTAGAATGTAAATATCGGAGGGTAAGAGTTATACTTGGCACAAAAACATCGAATAACAAATTATTATTAAAAAAAAAAAACACGGGATTTTCTTGCACTTTACATATTTGTAATTTTCATTCACTTATAAATTTAAACTTTTAGATTAGACTTTTTAGCACGCATTTAAGCAATGAAGAGACATACGGCAAAATGGGAAAAAAAGCAAAGATTATTCATAGCACAGAAAAAAGAAAAGAAAAGAAAAAAAAGGAACAATTCAAGATACATTAATTGAGCTTTATAATTAATAGGCCTTGTCAATTGCAAAAGTCAAGCACATTTTGAAGGCCCTTCTAAAGACTCATTTCTTCACAAATGCGATAATTAATCAATTAGGTCATGGGTTCACTATAATCAATCATATGTATAATATCTCCCAACCATGGTTTATATGTGAAGTCAGTCTTTCTTTTTCCCTTTTAAGTTACATTCACCTCCCAGTCATTAGGGGCAAAAAAGAAGCCATAGATAATTAACTTAGTAATTATTTCCAAATTAGATTAAAAAATTCAGAGATATTTTATAATTCAAGATTCTGCAAGATATAAAACCATACCAGTTAATTTTATCGAGTAACAATTAAATCTTTATTACTAAGCCATTGAAAGCGAATACGCAGAAAATATAATTACGCATTCTTTGTGAATATAGAAGAGATCTAAAATATGATCGTTTTCTATAAATTGGCTTTCCTTCCGTCCTTTACATTTGACTCGCAAATCAGCTGACGTACAACGGTCACTTCTCTCTCTTCTCTCCATCTCTCTGTTTTGGACTGGAGAGCAACGAGAAACAGAGACGCCTACGTTCTCTCTGTGCTCTGTCTCTCTCCGTTGAAGCTCTAGGGGGTTTATCGAATTGCAGAGCGACGAGATCTTTGTCGATGGCATTGTGAATTGGTGAGTGCTTTCTCTCTCCAGTCACCGTATCTCTGTGGTGTGCGATTGTCTCTGCTCTCTCTCGTAAATGTTAACGACTCAATCGGCATGTGATCATCCAATTGATTCCTCTGTTCTCCTGTTCTCTGTTCTCTGTCTGCAGCTAATCTCAAGTTCTCGTCCAATAATTTTCTCAAAAGATCCGATCAAGAATCGCTCCACATCTCTCTTTCTCTCTCTAGAATTGCTCTGAAATTTTCCCGCAACCTCTTCTCGTGACTTTTTTTTCCTTCCATTGGTTTTTTCTCCGAGTTCGTCTGGATATTGACATTCCGGGGTGACTCTCAATTGCGTCCTTCGACTCATCAAGATGGATGTTCTTATAGGGCAACGCATAAGATGGAAGAAAGAAACAAACCAAGAAAGTAGAGTGAGGATGTTGTTCAAGGAGGAGCCCTCCTCTAATCTTTAAAACTTCTTTCCTTTTCTCTTCTTGTTTTATACCATGTCATCCATCTTTTAGGCGTCGATCATTCAGAGGAAATTCTTCATTGAGGTTGTACCTGAAAGTGATACAGTACTATCGCTCTACTGTTTGAAACATTCAACCAACTTCAACTGTCTTGAATCTTGGGGTTCTTCTCCGTTGGTGTCTGCATCTGGTTTTCCCATTAGTCTTCAGAAAATCAAGATCCTTTTCGGATTCTGTCTTTTATTACGCATACAAAATATCTTTGAAGCCAAGGTGTGGGTTGACTTTTATAATATCTTTCAAGCAGGATTAACATGCAAGTTATTTTAAATCAGTTATAATGAAGAATGCTTTTTGCCCTCTTTCGTTTTCAATTTCTCGTCTCTCTATTAGCAAGAACTCTTGCTCTAATCTGTACAGGTCAATTATTCTTTTATAAATGGTTCCATATCTGTTTTGTTGCAGGATTAGTACCAAAAAAAAAAAAAAATCAAAAACTCCGAGACATGGGTCATCGCAAATTAGCTTTAGAGCTTATTCCCAACGAGAAAGCACGGAGGATCGCCTACGAGAAGAGGAAAAAGAACATCATGAAGAAGGCCCGAGAGTTCGCCACCCTATGCGACCTAGACACGTGCATGATTATCTATGGCCCCACGGGATCTGGCACCGCCACCGAGCCCGAGGTCTGGCCCGCAAGCCCTGGGGAGGTCAAGCGCATTATCGAGCGATACATGAAAGAAGGGGCGGACCGCTGTGCCAAGAGGACGGTTAGGCTGCCCGAGTTCTTTGCGAACCGGGAGAGGAAGGTCAACGCCGAGCTCACCGAGGCTCGGCCGGCGAACCGGAAGGCCAACTATCCGGTCTCGGAGTCGTTGATTGCGGGCCTATCCAAAGAGGACCTGAAGAAGCTACTGAACTCCCTGGGGCACAAGCTCGAGGCGGCCAAGGCGAGGCTGGCCGTGATGAAAGAGGACGCAGTGAGGACATCATCGAGCCATATGAATGATCGTCAGGTCCATGCTAACGAGCGTATTTATGATCAACATCAAATGCAGGGCCCGTTTCAGGATCACTCGTTGTCTGAAGGTACTCCGAGCTTCAGGGCGTGCTACAACGCGTCGATGGTCCAGCCGGCCCACCCCAGTGCTGCTCTCGGTGACGCAGGGCGACCCGTTCCTGACCTGAATGATGCAGGCTCGTTTCAGGATCACTGGTCGCCGGAAGGTACTCCGAGCTCCAGGGCGTGCAACGATGCGTCGATGGTCCAGCCGGCCCACCCCCGTGCTGCTCTCCGTGATGCAGGGCGACCCGTTCCTGACCTGAATGATGCAGGCTCGTTTCAGGATCACTCGTCGCCGGAAGGTACTCCGAGCTCCAGGGCGTGCAACGATGCGTCGATGGTCCAGCCGGCCCACCCCCATGCTGCTCTCGGTGACGCAAGGCGACCCGTTCCTGACCTGAATGATGCAGGCTCTTTTCAGGATCACTCGTCGCCGGAAGGTACTCCGAGCTCCAGGGCATGCAACGATGTGTCGATGGTCCAGCCGGCCCACCCCCGTGCTGTTCTCCGTGATGCAGGGCGACCCGTTCCTGACCTGAATGATGCAGGCTCGTTTCAGGATCACTTGTCGCCGGAAGGTACTCCGAGCTCCAGGGCATGCAACGATGCGTCGATGGTCCAGCCGGCCCACCCCCGTGCTGCTCTCGGTGATGCAGGGCGACCCGTTCCTGACCTGAATGATGCAGGTTCTCCATGCATTATTGCCTGATATTAGCTTTTTTTTCTTTACTGCATTAAGGTTGGTTTCTTCCATTAGGGGCGAAATACTACGTTTCCTCTCCTCATTGAATTGTTCATCTTGGCAATTGAGGAGCCTTGTAATTTTTTTTTTTTTTTCCGGATGTCCAAAAAGATTGACAAAAAAGGAAAAAATAAATAAAATTTGGCCGGTTGTAGTTTTACTACACGAAATCGCTGATGGTGCTATTCTAATATGTTGCCCTTATTTATTTATCTATTTGTATATTTTGTAATAAACATAGGCATATCAACTGTTCATATCATAAGGTTCCCCGAACTTTGTATGTCATTCTTGTTGAACTAAAATTCTCTGTGCATCGAAAACACTCATTTTCAGATGAAACAGGAGAAAAAAAACAGAGGCAATGGAGTCAATTGCAGATCTGCATTGCGATGGACCATTCTATTTCACACTTCAAGCGTATAATATTTCACGACAATATAGTTGAATTCATGGATCATATGTGCTTGTATTTTTGCAACAAAAGGAGTGTAGTCATTAGAGTTAATTCTTGATATGTGATAAATCGAATCTCAAGTGCTCATTCCCAATAATCTATGTGGAAATTTAATTGGGAAAACAAATGGGGACTAGAAATATTCAAACTCAAGACCTATAGCTCTAATATCATGAGAAATTTTGTGGAACCACTGTCAATTGCTCTAAAAGCTTAAACTGTTATATGAATGCATAATATATTATTAAAAAAATTTAACAATTTGCTTTGGAACCACCAATTCGGTCAACATATAGGTAGATATAAAGGCTTCGAAGGACAAAGATAAGCATAACACGGCGTAATCTTCTGGCGACGGAAGTTCCCGATGAGACTGGCACACACCCCATTGCCTGGTATATGCAAGAGGGTTCGAGATCATAGAACCAATGCATACCTCAGGAACTGAGAGCTGTAGAGGTATGAGTCTTCTTCCAATTATTTACAGAGTTTCCTAATGCGAATCCTCACCGGTCAAACTCGGGCAGCAAGCCAAAAGAGAGAATGAGATGCTGCAGCGAAAGCAACCATCTTCCTAGAATGCAATGCCCCGAGATAAATGATTAGCTGAAACAACATTTGTGTAGTTATAAGTTGTCGCCGAGACGATAGCTTCTTTCACATCACCTTCTGCAGCTCTAATTATTCCAGTAACACGGACCATGGCAAGAGCAAGCGATATTTTCCAGAACTATTCCGGCATCAGAGATGGAAAATAAGCGCAGTTGATGAAACCGGCTCTAGTCAGAATGGAGCTGACGATGACCACCTTCTGCACACAGCTCAGACTACGTATGGTCCTACAAGTCTCTGAGCTCTGCTTAAAGCATGGATGTAATCGACCCGAAGTTACCGAGGAGTATGTCCGAATGAGCGGTGATTGCAGCTTTTTATGGTGATCGGCGAGTGACTTCATGCTCGGCTGATTGCAAGCAGCGAAGATAGTGAAGAGGGAGGAGCAGGAGGAGGAGCAAGAGCAATACGAGAGACGGGTTGATGACTTTGGGCTCGATGGGCCGAGGAAGATCGGTCGTTCAGTGGAACCAGAGGGCTTAGTGCCAGTGGAAGCCCGTCTTTCGGTCAATTTCTTGAGTGCTAGCCCTCATAAAAGAATATTTTCATCAAATTAATTGGTACTTATGGTTCGGTTCGGTATGGATTAGGGGTGAGCATGGTTCTAGGATAAAATCTGGAATTGAGAATCGGACCAGTGGGAGCGTATAGGTTTTAGGTTCAAAGGTATACATGGTAGGTTTCAAACTTCAAAAGATAATGAACCTATTTTGACGGGGAGGTTGTAGGCTTTTGGTTGGAGGAACTTGGAATATGGAATATGGGATAAGTTTTACTGTTTTTCTTAGTTCATGTATTCACGCGATCTTGCAACATTTCATACCGTTCAATGATGAATATATAATCCGGAAGCATTAGTTTGAGCTTCTATATTATGAATGAAACTTTTACTTTATTAATGTTCATATTTTCTATGTGTCTTTATGGTCAGTGAATTATAATAGTTATCATTAAATATTTTAATTCACTACAATTGTTCAATTAATAATATAAGTGAAACCTAGGTAGACCTTAGAATTAATTCCGGAACCTGGGATGGGATAGGTTCCAAATTCTGGGGCATGCAAAGTAAGTTCTAGATTCTAAAAAATGAATAACTTGGTCCAATGGGTAGGTTGGAACCTATATGGAACCTGAAACTACTAATATGTAATATCGATTTTCAAGAAACCCAAATTGAATCATTTGAATGTACCTTATCTTTGAACCAAACCACAACCCAACTCAATTATAACTCGAACCAATGACTAGGTTTAGTTCGGTTTGGTCAAGTTTGGTATTTTTTTTTTCTTTTTTATAATATTAAGAAGAAGATTCGGTGAAAAAAGGAGAGAAATAAATTGTTATATTAAGAAAATGAATGATTTTCAGTTTGGTTCAATGAACAGAACTATCCAAACTAGAATAAATAAATAAATAAATAAGCAGTTATTATTTCATTATTTCGATTCGATTTCAATTTCAATTCAGTTTTTCAATTTGTTTCTAACAGCCCTAATTTAACAGATAGCTATTTGAGCCAACAAATTCTTGCCTAGATTAACATTCACATAAATTGAGTCCGTCAAAACTGTCTATCATATGGATTCCACATGATCACCATTTGTGATCGCATCATATTCATGAATTTGAGTCTATGCAAGAATTTCTCCTTTGAGTCTCATGCCACATTGACTTCCACATAATCGGCTTTTGCGATTGCAATGGTTTCATAAACATGGGTCTAGGCCAGAACTTCTCCTATGAGTCTCACGCCACGTCAGCCACAAGCGGCTACGGTCGCAGCAGGCTTATCGGACCGCCCCCTCTTCTCAAAGAGAAAAGGACCACAATAATCACGACTCTCGAAGAAATTGACCACCGTCGCAAGGTGATCTTGCTTTGGATTCTCCAAGCCTTGCGTGGCCACAGCGTCGTGTCCATTGTCAGCTTGCAAGCAGCATCAAGCTGAGATGGCGTGGCGTTCATCATCGCCTCACAAGCCACAGGCAAATCCCTTAATTGGCGCCTCAATTATCGCTTAGTTTCTAGACCTCTAATATGGGACTGAGAGAGACGGACCATGTCGCAACCTGAATTTTCCATACAACTTGAACTGCAAATTAATAAATAATTTAGCCCCAAATGATGTACACAGTCGAGACTCCAGGCAGAGGAGATAGTTCCCCACTCTTGCTGTGCACTCTAATTCCATCCTCAAAGATCTCTTTCAAAAGCTCTAATCCAAATATTCTTGAAGTCCAAACTCGACAAATTTATAAAGTATTCTATGATGAGCCTAAACTCAATAAATGAAATTGCTAGATGTAGAGCAAGAGATCATTTTAATCAGCTTAATAATAATGTGATGAATAACTTGCATAACATTTTGAGGAATCATTATAATTCAAAACATGTCAATCATTCATTTGATAAGAATACGATATATATCAACCTTATTTCTTAATTATTTTTTTTACACACTCATAATAAAGTAATATGATTACCTGCCAAATACAATATTGTAATTTCTACGAGTCAAGTACCCATGACTTGATCCCAACTAACATGTCAATCATTTCATCTTTGGTAAGCATGCATCATAACATAGATTCACGAACATGTCAAGAACTCACAAATTCCACTACAAGTCAAAAGCCCCCCGGCCTATAAATGCTCCCATTTCCTATTATCAGGTGATGACTCCCTCCCTTGCTCGTCTTCTTGAATTTCTCTTAGTTTGATCAGGGTCGTTGCATTTCTTCTCTTGGCGTGTTTTCCTCTATCGTCGTAGGCACCGAGATTCTCGTGCTCCAGAGGCAAGTTCCCGATGGCCTCGCTTTGAATTTCAAGTAGAAAAAAGCATGTTAGAATGTTTTTAAGTGGGTAATCATAAAGCTAACATACACAAGCAAAGACATTGATCGGATGGGACCTCAATCTTAATCACTTCATCCATATTCGGAGGACGACTTTGGGAGCAAAAAACGACTGTAAGGTTACCAAGGATCGCGTAAAGGACCGTTTGCTTTCATGGCCTGCCGATCATCATTTAGACGTCTTTGTCAGTGTGCAATTATGAAACAAGCGAAGGGGAGGTGCGGACAGCTGTCGATCCTCTGTCTGACCCAAGCAACTCCATCCGTCTCGATTCAATGAGACCAGGACTGAAACGTGTCTAAGGAACACTACTTGAGTAGTACTCTTTATCGTTGAGTTGTACTATTTATAGGAAATCAACAAGAAGAGGACAGGCTCACCCACTTCTACTTGAGTAGTATTCTTTATTGTTGAGTTGTACTATTTATAGGAAACCCACCTGCATCTACAGTCACAAATTTTGGAATTCTATATGGAAATATTTCCATGTGAGACTCGTTTTAGCTTGATGGAGCCCGTCGGAGTACCATAAGGTATCAATACAGACCTGCAAAATGGTCGGACCGATACATACTTGCAATGTCCCCGGCACTCGAAGCTCTCTCTTTGGGGAAAGCACGTATGAGTTCTGCTTCTTCATTCGGTCCTCGGCTAGAAGTTTCGCCGAGTTGGTGATTATAGACCTAAGCAAATTGCGTGCGACATGTTCAGGCGATGGCATGAGTACGTCCACTGCGTCCATCCTGGTGACGGATTTCTTGAGACAACAAATTGAAATGAATGGTTAGAGCATAAATTTACATTGTCTTGCCAGTCTACCAAGGATTTTACATTCATGGAAGGGATGGACCGTTCGAATTAATATCAAAGTCCAAGTAATGTCCATAAGCCATATAGCATAAATTCAAATGAAGTTGATATCCTTGCTTCTCCATTACATAATCATCTTCGTACTGAGCCTCATTTTCTCCTCAGTTTACCGAGCAAAAATGCAAGACTAGTACCGGCCACGCGACCAAGCTAACGGTAGCTCTGGTTTCTCTTCGCCATATCTCCAATGTCCTAGAGGGTCTTGGAAGCTATAGCTGCTTCTCTTCAATGAGCCCCCACACCGGCACTAAAAACACGGACGCTTTTGACAGCGCAATTTTTTGGTCTGCTGCTGAACATAATCGGTTTACGAATTTGCTTGATGCTTCCATGTTCAAATATCGAATCACACACACACATGGGCAAAAGATCGATTATGCTTTAGCCTCTTTCTTTCAACTGAAAGCTATATTTCTAGCGTCATTTTAATTGCTGTTGCAGTTACGATGACATTTCCATTACTGTCGTGACTGTTTGAGTGCAGATATGCAGGTGCCATGTGGGGCATGCGATCATCCAAGCGGGACCTTTCCACGGATTCTCGGGCATCTGTTTCAGACGCACGCTGAGCGCGACCATCTGCTCAAAGACCGAACCCGATGCGGTGTAAAATTTCAAGACGATTTAGGGTCACTTAGGCGTATCATGCTGTGTGGTTTCCATCTGGTGATACTGATGGTGGGGGATATGCTCCCGCCCATCACGAGTGCCCGGGCCCCGTTAGTGCGTTTCATTTCGCTGCCTCCGAGCACATGCTATCCTATCATCGCTGTAGAAAACCAGCATATAGCTTCCATTGAGGATGCGAACATCAAAGATAGAGAGAGAAAGAAAGAGAGAAGAGAGAGAAGTGGGCATTAGTCTATTCATTTCAACACCATCACCCACCACCAACGCCAAAGAAGCGAAGCAAAACACATGCCTCGCCACCTCCACCACCACGTCCACCTCCACCACCACCACCACCCCCACGACCCATACATTATACCCTCCCCACGCTCTCATCATTATCACCCTGCATGAAAAATCTGCAGGCAGAATCTCAACAGTAGCGAAACCAAAACAGAAAGAAAGATTCTTCATCTCCACGGCCCAAATCCTCCCTTAAAAATCCCTCCATCGCTGACGTCACCGACCTTTCTTCTTTTTTCTCCTCCTCCTCGTGGACCCCGTTTCCCATCCCTCGTCTGCAGTTCTTCTTTTCCCCCTCGCTCCCTCTTCCTCCACTCATCATGAAAACCCCCCACACCTCACGATTTTCTTTTCTCGGTCCCCCTTTTTGTCTTGTGGACTAGGAAAATTCATATGTTTTTCCCCAGAAAATCTGGGATTTTCTCTCCTCCTCCATCCATTTCTTTTTTTTTCCTTTTCCCCTCTCTCTCTATCTTGAGCCCTTTGCGAAAAAGAAATATATAACAATCTGGAATCCATTCCATTTCTCGACAGAAATCTTTTGACCTCCCAAGTGTGGGGTTCAACTTTTGCCCATCAAGAAAACACAGAAGAGGACGTCACATCCAACAGATCTCCATCCTCGGCAACTTCTCTCTCTCTCCATCCGGTTGACATCTTGAGACAAAGTGATGTCCTGTTCCAAGAGCATCATGAGATTCACACATCTTCGTTTATCTGATTAAAGCAAATCACACACGCACACCCCCCCTCACTTCGTTGTCTTCGGAGGGGGGGGGGGGCTACATGTTGTTTTCAGTCCACATATAATGACAGACATCAAAGATCGAAAGATCTTAGGCAAGCGTGTATCTTATGGGCTTCACTGTTTCGGCCACGAGCTTCTTTCTTTTATTCACAATCAATCAATTATCCGGGTCACATCATTTACGAACAGTACAGACGGGACACCTAGTTTTCATGATATTGTAACTACGCAAATCTTGAATCCTCAGCGTGATGTTGAAAATGAAAAAGAGAGAGCATTGCACGGTTTCAGAAGCAGCAGCAGCATGAGGATAACTCTCTTCGTCCTCCACATGTCATGACATAAAGCAAATGCCCTCTATTAATCCTTTCACATACGTATGAACTTAGCTGCATAATTAGCCGATTTCGTTCGAACAAGAGTGCCTAAGATAACCGAGTTTTTCAAAAAATCTATAATGTTTCTACGAAAGAGACCGCGTCTCTCCAACATTTCACGTGCGAACTTGACTAAGCATTGACGCAACACGAGAGGTCGGCAATCACCACCTCCCAAACGAAGGTGTGGTCGAAACATCGTTTGTTTAACACGTGGTGATAAGAGATAAATGTGTGGTTAAGAAATGATGGAATTGACCGGGCGTGCCTAAGAACATTGCAGGCGATTGATGGGACACAACAGAGTACGGAACCAGGTCGACGGATTTCGGGGGGAAGATGAATTGCTCCTCTCTCAAGGACCAAATTCAGAGGCATTGCTCCCTCAACGGAGGATTTTCTATGGCCAAAACTACCCTGTCTACCACCTAATGTTCAAGTCTTCAGGAGGAAATTGCCCTTGTGGTTCTGAAATCGCCGAGGCCCCATGCCTTGTTTGCCCCCAAGAAGGTGCAAAAGCACGGCAAATTATAGCTAACGAAAATACTTAGTCGATAGAGAAATATTACTTAGTTTAACATCATCATAAATATTGAAAGCATGGGCCTCATGGTAGAATCAATATGATCAATGATTATGATGGCGTTGCTTCATATAAATTAATATATATAATAACTTCTCCTTAATCAATACATAATACAGAAAGACGGTATCAATTTTACTTATGGACAAAGAAGTAAGTTTTATTTTCATAAGTAGAGGGTAACGAGTAGATATACGTCGTTTCTACGACCCTTGCTGCTTTGCCTTTTTGAAGACCAATTTAGGCAGTCGAATGATTAAACTATATGGTATGCATGACCTTCTCAAGTACAGACTACACAGAGTGATCATCTCCTTTCTACGGGAACAGGCAAGAAAAGTAATAAACATTGGTTTCCCTCCGCACGGTTCTGCACCTTCCTGTCACTAAATAATAAGGCCCAGATTTTTATATTATCGACATGATACACGTCCTTATTGATATGGCAATCCCTTCGTTCCACCCACATCGGATAATTATAGAGTCGCGTGTATCCATGACTCTTGAGGGTGTCTCGGAGGGGGCTAGAAAATCTCTCGTTTCTTGAGACGAAAACCGCTTTTGAAACGAGGATTTGGGTGCCTTTTCCTATTCATTATGCAAATGCTGGTCTTATCAGGATCGTATCCAAACCCAACTAAACTATAAAACACGCGAGAACACGCACTTGTCGCTCGAAACGCAAGGCTTCTTGAAGAAAAGATTGAAAACAATTATGCCCACGGTAATGGATGTAACCACTATACAACTAGAGGCTTTTAAGAGGTCCGGTGGAGTTAGGCAGGATTCAAATTGTCGACACTCCTATGTAAGAAGCACGAGAAGATTGAGGTCATCTAAATAGGAATTTTCCCCAACCCTATCTAGCCAGATTTTCAACAAGATTTAGCAACTATAGATAGAGGAGCCAGTCTAAATAAAAAGGACGGTGCGAACGACATTACCCCCCTTTTTTTAATCAGGGCTAGCTAATTGTTACTAGTGCCCATGTGTCTACCAAACCAAGATACTAAAAAAATGCGAGGTGACCTAATGCAAACTAGACACCTAGACGAATGTGGACCTTTTAGGGGAGTCGAACTTAATAAAGTGTCGAGTTTATTACCCCCTCACAGGATATATATCCCAGGCAAGAATGTGCTCCAAATTCCAATTATGGTCCAAAATTGCAGTTATGTACTATTATTGCTGTGCACGTACCATGTCGCTGCGGGAGGAAGGTAATCAGAATAAGAACTGATGGTGCTGTGACGGATGGTGGTGGGTGGGCGACAGGGTCGAGCCCTCAGACGTCGATATCTCGGGCTCTTCGACCTGGTACTCCATGTTCACCCCGAATAACCTCAGCAGCCCTTTTGAATTCCCCGGTCGTCTGCCGTCGGACCCTGAAAAATTACACATTTCATGGACGTGCACATGATAAGTCGTTTGGCTCTCCGAAATCACGGTGCGAGGAGTTCTTGATCGTATTTAAAATGCATATATATCACGAGACATAAAACAATTTATGGGGTGAAACTTGACGAAATGAACACTAATCTTAGCGGATTTAAAAATTCTGCTGATGAAAGCCACTCATCAGTGGTGGATGCACATGGACATCTGAAATTCGAAAAGTTATTTTAGATTGACTGCAGCCATGCATTAAAGGCAGTCGACACAGATATTTATTTATTAAGCAAAAACCCATTTTAAAACCCAAGAAACATTTTAAAGAAAAAAGGAAGGAGAAAAGGTAAAAAGAAGAGAAAGACAAGTTGGGTTGGACAATGTCAAACCCACCATCGCTATACCTGCATGAGGACAGTCTGGTCGGTATGGCATAGGAGGCCCATCATCTCCCTGGTGCGTAGGGTAAGCGTAATTCGGATGGTGATGCGATTGCTGAGGATGATGGTGATGGTGGTGCTCCGAGTCCGAGTACAACGCCCTCCTCCTCCCCCACCCGTCGCCGCCTCGGCCGCCCTCCTGAGCAGCCGCCGCCGCCGCCCCACGCCGCCTCCACCCGATGAAGATCCTCTCGCCGTTCGCGCGGTGGCGCTCGAAGAAGACGACGTCGCCGGCGTCAAGCCTCTTCTCTTTCACGTAACGGCTCCACCCTTTGGTCAGCACGTAGCTCTGGCTGCTACTCCAGTACGAATACCTGAAGCAAAATAATTTAAAAAAAAAATGATAGCGAACACATTAAATATAAAATAAAATAAATAAGGAAAAGTCTTGGTCTATGTAAATATCTATGTAATCATGCGTCCCCCCATTTCGTAGAAGTGCACTGTCATGTAACGTGTTAAGGTGGCTTGCGGAGAATCTTTTCTACTATTCGCCATGCACACAACGATAATTAATGTACGAATTTTCCATCTCCAACCAGAATTAGTGCGAAAATGACAAAGAAAAGCGAAAGAAAAGTCTTTGCAACGCGTTTTGACTTGTCCAAATTGCTGGAAAAAAGGGGCCGGCCGAGGACTAAGAGCATGAAGAATTTACCTGAATCTCCAGAACTTGCCTGACTCGTCCTCGAAGCTCAAGAGCAGCCCCTTGTCGACCGAGTCGCCGCCCAGCGGGAAGTACTTCTCGGCGTGCTGCTTCGGTATGACGAGGCGGTTGAGCTTCCCGACGTCGCTCGGCGTCAGCGGCTTCTCGAACAGCACTTCCTTGTCGAGCTCCGACGGCAACCCCCGCCCTTCGCCGTGGCTGTGGCCGACGCCGGCGCCGACGCCGCCACCGTCGATGACTTGCTCGTCGAGATCGTCCTCGTCTTCGCGGTTGAGGTTGAAATTGAGGGTCGTGCTGTTGTGGCCCTGGTGGAAGGTCCAAGGGGCGGTTGAGAATTGGTGGTGGTGTGGTTTGGAAGGCGATGAAGAAGGAATGTCCATGAAGGGCTGCTGTTGGTGGTGGTGGTGGAGGTGGTGGTGATGGTGGTTTTGAGAGTTAGGCCACCACAGTGTTTCTGGAAGGTCTTGAGAGAAATGGTTTATGGACATTTTAGAGAGGGGGAGGGGAGGGGAAGAGGGAGAGGGAGAGGGAGAGCGAGAGCGAAAGGGAGAGAAAATGGTGTAATTTGCTATGGAAAAGATGGGGAGAGGAGGGAGAGAGACGTGATGATGATGCCTTTTTATGCGGAATCTGTGGAAACTATTTGACGTAGAAAGATATGACATCTTTCCAATTTGAGTGAAAGTGTCTGTATTTTTGTGCTTTTCTTTGTTTTCTTTGGATTTATTTATTAGACATTGCGTATAGCATTGGCATAAGACACATCAGATAACCACGGCCACGGTAGAAGTGCTCATATGGTTTTGAAGTTCTGTCTCGGAAATCATGGATTCATTTATCATTTTTGATCTTGTACTTGGATACCACAACAAATTGAAGTGCTTTCTCAAATTCTATTATCCCGTAAAGGCAAATTATTTTTGTCTTTGACCAAATCGAAAAAGTGAATTTACTTTGATGCATGGTCATGATCTAATTCCATCTTATTGCAACACCAAAAGGTGAAGGTGGATCTATTTAGAATTAAGTTAGTGTACGGAATTGAGTAGAGGAGAAATGGTTTTCATTTGAGCAGGCTCGAATTTGGTCGATGGGTATTTATCTATAAAATAATTTATTGCAATTCGGGATAAATGGTCTACCTATTTTGCGGCAATGCTGGCGATAGTGGGATTTTTTTAATTGACAATTTGGCAGAGAATCTCCTTTGAAAGAGAGTGCAATTGTTATTGTCTTCGTAAAATGCACATGTGCTCTTCTTTATTGACCAATTCCATCTTTTTCAGTTGCTTCATCTATATTTTAAGCCTAGGGATTCAATGATACGTACTATACATTAAGGCGACGCAAGAAAGATATTACCAATGAGTCAGAATCAGTACATGCATCATCTTCAATATCATGAATCTTTGGAAAAAGAGATGTTGGATGTTTCTGGACGTCCCATGTTACTGAGGGCAAAATAAAATGGATGTGGGCCATCGCTGCTTAATGATAAACTAATTGCAATGAAAAGGATCAAGTCTTATCGGCCACCAATTTCTTAACATTTTTCATGATGCATGTATGTGAGGCAATTGAGACAGAATCGGATTTGGTAGGTTCAAAGACTTTCGAATGCTTCCGTATATGAGAGATAAGGATAATGGGTGACCCGTAAAGGGAGACTTCAGATGCTATCTTGAGGCAGAGACGAGAGGCTAGCGAAGCTGCAACAAGATGTTCATGAATTCACATGAGAAAGATCAGTACCAAGACTATTCTTCATGCAAAATTTGGAAAAGCATATGGGTTTTGTGCGCGTTTGTTTACACACACAAACAGAGAGAGAGAGAGATTTTAAGGATTAGGGTTTGGTGCATGTTTGCTTGGTGCTGGGATGTTTAACGAATCAAGTTAAACGGGATGATGTGATGTGGTTGAATCTAGACCTTTTTTGTTTGATTGCTAATGCTTTAAAAGTTTTGAGAGCTTATGAATTGAAAATACAAGTTTACACCGCAAATTTATAGTACTCTGTGCCTAAAGAGAACCCTTTACAGACAACTTTCGACATAGAAAAAGAAGTGGAAAAAAATTGGATGGTGGGTAGCTCTATCTGCCCTAGGCACAAGCGGATCATAGGGGCAAACTAATGACAAACTTCCTAAAAATATACACATGACCATGGGGTGTGGACGTCTCATCTGTGTCTCTTGTTATAGCTCTATGTGCCATCGCAAGGGCCAAAGGATATTTTTCTGAAGACATTAGCTGGATCGTCGACCTTACCAAGAAGTGGTCCTATCCCCAACAATCAGCGAAGACTCTACTCTCGCAAAGGGACGCCACAGAGAGAGAGAGAGAGAGAGAGAGAGAGAGAGAGTAGTATAATGATCACGTGCATGACAGCATCAATGATGTTCGGCCATTCCTAGTTTAATGAAGAAAAAAATCCCTAGAGATACCTTCCCTTTCCAATAAGTAGAAAAAGAATGGGATAAGATCTCCCCAAATTTTGAGAGACGCTGCAAACTTTTATGTTGGGTCGTTCTTACGTGTCTCAATCCTCTCCTCGCACTCCAAATCTCTCTCTCTCTCTCTCTCTCTCTCTCTCCGTCATTTATCTCCATCGCTGATGGGTTCCGTGTCTGTCTGTCTCTCTGGGTGTCACTGTACCGATTCATACATGTTCCATATGACATTATTGTACTTGTATATGGTTAAGTCAGAATTTCTTTCTCCTTTTCTTTTCTCTTTTTAGGGTTTTCCAGAGAGAGAGGTTCAGACAAAAACACCTCGATCTCCAGGTGGATTCAGACACCCTTTTCAAACCCGAGGAGGGGTCGGCCAGTCGTTGTTTAAGTACGTGCATCATAAGGGGAGCACATAATGGAGAGGTTGTTGAGGCTATTGTGTTTTTTTCCTTCCGCAGATCTTAAATTGTTCCTAATGCAGACAAGATGCCTTGTGTCATCTAACTCATCGGCAATTGCATTCCTCTGACATTACAAAAGTTATCTTGCACCTGCTGCTGCCCTTTTCTTTTATCGACCTCATTGCCGTATGTTAGAAGCACAAGATGCCATGTTAAGAAAAAAAACAAATAAAATAATTGAGAGAGAGAGAGAGAGAGAGAGAGACGTAGGAGACCAACGACACTACTGTTAGAGCAAATATCGACTGTATAAAAAACAAAGACTCCTAAAACTCCATCTTCCCATTGACTCAATGTTCCCGAAACCACATTCCCTTACAAGGATTCATGATAATGATTTGATTTCATTAGAAAACGGCTAATAATCTTTTTTTTTTGTTCTTTAATAATTCCTATAAATTGCTCTGATAAAATGCCTCCAAAAGAAAATTTTCTATTCTAATTCATCTTGAAACTAGTGGAATGAGATCGCAAATTGAACCAAATTTTCTAATTTCAAGGAGCGAGAATACCCCAGTTCCATGTATAACATGTGCTCAAACGATCTAAATCATACAGGACTTTTTAAAGTGAAATCATGAGTCTAGTATGTAAGAGATACTTCTTTCTCATCCCTAGCATGTGGGGACAATAGTCTCATGTGATATATTGGTAACTAGAATAGTTAGCTTCCATATGCTAATGCAATGTTTGCCTCGTATCAAATTGGGCATTTGATCAAGCGAAGATCGTACACATGAAAGCACATACCTGTCCTTGTCCTTAGAGATCTTCATATTAACATTTAATCGTACTTCGCTACGAGAGTACCCACAGTTCTCGAATAATGTAAACAATGACAGACACATACGATCGATTCATCGCCCGCCGGAAAAGAAGAAAACATTTACTGCTACATGATAGGAACATTTAATAATTAGCGATGCCGAAACCTGGAATTTTGTATTGCTTTTCGGAAAAGTTGTTGTTTGGGCAAGTAGAGGATTCCATGAACTTAAAGAAAACCTGTTTCGAGGGAAAAGGAATCTGCCGAGCAAGTAGTGGAGGCAGGCTTTTGTATTTTATCCCGAATTGATTACGCCTCCATTTAAACTATCGATTATCGTGTGCTGAGGAATAGATGACAGCTGCATGAGGTGTCCAAAAGGAAAGCGAAGAGCGACCGAAGGGAGGGTCTACCATGCAAACAAGGGTTAATTATTTCCATATCCGGAGTTTTTCATTTCCCCAGGCGGACGCCTTCTCACCTGGTTTGATTATGATCATTGGACCGATCCGCGAGACTTTCCACGCGCAAAGGGACCGTGTCCACGAGTCTCTTTTTCTGCAGAACGATTAAACAAACTTGCCCCTCGGCGCCCATTTCCAAGAAAAGATGAGCAGGCTAGGGGTGGTGGCTTTTTTAATGGCGATTTAGGTAGGCTGCATGCGCTTCAGATGGGGAGTGTACCAGTCCAATACAGCAAGCAAAAGCACGAAGGTCCCTGAACATGCTCCCTTTTTGGCCAAGAACAATGTATTAAATCCTTGAGGCCGCTACGCATCCGCACATATTCCCAACAGGTGGTTTTAAAAGAACTGGCGGACGGTACATACGAAAGAGTGTATTGTTTATTCAGAAGAATAGTGTCGATCCCCTAACATGGCCCGACATCAGTAGAAAGTTTAGAAGGTATATTCCTCTTACTCCTGGGTTTTTTCCCTTCTCTCCTCTTTAGCCTCTTTTATTTACATCAAGGCGGTTGCCTAATCTCAACCATGGGATGGTCGCCTAATCGATCTTGTGATGATCAAGTTACCTATTTTCTATGAGGTCATGAGGTCGACTCATGCCATAACCAAACCTCTAAATGGCATGCATTGACTGCGACATACCTTATATGAAAAAACTTCTTAACCATTTGTATTTTTGTGAGTTGGGCTCGCCAACTCAATAACTTCTGATCTTATTGGGTTCCATTTAGACATTTGATATTAGGTGTATGATGATTATGGTAACGTTTGTATAAAGAGAATTATCAGTTTTTCCCCTTATAATGAAAGTTGTTTTTCAAAAGTAATTTTAAGCTTTACAGCGATGTAATGATATGGAGGACTGTATATACAAAGACGTAAATCGTGTACAGCGTAAAATTTCCTATAATAGCCGGAGGGAATCTTCGCCGGTTTTTCCTCGTGCTATGAACTAGAGGTCCTTAATACTTTCGCTTTCTATATGTAGATAGATATAGGGTGACCAGACAAGGGGACCCTCGGCCTCGTGTGTATATATTTATTTATTGCAATTACATGCCTCCACATGGACCACACTCGGGTTCAGTTTTCAAATGTAAGTTGATGGAGCCGCTATTTTTGACTTGATTCTTTGGTGGATTTTAAAGGGCATCTTGATTATTTTTTTCTTTGCATCTCGAAAAACCTTTTTGCTTGTACAAAAGCTATATTAATTAATTTAAAATAAGGACACTGCAAATATCATAATTTTGATAGGTCCTTCATTTAAGTGTCATAATCTTTTTTCCGGACCATTTAAGTGCCATAATTTTTAAATTAATCATCCAAGTGCCAAAACATTTAAAAACCTTCAACTAAGTGTAAGAAATCCGATGTGACATAGCACTTGTTATAAATATCTTTAAAAAGTTATGACACTTAAGTGAATATCATATGAAAGTTTTAACACTCAAGTGAAAAAAATGTTATTACCCTCAAGTGAGCACCATAAGAAAGGTATAGCACTTGTAATATCATTTCCTCAATTAATTTTATCATGGAATTTCACTAATAGTGAGTGTTCATTGAACTTAACCCAATCCTTTTCTTTCTACAATGTCAATATAATTTGAAGCAAAATAGCTAAAAAAACTGTCCAGTCAATCCCAAACTTATTGCATGGATGTTAATCTAGTTACAAATATTTTAATTTTGCAAATTTAGTCTTAAATATTTCTATGAAATTTCAATAACATCCTTCCAATCAATTTTTGCTAGAAATACATGGTAATGTGGCTGTAATCGCCATTTGAGTCTCTTCTTGGCATGATTGCCATCTTTGCAATTTCTTGCAAAAATTAGGTAGAAAGAGTACATTGGAATTTTGTGCAAAGATTTAGAACTAATTGGCAAAATCAAAAAGTTTACTGTACAATATGTTTGGGAAAGTTATCCAAAAAGTTACTAACCTATTACACTTTTGCAAATTTAGTTCTAAAGCATAAAGTTTTATACATTTTCATGTTTTGTCAATTAAGTTCATATGATCGATTTTGGTGAGGAATTGCTAACATGGACATGGACATCAATTATTTATGTGGCATGGTTGGCATTGATGTGGAAAATTTTTAATAATATAAAAATTCTTTCTTTTTTCCTTCCTTTTTTTCCCCTTTTCTCTTCTTTCTTATTTTTTTCCTTCTTTCCTTTTTTCCTTTTTCCCTCCATTGGACCTCATTAATGGTCGTCGCCGACCTCCGGCAAGGGCCACCTCTACCGACCATGGGCGGGGAGCAAGGGTCACCCTCGCCTAGGCTAGCAAGGGCCACCCTCCTAGCCCCAGGCTGGGCATCCCCAAGGGTGGTCCCTCACCTAAGGTTGTCAGCCATCAACCAGGGCCCAACAGTGGTCAACAAAGAGAATAAGAAAAAAAATTAAAAATTGAAAGAAAGTATTAAAATTTTGTTAAAAATTATCCACGTTAGTATTAGTCGTGTCATGTAGGATAATTGGCATTTATATTAACAATTTTCAGCCAAAATTACCTGAAGGACTTAATCAACAAAACGTAAAATGGTTTAGGACTCAATTGGCAAATTGAAAAGTTTAGGACTGAATTGATAAAAGTACAATAAGTTTATGATTTTTCGGACAATTGTCCCTAATGGATTTAAAATCGATTCAATAATTTTTTTTCCAAATAGACGATGATTTGACCAAAAATCCAAATGGTGGTAATGCAACAATGACACGGCACTAAAAGTATGAGCCATATATATGTGGAATATAAGAATTTCATTGACAAATTGATGAATCCCTGTCAAAGTGCACAAATCATAATGAAAATTTTAAAAAATTGAAAGATATGTTGAGTGACTAAGGCCCTATTTGATAACATTTCAAACAATGCTCGATTCTATTATTTTGTTCCCAAGAACAAAAAAAGAGCATAAATTCGTTTGATAATTTTTTTTTTATTCCCAAAAACAACAATCCGTTTTCTTGCTCCCGATAATAGATTTGGAACATAATCAAGAAGTAGAAAAAAATTATTTATTATTCTCGGGAATAATTTCATAATCAAGCGCAACTTTTTTTCTTTTTTCTCTTTTCTTTTCTTCTTTTCTCTTATTCTTCCTCCCAACTAGTCATTGGCAACTGTTGTCGCCAACGATTGATTGGGTGAGCTCCGGCGAGCTTGCTAGAGGCTTGCCTAGCCATCATGAGCCTTAGCCTTACCGGTAAATCTAGGCGAGGTTAAGTCTCGCTAGTGGCTAGACAAGGTTCACTGACCAACAAGGCTCAACCTTGCCCAAGCGGCACAAGGTCGGCCTTGTCTTAGCTTAGCGAGGCCCAACCTGATGCATGATGAGGTGAGTGATGGATGCTCCCGCATCACAAACTCATGCTTGAGCCTCACAAATTTGGGTGAAGTCGTGCCTTGCAGATCTGGGTGAGGTTGTGCCTCGCCAATGGCCAAGCGAGCCTTGCCCACCCTAGCGAGCCTCACCTAGATTTAGCAAGGCCAAGGCTCGCGGTGGCCAGGCAAACATCTAGTGACCTCACCCAACCTTGTCCAACTAGCCGTTAGCCATCACTGTGGCCAACAATAGGCCACAAAGAAGAGGAAGAAGAAGAGAAAAGAAAGGAAAAAGAAAAACGAGAAAAAGGAAAAAAAATATAACAAAATTATTTAAAAATTAAAAGAAATAAAACAATTTAAGAATCCTACCAAATGCATTTCTATCTTGAGAATAGAAATTTTGGACAATTACCAAATGTCTTCATATGCTTAGAAATTTGTCCAAGAAATAGAATTAAGAAAAACCATTTCTGATAAAAAAAATGTTCTTGAGAATAGAATGATCACCAAATGCACTCTAATTCACAAATCCATAAAAGTCCAATTATGCCCAATTTCCAATTTTATTTTATTTTTTTGTTTGGATTGTTGGATGTATAGATTTGGGGATAATATATATTTTTTTCTTTTTTGTCTAACAACTAGTCTTTATTTACTAGCTGTAAATATTGAAACCCACCAATGGGGTCTCACAACAAAACATATCTCAAAGGGCTTGTGGAGGGCGGGCGGGAAAATTCTCAGAATAATTTTAAACCTATTATATTAGTATCAATTCAAATCTATACTTTTCAATCAAATCAATTCAATACTAAACTTCTTATGTTTGTGCCAATTGAGCCTATCTAACCAATTTAAGCTGAAAATCATTAATGTGCACAATGACCATTACATGTGGCACCGTTTGTGCTTACTTTGACATTTTTTAATAATTTTTCAAAAATTATAACTTTTCATTAATTTTTCTTTTCTTTTATCCTCAATGTCCAGTGAGGGTCATCGAACCTCATCATCCCCCTTGCTAGCCGCCATGGAGGGTCGTGATCCTCGCCTTGTCTCACCTAAATGTGGGCAAGGTAGAGGCCAATGTGGGCAAGGCTGCCTTGCCAAGGCCTTGCTAGCAGTGGGCAAAGGCGGTCATGGCCTTGCTTGCACCCTCATCTCCCTATCATCTCGACGAGATGGGTTATTGGGTTTTGCACCACAGAGGTGTGTTGCAGAGGATGGAGAGGAGGAAGGAGTGGAGGAAGGAAGCCATAATCATCAGTAGGCTTTTCAAAGCATCGCTCGTAGAGCAACAAGAAGGAGAAAACCTCACTAGCTGCAAGCAAGGTCATAGCTGCCTTTGCCTGTGGCCGTTAGGCCCTATTGAGGTGAGCCACCAGATCTAGGTGAGGCGGCCTCACCTACACCCATCTTTGCCTTTCCAAAGTTTGGGCAACCTAGGCAAGGGCTTTGCAACCCTCACCAATGGCCAGCAAGCTTTGGCGACTCTTATGGACCGTGGAGAAATAAAAAAAAAAAAAGAAAACAAGGAAAAATAAAATAAAATTTAATAAAAATGAAATTTTCAAAAAAAAAAGAAAAAAATTATTAAATAAAATATGCTCATGTCAACTATTTCTGACTTATATTGGCTTAATTGAAAGATTTAAAACTGAATTGATATCAATGTAATAAGTTTGTAATTTTTTTTATGCTTTCTTCGTGGGAAAGCTAGCTAGCTTTGGAAGAGGGCTTCTTGTTGTGAGCCTTTGCAGCCACTCGACTCTGGTCTCTAATACAATGGGCTAAACTTAAATTAGTAAAGAGAAGTAATATATCACGAGGCTCTCCGATAAGTGCGCGCCCTCCCAGACGAACCGAACCTCTATCACGCAATCACCGCTAACCACTAAGCTAATAACTTTCGTATCCTCACTTCTCACATTTCCAAAACCCATGCAATTATTATCCTTATTTTTCGTTGGCTTTCCAGTCGTTGGCTTTCCAGTTGCAACTGAGAGAGAGGGTGTAGATTTTGGAGGTGGAAAATGTAGGATGGTATTTGATGTGGAAAGCTTGAAGTTGTAAGTGGATATAATCTTCCTTCAACGAGAAGTTTACATTAGTTATTTTGTGAAGTGTAATTGTTGCGTTATTCCTTGTGTACATTGCTTCCAAATTAAAGTTCCGTTTGGAGCAGCCTGTAAATAGGCCTTGTGTAGTCTATGATGAGGGTTTCGTGAAGGGAAAATTACCAAAAAAAAATCAAAAAAATCAAAACTTATTATACTTGTATCAATTCAGTTATAAATTTTTCAATTTGGTCAATTTAATGCTAAACTTTTCAACAATCTACCATTATAATTCATCTAGCCAATAATGGGGACAACGGCTATTCTTTGATATATGTCTAGCATTGACATAGACGATTTTTAAATTAAATTTTATATTTATTCTTTTTTCCTTCTTTTATTTTATTTTTCACTGTGGTTGTGATGGTTGCTGGAGCTTGTTGGCCACTGGGTGAGATCATTGTGGTCACAAATGAAGGCTGCCTTGCCTAGATCTAGGCAAGTGGGCATCGCTTGCGATCACAATGGTCTAGGTGAGGCCATGGAGAGGCTTACCTCGCCTATGGTTAGCAAGGCCTCGCCTAGACCATCACAGTCGTGAGCAAGAGACATGACCCTCGCTGGCCACAATGAAAAAAAAAAATAGAAGGAAAAGAGAAAAAAAGGAAAGAGAAAATAAAAATAAAAAATAGAAAAATATTTAACAATTATTTAGGTCAATGTCGATCATTCCATGTAGGATGGACAATGTCTATATAAGTGATTTTCGGCCAAAATCGATGAGATTGAGTTTTTTTTTTTTAAAAAATTCAAAATGTTTAAGATTAAATTGACTAAATTGAAAAATTTACAACTAAATTAGCACAAGTGTAATAGGTTTAGAACTTGTTTGAAAATTATGATGTTTTGCGAACCATGTGTCAATCCTCCTCCTCCTCCTCCTTCTTCTTTTTTTATGTAACCACACTTTAGTTTCCCATTGACTATTATATTCTTCAATTTTCTACACTTTCATATGTTCCTCATTCAGTCAAAACCAAACTCTTTGCTCCGAATCTCGACTGAATCTCTTCCCATCGAAGTCGGGATCCTGCGGCTAGGCGTTCTAATCATTTTTAGACCTTGACTTCAGAATCCAAGATCGAGTTTGTGTTCCTTTCTCGATTTTCATTTTTTTTTTCGTTTAATGCACAAGGACTAAGCTTGTGCCGATGCTTTTGATTTGTTGAAGTCAAGCGACGATCAATGTGGCACGCGCATCGTTTCCCTAACCCGTGTAGATTTTAGCGCAGAGAAACTGGCTTACCCGATGGAACTTAGATTGAAGAAGATGTTGAATGTGGAATATCAACTCCCGGTCGTTTCTAAGGTAGGCACGAAGAATTCGAAAGAGAGACTGTGAAATCACGCGCGATTTCATGTACGCAGGTGCATATCTGGTTGATTAGGAAATGTCAGATATCTTTTTGCAAGGCTAGCGCGGTTGCGATCAGGTGAAGGATGGACCCGTTGAAGCCATCGTTGACTAAGTGTCAATCTCGTAAATCTGGTATGCACGATGTTGACATCAATTCAATCATACACTTTTCAAATCTACTAATTTAGTTCTAAACATTTACTCAAAATACTGATGTGATAGACTACAAATTATCCACATTAGCATGCCACATAGAAAAGCCAGCGATGATTGCCTTATATTGGAATTTTACGTGAATGTTTAAGACTAAAATGGTAAAATCGAAAAATTTATAACTGAATTGACATTCGTTCAAAAGGTTTAAGATAGAAGTCATGCCGCATTTGTGATCCCCCTTTGATCCAAGTTGAAAAGGTTTAGGATAGAAGTCATGTCGCATTTGTGATCCCCCTTCGATCGAAGTTGAAGAGGAAAAGGAATGTCCAGGTCTGGTAAAAACATTCAATTGTAATCACAAAACTCAGTCAGCTAAGAACATAACACTGGTGACTACATCGCTTGTTGCAAAACAAGTTGTAAGGTTGTTGGGGCACAGTGTTGTTGAATTTCATCTTTATTCTTTATTTTATGCTCTTGAATTTCTTGTACCTCTTCTTCTTTTTTTTTTTCTTTTTTTTGTGACGTGAATTCAATGTAGTCAAAACCAAACTCTTCGTTCGAGATCTATCGCCATCAAATTCAAGAGCTTGTGTTTGAGTGCTTGACACATTCCAAACCTCAAATTCATAATCCAAGATCGAGACCGCCCTTCTTTCTTGATTGTCGATCATTTGTCGAACGCACACTAATTGTGGTGGCTCGAAAGTTGTCGATTAGTTGAAGTGAAGCGACAACTGACGGGTACAAGTAATATTTCTCCGACACGAGTGAATTTCAGCGCAATCTACATATACATATACTGTAGCCTCACGTTATTGATTGTAAGACAGAATAGGAAGTCAGGCATCGGTCCTCCCCATGTGTACCACATTCAAACAGCAGCTAGGCACAAAAAATATGTTTTAGTTGGGTCCAATTTGCAGCTGGAGACCACCTGGCCTGCTGATTTTGGGCTGCCAAAAAAATCAATTGGGTTCAATATAAATTTTTTTATTAAAACATTTTTAATCTTTCCATGGCATGGCTACGCGCAACATCTCACTCTCTGGGCCACAAATCCTAAGGAAAGAATATAATAATTAAAAAAAATAAGGCAACGAATAAATAATACATTTGAAAGATTTATACTGAAATTATGAGCAACAATAATGTGTACATATTTGAGAGATTTGTACTGAAGCAATGATCCACAAAAATGTGAATAGAGCGTCGTTCTCGACGATAGTATTGAAAGAAGCTTTAAATGCAAATTTGACATGACTTTGCTTATTGAAGAATGAGATCTAAAAAGATAGAGATTGAAGAGAAAAGCACTAAATTAGTTTAGAGTTGTTCTCGATGATAGAACTGAAAAAGACTTTAAACACGCATTAAATACTATTGTAAAATGAAGCCTCGGGTCATGATCACAAACGACAATATATGAGTTCGTCGTTTATTCAGTGGATTCCAATTTCGTGTCAACGACTTTACTCATCGGAGAATGAGATCTAAAAAGATAGAGATCGAAGGGAAAAGTGTTGAATTAATTGAGGGAAAAGAAAAAGAAAGAAAAAGAGGTCGAGAGAAGAGGCCACGTCATCCCTCTTTTTTCTTCTACCTTCCTCTCTCTCTCTCGCTCTTTTTTATAATCTATTTTGGTACGTGGAGCTGCCAGCGAAAAAATGAACGTGATGCCAAAGGAAAATAAATCGGCACGATCGCGGCAGCCCAAATCGTCCCCTAGCATGCGTGCCGAAATTCGGACGTGGGTCCCGACACGTGTCGAGCAGCGCGTCGGTCTGAGGCGGGCCCCACTAAATCAGGAGAGGCCGGAATTCTGTTCTCTCGTCACTCTTCCTGAGCCTCCCTCCCTTTTTCTTTTATTTCTTCCGTGGGATGGGACGATGGCGCATGCTTTTTCTTCTGACACGAGTTGCGGCGAGGACGACAGCGATAGGACGGTGCGAGAACGTGGGCCGTTCGGTGCGCGTGCTGGCCGGGATGAGGCCACCGCCTGTTCCGTGCGACTCCCTGCTTTCCACGCCGACGACTTCGTGGACCTCCTCTTTTTATCTAGAAGAAAGCATGGGTTTAAGATGGAATCGAAAATTGGACCATACTAACCACGAGAACCTGTCTGAATTCAAGTTTCCATGGTTACCAATCTAGTTTCTATTTCACGAAAAAGAAAAAAGCGGAACCGGTACCATGCGATTTGGATCTCAATAGGAACCGAATTAAGAATTAGGAACTGGAAAACTAGAATAAGAATTGAAGAACCGGGACTTGGAATGGAGATTATAAATTTTAAGTGATGTATATATCTTTTTACATTGTAATTCATTTGTAAATATATTTAACGAGGAGATTATCATAATTTACCGGTTGAAGCAAAACGGATATATATGGTAAAGTTCTCTAATAATTATGTTAGTTTATTTAATAGTAATGTTAGCTTGAAACTATTGTTAAATGATCATCTATGTTTGTTGTTTGTCTTGATTTTAGGTGATTAGAATTTAAAGTTCTACAACTTAGATTTATATCACGTGTTTTGAATGTTTTATTGTTTATTTTATTTCACATGTTTATTTATTTATTTATTTATGGAGTTGTTTCTATTGATAAATGAGGATTTTTGTTGTTGCACTCACTTTTATTTTACTAAATTAAAAAACGAAACAAGAAGAATGAAGTAAAAATGAAACGAAAAGAAAAAAAAAAAAAAAATTGGCATATTCCTTAGTGGATCTTGGAACCAATTAAAAGAGTAGGTTTTAGGGTATGCATGGTTGGCTTTAAGTTTCGAAAACGTGGGAAACAGGTCCAGCAAAATTAGTTTCAAGTTTAAGGTAGAATCTAGATTGACCTAGAGCTACTCACCCCTACTGTTTTCTATCACCTACTATCCATAACTAGTTTGATGTTATCACTTTGTGAACCCTGAGTTTCTCTAACAAAACTGCATGTTCTCATCGTTTCTTCTCGTTCTAATTATTGATTAAGTTTTGATGGGTTGAAACGAGATACGTAGAATCAAAATTTAGTACCGATTAAGCTCGAGTGGAGCTTTAGGGCACCTAGTACTTCAATATGAGATGAATTTGATTGTATTTACTTAGCTTGGCTCGATTATACTCTTGGAGTTCACATATCAATGGAGGACGAAAGTAGACGTAGTTGACAATTATTGGAGTTTAAATTTGAAAAAAGAAAAACAAAAAGAAATCCATTGATTAATTAATTTGCCAATCATCATGATTATCGTAAATTGCAATTTTGTTCATCCATAATAATTTGTGCTCATAGAGTATTTTAATATATATGGATGAATTGTTCATGAATATATATATATATATATATTATGTATGGGTAAAAGTCTGAGGCGGAAGTGTGGTAGAGAGTTTGCTTGATTAATAGTGTAAGCGCACGTTTCTGCATAGTACCGATTCTATGAGCCTAATCCCAAGCGCATTTTTGTGCGAGTACTATATGGGATTGATGTAATTTTGTGCTAGGATATCACAAAAAATCTTAAATTGTTACAAATTTGCGTCATACAAATATTTTAACTCTAAAAAAACCCTAAACTGATATATTTGTAATAAATTTACTATAAACTAATTTTTAATTGCCAAAACATTCAAACTAGTACATTTATGATAAATTAACACTAAACTAACTTTTTAACCATGAAAACTATAATATTTGTGATAAATTTACTTTCCGTTAATTTTCATCATAATGAAAAATCACAAATCAGTACACTTATGGCAAATGAAGAGTAAAACCCAAAATCGATATATCGTCAATTACCACATATTATCCAACTTAGCAATTTAATAGAAAAATTTAATAAAAACTAACAAAAGATAACTTTTTTACGGGTATACAAGTTTGAGGTTTTTGATAATAAAAAAATCAGTTTAAGATAAATTTCTCGTAGGTATATCAATTTGGGATTTTTCGTAACATTAACTTATTTTTTATTTTATAGTAATTGATTTAAACTCATTTATGTCTAATCGACGATATGCTCTTTTCCTATAAGTATATTGGAGAGGTAGAGTTCAATGGAGATAATTATCCAATCAATCTTAAACCGTAGTATGGATGTCAATTTACTTAAAAAATTTTCAATTTTGCCAAATTAGCCCAAGACTTTTGCACGAAATTTCAACGTAGTTAATTTGGCAAATCTTCGTCTGAAAATCATAATAGTGGTAGTTATTGGTCAGCAATTTCCGGTACAAATACTTCTGATTAACCTCTTCTTCTTCTTTTAATAGTGAAATTCATTGAATTATGATCATGCACGAATTGCCAAACTACGTCATCTGTTTAAATACAACTTAATCGATAAGGACCTCGCTGGTCATGGTTGGTCCAGGACGCCATCTGCATATTTAATGAACACAAAAAGCATCTCCCCTGTGAGAATGTCATTTGGGAAACAGCTCTTCAGTCTTCAAAACGATAACGACTTGGCCTACCTCTTAGCTTACGACTAGGTAGGTAGGAAGATAGCATAAATTATTACTCTAAACCTGTGTCTAAGTAAAACATGTTAGGCTTTCTTTGAAAAACAGAAAAAACCAAAAAAAAATCGTGGGAATTCCAAGACTAACAAGGCATGCCGCGTTTGGCTTTCATATCAAGATATTTGTAGAATCACCGGGAAAGTCCCCGCACAAGAATCTGTAATCCCGTGATGAGCGTTGTAAAACGTATTCACCTTCGAGCAAAGTGAAAATGCAAAACATATCTATCAATGGTAACTTCGAGGTCTTTGTGAATTGAATTCGGGTTTCGTTGCTCGTGCCCTAATACATGGTCGTGGAATTTTATAAATTTGTCATCTGATAACATTAATGTTTTCAACTGGCTGATCTGAGTGAATTGTGGGATCAAGTTGGCGCTGTCCTTATCGTTGCCTAACTCGAAAGAGAAAGGAAACGGACCGAGGACCCGCGGGGGCCTGATGTCGCACTCAATGCTTGATTGCTCATCCCTTCCGAGTTTCCAAAACTGGTCAGACATATCTCCTGTCTTTCCTACCCACATCCTCTAATGCTTACGCGACCCGAATAGTCAATGGGACTTAGAAAAATCGCGCACGTCCTCCTCGAAAAAGGACATGTGAACTGAAATGAAAGGCCGGTGCTTACGAAATCAAAGTCAAAGTTGCTGCAAGAGTTAGGTTCATTTGGATTTACAGGCAGATGGGTCTGTGGATATCAATGGGAAAAAGGCACTTTTTTGGTCGACAAATAGAGGAGCAGGAGGAGGAGCTGGGTCTATATTTGGCAGGAAAATGTGATCAAAAGGTGATTTTGATGGAGATCAGGAGAGTTTTGAGGTTATTATGAGAGTCCAAGGACGGGGGGAACTGTATTATAACTGTACAATACACGGCATGATTTCAATTGGTTTTCCATTTAAATTTTAAAAACTCGAATAGTCATTTACTTCTCTACATATAATTATCATGTTCTGTATAGGGTATGCTAAACTTTCTCTCTCTCTTAGTACTCGAAAAGAATCAGATGAGGATTCTGGCCTGGCCCTTCCTTTGCACTGAGCATGTTTCAAAGGTTTACATTGTTTATACCTAAATTAGCTGAATCGGGAAAAATTAGCATCTAAAGTCCATCCGAGTTATGCGGAGGTCTACTTTATGGATGAGCCTTCGAAGGACAAATCATCGAGGTCCATGACTAAATCACATGAGACCAACTATACTAATTATAGCGAACATGATACGTCATTCTTGTATGTTCGAACACGCTTTTTAAAATGACGCTAAAATTGTCAAACGCGCTTTCTAAATTCTCATCAGTTTTTTCTGAATATGCCAAATTAACAAAAATTCACGTCTCGACGACATGACATAACTAGCCATCACATGAGACCAACTATACTAATTATAGTGAACATGATACGTCATTCTTGTATGTTTGAACACACTTTTTAAAATGACGCTAAAATTGTCAAACGCGCTTTCTAAATTCTCATCAGTTTTTTCTGAATATGCCAAATTAACAAAAACTCACGTCTCGACGACATGACATAACTAGCCATCTCAAGTCAGTTGCGTGTGGGGTGAAGAGGTGACCATGATGGGCTTGGATTGATCTCATTGGCAACAGAATAGCTCTAAGTAACCATAGCGTACGGGGTAGAATCCTGAAACAAGAAGGTTTTCTAGTCAAGTTTTAAGGAACGATGCTCCCTTTGTTCTTTTTAGGTAACATGTGAAGCAACACGTAAGTGACAATTCTGGAGTCGCCATCCATCGATCTTCTTAAAGTAAACTGTTCATATACCATCACTTGTTTATCGATTGAATAAATACAACATGAGTTTTGGGTCAAAATGTTGCATGGTTCTTCACATGGATCTGAAATCTCAGCCTCTGTTGTTCGCATTAACCAGCACGAGCGAATGGTGAGTGCAGTGCTTTTTAAATGATTTGTTTCGGCCATAGAGTGCTGTTTCGGACCTGTCAATACTGTGCTCAGAATTTAAAGTCTTCCTAGTGCACTGAGGCTTGGCTGCAAGCCAAGAAAGGTGTATCCACCACCTTACACAAATCCAAGAGAAAAGACCAAACCAAAGCATCATCCATAAACACAATAGAACTCCCATCTTATACTTTAAGTGCTTCTGATCTGAAAAAGATGGATATCCCGCAATAATTTCCCTTGGTGGATCTTCCAACAAAAACTACAGTGTACCAGTATACCGAATCTCGTGCTATTCTTAATGGGCTGAACTTTAGGTGGTCAAGCTTCACTATCGTGTTTTTCAATCGTTTCTTTCATTCCGTCTAGCTGAGAAATGACGTTTTGAGACAAATCTCATCAGCTACTCGGGAACTTAACCGCACTTTTCAAATGGGCGGTATTCACATGCACTTTTTATTTCATCTCTCAGTGTTACTTGGATGTCCTTGATTAGTTGCATGAATTCACGGCAATAGTTGTTGATAAATTCCTTTCTGGGACCAGCAGGACTAGCTAGTTCGTCCATCACTCCACTGGCTGGCTCCAAAACCTTTATAATTCTCTTCTCAATATTTTGAAGCCGATGCAACGATGTGTTTTATGTTGGAGGATCCATGGACACTACACCAACAGTCACTTTTGTCCTTCTGCAATGAACAAGCTGTAGGTTAGTAGGGAAAAAAATAAGAATGTTCCATACCGAATAAAGCATAGATCTTTCCTGGATAATAATAAAAAAAATGAACCATCTGTCAGGCAACTAAGCGCATCAAAAGTTCATGACTGTGTATTTGAGCCAGAAAATGTGTGAAAATTAAAGAAGAGTACCGCAATAAAACCTGAAAACAGTAAATGTAAAGCATAATATTAAAGATCTAGATTGCTGTATTTGTCATTTGCACGAAGTTCCAGATTCTGAGAAAGAACTGGAGATTACTCATCCAAGAGAATGTAGTTAATAAATGAACATTTCTATTAAAAGAACCAAACAGTTCCTTTTCATAAGTTCAGAATCATGATGGACAACCATATAACCTTCAACAGCAATCTGGGAAATCTTTCTACTTACTGCTTATCACCACACTAGTATTAATGATATCATAAACTAAGGAAGTTCGTTAGGAGTTATGATGTGAATGTCAAAGGCTGATCTTCTCTTGACTTGCTTGAGAAGAAGGTAAGTTCAGCCTTTGTTCAGTCCCTTACTCAAGCTGAACTTAACCTGATTCAAGTGAGCAAAGCTAAGCCTAAGGGCAACATGAGTGTTAATCTAACAGCCTCACTACATTACACCCTTGATGTGAGAGCTAGAATGAGAGCACTGCAACCAAGTGCATGTATTCAACTGATTAAGATTGTGACTTATAACATTGATTATGGCCTCCCCATCATCATTAGAGGTGCACCTGAACAGGGTTCAACGACAAACTTAATGTAAATTAAGATCCAATACTACCGACTACATTCTGTGATTTATGTTTTAGTTAAAAGGAGGTGGAGACATTTCATAGGTTCAGTGAGTTTGGATGTCAAACTATGATGCTCAATTGACCATCCTCCATGTGGACCAATTTCTTTACAAGAATGTAGAAGGATCAATAGGTTATAAATGGCACAATAAATAACTCTGAAAGAGATTCTCACGAGAAGGTTGATAAGGTGAAATCCATGTTCAATGGGAGATTCTGTCGATCATTCCTCTGGATCCTACCCTTTTTTTTTTGTCTCAGTGCTTACATCAGCAATGAAATTCACATAAAAGGGTCTTGGATCGCAAGAAGAACACCAGAAGGTGCTTACACTGTCTGTGTCACCATCATTTCAAAAGAAGCAGAGAATTTGGCTTGCCTTCAATTGTAAGATCAAAGAGAAGCGCTACTGAAATTCGTTATGTCCATTTATCACCATCATTTCAAAAGAAGCAGAGAATTTGGCTTGCCTTCAATAGTAAGATCAAAGAGAAGCGCTACTGAAATTGGTTATGTCCATTTAACAAGCAATTTACCAATACGCTGATAATAACCACCATTCTTTGACAAGCTAAGATGCAAAATGCTAGAAAATGTTCCAAAGTACATGAACAAAGAAACAAGTAGGAGAAACTAGATAGGTACAGCAAGTACATCATGCTTCTAGAGACACAAAACCCTCAATATCTCTGCACATCACAACAAACCTTCTTCCTTTTCCCTCAATAATAATCGGCTTCTCTATACAAATGATGGACAGGCTAAAAGAAGTCATTGAAGACAGGATGCACTCAAAAACATAAAGGCACCTAATGATCCTCTCTGTCGTAAAAAATATAAAAAGGAACCAAGATAACAAGGTCGTTGCAATGTCCCCAATTTGACTCAATCATTTTATCGAACAGTCGGCATGCAACACAAAATCGGCTGATGCAAAATGAGATGAACATGCATGGATAGAACGCTTCGAAAAGGCGCAGTGAATCGACAGTTGGGTTTCCCCATTCTTCGACAAAACAAAAGCGAAAAAAGCTAATTTGGAGCTGATCTACTCAAGTCTCGCTCCGAAAACAGAGTCAATTCAACATATCCAAGCACCATGCCGTTGAAGAAGCAGAAACGGGGGCAGATTGAGAGCTCGCCGGGGATTAACCGAAAGACGGCGACCCACGTCGGCAGAGTGCGAAATCGTTCCTTGTGGGGGGGTCGGCGGCGGTTTAGGAGGGTCGTCAATCTTCGAGGAACGTCCGGAGGCGAGACCTGACGAATTCGCCGCGAGCTTTGGCACGGGCTTTCTGAGGAGCGATGTCGGCGAAGGAGAGGTGAATGCCGACCGCAATCAGGGTGGCGCCGGCGGCGAAGACGCCGATCGTCGCCGCTAGTTGCCTCCGTGTCGGCGGGTACGCCCACATTGCCGTTCTTCCTCGTTCTCTTCCTCTGGCCTCGCCACTATAAACGGGCCGGTCGGGCCGGCATTCCGTCAAAATCTAAGCCCGCCCGAGAAGATCGGACCTCGAGGTGTTGGGCTCGATTTCGAAGGCCCGGACCGAACAGAAGGCTTTCGGCCCCTAATGAATTGATTCGGCCCGGTCGGCCAAGCCCCGATTCATTATTGAAAAGAGCGAATCTGGAGTTTGGTTTGGGAATATTGTGATTATTCCAAGACTTGGTTTACCATAATTGGATGGGTTACAAGTAGTTTGGTTTGGGAATATTATACCCTTATATACTCTTTGATTGCATTTGGTTGTCTAGAGATTTATAACTAAGATAGGACTAGATAAGATAGAATATGAAATTAAAAAATTATGTTATATACTATTCATTATTTGGTGATTACAATAATAAAATCGGATATATTCATATAATATCATGTATATTATTTGGTATAAACGACATATTAATATAAATAAACAAAAAATTTTACAAACGGAGAAAGTAAAAGTCTCCGCGATACTCTTGCCTAAGTTATTTTTATTTTATTTTCCTCTCTTTTTAAATTACTTTCTTTTTTATTTCTTTCTTCCCCTTCCATCATTCTCTAATAAAATTTTATTAAATAGTAAACTATACAAACATACCTAAAATTCTAAAATATGTAATAAATTTAAATATATATTTAAATATATATTTTTATTTTATTTTATTTTATAAAATAGAATTAAATCTGAATATATGAATAAAAATAAGAGTAAATTAAAAGAACTAAATTTTTCTTTTTTGCTATTTTAAATTTCTTGTATTAGAATTCAAATATTTTAAGAATATTGTCATTCAGGGAAAATAATTTTTTCTACTATGAATGTTAGAAATCCAATTCATCTTTATCCCACCTCCTCTATGAGATAATTTTATCTAATTTATATCCTCTTTCTATCGTACTCTATTCTGTCTTGAATAGACACCAAATGCAAGATATGATAAACTTTATTCTATCCCAAATTTTTTCCCAACTGCCAAATGCAGTCTTTGATGACAAATAATCATAGCCTAACTCCTTCTATTAACAAAGAGAAATCATACATGAAATATTATTACGAGCTGTAAATTAATTATAGTACTTTCATTTCAAATGGTGATTACTATATGATCATCATTCTATTATACCTAAATATATGTTAATTTTTTTATTAAATATACTGTGTAAATTAATAATCTAAAACAAGTAATATTTTCGTCATAATGTTATTTATTTAATATACATAACTTAAAAAACATAACTAATCAAACACTATGCTATTTAAGTTAGATATTGATTAAAAGTATTTTACTGTTCTTATTCATTAATAATTAATAGTCACTGTTACATAATAACAATATATTGATTATAAATTAAGTATGTCATATTGTAGAAGGGGGTATATATAAACTATCGATAAATTGGGTTCTTAACTTTGAGTTAAGCTTTAAAATGAGTAAATCTAAGCTCAAAATATATCATAATATAAATTTAATTAATAATCACATGTAACCAAATTTATAAGAGATAATGACACATATGATCCATAAATTTGGGCTTGATTTGCAATGGGGTTTCTAAATTGTTAATTTGTTTAATATGGTCATTAGATTTTTATTACATATTCAATGTAGTCCTAAATAATATGAAAATGTTAATGTTATCATTCATTAATTAAATATTAGGAATAATATTGAACATTTTTATATGTTATAGAGATTAAATTGAATATGCATAAAAAATTCAAGGACTACATTAAACAAATTAAAAGTTTGGAGGCTACATTGCACATCGGGTTAAAGTTTAAGGACCTCATTAGACAAAAAAAAAGTTCAAAGATTACATTATATATTGGACCAAATTCCAAGGACCATTTGTGTCATATTCCCAATTTATAATTTTTTTTTTTTGGTTGCTGGAGGAACCGCTTTGGCCGACAGCCGCCACGTAAACCCCCAGGTGTCGCTAGCGGGGAAACCACCGCCCCAACGCCAGGTGTCGCTAGCGGGGAAACCACCACCCCGATGCCAACCTTCCTGCTTCGCAGGGGCTTTGAACCTTGGCCTCCTCGGTGGAGGGTATAGGATCTACCATCCACTCTGCAAAGGCCGGTGGTCCCAATTTATAATATTAGTTATAACTACAAGTTGAAATTTCATGATCGATGATTTCCTAATTACAGGTAACTAAAATTATAAGATTGATTGCATTCATATTTTCAATAATTGATCATTTTATCATGGATTATAATTTAATTATTGGCCAAATCCCAAAAGAATCATGTACTTATACTCGCAGGACAAATTTGACCCTACTTTGGAAATGTCCCCAAAGAAGCATGAACTCTAATGAGGGGAGGGGGAATAAAAATAGCCGTTGTTATCTTTCTCGTCCAAATAATTGTAAGCGATAGCTGATGTGGCTAACAATACCACAATGGTGTGGCAGTGTGACATCCTAGCTAAGCCTAGAAGAATTCCTCAATCAATCACTAAGTCTTGTGCTCAAAAAGCACCTCAAAAGCTCGCGAGAAGATATGCTTATTGGCAACTTTCATATTTTTCTATTGGATTAATATATCCTAAATTAATTTTTTGACAATAGAAAATCCCAAATTGTTACATTCATGACAAATTCACTCCAAACTAAAGCCCAAAGCTGGTACATTTATGATAAATTTATCCTCTGTTAATTTCTGTAAAATTTTGCCATAAAATTTGTTGACACGGATGACACATAGTGACGTGAAATGGTGACATAGCAAGTCCACGTGAAAATCCATGGGTAAATACCACGAGAAATTCCAAATTGATAAACTCATGACAAATTAATAATTCCTATACTATCAAATGGAAATCTGAAACACTAGTCCTTAAGCTTGTTAGAATTCAAAGATTAGGTCTATGATTTTATCTTAGACAGAGATAATTCTTGCTTTTGTGCGTATGTGTACTTATAATTGTGGATGATTCCTGTGCAAAATATGGTTTGCTGGGCATGTGAAATTCCTGCATTATATCTGTTTTTTAGTCAACGTTGGCACTGAAAGTGCAAAGGCAGGTCATAGTCTTCACCTCAGCTGAAATTGATTAAGTAGTTGACCGAACTTGCATCATTGCTAGAAATTGAGTTTCCAGAAACACCTATGGCTTGCGCAACCGTTTGAGTTGGAGATGAGGTAAATATGTGCTGTGTTTTCCTCTTTAATTATAAGTGTCATCGCATCTCTAGTTTGCCCAAAATGCAAATGTCGATTGAGAGCTATTGAGCTCCAAACCGAACTCACAAGAACTGAGATATTATGCCAAAATTTCTTTTCTCTAGGAGATTGAAATTGGAATTCTCATCTTCATATAAGGTGAGGATGCTTGTTCTTTTGATAAGAAATAGGGTGAGGATGTTTGAATGCAAATAATTGTGTATTTGTTGCGCATCTGACTTGGCTTTGAGTCACATGTAGCTATGCTCGAAATTTTGTAGTCTTATTGATCTTTGACTTTGATATGAAATTGAGTGTAATGGCATAAAAAATTATTCATATGCCTCATACTACATAGCCGGCTTATTTGTTGCCGCTGCTGCTGTCCTGTGGTTGGACATTTCGGACTCAAATGTGAGAAGAAAAGGTTATAATCCAAGTTACTTCCAAAATTATGTTAGCAAAAATATGTGCTGGACGTGAGAGGGTTGCTAATCTAGACTGCACTTGAAATTTGTGCATGGTGAAGACTATCCCGAGAGGACCGATACTAGATTTCGCTTGAAATTATTTGGGCCGAAGACTGTCCATTGGCTTCTCTATCTTTCATATATGACTCGGGTAATTCCATCCTCCGGCGCTCTCCTGCATGTTTTTGCATCTCACTTCGTTGCTTTAATAACGTGTCAGTTTATTACCTTTGGTCTTGCTTTTGCTGTAAATGTTTGACATGTGATTAAGTCTAGAGGTCCAAAACCTCCAAACAGGAAGAGGGTCGAGTAGCTTGGCACAAGTTAGGCTTGGTTAGGGATCGATTCATACACAACCGTTATGTTGCTAGGTTGCCTACTATATGAGATTGTTGAGAGTCTACTATATGAGATTGTTGAGAGTCCTACATGCTGAAACAGAAAAAATCTTACATTGGATGATGAAGAAACGATAAGCCATAGGCTATCTCACGGGTTTTAGTAGCATCTTTGTGGGATGCATGCATGTTGACTTTTTTTGACTAGCTTAAGGTATTCGTTTCTTTCTTGCCCTTTTAAGTGTAATACTTGAGCGATGCTCCTTTTGTTCATCGCTCACAATGAAAAACTTGGAACTTAAAGGAGATTTGGTGTCTGATTTACGAAACAGCAGACAATTTCTGGTGGCGTCAAAATGCGGATTAGCGACTTTGATTTGAAGCGTGTTTTTCCAGTAAGCAACCACTCTCTTATTTCTTGAAATGGGAACAATGTAAAAAAGTAGAGCTGGACGACGACAACCATGTCTTCTGTTGTTCTTGCATTTGGGCATATTGCATCATATTTCATTACTTAAATACGGAATAAGGTTAATTTAATTACGCCATTGAGTCTCTTTCTTCCCTTTGGTGGAGTCTGCTTGGGGTGCCCATCACCCGAATCTTGTCTAAGCTAATCCATCACATTATCATGTTCAAGCGAGCAACCGGTATTTATATTGAATGGATCCTTTATCTGTTTATATCCATACCATCTACTTTTTAAATCCATAAGTTACCCATTAGCTAAAAAAGAAAAAGAAAAAACTGTTAAATTTCCACTCAAAAAGAAAAATTAACTACTAGTCTTATAGAATTGAGGGCGTGTCGTCTTTAACCAAAGATTAAAACATATGAGACGAGAATTGCTATGCAGAGAATTTGGTTGAAAAACGAAGATGTATGTGGGACTCTAAAATAGAGTCTGAGGCTTATTATGTCATTCAGCCAAATTCTATGGGGAATTTACATGAGTTTTAACTCTGATGAAAGCTGCACTTGGCAATCAAATTTACGGACCACAAAGGGTTTCATCATTTTGTAGAGCTTGGCCCGCAGCAGTACCTTGACCAACTCCAGGTCCAATAGAAGCAAGCCCAACAGCTAACCCAGCAGCAATAATGGAAGTGGCAGAAATCAGTGGATTCATGATAAGTTGCCTTTCAAGTTCTTTTCTTCTTTCAATTATTGCAAGAGTAAGAATTGGACAAGAAGAAAATCACAAACCAGGGATAGTGTGCATCTGTCCATGTGTCTAGCTATAAGGTTTGGCTCCTTGACCACGCTTGAAGAAGAAAGCCATTAACCATCTTTTTTGTCTTTTGGTGTTTCATTTTTTTAGCAATTTTTTTTTTCTTTTTGCCACAAATACTGATAAAGAAGAAAGTCATTGACCGTGCTCAAACCTCAATTTTCTAGATCAATTCATGTAAAAAGAGATAAATTGGAATTTATTGCTCATTGCATTAACACTTGAGATTTAACTACAAATCTTCATGAAAAAAGGAACACTACAAGTGTCATAATTTTTCCTACGACTTTCATTTGAGTGTCATAACATTTTTTTTTCAATAATTTGAGTGCTATAACTTTTGTGTGAGGCTCACCTAAATGTTATAACTTTTTTTTTTTTTTTTTTAACTTGAATACCATAACTTTTAAAACATGTTTATTGCAAGTTGAGGAAAAATTTGCAATTAGTCATAAGCTTTTTGTACGAATGCCAATTCAATTCTAAACCTTCCAATTTTGTCAAATTAGTCCTAAACATTTGCGCAAAAATCCAATATAGTTCTTATGGCCAATTTTCGTTGGAATGGCCAATGATAATTAGATTGCCACGCCACACCACGCCACACCATGTCAGAGATTTTCAGTAAAAATTGGCCAGGATGACTACTTTGGAATTTAATGCAAAGATTTACAATTAAATTGGCAAAATTGAAAAGTTTAAGACTGAATTAACATTTGTACAATAGATTTAGAACTAATTGGGTATTTTCCCCCAAGTGACATGCCACCTTAGATTTCCCCAATAATAACTTTAATTGGGAGCCTTGCTCCTCGTTTTAAAAATGATGTCTATGTGATAGGATGCAAGTAACACACAATGTGCGAAGTAATTAAAAAAATAGTGCAAAAAATTAAAGAATAAATACAAAATGTCCTGTGCGAGTGTATTGTGGTTGAAACCGTTGAATAGAAATTACAATTAGGCAAAAAAGTTTACCATTTTAGAAATCAATCAACTACCAAATGAATAGTGACCAACATGACTTGTGTAATCAAATGAGGCTTACAATGTCGTTCAGCTGAATTTTCTTGGGAAATTTTGTGAGGCAACTTTTATGAAAGATCCACTTGTTAATCAAACTTGTGGAGATCGAGGTGGTGAGGTCGGACCCAGTCTTGGTCAGAAGAAAATGAGTTTGGCTTAGTCTACACAAGTGGCAATTTATGAGTGTTTTATGTAAATCAGGAAAATTATCAAAAAAATTTACATTAATAATGCAACGTCATAAATATTTTAATTGTGCAAATTTAATTTTAACATTTTGGTAATTTATTAATGTAATCATTCTAGCCAATTTTGGACTGGAATTGTTAGCATGAACGATGATGGTGGTGATATAGACCATCTTTGTAATTTTCTTTGGAAATTTTTGAATTTTTGAATTTTTTTAGCCTTTCCTTTCCTTTTTCTTTTCTTTCTTCGATTTACATAAAAAAAAACATGTCATTAAATAAAACACATGTTGCGATAAAACTCGTGTGATTATGAGTTATGACATTTTTCCAATGGATTATAAAAGTAGAGGCGATTCGAACTCAAATAAGAGGTTAGACCTAAATTTTTACTTTAGTTCCTACATTATGAAAAGTATATCTTTTTTAAATTTTATAGTGGGGCTAGACTTTATTTAGGCCCATCATGTGTAAAATGGTGAGAATCCATGACTCATGAGGAACTAGGCCCATGAAGACTGCAAAAGTAAGTCAATAACTTATAGGTCAAATAGAAGGAAGCGATAACTTAAAAAATTGAGGACATTATAGCATGACATTATAACCTCAAGACTCTTCATCTTCCACCCAAATTGAGTCGCTAATGCTGTTGAAGAATATGCTGGATCAACCTCTCTCACCATCTAGACTTCGTCTTTGAGATGCCCAAGACGTGATCTTGATCGCCAAGCTAACATTCATGTGCTTGCAAGCCAACCCATGGCATCGACCAACTATAAAGCTTTGCGTTGAAGTCCCCATGGAAATGCCACTCTTTGCAGTCATGACGATTGCCTTTTGAATATCTTCTTAGTTCTCTTTAATCCCAACAATGTGATATATGATTTTCACTGCAGAGCCAAATTCTCTATGAACATTACAGGAACAATGCGATGTTTATAGTTTGGAGTTGTTACGGGAAGGCTTCACAGGAGAACTCATCTCACAATTATTTCCATTTTTTTGTACAACGATCAGGAAGTGAATACGCAAAACACATTATATCAGCTTTTCTTACCTTCCTTGAACCGAAATGTAAAGAACGTGTAGCTTTTGCTGTGGAAAAGATAATAATACTGGCACTCTATTAACTTTTATTGATGTGTAGTATCATATTTGAACTTTCAATTGATTCAATTAAATCACTTTTGACTAATGTGCAATATTATTTTAGAATTTTCAGTTGGTCCAATTAGACTCTTAATATATTTCTATATGCTTTTTGTCATCCTTTTATTAATGGACTTAAATGAAATATGGTAAAACACCAATTTAATAAAGCCCATATTTGATTGAGAAAATTAGATTCGTGTGTGTCGTGTTGAATAGAAATCGCAAAACCAGAATATCCGTTCCTTTAATTTGTGCACCATTCATTCGGCCAACTATTTCTTTTCTCAGCACATGAGGATGATGACTTTGAACTTTGATCATTTCCACGGAACTTGCACCCTAAAATTTGTCTTTTGCAAATTAAAGACCCAACTTTGGTCAATCCTAATCTTTAATAAGGTTGCTCACATGCCACTGAAGTAAATTTGATTTTTCAATGAGTTTGCAACACAATTTTGAATTTTGTCCAACCATGTGTTTGTTCTCATGCCCATCAATTGTTCGAATGTACCTTGTTATAGCGGATTAACCCTTCCTTACAATACAACGCCGTGCTTTGGCATACAATGTTTGCTTTATGAAAAATGCCCTGGTCATGTTTTGGAGGAAATTGCACCAAAAATCTTCATCTTATGTACGAATTATAATCAAGCAAAACTTTGAATTGGTGCAATAAAGTCCTAGGATAATGGAAAAGTGTGCAGTAGAGTCATAAACCTCTTAGTTGGTGTAATCAAATCATTAATCTTTATTGCAAAGTGCAATAGAGTCATAAACCTATATCAAGAAGTGCAATTTAAGGTTGCGGCTTAGGCTTCGAGTGCTATCTGAGCAAAAAGTTCGGCATTCTCCATGGGAAAAGACTTTATTTTTTGCAACGGTTGATGACTTGATTTCACCAATCAAAGTAATTATGACTTAATTGCATGTTTTGCAAAAGTTTAAGATTTTGGTGCAATTTTTCTGTTTTGTTGGTGTAGAGGGATTTCTTCTAGGTGGTGATTTATTTTTAAAGTATTGCACTTGAAATACCTTAAGATGTTTATACAGATTGGCTAGGAAAACAAGAGCCGGGATAATTTTACCAAATAAGTTAATTTTCAACTCAAATATAGGCCTTGCAATCGAATTATAAATAAGCAGAGGGAATTTGCATGAAAAGTAAATATGTACATGGGATTCAAAACAGATTTTGAGGCTTGTATTGTCATTCAGCTGAATTTTTACAGGATATTATACTAGTCTACCTTTCAAGTTCTTTTTTTTTAAATATCGTAAGAGTAAGAATTGGGCAAGAAGAAAATCACAAACCGATGGACGGTGTGCATCTGTCTGTGCATTTGGAGAGAATGGGTGGCCCCTTCACCTCACATGATGAGGAAAATAGACATTAACCATCTCTTCCGTCTTTTGGATTCTTTTCCAATATACTTTTTGATTCCTTTTCCCTTTTGCACACAAATTCATAAAGAAGATAAAAATCGACCGTTAGTTTTTTACTTGCCACTTAGGGCAAGTAACATGCATCATGAGAAGTAATTGAAACAATAATTTGCACACTTAGAGAAATAATAAAAGAATTATCATATGTGAAACCATTAAATGGAAATTACAAGTAATCAAAAAGCTTATTAATTTAGAAATCAATCAATTACCAAATAAGCAGTGACAAATATGATTTGTGCATCATTCACTCATCCAACCTTTTCTTTTCTCGACACATGAGGATGATGACTTTGAACTTTGGTCATTTCCACGGAACTTGCACGCTAAAAGTTATCTTTTCCATTTTATAAAGCCAACTTTGGTCAATCCTAATCTTAACGAGGTTGCTCACATGCCACCAAAGTAAATTTGATTTTTCAATGAGTTTGTAATGCAATTTTGAATTTAATCCAACCATGTGTTTGTTCTCATGCCCATCAATTGTTCGAATTTGATACCTTGCGGATTAACCCTTCCTTTCAACATAATGCCATGCTTTGGCATGCAATGTTTGCTTTATGAAAAATGCCGTGGTCATGTTTTGAAGGAAATTGCACAAAAAATCTTCATCTTAGGACTGTAATAAATTCTCACCTCTCAATTGCTGCAATAAGATCCTATGAAGATAAAAATAAAATTAAGCATAATTGAGTCTTGTTGGTGTAATCAAGTCATAGACCTTTATTGCAAAGTGCAATAAAGTCCTAAACCTATATCAAGAAATACAATTTAATGTTGCCGCATAGGCTTCGAGTTCTAAGTGGGCAATTGTTGAGTTTACTTTTGGAAAGGTTGATGACTTATTGTGCCAATCAAATAATTAGAATTAATTGCATTATGTGCAAAGATTGATTTTTGGTGTACTTTTATTGTTAAGCTGGTGTTAAGGGATTTCTTCTAGGCGGTGGTTTATTTTTATAATATTGCACTTGAAATACCTTAAGATTTCTATACAGATTGCTAGGAAAAGAGAGGGGTGGATGATTTTATTAAATAAGTTAATTTTTAACTCAAATATTGTGGTTGAATTATAAATAAGCAAAGGAAATCTGCTAGAAAAGTGAAGATGTATGTGGGACTTCAAAACAGATTTTTGAGGCTTATAGCATCATTCAGTTGAATTTTTCTGGGAAATTACATGAATCTAACTCCAATAAAACCTCCACTTGTCAATGAAACTTGCTGACCATTAAGATTTTCATCAGTATATTTATTTTCTTTTTCAGCGCACTTGATAAAAGAAAGCCATTAATCATCTTTTCTATCTTTTGGAGTTTGTTTTCCGAGCAACTTTTTGCTTCTTTTTCCCTTTGCCACACAGACTGATAAACAAGAGAATAATTGACCATTAGTTCTTTACTTGCCTTGTAACGTGCATCGCGGAAAGTAATTGAAACAATAGTGCTAACACTTGAAGAAAAAATAAAAAAAAATTATTTGTGGAACCGCTGAATATAAATTACAAGTAGTCAAAAAGTTTATTGTTTTAGAGATCAACTGACTACCAAAATAGCGGTGAAAAAAATGACTTGTGTAGTCAAAAAGTTATATAGCTAATAATGGGCTATGTATATTGTCGTTTAGTGAATTCATCATTGTTGCCATTGATATAGATATAGTTATGTGTTTAAAATTGTGAAATAAATCAACTATGTGAGATGATTCAATGGTTTCTGAGAAGTATCGTACCTGTATAATATTTCACTACTAGATTGAAATGCAATAGATCTAAGTTTCAACTAAAAGGTGATGATTTTTCATTTATCAAGCTACCGGTGAAGAACCGAGAGGCACGGTTTTTAGGTTCTTATTTTCTTTTTAAATATTGTAAGAGTAAGAATTGGGCAAGAAGAAAGCAATTAACCATTTTTTTTCATCTTTTGGAGTTTTTTTTTCCAGAGAAACTTTTTACTTTTTTTCTTCTTTTTGCCCATCATGTGTAACACAGAGAGAGTCCATGATGCATGAGGAACTAAGCCCATAAAGATTAAAAAAATAAGTCAAGAACTTATCGGTTGAAAAAAAAAGGGAATTAAGGAAACCATCATTAAAAAAATGGAGGATGTCGGAGCATGATGACTGCTTTAAAATTGGATCCAAGATTGTGAAATTGAATAGCTTTGCACTAAAAATAACATCATTAGACCATTTATAAGGGTGGGATTGAAAAGAAGGTGAAAAAGTGAATGTCTTCATGGTCGGGGCCCTCCACATTACTAAGACAAATTGATTGGAAGAGAGAGAAGCACACAAAAAGAGAGTTCCATGAAAGCGGGGGAAGACTTGGTGAGCAAAAAGAGAGGAAGACCCGCACTACCTGGGAAAAGAGAGCCCCATTAAGCCAGAGGACAGTAGGCTTGCAAGGAGTATCTGCTAGAGCTTCAAAGGACCCGTAGAAGAGTGCCATTAATCATATCGTGAAAATTATGAAAAGATTGCATGTGAATTTACAAATCAATATTTATATATGTTGTAAATATTCAAACAACTTGGGTTAAGAGAAGGCGGAAGTGCATCCATTGTAAAATTTAGATGAAGCAAATGTCCATCCAAGTGATTTAATTAAACTACATGACCCTCGTATAGACATTACAAAAATAACTAGATTTAGATTCAAGGCATTAGGTTACATTGGTGCTGAGTAAGTTTTGGATTAAGTGAGTACTAATGAAACATAATCTATTTACTTGGTATGTCCATTAAGTTAATCAATAGCATTCTCGATCTTTTATGGAAACAATAGAGATGAAACTGATGTCAAATTACCACTTTTTCTTAATCATGGCTTTTCTGCACCCTAAGCAAAATCAAGTCCGAAATGGTATGAACTCAATTTCCTAATTTCCCAAAATTAAACCCTAATATACAAAAACCCCAAATTTTGCATTTACACTAAACTGATCCTATCAAGTTAGGTTGGGTTAGTGCTGCCCTTACACTTTCCGACGGAGTACCAGGTTTGAAGCTGGGTCCGACTGCGAGGCATTGATTCTGTCGAAAATGCCGATTCGAGTCACCGCTCGTCGAGGATTTGAACTCTGGCAAGTCAATGAGAATTGTTCCAAGCAGGGTGGACGTTGTGAGCAGTTTTGGACATGGCGAGCCCGATTGAAGGTCCCAAGAACTGGATTAGGTGGAGAATCTCCAGCGCGGTGCTGGTAGGATTGCGGGGGTGAGACCGTGATGATGCTGCAGATCAAAGAGAGAGAGAGAGAGAGAGAGAGAGAGAGAGAGAGAGAGAGAGAGGTAGAGAGGATCATAATGTCAAGTGAATTAGAGGAGATGATTAGGGCACAGTCGCATTTGGATACGCTGAGGCGGTAGCAAGGAGAGGAGGCCACAGGTTGGTGAATGAGCTCCTGATGGCAACGCGCCGGGAAGTGGCAGCGTCGACAAGAGCAACAGTGGTTGCTGGTAGAGGATGAGAGGCGAGGATGCCCTGGTTGGTGACGTAAATACTAGGCAGGTGACACGTCGTGATTGTTGTTTAGTGAAGATCTATGCCGCTGGTGATACGATGATCCGAGAAGAACAAACCCCACTCTAGAGATATTTTGAGAAAAGAGCCAGAATTTTTTCCCTTTTCAATGAAGACTAGTAACTCAAGCGTCCGCATATTTCATGAAAAATAAATAATTTGAAAAATATTTTCTTAAAAACGATCCCTTTTATTGCTCGAAATAATTAGTTGATGAAAAATGATATCATAATCTACAATAATTTATGTTTAAATATTTTCATGAACGATGAAAATACTTTTCATCCATTCAATTCTTTTAAAAAATTTATTATTCAAGTCATTTGCTTTTTGCGAAACAAAAGGAATTTGTATCTTATCGTTATGTACTATTATTTCATTATCTCCCGTGGCCCACGCTGAACTAATTGGAAAAAGGACAAGATTCTATCTTATCATGAACCAGAAAAAGTTTTCTCCGTGGAAGGTCCTACTCGTCGGAAAACATTGCACATCTATAAAAGGCAAGGCCTCAATTGAAGTTTCTAGAATGTTCCTCCATCTATAAATATATCATCAACCTCGTTAACTCAACATGTAGACCTGAACCTCTCACCTCCCAAAGACCAAACATCCCCAAAAATCATGGTTTCTTCCTTATTGCTGTTCAGCCAGCCTTCTTTAGTGGTCGGCTTCTTCTTCTCGCTCCTCTTAATTGACACCACTCCATTTCACGGAGCACGTGATCTTGCTTCCTTCACTTCCTTTTTTGCCATCAACTTGACCAAGAGTAAGGATGAAGCAGAGGCTCTCCTGAATTGGAAATCTACTCTTGATAACCATAGCCAATCTCTCCTCACTTTATGACACGCCAACAATCATTGCAGCTTTGGCGATGTCTCTTGTGATGACTCCGAAACTTTCAACAATCTAAATTTTTCCGACCTTGGTTTGAGAGGAACTTTAGATGGCCTTGACTTCTTGCAATTAACCAATTTGGTTAGCTTTGAACTTTCCTATAACTCGATCTATGGCTTCATCCCCTCAAGTATTGGTAACCTTTCCAAATTCAACTTTCTTAATCTTTTCTCTAATTAACTATCTGAGAACATTCCTCCAAGTATATGTATGCTAGAGAGTCTTCAATATCTTTACCTAACTACAAACAACCTAAGTGGACGCATCCCTTAGGAGATTGAGCAGTTGGATTCTCTTTTGCTACTTAGTCTTTCTTGAAATCAACTTTTCGGGCCCTTTCTTGCATCTCTTGGAAAATTAGGCAATTTAACTACATTAGGCATACGAAACAATAACATTTCCGGTTCCATTCCGAGAGAGATTTGTGACTTGAGGAATTTACAATATCTTTTTTTATATAGAAATAGATTGTCAGGATCCATTCCTTGGGAAATAGACTTCTCTTGTAGTATTAGAAATATTTAGTAATAGTTTGACTGGTCCAATCCCTGCTTCAATTGGAAAGCTACTCAATCTAACCGAAATAAACCTTGGTGACAACAAATTTTTGGCTCCTTGCCTTCTGAATTTAATAAATTATTTGAATTTAATAAATTAACATATTTGATAATTTTGAATCTATATGATACTGAACTAGAGGGAGAACTACTAAAAGATGTATGCCTGGGGGATCATTGCGATATTTTAGTGTTGATAATAATCATTTCATAGGTCCTATAACAAAAGTTTGACCAATTATACTTCATTATTTAGAGTGCAGGTAGAAGGAAATCAACTTACTGGAAACAAAATTGAAGCTTTCGGAATATATCCGCATCTAAATTATATGGACTTAAGCCACAATCATTTGAATGGCGAACTTTCATGGAAATGTGGGCATTTTCATAATTTGACAAGCTTCAAGATATCAAACAACAACATTTTTGGTGAGAAACCTACATCATTTGGAAGGATGGCTCAATTACAGCAATTGGACCTTTCTTTAAATAATCTAAGTGGAGAGATTCCAAGGGAAATGGGAAGCCTATCGATGTTGTTAGAACTCAATCTAAGCAACAATGGGATCACGGGAAATGTCCCAACTGAGTTTGGGCTTTTATCCCACTTGGCACATCTAAGCTTGGCATCAAACAATTTAAGTGTATCAATTCCAACTCAACTAGGCTCATGCACGACGTTGTTGAGCTTAAGTTTGAGCATAAACAAATTTCAAAGAAGCATTCCTCCTCAGATAGGCAACATACAAGTCCTCGAGGTTCTCAATTTGAGTTATAATAATTTGTCTGGAAATATACCAGGAGGGCTTGCAGAACTGGGAAACTTGCATGTTCTAAATATTTCCCACAATAGCATGTCTGGTTCCATCGCCCTTACTTTCAATGATATGATGGCCTTGACTTCTATTGATGTATCCTACAATGACTTCGAAGGTCCTCTCCCAAAAGTCAAGGCTTTTAATGAGCCTCCATTTGAGGTAATATAGCATAACAAAGGGCTTTGTGGAAATGTTGTTGGCTTACTGAAATGCAATTCCACTGAGGGCAAGAAATGCAATCGATACATTGGAGCTAGAATCATAGTTATCGTCATTCTCTTGTTCTTGGGGTTTCTCCTTCTCTCTTGCATCTTGATCATTTTGATAATCGTCAATCATCGTTGAAGAAGGATTATCAAGAGAGACAACAATGAAAGGACAAATGATTTGGATTTCATGCATATTTTGAGTTATGATGGCAAAGTTTTCTACGATTGGAATCGTCAAGGCCATAGAAGGATTTGACTCCAAGTACTATGTGGGTGAAGGAGCGTATGGAATTGTTTATAAAGTCAAAATATTGAAGGTCAAACGATTGTAGTTAAGCAATTGTCTCCATCCTAGGAAGACAATGAGATTGTTGAGTTGATACCATTTGAAACGGAAATTCAAGCCTTAACAAACTTATGCCATCACAACATCGTCAAATTTTATGGATTTTGCTTTCATGTCCAACATTGTTTTTTGGTGTATGAGTACATGGAAAGAGGAAGCTTGAGAACAACTTTGAACGATGATGAAAGAGCAAAAGAATTTCAATGGGACAGGAGGCTAAGTATGGTTCGAGGAGTTGCAGATGCATTGTCCTATATGCATCACGAAAGTTCACCTCCATTGATTCATCGAGACTTTAGTAACAACATTCTATTGGATTGTGATTGTGAGGCTTATGTTTCTGATTTTGGCACTACAAAGCTATTGAGGCCATATTCATCAAGTTGGACTATTATTGCTGGCACCACTGGGTATATCGCTCTAGGTACTTTATAATCTTTTTTTTTTTTTTTTTCAATTAGCATTTAGTGATAGACATCCCTTCTATAATTGAACTTTTACTAGGTTCTTTGATTTTTTAGTCTTCTTATGGAAATCAGTTTACTAAATTAGAGATTTCAAGTTTAGCATTGATCATAAAACTTTCTGATTTCCCCGAAAAAAGATGAATCGGAAAGTGAGAGAAAACATTATAAATGATCCAATTTAAGGATATGAAGGTTGTGTTACCTTCGACAAAAAAAAAGTTCGGGTTACCTAAATGATACTTGTACTTTAATCATCAATCAAAATCTTTCGTCAAAGAATAAACTCCCATGCTCAAATTAGTTTTGCAAGCGTAGATTGGGTAGAAATTTGTACTTGTGATCGTCATTCATGAAAAAGCAATGTTTTCAATTTGAATACAGCATGTGATCGAGCTTATAAGAAGATAAGATTTCTCCACTTGCAGAGTTGGCTTATTCTACAATTCCTATGGGAAAGTGCGATGTGTATAGCTTTGGAGTTGTTGCTTTAGAGAAAACTATGAGAAAGCATCAAGGAGATTATGTCTCTTGGAAAAAAAAAATGAGATTCTTGCCTTCTTTTGGCTTAAGAAGGCTACAGTGAGAATTAGGATCACTTCCGAACTTTAGGAGAATGGGCGTTTTAGGGTGAATAGCACTGGCTAAGTTTCCATAATGCTTGGTTGTTCCACTGGATATGCAAAGGTCAATTTGCTAGGAAGCTAAAAGCAACCTCCAATTCTGGTAACTTCTCAAAGACAATGTATTGAGGTTTTAAGACCCCATTGACTTTTTTATCCTAAAAAAATCTTGCTGACTTGGTCTCAGCAATCCTGATCGGGAGCGATGGGCACTATCCCTTATACCTCTCGGAGTACCCCTTCGCCTATGGATTTGATTCTTTCAATGGATATAGGGATTCATATTGGCAAGGAAAGAAAGCTTTTAGCGCGCAAAGCAAGCAGCAAAGGAACGGCTTCTTCTCTTTCAATATTAGCTACCACTTGCTCAATGGCTGACAAAAGGGCTTACCCTACGACTGCTAGCTTTTACTTGCTTGGAGGAGATTGATCCAATCCATCAGGTTTGCTGTAAGCAAAAGAAGCAAGTTAGCTTTGGTAATGGTAGTAGCTTCAAAGGAATTAGTAGTATGTTTTAAGATGAAACAGTCAGATGACTAACCTATAACCAGACATACCATTCGAATTTGCACTAGTTGGTAATTTGTTGATGACAAAGATTGCTCCTTATAAGGTATAGAAATCGAAACCCATATTTGAAACTAAATCATTCCCACCCAAGCCCCTTTAAGAAGATGGGGATTCAAATCCCCCACCCCCTTCCCATATAAGAAGGATGATCATTGGAACAAACCCCAACGATTAAATAAACCTCTTTGCACTCTCTCATATTTGACCAACGCCAACACGGTAATTAAATTACATAGTTAATTGACTTGCCTAACTTAAATTCTGTGTCAACAACTCTTGTCAATTGGTGTTAGTCATTTGTGAACTTTTATCAATGTGTCATATCATACTTGAATTTTCAGTTTGTTCATTTGTATCACTTTTGACCAATATGCAATGTCTTCGAAAACTTTCAATTGATCTGATTAGATCCCTAATATATTTGAACATATTTATTGTCGTCCTAGTATCAATTAATCTGAATGAACTATGCCATGGACACCAATTTAATAAAGATGAAGTTTGATGGAAATACGTGGATTTCGTGCATGTCATGTTGACTTGATTTGTAAAACTATAATACCATACCTTTAATACGTGCACTATTCAGCCAGAAAACTTGTTCTTTTCTCAACACACACTAATCATCCGGACGACTTTCTTGAATAAGAATTTTAGGTTTTTGTCCCAAGAAGAATAAGGATAATATGCATTGAAATGTTCTAGAAACTTTATTTCGAAGCATAGTGAAAAATGCTCCCTCCTTCTTCATTTGACATAATTTCGATCCAAAGTTTGCAGAAGGCTTGCGTTGACCGGGTCTACGATGACAAAGTATGCGATGGGGACACATGAACACGGAGACTCCCGAGGAAAGTTTGTGGTCATTTACTATATGAGCCTCACTTTGAATTTTTCTTCTTCCTTCTTTTTTGTTTTTCTTAAGTTTTGTGGGAAAATCTCGTCCGGTCGAATTCTCATCAATGGAGAGTCTTATCAATAGATATTCTCTAAGATGCCCATCAATTATAAATAGAAATGACACTTCTTGAAATGTTTTAAAAATCAAAGGTGCGAATTTAAACGTGGAAAATGCATAACGACCGATTATTTGAATTTATGCGGGATCCATGTCTTTCTTGTGTGTCGTGGATATATATTAATGTGTTAGCAAGTAAAATTCAAAGAGACTAGCGATGCAAAACATTAGTTAAAACGACACATGTACAGAGCAAATTGCTTAGGTTTGTTCGAGGTCACCTTTTATACTATAATTCTGTGAGCGGAAAGTTTAAATAGAAGTAGGGAAAATTTGATTTTTGAAAAGTCAAAATCAAAGAAAAGAAATTTAAATAGAAATATATGGTACAAGGCCGTAAATAATTGAGAGTGGGAGTAGGCCCTCCTCTCCTCTACTTTTATGGATCGGAGAATGCAAGAATTATTGCGTTAGTCTTCAGCAGGTGTTTAGACTTCTAAAAGGAGGGTAAAGAAAGAAAGAAGAACCAAGTTAATGCCAATGTAAGATGATAGGATTTGGTTCAGAATTACCCATTTTTATTCTAGGGTTTCTCTAAATTTGAAAGTTGTCACTTAGTAGGTTTCCATACCAAAGCACAATCCAATTAAGTCCGTTTTATGTAAGAGTTGAGGCTCCAAATGGAGAATTGTGAAGTTTTTTAATAGGAGATTAGAGTGGTTTTACTTAGAGGTGGAAATTCGTCCACCTGATTTTATCAATTTAGAGTTCAGGTTCGAATTTCATAGATAATATGGAATTTATTGTTTATAATGATAGACAAAACAAATTAAGGACGAGTAAGAACTTGCCCTTGGGTGGGGAAAAATAATTGGAAATGGCTGTTAATACCTCATAGGTTGAGGAGGGGTTTGCCTTGGTATCGTGTTTATACCACTGTATTGAATGATCCTAATTGTTTGCTTTCGGTCCATATAATGCATATAGCTTTGATTGCTAATTAGGCCGGTTTGATGGCTCTATATGAATTAGCAATGAAGAACCATAAGATTGAATTACTTGGGATGCCTATACCTATAAGAAATCGTGAAACCACTCATTAATAGCTATGGAACTACGCCCAGTTTCCAAACTAAGCTAATTGTCATTGTCCAAAGATGAGTATTAGCTATTTTCAATGGTAATAAGCACGGTAAATAATCTGTAGTATCACTGTCCTTCAAGACACAAACATGCTGTTAGAGAGACTTAAAGAATAAGACCATGTCTAAATTTGTTAAGAAAATTTGGTTCATGTTATTTTCGGGTGAAACTATCAACTTTAACATGTACTGAGTTCAAAGAACATTACATGGCAAAAAAGGGACACAGGTAAGCAGCTATAACTCTGGAAAGATTCATTAACTCTGCTGTCCTCGTTATTCTTAATAGCAAACATATGAAGAATAATATTCAACTAAAAGTTGATATAAAATAATGCAAGATTATTGGAGAAAACTCCTATTAGATTTTGAAGTTAACAAAAATTTTCTAGTTCTATTCTCATTTTCATTATGAGGAATACAAGACTTCTGTGTCTATCTTACATCAGAAGTCTACCCCACTTTAATGAAGACTCAGACTGAACACAAGTAAAGAACGAAGACATAATCAGACTCGGGATTATTATTATTTTTACTTCAAGGCTTATATATATATATGGCTTTCTAGTTAAAAATATCACTTAACTTTTTGGTTATCATTATTGCAATCAATCACAGAACAGAAAAATCATTTTTGGAAGGAAAGTTTATTTGGAAAGAATCTATTTATGGAAACCAAGATTTTGATTATATGGGCAATCGGGATTATCGAGACTTTCATCTTAATCTTTAAACAGCTCGAGATCTCCTTGATTGATTTTGTTCAATGGGTTGATTGGAAAAATTTCTCTAGAAAGTGCTAACGATTGAAAATGCATAGAGGAGTATTTAAGGAGGTTTTTCAAGTCATTTGATAAAGTGCATGAAAGAAGAATTCCAAAGTCTGAAGCTTCCCAAATCACTTATTCTTCCTCACACAGTGCTCAAATTTGTATTCAAAAAAGAGATAAAACACTAAAGAGTGACTTTGTGAGAGCAGTAGAAACTCTTTACTGAGAAGTCAATATTATAAAGTTGTAACACTCTTTTTCAATTCATAGTGAAAACCAGCCAGAAAGCTATCAGCATGAGAGAGTGGACGTAGGATTATTCTAAGCCGAACCACTATAAATCTTGTGTTCATTTTCTCTTCCCCGAACTCCCTTACTTTATTTGTTGTGATATTTTTCTGAATTTCGAAATAGTTGTTAAAGTCTGAATCCTTCTTTCAAAGTCTGTTGTTCATCAGACTCGGTTTAAAAGTAAAGTATTTTTACTGCATTTCACAAAACTTGTTTTCACACCTATTCACCCCCTCTAGGTGTTTATATTAGCGCTTTCAATAAATAAATCATACGGGTACATTCAGTCAAATTGACTCCACTTCAAAGTCTAGGAAGTGCCTTCTTATGTTAACTAATGCTTCTTAATTGACAAGTACATGCAAAAAAAAAAAACACAGACGATGCAAAGCTTACATCTTCGATGTAATGACTAATGTAGACTGCAAAAAGCAACACAGGATGGAAATTTATGTTAAGTAGACAGTTACTTAAGTTTGTAGTGGCCATTTATCTTTTTTCAGTCGTTAAGACATACCCTTGAAGATGCAAAAGCCATGGCTCTCTAATTTCCTCGAAAGCCTCACATCCATCTTTATGTTTCCGAAGTGTGAAATATGATGACTGATTTCAACACATATCCGCACTTAACTCCATTCACTTTCCATTTTTCTTTTCCGTTATTTAAAAAAATGAGTATTTTCGATGCACGTGAAACTTTAGTGCAATAAGAAAGACGGCAAGTTAAGTCGACGTCACGGTATGAACAATTGATATGCTTATGTTTATTACAAAATATGCAGACAGAACAATAAATAAGGGCAATATATTAAATAGAATCGTGAGTGATTTCCAACAAAGCATATTTTCCTTAATCTCATATATTCTTGCCGCCAGACATCAATCAGTCAAATTTTATTAATTTCTTCCCTTTTTTTCCATCTTGACTCCTCACTTGCCCATCTGAACAATTTCATGTGAACAGAAAACCTTACTGCAGCAATAAATGTTGACATACTTACACATTGTAAACGAACCACCTAAAGGAAATGGCTGAAGTTGCTTAATAATGCATAACGAATTAAATCAAACTCGTCGCTCAGAAGCTCAGTGATTATAATGAAATGGGTGAGTCCCCTGTGAAGAAGCCCTGCATCATTTTGGTCAAGATCAGATCGCCTAGCGTCACCGGGGCCAGTTCGGGGGGCGGGGCTGGCTGGCTGGACCATCAGCGCGTTATAGCACGCCCCGAAGCTTGGAGCACCTCCCAATGACACGTTGCCCGTGATGGGGCCGTACGACGACGTCTCCAAGAGCATCATCCCCTCCAGTGCGGCGGAAGTTTTGCCCCGGCGGGGGTCACCAAAAAGGCAGTGATCCTGAAACAAGGAATGCATCTGATGATGATGACACATATGATCATTTGCAGGTATGTGACGATCATACATACAGCTCGATGATCTCCTCGTGGCGTTTTCCTTCATCATGGCCAAGCCTCGCCATGGCCGCTTCGAGCTTGTGCCTTAGAGAGGCCAGTCAGCCCTCTTGACATGGCCGACCATCCTATTGGCACGGCAGTCAGCCCTCTTGCTCATGTTTTGCTTGATGATAAGCTTGACCTTCTCAGGACTCTCAGGCCAGACCTTGGGTTCAGTGGCAATGGCGGACCTTACAGGGCCCTAAATGATCGTACACATGTTGACGCCGCACTAGGTGGATCATTCTCGGGCCTTCTTCATTAGACCTCTTCATCATCTTCTCGTGAGTGATCCTACCCACTTTCTTAGTGGAGATAAACTTTAAGTTAATTTGCGACAACCCATGTCTCAAAGTATTTGATTTTTCTAGTGCAAATCCCTGCAACATAATAGAAAAGAAAATTGACCAGTAAAGATTAGAGAGAAAGTTCTTGCTAACAAAGAGACAAGAGAAATTAGAAAAGAAAATTATAACTCACTTAAAAAGATTATTATTTAATTTTCCTTGAAAGATACTATAATAGTCAATCTATGCCATCGCTTCAAAAAATTAATGGCATACTTAATTAAGAAGTTGATTATTCAAGGGCTACTTAATTAATTTCTCTCTCTCTCTCTCTCTCTCTCTCTCTCTCTCTCTCTCTCTCTCTCTCTCTCTCTCTCTCTCTCATTTTCACACAGTTTTCTTTTTAACTTTCATGAGTAGAAAGGTTTGAGCTACATCTCATCTCTCTCCCTCCCTTTTTTCTTTTTTCTTTGGCAGAACTATTTCTTGCTTTCATCTTCTTTTGATGAGCTTTTCTTTTCCGATCTAATTTAAATCTAGAAGTTTCTCCCTCCCATTTTGGGGAAGGTTTTTATCCTGATCTACTTTAGATTTAGCGTTTTTTGCATGTATGATCTCAGGAGATCAGAGGAGCTCCGTGAAGGTTTCACTATCATGGCATTGAATCTATGCACTTTAAACTTTGTTACTTTAATTAGTGATAGTGTTGAGGACGTCAAATCTATGCACACACCACCGAAAGGCAAAGCTGTAGCAACATATTGAAATCTTAGTGTGAGCTCATTACTAAGATAGATTTGGTGATTGATCGCCGATTTTGATAGAAAGAAATCACATATTTATTCTTTAAATATGTAATCCTTACATTAATTTGATGATTTATCTTCTGATGGAGCTTGTTTTGTTTTGAATTTGTTTAAAATTTGTCTTTATTTGCGGTTGGACTACCTTTCTTTATTGATATCCGAGAAGATATATGAAATGTTTCCTTTAAAAAAATATATGAATCTGATACCCGTCCGTCTCCCTCCTTAAACAACCGTATCCCTTCTTTCCTGGCTTGTTTCCTTTCTTCCCTTTTATGGGTTGTTGCCCTAAGAGAACATCGTCAACGGATGCACAGATTAGGACCACCTCAAGCCTCGATCACCCCATGCCTCGACTCGCCTCGCCTCGAACCACCACCATGAATCACCAGCCATGTCCGGCTGCGAATTGTGGCCTGTGCCCCAACTCAGTCACGAAACCGTCCCAAATCAACTCGAAATCACACAGATTCAGGCGCATTCAAACGAAACTAATAAGCCCAAGTCTCACCACACCCACTCGCGCTGGAAAACACTTACTATAGACAAAATGGGGCGACTTAAACGCGGGTGAAGAGTGAACTAGGAGCCGGTCCGATAAATTAAGCAAGTAAAGCAACCCTTCCATATCAGTCGCGGACAAAATTGTATATCTTAATCAATTTTTCCTAAATTTAGCTTTTATGATTTCTTTTTTGCCATAAATGAATCTCTGGCCTCCTCGCACCACAGGCACCTCCAAACATGTCTCCGACCCGTCCGTTCTCCAGGGCCTGGCGGCCAGTCTCTTGGCTCCTCGAACCCCAGGCACCTCCAAACAAGTCACCGACCCATCCGATCTCCGAGCTCCATCCAAACTCCAAATTTTGGCTAGAACTTTGAACCACGAGTTTAACAGACATTTGTCAGTTTGGAATGAAACCATCTTTGAGCGCAAAATAAGATGGATTAACATACCCAAGAAAAAAGAACCATCAAAATGTAAATTTAGAAGAAGTTACGTTTAAAAAATCACACGTATATATAAACAGATAATGTAGACTTTCAACGAAATTTCTCACAGAACTTAAAGCTTGAATCTATCTTTTGAGTTTGCTCTGACATTAAGATGGGCTTGGTTGGAGAACGAAGATTCTTACTTGATGAAGGAGGAGATTGGAAAGGAGGATTCATCTTCTGTTCAAGCTTACTCATGGGCATGATATGCACAAGAGCAGGGTTTGTCGAAGATTACTTTGAACTGGATTCAAAGACCACTGCAGATATGATTGCGAAAGCAAGTCAAAGCAAATTCTTGCGAATGCAATACTCTACTGCTTATTGATATACACATATCTGTTAATTCAAGGCGATTGGGAGATCAAGATCCTGCGCCTTTTGTAAAGGCAACAAACCTGCAGACTGGCTAGCGAATGAGGGAAGCTCTGGTCAAATACGCTGGCCAGAGATGTTAAGGGTTACCCTTTAAAACTATATTACACAGGTTGAGGCTTAAGGGTAGCCATAGTTAGGACACACTTTTGGCATCCGCGTGCTCATCCAAATACGATATCGCAACAGCTGAATGAAGAGCCGCTCCAATGGGTAAAGCCTCCTCATCGACAAAGAAGTACGGCGAGTGCAGCACATGATGCGATTTCAGAGTCTCATTCTGTATCCCCACCACGAAAATCAAAGAAGCAGTCTTCTCGGCAAAGAAGCTGAAGTCCTCGGATCCCATTGTCACTGGCATAAGTTGCACTTTGCCTTCACCGAGCAGGATCTCTCCAACCTTTTTCGTGTGTTCATATAGGACTTCATCATTAGCCATCACAGGGTAAAGAGGCACTCCATCCTCTCCGAAGTCCACCACAGCTTTACATCTGTGAACAGCCGCTTGCATTTCTATCACCTGTAATCGTAACACAAAGTATTTGCAAGAATAAGAAAACCAACCACCTTGAAAGTAAAAGACTGGCCAATGAATTCATCAATTTACCTCTTTTATCCTCTTCTGAAGGGATAAGAGACCACTGGAACTCAAACTTCTAAAGGTTCCCGCAAATTTGACAGACTCAGGAATCACATTAGCAGTATGGCCTCCTTCAATGTACCCGACCGTCACCACCTGTCCATTTAATGTACGGAATTTCAAGATGATGCTAAAGCTAGACCATAACATGCAACAAGAAAAGACACACATAGTGCATCACTGGAGATTCCTTTAGTCAGATACACATTTTGCCAAGGAAGTTCATACACAATGATCTGTTGCATTTGGGCACTAAATGAATAAGAAATTTCATGGAGAGGAATTTAGCATTCTATAATGATAGCTTCAAACGAGATTTAGGCCTTCTGTTTCCTTATTCTGAGAGCACAATGCATGGTTAACAAACAACAAAAAGTACCTTCAGATGACAAGTTTGGCAGGGATATGAAATTGCTGCAGATATCATACTCTTGTATGATTGCAATCACATGCACATGCATAATCATATTCCTATCCAACCTTTAGAAGCTTAGGATAATGAATAAAACAGACAAGAAGGAAAGTACCTTTCCCTCAAGAGGATCGGTCTCTCTTGATACAATTTGCTGAAGACTGAGGATTGCAGATGAAGCTGCAACAATGGGGTCTATATTGTGATGTGGAAGTGCTGCGTGCCCGCCTTTCCCCTGAATAGTAGCCGAAAATACCCCAGCACCTGCAAGCATTGGGCCAGGCCTGGAAGATAGGAACCCTGTCGGCACAGTAGGCAAGACGTGGATGCTGAGGATTCCATCAAGGTCGTCAAGAACTCCATCTTGCAACATGTAATAAGCACCCGAGTAACCTTCTTCTCCAGGCTGGAATACAAGCTTTACAGTTCCCTTAAGAATTCAGGACCCAATAAAATTGCGTTAATCGTATTGAAGGTGAAAAAAAGCCAGCCGCTTTAGCATCTAAGTTTGAGATGGTGAAGGGTGAGATGAGAAGCACCTTGATCGTATGTTCCCTCTCTTTGAGCAATTTAGCTGCCCCGAGGAGCATAGCCACATGGGTATCATGGCCGCAGGCATGCATTTTCCCATCAATCTTGCTTTTGTGCTCCCACTCCACTAGTTCCTTCATGTGATCATCAATGCACATTATAAAGATAGCAAGGAATCGAAACAAGAACTACTCTGCATTTACTCATGGTTCACATGGAATTTCAAAGCACCCTCCTTCAAATTACTAAATGTCGGCAAATACCCGCCTCTACTCTAGGCATACCCGTGATTTTTACAGGTAGATCAATCACATTAGCCACACGTATATACCCGAAACCCATAGCCCTGTTTCTACTATCAGACATCACCGATTAATTACTTTTACTCAAGCACTTGCCCACAGTTGACAGGCATTCGCTATTTCTGTCAAAGAACAAACACTTCACCTCCGTTTTCTGCATAACCCAAATCCTATTACACTGACAGAAACCTTCTAGGGCTTCTGAACAATGTGACGTGAAATCCCAAAATCCCAGTGCTCTATGCTATTAAAGATTGATCACCTGCAATGGTAGAGCATCCATGTCGGCTCTGAGAGCGAACACCGGCTTCTCTCCGGACCCCATGAAAGCGACGACGCCAGTCTTGGCGACGGGCCACTTGTACTTGATCCCAAGCGAATCGAGCTCGTCCCTAATGAGCTGGCTCGTCCGGTGCTCTTCGAACCCGAGCTCCGGGTACTCGTGGATCCTCCTCCTGATGTCCCGCATCCACCGGAAGAACTCCGGGTCCTTGGCCGATTCCAGCAAGTCTTGGGTCAACTGCCCGAGCTGGGGCTCGGATTTGAGCTCCGCAGGGCACGACCCACAGACGCGGAAGAGAGAGAGCGACAACAGCAGCAAGTGAGCGAGCCCCATTTTGGAAGAAGAATGGCTCTGGAACTCAAACGCGATTCGAAGTTTAAAAAACTGAAAGCCGGGTGGGCGATGAAACAGAGTGGGAAATTGAGGTTGACGTTTCGGTTTCAGCAAAGATACGTGGGAGTGACTCGGTTTGCCTTGTCCCTTCTGGAGCAGACAAGTGGGTAAAGAAATTGAGAGGATGTCATTCTATAATCGGAGGAATTGCGCTTCACGTTCTGAGAAATTATTGCTGTTGCCGGTCAGTATTATAAGCCAACGTGGGTTTGACTGAAATCTATTCGTCAGCTTTTCTTTTAATTATTTTATGCAAGGATAGCTCTGAAAGGAAGGAGAAAAAAAAATTGAGAGCTGATGTTTGCGAGTTATAAAGTATTTATACAATTCATCTTTGGAGGATAATCCCAGCACTATTGGGTGGGATTGTCGTGCATTTATGGGGGACAAAAATTTACACTTTAATTAATTTTTCTATTCTACCCCAATTTGCTCTTTACCTTTTACATTAATTACATTGTCACCTGCGGTCTAAAACTATCTCAACCTTTATCAATTCACTCGGATAAGTCCGCACTCTGCCTCATCATAAAAGGTTTCGCATTTTGAAGTGAAGTGCCCTTTCTGGTCTTGATGGCTGTCACTGCACTTTCACTGCACTTCTTTTCAGTCCCCTATGCCGAAATAGTTGAGGAAAACATCAATTACTCTTACCCTGGCACTAAGTCATTGGAATAATTAGAGCTATAGGTGTCAATAAGTCGAGTAGAGTCTTGGGGATGCTCGAGTTGACCCGAAACAAATGGGGTCTCGCCTCGACCTGATGCAGAAGCACATATCCCCAATCATCATATTGTATTGGGTTTTAGGTTCTTATTTTTGTAAGACTTATATGTATTACTCCGTGTTGTTTCTATCAAATATAGTAACGTTATCCTCCACTTCTCACATATTCTTTATCTATATTAGTTGACTTGATTTTCCAAATCAATAATTTGGCTTAGTTTGATTTTAACTTTTTATCTTTTTCTTTTAAAAAAATGATTTCATGTTATATATATATATATATATATATATATTTATATGTTTTATATATTATTATATTTTAAGAGATTTCTCTCATCAATAAATACACATGGGATCTGGTGATTTATATGGGCCTATTTTTTAGATTCTTTTTTTAAGTAAAAAAAAAAAGCCTATAAGGACGGACTACTAAATAAACTGAAATAAAGAGATTGATGAAACTTGTATGATGTGGTCATAGTGTGGTCATCTAGTATACTCATGGGTTCTTCCGCTTGGATATATGGCAAAGAAGCATCGTTCATCAATCCATCGTCTAGAGATGTTAATCCTTGATGGAATCGGCCCTCCAATCATGAGAGTCGTTTCTACGTTAAATCAAGCGAGGCTGTTATCCTCTTGTTATAATTTTAATAAGATCAAAAGTTTAATAATTAAAAATGTTTTTGTGTCTTTTTTTATGACTATCAAATATTTTCAAAAAACTAATTTGAAGCTTGATTAGACTCCGTTTGATTCCAGAAGTTGAGTATTAATAAGTCCAAATATCATAAGTTTTGTGGATCTTCGATATACCCGAGTCTTGTGAAATGTTCTCATACCGAATGTCGAATGATGAGTTAATTTTCACCGATCAAAATTAAATTCTATGTTTGTAAAACAAGATTGGTCAACAATTATTTTTATAATCCAAGTTCTTCATGAAAAAAAAATTCAATTACTTTCCTCATTGCAACTGCCATATTTGAAATGAAATCAAATGGTTTTTATTTTATTTTATGTTAGAACACAAAAATCTCAAAGTTTAAATAATAATAAAAAAAAAAAAAAAAAAAAGCAGAAAAATCATTAGTGAATACGACATGTCAATAGAAACAATTGCTTTATCCAATCTCAGCGACGGGCCACTTGTACTCGATCCCAACTCCCAAGGGAGGCGAGCTTGTCCCTAGGGAGTTGGCTTGGCCGATGCTCTTCGAACCCGAGCTCAGGGTAATTCATCATGCATCCTCCTCCTGATGTCCCGCATCCACCGGAAGAACTCCGGGTCCTTGGCCGATTCCAGCAAGCCTTGGGTCAAAGACTTGAGCTCGGGCTCAGATTTGAGCTCCGCAGTGCACGACCCGCGGACGCGGCAGAGGGAGAGCGGAGAAAATATTGGCTGGGTTTAACCCTTCACGTAGGCGGTGGGTTAAACCATTCAGCGATCGACGCGTGGCGCCACGTAGGCGAGGGCGTCAGGCGTTCAAAATTCGCGCGGGCCGCGTGTGGGGCCCACCACTCTGACGCTCCCTGCTCTGCTCTCTTCTGCGACGCCTGAGCCCCTGTCGAATCGTCCTCTCTCTCCTCTCTCTCTCTCTCTCCCTACTCCGTTCCGTTCCATTGCGGAGGAGAACAAAAAGGTGGCACAGCTGCTTCTCTTTCCCCTCCTCTGCTCTCTCTCTCCATTCTCGTCTCCGACGCCCCCGACTCCGACGCTCCTCAAGGCGGTTGCCTTGGACGCCGACGACGCCGCCTCCGCCCCCGACGCCCTCTCGCGACTCCGACGCCCCCGACTCCGACGCTCCTCAAGGCGGTTGCCTCGGATGCCGACGACGCCGCCTCCGCCTCCGCCCCCGACGCCCTCTCGCGACTCCGACACCCCCGACTCCGACACTCCTCAAGGCGGTTGCCTCGGACGCCGACGACGCCGCCTCCGCCTCCGCCTCCGCCCCCCACGCCCTCTCGCGACTCCGACTCCGACGCCGACGACGACGCCTCCGCCTCCGCCCCCGCCTTCGCCCCTGACGCCGACGTCAACGCCGACGCCCTCCGCTTCCGCTTCGGCGAGGGACATCGACGACCTGCCGAAGAACGCGGCCAACTATCCTGTCGGTCCTTTCGGCACGAAGGTTAGCCTCATACAATGGATTGCGAATCCGAGATCTGCATTTTATCTCTTCGACATGTATTCTTACCATGAGATGTGATAGTTTGTGTCTATAGACTGATCTGTTTACACTTGGAGTGCATTATTGGTCTCATGCTGCTTTTGATAGTTGTATTTTACTTATTATCTAATCATTGTTCGTTTGATGCGCTACAGTAACGTCTCGCGTTTGATGTTTATATATGGATCTTCGCGCTGATGAGTTCCTTTCCATTTTGTCAAGACATTCAAGTCAGAAGACTGCGGTTATAGGCACTTCTAAATATTTGAATGGGAGAGTTTTTTGGTTTTTCTGAGAATGTTAGATTAGTTAATCGCTATATGTTCAAATGGTGCGGATGTTTTGTCTTTTCTGTTTCTGAACGAGCGCTTGCTGTGAACTCATGCTGTCACTTTGCATTCAATTTTGTCGATCCAGTGAAACAAAGTGATAAATACAATTGACTGTTGTTTTTCCCTATTTGGTAAGTGCTTATCACAAAATGAAATCATTGGCTCAACAGGACCAGTAAAGCTACATTGACCAATAATTTTGATCAGAACAGTATAGAATTTTTGGTCAATTATGCATTGTGAAAGTGCGATTTGGAGGCTTTACGTGCATTCTTATGATATTGGTCAGTAAACAGAAAATGCAACTCAGTGCTGGGAGTTTGTTTGTAAAGTTGTAGAGGCATGTCGCTTGGTGGCTGATTGTCCATTTGCGAGTCCAAGTTTGACAACCAACGAAAGCTGTTTACCATTGATTATCGAGTTAAGGTAGGAGCCTGGATTTCCTGGAGAAAATGGTTCCTCAATTACTACAGACATCAGCATAAATCCTCGCTAATCATTTGCTCCATCATGCAAGAAAAGGAGAGAGAATGCCACGATGAACACCGAGTAAAGTACTAACTTCTCAAGCAAAGAAAGAAGATGCTTCCTCTATGTTCTTCCCAAGGTTAGTCGTTCTTCACCCCCACAAAAAGGAAAATTAAAGATTTAAATGCATGAAGTGTTTTATAAATATCAGCGGCTCTGTTTTTTAACTTCCCATCCCTTAGACCTGATAATAGAATGTTACATATTTTTTTTCCGATTTGGGCGTCATCAGAATTTTCCTTGGGTCATTTCTGTATGTGGTAGAATATCGATTCTGTCTCGTGTACTTCTTTTCTTGCGGAGTTTCTAGTGTTTCATCCAAGGTTGGTTGGGTCTCCTAACTTCATCTGGATTCGTGCATGATCTCATTTAATATTTGCCTCGGAATCATGGGTTGACAATTTGACATGATGTTATCTTCTTCATTATGTTGTTGTTGTTGTTGTTTTCTCCAATCCTGATAAATGATCTGGCATAGCTGTAGATGATTCTTGTTTTTAGTATGGTCAGTTCGATCTGGGCAGTGACTTTCTGTTGATTCAGTTGCTATGGAAACTGAATGAATGGATTGCCCAGTTCTTCTATCCTTTTTCCCCGAGTGTTCGTTTCAAAATGAGGTCCTAAGGTAATGGATAGATATATATATATATATATATATATATATATATATATATATGCATATCATTATATTTGTGTTGGCCTGTATTAGGACATGAACATCCACAGTTCTATACAGCAAGAGTTTGATTTCTGCCTTGATTTCCCTGTTTAATTCAAAAATTTCTTCTCTGCTTGGAAATTGCTGTGGCTCGAAGAATTGTCAGTAACAATCAACCTTTTGATCCCAAATCTCTCTTTACGCAGTTATGCATCATATCAGAGGCTGCAATATGCAATTATATAATATCTGTCTCAAGTCATCTCTGTTCTTTTCTTATATTTCTGGGCCTTTTTTTTGGCATTTGTTGTCGATTCTAGCAAGTACTCTTTTTAAGTGCTGGATTTTAGGGGAGAGAAGAAAAATAACCGAATCATTGGCTGGAATGTGGTCATTTTGGCACATTGCAATATTTAAATTTGTTGTTGGGAAATGCATAATGTAATTGCAGAACCAGATGTCCCTGCGTAGAAGGATTGAGGATTCTATTATGCCAAGCCTGCTGTTGAGTGATTTGACCCATGCAAGCATAACTGCTAATGGTGACATGATATTGTCAAAGTCCCTTTTAAATTTGAAAATTCTGAAAGTGGCCTAAATCTCCAAGTGTTAGAAAATTCCATGGTTGAGGATGAAGATCTTGAGTTACTTGACGCTTTGAGTAGTCTGGAGAAGATTAAGGATATTGATGAATCAAGCATCAAAGTGAGCTTGAATCATCCCTGGTTTTCATTGGGAGCACCAGGCCATGATGCTTATTGATGTTAAATGAAAGTGCTGTTTGGGTAGAAGAAGAAAGAATCAGAGATCCTGCTAGCATAATTAAGGATATTGATTTTGTTGATGCCATTTTAGATGAAGCATTCAAATGAGGATTTTATTCCAGAAGGATTCTTAGAGAATGCTCAGAGTAAATGGAGAATGTTATTTGGCTTCAATTTTGGAGCATAGTATGATTAGGATGAAATTGCAAAATCCAATTATTTGCCATTTCAAAACTCTAGACTAGTTTTGTCCAGCCGGGGAGAATGATGTGCAACCCACACGATTGATCAAGTCTGTTTTTGTTTTTAAGTTTCGATTATTGTCGAGCTTTGGAGAAGATAGAAGATTGGATCAATTCTTATCTCAAATAAGTGTCCTAATTTGATGAGGATTCTTCTCTGAATTCAGTTAGAGGTCTTGACTCTTATCTGTTAGGATTTCAGGAAGTTTCTATGTTTTTTTCATATTTAAAGTGGACTTTCTTATTTCCATTTAAGTCAGATTTATGTTCTTATCTAAGTTTTCTATTTGACTTGTGAATGGGATTTTTAGAAGAGTATGTATACAGTTCTGATTCTTTCTATTCAATAGATTTGAAAATTTAATGAGTCTAGGAAGTCTTTCTCTTTTGGAATTGTGTGATGCAAAGGAATCCTAGGTTATGTTTACGAAATTTTGGGTGTGATGCCTGAAGAACTTTACTTGTTTTGAGTTTATTCATTATCTCTCTTGACGTGGTTTTGTTAAATCAAGTTTGCGTTGGGACTTGTTGTCATACATTACTCTCTCTCTCTCTCTCTCTCTCTCTCTCTCTCTCTCTCTCTCTCTCTCTCTCTCTCTCTCTGGGCTCGGAGGATGGACGGATGTGTTAAATTCACTGGTTATTTTGTGCTTTTCAGATTAATAGAAGCTAAGGATGTTGTCTATGAATGTGGACCAAACTGCGGCTGTGGACCTGGTTGTGTGAATCGGGTGTCTCAGAGAGGCATACGATATCGTCTCGAGGTTGTATTTTGATTGAATGATATAAAATCCTCCCCAATGACATGTCAAGCCACTTCTTTTTCTCAGATTGAATTCTGCTCATGGATTCCAGGTGTTTCGAGCCCCACGAAAGGGTTGGGCTGTTAGATCATGGGACTTTATACCTTCGGGAGCACCAGTATGTGAATACATTGGTATTCTCAATAGGGCTGAAGACATGGAAAATGCCTCTGAGAATAACTACATTTTTTATATTGATTGCTTGCAAACCATGAGGGGTCTTGGTGGAAGGGAGGTTAGCATCTGATACTCTGCCTCTCATGACGAAATTCCACTTATTAAAGTTAAATGCACACATTCATGTAAACAAGCTACATGCTTTCAATCCCATGCAAGTTTGAAGAAAAAGATTTGTAACACAGGTATTCGTTGATATATAAGTTGCATGGGAATATTTTACTATATGCAACATGTGATTAGATGTTTTTGTATGTATTTTAGGAGCACCATATTTGAGGACAGGGTGACTTAATTACTAGTTCCTAAATTAATCTGGCTAATTAATATTTCCATAATGAATAGGGGTAAGATAAAGCTTTTAAAATGGGTATGATGGTAAATATAGAGTCAAGGTCATCGAAATATATTAAGTACATGAACTTGATAAGGGCTTAGCAACTGTTCAAGTATCCATGAGCTTGAGCTTAACTCGAGATCAATAATGAGCTGGTAAAATTCTAGAATTTGGCAAGCCCAACCCTGAGTAGTGTACAACTAGCTTGATTTGATTACACCATGAAAAATCTTTGTTTTTGATGGAGTTATAGGTGTTCTTTTTCTTTTTTATCAAAAAGACATTTATTGGGATATGTTGTCTCTATACGAACTATACTCTTGCATATGAGTCCAAATATTTGTGGGGATTGGTATGAACTTGTGATGATACAAGCTTTTCCTTTTTTTAATTGCTTGTGATTGCTTGAACAATACCTAGTCCATTAACTGGATAATTACACTGTGAATATTGTAGTTAAATTTTTAGAGCAATTTTATCAATTAAGCATTTCATAGATGGATCTCAACTTCTCTAAATAAGTGCTAGGCATTTGTGTCATGGGGTTAAAGTGATTGGTCATCTAATCAAAAGTAACATCGCTCTGAAGTGTTGTCCACATCGCTTGTATAGGGATTTATCATGGCCTATTAGCTTGAGCTTTGGGGTTAGACTTTTGACATGGTTTTGAGAGTCAAGTTTTAATCTGTCCTGCCAGGTTTATGTTTATTTCACATGTAGATCCCTGATCTGCAGTTCCATGTGCATACATATGGTTTCATTCTGATTTGCACGTGAGACGGGGTCTAAATTTTATTCCACCTCACTTGTTTATGGGGTTGGGGTCTATTGCGACCTTATCTGCATGAACCCTCTTTCCTTTCAGTAACTTAAGTTTTTTGACATTGTAATTTCTAGCCTTTTTAAATGGGAATGAAGTAGGATTGAGAAATGAATTGAGTATTTTCATCGTCAGCATTAGTATTATGTGGTAGGTGGCATATCGTCTACAATCAGCCTTTTCAGTGCTTAAAATTGAAAGTCTTGAAATTTTGCTACAAATATGGAGGTTAGTTACCAAGGTATTTGTACAGGAGAATAGTGCTTTGTTTTGAATATATATTTAAGATATCTAGATGGTTCAAAAGTTTTCTTGGCAACTTTTTTTGTACTGCTGTCTTGAGAATAGTTTGACTAGTCTGTTTTCAAGTTTTCCTGAATACTCGGCGTTGCAAGCCCAGATTCAACGTAAGCTTTTTCTGCAACTTTCTGGGATTGTATGCCAATCTTATTTAGTACATCAAAACCATCCCATTTTACATTTTCAGGGACAGGAAGACCAAGTTTCTCTACAACCTTCTAATTGATAACATCTGCAAAGTTCTTCCAGAAATGTTTGTCAAACTGTATGGATTCACCAACTAGCATTTTTTCTCCATTAGCATTCTCAAATCCAGTTGAATCAGGGGAAGACTCAACAACAATGTTCTCTTCATTCAGGCTCTGGTCATTCAGCAATGGAACATCTACAGATGAAGACTTCTCAGGTGCAGCAGTGGCATTGACCGATTCCCCTTCTGCTACATATTTACCACTATTTAAAAGCTTATCCTTCCAAGGATATGTCTCATTAAAGGATTTCAACTGCCCAAAAGCATATTCAACAAACTGCCGAGCCGGCACACTATCAGACCCAACAATTGATTTCAAAGTAGACTCAAACCCATTTTGCCTGAGGAACTCTGAAACAAATGGGAGCTTCCACCACTTCTTTCCCTCATCAATTTCATCAAAACTTTTATATCTAACCTGAAACAGCATCACCAGTGAGCTTGCTCATTTTTCCGGCATAACACACAGAAGGACGATAACTGGTATCTTAGTAAAGCATGGAAAGAAATCCACAATAACAAAACCAAGGTTAGAATTCTCATAAATGGAATTCAGATACTCATCACCAATTTTGCCTGGTTCAGATAGGATTCTCTAATATTCCTACCAAAGTCCAATAGTGGAAATATTTTTTCTCCTCCCAGCATTATTGTCTGATTTCTGAAAGATTGTTATTAAACTTGTTTATTAGTAGTTCTTATTCACACTTCATACATGTGAGACAATATACAAGCACTGCGTGTTTGTGTCATATGCATCTCAGTAGATACTCGATTTTGACATACAAGATCAAATGGACAAACAACCCCCATGATTGATTCAATGTCTTTGAAACAGATAAGAGGTTTACTTTGTATTTCAATGTCGTCTTTTCCACCAATATAATAAAGCAAGTTTAGCCTATTGGAAAGGGCTGAGCTGGAGTGCGTGCAGACTTAGATGTCCAGGGTTCATAGCGTATTGGTGTAAACTGGTTCTTCAAGCATCTAAGATTTACCCAGCGACTGATTCATAATAACAAAAGAGAAACGATGTTACAACATCATGGAGAAAGCTCTTATACAGTAATTGCCAGGTACTCAAATAAGCAAACGTTAATAAAAAGCTCTTGCTAATGCTCAATGATTCACAGATAGATGCTGGAAGCTATAGGCTTAAATGAAAACTCTACCTTCTAATTGGAACTTCTCTTGAACAATTACAAATCATATATAGATGTTTATTTCAAGAAGTCAAGAGTCTTCAAACAGAAATCCTAATTGTCCTTTTAAGAGAGCTTCCAACTATGTGATTGATATAAAAATGTTTCCACACTTACCTCTAATTGTATCTTCCCTCCACCACCCATTCCTTCTAATTCCACATCCATTTCATGTGAATCTCCTGGAAACAGACATGCTCATCAAGAAAAAGTACAATTTCCATATGATAGTCATTTCATCCATTGCCAAGGTCATAGAGTATCAAATAATGTTTCACAAGAGAAAAACTGATCTGGTATATTGCTCATTTATTTGAGTTCTGAACCACCCAACTAAACCACCACCAGCATTGCACAATAAAGTTCAAAATACAAATCGACAACAAATTCAATGATTCTCACCATCACACAGAAGCTCCAAACAGATTCCTGCATTGCCCATTCGCTTGTGTGGAGTTACCAAGTTTGCATCCCAAGCTGCCACCTAGCATCCACACCACAGTGAACAACAAAAAGATCAACAATTATTCAGCTTCAGTTCATGCATTTAAGGATAGCTGTATCCATTTGCTGAGCGCCAGAATCAGCAAGGACTTGTACCCAAAAAAACAAAATGGTGGAGTTGCTTGCTTCGTGTTATGTTAATGCAAGATATATGGCACAATCAACTTGGGATTGTATCAAATAAGGCAACAAATGAGGAAATCTCCTTAGCATGTAAAAGAGGAGTCCAAAAATTGATGCAGCAGTTGGCCCCCTCAAAATGGCGTTCATTCATTTATTACAAAAGTAGCATCACATATTTTTAGGATAAGTCCTTCCTAAACATGCCAGCAATTCGGTCTCCAGTTAGTCCACAGATGCAAAGTGGAAAGGAAGTAATGGATATCACTTTGGTAGAGGCTTAACTTTGGAGGTTTTTAGTCGAAGGGAGCTTAATGTTAAAAGTGAATTCCTCATTCCATGTTGGCTCTTTCTTCCCCGTCAGCAAATTTGATTGACAAATAAAGTTGCAATAAGTCTGTAAATCCAGAGTAAACTTAATTTTTCCTCCATATGCATCATATGCTCTCATCTCCCCGTATTCTCGTATACAGCGATAAACTAAATTGCAATTAGCCAATGTAAAAAGAGCTAAAGATTATTGCTTCGAAGCTTCAGCAAAATTGTTTTGCAGAAACGATGGGGAATGCTAATAATATGTCTTATCATTTAGGTCATCATGCGAGAAGCACAAAAATAATTAGTAGCTGATAAATATTGCATTTCTCATTTTAAAAGTGAAAGCACCCTTTAACATTTTAAGGGAAGGAATTCCATAGCCTGCACCAACTTAATATAACCGCTCCTTGAGTACGACTTTGTCAACTTGGGAAATTACATGGGCCGTGTGGGGTATTTTATAGAGGAACTGCTAGCTACGTTTAGTAAAGAAGTGTGGAAATAAGTACTTGTGGTCTATGCGGCTGCTAGAACTGCATAAACTCCCGGAATTTCCATGGCAATGAAAGTGCCGTTTACAAAATTTTTAGTTTTTCCCTTGTATACACAAGTTTCCATGTATGCCAAAATACTCTATAAGGTGGTAGGATAAAGTAAAGGAAGTACCTTGACAATAAGTAGACACCCCATTGGACCGATTACAGCTCGGATGCCCCGAAATATATACAATAGAGCAAAATGAATCTCATAGACAAGGAGACAAAACATAAAGCAAGAGATCCATGACATTTTCCTTGTTTAGTCATATAATCATGAGAAAACATACAGCTAGAACAGCATCAACTGGTGGAGAAGCAAAAACATCACCACATATTGCAGCTGCTAGCATCCCTTCACCCACGAATCCGTAATGAGCTGGCTCATGGCCGCTACCGCCACGACAAAGAAATAGCATAGATCATTGAACTGGAGATTCTTATGCATAAATCATGGCCCGCTGTTGAAGTCCATCACTTTCCTTCTAAATGATTGAACTGTAAATGAATTAATTGGGTAGATGAAGTAGAAGCCGTGGGGAATGAGGAGTTGCGAATGATCAACGGTTTCTAAATGAGAGGTAAAAAAAGTGTTTCGAATATAGAAACATTGGCGTGAACGAAAGATAACAACCATATCACGCGATGCCATGGACATCACCGACAAAATAAGAATTCAAGAAATTCAATGCGCACAATTAGATTCTAAAACATTAACATAGAAATGCGGGGAAGACAACATTAACACGATATAACGACGACCTTGTCATATGTAGCAAAGCGAAATATCAGCCCGCAACACGACCTTCACCTGCATTTCCACCAATAGGATTGGAATGGTCGTGTGAGTTACCGAATAAACTGTAAGACTAATGAAAGAAGCATAAAAAAAAAAAAAAAAAATTACAAAAGGGCGTCGGGGGCGGAGGCGGCATCGTCGGCGTCGTCGGCGTCAGAGTCGGGGGCGACGGAGGCAACGGCTTGAGGGGCATCGGAGTCGGGGACGACGGAGGCAACCAGCTTGAGGGGCGTCGGAGTCGGGGGCAACGGAGGCAACCGGCGGACCCGCAACACGACCTTGAGGGGTGGAGGCGGAGGCGGAGGCGGCGTCGTCGGCGTTGGAGGCAACCGGCTTGAGGGGCGTTGGAGTCGCGACAGGGCGTCGGGGGCGAAGGCGGAAGCGGAGGCGGCGTCGTCGGTGGGGCGTTGGAGACGAGAATGGAGAGAGAGAGAGAGCTTGTCGGCGAGAATGGAGAGAGAGAGCAGAGGAGGAGGGGGAAGAGAAGCAGCTGTGCGACCTTTTTGTTCTCCTCCGCAACGGAACGGAACGGAGTAGGGAGAGAGAGAGAGAGAGGAGAGAGAGGACGATTCGATAGGGGGCTCAGGCGTCGCAGAGGAGAGCAGAGCAGGGAGCGTCAGAGTGGTGGGCCCCACACGCGGCCCGCGCGAATTTGAACGCCTGACGCCCTCGCCTACGTGGCGCCACGCGTCGATCGCTGAATGGTTTAACCCACCGCCTACGTGGAGGGTTAAACCCAGCCAATATTTTCTCGGGAGAGCGATAGCAGCAACAAGCGAGCCAGTCCCATTTGGAAGAATGGCTCCGAAACTCAAACGCGATTCGAAGTTTAGAAAGGTGAAAACCAAATGGGCTTTTTTTAGAGCGGACAAAAAAGAGAGATTGAGAGTGATGTCGTTCTATAGGCCCGTTTGGTTGGACTTTCCCAAGAGGCTTTTGGGCCCGAAAGCCCCTTGGGGAAATTTTTTTGTGTTTGGCTAAGTTTTTGAAAGCTCATTTGCCCAAATATGAGCATTCCGAATGCCGAATGCTAAAAGCTAAAGAGGGGCTACATTGGGCATTGAGCATTTGGGAAATGTCACCGCGTATTGTTCATCTTCTCTTCCCTCCTTCGTCTTTTTCTTCCCGTTGGTCTTTTTCTTCCCGTTGGTCTTTTTCTTCCTCGCCCTCCAGCAGCTGCCACTGTCGCCTGAGGGTTGCGCGTCCCCAGTGACCATTGCCTGGGGGTGGCGCGACCCGTGACCCAAGTGGCGTCGCTTGGGTCGCGCGGACCTCAGGCGACGCTGCCTGAGGTCGCACATTGCCTGGCGCACACGAACCCCAAGTGATGCCACCTAAGGTTGAGCGGACCCAGGCAACATCACCTAGTTCCGTGCAAACCAAGCGATGCCGCCTGGGCCCACGCGACCTCAAGCCGCCAAATTCGACAGTCCGGAGACCAAATCTGGCCTCTGCGACCTCAGGCGCCTGAGGTTACGCCTCTAGATGGCAATGGTGTCGCTTGAGGTCGCGTGGACCTAGGTGGCGTCGCCTAGGTCCACTTGACCTCAGGCTGTTAGATTTGGCTGTCGGATGGCCATATCTGGCCTCTATGACCTCAGGCACCTGAGGTTGCACCTCTAGGCAGCATCACCTGGGGTCGTGCCTCGACGCTACGACCTCAGGTGGCCGCGCCAGATCCGGCTGCCGGATGACCAAATCTAGCCGTCTGGTCGTCGAATTGGATTTTTAGATTTAAAAATAAAAATAAAAATATAAGCAAAAGCCCATTGCAAATATTAGTTTTGCCAAACGGTATTTTGGCTAAAGTGACCTTTCAATACTTGAGACTATAATTTACCAAACAAAGTGTGTAGCATTTTGGAAAACTCCTTTATCTTAAAGGTATTTGCATTCTCCCAAGTGCATTTCCCCAAAGTTGAACCAAATGGGCCTTATATCCTGAGGAATTGCGCTTTTGGAGCAGACAGAAAAGAGACCTGCGCATTGCGGACTCTTCATATATTTAGAAGGTTTTCCTGTTGTCGGCCATTTCTTAAAACGAGTTTATTAGCCAAGGTGAGGCGGAGCCCCTAGCTTGCGTGTGTCGTACATTCAACTCAGCTATTATGGACCCCGCTCAACATGTGATGTGACGACGAAACTGCACGGATATGTGAAAAATATTAATAGGTTGAGAGTTATCTTAGAAAAGGTAATAATTATGTATCGAGCGAAAAAAATGAGTGAAAGTTGTTTATAACTTTTTATTGATTAATACTACGAAAAATTCAAAATTAATATATATGTAATAAATTTATTTCAAATTAATTTTTTGATTATAAAAAATCACAAACTAATACATTTATGATAAATTTATTTTTCGTTAATATAATCAAATTTCTAAGTTAAATGGCACATGATAGTTAACTGGTATATTAGTTTGAAATTTTACTCTTCATTTATCACATGTGTACTAATTTATGGTTTTTCATACTATTAATTTAATTTAATGAACATTAACAAAGATACATTTATTAAAAATGTATCAGTTTTGGGTTTTTAATAGTAAAAAAAATTAGTTTTTAGTAAATTTTTCACAAATGCACCAGTTTTAGAGTTTTAAATTTTTGGGGAGGGAGACATTACAGTCTTGGTTCAACATTTGAAGTAGAGTAATGTGCTTGGCTAAGAGGGACACAACATATTATAAGTTTAACAAGCTAAAATATTTTTATAATTTAAAATATTTTTGTGTATTTTTTTAATGACTATCTAATATTTTTGAAAAATTAATTTGAAGTTTGATTAGACTCAATTTTGTTTCATGAGTTGAGTATTGATAATTCTTAATATTATAAGTTTTTTGGATCTTCGCTTTGCTAAAATCAATATACCCAAATCTCTTGAAATGTTCTCATACCAAATGTTGAACAGCAAGTTAATTTTCAACCATCAAAATCAAATTCTATGTTTATAGAAACAAGATCGGTTAACAATTATTTTTATAATTTGGGTTCTTTGAGAAAAATTTTCAATCGCTATCCTCATTGGTACCGCCACATTTGAAATGAAATTAAATTGTTTTTATTCTATTTTATATAAGTTAAAAAACAAAGAGAGAAAAAATTGTTGATTGCAACGTGTCAATATCACTAGATGATGTGACGAGCATGAAAAATTACATTATCCATGTTTGTGGGTTTACATTTTAAAAGATTTGGTATCGTGGGATTGATTTATTATTCAACATTATCCATAGTTTTAAATGAAATTTTGGAGTTTATATAATTGTTTGGAAATACATAAGTACTTACAACCTATGAAGCATGGATATGTTCTGGAACCTTCCGTGTTGTGTTGAACACGTGTCGGGGTGTCCAATATGTTCCGACACGCTAGGACAAGCTCGGACACGCGGTCAACACGTATTAGATTTCTCTTCTTGATATGCTCTGACTTGCGTGTACGAAATTGCAAGAGGTTGGGTTTTTGGAGCGAATCTGCAAGCGTGAAGGGAGAGTGAATCATTGTAGAAGGCGATGGAGGGTGGGGATGAGGGCGAGACAGAAGAAGCGAGGCTATGGAAGGCAAGGTCACAGTGGTGAGGCCACAACAGTGAAGCCATGACTGTAAGAGAGGGCTGGAGGAAGAGAGAACGAGGCGACTGAGAGGGCCGCAACTGCGATGTCGCAATGGAGGGTTGAAGATAAGACTACGACCGCAAAAGAGGGAGGGCTAGAGGCAAGGCAGTGAGCAACTGCGATGAGGCGACCAAGAAAGAGTATAGATTGAGAGGAAGAGGATCATGCAATGAGGAGGAGGGAGCGGCCAACATTTTCCAAGGGTTTCCAAGGTTGCTCTTTTTGCTTTAGGAAGAAGAGATAAAAAAAGATAAAGAATGGGGACGTCGTGCAAGGAGGAGGAGCCTAGAAGGAGGAGGTAACTATGGTTTAGGTTTCCAAGGAAGGGCAGAAAAATAAAAATAAAAAATGCGGGTGCCGTGGAGGAGGAGCCTAGGAGGAGGAGGCAGCTAGGGCTTGGGTTTCCAAAGAAGGGGAGAAAAAAAATTAAAAATTGGGTAGCGTGCAAGGAAGAGGAGATTAGGAGGCAGAGTAGGCAGCTAGGGTTTGGGTTTTCAAGGAAGAGCAGGGAAAAAAAAATTGAAAATGATAATGCCGTGAAGAGTAGAAAAAAATTTAAAATGGGGATGCATATCCAATTTTGCAGAATTTATCTTTTTTTTCTTTTTTCTTTTTGAAGGGGAGAATGGAGGGTGATTTCAATAAAAAAAAGATGAATAATGTTGAATAATAATAAATTCTTATCACCGTAAAAGATCATAAATTTATTTAAATAAGTTAACTCTACTCTTTATTTTTGAAATAATTATATCTATATAACATGTCCCAATATGTTGAAATTTTTTATTTTTTGAGGAATAACGTATTGGCGTATCGTATCGTATCATGTTGCATGTCAGGTGTTCATGTCGATATTACATAGCTTACAACTATTTTTAATCTGTTTATGGAACCTAAAATAATACTTTTTCCATTTCCAATATTTGACTAGAAAAGAAAGTCTCGTTACTTCTTTAAAAAATAGAAAGAAAATTGAAAATTGCTTCATACTTCCTCTTTTCCCTCTATTTTCCATTGCCATAAAAAAGGGGGATCTTCTCTCTCCTCCAACGTTTCAAATTCTCTCTTCCTCGGTAACAAAATCGCCTCCTCCTTCTCGCTCGCTTATTCCTTTCAATCTTTCGAATCTCCACTGCATTTCCGCAGGGACTCGTTGAATTCCTGGGCTCGATTTGGCCTTCTGTTCGGCAGTGCCAGTGCGAAGATAGAGCCAAGATCACCGTCTGCGCGCAGTTAGGCCTTTCAGCTCAAAAGAGAGGCACGATCATGGCAATTCCATCTGCGTCGAGCGGATTGACGACGAAGCCTTCAATCTCAAGGTGCTCTGACGAAGCCCTTTTTTTCTACTTCTGCAGTTATACTTTGGAAACTTCAGTCCGATGAGGCTGTTTACCGTACTGGAAGAAACGGTAGTCGCGGTTAATTAAGTTAATTCTCGCCGATTACATCGAGTTGTAGAATTTGTACTTTCGAGCGAGGCTTTGTGAACTCTCCTCTCGTATTGGCTGAGATCGTGCTGGTTTCGATGAATTAAGCTGCGGTTATCTCCACGTCGATGGTTTGTTAGGATGAAAAAGGAAGGAGAGATGAAGTATAGCTTCGATGAGGTGTTCGAAGCAAGATGATGTCTATTCGTTTCTTGCTCATCCTATTGTTCGAGGTATAGGTAGCATCGCCGCAGCACCTGATAGATGTGATGTCTGCAATGATGTCTACTCATTGATCCCAGCATTAGGTGCTTGTGTGAGTACATGAGATTAATCGAGTATTTTCAGGCGAATCCACTTCTTTCTCATCCTTTAATTGATGATTGAGATAAATCAATTATTTTTATCCAAACCCAGTGCTTGTAATGTTACTACAGCGTGCACTATCTAGTTTACTTCCAGTTGTATTAACATTTTAGTTTATGTGTTGCTTTTAAATGTAACAGATGTGGTAAATGCGATAAATGGGGCGATAATTACGTATAGACAGGTCTTTACCTCGGTTTATTACTTGAAGAAAGTAGATTTGTTATAGGTAGAGCGGCATGATCAAATGCATACGTGTTTAAATGGGGAAGAGAGATATTGATAAGCTAAGTAGCATTGACACCAACATGCAACACTCGACAAGACATAATATGACACGTCAACATGTTATTTCTCAAAAAATAGAGAATGTTAACATTTTGGGATACATTGTGTATTAAATATATATTTTTATACTATATACATGATAAATTATCATTTTTATGATTATCTCAATTAAATTGATTTGATTCAAATCCACAAATAAATAAATAAGAAAAAAAGAGCCTATAATGAATTTATACTAAAATATTAATCCATCATTTGTTAATATTATTCAATATTTCAAATGGACAAATTAAACTACATTCTATTCGAATAATTCATAAAACTTGAAGAAAAAATAAGCAATCCACATTCTACTATTAAATTTAACATTTAACAATATGTCAAAAAAACAAAAAACAATCCACTTTTTGCCATCAAAAGATAGGGTTTCCTTTCTTTCTTTTATTTTTTTTATTTTTATATATTTACATTTTAACTCCTAATTTATTGAAAATTTTTAAAGTTGACCCGTATGTGTCAAAATCGTGTGTCAGCATTCCAGATTCTCGCATCACTGGTTTGTCAAGAGAGTTGACCACGTGTTGGATATTCGACACTTGTTGACCGCACGTCGGGCCATGTCAACGCGTGATGGAGCGTGTCGGGGCATGTCGGACAAGTGTTGGGATGTCTAACATCGACACGAACACTCCCAAAGAAGGTGTTTCTTCCCTTCTTCCACTCTGTCCTGAACAGTAACTAGGACCAATTTGGTTACGTTCTCATGTTCCACTTGAACACTTTCCATTTTGGATTATTCTCAAAGAAGAAGATTCTTGATTTTACTTCCTGTGATTCCACAAGTATCTCAATACAAAAGCCAAGCATTTGGCGTGTCTTGTTAGTTTTGGAATCCCCAAGAATTTTTTTGGTTCTTTGTTTTTTTTCAAAGAAAGTCTAACATGTTTTACTTAGACACAGGTTTAGAGTAACAATTAATGTTATCTTCCTACCTACTTAGTCATAAGCTGAGATTCAAGCTGAGAGGCAGTCACTATCGTTTTGAAGACTGAAGAGCTGTTTGCCAAGTGACATTCCATTTCAACGGGGAGATGCTTTTGTGTTCATTAAATATGAAGATGATGTCCTGGACCACACCATGACCAGCGAGGTCCTTACCGATTGAGTGTATTTAAACAGATGACGTAGTTTGGCAATTGTGCATGACCATAATTCAATGAATTTCACTATTAAAATAAAGGGGTTAATCAGAAGTAATTGCCGGAAATTGTTAACGCAGCACATTGCCACTTTTATGATTCTCCAATGAAAATTGGCCGAAAGCATTACGTTGAAATTTTTTGTGAAGGTCTTGGACTAATTTGGAAAAATTGAAAAGTTTAAAATTGATTGGACAATTTCCCTCAATTGAACTCAACTGCTTCAATATAGGATTTATTATCAAAAAAGTTTTACACCTATTGTAATTATGTTAATTTAGTTATATACATTTTGCATTTATGTCAATTCAGTCCATTCAACTAATTTTGATTGATCAACACTAACATTGACTTTTTTTAATAATACTTGTTGAATTTTTTTGTAATTTTTTCTTTTGTTTTCTTTAAATCTTTCCCACTCCACTTAGGGCTTGGGCACCCTCAGCGACACTAGGCTAGGCAAGGGCATTGCAGCCCTTGCTCTTGCCGAATGTTGGGAAGGGTGTCACCCTTGCTAAGTAGAGGGGAAATAAATTAATGAAAAGAAAAGGACAAGGAAAAAAAGATTATATGAAATTCATAAAATTATTAAAAGATACATGTTGAAGCCAATCGTTAAAATTGGCCGAAAGTGAACTAAATGAACATAAATGCAAAAAGTTTAAGACTAAATTGGTCAAAAAAAATGAAAGTAAAGTGGTACAATTACAATAAATTTATGATTTTTTTTTTTGTAATTTTCCCCTTTAATATACTTATAAGAAAAGATCATGCCGTTGGTTAGATTCAAACCTGCAAATGATATAGTAATTAAATTTCAATCAATTACAATAATAAAATTTACATTAATTTCATATAGCACTCGCACAAAAATGCGCTTTAGATTAGGCTCTTGGAGTCGGTACTACCTGATGCACAAACATGCGCTTATGTTATTAATCAAGCAAACTCTCTACCACTCTTCCACCTCAAACTTTTTCAAAAAAAAAAAATATTCATATATATAAATATATATATATATATATATGTATGTATATACTCTATGAGCACACATTATTGTGGATGAACAAAATTGCAATTTACGGTAATCACGATGATTGGCAAATTAATTAATCAATGGAGTTCTTAGTCTTTCAAATTTAAACTCTAATAATTGTAGACTTTCGTCCTTCATTGATATGTGAACTTCGAAAGTATAAACGAATTGAGCTAAGTAAATATACTCAAATTTATCTCGGATTGAAGAACTAGATGCCCCGAAGCTCCACTTGAGCTTGATCATACTAAATTTCCTACTTAAGCTTGACTTGAGAAATCTATCATAACAAGCTCGACTTGACTCGCCTCGATTACAATTGAACAATAAGCGAGGCACCCCAGCTAAAACCAAGTTTTTAGTCTCAAGGAGCTCAACTAGAGCGAGCTCAATATAAGAGCTATAAAATCCACTAACCCTTATAAAAATATGAGTTAATATCTTGAAAAACCCCAAATTAGTATACTTATAATAAATTAACCCAAACTACCATAAGAAATCCTAAATTGGTATACTTGTGAAAATTTACCCTAAAGTAAATTATTTAATTGCCAAAAATCTTAAATTGATAAATTTATGACAAATTTATCCTCCTTTAAATTGGATTAATACAACAAAAAATTATAAAAATTGTATAAATGTGACAAACATAGAGTAAAATCCCAAACCGGTACACCATCAACAATCACATATTATTTAATTTAGTAATTTGACAACAAAATTTAACAGAAACTAATAGAGAATAAATTTGTTTCAAGTATACCAGTTTGTGGTAAATTTGTTAAAGGCGTACCAGTTTAGGGTTTTAGTTTTGGATAAATTTATCACGGGTGTATCAGTTTGGCGTTTTTCAGAGCATTAATCCTAAATATTCAAGGAATGATTTTCTATGCAAACGTTCAGCAAGAATTCATTGACCTGGAATCTCTTCTTATCAAAGTCTACACGTCTTGTTTCAGCCCATCAAACAAGATGCAGGGTTCTAATCAATGATTAGAATGAGAAGAAACGATGAGAACATGCAGTTTTGCTATTGAAATGGAACCAAATTGAAACTTGGGGTTCACATGGCAATAACATCAAACAAGTTATGGATAGTAGCTGTTAGACAATAGTAACGATGAGCGATTCTAGGTCAGTTTGTGTCCCATCTTGAATCTTAAAACTACTCTATTGGAATTGATTCCCCAATTTTTGGAATTGAAGCCAATCATGCATACCCTAGAACCTATCCTATTAATCAGGTTCTAGGATTGAACATGCCAAATTCCTTTTTTTTTTTCTTTCATTTTTCTTCGTTTTTTTTTCATTTTTAATTTAGCAAAAAAAAAAGAAAAAGAAAGTGAAATCAATAACAAAAAAATCTTCATTTGTCAATAGCAACAATCCATTAAAAAAAATAACATGTGAAATAAAATAAATAATAAAAAGCTCAAAACTCATAACATAAAATCTAAGTTGTAAAACTTTAATTCTTGATCATCTATGAAAAATTGCTCCAAATTCTAACAACTTGAAATCAATACAAACTACAAATAATCATTTAGCAATAGTTTTAATTTAAAATCACTATTAAATAAACTAACATAATTATTAGAAAACTCACCATATATATTCGTTTCGTTTCAACCTGTAAATTATAAAGGAAATACAATATAAAAATGATGTGTATACACCACTTAAAATATATAATCGTTAATCCCGATCTGGGTCCAATTCTTTGATTCTTGGTCTAGTTTTTTCAATTCGTGGTTCCCAATTCGGTTCTTACCCAGAAATGAACCACATGGCACCAGTTCTGCTTGTTCTCGATTCATCTTTTTCTTTGGGAACTAGAAACCAGATAGATAATCATGGGAATCTGGAACTGAATTGATTTCTTTGGTCGGTTCATCCAATTCTCGGTTCTATCCTGAATTTATGCTCCCTTCTACATAAGAGAAGATGAGCACAAAGTTGCCGGCAAGGGCGGAGAGTCGCACGAAACAGGTGGTGGCCTCATCGCGGCCAGCACGCGCACCGAACTGCCCACGTTCCGCACCGTCCTTTCGCTGTCGGAGCTTCCTGCTGCAACTCATATCAGCAGAAAAGCAGGCGCCATCTTCCCATCCCACGGAAGAAATTAAGGAAGAAAGGCGGGAGGGAGACTCAGGAAGGGAGCAGAGAGAACAGAATTCCGGCCTCTCCTGATTTGGTGGGGCCCGCTTAGACCGACGCACTATACTTGTCGGGGCCCACGTCTGAAATTCAGCACGCATGCCCTCTCCGAGGACCGATATGGGCTGGTGGGATCGTGCCAATTTATTTTGCATCCACTCCACGTACGGAAAATATATTTAAAAAAAGCGAGAGACGAAGGTAGAAGACAAAAACGATGACGTGGAATCTCCTCTCGATCTCTCTCTTTTTTTTTTTTTTTTTTTTTTAACCTCAAGTACTTTAACTTTTTTCTCTGTGGTCTCTATCTTTTCAAATCTCATTATTCAACATTTAAAGTCTCTGTCAATACCATCATTCAAAACAATGCTTGATACATATTATTGACAATCATCACTTTGATATATACATTATGGCTAATTATCCCTTCAGAATAGGTCTTTCAAATGTCCACTCTAGTCAAATTGAATGTGCTGACACATATAATAAGGTCTCAACTTATAATATTGAGATTTGTGCGAGACTTGTTTAAGAGATGGTCGGCAACAGCAAAACCTTCTAAAAGCATGAAGACGTTGAAAGGAGCAATGCACAAGTCTCTTTCCTGTCCACTCCGAAAGTGCAGTTTCTCATATTATAAAACTACATCATTTTCAATTTCTTACGTACTCGTCTTGTCCAAAAAGGAACAAAGCAAACCGACTTACTTCCACGCATCCGATGATAAGTGTATAATTCAAAATCACTAATCTTAACTTCTTTTTTAGTAGATCTTGCAAATTGATCTCAAAATTTGTAATATGATAAGTTCCCGATTACAAGAGATATAAAATAGATTTTAGATTTCAAAAAAGTGAGGAACTTGTTCCAACCGCTCACCTCTATACATGCCCATGTAGATTTATCGTCATATGTGGAGCGGGGTCCACTCTAGTTGAGTTGAATGTGCGACACATGTAAGGTGGAGGCTCGACCTCACCTCAACTTATAATAATGAGATTCGTGCAAGACTTGTTTAAGAGATGGCCGGCACCAGCAAAACCTTCTAAAAGCATGAAGACTTTGCAAGGAGCAATGCACAGGTCTCTTTCCTCTCTGCTCCGAAAGCGCAATTGGTCATATTATAGAACAACATCCCTTCCTCCAAAAAGGGACAAAGCAAATTGACACACTCCCACGCATCTTTGCCAAAACCAAAACGTCGACCTCAACCTCCCAGTAGTTGGAACAGAGCAAGTACAAAGTGAAAAGCTGGAGTGCCAAACATATAGCTTGACTTTGGTGGAAAGTATCTTGGACTGGGCTAAAAACCCCTTAAATGTGAAAACTATAATAGAGCATTGTAAAGGAATATTAACCCAATTTGACTCGATGAAGCTGACCCATTGTTCTCGAGAGGCCAACAAGGTTGTAGATTGGCTCGCGAAGGCTCACCGAACTAAAACGCTCTCTCAAAATTGGATGTCTTTTCCTCCTTTACCACTCTCGGAAATTTTATGTTCAAAAACTTATCTATCGTTTTCTTGTAATCCTCGTTGTTAATGAATGAATAAAAGCATCATATTAGACCCAAAAAAAAAAACCTTCCCCTCAATTTCATCGCCCATCCGGTTTTCACTTTTTTAAACTTCGAATCGCATTGAGTTTCAGAGCCATTCTTCTTGCAAATGGGGCAAGCTCATTTGCTTCTGTTGCCGCTCTCCCTCTTCCACGTCCGTGGGTCGTGTGCTGCGGAGCTCAAATCCGAGCTAGAGGTCAAGTCTTTGACCCAAGACTTGCTGGAATCGGCGAAGGACCCGGAGTTCTTCCGGTGGATGCGGGACATCAGGAGGAGGATCCAGGAGTACCCGGAGCTCCGGTTTGAAGAGCACCGGACGAGCCAACTCATTAGGGACGAGCTCGACTCGCTCGAATCAAGTACAAGTGGCCCGTCGCCAAGACTGGCGTCGTCACTTTCATGGGGTCCCAAGAGAAGCCCGTGTTCGCTCTCAGAGCCGACATGGATGCTCTACCATTGCAGGTAGAGGTGTTAAAATGGGTCACTTGTTTATAACAAAAGATGGTTAAATGGGTTTCACAATTAAAGATTTAAGATAGGTGGGTCTTAAGTGGGTTTTTAAATGGGTTGGGTTGAAGACTCATTTTCAACAAAAACATTATAATCTCTTCGTTCCCTCTTTAACTTTATAATTTTTTAAAATAAAAAATCGAAATTATAATTTTTATTTTTATTTTATCTTTTTTTTATTATAATTTTTTTCTTTCTCCTTCCTCCTTCCGGCCACCGGCACGGCGATGGCCGGCGACCGGCCAGGCGAGCCTCGAGCTCGCTGGTGTCGGGCGAGCTCGAGCTTACCGGATCTGGCGAGGCTCGAGCCTCGGCAGATCTAGCGAGACTCGAGCTTGCCGGCGTCGGGCGAGGCTCGAGCCTCGCCAGTTCCGGCGAGGGGCGAGCTCGAGCTCGCTCGATGCCGGCGAGCCTCGAGCTTGCCGAATCTAGCGAGGCGAAGGCCTCGCCGGCGAGCTCGAGGCTCACCGGACCTAGTGAGACTCAAGCTTTGGTGAGCCTCGAGCTTGCCTATGGCCGGTCGTCGGCCGTCGTCGTGGCTAGCCAAAGAAAAAAGAAAAAAAAGAAAAGAGAAAAAGAAAAAGAAAATTAGATTTTAAAAATAAAAAAAAAATAATTAAAATTTTAATTTAAAAAAATAATTATTAAATTTCGATTTTTTAAATAATTATTTTAAAATTTATAAAAATTTTCCATTAAATTTTTGTTGTATAAAACTATTTTAGCAATACAATTTTAAAAATATATATATATATAAAAGCTTGGAAGTATTTTAATAATATAATCTTTAAAAAAAAAACATAGGAATAAGTTTTTCTAAATTTGGTTGAATATGTAAATATTTTATTAATATGAGTTGGGTTGGGTCGGGTATGAGTTGGGTATGGGTCGGGTCGGGTTTGGGTCGAAAAATTTACATTAAGCATAAATGGGTTAATGGGTCAATTTGGGTCGGACCATTAATGACCTGACCCAAACCCGACCCAATCCACCTGTTTAATGGCTCTAATTGCAGGTGATCGATCTTTAATAACATAGAACACTGGGATTTTGGGGTTTGATGTCACAATGTTCAGAAGCCCAAGAACTTTCTGTTAATGTAATGGGTTTTGGGTTATGTAGAAAATGGAGGCGAAGTGTTTGCTCTTTGATAGGAGTAAATGCCTGTCAACTGTGGGCAAGTGCTTGAGCAAAAGTAATTAATCGGTAATGTCAGCCGGTCTTTTATTTCCGAGGTGGTTGGTTTTCTTATTCTTGCCGATACTTTGTGCTGCGATTATAGGTCATAGAAATGCAAGCGGCTGTTCACAGATGTAAAGCTGAGGTGGACTTTGGAGCGGACGAAGTGCCTCTTTACCCTGTGATGGCAAATGACGAAGTCCTATATGAATACACGAAAAGGGTCGAAGAGATCCTGCTCGGCGAAGGCAAAGTGCAGCTTATGCTGGTGACAATGGGATCCGAGGGCTTCACACGTCCATATGCTGTCAGCAAATTGTGGAGCAAAGCTTAGCGACACAGTCGTTGATTGGGAGGTACCCATATGGCTTATTTATCTTGCATTATTTTGTATCAACATTTAGTTGACTATTATTCTTCATATGTTTGCTATTGAGAATAACAAGGGCAGCAGAGTTAATGAATCTTTCCAGAGTTATAGCTGCTTACCTGTGTCCCTTTTTTTCCATGTAAGGTTCTTCAAACTTAGTGCATGTTAAAGTCGATAGTTTCATCCGAAAAGAAGTTGATCTAAATATTCCTAACAAATTTAGACATGGTTGTATTTTTTAAGTGTCCATCTGACGTCATGTTTGTGTGTTGAAGGACATTGATACTGAAGATCATCTACCGTGCTTATTACCGTTTAAAATAGCTAATACTCATCTTCGTTTAAAATAGCTACAGTGACAATTAGCTTCATTTTGAAACTGTGCATAGTTCCATCACTATTAATGGGTGGTTCCGCAATTTTTTATGGGCATACGCATCCCAAGTAATTTAGGGCCTATTTGGCAACTTGCCAAACAGTGCCAGATTTTGATTTTTTATTCCCAGAATCAATTTGGGACAAGAATCGCGTTTGGTAAACTTTTTGTTCCCGGGAACGATTTTGGACAAGATTTGAGAATAAAAAAAAATTTGATTCTACGTTCGAGAATAAAAAAAAGAATCAAAACGGTAAAATCCTTGTTTTTCTCTTTCAACATCTCGGTTGCCGTTCGCCATCGCCCGCTGCCATCCGCCGCCGCCATCCCGCCGCGCCGCCCCCGCCGCCGTCGCCCCGGTGCCGCCGGTCGCCGGTCCGCCGCCGGTCCGGAGGCTCGCCAAGCCGGGCGAGGTCCGGCGAGCTTGCCGGAGGCAAGCCCAGCCACCGGCGCGGGTGGCGTGCGAGCCTCGGCGCCGGGCGAGGCTCGGCCTCGCGGTCCGGGCGATGTCGAGCCTCGCCGGTGGGCCGGGCGAGCCTCGCCCAACATGCCGGTGAGGCTCGCCGGCCACGGCGAGGCTCGCCCAACCCCGCCGGTGGCTGCTGGCCTCGCGAGGCTGGGCAAGGCGAGCTTGGCCCGCCTCGGGCGAGGCTCGGCCGACAAAGGCCGACCTCGTCGAGGGCCGGCGCGGCACCGGTGAGCGTCCACCGGCCCTCGGCCGGTCGCCGGTTCGGCGACCAGCCAAATGAAGAAGAAGAAGAATAGGAAAAAAAGGGGAAAAAAAAAAAAAAAAGAAAAAAGTAAAGAAATTATTTAAAATTTATTTAAAAATCAAAAGAAATTAATTTGGAACAAAATCAATTACTACGGTACCAAACGCAATTCTATTCTAGAATAAAAAATTTTGAACAGGTTACCAAACGCGCTTTTTTTACTCGGAATCGGTTCGGGAACGAAATCAAAAATAATCATTTCTAGTCGAATCGGCTCCGGAACAGAATCATTACCAAACGCGTCCTTAGTCTCATGGTTCTTTACTGCTGATTCATATAGAGCCATTGATCAACCTAGCCAACAACCAAAGCTGTATGCATTATATGGATAGAAAGCAAATAGCTGACATCATTTAATATGACCGTATGAACACAACTACCAAGGTAAACACCTCCTTAGCCTACGACGTATTAGTAGCCATTTCTAACTATTGTTCCCTTCTCAAGGGCAAGTTTTGACTTGTCCTCAATTTGATTTGTCCATCATTGTAAACAACAAATTCCCTATTCAAACTTGCACTCTAAATTGACAAAATCAAGCGGACGAATTTCCCCCCTCTAGGGAAAACAACTTTGATCTCTTATTAAGGGTCATTCGTTTCGCGGAAAATAGGCCATTTCTAGAAAAATTTTCTTAGAAGTCATTTTCCAGGAAAAATGACAATATTTTTGGTGTTCGGCTAAAATCTGAAAATGTTTCAGAAAAGATTTTCTAGTGTTTGGTAAGGAAAATATTTTCTAAGACCTCACCATTTAGACATGCATCGCTTACCAACATATAAATCCATCAAATATGAACTTGCCTTTAAATCTATGCAAACTTACTTCATATCTTTGTTATCTCATCGTCACCAAATGCTCATTTACTCTAAAAAATGTTCATATGGATTTTAAAAATAAGCAAAAGAGAAAATAAGCAAAGCATGTACAGCTCTCATGAGAATCTTCCAGTTGAGTGGCATGTTTTGCCCCTGCGTCTTTTGTGTTCTAATAAATAAAAGAAAAGAGAAGCAAAGCATGTAGAGCCATTTGCTTGAGCAATGTACAACTGCAGGGTAGAATAAATAAAAAAAATGATAAGCAAGAGTGTAGAGCGCGAGCTTGAGATCGATGAGCTCGAGGTTCACCTGGCAACGATAAACGACTAGCCAAGAAAGAAGAAGATGGGAAACAAAGAAAAGAAAATGAAAAGAAAATGAAAAAAAGAAAAAAGAAAAAGAAAAAGGAAATTAAAAAAAGTCGAATTTAAAAAGAAAAATAAAATTAAAAAATAATTCGAACGAAAAAAGAAAAGAAGAAAAAGAAAGGGGAGGAGGAAGTGAGGATTTGTAGAGGTGTGAGATAAGAGATCAAGTGAGGAAAATGTTTTCCACTTTTCAAAAGTGGAAAACATTTTCCCTTAATTTAGAAGACTTTTTTCCTTTCATGAAAAACATTTTCCCCAAGGTATTCATTTTCCGTGAAACGAACGTCGGAAAATCCGGAAAATATTTTCCCGGAAATTATTTTCCACGAAACAAACGGAGCCTAAAAAGCTTCCCACTTTCCCTTTGGGGCTTCAACTCTTACATAAAAACAGACGTAATTGGATTGAGCTTTGGTATGGAAACTTACTTAGTGAACCTTTCAAATTTAGAGAAACTAAACCATTGGAGTTTGCTATAGTGGCCATCCTTCCCACACGAGAAGGTGGAGATGGGGATTTGAATCCCTACTTTCTCAAGGAGGATTAGGGAAGGGATGATTTAGTTTAGGTGTGGGTTTCGATTTCTACACCCTACAAGGAAGCATGACAAAAGTGTAAGAGTGAGAGTAGAATAGGTATAGAGTATGACCGATAAAAAAATAAAAATAAGAGAAACCCTGGAATTAAAGATGGGTAATCTTTGAGCCAAATCCTGTCATCTTGCATTAGCATCAAGTTGGTTCTTCTTTATTTCTTTACCCTCCTTTGAAGAAGTCCAAACGCCACTGAAGACTACAGCAATAATTCTTGCATTCTCCGATCTATAAAAGTAGAGGAGAAGAGGGTTTTACCTACTCCCACTTCCAATTATTTATGGCCTTTTACCATATATTTCTAGTTAATTTTCTTTTCTTTGATTTTTGATTTTTGACTTTTCATAAACCAAATTTCCCTTTTGTTTTTACTTTCCGCTCACAGAAGTATAGTATAAAAGGTGGCTTCAAACAAACCTAACTAATTTGCTTTGTACATGTGTCGTCATAGTTAATGTTTCGTATCATTGGTCTCTTTGAATTTTACTTGCTAACACATTAAGACATATTCACGACACATGAAAAAGGCATAAATCCCACGTAAATTCGAATAATCGATCGTTATGCATTGTCCACATTTAAGTTCCTATCTTCGCTTTTTAAAACATTTCGAGGAGTGTTATTTCTGGTTATAATCAATCGGCATCTTAGAGAATATTTATTAACAAGACCCTCCAATGATTAGAATTCAATCCGATGAGATTTTCCCACAAAACTTTATAAAAAAGAAAAAAAAAGGAAAAAGAAAAATTTTAAATTGAGGTTCAAGTAGTAAATGACCACGAATTTTCTTCGCGGGTCTCTGTGTTCATGTCTCTCCATCGCGCATTTTGTCTTCGTAGACCCGGTCAACGCAAGCCATCTTCAAACTTTAGATCGAAATCATGTCTAATGAAGAACGAGGAACCATTTTTCACCATGCTTCGAAAGAAAGCTTCTAGAACATTTTAATGGCAGAGGTTTCAAAGTCATTATCCTTATTCTTCTTGGGATCAAAAACCTTAAATTCTTATTTGAGAAAGTCGTCCGGATGATAGTGTGTGTTGAGAAAAGAGCGAGTTTTCTGGCTGAGTAGTGCACGTCTCAAAGGTTCGGGATTATAGTTTTGCAATTTCGAGTCAAGATGACATTCACGAAATCCACGCATTTCCATCAAACATCAGCTTTGTTAAATTGGTGTCAATGCCATAGTTCATTTAGATTAATTAATGCAAATATGACAATAAATATGTTAAAATATATTAGGGATCTAATTGAATTAACTGAAAGTTCTCGGAAGACATTGCACATTAGTCAAAAGTGATATAAATGAACAAATTGGAAATTCAAGTATGGCATGACACATCGATAAAAGTTCACAAACTACTAACACCAATTGACAATGGCTGTTGACGTGGAATTGAAGTGTGGAGAATTCCGATTATGCAAGTCAATTAACTACGTAATTTGATTTCCATGTTGGTGTTTGTCAAATATGTGAAAATGCAAAGAGGTTTATTTCATAGAAAAGTATCTGTATTTGACGGGTAGATGCTAGGCACTTACAAGTTTTTGGTATAAAAATAGATGGGTTGTTTTCTATCTTTTATGCCTTTATATACTATGCAAGTGAATATCCGAAATTCCAACACGTAGTGGCACATCAACGTTTATTTGAGGTCATTCGTGGGTATGATAACTGCCCAAATACGTAATTGAATAAGATAGAAATTAAATTTTATCAAATGTAGGACTTAAATAAGCTCGTTTGGAAATTGCGTAAGTGGCATATCTCCAACGACGAGGAGTTACGAAATATGTAGTCACCTTTGTGAAGCAAACATGCAGAGGCAATGGTGGCGATAATGAGCGCGGAGCCAAAGAGAATTGACGCTGAAACAATGAAAGGGGTAAAGATACACACGGTTTTAGGATGAAATGGCCTCAAGTAATCGTCAATTTAGAATGGTTCAAAGAAGTGAGAATGGACTTTGTGTAAGAAATATGGAATATGTCAATTTTCCTAGTTTAATGAATCCATAAATTTGAATGATCAACTTATGTTGATTGAATCTGAAAATCAGGTAGATCTAATTGTCGTATGGAATTGAACCAATTCAAATTTCTGGGATGGTATTGCATATTAGTCAAAATTGATTTAATTGAACTAAATGAAAGTTCAAGTATGACACAGCACTTTGATAAAATTTCACAGATAACTAGTATCATTATCTCTTCCAAAAGCAGAAACTACATCTTCTTTATATCAATTAAAAGAAGGCAATAGATGTTGATCCAATGCACTTTGCAAATTTACTTCTTGATTGCTCTGCAAACATTTAGAAATAATTGTGAAACGAGATCTCCCCAGAAGCCTTCCTATCATTATTTCTGGTGCCACGACTCCCAACATAAACACGGCACTATTCCCGTAATGTTCAAAGAGAAGCCGGCTCTGCAGTGAAAACCATAAATCACATGGTTGGGATAAGTGAAAACTAAGAAGATATTAAAGGCGATCGTCATCATTATAATGAACCAAACAAAATAACACATGAAAAGCAAATTTAAAACTCACCATCTCCTGTGAATGCTCCAAATTTCCCAACACCGAGACTGCGAAGTTGATCTAAGCTAACTATAGAGAGGGGCATTTCCAAGGGTACTTGAACGCGAAGCTCACGTGAGACTTGTCATATGCTCGGTTGCAGCCGTGGATCGGCTTGAAGGCTTGGGAATGCTAGCTTGGTAATCAAGACCATGTCTTGCGCATCTCGAAGACTAAGTCTAGAAGGTGAGAGACGTTGATCTAGCACATCCTTCAACATCATCGAAGACTCAATTTGGGCAGATGATGAACATTCCTGAGAGACATGATCTCCTGGATGCTTTCCCATGATTGTCTCTAATGCAACAACTCCAAAGCTATACACATCACACTTTTCTGTAGGAATTGTAGAATAAGCCAACTCTGCAAGAGGAGAAATCTTATCTTCTTATAAGCTCAATCACATGCTGTATTCAAGTTGAAACATTGTTTCTCATAAGGTGACAATTACAAGTACAAATTTATACTCAATCTACGCTTACAAAACTGATTTGACCAGGGAGTTTAATCTTTGACGAAGTTCAAAAGATTTTGATTGACGCTTAAAGTAAGCATCATTTAGGTAACACGCACTTTTTTTATTTTTTATTTTGGCCGAAGGTAACACAACCTTCATATTCTCAAATTGGATCAATTCTAATGTTTTTCCTCATTTTCCAATTATTTTTTTTTTGGGGAAATCAGAAAGCTTTATGATCAACACTAAACTTGAAATCTCTAAATTAATAAACTAATTTCCATAAGAAGATTAAATAATCAAAGAACCTAGTGAAAGTTTAATTATAGAAGGGATGCTTGTCACTAAATGCTAATTGAAATTGAAAAAAGATTATGAAGTACCTGGAGCGATATACCCAATAGTGCCAGCAATAATAGTCCAATTTGATGAATCTGGCCTCAACAGCCTTGCAGTGCCAAAATCGGAAACATGAGCCTCATAATCATGATCCAATAGAATGTTGTTACTAGTCAAGTCTCGATGAATCAATGGAGATGAACATTCGTGATGCATATAGGACAATGCATCCGCAACACCTCGGACCATATTTACCCTCTTTCCCATTGAAATTCTTTTGCTCTTTCATCATTGTTCAAAGTTGTTCTCAAGCTTCCTTTTTCCATGTACTCATACACCAAAAAACAACATTGAACATGAGAGCAGAATCCATAAAATTTGACGATGTTGCGATGGCGTAAGTTTGTTAAGGCTTGAATTTCCCTTTCAAATGGTATCAAATCAACAATCTCATTGTCTTCTTGGGATGGAGATATTTGCTTGACAGCAACCGTTTGACCTTTTGATATCTCGGCTTTATAAACAATTCCATATGCTCCTTCACCCACATAGTACTTGGAGTCAAATCCTTCCGTGGCCTTGACGATTCGCTCGTAGAAAACTTTGCCATCATAACTCAAAATACGCATGAAATCCAAATCATTTGCCCATTTATCGTTGTCTCTCTTGATAATCCTTCTTTGACGATGATTGACGATTATAAAAATGATCAAGGTGCAAGAGAGAAGGAGAAACCCCAAGAATGAGAAAATGAGGATAACTATGATTCTAGCTCTAAAGTATCGATTGTGTTTCTTGCTCCTCGGTAGAATTGCATTTTGGTAAGCCAACAACATTTCCACAGAGTCCTTTGTTATGTTGTAATGCCTCAAACAAAGCCTCATTGAAAGCCTTGACATTTGGGAGAGGACCTTCCAAGTCATTGTAGGATACATCAATAGAAGTCAAGGCCAGCATATCACCAAAAGTAAAGGGGATGAAACCAGACATGCTATTGTGAGAGATATTTAGAACATGTAAGTTTCTCAGTTCTGCAAGCTCTCTAGGTATATTTCCAGACAAATTGTTATAACTCAAATCAAGAACCTCAAGGACTTGTGTGTTGCCTATATGAGCAGGAATGCTTCTCTGGAATTTGTTTCTACTCAAATTTAAGCTCAGCAAGCTTGTGCATGAGCCTAGTTGAGCTGGAATCGATCCACTTAAATTGTTTGCTGCCAAGTTTAAATGTGCCAAGTGGGATAGAAGTCCAATCTCAATCGGGACATTTCCCGTGAGCCCATTGTTGCTTAGAACGAGTTCTAACAACATCGACAGGCTTCCCATTTCCCTTGGAATCTCTCCATTTATACTATTTGAAGAAAGGTCCAATCGTTGTAATTGAGCCATCCTTCCAAGTGTTGCGGTATCTCACCAGAAATGTTGTTGTTTGATATTTTGAAGCTTGTCAAATTATGATAGTGCTCCCATTTCCATGAAAGTTCGCCGTTCAAATGATTGTGGCTTAGGTCCATATAATTTAGATGTGGATATATTCCAAAAACTTCAATTATGTTTCCAGTGAGTTGGTTTCCATCTAGCCTCACTCTAAATAATGAAGTACAATTCCTCAAACTTTTTGGTATAGGACCCATGAAATGATTATTACTGGTGCTAAAATATTGCAATGATCCCCCAAGGCATACATCTTTTGGTAGTTCCCCCTCTAGTTCATTATCATATAGAAGAAAATATTTCAAATGTGTCAACTTATTAAGTTCAAAGGGCAAGGAGCCAAAGAATTTGTTCTCAGCAAGGCATAATGCGGTTAGATTAGGCAAGTTTCCAATTGATGCGGGATTGGACCGGTCAAACTATTACATGATATAACTAATTGTAGAAGAGAAGTGAGCCTCCCTATTTCCCAAGGAATGAATCCCGACAATCTATTTTCATTTAAAAAAAGATATTTTAAATTCCTCAAGTCACTTATGTTTCTCGGAATGAAACCAGAAATGTTATTGCGCCAAATGCTTAATCCGGTTAAATTGCCTAATTTACCAAGAGATGTAGGAATGGGCCCAGAAAGTTGATTTTGGGAAAGATCGAGTTCCAAAATAGAATCCAACTGCCCAATCTCCTGAGGGATGTGCCCACTAAGGCTGTTTGCATGTAGGTAAAGATAATGGAGACTCTCTAGCATACCTATACTTGGAGGAATGTCCCCGGATAGTTCATTAGAGTAAAGATTAAGAAAGTTGAGTTTGGAAAGCTTACCCATACTCGAAGGGATGGAGCCATAGATTGAGTTGTAGCTAAGATCAAAGCTAACCAAATTGGTTAAGTGCAAGAAGTCAAGGCCATCTAAAGTTCCTCTCAAACCAAAATGGGAAAGATTTAGATTGTTGACAGATTTGGAGTTGTCGCAAGTGACACCGCTAAAGTTGCAAGGATTGTTGCCGTGCCATGAAGAGAGGAGAGATTGGCTATGGTTGTCAAGATTAGATTTCCAATTTAGGAGAGCCTCAGCTTCAACCTTACTCTCAGTCATGTTGATGGCAAAAAAGGAAGTGGAGGAAGCAAGATCACTTGCTCTGAGAAATGGAATGGTGTCAACTAAGAGGAGCAAAAGAAGAAGCTGACAATTAAAGAAGGCTGGCTGGATAGAAATAAGGAAGAAACCATGATTTTCGGGGATATTTGGTCTTTGGGAGGTGAGATGGTTCAGGTCTACATGTTGCTGTTAATGAGGTTGATGACATATTTATAGATGGAAGAACATTTTGGAAACCTCAATCGGACCCTTGCCTTCTACAGCTGTATAATGTTTTTCAATGAATGGGACCTTCCATGAAGAAAACTTTTTCTCGTTCAGATAATATAAAATCTTATCCTTTTTCCAATCAGTTTTGCCTTCCAATCAGTTTAGCGTTGGCAGTAAGAGATAACGAAATAACAGTACATAACCAAAACACAAGAGTTCGTTAATTTCGCGAAAAATAAATGACTTGAATAATATTTTTTAAAACAAATGAATGGGCGAAAAATATTTTCATCGTCCATGAAAATATTACATTTTTCATTGATTGATTATTTCAAATGATACAAGTGATGGTCTTTAAGAAAATATTTTCTAAATCATTTATTTTCTGCTAAATATATTGACATTTGACTTACTTTTTCAAGTCTTCACCGAAAAGGTGAAAAAAGGTCTGGCTCTTTTCTCAAAATGTCTCCAGAATGGTGTTTGTTCGTCTCGAATCATGGCGTCACCAGCAGCCTAGATTTTCGCTGAACAACGATCACGACGTATCATCTGTTCGTTATTGGTGTCACCAACCAGGGCATTTTTGTCTCTCTCGCTGACTACACTTTCAGTCACCTCGCCTCTCGTCCTTCGCCAGCAATCACCGGCACATTGCCATCAAGAGCTCATCCTCCAACCTGTGGCCTCTTTGGAGGCAACTGTGCCCTAATCATCTCTCCTAATTCATTTGACATTCCGATCCTCTCTACCTCTCTCTCTCTTTGTTCTACATCATTGTCGCAGTCTCTCCCTGCAATCCTACCAGCACCGTGCTGGACATTCTCTATCTAATCCAGTTCTCGAGACCTTCAATTGCGCTCGCCACATCCAAAACCACTCACAAAGTCCGCCTCACTTGGAATAATTCTCATTGACTTGCTGGAGTTCGAATCCCCAACGAGCGGTGACTTGAACCGGTATTTTCGACAGAATCAATGTCTCACGGTCCAACCTAGTGGCGAACCTAGTACTCCGTTGGGGATGATGACCTGGAAAGTGTAAGGGCGGCACTGACCCAACGTAACTTGATAGGATTTGTTTAGTGTAAACGAGAAATTTGGGGATTTTGGAGATAAGGGCTTAATTTGGGAAATTAGGAAATTGAGTTCTGACCATAAAAGATTGAGAATGCTATTGATTAACTTAATGGACAGAACAAATGAATAGATATTGTTTCGTTAGTACTCACATAATCCAAAACTTACTTAGCACCAATGAAATCATTTAACCCAACGCCTTGAATCCTAAATCTAGTTATTATTTTAATGTCTATATGAGGGTAATGTAGTTTAACTAAAATCACTTGAACAGACATTTACTTCATCTAAATTTTGCATGGATGCGCTTTCACCTTTTGCTTAACCTAAATTGTTTGAAATATTTACAACATATACAAATATTGATTTGTAAATTCACATACAATCATTTCATAATTTTCACAATATGGTTAATGGCACTCTTCTACGAGTTCTTTGGAGCTCTAGCAAATGCTCCTTGCAAGCCTCTTGTCCTTGGGCTCAATGGAGCTCTCTCTTCCCAAGTAGTGCAGGTCTTTCTCTTGTTTTGCTCACCAAGTCTTCCCCAGATTTCTCATAACTTTCTTTTTGTGTGCTTTTCTCACTCTTTCAATCAATTTGTCTTAGTCATGTGGAGAGCCTTGACCATGAAGACCTTCACTTTTTCACCTTCTTTTCAATTCCACCCTTATGAATGGTTTGACTATATTATTGTTAGTGCAAAGCTATTTAATTTTGCAATCTTGGATCCAATTGGAAGGAGTCATGGTGCTCCAACGTCCTCCACTCATGAGTCATGGACTCTCTCCATGTTACACGTGATGGAAAAAAGAAAAGAAAAAGCAAAAAGTTGCTTCCCAAAAAAACTCCAAAAATAGAAAAGATGGTTAATGACTTTCTTCTTGCCCAATTCTTACTCTTACAATATTTAAAAGAAAAGGAGAACTTGAAAGCCATGCCTCTCGGTCCTTCACCTTTAGCTTGAAAAATTAAAAATCACCACCTTTCAGTTGAAACTTAGATCTATTATATTCTAATCTAATAGTGAAATATTCTACAAGTATGGTATATCTCAGAAACCATTAAATCATATAGATGATTTATCTCACAATTTTAAACATATAACTATATCTATATCAATGGCAATGATGACGAATTCTGTAAACAACAATTTACATAGCCTGTGATTAGCTATATAACTTTTTGACTATACAAGTCATGTTTTTCACCACTATTTTGGTAGCTGGTCGATCTCCAAAATAGTTAACTTTTTGACTACTTGTAATTTATATTCAACGGTTTCACAAGTAAATTTTTTATTTTTTCTTTAAATGTTAGCACTATGGTTTCAATCACTTTCCACAATGCACGTTACGGGGTAAGTACAAAACTAATGGTCAATTATTTTCTTGTTTATCAGTCTGTGTGGCAAAGGGAAAAAGAAGCAAAACGTTGCTCGGAAAAGAAACTCCAAAAGACATAAAATATGGTTATTGGCTTTCTTTTTATCAAGTGCGCTGAAAAAGAAAATAAATATACTGATGAAATTTTTTATGGTCCACAAGTTTGATTGACAAGTGGAACATTTATTGAAGTTAGACTCATGTAATTTTCCAGAAAAATTCAGCTGGATGATACTATAAGCCTCAAAATCTATTTTGGAGTCCCACCTACATCTTCAATTTTCAAGCATATTCCCTCTGCTTATTTATAATTCAACCGCAATGACCTATATTTGAATTAAAAATTAACTTATTTAATAAAATCATCCACCCTCCTCTTTTTCTAGCCAATATGTATAGAAATCTTAAAGTATTTCAAGTGCAATACTTTAAAAATAAACCACCACCTAAAAGAAATCCTTATGCACCTACATAACAGCAAAACTACACCAAAAATCTTAAATCTTTGCACATAATGCAATTAAGTCGTAGTTATTTAATTGGCACAATCAAGTCATCAACCTTTCCAAAACTAAAATCAAAACTTGCCTAGATAGAACTTGAAACCTATGTGGCAACATTAAATTGCATTTCTTCATATAGGTTTAGGACTTTATTGCACTTTGCAATAAAAGCATTTGACTTGATTAATCAACTGAAAATTACGTATATTTATGTGTGTCGTGTGGTCTTGACTTGAAATTGCAAAATCATAATCCATGTTCCTTTGATATGTGCACCATTCACTCAGCCAACTTTATCTTTTCTGTACACACAATATAACGATTTTTGGTTTGTTATCAAATAAAGTGCAATAATAAAATTAGACCATTTGAAATGTGGAATTCTAAAGGACTTCATCATCAAGGCTCTCCACATGATTGTGAAATTGAGTGGAAAAAGAAAAGAGAGAAGCACACAAAAATAAATTTCCGATCACAACAGTCCACATGGGCCCTCAGAGAAGGCATGCGTGTTGAAATTTAGACGTGGGCCTCAACACGTGTCAAATAGCGCGTCGGTATGAGGTGGGCCCCACCAAATCAACAGAGGACAGAACTCTATTCTCTCCTCTCTTCCCGAGTCTCCCTCCCTCCTTTTTTCCTTCTTTCTTTTTTCCGTGGGATGGGATCATGGGAAGCATGCTTTTCTTCTGATATGAGTTGCGGCAGGAAGCTGCGACTACGAGGACTACAGCGAAAGGACGATTCAGAACGTGGGCTATTCAGTGCGCTTGCTGGCCGAGATGAGCCACTGCCTGTTTCATGCGACTCTCTATGTTCCTTGCCGATGAATTCATACTCATCTTCTCTTATCTAGAAGACAGCATGGATTTGGGATGAAACTTGAAACCGAACTGAACCGGTCATAGCAACCGGTCCAATTCTAGGTTTTCATTATTACTGGTTTGGTTTATAGTTCAAAAAAGAAGTAGAACCGGTGCTATGCAGTTCATTTCCCGATTGGAACTGAGTTGGGAACAGGGAACCAAAAAACTAGACCAAGAACCAAAGAATTAGACCGGGACAGGAAATTATATATTTTAATTGATGTATATATATATATTTATATTGTAATTCCTTTATATATCTCATGGGGAGATTATCATAGTTTATGGGTAGAAGCCGAATGAATATATATGGTGAAGTTGTCTAATAAATATTTTAGTTTTATTTGATAGTGATTTTAATTTAAAACTATTATTGAGTGATTAACTATATTTGTTGTTTGTCTTAATTTCAAGTGATTAGAATTTGGAGCGATTTTTTCTATGGATGATTCAGAACTAAAATTCAACAATTTAGATTTTATGTTATGTGTTTTGAGCGTGTTATTGTTTATTTTATTTCACATGTTCTTATTTATGGATTGCTGCCATTAACAAATGAGGATTTTTGTTATTGTGTTAATTGTTTTGTTAAATTAAACATGAAACAAAAAGAAGGAAAAAATGAAATAGAAAATAAAAAGTAAAAGGAATTGGCCAATTCTTGGTGGATCCGTGAATAGATTATTCATGGTTGGCTTTAAGTTCTAAAAACTCAGGAACTGGTTCCAATAGAGCAAGTTCAGGTTCAAGGTAAAAGCTGAGCTGATCTGAAACTGTTCACCCCTACTATTTGTCTATCATCTATTGTCCATAACTCATTTGATACTATCGCTATGTGAACCCCAAGTTTCAGTTTGGTTCCATTTCGATAGCCAAACTGCACATTCTCATCGTTTCTTCTCGTTCTAATTACGGACCAGAACCCCGCAACTTGTTTGATGGGGGTGAAACGAGATGTGTAGACTTTGATCGGAAGAGATTCCAAGTCAACGAATTCTTGCTGAATGTTTGCATAGAAAATCATTCCTTGAATATTTTTATAAGGGTCAGTGGATTTTACATTGTGCTCGCTCTAGTTGGAGCTCCTTTAGGGACTGGAAGCTTTGTTTTAGCTCGGTCGTCTCGTTTATTAGAATTGTGTAGACCGTTTTCATCGTACTATATATATATATATATATATATATATATATATATATATATATATGTGTGTGTGTGTGTGTATGAAAATTTGAGGTGGAAGAGTGGTAGAGAGTTTGCTTGATTAATAACATAAGGGCGTGTTTGTGCATTAGGCAGTACCGATTTCAGGAGCCCAACTTAAAGCACATTTTCGTGCGAATACTATATAGGATTAATTTAATTTTTTATTGTAATTGATTAAAATTTAATTGCTATACCATTTGCAGGTTTGAATCTAACCAATGATATGATATTTTCTTATAAGTATATTGGAGGGGAAAATTACGAAAAAAATCATAAACCTATTGTAATTATATCAGTTTAGTTTTTAACTTCTTCTTTTTTTGGCAATTTAGCGTTAAACCTTTTGCATGTGTGTCCATTCAGTCCATCCAGCCAATTTTGATCGATTGGCGTAAACATGTATTTTTTAATAATATTTTAATAATTTTTTGAATTTTGTATAACCTTTTTTTCTTTTTCTTTTTTTTTCCTTAATTTATCTCCCCTCTACTTAGGATTAGTGAGGGCTAGGACACCTCATCGGCATTGGGCGACAGCAAGGGCCGCAATGCCCTTGCCCTCGCCTAGTGTTAGTGAGGGTATCTAGGCCCTAAGTGGAGGAGGAAAAATTTAAAGAAAATAAAATAAAAATTACAAAAAAAAAATTGTTATAAAAAAAAAGTCCACGTCAATGCTGGCATACCAAATAAGCCAAATAGATTGAATTGACACAAATCAAAATGTATATGATTGAATTAATGCAATTATGAGAGGTTTAGAACTTTTTTTTATAATTCTTCCTATATTAGAGCAGTAGAGTTCAATTGGTCGAAATTGTCCAATCAATTTTAAACTTTTCAATTTTTCCAAATTAGTCCAAGACCTTCACACAAAATTCCAAAGTAGTCCTTGTTGCCAATTTTCATCGGAAAATCACAGAAGTGATGGTGTGCCGTGTCAACAATTTCCAGCATGCCTATCTTTTTTTTTTTTTTTTAATAGTGAAATTCATTGAATTATGGTCATGCATGGATTGCCAAACTGCGTCATCTGTTTAAATACAATTTAATCTATTAAGGACCTTGCTGGTCATGGTGTAGTCCAGGACACCATCTGCATATTTAATGAGCACAAAAGCACCTCTCCAATGAGAACGTCATTTGGGAAACAGCTCTTCCGTCTTCAAAACGATAACGACTTAGCCTGCCTCTTAGCTTACGACTAAATAGGTAGGAAGATAACATAAATTATCACTCTAAACCCGTGTCTAAGTAAAACACGTTAGGCTTTCTTTGAAAACCCAAAAAACCAAAAAATAATTCGTGAGGATTCCAAGACTAACAAGGCAAGCCGAATAGTCGGCTTTCGTATCGAGAAACCTATGAAATCATCGGGAAAATCTTGGCACGAGAATCTGTAATCCCATGATGAGTGCTGTAAAACGTATTCACCTATGAGCAAAGTGAAAAATGCAAATATATCTGTATCGACGACAACTTCGAGGTCTTCGCGAACAGAATTCAGGTTTCGTTCCTCATGTCCTAATACATGGTCGCGAAAATTTATAAAGTTTTCGTCTGATAACATCAATGTTTTCAAAATGGCTGATCTGAGTGAATTGTGGGATCAAGTTGGCGCTGTCCTTATTGTTGCCTAACTTGAAAGAGAAAGGAAACGGACCGAGGACCCGCGGGGGCCTGATGTCGCACTCAATGCTCGATTGCTCATCCCTCCCGAGTTTCCAAAACTGGTCAGACATATCTCCTGTCTGTCCTACCAACATCCTTTTCATGCTCAAGCGACCCGAATAATCAATGGGATTTAGAAAAATCACGCGTCCTCCTCGAAAAAGGAGATGTGAACTGAAATGAAAGGCCGGTGCTTACAAAATCAAAATCTAAGTTGCTGCAAGAGTTAGGTTCATTTGGATTTGTAGGCGGGTGGCTCGATGGATATCAATGGGAAAAGGCACTTTTGAGGGTCACAAGAGTTTTGAGGGTCATCATGAGAGTCTGAGAAGTGAGAAAATGTATTCTAATTGTATAATGCGTGGCATGATTTCGATTCATTTTTCATTTAAAATTCGAAAATTTGAATTAAGAGTCTTCCTAGTGCACTGAGACTAGGCTGCATGCCAAGTAAGGTGTATCCACCTTGCACAAACCCAAAAGAAAATGCCAAACCAAAGCATCATCCATGAACACAGTAGAACTCCCATCTTATACTGTAAGTGCTTCTGATCTGAGAAAGATGGATATCCCGCAATAATTTCCCTTAGTGGATCTTCCAACAAAAACCTACGGTCCACCAGAATACAGAATCTCGTACTATTCTTAATCGGCTGAACTTTGGGTGATCAAGCTTCACTATCGTGTTTTTCAATCATCTCTTTCATTCCATCCAGCTGAGAAATGACATATTTCAGCTTTTTGAGACAAATCTCATCAGCTACTCGGGAACTGTAATCGGACTTCTCAAATGGGCAGTATTCACAATGCACTTTTGATTTCATCTCTCAATGTTACTTGGATGTCCTTGATTAGTTGCATGAATTCACGGCAATGGTTGTTGATAAATTCCTTTTTGGGACCAGCAGGACTAGCTAGTTCGTTCATCACTCCACTGGCTAGCTCCAAAACCCTTATAATTCTCTTCTCAACATTTAGAAGCCAATGCAACGATGTGTTTTCTGTTGGAGAATCCATGGACGCTACATCAATGGTCACTTTTGTCCTTCTGCACTGAACCACCTGGAGGTTAGTAGGAAAAAAAATAAGAATCTTCCACACCAAATAAAGGATAGATCTTTCCTGGATGATAAAAAAAAAAAAAAAAAAAAAAAAAATGAACCATCATGTCAGGCAACTAAGTGCATCAAAAGTTCGTAAATGTGTAGTTGGCCAGAAAATATGTGAAAATTAAAGAACAAGGGTACTGCAATAAAACTTGAAAACAATAAATGTTAAGCATAATATTGAAGATCTAGATTGCTGTATTTGTCATTTGAGCGAAGTTCCAAATTCTGAGAAAGAACTGGAGATTACTCATCCAAGAGAATGTAGTTAATAAATGAAAGTTTCTATTAAAAGAACCAAACACTTCCTTTTCATAAGTTCAGAATCATGATCGACAACAATATAACCTTCAAGAGCAATCTGGGAAATATTTCTAGTTACTGCTTATCACCATACTGGTATTAATGATATCATAAAACAAGGAAGTTCATTTTGAGTTATGGTGTGAATGTCAAAGGCTGATCTTCCCTTGATTTGCTTGAGAACAAGGTAAGTTCAGCCTTTGTTCAGTCCCTTACTCAAGCTGAACTTAGCCTGATTCAAGTGAGCACGGCTAAGCCTAAGGGCAACATGAGTGTCAATCTAACAGCATCACTACATAACACCATCGGTGTGAGAGCTAGAATGAGAGCACTGCAACCAAGTGCATGAAATTGAATAAAATTGTGACTAGTACCATTAATTATGGTTCCTCCTCATCATCTTTAGATGTGCACCTGAATCAGGTTTAACGACAAACTTAATGTAAAACAAGATCCAATACTACTGACTTCATTGTGTGATTTATGTTCTAGTGTAAAGGAGGTGGAGACATTTCATATGTTCAATAAGTTTGGATGTCAAATTACGATGCTCAGTTGGCCTTCCTCCATGTGAATCAATTTCTTTACAAGAATGTAGAAGGATCAATAGGTTTTAATAGCCAAAATAAATAACTCTGAGAGAGATTCTCACGAGAAGGTTGACAAGGTGAAATCCATGTTCAATGGGAGATTCTGTCAATCGTTCCTTTAAATCCTACACTTTTTTTTTTTTTTTTATCAGTGCTTACATCAGCAATGGAATTTACAAATAAAAGGGTCTTGATTTGTGAGAAGAACACCAGAAAATGCTTATACTGTCTGTTTCACCATCATGTCAAAGGAAGTAGAGAACTGGCTCATCTTCAATCGTAAGATCAGAAATAAGTGCCAGCAGCTGAAATTGGTCATATATATATGACAAGCGATTTGACCATATGCTGACAACAACCACCATTCTTTGAAAAGCTAAGATGCAGAATGCTAAAAACATTCCAAAGTATATAAACGAAGAAATAAGTAGGAGAAACTAGACGGGTACAACAAGTACATCATGCTTTAGAGACCCAAACCCTCAATATCTATGCACATTACAACAAACCTTCTTCCTTTTCCCTCAATAATTATCTGCTTCTCTATACAGATGATGGTCATGGTAAAAGAAGTCATTAAAGACAGGATACGCTCAAAAACATAAAGACACCTAAAGATCCTCTCTGTTGTCAAAAAAGTAAAATGGAACCGGAGATAACAAGGTCGTTGCAGTGTCATCACCCGCCTCGATAATTTTATCGAACAGTTGGTATGCAACACAAAATTGGTTGATGCAGAATAAGATGAACGCGCATACATAGAACACCTCGAAAGGCACAGTGAGTCAACTTCGAGCTGATCTACTCAAGTCTCACTCCGAAAACAGAGTCAATTCAACATACCCAAGCACTATGCCGTTGAAGAAGCAGAAACAGGGGCAGATTCAGAGCTCGCCGGGAATTGACCGAAAGACGGCGATGCTTACCGGCAGATTGCGAAATCGTCACTTGTGGGGGGTCGGCAGGGGTTTAGGAGGGTCAATCTTCGAGGAACGTTCGGAGGCGAGACCTGACGAATTCGCTGCGAGCTTTGGCACGAGCTTTCTGAGGAGCGATGTTGGCGAAGGAGAGGTGAATGCCGACCGCAATCAGGGTGGCGCCGGCGGCGAAGACGCCGATCGTCGCCGCTAGTTGCCTCCGCGTCGGCGGGTACGCCGACATTGCCGTTCTTCCTCGTTCTCTTCCTCTGGGCTTGCCACTATAAACGGGCCGGTCGGGCCGGCATTCCGTCAAATTCTAAGCCCGCCCGAGAAGATCGGACCTCGAGGTGTTGGGCTCGATTTCGAAGGCCCGGACCGAACCGAAGGCTTTTGGCCCCTAATGAATTGATTCGGCCCGGTGGGCCAAGCCTCGATTCGTTATTGAAAAGAGCGAATCTGGAGTTTGGTTTGGGAATATTATGATTATTCCAAGACTTGGTTTACCATAATTGGATGGGTTACAAGTAGTTTGGTTTGGGAATTTTATACCCTTATATACTCTTTGGCTACGTTTGGTTGTCCGGATTTTTAATTATGATAGACTAGATAAGATATGATATGAAATTTAGAGATTTTACTATATCTTATCAATTTTTTGGTGATCGCAATAATTAAGTTTAGTATATTTACATTATATTATATATATTATTTGGTATAAACAACATATTAATATAAATGAACCAAAAATTTTACAAATTGGAGATGGTAAAAATCTCTCGTGATATTCTTGCCTACTTTATTTTTATTTTATTTTTTTATTTTATTTTCCTTTCTTTTTAGGGAAAAAGCCACGAAAAATCCCGAACTTTGCCTAAAGCGACATATTTACCCCAAACTTTTTTTTGTGACGTGAAAAACTCAAAACTTTTCAAATCGTGACACATTTACCCCATTAAGGGCATTTTTGTTTTTTTTATTCTATTTTTTCCTTTATCTTTTTTTGTTTCTTCTTCTTCCTCCCTCTGCTGGCCATGGCGGAGCTGGTGGAGGGAAGCCGGCGTCGGGCGAGGGCCTCCCTCGCCGGCGTCGGGCGAGGGCACCCCTCGCCCGACGCCAGCAAGGGCACCCCTCGCCAGACGCAGGTGAGGGCTGCCCGATGCCGGTGAGGGCTGCTCGATGCCGGCGAGGGCAGGGACACCCTCGCCCGACCTTGCCGGTGTCGGGCGAGGGCCGCTCGACGCTGGCGAGGGTTGGTGAGGGTCGTCCTTGCCATACGCAGGCGAGGGCCACCCGATGCCGACGAGGGCAGGGACATCGTCGCCCGGCGACCTTGCTGGCGTCGGGCAAGGAAGGCCCTCGCTAGACGCAGGCGAGGGCCGCTTGATGTCGGTGAGGGCAGGGACACCCTCGCTCGACCTCGCTAATGTCGGGCGAGGATGAAATCGCTAGATCGCGAGGCACCCTCGCTAGGCGCAGCGAGGGCCGCCGAGGGCTGCCCTAGACGTCGGCGAGGGCACCCTCGCCGGATGCGCGGCAGCCCGGCCCGGCGGAGGGGAAGAGAGAAGGAAAAAAAAAGAAAGAAAAAAGAAAAAAATTAAAAAATGAAAAGACCAAAATGCCCTATAATTTTAGGGTAAATGTGTCACATAACAAAAGTTTTTTGGTGTCACAAAAAAAAGTTTGGGGTAAATGTGTCACGGTTGGTAAAGTTCAGGATTTTTCACATCACAAAAAAAAGTTTGGGGTAAATGTGTCATTTTGGGCAAAGTTCAGGGTTTTTCGTGACTTTTTCTCTTCTTTTTATATTAATTTCTATTTTATGTCTTTCTTCCCCTTCCATCATTCTCTAATAAAATTTTATTAAATAGTAAACTATGGCATACCTAAAATACTAAATTATGTAATGAATTTAAATATATATTTATATTTATATATTGAATTGATTTTATAATATAGAATTAAATATGAATATATAAATAAAAATAAGATTAAATCGAAATAAATAAATTGTTATTTTTTGTTATTTTGAATTTCTTATACTAGAATTCAAATATTATTTATATTAAAAGATAATTTTAACTTTTTAATTCAAGAATATTGTCATTCGAGCAAAATAATTTTTCTATTATAAATGTTAGAAATTCTATCTATCTTTATTCCACCTCCCTCATGAGATAATTTTATCTATTTATATCCCCATTATATTGAATTTTATTCTATCTTAAATTTTATTCCAACTACCAAACACAGCCTTTGATGACAAAAAAATATTAGCCTAATTCCTTCTATTAACAAAGACAAATCATACATGAAATATTATTACGAGCTGTAAATTAATTATGGTACTTTCATTTCAAATGGTAATTATTATATGATCATCATTCTATTATACCTAAATATATGTAATTAAAAAATTGTTGTTTAAATTATACCATGTAAATTAATAATCTAAAACAAGTAATATTTTCTTCATAATATTGTTTATTTAATATATATAATTGTCGCGACCAAAATTTCGGGTGCACCACCTAAGATTTGGTTAATGGATTACTAAGCCTAAACTTAGATCGGGCTCTCCCAAGCCCATTTCAATTTGCGACTTAGGTTGAAGTTCTTAACATGCAAATGATTTTTCAATTAGGAGTCGCCACTAATATATTTTTAGTGGGTCGATTAGAAACCCAAGTAAAGTAACAAGAGATTTACTTTACTCCTACGAATCAGAGATTGTGAGTTCGGGAACTTGGTTACACTAGATCTCTCTAACGCCCTTTCGGTACATTTCTCTTTTGTTTAAAAAAAAAAATATTTTGCAGGCAGCTTGAATTGATTTTAATTTATTTCCCTACCATGTGAGGTAATTATACGGATGTGCAAATCACCAACTTAACATCCAAGAAAAGCAATCAATAAATCACAGGACTTACCTCGTAACAAGCAAAACATCTGTAGTGTTAGATTAGAATTCACATCGATAATTCTAGATATGATTTTTAATTAACACGCAATTACTTTTTTTTTCACTTATTTAATGAGAATCATGCTTTATGAAATGATATGCAATGTAATGCATGCTATATTACGTAAGTGAAATATTTTGTGTTTTCTTAATGAGCATGCAATTTATCCTAGAGAATGAAATTAATTTATTCAAAGACAATTTTTTTGGTATTTTGCATGAAATTTGAAATTAGAAAATCGCGAAAATTATCTATCCAGACTAAGATATCATCCATTTTACATTAAGAATTAGGTTAGGCCAAATCTTAATTTAAATTAGGATGTTATCTCAACTTGGTAATCCCTATCCTAAAATGTAACCTATCTAGGAAAAATTATCTAAACCTATAATTAATTAAACATGCAATCTTATCCTAACATGCAATGACGTGCAAAGAATGCTCTAATTTTAGTTTTTTTTTTCTTTTCTATGAAATTCGAAATTAAATTTGACACATAATTAAACACACAATTTAAATTAAAAAAAAAACTAACATCCTAAATGAATGCATTTTTTTTTTTGGATTTTTTCAAAAATTCTAAATAAATAAATTTTCTATTCTAAACATGCAAAATAAATATTCTAGCATGAACCTAATCTAACTCAATTTTGTTGGGTTTTCTTTAACGAAAACAAAATCAATTCAAATAACCCGACAGCAAATCAAGCAAGATAAGATTGATATCCATAAATTGACGAATCATATCTCGCGCATGAGATTGGATTGACCAATTTTAAACGAAATCGCGAATCGAATCTCAAGCGTGAGATCAGACTGAAGATTTTTCGTGCGATTGCGAGTCAGATTTCGGGTGTAAAAATCGGACTGTCAATTATATGCACGTTATGAAATTAGGAAATTTTCCTAATTCATGAGAATTCAAAAGATTTTTTTTGGACATGACAATATCAATTGAACATTCAAACATGGTCACAATCTACGAATTAGGCATAGGATATATGAAACTGAATTAATTAAGATTATTACCTAATTTGCGATATTGCTCGGATATTTTTTTTTCTGAATTTGGACGGACGGTAGATCATGAGAATAACAATGAGGAATGACTGACGATGGCTCGTGGTGGCTGTTCACGCCGTTGCTCCGCAAGGATGATCAGGATGATCACGTGTCTTTTGAACACGGCGAAAGCAAGTTGCTGAACTTCATGCGGTATGCAATTACATGGGAGATTTCAAGTGGACAAACACGCTGGGAAACAAAGAGGCACCACAACACGTGGTGCTCCACTAATATGAACCAAGACCAAAGGATTAGTCAACTCCCGCTGACTACGCTGGGAAACGAAGAGGCACCACAACATGTGGTGTTCCACAACACGTGATTGGTGGGTTTCACGATGATGCTCACGGATCAACGTGGGTGGATTGTCAGAAAATCACGGCTTGACCAGGAGACGGAAGCGGCAACAGGAGGAACTCGGCATATCTGGAGCTTCGACCGCTGAAGGGAACCGTGAACGCTTCGCAGAGGTAATCGGCAGGAGGATGTGCTGCAGGCGTAAGGGAAAAAGCCAGCCTTCTCGGCTTGGACGAGCGTGCTTCCTTTTCCCTTTGTAAAATCGTTCGTCTCTTTCTCTCTACTTGAAGCCCTCTCTCCCGATTTTTTGTGTGTGCTGTGCTGTGGCCGTATGTATCAATATGTATGCCCCCCTTTCTCTCTCCGTACACGGCTCCTTTTATAGGCCAAGAATGTGATCATCGTGAAATATTTTATCTCCTTTTTCAATATGCACAAAGATCACCTATAACCTCCCGAACGCAAAATCCTATTAATTTCCTCATCTCTTATAGATTTCCTTTGCAACAATGAATATTTTCTACCGATTTTATTACATATTGCCAAAAATTCAAAATTGCAATAGGATTTTTCTCAAATTTGAAATCTTGCAAAGATGAGTTCGTAATATCGAGGATACGGGCTTGGGCCAATTTGTTCTCTTCATGAGCTTAGTCCGACTTGCCAAATTAAAGTTTAGAACAACCAATTCAAACCCATCTGTCACCAGCCCAATGCAAATGCAATGATTATAAATAAATACACCTAAAATTAAATGCTATGCAATTAATTAATTAATTAATTATTTATTTTTAGGGGTTAAAAATTAATCCCTAATTTTTATGCAATAGATAAATAACTGGATCGCAAAAATTTAGGTGTTAATAGCTGCCCCTCTTTAAAGGTGAGCTCATGGAAATTGCCTTTAAAGACAAATTGATACCTAAATTTTGGTCATGCACATGCATTGAATGGTTTTTTTTTTTTTTTTTTTGGAAAATGAATTCCATTTTGGAGTGCAATTTACATGATGCATGGAAATGCTAATGCAAATGGTAAAGGAACCTACATGGAATAACTTACCTTCAAGGATCCGTACCTTTCTACAGTCGCTCATAATAGTAACGAGACTTTGTAAGGAGACTGCTTTTCTAGGATCCGTACCTTTCTACGGTCACCTAGTATGGCAATATTTGGTTGTCTAGGATCCGAACCATTATTCGGTCCCCTAAACGGGAATTCACTTTCCGGGATCCGTACTTTTTACAGTAGCCTGAATAAGAAATCACTTTCCAGGACCTGTACCTTTCTACGATCACATGAATGGGGAACCGCTTTTTCAAGACCTATACCTTTCGATGGTTGCCTGTTAAAGCAGCAAATATTGTCTAGGACCCGTACCTTTCTACGGTCGCCTAAACTAAGGATTTGCTTAGCTAGGACCCGAACATTTCTTCGGTCACCTTAATCAAACTGAACTTGGAGAAAAACCTTTGGGGGACAACTCAATCGAGTGTTAACTAAGAGGAACTTCGGGCTATGGAAGCATGCCGATTTGATAGGGGGACTCACGCCATGTCAATGAAAAGGACTCTAGGCTACGAACGCACACCAGGTTAGGAAAAAAGAAATCCGGGCTACGAAAGCACGCCGGTTCGATAAAAGGGACTCTAGGTTACGAAAGCACGCCAAGTCAATATAAATGGGGGTTACGAAAGCACGCCGAGTCAATAAAGAGGGACTTTAGGCTACCAAAAGCACACCAGGTCAAGAACTCCGGCTACGAAAGCACGTTGGGTCTATTAAAAGGGACATCGGGCTACGGAAGCACGCCGAGTCAATGAAAAGGGACATTAGGCTACGAAAGCATGCCAAGTCAAGAACTCCGGGTTACGGAAGCACGCCGGGTCTATTAAAAGGGACATCAGGTTACGAAAGCATACCGAGTCAATGAAAAGGACTCTATGCTACAAAAGCACGCCAGGTCAAGAACTCCGAGCTAAAGAAGCACGTCGGGTCTATTAAAAGAGACATCGGGTTACGGAAACACGCCGAGTTAATGAAAATGACTCTGGGTTACGAAAGCACACCAAGTCAAGAACTCCGGGTTACGGAAGTACGCCAGGTCTATTAAAAGGGACATCGGGTTATGGAAGCACGTCGAGTCAATGAAAAGGACTCTAGGCTACGAAAGCATGCTAGGTCAATATAAAGGGACACTGGGCTATGGAAGCTAGGTTAATTAAAAGGGACATCGGGTTACAGAAGCACGCCGAGTCAATGAAAAGGGCTTCAAGGAGCAACTTGAACGTCGAGTATTACTTGGTCTTCAAAGAAATATTATCTGTCAAACACGATTAGAGCAAAAACTTGTATGCATTCATCAAAGAGGTAGACAATCTAAGCTACTTTAAAATGCACATTTCAAAATTCAGTAAGGTTTTTATCAATTCAATCAAGGTTTATGCATAATGACTTTATCATATTTGCATCACCCAACCACAGGAGAGGATTGTCGTTCAAGGCAATGACATGGATTTCTTAAGAATACTAAATGAGAGATTTTCAGTTAGAAAGGACTTTCACTTACTCTCATTTAGGATGACTTTTTTTATGAGAATCACTCTATCTCACCATCATGATATCAACAACAGTCTGAGTATTCTTGCAAGTAGTACGACCTTACCAATTTGAGAAGTCTTCAATAAGGAACGTAATGTGGGCTTGGTCAATGGCTTAACAAAGGGACTCTTTGAGTCAAGGCTATTGAAAGAATGATATTTTGCAATCATCTTTGTGTTTACAAGTCAAGAACCCTGAAAAATAAGAAGGAAATAATCTTGCTTGCACTTCTTCGAGCAATGCTTAAGACATGTGAACCCCTACGTTAATTCAAGTGCCTTAATAAGAAAGGACTTTGCAAGGGACGTAACGTAGGATAGGTTCATGGGTTGAGAAACAAAAGGATCATTAGGCTTAAAATATGTGTAAAGGGTGAGAGCTGATGATTATCTTGGCATTGCCACCAGTTTTCTTTTTCACCATCGGGGATTGTCTTCACAAAGCGCCCCATTGATTGTCAAAACTCAACATTTGAGTTGTTTGAGTATTGCTCCATTGGAGATACAACCTTTTTTTCAACCGATAGTCCTTATCTTGACTATCTTTTTCATTTATGGGCATCGGCCTTGCTTGTACTAGGCACACCGCTTTTTTATGCCCCTAGTTCTCATTCATTTTTTCTTCATTTCTTTTTTTTCCATGGGCATTGGCCTTGCTTTTACTAGGCACACTACTTTTTCATGCCCCTTGGTTCTATTTTGAATGACCATATGGTGCTTTTAACATTTGAACCTTTGTGAGGTCTTCGTCTTTTGTCAGCACTCCAGACCATACTGTTTGAACAATTGCTTTTTGCCTTGCCCCAGTGTGGGGGATGATCACTAACTGGGCTTAAAGAAATGAGATTGCAAGCTCAAGTGGGTTATGCAAAGGATATAAGTATGTAGGATAGAGAAAGAAGTGATCTTCGTCATCCTAAGGCACTTGAATTACCACATAAAATCAATGTAATAGCACGACTTGAAAATTAATGCAAGTGAGAGCAACAAAATTTCTTTTCATTTTCCTCACCTCATGATGCCATCTTACCTCCAATTTGCCCTGATGCGGGGTGGTTCTTGACAGGGGTAATTTGAAAAGAATTTCCATAAGTGTATGGAGCTCAAAAGGGGTTAAGCAATAGATCACCTGTAGTGTTTAAGATAGAGAAATGAATTGCCTCCCATCATTTCAGTCATTGTACCTTTCGTGAGAAAACTCTTTTTCTTGTAGATATGGAACTTTCTACACTCATCTCACAAATGTATAAGTAGGTGATTGTGTATAGGATAAGGCTTGCCTTTTATCATCCTGACACGTCTCATTTAACATGCTCAATCCATTGAATTGTCTATCTTGACAAATCTCCACATGAAATTAGTGAGTTAACTAGTTAAAATCACTATGGAAATTCTCTTTTCAAAAGAGTCCAACAACTTTAAGCATGAAAAGCTTTTGTGACTTCAAAATAGACAATTTACCACACTCAAAACATGGTTTTAAACATTCATTCTGGGGATTGCCCCACAAAGGGACTGCCTCCTTGGATTGCCCCTATCAATCAAGATTGAAAATCTGCTTTTGCCCCTGCACAAAATAACGTGCATGAATAGGATACTATGCAACATCAAAGTAAATGCACATGGAATATCCATTTTGGTTTGGGTGGAGATTTTGTCTTAGTCGAGTCACTAACAAAATCTGTCATGCCCCCCAATTTGTCATCTCTCATTTTATTTAGTCTTTAGAAATGTGTTCTCAAACTTGTTCAGTAACTGTTGGGCCCATTGACCTATCATTGCAACTTGATGTGCATTTTTTAGATGCTTTCTCATCATGCCAAGAAAGTGATGCTCTGAAACATGAAGTAAATGAGTCAAACAAACAAATAGGTTTAATATGCTACAAGCTTTAGGAAAATGTTTTTAACAATGAAATGCTTTTGTTTTTTGAAAATTTTTTTGGGAGGAAGCATGAGAAGGTCCAGCCCTCAAGATTTCTCCGTGGATGATATTTTCTTTTCATGGTTGGATATCGTGATTGGACCGGTTTGGTGTACCCCGTCATGCCCTCAAAATTGAAAATAAAATTGTAATTTCATTTAATAGAATCAAATGAATTATATTATTGGAACGGAAAATGCAAACAAGCAAACTCTAGAAGCAAAAGCAATAATTGAAACTTCAGAAAGCAGGAAATCCTTAAAAACTTGAAATCCTAGAAAACATTTAAAAGAAAAAAGACTCCTTTGTAGAGGCGTGTGAAGATGAGAACTTCTTCACTCAGCGATAGCATTTGCGCCTCCATCATGATTGGGCAGAGGATTTTTCTGATTATTGCTGAAAGAGAACACCTTTGTGTTCAAGAGGTCTTGGACCTTATGCTTCAAAATATAGCAATTATGAGTGAAGTGACCAATCTCTCCCATGTGATAGTCACACTTTTTGGAGGGATTATATGTAGGATAATGCTTGGGATTTGGTCTCTTCGACTCAGTAGATAGTAATCCCTTCTTTTGGAAAACAAGCAAAACTTTGGATAGGGGTTCGGAAGAGGTGTGAATTGTCTTCTAACATTACGTCGTTGACCAGAGAACTAATGTCCTCCACTTTGTTGCTCAGTAGAAATCTTAATTGCTGGAGTGCGATTGGATGTATTATGATTTGGTTGAGAATATGCCACATTAATCTCAGCTTCGAGGTCTTCTCTTTCTTTGGGGTAAATCTTTTGCTTGCAGAGGTTGGCTCATTAAACCATCCATCTCTCAACCTCATCTCAATCTGCTCACCCACTTGGATGAGTAGATTAAAGTTCTCAACATATGTGCTAACCATCTTATTGCGGAACTCAAATGGAAGGGTCTTGACGAACAACTTCATCAACTCTTTGTCAGTAGGCTCAGGAGTGATTTGAGCCGCCAAATTTCGCCATTTCACGGCATGCTCCTTAAACGATTCACTTCGCTTCTTCTCCATTCTCTCAAGATCTTCTTGGGACGCGTCAGCCACTTCATTCCAGGTATCGAGAAGGTTCAAGTTCTTCATCACATACTAGCTCAGCGCGGGCACGGTCAAACTTGCATAAAATGATTAGATCATAAGGGACTCATTATTGGCATATTGGGCCATGCATACGTGGTACATCTGCAAATGAGCTTTTGGGTAGAAAGTATCATTGTATTTCTCGAACTCCGGCATTTTTAAACTTTTTTGGCACCTTGACCTTCTCATACATGGACAAGTCGAACGGGAGTAAACTCTGCGACTCTTGCAATTGCTTCACTTTCTCCTTGAGTTTTGCAAAGCATTCATCTTGCTCCATCTTAGGGATATTGTCAGGCTTCATCTTTTCGGCAGTGACCAACAGTGGGTCATCTTCCAGCTTAGGCATGTCGTCATCACCCATTTGAGCATTGTTTGCTTGCTTCGGGATAACTATCTCGAGAAGAGCAGGTATAGGAGTCAAATCCACATGGAGGGATTGGATTTGAGCTGTCATAAGTTGCGTAGAGGTGAGCAACTATTTGAGCTGATCTTCCATAGTGGAGATACGATCACGCATTTCAGTTTAGTCGGCCATTTTAGCTCTTGATCACGTAATTATGGGCAAACGTGGAGGATCTGTTATCACCTAATTGGGATGGATGAAAATATGTAAGCACGAGGTGTAAATAGAGAGCCGATCCATGGCAACAATCTATTTTGTAGTCACGAAAAGTCCACACATGAAGAGAATTTCATAAAAATTGACTAGGAAAATAAAGACATGGGATGCCTTAGTAAGGATGGAATTTCCTAACATGAACTAGGAAATGCCAAAATTTGAATCTCCCTGATAAGAACAATAAAGACATGAGTTGAAAACAGATTCTCCAATTTTTTTTTTTTTTTTTTTTGGTTATTTTCCAAATGATTCATTGCATGTCAATTTTCTCATTTCATTTCTGATTGATAAAGGAATTAGATCAAATGACTAACCTAGATTGTCATGGATGGATCAAAAATACAACAAAGTAAGTAAATTGCATAGTATAGAGATAGAAGACTTACTTCACCAAGGAAAATCAATGGTAATGACATAGACATGAGATGTGAGGCTTGATTTCTACTCTAGATAGGCTTAGCAAAGTGAAGTCACAAGGATGATCAGACTAGTTGCGGGCGTGCGGACTAAGTTGGGTCCTCATGACTCCGGCATGGTCAAAAAGCTGAGCTGGGTTGCGGGCATGCGAACCTAGGTGGGTACTCTTGACACTAAAAAAGAAACTTCGGGATTGAGATGAGCGACTCGTACCCCGGGCATGCGGTCGGAGTGGTATCCCTCTCAATACCATCTAGATGATCCTATGCGGCCTAGGTCCGGCGGCAAGTTGTGTGTGCAAAAGTGTAGTGTGAATGCATAGGCATGCATAACCGTTTATATCAAACAACACTTCAATAGTTTGAATTCAAAACATTCATCCCCAACTCTAACCTGCAAGATAAGGGTTAGCAATTACGACTCCCCTTATATCTCCCCATTTGCAAGAACATTTAACACCTTAAATGTTAAGGACGTACTTGGAATTCTCGCTATCAAACAAAAACATTTTTTCAAATAGAAGAAAAAATTGGCTTAAGTCCACTAAGAGTTTTAACTCAAGTTCTCAGTGGAGTCGCCAAGCTGTTGTAACCAAAATTTCGGGTGCACCACCTAGGGTTTGGCTAATAGATTAATAAGCCTAAACTTAGCTCGAGTTCTCCCAAGCCCATACCAATTCGCGACTTATGTTGAAGTTCTTAACTTGCAAATGATTTTTTCAGTTAGGAGTCACCACTAATCTATTTTGGTGGATCGATTAGAAACTCAAGTAAAGTAACGGGAGATTTACTTTACTCCTACGAACCAGAGATTGTGAGTTCGGGGACTTGGTTACGCTAAATCTCTCTAATGCTCTTTTGGTACCTTTCTCTTTTGTTTCGAAAAAAAATGTTTTGCAGGCAGCTTGAATTGATTTTAATTTATTTTCCTAACATGTGAGGTGATCATGCGGGTGCACAAACCATCAACTTAACATTCAAGAAAGGCAATGAATAAAGCGCAGGACTTACCTCGTAACAACGAAAGCATCTGCAATGTTAGATCAGAATTCATATCGACAATCCTAAATATGATTTCTAATTAACACACAATTACTTTTTTTTTTGTTTTCACTTATTTAATGAGAATCATGCTTTATGCAATGTATGCTACTAATCTAACATGAAATGATACGACATGGCAATATGTCCTAAACTATATGACGTAAGTGAAATATTTGTGTTTTCTTAATGAGCATGCAATCTATCATAGAGAATGAAATTAATTTATTCAAAGAATTTTTTTTTTTGGTATTATTCATGAAATATGAAATTAGAAAATTGCGAAAATTATCTATCCAAACTAAGATATCATCCAACTTACATTAAGAACTAGGTTAGGCCAAATCTTAATTTAAATTAGGATGTTATCTCAACTTGGTAATCCCTATCCTAAAATGTAACCTATCTAGTAAAAATTATCTAAACCTATAATTAATTAAACATGCAATGACATGCAAAGAATGCCCTAATTTTAGTTTTTTTCCTTTTTTTTTCTATGAAATCCGAAATTAAAATTGACACATAATTAAACGTGCAATTTATATTTTTTTAAAAAAACTAACATCCTAAGTGAATGATTTTTTTTTGGATTTTTTCAAAAATTCTAAATAAATAAATTTCCTATTCTAAACATGCAAAATAAATATTCTAGCATGAACCTAATCTAACTCAAATTTTTTTTTTTTTTTTTTGGGTTTTCTTTTACGAAAACAAAATCGATTCAAATAACCTGACGGCAAATCAAGCAAGATAAGATTGATATCCATAAATTGATAAATCGTATCTCGCGCATGAGATCGGATTGGCTAATCTTAAACGAAATCGCAAATCAAATCTTGAGAGTGAGATCAAACTGGCGATTTTTTGTGCGATTGCGAGTTAGATTTCGGGGGCGAAAATTGGACTGTCAATTGTATGCACGTTATGAAATTAGGAAAATTTCCTAATTCACGAGAATTCAAAAGATTTCTTTTGGACATGACAATATCAACTGAACATTCAAACATGGTCGCAATCTACGAATTAGGCATAGGATATATGAAATTGAATTAATCAAGATTCTTACCTAATTTGTGATATCGCTCGGATATTTTTTTTTTCCTGAATTCAGACGGACGGCAGATCACGAGAATAACAATGAGGAATGATTGACGATGGCTCGTGGTGGCTATTCACGTCGTTGCTCCGCAAGGATGATCAGGATGATCACGTGTCTTTTGAACACGGCGAAAGCAAGTTGCTGAACTTCATGCGATATGCAATTATATGGGAGATTTCAAGTGGACAAACACGCTGGGAAACAAAGAGGCACCACAACACGTGGTGCTTCACTAATATGAACCAAGACCAAAGGATTAGTCAACTCCCGCTGACTACGCTGGGAAACGAAGAGGCACCACAACACGTGGTGTTCCACAACACGTGATTGGTGGGATTCTTGGCGTAATTGGGCCGTAAGGATTCGGCTCAATGACTTTCACGATGATGCTCACGGATCAACGTGGGTGGATTGTCAGGAGATCACGGCTCGACCAGGAGACGGAAGAGGCAATAGGAGGAACTCGGCATTTCTGGAGCTTCGACCGCTGAAGGGAACCGTGAACGCTTCGCAGAGGTAATCGGCAAGAGGATGTGCTGCAGGCGTAAGGGAAAAAGCCAGCCTTCTCGGCTTGGACGAGCGTGCTTCCTTTTCCCTTTGTAAAATCGCTCATCTCTTTCTCTCTAGTTGAAGCCCTCTCTCCCGATTTTTTGTGTGTGCTATGCTGTGGCCGTACGTATCAATATGTATGCCCCCCTTTCTCTCTCCATACACGGCTCCTTTTATAGGCCAAGAATGTGATCTTCGTGAAATATTTTATCTCATTTTTCAATATGCACGAACATCGCCTATAACCTCCCGAACGCAAAATCGTATTAATTTCCTCATCTCTTATAGATTTCCTTTGCAACAATGAATATTTTCCACCGATTTTATTACATATTGCCAAAAATTCAAAATTGCAATAAGATTTTTCTCAAATTTGAAATCTTGCAAAAATGAGTTCGTAATATCTTATCGAGGATACGGGCTTGGGCCAATTTGTTCTCTTCGTGAGCTTAGTTCGACTTGCCAAATTAAAGTTCAGAACTATCAATTCAAACCCCTCTGTCACCAGCCCAATGCAAATGCAATAATAATAAGTAAATACACCTAAAATTATATGCTATGCAATTAATTAATTAATTATGTTTAGGGGTTAAAAATTAATCCTAATTTTTATGCAATAGATAAATAACTGGATCGCCAAAATTTAGCTGTCAACAGCTATAAAACATAACTAATCAAACGCTTTGCAATTTAAGTTAGATATTGATTAAATGTATTTTACCTTTTTATTCATTAATAATTAATAGTAATTGCTATATAATAATGATATGCTGAATATAAATTAATTATTTCATATTGTAGAAGGGGGTATATATAAACTATCAATAAATTGGCTTCATAACTATGAGTTAAGCTTTAAAATGAGTAAATCGAAGCTCAAAATATATCATAACTTTAATTAATGATCACATGTAACCAAATTTATAAGAGATAATGACACAAATGATCTCTAAATTTGGGCTTGATGTGCAATATGATTTCTAAATTTTTAATTTGTTTAATGTGGTCATTAGATTTTTAGTACACGTTTAATGTAGTTCCTGAATTATATGAAAATATCAATGTTATCTTCCATTAATTAAATATCAGTAATAATATTGAATATTTTTATATGGTATAGAGACTAAATTGAACATGTTTGAAAAATTCAAGGATTACATTAAACAAGTTAAAAGTTTGTGGGCAACATTGTACATCGGGCTAAAGTTTGAGGATCCCATTAAACAAATTAAAAGTTTAAATATCACATTATACATTAGACCAAAGTTCAAGGACCATTGATGTCATTTTCCCAATTTATAATATTAGTTATAACTATAAGTTGAAATTTCAAGATCGATGATTTCCTAATTACAGGTAACTAAAATCACAACATTGACTATATTCATATTTTCAATAATTGATCATTTTATCATGGATTATAATTTAATTATTGGCCGAATCCCAAAAGAATCTTGTACTACTTGCAGGACAAATTTGACCCCACTTTGGAAATGTCCCTAAAGAAGCGTGAACTCTAATGAGGGGAGGGGGAATGTGTGGCAATGTGACATCCTAGCTAAGCCTAGAAGAATTCCTGCCAAATCAATCACTAAGTCTTAAGAGGGGTAAATTCCAAAACGCATTCAATCCCGGTGCTCAAACAGCACCTCAAAACCTCGTGAGAAGGTATGCTTATTGGCAACTTTCATATTTTTCTATTGGATTAATACCACAAAAAACCTTAAATTGGTATATATGTGATTAACATACTGTTGACACCTAAATTTTGGCAACTCGGTTATTTATCTATTAGAATGCGTAGCATATAATTTTAGGTGTATTTATTTGTTATTATTGCATTTGCATTGGGCTGGTGACAGATGGGTTTGAATTGGTAGTTCTGAACTTTAATTTGACGAGTTAGACTAAGCCCACGAAGGGAGCAAATTAGGCCAAGCCCATTTTTTTTTTTTAAAATTATCTTATGAAAAAATTGAGATTTGATATGATATTACGGTGGATTTTTCAGAAGATAACAAAAATAAAAAGATTTTTGTGATTGAGAGGTTATAGGTAATTTTCGTGTATATTGAAAAGGGGATGAAATATTTCACAAAGAATACATTTTTTTTTTTGGCCTATAAAAGGAGCCATGTACGGTGAGAGAAAGGGGCTTCTCTCGATTTCTAGGTCAAGGAAAATTCAACGCAGAAAAAAGAAAAGCTTTGGGCTTCTCCGTTTGTTCCTTAAAAAAAGAGGAAGAAAGCTTTTTGAGGAAGAGGGGAAAAGTCAACAGAAGCTTTTGCTTCTATAGAGAGGGTACAGAGAGACGTGAGTGAGAGAGAGAGAGAGAGAGAGAGAGAGAGAGAGAGAGAGAAAAGAAGGGAAACCAGAGAAGAGGAAGAAGAAGGAAGACACGCCGCTGCCCGACCCCTCCTCTTCGGAGCTTCATCGATTCCACCCTTCGTCATCGGCACGCTAGTAACCTGCGCGGCACTGCTGTTCGTTTTCCCCGCCGAGCCACCGCCTATCTCCGCCTTTACTCTGACGCCTAGCAACCCTCACCTGAGCTACCTCTACTCGAAGCTCCGGCACCGTCACTCCGAGCACCCCTCCGTAATGCCCGGGCCACTCCGCCCTCTGTCGCAACGCTCGTCCCCCGTGAAGCCATTGTTCCCTCGCCGCTCGCTGCTATTGACTCGCGACACCCCTGCTTGACTCCCGACGCTGCTCCTGCCACAACCCGACGCTGCCACAATCGCTGCTACCTGTCCCCCGTTGGTCGTCGTTTGCGACGCCGGAGTCACTCCCCACCCGTGACCAGCTGCAGATCGCCGCGACACCGCCATTGCTTGTTGCTGTTGCAACTCGCGAGACCCGACGCCTCTTCACTACCGCCCTATAGCAGATCTCGGGCTCCTCTCTGCCGCTCCTGCAGCTAGCCTCGACACCAGTAGCCACGACCCGATGCTGGCACTTGCTGCTGCTTCACTGCTCTGCCCGATCTCCGTCTCTGCTGCAGTCGAGTAGCCCTCCACCTGCGACGCCCCTGCAGTGCTCTAACATCCCCCTTTGAGCGACGACCACTCGTCCATCCACGACACTCGGGCTCCCCTCGGCGCCAGCAGGTCCCGAGCCGAATACCAGCCCCTTGCCACATGCCCGAGCGATGCCATTATTGCCCCTTCGACACTACTGCAGTACCATCACTCCAAGTCTCGCGCCGTGCGTTCGCTGGTCCTCACCGGAGCTCTGGCGACCCACCATCACAACTCCACCGCCCTTGGCTGCGTACCACCATAAGCTGCCAAGCCCTATTTGGAAGAAAAAAGAAAAAAAGAAAATCAAATTAAGTATTTTTTTATTTACTTAATTTTTTTCTTTTTATTATTTATTTATTTATTATTTATTTTTTTGGTTTTTTTAGTAGAACCATTCCATAATGTATGATTGAACTTCCAGCCATGAAGTAGCCTCTTAAATTAAGGATTGACAATTCGATTTTTGTGCCCGAAATCCGACTTGCAATCGCTTGGAAAATTGCCGATCCAATCTCACGCTCAGATTCAATTTGAGATTTTGTTTAAAAATTGGCCAAACTGATCTCATGTGCAAGATATGGTTTGCCAATTTATGGATATCAATCTTATCTTGTTTGATTTGCCGTCATGTTGGTTAAATCAATTTTATTTTCGTAAAAGAAAAAATCCAAAAAATATTTGAGTTAGGATTAGGTTTGTTTTAGAATATTTCTTGTTTTAGGGTTATCTTGCATATTTAGAATGAGGATTTTATTTCGATTTTTTAAAAATAAAAAATCCAAAAACTGCATTCATTTAGGATGTTAGTTTTTTTAATTTAAGTTGCTCATTTAGTTATGTGGCAATTTTAATTTCAAATTTCATAGATAAGAAAAAGAAAAAACTAGAATTAGTACATTCTTTGAACGTCATTGCATATTAGGATAGATTGCATACTCTTTAGGAGAATAGAAAAATCATGCGCACATCATATAGAATTAGGTTTATGAAATGCACGTCATTTAGTCATTGTTGTTAGGTCCATTTAATTAGAAATTGCCCGTCATTAGAATTAAGTCATTAAGTTAATTTAGATTGCACATTTAATTATTGCATTTCTTTAAAAATTATTTTACTCATGTGTCACGACCGAAAGAAAGCCCATCCAAGAGGTTCCTACCAAACAAGCGTGACACATCCGACCCTCAACTTGTATCCCGTCTACTAGGATTTTCTTGAGTCTTCTAGAATTCTCATGGGGGTGGGTGATACAGTAATTGTACCATTATGTAATAAATGCGGATAGTTGGTAGTTGAGGGAGATACAATCTCTGCCATTAGATCAATGGGAGATCTACGAATACGGTTTGCCTTGTATTTGTATATAAAGGGGTCTCCTCCCCTTATTGTATCTATCTCATTCACAAGTGAAATACGAAACCATAGTTTCTCTCTCTAAGATCCTTGTGATTCGAGTGTTGAAAGGCTACTTAGGGGTAAGATCCTAAGTCGCACGGGTTAGCCTACGAGTGATCAAGAGTGATCGATTAGCTTGTGACAAGTGGTATCAGAGCTAAAGTTTGTTCCAAGCGCAAGCGCTATGGCCGATCTACGATCTAATGAGGTGCTCGCGCATGGGTGGTGATGGCGTTGATCATGGGAGGAACGCTGAGAAGGGCGCTGCCAAGAGGAAGAAGATCCATGGTGATTCGAGTTCAAGGGATCCAATGGGGGATCTTGCACATCGCATGACGAAGCTAGAGTTGTTCGTCACCGATGTCCAAGGATCTGTCGATGACCTGACCCAGACCGTGGACGGAGTCGATGCCGGAAGGAAGGAACTCGTTTCTAAGGTGTAAGAGCTCAAGACCGGCATGGGAGAGCTCCAACATGAGTTGTTGGGGACCTTACCGGAAGAACTCGCGCAATGGTATGAACCATTGGAGGCCATGGCGGCGGCCATGCACGCGGAGATAGCGGAGCTCAAGAGCAAGCTCGCTGAATCGGAAGCTGCACGCGTGAATGGGGGTGATCACCGTGCAAGGTCCACGAGTGGACACGCCGAAGCTGAAGGAATTCCAGGGCTTGCGGGTGGCCAAGGATGTGGACAACTTCCTATGGTACGTGGAGCGGTACTTCCAGGCCATGGGGATCAACAATGACCAAACACGGGTAAACACTGCTTCGATGTATTTAGCTAATAATGCATTGTTGTGGTGGCATCGTCAGTCGAATGGTAGGTGTGGGGATTCTATCACGACTTAGAGTAGATTCGTCAAAGAGTTCTGACGGAACTGCCTTCCTGCTTATGCGGAGGAAGAAGCTCGTGACGAGCTGAAGCATCTCGAGCAAAAGGGTGGTGTACGCGACTACATCAAGCTGTTTTTGAAGTTGCTACTCCAAATCCCCTCGATGAATGAAGTTGAGGCATATCACCAATTCATGAGTGGTCTCAAGCCATGGATCAAGCAAGAGCTAAAGTAGTTCAACATGGGAGATCTCATGACAACCATGACGATAGCTGAATTGCTCGTGGAATATAAAGCGCCTTCCACATCCCGATCGGACTCGCGCCCAAGGGACAAAGCCACTGGTGGGGGAGATCGGGGGAGATACAACCGTCTGACTAGAGGTAGACCATTGGCTAATCCTCACAAAACTCATGCTGAGTCGAGCGAAGAAGGACAAAGGAAGGTACAAGCTTATAAATGCTTCTTTTGTGATGGTTTGCACATGGCACGGCATTGCCCGAACAAGGCCAAGTTGGCCGCCTTTTGCAAAGAGGATGAGCCTAGGGAGGAAACGTGGTTGGGTTTGCTGTGACTCCTTAGCACGATCAAGTCCAAGAAGTCAAAGGAGCCCAAAGGCTTGATGTTCGCGGACTTGAAGATCGGAGAGTCCACAATGAGTGCACTCATGGACACAGGAGCATCCGACATCTTCATATCAGAGGAAGCCGTGAAGAAACTTAACTTACAGGTTGAGAAAAGAGCCGGGTGGCTCAAGACAGTGAACTTAAAGGAAGTCCCTGCAATTGATGTCGCAAGGGACGTGGAACTACAACTCGGGCCATGGAAGAGCAAGGATACTTTAGAGGTAATTCCCTTAGATGATTATGATAGTCATTGGAATAAAATTCCTAGATAGAATCCATGCGGTAGTAGTACCATTTGTCGAGTGTATATGCGTGTTGGATAAGCATTGTCAATGTGTGATTCCGGTCTATCGTGAGTCGGACCGTGATCGGAGGATGATCACGGTCATGCGACTCACCAAAGGAGCAAGGAAGGGTGAAGTGACCTTCCTAGCGACCTTGAAGATCGAGGAAGACAAGGGCTAAGGGAAGGAAGTCTCGACAGAGGTAGCCCAAGTCCTCGGCTCGTTCAAGGACATGATGCTTTCGGAGTTGCTGAAGAAGCTGCCACCCAAGAGAGAGGTGGATCATCTAGCTAGTGCTTGACACTCAACTGCCTGCCATGGTGCCGTATCGCATGGCGCCCCCCGAATTGGAAGAGTTGATGAGGCAACTCAAGGAGTTGCTCGACGTGGGTTACATACAGTTGTCCAAAGCCCCGTTCGGTGCGCCGCTCCTATTTCAAAAGAAACACGATGGGTTACTCCGAATGTGCATCGACTGCCGGGCGCTAAACAAGCTGACTATGAAGAACAAGTACCCAATCCCACTCATCGCGGATCTCTTCGATCAACTTGGTGGAACTCAATGGTTTACCAAGCTAGATCTCCGATCGGGCTACTATCAAGTTCGGATTGTTGAAGGGGACGAGCCGAAGATCACAAGCGTGATGTGGTATGGATCCTACGAGTTCCTCGTGATGCCGTTTGGCCTGACCAACACTCCAGCTTCATTTTGTATGCTCATGAACAAGGTACTACACCTTTTCCTAGATCGGTTTATAGTGGTTTATCTTGATGATACTGTAGTCTATAGTCGGACGCTCGAGGAGCATGTTGAGCACTTAAGGCAAGTTTTCCAACTCTTGTGCGAAAACGAGTTATATGTTAAGCGCGAGAAGTGTGCATTTGCCAAAGAGGAAGTTCCATTCCTGGGGCACATCGTCGGGGGTGGACGAGTGTGAATAGATAAGGCGAAGATCTAGTCGATCATCAAATGGGAGCTGCCAACGAGAGTGATGGAGTTGAGGTCATTCTTGGGCCTCACCAACTACTATTAACGCTTCATCTAAAGCTACTCGAGCATAACCATGCCGCTCATGGACCTGCTGAAGAAGGAGAAGCCGTGGGAGTGGATGGATCGTTACCAAAGAGTGTTTGATCGATTGAAGAGAGCCATGATGGAGGAGCCGGTGTTGGTATTGCCTAACCACACCAAGCCCTATGAGGTAGAGATTGACGCATCGGACTATGCCATTGGTGGTGTGCTTATGCAGGATGGTCATCCGGTGGCGTATGAGTCTCGGAAGTTGAATGATACCGAGTGTTGGTATACCGTTCAAGATAAAGAGATGATTGCGGTGGTCCACTGCCTTCGAATGTGGAGGCATTATCTCCTGGGATCAAAGTTCATCATGAGGACGGACAACATGGCCATGAGCTATTTTCAGACCCAAAAGAAGCTGAGTCCGAAGCAAGCTCGATGGTAGGATTTTCTTGTGGAGTTCGACTATGCGTTGGAGTACAAGCTAGGGAAGACCAACTCCGTGGCGGATGTGTTGAGTTGGAAGATGGAGCTGATGAGCAGCACGATGAGTCGACCGAGCTATCCTTGGGTTGATTGCATCAAAGAGGGACTGAAGTATGACTCAAGAGCTCAAGCGCTCATCGGGTATGCGAGAGAAGGCAAGACCTGGCAGTTTTGGTGTGAGGATGAGCTCCTCTACATTAAAGGAATGCAACTATACGTGCCTTTCCATGGGAAGTTGAGAAAGGAGATCTTGCGCAAGTGCCACGACTCGAAGTGGGCGGGTCATCCTAGGATCCACCGCACTTTGGCCCTCGTTGAAGATCGGTACTATTGGCCACAAATGCAGGACGACGTGGAGGCATATGTGAAGGCTTGTCTGGTGTGCCAACAAGACAAGCTAGAGCAACGTTCATCGCCGGGCCTGTTGGAGCCGCTTCTCGTTCCAACTCGTCAATGGGAAAGTGTTTCCATAGACTTCATCGTTAACTTGCCAAAGTATGAAGAGTGTCGGACTCTCATGGTTGTGGTGGATAGGTTTTTCAAGTACGCGACCTTTGTGCCTACGACGAAAGATTGCCCGACTGAGGAGGTGGCCAAGCTGTTCATGAAGCACGTGGTCAGGTACTAGGGTGTGCCACAAACGATTGTGAGCGATCGTGATCCTCGTTTCATGGGATCCTTCTAGTCCGAATTATTCAAGCTGCTGGGGTCGAAGCTAAATATGTCCACGAGTTTGCATCCCCAAATTGACGGTTAGACAGAGCGGGTCAATGCACTCTTGGAGATTTGCCTCCGACATTATGTGAGTACAACGCAAGTAAATTGGGCGAAGTTGATTGATGTAGCCTAGTTCTCTTACAATCTGTAGCGGAGTGAGTCAACCGGCCAAAACCCATTTAAGATCGCGATTGAGTAGCAACTAAATACCCCGAGTGCGATCACATCGGGTTATCGGGGGAGTAGTCCGCCCGCTTACAAGTTCGCTAAGGATTGGCAAGAACAGGCCAACTTGGCAAGAGCGTGTCTACACAAGGCCTCTAAGTGCATGAAGAAGCGGGCCGACAAGAAGCGAAGGCATGTGGAGTTCCAGGTCGGGGACCAAGTGTTGGCCAAGCCACACATGGTGCTTCGGTACAAGGACATACACAAGGGGTTGATCCATCACTACGAGGGCCATTTTGTGTGCTACAACAGGTCGGGAAGGTTGCATACAAGCTGGAGTTACTACCAAAACTCAAGGTACATCCGGTTTTCCATGTAAGTATGCTTAAACCTTTCCAAGTTGATGAGGAAGATCCGGATCAAGGAGAGTCTCAACGGGCGCCACTTAGGCAAAAACCTCGTATGATCTAGAAGTCGAGAACATCATGGCGGATCGAGTCATATGGAAGTAATATTGTGCGCCTAAGTGAGAATACTTGATCCAATGGAAGGGTCTTTTGGAGAGTAAAGTTAGTTGAGAGCCCGCAGAAAGTCTTTGGCAATTCAAGAAGGAGATCGAAGCCTTTCATGCCGAAGACGCGATGAGGGCGTCGCCTAATTAGGTGGAGGAGAATGTCACGGCCCGAAAGAAAGCCCATCCAAGAGGTTCCTACCGTACGGGCATGACACATCCGACCCTTGGCTTGTATCCCGTCTGCTAGGGTTTTCTCGAGTCTTCTAGAATAATCCTGGGGGTGGACGATACAGTAATTGTACCGTTATGTAATAAATGCAGGTAATTGGTAGTTGGAGAGATAAAATCTCCACCGTTAGATCAAGGGAAGATCTACGGATACGGTTTGTCTTGTATTTGTATATGAAGGAGTCTCCTCCCCTCATTGTATCTATTTCATTCACAAGTGAAATACAAAACCAGAGCTTCTCTCTCTAGAAGTTTCTCTCTCTAAGATCCTTGTGAGTCGAGTATTGAAAGGCTGCTTAGGGGTAAAATCCTAAGGCCACATGGGTCAGCCTACGAGTGATCGAGAGTGATCAATCAGACCGTGACACATGTCATATACTTTAGGCTACACTGTTATGTCATATCACTTCATGTTAGATTAGTAACATTGCATTGCATATAGATTAGATTCTCATTAAATTGGTGAAAACAAATATTGAGTGATTACGTATTAATTAGAAATCATATTTAGGATTGTTGCAACGCAGATGCTTTTGTTGCTATGAGGTAGGTTCTGCATTTTTATTTATTTGCTTTCTTGAGTGTTAAATTGGTGGTTTGCGCACCTGTGTGATCATCTCTCATGTTAGGGAAGTGTACCTGTAAAATATTTTTTCGAAATAAAAAGAGAAAGGTACCGAAAGGGCATTAGAAAAGTCTAGTGTAATCAAGTCCCTGTACCCAAAGTCTCTGGTTCGTAGAAGTAAAATATTTCTCTCATTATTCTACTTAAGTATCTAATCAACCTATCATTAATCAATTAGTGACGACTCCCTTTTGCATGAGAAAATATTTGACGTGCGGACCCCTCAAGTGTCTTAACTTTGCCCAAAGGGACACTTAAGTGCCATAACTTACGAAAGGTACACGTAAATGCCAAAATCGGAGTAAAATGGATCACTTGAGTGCTAATCCGACCAAAATCCGGCCAAAATGCCAACGTGGCATTTTTCCAGCAAACCGAGCCCAAAACGACGCCGTTTTGCATGCTGACGTGGCCAAATAATGCAAAAACAACATCGTTTTGGGCTGACGTGGTAAAAAATAATAAAAAAATTAATTTAATTTAATTTAAATTTATTTTTAAATTTAGTTAAAATATTAACAAATAATAATTTAAAAATTAAATTTAGTTAAAATATTTAAAAATTAATAATTTAAAATAAAAAAAAAAGGGGGGAGGCGGGCGAGGGATCGGCCCCGCCCTCGGTTGCCCGCGCCCGCCGGAAGCCGATCACGGCGGGGAGGGTCGACAACGGTGGGGGGAGGGTCGGCCGGGGTCGCCGGGCCCGCCAAGGGCTCGTGAGCCCTCGCCGGACGGGGCAAGGGTCGCGGCCCTCACCCGGATCCGTCGAGGGTCGCCCCGTGGCCCCGGCCCGGCCGGGCGGCGCCGCCCTCGCCCGGATCCGGGCAAGGGTCGCGAGCCCTCGCCACTAGCCACAGATCTGGGGAGGGTCGCGGCCCTTGCGCGGCTGGGCCAAGGGCCGCCGCCCGTTGGGGTGACCCCCGGTGGGTGGCGACCCTTGGCCCGGTCGGGCGAGGGTCGCTGACGCTCGCCGGATCTAGGCGAGGGTTGCGGCCCTCGCCCTGACCCTCGCCGCCGGTCGGGGTCGCCGGCCCTTGCCGGGGCCCGGCGACCCCGGTCGGCCCTCCCCCGTCACCGGCCCTTCCGCGGCGGCGGCGGTGGCGGCGGTGGGGCGAGGGCTGATCCTCGGCCGCCTCCCCCACCTTTCCTTTTTTTTTTTAAAATTTTTTTTTTAAATTTTATAATTTTAAAATTATTAATTTTAAATATTTTAACTAAATTTAATTTTTAAATTTAATTAATTAATTTATTATTTTTTTACCACGTTAGCCCAAAACGACGCCATTTTTGCATTATTTATCCCACGTCAGCGTGCAAAACGACCTCGTTTTGGTCGTGCTTCGTCAAAAAAATGCCACATCGGCGTTTTGGCTAGAGTTTGGCCGGAGTGGCACTCAAGTGATCCGTTTTTCTTCAAATGTGGCACTTAAGTGTACCTTTTGGTAAGTTATGGCGCTTAAGTGTCCTTTTGGGCAAAGTTATGGCACTTGAAGCGTTCTTTTGCTGAAAATATTTGATCTTAAGTCGCGAATTGGTATGGGTTTGGGAGAGTCCGAGCTAAGTTAGACTTAAGAGTTCATTAGCTTAATTTTAGGTGGTGCATCCGAAATTTAGGTCGCGACACATACCATAAACTAATTTTTTGACAATAGAAACCCCAAATTTGTACACCCATGACAAATTTATTCAAAGCTATTTTTTTTTTTTTGACTTTAGAAAGGTCCAAACCGGTACATGTATGATAAATTTATCTTTTGTTAGCTTTCATAAAAATTTTCCATCAAATTTGCTGACATGGATGACACATGGTGACGTGATATGGTGACATTGCAAGTCCATGTGATAATCCATGAGGTAAATACCACGAAAAATCTCAAACCGGTAAACTCATGACAGATTAATAATTTCTATACCATCAAATGGACATTTGAAACACTAGTCCTTAAGCTTGTTAGAATTCGAAGATTAGGTCTATGATTTTATCTTAGACAGAGAAGATTCTTGCTTTTGTGGGTATGTGCAGTTATAATTGTGGATGATTCTTGTGCAAAATATGGTTTGCTGGGCATGTGAAATTCATTTATTATATTTGTTTTTAGTCAATGTTGGCACTGAAAGTGCAAAGGCAGGTCATAGTCTTCACCTCGGCATGAAATTGATTAAGTAGTCGACCGAACTTGCATCATTGCTAGAAATTGAGTTTGCAGAAACTCGTTTGGCTTGCGCAACCATTTGAGTGGGAGATGAGGCAAACATTTGCTGTGTTTTCTTCGTTATTTTATAAGGGTCATCACATCTCTAGTTTGCCCATAATGCTAATGTCTCCATTGAGAGCTATTGAGCTCCAAAGCTGACTCATAAGAACTGAGATATTATGCCAAAATTGCTGCCAAACGTGTTTTACATAATTTCTTGTCTCTAGAAGATTGAAATTGGAATTTTCATCTTCAAATAAGGTGAGGATGGTTGTTATTTGGATAAGAAATAGGGTGAGGATGTTTGAATGCAAATAATTGTGTATTTGTTGAGCATCTGACTTGGCTTTGAGTCACATGTAGCTATGCTCGAAATTTTGTAGTCGTATTGATCTTTGACTTTGATATGAAATTGAGTGTAATGGTATAAAAAATTATTCATATGCCTCATCCTACGTAGCCGGCTTATTTGTTGCCACTGCTGCTGTCCTGTGGTTGGTCTTTTCAGACTCAAACGTGAAAAAAAAGGTTATAATCGAAGTTATCTTCCAAAATTATGTTCGCAAAAATATGTGCTGGACGTGAGAGGGTTGCTAATCTAGACCGCACTTGAAATTTGTGCATGGTGAAGACTATCCCGAGAGGACCAATATTAGATTAATTATTTGGGCCGAAGACTGTCCACTGGCTTCTCTATCTTTTATATATGAGTCTGGTGATTCCATCCTCCGGCGCTCTCCTGCATGTTTTTGCATCTCACTTCGTTGCTTTAGTAACGTGTCAGTTTATTACTTTTGGTCTTTCTTTTGCTGTAAATGTTTGACATGTGACTAAGCCTAGAGGTCCAAAAACTACAAACAGGAAGAGGGTCGAGTAGACTGGCACAAGTTAAGCTTGGTTAGGGATCAATTCATATACAACCGTTACGTTGCCGAGTTGTCTACTATTGTTGACACCTAAATTTTGACTAGATTAAATTAGGCCTTAATTTCCTTTTTAATCTTTATTTTTTGGATAATAAGTAATAAAAAAAATCAAAACAAAAAACAAAGGCAACAGCCCTTGGGGCTGGGCTTCGTGCTCGGCCTAGTCCCCTTCTCCTTCTTCCTCCTTCCCCTTTCTTCTTCCTCGGCACTGCACCTCACGCACACCGGCCGGCAACGCACGCAAGGACAGTGACGCCAACGTACGGTGCAAGCGATAGGGACATGCCTTCAATGCAAAGTGGTGCACGCAAGTGGGAGGCTAAGATGACACCGGTCCGACTGCACCAAGGGCGGTCAGGACACCGAAAAACCGCAGGCCGAACCACCACCCCTCGCATATAAATAGGAGGGCACCACCTCCGTTGACAGCAAGGAGCAAACTCGAAGACCTTCCCCGGAAAGACTTCAGGGGGAGATTAAAGAGCGAGCGTGAGAGAGAAAGGGTCGCGAGCTCAGATGACCTCCCTCTGAGAGACATCGGGGGAGGCCGGCGGCGAGCGAGCCCGAGAAGGAGAGAGCACGAACGAAGGGGGAAATCAGGTCTGTGGTTGCGGGAGCTCAGACGGCGTCGATAGCCGTACTGGGCCGACCACCCGCTTCCGCGCCCTCCGGTTACGGTGAGTTAGGGTTTGCTTTTTTTGTTTCTGGGTTGTTTGGGTTGTGCGTTGCTGGGTCGGGACTCGCAGCTGTCGACTTCACACGAGTTTTGGCCTTCCCCCCCGATCGCCTGTGGTCTGCTTGATCACCTGGATCCTTGCTGCTTGACTGCCTGGAGCCTTGCTGCAATCACAGACCCGAATGGGCTCAACCCTGCTCCCCTCAACCAGCGTCCTCTAGGTGTTCGACGGAAATCCCATGCGAACTCACCAGCTATTGATGGATCTTTGGTGACTGGCGGTGACGGGCAGTGACGGGCAACGAGGGGTCAGTTATTATGGCAGGCTAAGTGGAATCCGAGGCGGTGCTGGCGAAGACCTGAGCTTAGGTCGAGACGGGCTCGGCCGCCTCCGCCACGAATTGTAAGATCTCGAAGGCCCTAAAGCCGAGTCGGCGATGGAAGAAGACGGGTCAAAGTCGAGTGGACCGGGTAGGTTTTTAAGGAACCGAGTCATCAAACAGATCAGATTTGAGTAGGGTTCTTCGCAGGAAGCAGGTTGTGGGTACAGAGTCGGGTCGTTTCGCGGGTCTTTCTGACCCAGTTTCTTTGTTTCTGGGCTAGGGTTCGGATTCAATGGCCTGGTTTGGGTGGGCTTAAAGCTTGGGCCAGGTGCTTCTTTTAAGAAAAAATGGAGGGGCTTTCAGCTGGGCCCATGCCTCTGGCCCATCCTAGCCGGCGCGGGGCGAACTGGGTCAGACCCAACCTGAGGATCCGACTCGGGGCCTTTATATATATATAGGATCGAAGTACTATATGAGAGAACAGTGAAGTATAAAGGATTAACAAACAGATCTATAAAGTATTGGGAATGTATAAGAACGGAAACAAGAACTAGAATTGTATAAAAACTAAATAAAGTCTTGAGAATTAAAAATAATGTAAAGGGCAAAGGCAATATATAGAATATAAAGTAAGAGTATGCATAAACAAAAACCAACCATGAAGGTGGTATGAACTTATATTATATAAAACTGAAATTACATGTATCGAAAAATGCAGAAACTAAACCATCAAGTCATCCACTAGGGCGGTGATCCGCACTCCAAGGAGTATTGATGTTTGTATTACAAGCAATGGTTAACCAACTATCATGTAAGTTGGTAACCTTGTATAAAACTATGTATTTGAAAAACTTACTTTGAGACCAGGGGGTACAAAGTAAGAAAGCTTGAAACTTGAAAGGATGAAGGTTTACAAGAGGGTGAGGATGAAGAAGAGAGAAGAGAGATCTGAAAATTTCGAGTCCTTAAAATCAGCCTCAGGAGATAAATTAAACATTCAATACAAGTTGCCAGAAGCCTTAATAATAAAAGACCAAATGTCCTATAAAACATCTTTTTGTAAAACGTCTTTGGCTGATTTGCAATCAATTCACAAGAGAATTTTTTGGTTTAATAAATCTCCTTGGAATTTTGATATAGATAAAACTATAGCAAGTATTTCTTTTTTGATTGTTGAATAATTTTATTGGGTAGGATTCTAATGTTTTGAAATAAACTGAACAACTTGTTCTTTGTTATTTTTGACTTGTTTAAGAATGCCACCATATCCTATTTCTAAGGCATCTGTTTCAACTATTTTGAAAGTAGATGGGTCAGCTAGATGTAAACATGGTATTTCTTTAACATGAATCTTTATTTGTTTGACAATGTTTGTATGGACAAAAGTCCATGGTGGAGGATTCTTTTGTAACCGTTGGTGTAAGGGTTTACAAAGGATATTTATATTAGGAAAGAAATCTAAAATATAATTGAGACTACACAAGAACCTTTGTAATTGAGTTTTGTCTTTAATCTCATCTGGGAATTTATCAGTAAAAGAAATTGATCTTTCTGTGGGAGTTATAGTGCTTAAATGAATGTAATGACCCAAGAATCTGATCTTGGTTTTAAAGAGTGCAATTTTATTAGGAAAAACTACTAAACCATTTTGTATGATTATTTTTATAAATGTAGAAAGATGTTTGAAATGTTGTCCTATATTGGAGGAGAAAACTAGAACATCATCCATATAGACTATAATGTATTCTGAATAGGGATTGAATATCTCATTCATAATTCTCTGGAATTTTGAAGGGGCATTTTTGAGACCGAATGGCATAACGTTTCATTCGTATTGGCCAAAAGGAACAGTAAAAGCTATCTTGTATTTATCTTTTTCACTGATTTGTATTTGCCAAAAACCTAATTTCACGTCAAATTTTGAGAAATTTTTTTATCTACATAATCTGTTAAGTAGATCTTTTTTATTGAGTATTGGATATCTTATCCATCTAAGAGCTGTATTCAAAGGTTTATAGTTAATAACAAGTCTGGGAATCCCTCTTTCTAGTTCAGCATTTTTATTGACATAGAAAGCAAAGCAATTCCATGGCGACTGGCTTTTTCTTATGAGTTTTTTTATTTAAGAGGTCATGTATTTCTGTTTGGCAGAATTTTAGAACTTCTTGGTTCATCTGTGTGGGGCGAGCTTTTGTAGGTATTTTGCTTTTAGAAAAATCATGTTCATAAGGTAAATCAACAATATGCTTCTTTCTTTCCCAAAAAGCATTAGGCATTTTCTTTGTGTTTTTGTAGCGAGGCTATTTTTTCTATAATGTTTGGTTTTGTAAGATTTTCTTCTATTCTTTTGAATTCTAAATCTTCTTTCAGGAATTCAAGCTGGTTTTCTTTGTCTTTTATAAGGCAATTTATTTTTGAAATAGAGTGTAACTCCTCTTTTGTGGTTTTGTTATGAAATTAAAAGTGATTTTTCTATTAAGAGCATGAGTTTCAATTCCTTCATTAGTAACTGTAAAAGGTTGGATTAATTGTATGAAAAGTGTTCCAAGAATTACTTGTTGTCTCATATTTTTTACTAAGAGAATATATATATATATATATATATATATATATATATATATATATATATTAATAAAAGTAATATTCTAATAAAAAATTGAAAATAGTTTATTTTCCAGAAAATAAAAAAAATCAAAAGATGTCCCATACTTTCCAAAAAGTGCCAAAAAAGTCAGAAAAAGCCAAAAATGATTTATAGAAAAACATCAAAAATCCAAAAAAATGTTTTTTATATCCAAAAAATGAGAAAAAGACCCAATTTTTATTTTTTTTTCACAAAATGCACAGAAAACCTCTCAAAGATCCAAAAGCCTTATGGTAAACAAGATTAGGTACTGAAAAATATATTAGTAGTGTAATCAAGTCCCCGATCCTAATTTCTTTGGTTGCACAGAAGCGAATATTCCTCCCAATATTTTGCTCGAGTTTTTAATTGACCCACCTAAAAATTGATTGGTGGTGACTCTTTTTAAAAAAAAAAGTTAACTTATAGGTAAAAATATCAAATTATTAAGTCATGAATTAGTGGGTTTGGGAGATCTCATGCTAAATCTAATAGATCTAGTCAAACCATTAGCCTTCGCAGGCGCTTGCACCTAAAAGGGCGCCGAAAAAAGAGGTTGCGACAACTATGAGATTGTTGAGAGTCCAATATACTGAAACAGAAAAAATTTTACATTGGATGATGAAGAAACGATAAGCCATAGGCTACCTCACGGGTTTCAGTAGCATCTTTGTGGCATGCATGCATGTTGACTTTTTTGCCTGGCTTAAGGTATTCGTTCCTCTCTTGCCTTTTTCAGTTTAATACTTGAGCGATCCTCCTTTTGTTCGTCGCTCACAATGAAAAACTTGGAACTTAAAGGAGATTTGGTTTTTGATTTACGACACAGCAGACAATTTCTGGTGGAGTCAAACTGCGGATTAGCGATTTTGAATTGAAGCGTGTTTTTCCAGTAAGCAACCACTCTCTTATTTCTTGAAATGGGAACAATGTAAAAAAGTAGAGCTGGACGACGACCACCATGTCCTCTGTTGTTCTTGCATATGGGTATATTGCATCATATTTCATTACTTAAATACGGAGTAAGGTTAATTTAATCACGCTATTGAGTCTCTTTCTTCCCTTTGGTGGAGTCTGCTTGGGGTGCCCATCACCCGAATCTTGTCTAAGCTAATCCATCACATTATCATGTTCAAGAGAGCAACCGGTATTTCTATTGAATGGATCCTTTATCTGTTCATATCCATTCCATCTACTTTTTAAATCCATAAGTTACCCATTAGCTAAAAAGGAAAGAAAACTGTTTGAATTTCCACTCAAAAAGAAAAATTGCCTACTAGTCTTATAGAATTGAGGAAGTGTCGTCTTTAACCAAAGATTAAAACATATGAGGTGAGAATTGCTATGCAGAGAATTTGGGGAAAGTTCCAAATAAAGGCATGAAGTGTTTTCATTTTCTCAAATAAGGGTTTGAAATGGATATTATTTCAAATTAGGGCTCGAAGTGCCATCATTTTCTCAAATAAGGATATGAAGTGGACATTATTTTAAATAAATGACTAAAATGACTATATTAGTCTTAAATAAGGGCCTAAACTCACTAGTTGTGGAGGGCAATTTCGTCTTTTTATTTTTAAATTTCTTTCTTTCTTTCTTTCTTCCTTTATTCATAAAAAAAAAAAACTAAAACTTTACAAAAAGAAGAAGGAAAAACACGCCTGTGGCACCATCCTATCGTCGGTGGGGCGGTAGCGATGACCGACGAGGTTGCCAATGCTTAGGCGAGGGTTGGCAACCCTTGCTAACCAAAGGCAAGGACTAGTGGATGGAAGAAGGTGGCGACCCTCTCCCAAATCGAGGCAAGGGTCACTTGCCCTTGCGTAGGCCTAGCGGCCCTCACCCAGTGCCCCTAGACCTTTGCCGACTAGAGACGAAGGCCAGCAAGCCCTCGCTAGAGACGAGAGAGGGTGGCAACCCTAGCCTAAACCCTTGCCTAGATCGGGGTGAGGGCGAGCGACTCTCACCTAGATTTGGGAGAGGGTCGTCGGCCTCTCTCATCTCTAATGAGGGCCTGTTGGCCCTCACCTCTAGTCGGCGGGGTTTGCAGGCCATCACCGTCGCCCCACTAGTGATGGGGTAGTGGTCATAGGTGGGAGAGAGCTCTCTCGCCTGTTTTTTTTTTTTTTTTTTAATTAAAAATTCTAATTTAATTTAATTTTAATTTAAATTGTGTTTGAACAAAAATATCTCTGGTCAACTGGAATTTTTTGCTAGTTAGTGGGGTTATATCTTTATTTGAAATATTCATAACCACTTCAAAGCCTTCTTGAAGACTAATATAACTATTTCAGGTTCTTATTTAAAACAAAGTTTATTTTGGATCATTATTTGAAAAAATGAGCCCTTATTTGGAATTTTCCAGAGAATTTGCTTGAAAAGTGAAGATTGATGTGGGACTCTTAAATAGAGTCTAAGGCGTATAATGTCATTCAGCCAAATTCTATGGGGAGTTTTCATGAGTTTAACTCTGATGAAAGCTGCACTTGGCAATCAAATTTGCAGACCACAAAGGGTTTCATCAGTTTATAGATGCCTTTCAAGTTCTTCTCTTCTTTAAAATATTGCAAGAGTAAGAATTGGACAAGAAGAAAATCGCAAGCCAGGGATAGTGTGCATCTGTCCATATGTCTAGCTATAAGGTTTGGCTTGTTGACCACGCTTGAAGAAGAAAGCCATTAACCATTTCTGTCTTTTGGTGTTTCAATTTTTAGCAATTGTTTTTTCTTTTTGCCACAAATACTGATAAAGAAGAGTCATTGACCGTGGTCAAACCTCAATTATCCGGATCAATTCATGTAAAAAGAGATGAACTGGAATCTATCGCTAATTGGAAGCCATGCTCCTCGTTTTAAAAATGATGTCTATGTGACAGGATGCAAGTAACACGCATTGTGCGAAGTAATTAAAACAATAGTGCAAACAATTAAAAAATAAATACAAAAATGTCCTGTGCGAGTGTTTTGTGGGTGAGATGGTTGAATAGATTACAATTAGGCAAAAAGGTTTACCATTTGAAAAATCAATCAACTACCAAATGAAAAATGATAAACATGACTTGTGTAATAAAAAAATATGAGGCTTACAGTGTCACTCAGCCGAACTTTCTTGGGAAATTTCGTGAGGCAACTTTAATGAAAGATCCACTTGTTAATCAAACTTGTGGAATGCCACGAAAACTGCTTTCTCTCACGCCCATGTATAGTTTTTTCTTCTTCTAGCTGAATCTGGTTTCTTGCCAGCCCCTCATCTTCTTCGTTTTTCTTCTCCTTCTCGCGCCTTATGGGTGGGGTTTCTGGAGTTGGTCTCGCTGCCGCAACACCTCATCGACTCTGACTGTTTCCTCCGTCTCCGCTTTTCTCGGATGTAGACCCATCATCATCCGGGTCTTCACCGCCCATCTCCTTTTTCTCTTCATCGTCTCCGTTTCTGGTTCATTGTCCTATCCATCAAGCCCTTATAGTGTTGTCGCACCCAATTTCCCCCAATTTACCTTTGCATGTCCTGATTACCCATCATCTACTCAAACGGGTGGTATTCTGTAGTTGCTCGCTCTATTATTCGCTTATAGCGTCCTCCAGTAGCGTTTTTTCTCATCGGATAGAGCCTTCGGGTCAGGGAGATGACGCCCGGCTTGTTGCCCTTTGCAGTCAGTTAGGAGGTCTGTGGACTGCCAAGCCAATTGAAGTATGGGAAGAAGAACCCCCTGCATATAAGATCGAGGAATGTAAGTTGAGTCCTATTGGGAAAATTGTTACCAATTCTTCTGTTAATCTTACTGCTTTTCAGAATACAATGAATCGAATTTGGCGCACAGAGCAATGTTGATATTTCACAGAGGGAGGAAGGTCTCTATGTCTTTAAATTTAACTCAGAAGCGGAAAAACAACGGGTGTTGGATAATGGTCCTTGGTTATTTTCTAGCAATCTGGTCATTCTTAAATCCTGGACCCCAAATAGTCCATTTCATTGTTATGATTTCACAAGTGGTGTGTTTTGGGTGCAAGTCTTTGGCCTTCCCCTAGAGCGATGTATGGAATAACTAGTTAGTAAGGCCGTTAGTGAAGTGGGAATGGTACTGGAGGTCAGAATTGAGACTAAGGAGAAATCACCAATCAGGGTGGTGAGAGCTAAAGTGGAAATCAGCCTCACGGATCCTCTAAAACCTGGCAAACTTATTAGAATGGCTGGGAAAAATATATGGCTCGACTTCCGTTATGAACGTCTACCCCACTATTGCTACTCCTGTGGAATTATTGGCCACTATGCATCATATTGCAAGGAAATTCCATATGACGATGCTAAATTTGACAATAGGGATCAACTCTACTATGGACAGTGGCTTCGGGCTGATGTTCGGGAACACAGCCCATTATGGCAGGCTTTTTATGAATCACAAACTACTCAAGAAATCTCGAAGAAACAGTACCTGAAACTCCTCCATCTGGACCATTCCTACTCCCTGCTGCCCCTTGTGAGGTCAACCAACAATCCCTCCCAATGGAGGCTCTGCTGCTAGGTACTTTTCTGGAGATTGGCCAGGGCAAAAGCTGATTCAACAATCTGATCCGAGGAGATGCGATGGCGGTGAAACACAAAGTGGTTCCGAGCCTTCCAAATTTCCCATAGAAGGCCTGCTATTTGCTCAAAATCTGGTAAGCCCCTTTTCTGATTGAGGATGTTTGGTATCCAGGAGTCCATTCGGTTAGGATTGTAAGCAACAATATTAATCTGAACTTGGGAATGATTCCATCGGTGCCGTCTGCCGCCGTGGGAGTGCCGCGCCCTCTTTGCCGAATGCATTGATCTCCTTCAGAGCTTCTGCAAGCTCAGCGTGCAGCACTGTCGTCGGGAAGCCAATGCCCTAGCAGACTGGGCCGCCAAGGCCCATGGACGAGGGTTTCTTTCTCCAACTTGGATCGTCTCCCCTCCTCAAGTTATGCTAGACATACTTCGTAATGACGCCCTAGCCCAGGGTTGTTCCTATTTTCCTATGTGACATCCAAAATTTCGGGTTTTAATTTGACTGGATAAATAGAATCCTGTCTCATCGCTCGTCAATTTATTGACGGGTCCGAAATTTCAATAAAGAAATTATCGGAGGAAAAATTGAAGATCAAAAAGAAAATAGAAAGGGAAAGAGAAAAGAAAAATAAGAAAAATATGATTTTTTAAATTTCTTTTCTCTCTCTCCCTTTTCTCTCTTTTTCTCTCTCTTCTCTCTCCTCTCCCCTTCCCCCCTTCGTGCGGACACCCTCCCCCACCGAACACACCCTTGCCAAGTTCAATTTTGCTTTCTCTTCTCTCTCCTCTTTGACTAGTCAAAACTACTCTCTCTTATCTCTTCTTCTCTCTCCTCTCTTCTCCCTCATCCCACGTGACCTTCTTCTTCTTCTTCGTTCTTCTTTGTGCGAACGAGACCAAAACCAGCAAAGAAGAGCAGCAGCTCGCCGAGGACCACCGTCGCCCGTCCCGCCGCCGCACCGGAGCCGAATCGCCCGCGACGCCCGCCCGCACAACGCCGCGCGTTCCGCCGGTCATCCCTCGCGCCCAGGCGTGCTCCCTCGTGCGATCCAGCTGCTGCCCATCCTCTGTCCAGCTCCGTTCGGCCACGATCCGGCCACCTCCGGCCACCGTGGGCCACCGCTCGGCCTCGCCAAGCCACCACCCGCTCTCCCGACCTCTTGCCGTCCCCAACCCTCTCTCTTTCTTGCTGTTTTGTGGCCGAACCAGCAAACCCACGGAGTGGGTATCCAGCTGTTCGTGGGCCGTTTTGGGCCGTTTCCCGGCCCCGAACCCGAGCCGTGCTTTGGGGACAATCGTTCCTCGCATCGCCGCCGTCGGATTGATCCGATTTGCGCGCGATTTGGTGAGTAATCTCACTAATCCTGGATTAGTTGGCTAATTATGCTTTAGGTTGATTTAGTTTTAATTAATTATGTTTAGGTTGTTAGATTAGAAGTAATTAGCAATTATTAGTCAATTGTGATGCGATTTAGATAAATTGATTATGCAATTAACAAGTAGACGTGGTCTACTATTTATTGGGAGTGTCTCGGGAATTTTCGGACCCCTAATTGAGCTTCAATTTGATGATTCGGGCCTAAGTGAGATTTTTGGCATTTAAATATTAATTTTCGGAATTAAATTAAATAATTATTTATTTTCCGAAAAACCAAGGGAGATGGTCTGGAACCGGAAAATTATGCTGATGACCGTGGTGAAGTCCATTTATTTAATTGGACCTTGTTTTGAGCTAAACAGAATTTTTAATATTAAATAATTAATTTTCGAAATTAATTAATTAATTAATTATTTTTCGGAAATTAAGTTTGAGATGGCGGACGACCGAAATCTCGTGCTGATTGTCGTGGCGCAGACCGTTTATTTAATTGAGCTTTGTATTGTGCTAAATTGGAATTATTGTATTTATTTATTTAATTTTCGAAATTAATTATTTAATTATTTATTTTCCGGAAATTCAACTTGGGATGGCCATGACCGGAATTTCGTGCTAATTGTCGTGGTGCAGTCCGTTTATTTAATTGAACCATATTTCATGCTGAATTGAATTATTTGTGAAAGAAGGAATTATCCTTTAATTGAATAATCTTTGGTTATTAATTGAAAAAGAATTGAGCTTCAATTGATAATTCCAAAAGGATCTGAGTGGGCTACAGAAAATGGTGGAATTTATAAAAAGGAAATTATTATGTTTTGGCTAGGGCCAATCGAGTACCCACTCATGGCATTTTATCGAGCATGATAAAGCTGGTTATTCGATTATTTGCTTGGAATGATATGATATACCGGCTCGATGACTCTACGGAGCATCTGGAGACAGGACGGTATGATAAATTGTGTGTATACCGGCTCGATGACTCTACGGAGCATTTGGAGAGAGGACGGTATGATAAATTGTGTGTATACCGGCTCGATGACTCTACGGAGCATCTTGAGACAGGACGGTATGATCTACCGGTTCGGTGACTCTACAGATTATCTTGAGACAGTACGGTATGATATATCGGCTCGATAATCTTATAGGTCATCTTGAGACAGTACGGTATGATAAAGGGTCGGGTGGGACCATAAAGCCACTAGATCTTGAAAGGGTCGGGTGGGACCATAAAGCCACTAAATCTTGGAAAGGTCGGGTGGGATCGTAAAGCCACTAGATATTGATAAGGTCGGGTGGGACCATAAAGCCACTAGATCTTGAAAGGGTCGGGTGGGACCATAAAGCCACTAAATCTTGGAAAGGTCGGGTGGGACCGTAAAGCCACTAGATATTGATAAGGTCGGGTGGGACCGTAAAGCCACTAAATCTAAGGAATTGCTTGGTGTTGGATGAATGACCTAGAAATGGTCCGATTGACTTGTAATCGACTAGGTCGATTGATCGATGATTCGATCTGAGTGTGACTTGATGTGATTCATTGCCTTGGTTGGATGTTGTGAATTGAATGATTGAATGGAGATGATCATGAATGGTCTTCCTGGCATATAATCAACTGGGTCGATTTGATCGATACTTCGATCTGTGATATGATTGCTTGGGTGCCTATTATGAATTGTACTGACTTGCAGGTGGGATCTGATGCTAAGGTACGTCTTCTGCCCTATGCGTGTATAGGCAGCCTATAGTATAATAGTTTACTAATTGGGCTTAGTGGGGTAGAACTCGCTGAGACGTAGTCTCATCCCAGTTTGGGGAAAAACATTTCAGGACTCGATGAGGAGCTGATGAGGAGGAGTCTTGAGTAGGAGAACTCGGAGGTGAAACCTGAGTAGAAGGACTTTTGGAAGAAGAAGATAATACCGAGGGAGATTTTGAGTATGACCTGAAGGGATTGAGATTTCATCTTCTTTTGTGAACCCCAATTGATGTGAATGGTTATGAAGTTCTCTAGTTGATGTTTTGTATAAAAGTTTGGTTATAAATTTCAATATGAAAAATATGGCCCTGCTTTTCTATCCCATCGTTTTATTGTCTGGGGATTTTAACTGCTTCCGCATGTGCTTAATAAATGAAAGGGTCGGCGATAATTTGTCCTCGGATATCGCATTATAAAATCGACCAAGTGAGAAGGATGTGTGCGTGCCCGAGGATCGGGGCGTGACATCCTATGTGACATTTTATTATCAATATATTACCTTTTCCGATAAAAAAAAAAAATTCAAACTTGTGGAGATCGAGGTGGTGAGATAGGATCCAGTCCCGGTCAGAATAAAATGAGTTTGGCTTAGTCTGTATAGGTGGCAATTTATGAGTGTTTTATGTAAATCGGGAAAATTATTAAAAAAATCTTACATTAATAATACGGCGATCAATTTAGTCATAGATATTTTAGTTGTGCCAATTTAATTTTAAATATTTTTATAATTTATTAATGTAATCATTCTAGCCAATTTTGGACTAGAATTGTTAACGTGAATGATGATGGTGGTGATATAGACAATCTTTGTAATTTTCTTTGGAAATTTTTGAATTTTTGAATTTTTTTCCCTTCTTTTCCTTTCCTTTTTCTTTTCTTTAATTTAAATAAAACACATGCGATTAAATAAAACACATGTTGCGATAAACCATGTGTGATTATTAGTTATGACATTTTTCCAATGGATTATAAAAGTAGAGGCAATTCGAACTCAAATCAGAGGTTAGGCCTAAATTTTTACCTGAGTTCATACATTATGAAAAGCATACCTTTTTCAAATCTTCTAGTGTGGCCAGACTTTATTCTGGCCCATCATGTGTAAAATGGTGAGAATCCATGACTCATGAGGAACTAGGCCCATGAAGATTGCAAAAGTAAGTCAAGAACTTATAGATCAAAATGAAGGAAGTGATAACTTAAAAAATTGAGGACATTGTAGCACGACTAGATTCCTGATTGTGATTACTTTAATGATTGAGTTCAATAAGATTATAAAATTGAATAGCTTTGTATTAACAATTACATAATTAGACCATTTGACGGGTGGAATTCAAAACAATGTGAAAAAGTTAAAGGACTTCATGATCAAGGCCCTCCACATAATTAAGACATTCATTGGAAAAAGAAAAGAGAGAAACGCACAAAAAGAAAATTTCAAGAAAACTAGGGTGAAAAAAAGATTAAGATGATGTTGATTTGGTTGCTTATCGTGTGTTCATACATTCCTGAGTGTTTTAGGAAAAAAAGACTGGTTGAACAAAAAAAGAGGAAGGACCAAACTCATGGGTCGCCGTACTTTTGAAATGTGATGTCTCTAACAATAATTTCAAGCTAGAAATTTCGCAAAAAGAAAATAGAAATTTCTTGGAATGAGAGAGAGAGCCCCATTGAGCCAGAGGATGAGAGGCTCGCGAGGAGCATCCGATTGAGCTTCAAAGAATCAGTGCCATTAACCATATTATGAAAATTATGAAAAAAAATTGCATGTGAATTTACATATTAATATTTGTATATTTTGAAATTTGGGGCTTTACGAGTAACAAAGATGAAAGTGCGTCCATCGCAAAAATTAAATGAAGTGAAGAGCAAAAAATAGCTATCTAGTCAAGTGGTTTTAATTAAACTACGTGATTCTCGTATGGGCATAAGAATTGTTCATATATAGAGTGGGAAAGTATCCAGAAAATCATGTCTCTCAAAAATGTTTATCTTCCACTCAAATTGAGTCGCTGATGTTGTTGAAGGATGCGCTGGATCAACGTCTCTCACCCTCTACACTTCGTCTTTGAGATGCCCAAGATGTGATCTCGATCGTCAAGCTAGCGTTCATGTGCTTGCAAGCCAACCCATGGCATCGTCCGACTACGAGACAAGTCTCACACGAGCTTTGCGTTGAAGTCCCCATGGAAATGCTACTCTTTGCAATCATGACGATTGCCTTTTGAATATCTTCTTAGTTCTCTCTAATCCCAACAGTGTGATTTATGATTTTCATTGCAGAGCCAGATTTTCTATGAATGTTATCAGAACAACGCAATGTTTATAGTTTGGAGTCGTGGCACCATAAATTATTATGGGAAGGCTTCGTAGGAGAACTCATCTCACAATTATTTCTGTCTTTTTGTACAACGATCAGGAAGTGAATTTGCAATACACATTATATCAACTTTTCTTGCCTTCTTTGAACCGAAATGTAAAGAACGTGTTGCTTTTGTTGTGGAAGAGATAATAATATTGGCACTCTAAGAACTTTTATCAATATGTAGTATCGTGCTTGAACTTTCAATTTGTTCAATTAAATCACTTTCGACTAATGTGCAATATCGTTTTAGAACCTTCAGTTGGTTTAATAAAGCTCATGTTTGATTGAGAAAATTACGAGGATTCACATGTGTCATGTCGAATTGAAATCGCAGAACCATAATACGCATTCGTTTAATTTGTGCACCATTCACTCGGCCAACTTTTTCTTTTCTCAACACGAGGATGATGGCTTTTAACTTTGATCATTTTCACAGAACTTGCACGCTAAAATTTGTCTTTTGCAAATGAAAGACCCAACTTTCGTCAATCCTAATCTTAATGAGGTTACTCACATGCCACTGAAGTAAATTTGATTTTTCAATGAGTTTGCAACACAATTTTGAATTTAATCCAACCATGTGTTTGTTCTCATGCCCACCAATTGTTCGAATTTACCTTTTTAGAGTAGATTAACCCCTCCTTACAATACAACTGGTGTGTTTGGTTCAGTATTTCCAATGGACTTTTAGCCTCCAAAGACCCTTGGGAAAATGTTGAACTATTTGACAATAATTTTGAAGTAGCTTTCAAGTGAAAATCAGTATTGGGAAGGCTGAAAGCCCAATGCTAGTGGGGACTAGCATTTGGCCATATGCCGAAACTCATTTTTTCTTTTTCTTCCAAAACTATTTTCACAAATTCTTCAAATTTCCAATTTTACCCTCATTATTATTTTTTTAAATGCTAAAAAAATTCTTTAAAAAATCATATATATACTTTCAAAAGACCAACCCTTCGCCGGTCCAACAAAGGGCTATGGCCACCGGTGGCTAGATCTAGCACTGACGGCCGTCAATCGAGGTTGTTTGTGGTTGTGCAACCTCCAATAGCCCTTGCCACTGAAGGTCCATGACCTCAGGCGACCTAGGTGGCCCACAACCTAGGCGACCAATGCTTGGGTCTCACGGCCTCAAGTGGCCCTCGCCTGGGTCCCGCAAGGGTCGCGCAACTGCATCTGTCGGTCACCATCGCAAGATGGATAAAATTGGACTATATAAAGACACAAATAATGTTAAAAAGTTTAAAGCAAACATTGAAGTATCATATTTTTTAAAATTAAATCACTTAAGTTACACTTTTTTTTTAACTGAGAATTCATATGTGGCATTGATTCCTGGTAAATCACATTGGTGATTTAATATTAAATTAATGCCATAATGGATTTTCGAGTAAGGAAAATCATTGATGTAATTTTAGGAATTTGTTTTTTTAGAAGTTATGCCACCAATTTTGGAGCAAACACGGTAATCTCTAAATTTCACAATTTTATGATTCAGTTAGAATTTAAACAAGCATACCAGCCAAAAGAAAAGGATTTGAACCATGTAAGGATGGATCTTGCGCACATCCATCAAGAGGTCAAGATCTTTTGGGATCAATACGTGGTCAATGGTTCATTGGAAGTCATGGTCTTTATTACGCTTTTACTCGATGATATTTGGCTCTAAAAATTTCTAACCCATCGTAAGGGAAAGGTCATGGACCAATTTTCCAGCTTCTTTTGACTAACAAGCCTTCAACTTATAAAGAGAAATATTATTGTAATTCCAATCACATGTCGTGTAAAGCGGGTTGCGCATCTAAAACGACAGTGACACTAGGGGCATAAATTCTCAAAACACAAATTGCACTCCCCCTTCCATCATGCACTCATAAACCAAGAACACCAAACGCTTATGTAAGCAAAAATCGTGGATCTTAATTATTATTTTTTATATCGAACACTCGCCACCTTGGTCTTTTTTTTTTAATTATATATATTTGATTTTTTAGCATTATTGTCAAAATTTATATTTAAAAAGTTATATATATATATATATTACTTTTTCAACTTTAAACAAATAAAAATTAAAAAAAATAATATCAATCACCCAAAAGGCTTTTCAAATGAATTTTTTACTAAAATGGCATTTCTCCCAAAGTTGTTTTTCAAAGCATAGTTACCAAACAGTCTTTGCATTTACCTAAAGTCCTTTAAGCTAAACTGCTTTGCATTTTAGCCATAATGGATTTTCGAGTAAGGAAAATCATCGATGTAATTTTAGGAATTTGTTTTTTAGAAGTTATGCCACCAATTTTGGAACAAACACGGTCATCTCCCAATTTCGCAATTTTATGATTCAATTAGAATTTAAACAAGCATACTGGTCAAAAGAAAAGGATTTGAACCATGTAAGGATAGATCTTGTGTACATCCATCAAGAGGTCAAGATCTTTTGGGGTTTCCATGTGTGTTGACTTTGGGATCAATACGTGGTCAATGGTTCATAAGAAGTCATGGTCTTTATTACGCTTTTACTCGGTGATATTTGGCTCTAAAAATTTCTAACCCATCGTAAGGGAAACGTCATAGACCAATTTTTCAGCTTCTTTTGACTAACAAACCTTCAAGTTTTTTTCTTGAAAATGACAAGCCTTCAACTTATAAAGAGAAATATTCTTGTAATTCCAATCACAAGGCGTGTAAAGCGGAATGCACATCTGAAACGATAGTGAACCTAGTGGCATAAATTCTCAAAACACAAATTGCACTCCCCTTCCATCATGCACTCATAAACCAAGAACACGTAACGCTTTTGTAAGCGAAAATCGTGGATCTTAATTATTATTTTTTATATCGAACACTCGCCGCCTTGGTCTTTTTTTTTTTTTTTTTTTAAGTATATATATTTATTTTTTAGCATTTATATATATTTAATTTTTTTAGCATTATTGTCAAAATTTATAATTAAAAAGTTGCATATATTATTATTTCAATTTTTAACACATCAAAATTAAAAAAAAAAACTAATATTAATCACCCAAAAGGCTTTTCAAATGAGTTTTTTACTAAATGGCATTTCTCCTAAAGTTGTTTTTCAAAGCATAGTTTACCAAACAGCCTTTGCATTTACCCAAAGCTCTTTAGGAAAAACTGCTTTGCATTTTAGCCATAATGGATTTTCGAGTAAGGAAAATCATTGATGTAATTTTAGGATTTTTTTTTTTTAGAAGTTATGCCACCAATTTTTGAGCAAACACGGTCATCTCTAAATTTGGCAATTTTATGATTTAGTTAGAATTTAAACAAGCATACCGGCCGAAAGAAAAGGTTCGAACCATGTGAGGATGGATATTGCGCACATGCATCAAGAGGTCAAGATCTTTTGGGTTTTCCATGTGTGTTGACTTTGGGATCAATACGTGGTCAATGGTTCATTGGAAGTCATGGTCTTTACTACGCTTTTACTCAGTGATATTTGGCTCTAAAAATTTCTAACCCATCGTAAGGGAAAGGTCATGGACCAATTTTTCAGCTTCTTTTGACTAACAAGCCTTCAAGTTTTTTTCTTGAAAATGACAAGCCTTCAACTTATAAAGAGAAATATTCTTGTAATTCCAATCACAAGGCGTGTAAAGCGGGTTGCGCATCTGAAACGATAGTGAACCTAGTGGCATAATTTTCAAAACACAAATTGCACTCCCCCTTCCATCATGCACTCATAAACCAAGAAAACCTAACGCTTTTGTAAGCAAAAATCGTGGATCTTAATTATTATTTTTTATATCGAACACTCGCCGCCTTGGTCTTTTTTTTTTCTAAATTATATATATTTTATTTTTTAGCATTTATATATATTTGACTTTTTTTAGCATTATTGTCAAAATTTATATTTAAAATGTTGCATATATTATTATTTCAATTTTTAACGCATAAAAATTAAAAAAAACTAATATTAATCATCCAAAAGGCTTTTCAAATGAGTTTTTTACTAAATGGCATTTCTCACAAAGTTTTTTTTCAAAGCATAGTTTACCAAATAGCCTTTGCATTTACCCAAAGCCCTTTAGGCAAAACTGCTTTGCATTTTAGCCATAATGGATTTTCGAGTAAGGAAAATCATTGATGTAATTTTAGGAATTTGTTTTTTAGAAGTTATGCCACCAATTTTTGAGCAAACACGATCATCTCTAAATTTCGCAATTTTATGATTTAGTTAGAATTTAAACAAGCATACCCGCCGAAAGAAAAGGTTTGAACCATGTAAGGATGGATATTGCGCACATCCATCAAGAGGTCAAGATCTTTTGGGTTTTCCATGTGTGTTGACTTTGGGATCAATACGTGGTCAATGGTTCATTGGAAGTCATGGTCTTTACTACGCTTTTACTCGGTGATATTTGGCTCTAAAAATTTCTAACCCATCGTAAGGGAAAGGTCATGGACCAATTTTTCAGCTTCTTTTGACTAACAAGCCTTCAAGTTTTTTTCTTGAAAATGACAAGCCTTCAACTTATAAAGAGAAATATTCTTGTAATTCCAATCACAAGGTGTGTAAAGCGGGTTGCGCATCTAAAACGATAGTGACCCTAGTGGCATAAATTCTCAAAACACAAATTGCACTCCCCCTTCCATCATGCACTCATAAACCAAGAACACCTAACGCTTTTGTAAGCAAAAATCGTGGATCTCAATTATTATTTTTTATATCAAACATTTGCTGCCTTGGTCTTTTTTTTTTTTTTTTTTTTAAGTATATATATTTTATTTTTTAGCATTTATATATATTTGATTTTTTTAGCATTATTGTCAAAATCTATATTTAAAATGTTGCATATATTATTATTTCAATTTTCAACACATCAAAATTAAAAAAAAAAACTAATATTAATCACCCAAAAGGCTTTTCAAATGAGTTTTTTTACTAAATGGCATTTCTCCCAAAGTTGTTTTTCAAAGCATAGTTTACCAAACAGCCTTTGCATTTACCTAACGTCCTTTAAGCTAAACTACTTTGCATTTTAGCCATAATGGATTTTCGAGTAAGGAAAATCATCGATGTAATTTTAGGAATTTGTTTTTTAGAAGTTATGCCACCAATTTTGGAGCAAACACGATCATCTCTAAATTTCGCAATTTTATGATTCAGTTAGAATTTAAACAAGCATATCGGTCGAAAGAAAAGGATTGGAACCATGTAAGGATGGATCTTGCGCACATCCATCAAGAGGTCAAGATCTTTTGGGGTTTCCATGTGTGTTGACTTTGGGATCAATACGTGGTCAATGGTTCATGGGAAGTCATGGTCTTTATTACGCTTTTACTCGGTGATATTTGGCTCTAAAAATTTCTAACCCATCGTAAGGGAAACGTCATAGACCAATTTTTCAGCTTCTTTTGACTAACAGGCCTTCAACTTATAAAGGGAAATATTCTTGTAATTCCAATCCCACGGCGTGTAAAGCAGGTTGCGCATCTGAAACGATAGTGAACCTAGTGGCATAATTTTCAAAACACAAATTGCACTCCCCTTCCATCATGCACTCATAAACCAAGAAAACCTAACGCTTTTGTAAGCAAAAATCGTGGATCTTAATTATTATTTTTTATATCGAACACTCGCCGCCTTGGTCTTTTTTTTTTTAAATTATATATATTTTTATTTTTTAGCATTTATATATATTTGACTTTTTTTTAGCATTATTGTCAAAATTTATATTTAAAATGTTGCATATATTATTATTTCAATTTTTAACGCATAAAAATTAAAAAAAACTAATATTAATCATCCAAAAGGCTTTTCAAATGAGTTTTTTACTAAATGGCATTTCTCCCAAAGTTGTTTTTCAAAGCATAGTTTACCAAACAGCCTTTGCATTTACCCAAAGCCCTTTAGGCAAAACTGCTTTGCATTTTAGCCATAATGGATTTTCGAGTAAGGAAAATCATTGATGTAATTTTAGGAATTTGTTTTTTAGAAGTTATGCCACCAATTTTTTAGCAAACACGGTCATCTCTAAATTTTGCAATTTTATGATTTAGTTAGAATTTAAACAAGCATACTAGTTGAAAGAAAAGGATTCGAACCATGTAAGGATGGATCTTGCGCACATCCATCAAGAGGTCAAGATCTTTTGGGGTTTCCATGTGTGTTGACTTTGGGATCAATACGTGGTCAATGGTTCATTGGAAGTCATGGTCTTTATTACGCTTTTACTCGATGATATTTGGCTCTAAAAATTTCTAACCCATCGTAAGGGAAAGGTCATGGACCAATTTTTCAGCTTCTTTTGACTAACAAGCCTTCAACTTTTTTTCTTGAAAATGACAAGCCTTCAACTTATAAAGAGAAATATTCTTGTAATTCCAATCACAAGGCGTGTAAAGCGGAATGCACATCTGAAACGATAGTGAACCTAGTGGCATAAATTCTCAAAACACAAATTGCACTCCCCCTTCCATCATGCACTCATAAACCAAGAACACGTAACGCTTTTGTAAGCGAAAATCGTGGATCTTAATTATTATTTTTTATATCGAACACTTGCCGCCTTGGTCTTTTTTTTTTTTTTAAGTATATATATTTTATTTTTTAGCATTTATATATATTTAATTTTTTTAGCATTATTGTCAAAATTTATATTTAAAAAGTTGCATATATTATTATTTCAATTTTTAACACATCAAAATTAAAAAAAACTAATATTAATCACCCAAAAGGCTTTTCAAATGAGTTTTTTACTAAATGGCATTTCTCCCAAAGTTGTTTTTAAAAGCATAATTTACCAAATAGCCTTTGCATTTACCCAAAACCCTTTAGGCAAAACTGCTTTGCATTTTAGCCATAATGGATTTTCGAGTACGGAAAATCATTGATGTAATTTTAGGAATTTGTTTTTTAGAAGTTATGCCACCAATTTTTGAGCAAACACGGTCATCTCTAAATTTTGCAATTTTATGATTTAGTTAGAATTTAAACAAGCATACCGGCCGAAAGAAAAGGATTCGAACCATGTAAGGATGGATCTTGCGCACATCCATCAAGAGGTCAAGATCTTTTGGGGTTTCCATGTGTTGACTTTGGGATCAATACGTGGTCAATGGTTCATTGGAAGTCATGGTCTTTGTTACGCTTTTACGCGGTGATATTTGGCTCTAGAAATTTCTAACCCATCGTAAGGGAAAGGTCATGGACCAATTTTTCAGCTTCTTTTGACTAACAAGCCTTCAAGTTTTTTTCTTGAAAATGACAAGCCTTCAACTTATAAAGAGAAATATTCTTGTAATTCCAATCACAAGGCGTGTAAAGCGGGTTGCGCATCTAAAACGATAGTGACCCTAGTGGCATAAATTCTCAAAACACAAATTGCACTCCCCCTTCCATCATGCACTCATAAACCAGGAACACCTAATGCTTTTGTAAGCAAAAATCGTGGATCTTAATTATTATTTTTTATATCGAACACTCGCCACCTTGGTCTTTTTTTAAAAAAATATATATATTTGATTTTTTTAGCATTATTGTCAAAATTTATATTTAAAAAGTTGCATATATTATTTTTTTTCTATTTTAAACATATAAAAATTTAAAAAAACTAATATTAATCACCCAAAGGCTTGTCAAATGAGTTTTTTACTAAATGGCATTTCTCTCAAAGTTGTTTTTCAAAGCATAGTTTACCAAACAGCCTTTGCATTTACCCAAAGTCCTTTAGGCTAAACTACTTTGCATTTTCATAATGGACTTTCAAAATACTAAACCATATGCACCCAACGTCATGCTTTGGCATGCAATGTTTGCTTTATTAAAAATGCCATGGTCATGTTTTGGAGGAAATTGCACCAAAAATCTTCATCTTATGTACAAATTACAATCAAGTGTCAAAACTTTGAATTGCTACAATAAGGTCCTAGGATAACGGAAAAGAGCAATAGAGTCATAAATCTCTTGTTGGTGTAATCAAATCATTAACCTTAATTACAAAGTGCAATAGAGCCCTAAGCCTACATCAAGAAGTGCAATTTAAGGTTGCGTCTTAGGCTCCGAGTGCTATCTGAGCAAAAAGTTAGGCATTCTCCATGGGAATAGACTTTACTTTTTGCAAAGGTTGATGACTTGATTGCACCAATCAAAGTAATCATGACTTAATTGCATGTTTTGCAAAGGTTTAAGATTTTGGTGCAATTTTTCTGTGTTGTTGGTGTAGAGGGATTTCTTCTAGGTGGTGATTTATTTTTAAAGTATTGCACTTGAAATACCTTAAGATGTTTATACAGATTGGCTAGGAAAAGAAGAGCGGGGATGATTTTACCAAATAAATTAATTTTCAACTCAAATATAGATCCTTGCGATCGAATTATAATTAAGCACAGGGAATTTGCATGAAAAGTGAATACGTACATGGGATTCAAAAGAGATTTTGGGGCTTGCATTGTCATTCAGCTGAATCTTTACAGGATATTATACAAGTCTACCTTTCAAGTTCTTCTTTTCTTTTAAATATTGTAAGAGTAAGAATTGGGCAAGAAGAAAATCACAAGCCGATGGATGGTCTGCGTCAGTCCATGCGTTTGGAGAAAAAGGGTGGCCCCTTCACCACACATGACAAAGACAATCATTAACCATCTTTTTTGTCTTTTAGAATTTCTTTTCCAAGCTACTTTTTGCTTCATTTTCCCTTTGCTACACAAATTGATAAAGAAGATAATAATCGACTGTTAGATTTTTACTTGCCCTTGAGGGCAAGTAATGTGCCAATGAGATATTAACTAACCACGGCTATTGTATGAGTAAGAATTGGGCAAGAAGAAAATCACAAACCGATAGACGCTGTGCATTTGGAGAGAATGGGTGGCCCCTTCACCGCACATGATGAGGAAAACAGACATTAACCTCTTCTGTCTTTTGGATTTCTTTTCCGAGTTACTTTTTGATTCCTTTTCCTTTTGCACACAAATTGATAAAGAAGATAAAAATCAACCGTTAGTTTTTTATTTGCCACTCGGGGCAAGTAACGTCCATCATGGGAATTAATTGAAACAATAATTTGGATGCTTAGCGAAAAAATAAAAGTATTATCATGTGTGAAACCATTACATGGAAATTACAAGTAGTCAAATAGCTTAGTAATTTAGAAATCAATCAATTACCAAATAAACAGTGATAAACATGATTTGTGCGCCATTCACTCAGCCAACTTTTTCTTTTCTCGACACATGAGGATGATGACTTTGAACTTTGGTCATTTCCACGGAACTTGCATGCTAAAATTTGTCTTTTGCATATTAAAGAGCCAACTTTGGTCAATCCTAATCTTAATGAGGTTGCTCAAATGCCACCGAAGTAAATTTGATTTTTCTATGAGTTTGTAACGAAATTTTGAATTTAATCAACCATATGTTTGTTCTCACGCCCATCAATTGTTCGAATTTGATACCTTGCGGATTAACCCTTCCTTTCGACATAATGCCATGCTTTGGCATGCAATGTTTGCTTTATGAAAAATGCCGTGGTCATGTTTTGGAGGAAATTGCACCAAAATTCTTCATCTTAGGTACGGACTGTAATCAAGTCTCACCTCTCAATTGCTACAATAAGATCCTATGAAAATAAAAATAAAATTAAGCAAAATGGAGTGTTGTTGGTGTAATCAAGTCAAAGACCTTTACTACAAAGTGCAATAAAGTCCTAAACCTATATCAAGAAATGCAATTTAATGTTGCCACGCACAGGCTTTGAGTTCTATGTGGGCAATTGTTGATTTTACTCTTGGAAAGGTTGATGACTTGATTGCGCCAAACAAATAATTACGACTTAATTGCATTATGTGGAAAGATTTAAGATTTTTGGGTGCACTTTTGTTGTTAAGCTGGTGTTGAGGGATCTCTTCTAGGTGGTGGTTTATTTTTAAAGTATTGCACTTGAAATACCTTAAGATTTCTATACAGATTAGCTAGGAAAAGAGAAGGGTGGATGATTTTATTAAATAAGTTGATTTTTAACTCACGTATAGGTCATTACGGTTGAATTGTAAATAAGCAAAGAAAATCTGCTAGAAAAGTGAATACGTACGTGGGACTCCAAAACAGATTTTTGAGGCTTATAGCATCATTCAGCTGAATTTTTCTGGGAAATTACATGAGTCTAACTCCAATAAAACCTCCACTTGTCAATCAAACTTGCTGACCATTAAGAGTTTCATCAGTATATTTATTTTCTTTTTCAGCGCACATGATAAAAGAAAGCCAGTAATCACCTTTTCTACCAGTAATCACCATTTCTATCTTTTGGAGTTTGTTTTCCAAGCAACATTTTGCTTCTTTTTCCCTTTGCCACACAGATTGATAAAGAAGAAAATAATTGTCCATTAATTCTTCACTTGCCTCGTAACGTACGTCGTGGAAAGTAATTGAAACAATAGTGCTAACACTTGAAGAAAAAATAAAAAATATTATTTGTGGAACCGTTGAATATAAATTACAAGTAGTCAAAAAGTTTATTGTTTTAGAGATCAACCAACTATGAAAATAGCGGTGAAAAAAATGACTTGTGTAGTCAAAAAGTTATATAATTAATAATGGGCTATGTAAATTGTCGTTTAGTAGAATTCATCATTGTTGCCATCGATATAAATATAGTTATATGTTTAAAATTGTGTAATAAATCATCTATGTGAGATGATCAATGGTTTCTGAGATTTCACTATTAGATTGAAATGTAATAGATCTATGTTTCAACTGAAAGGTGGCGATTTTTCATTTATCAAGCTACTAGTGAAGAACCGAGAGGCACAGTTTTTAGGTTTTTTTTTTCTTTTAATAATTGTAAGAGTAAGAATTGGGCAAGAAGAAAGTAATTAACCATCTTTTTGGTCTTTCAGAGTTTTTTTTTTTTTTTGAAGCAACTTTTTTACTTTTTTCTTCTTTTTGCCCATCATGTGTAACACAAAGAGGGTCCATGACACATGAGGAACTAAGCCCATAAAGACTGAAAAAGTAAGTCAAGAACTTGTCCAAAAAAGGAAACCATCGTTAAAAAAAATGGAGGATGTTGAAGCACGATGACTCCTTTCAATTGGATCCAAGATTGTAAAATTGAATAGCTTTGCACTAACAATAACATAATCAGACCATTTGTAAGGGTGGAATTGAAAAGAAGGTGAAAAAGTGAACGTCTTCATGATCGGGGCCTCCACACAACTAAGACAAATTGATTGGAAGAGAGAGAAGCACACAAAAGGAGAGTTCCGTGAAATCTGGGGAAGACTTGGTAAGCAACGAGAGAGGAAGACCCGCACTACTTGAGAAGAGAGAGCCCCATTAAGCTAGAGGACGAGAGGCTTACGAGGAGTATCTGTTAGAGCTTCAAAGGAACCGTACATTAACCATATCGTGAAAATTATGAAGAGATTACACGTGAATTTACAGATCAATATTTATATATGCTGTAAATATTTCAAACAACTCGGGCTAAGAAAAGGGGAAAGTGCATCCATCGTGAAATTTAGATGAAGCAAATGTCTGTTCAAGTGATTTTAATTAAACTACATGAACCTTGTATAGACCTTACAATAATAACTAGATTTAGATTCAAGCCGTTGGGTTAAATGATTACGCTGATATCGAGTAAGTTTTGGATTATTATGTCCATTAAGTTAATCAATAGCGTTCTCAATCTTTTATGGAAACAATAGAGATGAAGCTGATCTCAAATTACCACTTTTTCTTGATCATGGCTTTTCTGCATCCCAAGGCAAAATCAAGTTTGAAATGGTATGAACTCAATTTCCTAATTTCCCAAAATTAAACCCTAATCTCCAAAAACCCCAAATTTCACATTTACACTAAACTGATCCTATCAAGTTAGGTTGGGAAAACACCCTCCTTTCTCTAATCTGCTATATGGTCAAGATAGTGCACAATCCTCAGCCTAGATTGCTACAACCTATCCGACCTGACAAAGAAACCACGGAACTCGAAAAACCTGCCTCCTCTTAGTAGCGCAAATGCCCTTGCACTTAAAACTTTTCAAATGTTCATGTGCTCTTGTTTTGCTCATGCTGTTTTATCTCCTTCAGTTCGTTGCTTAGGTTTCATTTTCTATATCACACTATCTCTTGCCATCAATGAAGTTGATATTCTCGTGCTAACATTTCTTATTTACTTTGATTAATTACAAAAAGCGGGAGAGTTGCTTGATATGAAAAATGTGTCAAAATGTGAAGATTTTATGCTTGACAGTTGTCGCAACCAAAGTTGTTGGATACTGCGAACATGTTGATAATTTGTCTAAAGATCTTATCATGATGTTTTGCTTAGAAATTACTGATGTTTGAAATTGAGTTGCCCACCAAGACAAAGGGAGCATATGAGTACATTATCAAGCCAAGGGGAGCAACCAACTGTTATCTTTTGATTCCTAAAAATTAAATGATAATGCACTCTAGGAAGAAGATCTTTTGCACAATCATATTCTATCCTACTAAAGATAATCTAGATATATATATCCAAAACTTTACAACGAAACATCTTAAGGAGATCCTACTTTTAGTTTATGCAAATCATCTCAAACAAGTCTTACTATTCTTTCACACCTGTGGGACAATTTTGTCATCGTCAAAAATGGGGAGATTGTTGGAGAAAACATTTCCAAGAGATTTTGATGATGCTCAAACTATTCTTAGTATTTTATGTACTATGTTATGTGCTGATGTTTGGACCAAAGGACCAAGAAATATCCATGATGTGATCCATTGAAAAGATGTAGTCCTACTTTAGTAAATAGCACCGGACGACCAAAAGATTAGGTATTGATGATGTTTATATCCGAACAGTAAAGATCAAGTTGATGGTGATGTAATAATCAAGTACATCATTAGATGTTTGTTGGGTCAGTTAAAGAGCCATTGAAAGATCTGGACTCACATAGTAGTAGAATATCTAAAGTGTCTAATAGGTCAATTAAAGACTGCAATGAGAAGATAGTAGCAATTGCTATTTTTGGTTAGTCTGTAGGAGTCCCAGAAAAGAAATTGTACAAGCAATATATTCTTGGATAGTAGCTCAACGGAACTCTCCAATGGTAATCTATTTCTCTAAATCAACCTCAATGGATAGTTTGAGGAAGAGTATAAAGAGAAGGCATTGAGGAGCCAAGAGAGTGTGTCACATAAAAGATTAAATAGCTTACATACTGTTGTTCTTAGCTGAAAAACTTTCTGTCTTACCATTCTAATTATCATGCTATTTAAATAATTGTACAAGTGTGAGAGTAGCAACTGAATCCAGATAGTGTGATCTATCAAGTAAAGGATTAATGCTAGTCAATTGTAACCTTTCAAGTAGATTGTTAATGGAATCTAGTTCATCTTAAGGCTGTTAATCTAAACAATAGATGTGGGCTTTCTTGTAGAGCTGAACCACTATAATTCTATGTATTCCACTATTTCACATCTATTTACATATATTGGTTTATAGTTAGTTAGTGTTCTCATAAATATTAGGTCAAGGTGATCTTTACTCAGTAACAATTGATTTCTGCAAAAGATTATCAAAGTTTGAAAACAACTTATTCATCCCCCTCTAGGTTATATTGTTAGCCTCAACATCATGAACAGATTTTGGCACACTAACTCTCTAAAATAGAGCACAAATGAAGATAATAAAATTACTAGGTCAATAGATGACAATGAAGCTATAGTCTGTGACCACCTCGAGATTAGAAGCTTCAGTTATCACTTCTTGTTGGAATCAAAGTGAACAAATGGACTACAAGTCCGATTCCGTCACTGTGAAACTCTCGGTCACACAATAGAGTAAAGCAAAGCACTTCTTATGCCTCTAGTTAGGTGGTCAGGTTCCATCTTAGAATCGGGAATCGAACTGCTCATCACCAGTTCCATTTTTTGGAACTGAGAACTGGATCAACGGCCTTGGAAACCACCTGGTTCGGTTTGGTCTAGCTAGTTCCCATGGCACAAACCTAATAAATGGCAATCCCCTTCAATGCACTTGATGAAAGAAGGATCATTTTTAACCAATTTTCAAAATATATTATTAGTATTATCATTTCACGTCTTTCTTCCACGTAGTATCCTAATCTCTCCTTTCGCATGAAACATTTTATGAGAAATATATGAGATAGTCATTGGGTAATCGCGAATTTTTCAAATCTTTATACGTTATAGTGTTTTATACAAACATTATAACAAAACACATATGCTCATACGCTCATGAGTGTTTTAGGGGGTGAACAAAAAAAGAGGAAGGCCCCCACTGGCAAAAGGGAATTCAAGATTTTACAAGAACATCATATAGAAAATGATATAAATGGTCAATGAATATTATCTTAATGTGCACTGTTGTCTTTGAATTTCTTATTTGTTTGATGTAATTCTTGAACTATGATCAAATATTTAATGTAGTCTCTAAACTTTTAAATATTTTCATATAAATTAGAGACTACATGGAATATTTACTAATAGTTTAATGATCAAATTGAACAAATTAATAGTCTACCGGTGACATTTAATATTGAGCCAAAGTTCAAGAACATTAATACACAAATTTAAAAGTTCAAGGACAACATAACATATTAAATCAAAGTTTAGGGACCATTCGTACTATTATCCCAACATTATATGGCATTTGCTGTAAATAACTGTGCAAGATCGGGATCTTTAAAAATGATATCAAGCTCGAACCAGTAAAGAGTACCATTGACTATATTATGAAGATTGTACCCAAAAAAAGAAGTTGTATCTGAATTCATGAAACGACATTTGTATATTGTGAAGATTTCGAAGTAGTTAAGAAAAGGCGAAAGTGGTTATGTCTATGTGACTAATTTAATAGATCTAAATTGAAGAGATTAATTAAGGGATTTTGTCGGTGTTGAGTAATTTCTGGCTCCTCGAGTACTAATGAAACCTTATTTATTCATTTGTTCCGTCGATGAAGATAATGAACATGGCAAAATCAGGAAGTCCCACGCTTTCGCTTTCCCCGTCAAATTTCTAATTCGTTGACCAAAAAGAAAAATATTTATAATCCCCTAACTTAAACCCTAATCCCCAAAAATCTCTAAGCTAAACCGTAATCCCAAATTCCCCAATTAGATTAAATCGATCCAATAAATCAAGTCACGATGGGCCAGCTCTACACTTACACTTTGCCCGTCATCGCCCCCAGTAAGAACAGGCCCGCCGCCGGGTCTGATTGGGAGACGTGGATTCAGTTGAAAATGCCGGTTCGAGTCATAGCTGTCATCAGGGACTCGAACTCCGGCGAGTCGATGAGAACCGTTCGGAGTGCGGAGGTGTTTGACGTGGCAAACGCGATTGAAGGTTCCCAGAAATGGATTAGGTGGAGAATCTCTAGCGAAGTTCTGGTAGGATTGCAGGGAGAGACCGCGACGATGATGCAGAACAGAGAGAGAAGTAGAGAGCATCGGAATGTCAAGCGAATTAGGAGAGATGATTAGGGCACAGTCGCCTCTGGAGAGGCCAAGGTGGGAGGGTAGAGAGGAGGCCAAAGGTCGGCGGATGCGCCCTCGATGGCGACGTGCCGGGAAGTGGAGGCATCAACGAGAGCAACGGTGGTTGCTAGTGGAGGATGAGAGGCGAGGTGACAGAAAATTTAGGCTGCATTTGTTTTTGTTCTTTTTTTCTGTTTCTAGACACTTTTTTTGTTTTTTCGCTTCTGGGAACAGAAACGCGTTTGTTTACGTTTTTGTTCCAAAATTAATTTTTTGTTCCCAGAAACACATCTGGAACAGAAACAAAAAACAAAAAAAAAAAAGTTATTTCTTGTTTCTGGAACAAAATTCATAAACACTTTTCATTTTCTTTTCTCTTTTTTCTTCTTCTTTTCTTTTTCTTTTTTCTTTCTTTTTTCTTTGGCCGGTTGCCGACCTCGGCCAAGGCCGATGACTGGCCGTCAAGCGCCGGCGAGGGCCGGCGACCTCGCCGGAGCGTCGCCGGCCCCCGGTGAGGTCGAGCATCTGAGAGTGCTAGTATGAACACCTAGAATGGGTGAATAGGTGTATAAAATAAACCTTGGCAAATATATACGGAATAAAATAAACTTCGAGTAAAATAAAGAAGTTAGAGAAGAGAATAAGAACACAAGATTTATAGTGGTTCGGCTTAATCCAAGCCTACGTCCACTCTCCCACGCTAACAGCCTTCTTGGCTGGATTCCACTATGCAATCAACAAAAGATTACAACTTCGAGTGCAAACACTTAGTAGTAGATCACACTATCTCACTAAGTCACTCTTTTGGTATTTCTCTCACGATCACAAATGTTTAAGCTCAAGAGACAAGTATATGATCGAAAGTTCGACTTTGGAATTATAAATTCTACGCTCCGTCTCTTACTTGCTCATCGGTCCATGATCTCCTTAAATACTCCTCCACTTCCAAACTACCCGTTGGACAGTATCCCAGAGAATCGTCTTCCAATATACCCATTGGACAGCTTTGTATCTAGAAGATTTGGTAGCCGTTGAGTGACAAAGGTAGAATCCCAAATTGATTCCGATCGCCCATACAAACGAAATCTTGGTTTCCATAAGTGAAGCTTCTTCGTATAGAAAGTTCTTGTCTTCAAGATCCAATCGTTAATCAAATAGATTGAGTCAATCAAATCAATCTTGATGTGGAATCCAAACCAGATCACTAGCCGTTATATGATTGGGCTTGAGTTACGTTTTGTCGAGTTTGGATGTAAAGTCTGAGAGCAATAGACTTTACAATCTGAGTCTGAGTGTGATAGACTTTGCAATCTGAGTTTGAACATATTCTGCTTCTGAACATATTTAGCTTTAAGGTCTGAACACCATCTGAATAAGTTCAGCTCCAACAAAGAGTCTGTCTTCTGGTTCAGCATTCACGTTCAGTCTGGAATTAGTCAGAGTGAGCAGACTTCTGATGTAGAACAGACTTTGAGTCTTGAGTTTGACAGTCTTCAGACTTTGAGTCTTGAGTCTGGCAATCTTCAGACTTTGACACAGAAGTCTGTAAATCTTCAAAATATACTCTGGACATATGTTACGTTCAGTCTTCTGGTCGTCTTCACACTTTGACAATATCCTTTACATGTTCTATCATCTGCATGGTCTATTACTTAACCATTAAACATGTTAGTAGCCTTTGATTTATTTTGTCATCTTCAAAACATCATAAGGGTAACAATCTCCCCATTTTTGATGATGACAAAACAATCTCTGAATATGCAGATTTGTAAACACGCTTTTAAAAATATTAATTTAAATCAAAGGATATCAGAAGATAACAAATAGATTGAGCATAACAATATATAGAAAAATAATCGCGGCTCAATATTAAGCAATAAATAATATTAACCAATCAACACATATGTATATTCATATCTTCTCCCCCTTTTTGTCATAATCAAAAAGCGATAATAATGAAAAAAAATATCACGTAGAGAATTATAACAAATATCTCGCATGAATCACAATTTCCAAAAATCAGCTTTTATAAAGCAAGTCGAATATTAAAGATATGCAATATAGCTCACTTCGATCATATATATCAACAAATATCCAATAAAAATCACAGATGCATCATGAAATTCACGTACACTTTTTGTCATAATAAAATGATAATATCAGTAAGAGATTTGTTAATGACAAAAGGTAATAAAATATGCACTAACCAGATTTTTTTTGAACAATTTCTGACACATTTACCTTTCATTCCATCCATAATAAGATCACGATCAATTCAAAAAGATTTTTCCAAAATTGATCAAAGCTCCTCCTCAATTTGTTGCCTTTTTTAGATGATCACGATTCTTTCCCTTTTCTTTTGGATTTGATTTCTCCCCCAATTGTCGCAGGAGATATTTTTTTATTGCACCAAAATTTGCATAGATTCACAATCATCCTTCCCTTAAAGAATTTCCTGCAATCAACTCATTTCCCTTTTTGGTATCCATCAATTTGGATCCTTCCATTTCGTTAGAGTAAAATAGAAAATCTCCATAATCAAATATTCTTTCTTAATTCATCGTAACAGAATATTCAAAGAAAGAATATTATGCACAATGATATTTTGAAAAATAAATTCTCACTTAGTCAAAGCACAATAAAATCAGGGAGAATGAAATCTTTAAATATCTAAGAATATCTTGCATCATCACGCAAAATAGATTTTCACTTTGCAAAATATGATTAAATCTGAGAGTATAAAATTAGACAAACTGAATTATCTCAAATAATCGCACGTACTAAATCAAATCTCAACTCACAAATCACAAAAACAAATCATACGATTCTTTCTTCAATAAAGCAAAATATGATCATTATAAAATCTGAATCAATCAATGATATATCGAATTTCAAGCATAATGAGAATTATGTGCCCAAAAAAATTCCTTACCAACTTCTTCTTTTCCTTTATTTCCTCGATTTCCTCATCGGATTCTGAGTCTGTGTCTAAGTCAGACTCTGATTCTGAGTCTGTGTTTGAGTCAGACTCAGATTCTGAATGTGCCATCAAGCATAAATTTCCTTGCTCATCATCTTCTTTTATTGTTCTTTTCTGGCCATTTTGCTTGTATTTTCTTCCATCGAAATATGGTGGCCTTGTGTTGCTTTGCCTTTCCATAAGTCCTAGTGCCAAGCTACTAGCCATAAAGAATCTTTAGCTCAAAAGTAAAAACACTTTTATAAACCGAACACTTGGCTCTGATACCAATTGAGAGTGCTAGTATGAACACCTAGAGGGGGTGAATAGGTGTATAAAATAAACCTTGGCAAATATATGCGGAATAAAATAAACTTTGAGTAAAATAAAGGAGTTAGAGAAGAGAATAAGAACACAAGATTTATAGTGGTTCGGCTTAATCCAAGCCTACATCCACTCTCCCACGCTAACAGCCTTCTTGGCTGGATTCCACTATGCAATCAACAAAAGATTACAACTTCGAGTGCAAACACTTAGTAGTAGATCACACTATCTCACTAAGTCACTCTTTTGGTATTTCTCTCACGATCACAAATGTTTAAGCTCTCAAGAGACAAGTATATGATCGAAAGTCGCTCAGACTTTGGAATTATAAATTCTACGCTCCCTCTCTTACTTGCTTATCGGTCCATGATCTCCTTAAATACTCCTCCACTTCCAAACTACCCGTTGAACAGTATCCCGGAGAATCGTCTTCCAATATACCCATTGGACAGCTTTGTATCTAGAAGATTTGGTAGCCGTTGAGTGACAAAGGTAGAATCCCAAATTGATTCCGATCGCCCATACAAACGAAATCTTGGTTTCCATAAGTGAAGCTTCTTCGTATAGAAAGTTCTTGTCTTCAAAATCCAATCGTCAATCAAATAGATTGAGTCAATCAAATCAATCTTGATGTGGAATCCAAACCAGATCACTAGCCGTTATATGATTGGGCTTGAGTTACGTTTTGTCGAGTCTGGATGTAAAGTCTGAGAGCAATAGACTTTACAATCTGAGTCTGAGTGTGATAGACTTTGCAATCTAAGTCTGAGTGTGATAGATTTTGCAATCTAAGTTTGAACATATTCTGCTTCTGAACATATTTAGCTTTAAGGTCTAAACTCCGTCTGAATAAGTTCAGCTCCAACAAAGAGTCTGTCTTCTGGTTCAGCATTCACGTTCGATCTGGAATTAGTCGAGTGAGCGACTTCGATGTAGAACGACTTTGAGTCTTGAGTCGCGGTCTTCGACTTTGACACGAAGTCTGGAAATTTTCAAAATATACTGACATATGTTACGTTCGGTCTTACTGGTCGTTTTCACACTTTGACAATATCATTTACATGTTCTATCATTTGCATGGTCTATTACTTAACCATTAAACATGTTAGTAGTCTTTGATTTATTTTGTCATCTTCAAAACATCATAAGGGATTTCTCTAACAGCATCACCGGCCCCTGGCGAAGCTTGGCCTCGCGCCGAGTTGGGCGAGCTTGATCTCGCCCAAATCCGGCGAGGCCGAGCTCGCCCAACCAAGGCGAGGCCGAGCCTCCCCCAGCTACGGCGAGGCTCGGCCTCACCGTGGGCAAGCGAGCCTCGCCGTGGCTGGGCGAGGCCGCCGGCCCTCGTCGGCTGATCGCCAGCCATGGCCGAGGTCGGCAACCGGCCAAAAGAAGAAAAAAAGAAAAAAAAAAAAAAAGGAAAAATAAATAAGAAAATAGAAAAAATAAATTAAAAATATTAAAAAATAAAAGAAATAAAAAAAAATTATACAAATTTGCCATTCATTGATAAAGACAAAATGCGCTGGTTAGTGACGCAAATACCAGGCAGGCGACATGCCGTGATCGCCGTTCAGCGAAGATCTATGCCGCCAGTGACGCGATGATCAAGGACGAACAAACACCACTCTAGAGATATTTTGAGAGAAGAGATGGATTTTTTTCCCTTTCCCGTGAAGACTTGTTTCATGAAAAATGAATGATATTTTCTTAAAAACGGTCTTAGTTAATGAAAAATATTATCATTATCGACTACAATTTATATTTAAATATTTTCGTGGACGATGAAAATATTTTTGTTTAATTTTTTGGAATTTTTTTTCAAATTATTTAATTTTTGTGAACAAACGGAATCCAAATCTTTATCATTATGTACTGTTATTTCATTATCTCCCACGGCCCACACTAAACTGATTGGAATAAGGACAAGATTTTATTTTATTGTGAACAAGAAAAAGCTTTCTTCACGAAAGGTCCCATTCATCGGAAAACGCGGTATAGCTGTAATATGCAAGGCATCAATTGAGAATTCCGGGATGTTCTTCCATCTATAAATATGTCATCAACCTTGTTAACAACAACATGTAGACCTGAACCTCTCACCTCCCAAAGACCAAATATCCTCAAAAATCATGGTTTCCTCCTTATTGCTGTCCAGCCAGCCTAATTTAGTAGTCGGCTTCCTCTTCTTGCTCCTCTTAGTTGACACCACTCCATTTCACGGAGTAGGCGATCTTGCTTCCTCCACTTCCTTTTTCACCATCAACATGACCGAGAGTAAGGATGAAGTAGAGGCTCTCCTGAATTGGAAATCTACTCTTGACAACCATAGCCAATCTCTCCTCTCTTCATGGCACGGCAACAATCCTTGCGGCTTTAGCGGTGTCACTTGCAACAACTCCGGAGTTGTCAACAATCTAAATCTTTCCAATCTTGGTTTGAGAGGAACTCTAGATGGTCTTGACTTCTCGTGCTTAACCAATTTGGTTAGGTTTGAACTTTCCTACAACTCAATCTATGGCTCCATCCCCTCAAGTATTGGTAACCTTTCCAAACTCAACTTCTTGATCTTTACTCTAATGAACTGTCCGGGAACATTCCTCCAAGTATAGGTATGCTAAAGAGTCTTCAATATCTTTACCTAACTACAAACAACCTGAGTGGACACATCCCTCAGGAGATTGGGCGGTTGGATTCTCTTTTGCTACTTAGTCTTTCTGAAAATCAACTTTCCGGGCCCATTCCTACATCACTTGGAAAATTAGGCAATTTAACCAAACTAGGCATTAGGATTAATAACATTTCTGGTTCCATTCCAAGAGAGATTTGTGACTTGAGGAATTTACAAGGACTTTTATTATATAGAAATAGATTGTCTGGATCCATTCCTTGGGAAATAGGAAAGCTCACTTCTCTTGAACAATTAGAAATATTCAGTAATAGTTTGACCGGTCCAATCCCTGCATCAATTGGAAACTTGTCCAATCTAATCGATTTAAACCTCGGTGATAACAAATTCTTCGGCTCCTTGCCTTATGAATTTGATAAGTTAACACATTTGATATATTTGAATCTATATGAGAATGAACTAGAGGGGGAACTTCCAAAAGATGTATGCCTTGGGGGATTATTGCAACGTTTAGTCGTCGATGATAATCATTTCACAGGTCCTATACCAAAAAGTTTGAGGAATTGTACTTCATTAGTTAGAGTGAGGCTAGAAAGAAACCAACTTACTGGAAACATAATCGAAGCTTTCGGAATATATCCGCATCTAAATTATATGGACTTAAGCCACAATCATTTGAACGGCAAACTTTCATGGAAATGGGAGCATTGTCGTAATTTGACGAGCTTCAAGATATCAAACAACAATATTTCTGGTGAGATACCTGCTACATTTGGAAGGATGGCTCAATTACAACGACTAGACCTTTCTTCGAATAATCTAAATGGAGAGATTCCGGGGGAAATGGGAAAGCTATCGATGTTGTCAGAACTCGATGTAAGTAACAATGGGATCACGGGAAATGTCCCAACTGAGATTGGACTTTTATCCCACTTGGAACATCTAAACTTGGCATCAAACAATTTAAGTGGATCGATTCCAGCTCAACTAGGCTCATGCATGCGCTTGCAGAGTTTAAATTTGAGCATAAACAAATTCCAAAGAAGCATTCCTCCTCAGATTGGCAACACACAAGTACTCGAGGTTCTTGATTTGAGTTATAATAATTTGTCTAGAAACATACCAGGAGAGCTTGCAGAATTGAGAAACTTGCAAGTTCTAAATATCTCCCACAATAGCATGTTTGGTTCCATTCCCCTTACTTTTGGTGGTATGCTAGCCTTGACTTCTATTGATGTATCCTACAATTACCTGGAAGGTCCTCTCCCAAATATCAAGGCTTTCAATGAGGCTCCATTTGAGGCAATACAGCATAACATAGGCTCCGTTTCGGGCTTACCGAAATGCAATTCTATTAGGAGTAAGAAATGCAATCGATGCGTTGGACCTAGAACCATAGTTATCCTCATTCTCTCGTTCTTGGGGTTTGTCCTTCTCTCTTGCACCTTGATCATTTTTATAATCATCAATCATCGTCGAAGAAGGATTATCAAGAGAGACGACAATGAATGGGCAAATGATTTGGATTTCATGCGTATTTTGAGTTATGATGGCAAAGTTTTCTATGACCAAATCGTCAAGGCCACGGAAGGATTTGACTTCAAGTATTATGTGGGTGAAGGAGCATATGGAATTGTATATAAAGCTGAGATATTAGAAGGTCAAACAGTTGCTGTCAAAAAAATTTCTCCATCCCTGGAAGACAATGAAATTATTGATTTGATATCATTTGAAAGGGAAATTCAAGCCTTAACAAACTTACGCCATCGCAACATCGTGAAATTTCATGGATTCTGCTCTCATGTCAAACAATGTTTTTTGGTGTATGAGTACATGGAAAGAGGAAGCCTAAGAACAACTTTGAACAATGATGAAAGAGCGAAAGAATTTCAATGGGACAAGAGGGTAAATATGGTCCGAGGAGTTGCGGATGCATTGTCCTATATGCATCACGAATGTTCACCTCCATTGATTCATCGAGACTTGACTAGTAACAACATTCTATTGGATCATGATTATGAGGCTCATGTTTCTGATTTTGGCACCGCAAGGCTGTTGAGGCCAGATTCATCAAATTGGACTATTATTGCCGGCACCATTGGGTATATCGCTCCAGGTACATCATAATCTTTTTTTGATTTTAATGAGCATTTAGTTACGGGCATCCCTTCTATAATTGAACTTTCACTAGGTTCTTTGTGTATTTAATCTTCTTATGGAAATTAGTTTACTAATTTAGAGATTTCAAGTTTAGTGTCGATCATAAAGCTTTCCGATTTTCCCAAAATAGATGAATTGGAAAATGAGGAAAAACATTATAATTGATCCATTTTAAGGATATGAAAGTCGTGTTACCTTCGAAAAAAAAAAGGGTTTGCGTTACTTAAATGATGCTTGTACTTTAAGCATCGACCAAAATCATTTGAACCTCGTCAAGAATAAACTCCCCTGCTCAAATCAGTTTTGTAAGCGTAGATTGAGTAGAAATTTGTACTTGTAGTCGTCACCTCATGACAAGCAATGCTGTCAACTTGAATACAGGATGTGATCAAGTTAAGAAGATAAAATTTCTCCACTTGCAGAGTTGGCTTATTCTACAATTCCTACGGAAAAGTGCGATGTGTATAGCTTTGGAGTCCTTGCACTAGAGACAATCATGGGAAAGCATCCAGGAAATCATGTCTCTGGGGAACGTTCATCGTCTGCCCAGATTGAGTCTTCAATGATGTTGAAGGATGTGCTAGATCAACGTCTCTTGCCTTCTAGACTTAGTCTTCGAGATGCGCAAGACGTGATCTTGATTGCCAAGCTAGCATTTGCGTGCCTACAAGGGGATCCACGACTGCGACCAAGCATGGGACAAGTCTCACGTGAGCTTCACGTTCAAGTACCCTCGGAGACGCCGCTCTCTACAGTTAGCTTAGAGCAACTTCGCAATCTCAGTGTCGGGAAATTTGGAGCATTCACAGGGGATGGTAAGGTTTAAATTTACTTTTCATGTGTTATTTTGTTTGGTTCATTATAATGATGACAATCGCCTTTAATATCTTCTTAGTTCTCACGTATCCCAACCATGTGATTTATGATTTTCACTACAGAGCCGGCTTCTCTTTGAACATTACGGGAATAGTGCCGTGTTTATTGTTTGGAGTCGTGGCACCAGAAATAATGACGGGAAGGCTTCTGGGGAGATCTCATTTTATTTCTGAATGTTTGCAGCGCAATCAAGAAGTAAATCTGCAAAGTGCATTGGATGAACATCTATTGCCTTCTTTTAATTGAGATATAAAGAACATGTAGTTTCTGCTTTTAGAAGAGATAATGATACTAGTTATCTGTGAAATTTTATCAAAGTGCCGTGTCATACTTGAACTCTCATTTAGTTCAATTAAGTCAATTTTGACTGATATGCAATACAATCCCAGAAATTTGAATTGGTTCAATTCCATACGACAATTGGATCTACCTGATTTTCAGATTCAATCAACATAAGTTGATCATTCAAATTTACGGAGTCATTAAACTAGGAAACCGGACATATTCCATATTTCTCACACGAAGTCCATTCTCACTTCTTTGAACCATTCTAATTTGACGATTACTTGAGGCCATTTCATCCTAAAACCGTGTGTATCTTTACCACTTTCATTGTTTCAGCATCAATTCTCTTGGGCTCCGCGCTCATTATCGCCACCATTGCCTCTGCATGTTCACTTCACGAAGGTGGCTACATATTTCGTAACTCCTCGTCGTTGGAGATGTGCCGCCTAGGCAATTTCCAAACGAGCTTATTTAGGTCCTATATTTGATCAAATTTAATTTCTATCTAATTCAATTACGTATTTGGGCAGTTATCATCATACCCACGTATGACCTCAAATAAACGCCGACGTGCCACTACGGGTTAGAATTTCGGATATTCACTTGCATAGTATATAAAGGCATAAAAGACAGAAAACAACCCATCTATATTTATACCGAAAACTTGTAAGGGCCCTAGCGTCTCCCCGTCAAATACAGATACGTGTTTACGAAATAAACCTCTTTGCATTTTCACATATTTGACCAGCGCCAACATGAAAATTAAATCATATAGTTAATTGAAGTGCATAATCGGACTTCTCCACACTTAAATTCCATGTCAACAGCTATTGTCAATTGGTATTAGTAGTTTGTGAACTTTTATCGATGTGTCATGCCAAACTTGAATTTCCAATTTGTTCTTTTATATCACTTTTGACTAATGTGCAATGTCTTCCAAGAACTTTCAATTAATTCAATTAGATCCCTAATATATTTTAACGTATATATTGTCGTCCTTGCATTAATTAATCTGAATGAACTATGGCATGGACACCAATTTAATAAAGCTGATGTTTGATGGAAATGCGTGGATTTCGTGCATGTCATGTTGACTTGATATTGCAAAACTATAATCCCGAACCTTTAAGACGTGCACTAATCAGCCAGAAAACTTGTTCTTTTCTCAACACACACCATCATCCGGACGACTTTCTTGAATAAGAATTTTAGATTTTTGGTCCCAAGAAGAATAAGGATAATGACTTTGAAACCTCTGCCATCAAAATGTTGTAGAAGCTTTCTTTCGAAGCATGGTGAAAAATGCTTCCTCGTTCTTCATTAGACATTATTTCGATCTGAAGTTTGAAGATCGATTGCGTTGACTGGGTCTACCATGACAAAGCGCGCGATGGAGAGACACGAACACGGAGACTCGCGAAGAAAGTTCGTGGTCATTTACTATTTGAACCTCACTTTTGAATTTTTCTTTTCCCATTTTTTCGTTTTTATAAAGTTTTGTGGGAAAATCTCATCGGATCGAATTCTAATCATTGGAGGGTCTTATCAATAAATACTCTCTAAGATACTTATTCATTATAACTAGAAATAACACTCATCGAAATGTTTCAAAAAGCGAAGATAGGAATTTAAATGTGGACAACGCATAACGATCGATTATTCGAATTTACGTGGGATCTGTGTTTTTTTCATGTGTCGTGAATATGTCTTAATGTGTTAGCAAGTAAAATTCAAAGAGACCAATGATACGAAACATTAATTACGAAAACACATGTAAAAAGCAAATTAGTTAGGTTTGTTCGAAGCCTCCTTTTATACTATAATTCTGTTAGCGGAAAGTAAAAACAGAGGGGAAAATTGGTTTTCGAAAAGTCAAAATCAAAGAAAAGAAAATTAACTAGAAATATATGGTAAAAGGTCATAAGTAATTGAGAATGGGAGTTCACCTCGCCATCGCAATGCGAGTGGCAATTCGTCATCGTCCTCTACTCTCTTCTTCCAATCCATACTCCCCGCAGCTTACCCACCGTTCACATACTAACCTTTTCTCCACTTAACTCATCCTTCCTGTGTTTCTTTCTTTCATCATCTGGGTTTCTCTTCATCTGCATGTCCACATTTTCTCTGTATACGGCCTTCTCTTCTAAGGCAACTCACCCTCTCTCGCAATGGCTTGATGATTTTGGGTTTTCCTTCCTGGGTTCTAGCTCCATCTGCATGTCCACCTTTTCTTAGTCTTTGTCTGCATCTTATCAGGATACACTCCCTCTCTGCTAATGGCTAGCGACGATGATATAGGCACATCTTGAATTGCAGCACTATGTCAAAAATTGGGACGTTTATGCTCAGAAAAAGAAATTGATGAATGGCATGTTCAACCCCCACCTGAAGCAGTTGAGGAATGCAAGTTGACTTTAATCGGTAAGATTCCTTCGAATCCTTCCTTTAACTTCCAAGCTTTCCAATCGGTATTGAAGAGGGCATGGAAGTCAGAGAAGGTTGATATTCGGTAGCGAGAAGAGGGCATTTATCTAGCAAAATTCCGGTCTCAAGCTGAAAAACAAAGAATCCTAGAAACTGGACCTTGGCAATTTTCGGGACATCTAATTAATTTCAAACCTTGGGTAGCCAACACACCTCTGCACTGTTATGATTTTTCCACCTGTGCGTTCTGGGTTCAGGTCATTGGGCTGCCTCTTGAATGCTGTACAGATGATATGATTCGTAAGGCAGTAAGTATAGTTGGCCCTGTTTTGCAAATAAAATCAGATTTTGTACCTGGTTCAACTCTGAGAGCCGGTCGAGCACGGATTGAGCTGCCTTTATCTGAACCATTGAAGGTTAGTCAACTCATTAAATACAATAACCAAACTCTCTGGCTGGATTTCAAGTACGAAAGGTTACCTCACTACTGTTACTCCTGTGGTCGATTGGGTCATTACACTGATGCTTGTCCGTCTATACCTTTTGAGGAAACTATGATCACAGACTCTGAGAAAACACCTTATGGTCCCTGGTTAAAAGCTGAAGTTCAGCAATATAGCCCATACTGGAAAGTTTATTATGGAAATTCATATGGGGAGGAGGAAAGGGAGGAATCAGTACCTGAGACACCTCTTTCCAATGCTCAACCTCTCCCTCTTTTACCACCACCTCTCCCCCAAGCACCTTTTCCTGCGCAGCAAATGAAATCCTCTATCTCAAAGGGCTGTTATGCAATATTGAACTCTGCTACCCCAACACATCATAATATTACTATTGCCTTAATTCCAGCGGAGGACAAGCTTAAAGGGGTGTAGATGCAGACCTCACCTCCCCAGGCAAAGAAAGGCAAAAGTGCTCGTCAGAGTATTAAAATAGGCCTTGCAAAGAAACCTAGACGTTATACTCCATATGATATACCTGCAGAGCACCTGGGAGGTTTTGATGATTCACTCTTATTGGATACACCAATTGTAATGGCGACTGAAGACAACATAAGGGCGTCGGTGGCTGGCCCACAATAGCCACCTGTGCAGAGATGAAAATCATCAGTTGGAACTGTCAGGGTTTGGGCAATCCCCTGACAGTTCAAGCTTTAAAAGCCCTAATGGCAAAAGAAAAGCCTGACTTGTTGTTTTTGATGGAAACAAAGAATGGTGATGATGTTTTATTTCGTTTGAAACGTACCTTGCGTTTTTTGCATCTTCAAGTTTTCAGCCCTGTTGGCTCTGTGGGTGGCTTGGCTCTTTTTTGGAATGATGGCTTTCAGTTGACTGATTTTACCTCCACTCAGCATTTTTTTGATTTCATCAACCAAGACATTTCGGAAGGAAGGTCAATGCGGATTACTTGTATTCATGCTCTTGCAGTTTTTCAAGATCGTCAGTATATTTGGCAGACATTGAGACAATATAGCAGATCCAATGCGTTACCTTGGGTATGCCTTGGTGATTTCAATGAAATTCTTCATCACTGGGAGAAAATGGGAGCTCGACTTGCTGACTCTTACCGCATGACTTCTTTTCAAGAGGTTCTTAATGATTGCAGCTTACTGGACCTTCCTTCTCATGGCTGCGCTTTCACTTGGTCTAATAATCGAGAGGGGGATGCCTTGGTAAAGGAACGTCTTGATAGAGTTGTGTGTAATGCTGACTAGCGTGTTTTGTTTCCAAATGCTCAGGTGCTTGCACTCCCTGCAGTTGGTTCAGACCATAGTCCACTGGTTTTAAATACACAACCTCGCATGGTTCGAAGAAAAAGACATTTTACCTTTGAAGTCTTCTGGAATCAGGATCCTAATTGTCGCGCGGCCATTCAAACCTCTTGGCAATCCAGTTCAAGAAAGCATTCCCCGCTCTCAGTAAAACTACGTGCAGTTGCTATTGATTTGTCCATTTGGAGTCGCACGAGGTTTTCTCACAACAGGCAACAGGCAACACAGTTGGAGCACCAGTTAGAATTGCTGACTAATCAGTATCCTACATCTCTAAATCAAGCACATCAACAACATTTAAAAACAGAACTTCACAAAGCATGGCAGAGGGAAGAGCAATATTGAGCAATGCGCTCTCGGATAAATTGGTTAAGGTGGGGTGATCGTAATACTAGATTCTTTCATGCCACGACTCTCCAAAGACGACAACGTAATCATATTTCAGTCTTGCGAGATAATCATCAATAGTGGATTCGGAACCCTGACCAGCTCCAACAAATGACCACAGATCATTTTTCTCTCCTCTATACAACCTCCGGCCCCAGATGTTATGAACAAATTCTACAACAATGTCCATAGATGGTTACCACAGAAATGAACAACATGCTTCTAGCACAGGTAACAATGGAAGAAGTAAAAGAGGCCACCTTTCAATTAGGTGCTTCAAAAGCCCCAGGCCCCGATGGTTTGACTGGTATGTTCTATCAATCTCATTGGGAGGTAATTAAGGAAGATATCTATCGGGCAGTGCAAAATTTTTTCAGTTCTGGATCCTTACCGGTGGCCTTAAATCGAACTGCTATAACGTTGATCCCCAAAACCCCAAACCCAGAGTGCTTGGATCAATATAGACCTATTAGCTTGTGCAACTATGCTTATAAAATTTTCTCTAAAGTACTTGCTAACAGGTTAAAACCTTTACTGCCTGCTTTAATTTCTGAGGAACATAGTGCGTTTGTTGCTGGAAGACAGATACAAGATAATGTTCTTATGGTTTAGGAAGTGATTCACCAACTTAAAACTAGGAAAAGAAAGCGTCATTTTCAAGTTGTGCTCAAAGTTGATATGTAGAAGGCCTATGATCGCATCGAATGGGATTTTCTTCAAGATTACCTACTTTGTCTAGGCTTTCAATCTCATTGGGTACAGCTAATCATGCAGTGCATCTCAACTACAACTTTGTGTGTTAAAATGAATGGTGATTATCTTCAGAGCTTTCATCCTACCAGAGGGCTTTGGCAGGGTGATCCTTTATCCCCTTACTTATTCATTCTCATTGCTAACCTCCTATCACTTCTCATTCGGAATGCTATCGATACGGGATTACTCAAAGGTATCAAATTGAATCAGTGGTGTCCCACTTTATCTCATTTGTTCTTTGCTGATGACAATGTGTTTTTCCTCGATGGTACCTTGATGGAGTGCCAGAATCTATCTAACATCCTAAATCAATATTGTTTGGCCACTGGACAAGCTATTAACCGAAACAAATCTGGAATTTTCTTCAGTCCATCTTGTCCTATGTCACTTCAAGAGAATTTGGCAAGTGAATTAAGGGTTCCTATTTTGCAGCGATGTGGTAAATACCTAGGGATACCTACTGATTGGGGCAGATCTAAGAGGGATATGTTTTCTTGGATTCTGACTAGAGTTCAATTGAAATTAGAGGGGTGGAAGGAGAAGCTTATATCTAAGGGAGGGAAGGAAGTTCTGCTAAAAACCGTGATTCAATCTATCCCCCAATATGCCATGTCTGTTTTTAAGATTCCTAGGTCCTTATGTAAAATTATAGAACAGCGTATGGCTAAATTTTGGTGAAACAATGACACAAGCAAAGCTGGAATTCATTGGCAATGTTGGGAAAGACTACAGCACCGAAAGGAGGAAGGGGGTTTGGGCTTCAGAAAGTTAATCAGTTTCAATGAAGCCATGCTTGGTAAGCAAGCGTGGCGTTTTATTCATCAACCATTCTCATTATGGGCTAAGTTCTTTAAATGATTATATTTTCATTCATCCACCTTTCTTAAAGCTGTCAAGGGTTCCCGCCCATCATGGGGCTGGCAGAGCCTCTTGAGTGGACGAGCAGCTATCTTACCCAACATCTGTTGGTCAGTAGGGGATGGCAAATGCATCGGTATCAGAGGAGATAGATGGCTACCCATGGGTATTCTAGGTGGACCAAAGGCCCAAGCAGAACCCCTCCTAGTAGCTGATCTTATTGATCAGTCTACTGGTTCATGGAAAACAGACTTAATGCATAGATTCTTCGACTTGCCAATAATTCAAGAAATCACAGCCATTCAGATTCGACCAACTTTTACCAAAGATGCACTCATTTGGACAGCTACAACTCAGGGTATGTATACTGTAAAGTTGGCATACCATGCAATCACTCAGACTAAAACCAGTGGATTAACAGATGGTGCTTCTACTTCATACAGAACTCCTACCTGGTTTTGGCGAAATCTTTGGAAGATGCCTGCAGCTCCTAAAATCCGTATATTCCTCTAGTCCATTTGTAATGACTCCATAGCAACAAGACACAACCTGCATAGAAGGCACATCATAGACAGTCCATGTTGCCCAATTTGTAAAAAACAGATTCCTGAAACTTCAGAACATTTGTTTTTACTATGTTCGTGGACTAAACAGGTATGGTCGCACTCTCAGATTGGCATATCAATTGATCCTACCAATATACAGACGCTGGACTCATGGATTGTATCCACAATTGGCAATGGGAACCGCCTACCTCGACTCGCGCTGATAGCTAATGTACTGTGGCAGATCTGGAAGGCTCGGAACGGCTTCCTCTTCCGAGGTAAATTTCCTAATCCGACCATTGTTGTAGAAGCAGCTTTCACTAATACCCAAGTAGATCGACTGTCTTCGCCATCCACTGCACACCAGAAGCCCTTAGTCATTCAAATGGGTCATCTATGGCGTCCCCCAGATCTTGGCACACTGAAGATTAACATTGATGGATCTCATCACCAGGGTAGTAATCACGGCAGTATCGCTAGTATTTGCAGGGATTACCAAGGCAGACTTACCGATATTTTCTCAGCAAGGGTTGAAGCTTCCTTCGCTCTGCAGGTGGAGATCCAGGCCCTATCTTTAACGCTTCGTCATCTTCTCGATCAGGGGCTCCAAAATGCATCACTTGTTGTTGATTCTGACAACCTCTCCCTAGTGGAAGCACTGAATCGACAAGCACAGCCGCCATGGCCGGATCGTGCTCTCTTCTCAGAGGCGGCCTTTCTGTTCTCTCTCTTCCCCAATCTTTCGCTAGGGTTTTGCCCTAGGGAGGCTACCACAGTCGCTGATTGGGCCTGTAAAGCCCATAGTAGAAATCCTACGATTAGCATATCCTCTCTTCATCCGCCCCTTCCTCTATTGAACTTGTTATGTGCGGATGCTCTTGCAGCTGGTTGTACGGATTACTATCATTAATATATGTCGCTCTTTTACCGTAAAAAAAAAAAATGAGAGTGGGAGTAGGTAAAACCCTCCTCTCCTCTACTTTTATAAATCGGAGAATGCAAGAATTATTGTTGTAGTCTTCAGTGGCGTTTGGACTTCTTCATAGGAGGGTAAAGAAAGAAAGAACCAAGTTAATGCCAATGTAGGATGACAGGATTTGGCTCAAAGATTACCCATATTTAATTCCAGGGTTTCTCTGAATTTTTTTTTTTTTTTTTAGTCAGTTATACTCTACACCTATTCTACTCTCAATTTTACACTTTTGCCATGCCTTCTCGTAGGGCATGAGAATCGAAACTCACACCTAAAACTAAATCATCTACACCATAATTCCCCTTAAGAAGATAGGGATTCAAACCCCTCATCTCCTCCTTCCTATGTGGGAAGGATGGCTGCTGGAATGAACTCCAATGGTTGGGTTTGTTTGAATTTGAAAGGTGTCACTCAGTAGGTTTCCATATAAAAACTCAATCCAAAGGGAGAATTGGGAAGTTTTTTAATGGGAGATCAAAGTTGTTTTACCTGGAGGGGGGAAATTTGTCCTCCTGATTTTGTCAATTTAGAGTTCAAGTTTGAATTCCATAGATAATATGGAACTTGTTGTTTACAATGATGGACAAATCAAATTAAGGACGAATCAAAACTTGCCCTTGGAAAGGAAACAATAGCTGGAAACGGCTACTAATACCCCATAGGCTAAAGAGGGGTTTGCCTTGGTATTGTGTTCATACGGTCATATTAAATGATGTCAGCCATTTGCTTTTTATCCATATAATGCATACAACTTTGGTTGCTGGTTGGGCCAATTCGATGGCTCTATATGAATTAGCAGTGAAGAACCATGAGACCGAATTACTGGGGATGCCTATGCCCATAAAAAATCACGGAACCACCCATTAATAGTGATGGAACTATGCATAGTTTCAAAACTAAGCTAATTGTACCTTCATATGTTAACTGATGCTTCTTAATTGACAAGTACATGCAAAAAACAACAGACCATACAAAGCTTGCGTCTTTGATGTAATAACTAATGCAAACTGCAAAAAGCCTACACAGGATGGAAATTCATGTTAAATGAAAGTTAATAAGTTTGCAGTGGTCTGTCTGCTAATCTTTGTAGCCTATAATGCTAATTCAACTAATGTAAGCTTCTAAACTTTAATCAAGTCAAGAAAGTTCAGCCCTCCAAAGGTGGACCAACTCGTCTGACATGCAGTCTTATAGTTTCTGTACTTTTCCTAATTCTCTGATGCCTTTACTGATAGACTTCAATTTGTTGAGCTTCTGCAGAATTTTTCATATTGTAAATAAGCACTCGGCTCCATTAAGATTCTATTTACTAGCTTTCCACAACAAAACAGAGCTCCTATCTTCATAGCGACATTTTTTCAGGGCAATGTCATACTTGATGCGTTAAATAACTACAGTTCCGCACTCACAAAAGTAGATGCAGCAAGTTTTGACAAAAGGTAATGCTCATATAGAGACAGGCAAAATAGCTCACTGCGAGGACTCATCGACCTGGAAAACTACTTGCAACCGCAATTGTAACATCACTCCCGCAGCTTCACAGGAAGGATATGTCTCCATGAATGAATTTTTCATGCAATTCAGCACGATTCTATCTTGGATTCCAGACCGCAGGTGGACACCATCAACATTCTAGAATTGTGATTTCCAAGATACGATGGAATTAAAAATTAAAGCTCAGTATGCCCACAAACTAACAACAGGCATTGGCACATGAGAATTTCTATGGTTATGGGATGAATCCCGCATTACTAAAGAAACTCCAAAAAACTTGGGACTTGAAATGAGCATCTTAAGGTACCAGTTATTTCTAAGAACATGAAAAGTAGCCAAGGAAAAGCAACAACTCAAATTAAACAAGCTCTTATGGCCACAGCTTATCGAAAAGTATCTGCCGGTGAAAATATGGAAAACCTACCCTTACCTGACTAATGACCAATTTCAAAATGCCAGCCCTCTCAAGTTCAATCAAAGCCACGTGCGCCATGATTGGCAGAGTTCGATGAAATGGAAATGAAGCTTGAGGCAATGGCTTGCCTTCACACTGCACTGAACAAATGGAAATTTCTTCAGCTGAAATATTTTGATTTCCAAAATTTGTTTGTTTCAATTCTAGCTCAATTTGTTTGAGATTGTTAGGCATATCCCAACTAGGAAGGTTATCGTATTGAGAATCTATATAATCAAGAATTTGAGCCGCGAGAAGTAAATTAGATATTTTATTCTTTGATTTTCTATTTTGAGCCGTGGTGAACATAAGGTTTATATGTTTATCTTTTATCTAGTAAATTTTCCTATTTTGAAAAATAAATAAAAATTCACACTACATGTTAAGATAGATTAGTTTCCTAATTAAAATTGCCTGTTTAGGAAATATGTAGTACGGCTAACTAGAGGTGATCGGGTCCAGAGTGAGTAGGATCAAAAGCATGCACGACAAATGTGTCAACTCCCTTTTTAATTTTTCGACGATAGAGTTTCTTCTTATTATTATTAATAAAGCATATGGAGCAGACTTCCCCTTTCTAGAAGACAGGGGATAGAGCTTTGAATAGCCGTAGCAAGGGAAGCAAGGAGCTTTCTTTCCTCTCACTAAGAAGCCCTAGAGCAATAGACGGAATTCGGAATTTGTGGGGTAGCTGCTAGGATAGATGCATAGAATCCGGATGCCGAGAATACGCGGCCCACGGAGCGGTAGAAGATCCAAGTCAAAACCTGCTGCACAATGCCGACACCTTCACATTAAAAGTCCGCCTTAGCCCGACATTGCCCTCAAAGACATTAAAGATAAGGTAGTTCCTCGAAAGGCCTCAAAAAGGCAAGAAGTAGCATCCTGCCAGTTGTTCTTGTGCCCTAGTCGAAACTTTCTGCGGTTGGCATGTCTAACCCTATTTGAAAGAGTAAGGGGTCGGGGTGGAATCCCCTCTCCTGAGCGATTTCCTTCGCTCGTTGGCGGATCTCTTTGATGCGTGTGTCACGCCTGTCGTTGTGTCTTTCGACAGCTTTATACTCCTTGGAGGCCCGAAGCTCCCGTTCCCTTCGACTTTCTTCCTCCTCCGAGGATGGTTCAAGGGGCGCGGGTTCCGGATCTGTTTGAGGCGGCAAATTGAGATAAAATTGCGCTTTACTAATAGAACAAGTACGGTAGACATTTGAAGACGATGACGCACACTGCTTTCAATTACAGAAAGTCAAGCGCAGTGAATAATGTGCTTTTCTTATAGAACAGGTAAGCCGCAAGACAATGTTCCTTGCTTAAAGCGAATAAAAAAAAGACGAAAGAGAAAGTTTAAGCCTAAAATCAGTACTCCAAGAAGCACGATATTTCTACCTTCGGTCATTATAGCGCTTCCTTCTGATCCTAGAAAACGTACGAAAAAACCTACTGCTAAGACACCAAAAAAGGGAATGAAATGAGTCATGATAAACTTTTATTCGAGAAAAGGGCGGAACGACTACAACCAGCGCGGTTGTTCCTTATTTCATTTTATTTTTCTAAGCCTTAAGCCATGCACTGAGTTACTTACGGAATCTTGAGGCTGACTACGCCTTCAGATGATTATGCGGGAACAGGATTCGAACCTGTAGTCTTCAGGTCATGAGCCTGACGAGTTGACCAATTCCTCTACCCCGCGTCTTACCCTTCCCCAAGATATCGCCGCTTCATTTGAACCAGTAAACTTACGCCTAGGATCAAACAAACTGAAGAAATGAGTCCAGGCACAATGAACATACTTGCTAACACCCAGGCCCACTAAAACTTTTCCATCCTTGTCGTTATCATTCGATTCCGTCAGAAAACGGACTCCTACTACTCCTCCTTCTCCTCCTGAATCCTCCTCGATCCTTTCATAACATTTTCGGCCGCTCAATATCTCGCTCTTTCTCTTACGCAATATGGTGATTTAAGTATCAGAGTGACTACTGATTTTCTACTCGTAGTTCCTCTCTTGTTAGTCTACTCGTGGTACTGAGAATCTCTCTTTTTCTTCTTTCTATTTTTTTTTCTTTATTTTGAAGAAAGGTGGATCTATACGGGAAACCAGAGGTAGATAGTTTAAAAATATCCTTTTATCCTTCCTCGCTGAACACATACTAAAACTTGCTCCGTCGAAGGAGGAAGAAAACAAAAGAAACCGAAAGCTATGAAACAAAGGAAATGGACTGGTTATTTACAGCTATTTATGCCATTCCCAACCCCAGAGGAGCTCAGGAAATATATTCAGATTAAGGAAGGGGGCGGGGAGAGTAGCTAATATGCCCTGGCTTTCACGCAGGGGACATGAATGAAGTTGTCTCAAGAGGAGAAGGGGGAGCCCCAGTGAGACACTAAAGGTGCAGAAAATTGGTTGAGTTTGTCTTGGAATCCAATCTCATTGATCTGGCTCACTCAGGCCCAGCATTTACAATATCCGGCCGGGTCGAGCCAATGGGCTGGACAGAGCCTTATGTAATCAAGCCTGGAGGCTTCAGTTTCAAGAAGCTTTTGTCAAGCACCTCCCTAGAATGCATTCCGATCACCATCCAATTTTTATTTAATGTAAGGACTGTCAGTTCCACAGCGTACACTCAGACCTTGAAGAATGGAAGCGGCGTGGTTGACACATCCGGAATTCCCAGATTTTGTTCTTCAATGGTTCATGCCGCTAGCCGAGGAATCGGTTATAGCCCCAGATAGATATCCGGATAGCCATTGTGGCAAAGAGTTGGCAGCATGAATTGAATTGATCGAGGTCGATTTCTCAAAGTATTGAATTGAACATGTTCCGAAGCTATAAGTTGATGATTAAGCTTCCTTTTTCAATTCAAATTCAATTCCGCTGTTTAGAAAGATTCTTTGGTAGGAAGGTCTCTCAATTCATTCCTCTACTATGCTCCCAACAGCTGATTCAAAGGATGTCCCTTCTTGAACAAGAACCATGACATGAGATCCTTCTTATTATATGTCAATTCCTTCTGTCTTGAGCCTTCCACCAGCTCTCTAAGAACCTATTTATTTGCCCCATCCTTTTCCTTAATCCCCTATTCCTTCGAGTTAGGCTCTCGATTAGCCTCTTCTATTTAATAAGGCAAATTGCCTTCATTCCCCTTCTATTCCCAAAAGCGGATTCAATAGGAGCCGCATTCTTCCTTTATTGATTCAAAAACCTTCTTGCTAACCGCCCTTATCCCGCAAAGAGCCCGGGGCTCTACCTCGACGTGCCAAAGCCTATTCGATAGGTATCCTTTTACGCTATTTGCTTCGATGCTTTACTACTCTTTCATGTCGGAAATCGGATTCTATTTTATCTTCTTTCTTGTCTCGAGACTGATGCCAGCTTAGAAGGAAAGTGAGGCACTATTCGCTAATCGGCGGCCGGGGAGACTCTTGCTTGTCGATCTCTATTCCTCCTCGTACATTAAGTATGTCACTTGCTTTCACTAGTAGTGGCTATTCCCCTCACAGCAGATAAGGCGCAAACAGCCTAAGACTATGTCCTGCCACTAAGGCAGGGACCAAACCAGGTGAGTTCTCACTCTGGACCCGATCACCAGGTGAGTTCTCGCATGATTAGTTTCCTAATTAAAAGAGCCCTAGTCAATGTAAGGTCATTGGCCCGAAGTTAACAATACCCTTAAGCCTAGGAAGCTCTCCCATAACAAGTACTTTAGGAAGTTTCCAATTTAGAATATAATATAATCTAAATTGTATTCTAATTTAAATTAAGTAAACTTAGAATTTGGATAGCTTCTTATTTTGACTATAGAAGAAAATCACAAAAAAAAAAAAATCGCATGAATATATCATATAGGTTTGGTTGTATTATTGCCGTGTAATTGCCACGTCGTCATCATTTGTCGTGCATGCTTTTGATCAAATTTTTTGAAGAGGGCAAATCTGGAAAGTGCGAGTCTATGGATCGTGTTAGCGCCGGCCTAATAAGGAACCTCCGTCACTTGAAGATTACTCCTTGAGAGAATGTGATGTTTGTCTTTGTTCTATCCTAAGACATACGCTTCGAGATTTAAAAGCCGCGGCTCTCTAATTTCCTTGAAAGCCTCACATCTATCTATATGTTTCTGAAATATGATGACTAATTTCAATATATATCCATAGTTGACTCCATTGACTTTCCATTTTTCTTTCCCGTATTTCCAAAAATGAGTATTTTCCATGTATGTAGAATTTTAGTGCGATAACGAAGACACAGAAAGTTAATAAAACATCTGTGTTGTTAAATCATAATTCACATCAGCAGTCCTAAATATGATTTCTAATTAACACGTCATCACTCAATTTTTGTTTTCACTTTATTTAATGAGAATCATGCGATGCATGCTAATAATCTAATATGACATGGCAACATGACCTAAACTATATGACATGAAGAAATGCAATAATTAAATGCAATCTAAATGACCTAATTCTAATGACATGCAATGTGATGCAATGACATACAAAATTATTTAAACTAAAATGACATGCGTCATACAATTTAGTATGCGAGTTATATGTCACGCAACATTTATTAAATGACCTAGTCTAATGATGAGGAAGTTTTAATTAAATGAATCTAGTAATCACTAAATGACGTGCATTTCTATTTTAAAAAATGCAAAAATGATCTAGCTAGATTACGATTCCATCTAATTTAAACCAAGGATTAAGTCACATTAAATCCTAATTTAAACTAAGATATTATCTTAATCTAACATGCAATTTATCTAAAAAGATGATCTAAATGAAACATGCCATTCTAACCTAATATGCTCAATGATTTTTTTTTTTTTTTTTTTTTTTTTTTTTTTTTTTTTTTTTTTTGTGATTTTCTTTACGAAAATTCGAAATTAAAATTAATATATAATTAAACATGCAAACCAAATAACAAACTAACAACCTAAATGAATGCTTTTTTTTTTTTTTTTTTAATTTTCTAAATTCGAAATAAAATCTTTATTCTAGATATGCAAGATTACAAGAAATATTCCAAAACAACCCGAATCCTAATTCAAATATTTTTTGGATATTTTTTAGTGGTTTTCCAAAACAAGCAATTATCAAATAAACATTATATTTAAACTAACCAGGACATTCAATCAAATAAAGGATTAAAATAATCGAAAAAAATAACTTGTTGTCTCACAGGTCAAATTAACGATTATCCTAACCCTAATTATCACGACAAATAGATCAAAATAACTAAAAATCTTATCCGAATTCTTACGGATCAAATTAATCGTTATATTGATTCAACACTTAAAATGCTATCGGCAAACCCCAAAAATTAATATAATTAAAAAAAAATGATCCGACATCTTACAGATCAAATTAGTAATTACAATAATTCGGGGCGGCACGGGCGAAGCCACTAGTGTTCGAGCACCGGCAAAGGTGCGTGAGTGCAGCAGTAGCTGAGGCGATCTGGCATCGTGGGTGATGAGGAGTCGGCGAACAGTGGACTCACGGCTTCGAGTGGGCGGAGTAGGGCAGGAAAAGCTCCGGCGTCAGGTTTCACGGGCGGCGACCGACGGGCTTCGTGAGGAGACAACAGCAAGCAGCCTCGCTCGGGCTCGAGCTCGGGCAGAGAGCGGAGCAAGGCAGACAATTGGCATCGGGCTGTAACGGCGTCATCGTTCGGGTAGAGCCGCAGGAGACGGTGGCTGGCGAGGTCGCGGGCATCAGCGATGGGTGCGGTGAATAGGGGCGCTGCAAGGGTGTCGGGTTGGAACGAGCAGCGGTCCGGCTCGGGTCTGGCTCTGGCAGCGATAGAGGCACGGGGAGGGGCGCTGGCGCTCGAGCATCTAGATCTGGCGTGACAGCAGCGCTGGTGTGGCGGCGACGTGAGATCGGGGCGGCAATGGTGAACGGGAACAAGCGGAGCACGGCGGTGGGCAAATCTCGGCCTCTGGATAGCAGCTGCAGCACGAGCTTGCGGGCGATGGAGCGACAGTAGCAAGGCAGCAAGGGCGTCGTTGCTGCGGCATCGGGCAATGGACGGCGGCCGCGGTGGGCTTCGGTTTCGGGCGGCGTCGGTGTGGCGAGGCGACGGCGTCTGGCGGGCAGCGAGCGCGGGCAAACAGCAATCGAGCCCACTGGGGAAGAAGAACAGTTCTTCTTCCCCTTTTTTATTTCTTTCTCTCTCCTCCTGTCTCCTCTCATGTCACTTTCTCTCTCTGTCTCCTCTTGTGCTCTGGTACACTTTTTAGCAAAAGGAGAGCTTTTTCTTCTTCTTCTTCTTTTTTTCGACCAAGAGAACCCTCGAAAAGCCCCCCTTCTTCATCATACACGGCCCCTTTTATAGGAAAATAAGATTTGATCTTCATGAAATATTTCATCCACTTTTCAATATACACCGAAGATTTTCCTATAACCTCCTAATCATAAAAATCCTCTTATCTTCCTTATCTCTTAGATATTTTCTACTGATTTTTAAAGATAAGATCACAACCTGATTTTCTTAAATTGCAAAAATCCTCATTTCAAATCTCAATTTCAGAAAACGGGCTTGGGCCAATTTATACTCAAAACCACTAATTCGACTCATCCGCCACTGGTCCGGTAAACAAATATAAAAAATGCAAATTAAAAATAAGTGCACCTAAATCTATATGCTATGCAATTGAATTGTAATATTTTCTCTTAGGGGTTAAAAATTAATCCCTAATTTTTATGCAATAAATGACTAAATGGGTTGCCCAAAATTTAGGTGTCAACAATGTGGAGAGAAACGAAGTACCCTCACCTCTAATAGTAACAACCTTACTGCGTTAATGAATGTTGACATATCTACACATTGTAAACAACCTAAAGGATCCGAACCAAAAAAAAAAAACTAAAGGAAATTGCTAAAATCACTTAATAATGCATAACGACTCTTCTTGCTTAGAAGCTTAGTAATAAATCCTGAAATGGATGATTCCCCTGCGAAGAAGCCTGCATCATTTGGGTCGAGATCAAATAACCTTGCATTGCCGAGCGCGGTTCGAGCGGCGGGGCTGACTGGACCATTAGCGCATTGTAGCACACCCCGAAGCTCGGAGTACTGACACGTTGCTCGCAATGGGGCTGTACGACACTGTCTCTGAGAGCATCATCCCCTCCATTGGCTCCATTTGGGAACCACTTCCCAAAGCCCTTTGGAGGCTTAAAGATCCTTAGGCAAATGCCAGCCCGTTTGGCAAAAAATTTTGAGCTCCCATTCCCCAAATGCCAGCTTTGTGAAGCTAAAAGCCCAAGGGAGGTGAAGACCTGCCTTGGGCTTTCGGCTTTTCCGGAGTGCCCACGCGGGCACTGTTTATATTTTTTTTTTCCGAAATTGTCCTCACAAGTTTTTTTGTTTTTCCGGTTCTTGCCCTTGTATGCGACACTATTCATCTTCTCCGGGGAGGTTTGGCTGTCTGACTGTGAGGGGTCGGCGATTGCTAGAGGGACGTCGGCGACCGTCGGGGGGTGGTGTGACCGACGCCGGGGGTGGCGCGACCGAGGTCTGGGTCGCCGCGACCTAGATCTGGGGCAGCAGGCGGTCTTCTTCTTCTTCTTCCTACGAGTTTCTTCTTCTTCTTCCACGAGCTTCTTCTTCTTTCATGAGCGGTCGCCGGCGAGCTTCTTCTTCTTCCCGATCTAGGTCGCGCGACCTCGCTACCCCCGGATCTGGGTCGCGGAGGCGTCGCGCGACCTCCCGCAACCTCGCCGCCCCAGATCCGGGGGCGGTGAGGTCATGTGACCCCGCCGTGACCCAGATTCGGGGCAGCGAGGTCCTCCCGCGACCTCGATGCCCCAGATCTAGGTCGCTGGAGGTCGAGGCGGCGTCACGCGACGTCGCCGCCCTAGATCCGGGGTCGCCGGAGGTCGAGGTGGCGTCGCGCGACCTCGTTGCCCCAAATCTAGGGTCGCCGGAGGTCGCGATGGTGTCGCGTGACCTCGCCGCCCTAGATCCGGGGTCGCCAGAGGTCGCCGGAGGTCGCCGGCGGCCGCTACCCTTGCTGGTCAATTTTTTTTTTAATTTTTCTTTTGATAATTTTTTTTTACCACAAAGATCCTTTGTAAATATAATTCCCCAAACGCCATTTTGCTCAAAGCACTTCATAAAAGACTTTCAAAGTACAATTTACCAAACACAGTTATTGTGGTGGAATGGAATTTTTGCCCAGGCGAGGAGGTCCCTAGAATGGCAGTGGTCCCGAAACAAACCCTGCATCCAATGGTGATGACAACACATATGATCATTTGCAAGCATGTGATGATCATACGTATGGCTCGATGATCTCCTCATGGCGTCCTTCTTCATCACGGCCAACCGCGTCATGGCCCCTTTGAGCTTGTGCCCTAGAGAACCCAACGACCTCCTCAAGTCCTCTCTGGAGAGGCCCTCAATCAACGGCTCCGGTTCAGATACTTGGCCTTGCTATCTCTTCCGGTTCGCGAAGAACTCAGGTCGCCCGACTGTCCTCTTGGCATGGCAACCCCTTGCTCATGTACTGCTCGATGATGAGCTTGACCTTCTCAGGTATTACGGACCAGACCTTAGGCACGGTAGTGATGGCAGACCTCATGGAGCTATTAATGATTATTAGAATATTTAAATAATAAACAATGCTTTCATTTAACAACTTAAGATTTTAGAATAGTTGACAGTGGTCTCATAAAATTTCACATGGTGTTAGAGCTAGAGGTCCTAAGTTCAAATCTTATTAGGCCTTATTTACCTCCCCAATTAAATTTACATGCTTAATACTAGGCAAAAGACCTTATTCATTAGGTCATTCATCCTCTACGCACTTTCTAGTTGGGGATAAACTTTAAAGTTAATTTGCGACGACGCTTGTCTTAAAGTCTTTGATTTTTTTTAATGTAATTCCCTGCAACAAAATAGAAAAAAAGAATGACTTGTACATATTAGAGCAAGAGTTACTCCTAAGAGAGAGACAGGAGAAATTATAAGAGAAAGGGGGAATCAAACATTCTTTATTATAAGTGACTAAACAAGATTATTCTGTAATTTTGCTTGAAAGACATCGTGGCTTCAAAAATTTAGGGAAAATCTCAAATAAGGACCTGAAATGGAACCATTTTTTCAAAAAAGGACCCAAAGTGGACACTATCTCAAATAAGGACCTGGAATGGCTAACTTACTCTTAATTAAGGACCCAAACTTCTAATTTTATTCACAGCCAGGGGTACTTTTGTCCAAGAATATTGTCGTTTATTTTTTGTTTCTCTTTTTCTTCTTTTTTCTTTCTTCATCTTTCTCACTCTCTACATCACCTCCATTATCAGCCACTCTATTGCTCTTTGTGTCATCTTGTTGTATGACCAAGATTGGGTTTTCTTTAACACGAGCCATTACAATGTCTTCTAACTCGTTGAAAATTTAAAATTTCGCTTCTCAAAATGGTTTGTAGACAATTCCATGAAGTTGAAATGAGCGTTCAAAAATAAGTTATTTTTATTCCAACATTCATCGCAAATTCTAATCTCAAAGCCATAATATGAATCTGCTTTTGCTGAGACTCAACTTTTTGTCCAACTCTCAAGCTATGCAACTAATCCCTTTGGCGACGTATTTCTCTCACCTCAAGAGTGCATCAAACTCCACTTATTCCGGGCCTTTCGCTAACCTAGCAACTCCAATTTTTTGTGCTATTTTCAGTCCTGCTTGCCAACAACAAAGTAGCAATATCCAAGCATCACCAGATCGTTTTGTTTGACTAACTTATGTCTCTATTCAAATTACACTTGGTGATCAACAATTTCATGCCAAAGAACAATTTTGTTGCAGCTGGCGACTATTTCAACCTCGGCAAGAGTTTGCCTCTCTTGCGTAAATTCAATCTTTCAAAGATCCCCCTTCCCCTTTGCAATGCCAATGGCTCCTTTCAATAATCCTTAGTCTAGAGACACCCACTCACACTCTTGTCATTCTCATCGACACGGCTCTTCTCCTCAATCGATACCCCATCTTGAGATTGATCATTAGTTGTATTTGACATCATTAACTATAGAAACTATTGTACTCCGTTGCCCCATTGCCACCATTGATAAGTCCTATTCGAGCACTCGACCTCATCGACCACTACCCTTGATAGAAAATCCAGCATCGTCGTCATCAGATGGAGGTCAATTCAAGCTTTAGGCTGAGCACAAGTGAGCCGAGATTTGATACATCTTGAGGAACTGAGGATTTTAGCATCCGAGAAGGTGAACAGTAGCAAATAACTTCAGTCCGACTTCTTGTCACTAGGACCAACTACGTGATGACATGAAGCTCACGAGGTCGCTGGTAGGGGCCCTAATTATGGTGTTGAAGGAGGCAATATAGAGTGAAGGAGGAGGTGTGAGGAAGATGAAGAAAGAAAAAAAATTAAAGAAAAAATGTTCTTGGACAAAAATACCCCAAGCTATAAATAAGATTGAAAATTTGGGTCCTTATTTGAGACAAAATTAGCCACTTTGGGTCATTATTTGATACAGTGTCCACTTTGGGTCATTTTTTGAGAAAATGAATCCACTTCAGGCCCTTATTTGAGATTTTCCCAAAATTTATGGCATCTGTACTTAATGAAGAAGTTGATGATTTGAGGGCTACTTCACTAATTTGATACCCGCCCCTCTCCCTCCTCCTTAAACAACAGAATCACTTCTTTGTTTGCTCGTTTCCTTTTTCCCGTTTTGGATGTCGTTGCCCTAAGGGAACATCCTCAACGGATGCACAGATTAGGACCGCCAAGACTCTGATCACCCTATGCCTCGACTCGCCTCGCTTCCTACCACCACCACAAATCATGAGCCATGTAGTGGCTGTGAATCGTGGCCCAAGCCCCAACTCAGCCATGAAACGGTCCCGAACCAACTCAAAATCACATAGATTCACGGGCACTCAATTGGACCTTTAAGTTCTAAAAACTGGGGAACTAGTTCCAATAGAGCAGATTTCAGGTTCAAGGTAAAATCCGGACTGACCTGAAACTGCTCCCCTACTGTTTGTCTATCATCTATTGTCCATAACTTGTTTGATGCTATCGCTATGTGAACCCCAAGTTTCAGTTTGGTTCCATTTCGGTAGCCAAACTGCATATTCTCATCATTTCTTCTCGTTCTAATTACGGACTAGAACCCCACAACTTGTTTGATGGGGTGAAACGAGATGTGTAGACTTTGATCGGAAGAGATTCCAAGTCAATGAATTCTTGCCGAATGTTTGAATAGAAAATCATTCCTTGAATATTTTTATAAGGGTCAGTGGATTTTACATTGTGCTCGCTCTAATTGGAGCTCCTTTAGGACTGGAAGCTTTGTTTTAGCTCGGTCGTCTCGTTTATTAGAATTGCGTAGACCGTTCTCATCGTACTCTTATGTATATGAAAGTTTGAGGTGGAAGAGTGGTAGAGAGTTTGCTCATTAGGTAGTACCGATTTTAGGAGCCCAATCTAAAGCACATTTTTGTGCGAGTACTATATAGGATTAATTTAATTTTTCATTGTAATTGATTAAAATTTAATTACTATAACATTTGCAGGTTTGAATCTAAGCAATGATATGATATTTTCTTATAAGTATATTGGAGGGGAAAAATATGAAAAAAAAAAAAATCATAAACCTATTGTAATTGTATCAATTCAGTTTTTAACTTTTTCTTTTTTTGGCAATTCGGTCTATCCAGCCAATTTTGACCGATCGGCGTCAACGTGTATTTTTTAATAATATTTTAATAAATTTTTGAATTTTGTATAACCTTTTTTTTCTTTTCTTTTCTTTAATTTATTTCCCCTCTACTTAGGGTTAGTGAGGGCTAGGACGCCTCATCGGCATTGGGCGACAGCAAGGGCCACAATGCCCTTGCCCCCACCTAGTGTCGGTGAGGGTATCTAGGCCCTAAGTGGAGGAGGAAAATTTTAAAGAAAATAAAATAAAAATTACAAAAAAAAATGAAAAAGTATTATAAAAAAAAGTCCACATTAGTGCTGGCATACCAAATTAGCCAGATAGATTGAATTGACACAAATCAAAATGTATATGATTGAATTAACACAATTATGAGAGGTTTAGAACTTTTTTGATAATTCTTCCTATATAAGAGTAGTAGAGTTCAATTGGTCAAAATTGTCCAATCAATTTTAAACTTTTCAATTTTTCCAAATTAGTCCGAGACCTTCACACAAAATTCCAAAATAGTCCTTGTAGCCAATTTTCATCGAAAAATCACAGAAGTGGTGGTGTGCCGCATCAACAATTTCCAGCGCACCTATCTTTTTTTTAATAGCGAAATTCAATGAATTATGGTCATGCATGAATTGCCAAGCTGCGTCATCTGTTTAAATACAACTTAATCTATAAGGACCTTGCTGGTCATGGTGTGGTCCAGGACACCATCTGCATATTTAATGAGCACAAAAGCACCTCTCCAATGAGAACGTCATTTGGGAAACAGCTCTTCCGTCTTCAAAACGATAACGACTTAGCCTGCCTCTTAGCTTACGACTAAATAGGTAGGAAGATAACTTAATTATCACTCTAAACCCGTGTCTAAGTAAAACATGTTAGGCTTTCTTTGAAAACCCAAAAAACCAAAAAATAATTCGTGAGGATTCCAAGACTAACAAGGCAAGCCGAATAGTCGGCTTTCGTATCGAGAAACCTATGAAATCATCGGGAAAATCTTGGCACAAGAATCTGTAATCCCATGATGAGTGCTGTAAAACGTATTCACCTATGAGCAAAGTGAAAAATGCAAATATATCTGTATCGACGACAACTTCGAGGTCTTCGCGAACAGAATTCAGGTTTCGTTCCTCATGTCCTAATACATGGTCGCGAAAATTTATAAAGTTTTCGTCTGATAACATTAATGTTTTCAAAATGGCTGATCTTAGTGAATTGTGGGATCAAGTTGGCGCTGTCCTTGTTGTTGCCTAACTTGAAAGAGAAAGGAAACGGACCGAGGACCCGCGGGGGCCTGATGTCGCACTCAATGCTCGATTGCTCATCCATCCCTCCCGAGTTTCCAAAACTGGTCAGACATATCTCCTGTCTGTCCTACCAACATCCTCTTCATGCTCACGCGACCCGGATAATCAATGGGATTTAGAAAAATCACGCGTCCTCCTCGAAAAAGGAGATGTGAACTGAAATGAAAGGCCGGTGCTTACAAAAGCAAAATCAAAGTTGCTGCAAGAGTTAGGTTCATTTGGATTTGTAGGCGGGTGGCTCGGAGGATATCAATGGGAAAATGCACTTTTTTAGTCGACTGATAGACATATCTCCTCGAAAAAGGAGCTCACAAGAGTTTTGAGGGTCATCATGAGAGTCTGAGAAGTGAGAAAATGTATTCTAATTGTATAATGCGTGGCATGATTTCGATTCATTTTCCATTTAAAATTCGAAAACTCGAATATTCATTTGCTTCCTTACATATCACTGTCTTATTGTGTATAAGGTGTGCTAAACCTTCTCTCTTAGTACTCAAATGGAATCAGATGAGTATTTTGGCTTGGCCCTTCTTTTGGAGTGAGGATGTTTCAAAGGTTTAAATTGTTTAGACTTGACCGAGCCGAATCAGGCAAAATTAGCGTCTAAAGTCCATTCAAGTTATGCTGAGGTCTGCTTAATGGATGAGCCTTCGAAGGACAAATCATTGAGGTCCATGACTAAAGCATAGGACACCAACCATACTAATCATAGTGAAAATGATACGTCATTTGTGTACATTCGAACACGCTTTCTAAAATGACACTAAAATTGTCGAACGCGCTTTCTAAATTTTCTTTAATTTTTGCTGGATCTGCCAAATTAAAAAAATTTTACGTCTAGATGACATGACATGACTAGCCATCTCTAGTCAGCTGGGGGTGGGGTGAAGAGCTTACCATGATGGGCTTGGATTGATCTCATTGGCAACAGAATAGCTGTAAGTACCACGTAAACATTGCATACTGAGCAGAAGCCAGAAAACATAAGGTTTTCTTGTTGATACCTTTCCAGTTCAAAGAATGATGCTCCCTTTGTTCTTTTTAGGTAACATGTGAAGCAACACACCAGCGACAATTCTGGATTCACTATCTATCAATCTTCTATAAGTTAACTGCCATATACCATCACTTGCTTATTGATTGAATAAATACAAAATGAATTTTGGGTCAAAATGTTGCATGGTTCTTCACATGAATAAAATCTCAACCTCTGCTGTTCGCATTATACCAGCACAAGCGGATGATGAGTGCAGTGCTTTTTACATGATTTGTTTCGGCCATAGAGTGCTGTTCTGGACCTGTCAATACAATGGGCTTGCGCTCAGAAGTTAAGAGTCTTCCTAGTGCACTGAGACTCGGCTGCATGCCAAGTAAGGTGCATCCACCTTACACAAACCCAAAAGAAAATGCCAAACCAAAGCATCATCCATGAACACAGTAGAACTCCCATCTTATACTGTAAGTGCTTCTGATCTGAGAAAGATGGATATCCCGCAATAATTTCCCTTAGTGGATCTTCCAACAAAAACCTACGGTCCACCAGAATACAGAATCTCGTACTATTCTTAATGAACTTTAGGTGATCAAGCTTCACTATCGTGTTTTTCAATCGTCTCTTTCATTCCATCCAGCTGAGAAATGACATATTTCAGCTTTTTGAGACAAATCTCATCAGCTGCTCGGGAACTGTAATTGGACTTCTCAAATAGGCAGTATTCACAATGCACTTTTGATTCATCTCTCAATGTTACTTGGATGTCCTTGATTAGTTGCATGAATTCACGGCAATGGTTGTTGATAAATTCCTTTCTGGGACCAGCAGGACTAGCTAGTTCGTTCATCACTCCACTGGCTAGCTCCAAAACCTTTTTAATTCTCTTCTCAACATTTTGAAGCCAATGCAACGATGTGTTTTCTGTTGGAGAATCCATGGACGCTACATCAACAGTCACTTTTGTCCTGCTGCACTGAACCACCTGTAGGTCAGTAGGAAAAAAAAAGAATCTTCCACACCAGATAAAGCATAGATCTTTCCTGGATGATTAAAAAAAAAAAAAATGAACCGTCATGTCAGGCAACTAAGTGCATCAAAAGTTTGTAAATGTGTAGTTGAGCCAGAAAATATGTGAAAATTAAAGAACAAGAGTACTGCAATAAAACCTGAAAACAATAAATGTTACGCATAATATTAAAGATCTAGATTGCTGTATTTGTCATTTGTGCGAAGTTCCAAATTCTGAGAAAGAACTGGAGATTACTCATCCAAGAGAATGTAGTTAATAAATGAAAGTTTCTATTAAAAGAACCAAACAGTTCCTTCTCATAAGTTCAGAATGATGATCGACAACAATATAACCTTCAAGAGCAATCTGGGAAATCTCTCTAGTTACTGCTTATCACCATACTAGTATTAATGATATCATAAAACAAGGAAGTCCATTTCAAGTTATGGTGTGAATTTCAAAGGCTGATCTTCCCTTGACTTGCTTGAGAACAAGGTAAGTTCAGCCTTTGTTCATTCCCTTACTCAAGCTGAACTTAGCCTGATTCAAGTGAGCAGGGCTAAGCCTAAGGGCAACATGAGTGTTACTACATAACACCATTGGTGTGAGAGCTAGAATGAGAGCACTGCAACCAAGTGCATGAAACTGAATAAAATTGTGACTAGTACCATTAATTATGGTTCCTCCCCATCATCTTTAGAGGTGCACCTGAATAGGGTTCAACGACAAACTTAATGTAAAACAAGATCCAATACTATTGACTTCATTGTGTGATTTATGTTCTAGTTTAAAGGAGGTGGAGACATTTCATATGTTCAATAAGTTTGGATGTCAAATTACGATGCTCAATTGGCCTTCCTCCATGTGAATCAATTTCTTTACAAGAATGTAGAAGGATCAATAGGTTTTAATAGCCAAAATAAATAACTCTGAAAGAGATTCTCACGAGAAGGTTGACAAGGTGAAATTCATGTTCAATGGGAGATTCTGCCAATCATTCCTTTAAATCCTACACTTATTATTATTATTATTATTATTATTATTATTATTATTATTATTATTATTATTATTATATCAGTGCTTACATCAGCAATGGAATTTACAAATAAAAGGGTCTTGATTTGTGAGAAGAACACCAGAAAATGCTTATACTGTCTGTTTCACCATCATGTCAAAGGAAGCAGAGAAACTGGCTCATCTTCAATCGTAAGATCAGAATTAAGTGCCAAGAGATTTGACCATATGCTGACAACAACCACCATTCTTTGAAAAGCTAAGATGCAGAATGCTAAAAATATTCCAAAGTACATAAACGAAGAAATAAGTAGGAGAAACTAGACGGGTACAACAAGTACATCATGCTTTAGAGACCCAAACCCTGAATATCTCTGCACATTACAACAAACCTTCTTCCTTTTCCCTCAATAATTATTGCTTCTCTATACAGATGATGGTCATGGTAAAAGAAGTCATTAAAGACAGGATACGCTCAAAAACATAAAGACACGCTAATGATCCTCTCTGTCGTAAAAAAAAAAAAGTAAAATGGAACCGGAGATAACGAGGTCGTTGCAGTGTCATCACCCACCTCAATAATTTTATCAAACAGTCGGTATGCAACACAAAATTGGTTGATGCAGAATAAGATGAATACGCATACATAGAACACCTCGAAAGGCACAGTGAGTCAACTTCGAGCTGATCTACTCAAGTCTCACTCAGAAAACAGAGTCAATTCAACATACCCAAGCATAATGCCATTGAAGAAGCAGAAACAGGGGCAAATTCAGAGCTCGCCGGGGATTGACCGAAAGAAGGCGATGCTTACCGGCAGATTGCGAAATCGTCACTCGTGGGGGGTCAGCAGGGGTTTAGGAGGGTCAGTCTTTGAGGAACGTCCTGCGAGGTTTGGCATGGGCTTTCTGAGGAGCGATGTTGGTGAAGGAGAAGTGAATGCTGACCGCAATCAGGGTGGCGCCGGCGGCGAAGACGCCGATCGTCGCCGCTAGTTGCCTCCGCGTCGGCGGGTACGCCCACATTGCCGTTCTTCCTCGTTCTCTTCCTCTGGGCTCGCCACTATAAACGGGCCGGTCGGGCCGGCAATCCGTCAAATTCCAAGCCCGCCCGAGAAGATCGGGCCTCGAGGTGTTGGGCTCGATTTCGAAGGCCCAGACCGAACCGAAGGCTTTCGGCCCCTAATGAATTGATTCGGCCCGGTGGGCGAAGCCCCGATTCATTATTGAAAAGAGCGAATCTGGAGTTCGGTTTGAGAATATTATGATTATTCCAAGACTTGGTTTACCATAATTGGATGGGTTACAAGTAGTTTGGTTTGGGAATATTATACCCTTATATACTCTTTCGCTACATTTAGTCGTTTGGATTTCTAATTAGGATAGGACTGGATAAGATATAATACGAAATTTAGGAATTTTATTATATCCTATAAATTATTTGGTGATTACAGTAATAAATTCGAATATATTTACATCATATCATATATATTGTTTAGTATAAATGATATATTAATATAAATGAACCAAAAATTTTACAAATTAGAGATGGTAAAAATCTCCTACAATACTCTTGCCTACTTTATTTTTATTTTATTTTATATTTTATTTTCCTTTCTTTTTAAATTAACTTCTTTTTTATGTCTTTCTTCCCCTTTCATCATTCTCTAATAGTAAACTATACTAACATACCTAAAATACTAAAATATGTAATGAATTTAAATATATATTTATATTTATATATTGAATTGATTTTATAATATAGAATTAAATTTGAATATATAAATAAAAATAAGATTAAATTGAAATAACTAAATTGTTATTTTTGTTATTTTGAATTTCTTATACTAGAATTCAAATATTATTTATATTAAAATATAATTTTAATTTTTTAATTCAAGAATATTGTCATTCGAAAAAATAACTTTTCTATTATGAATGTTAAAAATTCTATCAATCTTTATTCCACTTCCCTCATGGGATAATTTCATCCCATCTACATCCCCCTTATATCGAACTTTATTCTATTTTGAATAGGCACCAAATGCATGATAGGATAAGTTTTATTCTATCTTGAATTTTATTCCAACTACCAAGTACAGCCTTTGATGACAAAAAATCATAGCCTAATTCCTTCTATTAACAAAGACAAATCATACATGAAATATTATTATGAGCTGTAAATTAATTATGGTACTTTCATTTCAAATGGTAATTACTATATGATCATCATTCTATTATACCTAAATATATGTAATTAAAAAATTATTTTTAAATTGTAGCATGAAAATTAATAATCTAAAGCAAAGAATAGTTTCTTCATAATGTTGTTTATTTAATATATAACTTATAAAATATAACTAATCAAACGCTTTGCTATTTAAGTTAGATATTGATTAAAAATATTTTACCATTTTTATTCATTAATAATTAATAGTAACTGTTATATAATAATGATATATTGAATATAAATCAATTTTTCATATTGTAGAAGGGGGTATATATAAACTATCGATAAATTAGAATATCGGCTTGCGGCGAGGCCCGACGATGTCACCAGGCATTGGCGAGTCGTGTGACCTGTAAGGGGGCTCCGGCGGTTCTTCGGTATAAAAAATTAAAAAAAAAACTATCGATAAATTGGGTTCATAACTATGAGTTAAGCTTTAAAATGAGTAAATCTAAGCTCAAAATATATCATAACTTTAATTAATGATCACATGTAACCAAATTTATAAGAGATAATGAAACAAATGATCTCTAAATTTGGGCTTGATGTGCAATATGGTTTCTAAATTTTTAATTTGTTTGATGTGGTCATTAGATTTTTAGTGCATGTTTAATATAATTCCTGAATTATATGAAAATGTTAATGTTATCCTCCATTAATTAAATATCAAGAATGATATTGAATATTTTTATATGATATAGAGACTAAATTGAACATGTTTAAAAAAATTCAAGAATTACATTAAACAATTTAAACATTTAGGGGTAACATTGCACATTAGGCTAAAGTTTGAGGGCATCATTAAACAAATTAAAAGTTCAAATATCACATTACACATTAGACTAAATTTTAAGGACCATCGGTGTCATTTTCCAAATTTATAATATTAGTTATAACTATAAGTTGAAATTTCATGATCGATGATTTCCTAATTACAAGTAACTAAAATCATAGGATTGACAATATTCATATTTTCTATAATTGATCATTTTATCATGGATTATAATTTAATTATTGGCCAAATCCCAAAAGAATCTTGTACTTATATTCGTAGGACAAATTTGACCCCACTTTGGAAATGTCCCCAAAGAAGCGTGAACTCTAATGAGGAAAGGGGGAATGTGTGGCAGTGTGACATCCTAGCTAAGCCTAGAAGAATTCCTGCCAAATCAATCACTAAGTCTTAAGAGGGGTATATTCCAAAAAGCATTCAATCCCGGTGCTTAAAAAGCACCTCAAAACCTCGTGAGAAGGTATGCTTATTGGCAACTTTCATATTTTCTATTGGATTAATATCACAAAAAAACCTTAAATTGGTACATATGTGATTAATATACCCTAAACTGATTTTTTGACTATGAAAACCTCAAATTAGTACACCCATGACAAATTCACTCCAAATTAATTTTTTTACTATAGAAAGCTTCAAACTGGTATATTTGTAATAAATTTATCCTCTGTTAGATTCCATAAAATTTTGCTATCAAATTTGTTGACATGGATGACACATGATGACGTGTTTAGTGACATTGCAAGTCCATGTGAAAATCCATGAGGTAAATACTATGAAAATTTCAAACTGGTAAACTCATGACAGATTAATAATTCCTATACCATCAAATGGATATCTGAAACACTAGTCCTTAAGCTTGTTAGAATTCAAAAATTAGGTCTATGATTTTATCTTAGACAGAGAAGATTCTTGCTTTTGTGCGTATGTGCACTTATAATTGTGGATGATTCTTGTGCAAAATATGGTTTGCTGGGCATGTGAAATTCATGCATTATATTTATTTTGGGCCAATTCCATAAAAAAGCACGAACTTTAGGGTTTGGGACAAATCTAGCCCGAACTTTATTTTGTCTAAAAAAAAAGCACCAACTTTTATTCGTGTCCCAAATCTGGCCTGCCGTTAACTCTCCTTCACGGTCATCCGACCTAGTATTTCCACGTCAGATATCTAACAAGGAAAAATTGTTCTAGGCTTTCTCCTCTTTCTCTTCTTCTCTGAACGCACGACTCATGAGTTTGGGGAAATTTTTTTCTAGGGTTTCATTTCGTCGGTGAGTTCAGGCGCGAGAGTCTTCAATCCGTTGGAAGATCTCGCGCACTAGCTTGCTCGCTCATTCTCTCACACAGAGACGCTCGCTCTTGTACATACACACGTTCGATCGCTTGAAGACGTCCTTTCCGTCGGAAGCTTTGACCTCGAAGGCTTTATGCTTCCTTAAGGTCGAAGGACAAAGCATCAAAAGGTATTCTTCTTCTCCTCCTCCTCCTCCTCCTCCTTCTGTCTACGGTTTCCTTTCTTCAGCGAATAAGTGCGCAGGCAATCTTCAATCCGTTGGAAGATCTCGCGCCCTGACTTGCTCGCTCATTCTCTCACACGGAAACTGTCACTCTCGCACATATTCACACTTGTTCGCTTGGAGACATTGTCTCCCTCGAAAATTTTAGGCTCGAAGGATCTGTGCTTGCTTAAGGGTTGAAGTCGACAGAGCGTTGAGAGCATTGAAGGCATTCAACTCTTTGCTATTGGACATATTAAATTACAGTCACCATGTGCTCGATGGTTTGTCTAGAAGTGATCTACCTCGCAGGAACTGAAGTTGAAATTTTCTAGGCTTAATGAACTTGTGAATTTGCTAGGTCTTTAGAATCTTATGGCTTGGAATGAATTTGATCATGGCCATAGGTGGATATGTCATGACTTGGGAGTCTTAGACTTTGTTGATACTTTCATGCCTATCAGGTAATTTGTCTTTTGTTGTCTATAGGGGCATATCAAGAATGGGTGATAAAATTTGGAAAAACAAGACTTGTCCATCCTAATGGAAGTGTAAAAGTGCAGCGTGCTAAGGTGAAGTGTCGTGTTTGTGGGGAAGAGAAACAGAGGAGGATTGATAATGCTTGTAGAGCGCTACGACTTCTTCGAACGGCTTGCGTAGTTTGGCCAACTTCAGCCACGGAGGTGCTTTTAGTTGGGTCATTTGATGGTTGAGCCACCCAGGTTAGTTCTCATCATTGTGATCTATGTAGTTCATGGTAAACTTTGGAGTAGTTGTGATTTTCTGTTGTGATATATTTGCTTTGAGCAGTTTAGCTACTGGAGTTATAAAAATAGAAAATTCTTTATGAAGATATGAATGAAAGTTACTAAATCAGAGTAGGCAAACATCCTCTATGAGCTAATTATTGAACTTATATGCAAATTTTATGTCATGTTTAAAAATATTTTACTGAGGCATTTCCAGAGAAGTGGAACATTTTGTTAGGATAATGACTCAATTGACAAAACCACTAGACACTTAAGTTTTCTAGGAGAATTGCCTCGTAAACATTTAAAAGTATCAGGAAGGACACTTGGGACACTTGCCTCGTACATCATGATTTTTCTAGTTAGTTCGTAGATCAAGACAATCAATCTGAGCCACCTGGGAATTTATTATGTTTAATTGGACAGCTTGGGTGTTTTATTAGAACTGTCAAACTATGCATGTAAATTGTCAAAAATGAGACTTACAGAGCAGATTGCGAAACGAGGGAAGTTTGGTACTTTGCAAGTATCGCTTCACCAATATAAGTTACATGTTACATGATAGTACACTTTCCCCCTAACATCATGCTGGTTATTTATAGTTATCTGCAATGTGCAAAAAAAAAAAAAAACAGGAAACGCTGCAGCTAATATTTTTAGCCATAAATATAGTACAAAATTTGATTTGCCCACTTTCTTTGGTCTATTTGCTAATTCCATAGGATCTTGGTCCAGCTTAAACCTGGCCTTTTGCACTTCACCACATTCATCTTATGGAAGATTTAAAAGGAGCAGAATGCCTAAGAGCTCGTGGTACAAATCCTAAGCACAAAATGTCCCATAAACAGTATACAATTCACTTTGTAAACAGAGTAGCCTGGCTGCAATCAACTCTTCATTCATTGTCATGTTTACAATCATATTTTTTTGGGAAGCTCAAATTCCCTTACTCCTATTTTATCATTTTGGATTAGTTCAAATAGTTATGATTTCAAGTGTGTTGTCATGTGTTTAGATATTGGGAGCCAGAACTTATTCTTTTCTTTAGAGCTTCTGATCAATAAGTTATTTTTGTGTGAAATGCTTCTTCACAATGTAAAGTGTGTCGTCACTTTTTATTATGCCTTACAAATAGTAGAGTTATTGCTGTCTTACTAGGAATTTGATTAGCATGATAAGTCTGACATTGAACTTTAAATGGCTAATTTTTTGCTCTACCTCTGTTTTATAGGATTGGGCTGGTTGGGATTCTAGGTCGATTGTCGTTTTACTTGTGGAGAATTGAAGTGTTGCAAGTTGAATAAGAAGTAATGGTGAGTTCATTCAATTGTTCACCCTTTACGTTTGAATATTGTTTTTAGTTTCCAACATATGACTTTGTGTTTTTTACACAGAATGAAAGTGACAGTGACGAGGGTTCATTAGACTTATGTGATAATGAACTATATATATCCGATGATGAAGAGATCAATACAAGGGAGATGAGGAAAGAATTTAGGGAAGCAATAATAGAGCAAGTGGATGATAGTAGAGACTTACCTGAAGGTTCCATCGATATAAGAATGGAGGAGGAGGTTGGTGCTATTCCACACGATAGGGGGGATGATGATGAAGATGCGATATTGGATGATGAACTTCTAAGTGGTCCCGATATTGATGATTTTGAAGAAACTAATAGCACAATTGGACAAATGGTTAATAGGTATGATCCTATGTGTGACCATAATGAGAATATGTTTAGTCTAGGCATGAGATTTGAATCTCATGAACAGTTCAAGAATGCTGTGCGAAAATATGCTGTGATTAATGGATTTGACATTTTTTGGCCAAGGAGTCAAAAGAAAAGAATGGAAGCAAAGTGTGCAAGTGGCTGTGGTTGGAGGTTGTATGGTAGTTGGGTTGAAGCTGAGAAAACTTTTGTAATAAAGAGAGTTGGAAGTCTGCATAGCTGCAATAGAAGCCTCACAAACAGGCAAGCCACTTCTACATGGCTTGCTCGAGAGTACATGCCTAAGATTATAGCCAGACTCACTTATTCAGCTACTAAAATGCAAACAAATGCAAGAGAAAGGTTTGCCCTGATCCTTAACAAAAAAAAATGCTATAGAGCCATATGGACAACCCTTAGTCATATAAGAGGGCCTATAGGAAAGCAATATGATATGCTAAGATCTTATTTGGAGGAGCTCAAGAGAGTTAGCAAAAATGGAACATTCATGATGGAGGTCAACCCAACAACCAAAGTATTTGAGAGGTTTTATGTAGGCTTTGATGAGTTGAAAAATGGGTTTTTAGCAGGATGTAGGCGTGTCATAGGCTTGGATGGGTGCTTCCTTAAGACTGGATTGAGAGGTATGTTATTATGTGCTATTGGACGAGATGGAAACAATCAAATGTTTCCAATAGCTTGGGCAGTCGTGGAAGTTGAGTCCGAGGCATCATGGACTTGGTTTCTCACTCGGTTATTTATTGACTTGAATGTGGGCACAGGTGAAGGTTGGACTTTTATCAGTGATAAGCAAAAGGTGATATCTCACTTTTTTATTTTATTACCATTACACTACACTAATACAATTATTGCTGTGACATATTTCTTTTTCATTGGTTGATTTTGGTTGCAGGGATTAATGAATGCAGTTTCATGGCTATCGCCACAAGCAGAACATCGAAATTGTGCAAGACATATATATGCTAATTGGAAAAAACAACATAAAGGAGATGCTTTGAAGAATCTCTTCTGGAGGGCTGTGAGGTGTACTTTTGAAGCTGATTTTGACCTGGTAATGGCAGATTTGAAGATGGAGTGCCCTAAAGGTTATGAAGACTTCATGAGACAAGACCCTAAGCACTTCTGCAGGGCTTTCATTAGGACATGTACTAAGTGTGATGCAGTTGAAAATAATTTAAGTGAGACTTTTAACGGATACATTTGCATACCGAGAGCAAAACCCATTCTTGAGATGCTTGAAGAAATACGAGCCATGTTGATGGAAAGGATGACAGAGAGAAGCCAATTAATGGTTGATCGAATGGATCCAATTTGCCCAAGAATTAGAATGAAGTTGGAGAAAACTAAACTGGAGTCTAGGTATTGTTTTGCTAGAGCATCTTTGGGGAATAAATTTGAGGTTAAAGGGGATGGCAATAGATTTGTGGTTGACTTGGCTAGAAAGACTTGTGCTTGTAGGGAATGGGATATCTCGGAATACCATGTAGACATGCCATATGTTGCATTGCTTTTATGAAGTTAGAGATCAATGATTATGTTGATGATTGCTTTAAGAAAGATGCTTATGAAAATTGTTATAAATTTCCCTTTCCGGTCATGAATGGGGAAAAAATGTGGCCCAAAGTTAGTGGTGAGCCAATCAAACCCCCACCTTACAGAAGGAAAAGGGGTAGAGAGAAGAAAAATAGAATCAAGGATAAGGATGAGTGAAGTAGTGATGGTAAGAAGTTGACGAAAGTTGGAATTCAAATGCAATGTTCAAATTGCCTTCAATATGGGCATAACAAGAAGACATGCAAGAATCCTATGACATCAAGGCCACCCAAAGTATGTCTTATTGGAGAATTTTGTAATTGTTAATTAAGATTTTTGTTGGGTTGTTATGAATGATAACATTGCTATTTCTTGTGTTTTTCCACATGTAGGCAAAAAGAGGAAGACCAAAGAAAGTTGATGAAGCTAGTGGTGCGCAGGCTAGTTCACAAGCCAATAGACCATCTAATAGGGACTCCACTATCATCAGGAAGGAGAGAGCACAGGCTAGTGCTTTATCAAGCATAATTTTACTTTCATATCATGTGTATATTGTCATTAATGTTTTATGCTCATTTTGTTTCTTTAGGCTCGACAAGGTTATGGACTTTTCATATCCGAAGCTACTGGGAATTCTTATTTAAGGGTAATCTCTATCTAAAGTTATATATATATATATATATATATATATATATATATATATATATATATATATATATATATATATATCGAAAAGAAAAGTGAGTTCATTTGTTTTTTTTTCTTGTAGATGCCTGGTAGTGATAGAGTTATTGACATTGGAGGTCCATCTATTTCCAAGAGGCAGACAAGAGCAAGGAATGTCGTTGAAGTTTCACTAGGCCAATCTTCCATTGATGTCTCGGAACCTCCATGCACTCAAGAATCTGGAATTGGTGGTTAAAGATGCAATTGTGGACCTTGAAATGCTTGTGTAGTGCCTACTACTTGATGTTGAGCTGTAGACTAAAAAGTGCTAGTTTGATGTTGTCTATAGGTTAATTTGGCTATGCATTGTGTTTGGGGATTTGGCAATGTCCTTTTGTATTTGCGATATTTTTGCTATGCACTATGTGTTTCAGCTGGTTCAAAAAGCTTGACAAAAGTGAGTTTGGAACATTTGGATTTTGCAAACTTAGTTTTTGTAGTTTACATCTTCAAGGGAGAGGTTGATTTGAATCTTGTTGAACCAGTTTCTAGCTTATGAATATTCTTCGCATCGAGTGCAAACTGGTTGAGCTGATCAAGAGCAATGTGATTTGTAATTTACATCTCGGCGTGCTTGAATAATTGTGCATATGGTGTGGAATGATAAGCGTCTCGAATTCTGGAAATATAGGCACTATGGCAGGATGAGGAGGGAAATTTCCACAACGACAATGCAATTCTGACTGATAAGACAAGGGAAACAGATTCGGTTTTAGCATTTTTCTTCCTTACACAATTTGCGCAGGCTTGACCATGTACAGATAGTTGTATTTGCAGATGTTAGCATCAGTCTTGTTAATTTCAGTCTTGACTTTTTGACACTTACTCTTTAATATCATCAACCAACTTCGATTCAACTTGCTGGGACATACCGCTCCTGCCCAGGCTGGTTCGCTGCTCTTGGTAGGCCCATTTCTGGACTATTGGATGACAAGCAAGAGAGTTGACGCTTATGACTACACCCCAGTTGCTGTGGTAAGCCTACATATTCATAGTCTTTAAAGTAACATTTTAGTTGTCTGCACTGCAATGGACTGAGCCTCTGCTCTCTGAATCTTGTGCTACAAGTAATATATGTAATGTACAATTTCCTTGCTCCAGTTAGATTCGTAGATGAGGCTAGCACTTTGTTGAGGTATATTCTGACAGTGTTTAACCTGATTTATTGGACATTCTAGGAATGTGCTTTCCTATATTTGACCTGTTGATGAACCACATGCACCTTCCTACTGTTGTTGTTCTTGTTGGAGTTCAGAAACTGATGTTGGCCTCCTTACAATTTTATTTACCAGGGACCAGATAACTTTCATGATTAGTATGGATGTCGTGGATATCATACACTTAATATATGGGATTTTGATATTGCTTCTTTGATTTTGCTTCATCTTTGAGTTTCCTAGCCACAGAAAATTGATGTTTCATAAGAGGGAAACATAAAGACTCAAGGTTGTGTTGAATGATACCATAAGAATGGGCAGTTACTCTATTAAAGCTTCTCAATTAGTTCTAATCACGAAGAGCAGTTACTCAACTCTTGCTTTTCTTGTTGGATTTTGCAGATGTTTATTATTCTATCCTGCACCATTGCTGTGGGGACTAATCTCAGCCAGTTCATCTGCATCGGTAGATTTACTGCTGTTTCTTTCCAAGTAATTGGCCATATGAAGACTATCCTTGTCTTGATCATGGGCTTCCTCTTCTTTGGGAAGGAGGGTCTCAATCTCCAAGTAGTCATCGGCATGATCATAGCTGTAGTTGGAATGATCTGGTATGGCAATGCGTCATCTAAGCCTGGGGGGAAGGAGCGCCGAAGCCATTCACTTCCTACCAGCAGACAACATAAACACGGTAGTTTGTCGGAGTCCACCGAAATAGATGGGAAAGTTTGAATATTAGTGATTGCCCCTGAGCGAACATACAAGATAGCTGATTCCAACTTATCATCTGAGATTAGAAAACCAGTGTTCCTTTTCTTCTCCATTGTTTTTCCTCATTGAGTTATTCTTTGTTGTCCCCAAGCCGCTCCAAGGGAACAGATCTTGCTGAATAGGTTTAGCTGTGCTGCAAAAATTTTCCCTGCTTGATCATATAAATTATAGTAATTAAATTGTTGCTCATTTCATAATTATAAAAAGGTTTGGTTTCTTCATTCTTCTTTGTGGAGCAAGCTTGTCCAGGCTATTCTCTGTTCTTTGGCTTAAAGGCAGCACTTCATGCATGCTGCAGCTTTCAGTCCCAGTCATTTAGGGTTCCTACTTAGGTGAAGTGACTTTTTTTTTTTTTTTTTATTGAGAGGTCATCTATCTCTATGTAAAATTGCTGTAACGGCAGCTCCATGGTCTGTTTGAGGGGATGGACCATAACGGATGGTGGCGTTTCCATTTTTCCCACAGCTCTTATGTAAAATTGCTGTAACGCACAAAATGGTAAAGCTTTACAATTAACGGACAAGATTTATTTCCTTTATCCTTTTTTTTTCCTATTCGATTGGTCATCGAGGAGTTGGGATCGATCACCCAACATCCGAGACGAAGATTCAGACAGCAGAGGCTAAAATAGAGAATAGCCTCTTTCTCTCGTCTGCTAATCCGAGAATGACAGTGAAACAAAAACGTGCAATGAGCAAAACGTGCGATGAGCAAAGGAAGGTGAATGTGTCCCCTAGTCAGTTCATGTGGCACGATAAGGGTTGAAGATTCTAATATACACATAACATTACCTCAACAGGACAATCTGGTGGACCAAGCAAATATCGAGTAAACGAGACAGGGATGCCAGATAGATCAACGTCCACGCCTTCGTGGCTGTCAATGAAAGATTCAAAGGTGGAGGCTAGTAATGTACAACCAAAAACCGAAAAAGACTGGAATGCGAATCTTGGACTTGTCGATTGTTATCAAAATTGAACATCTCAATGGCTTCCACGGAAGGAATGTAAGAGGATAAAGAAGATAAAGCCCCTCGTCACCGCAAAATGCCCAAATAACCAGTGTCCTTTCCCCCCACGATTTGAAGTATTATCGTCTAGCATTAAAGTAGTTCAGACCTTTGCAAGTCCACTTTAGATGGCGACAATTATATGCAAGTTGGGTACTTAACATTCATCTATTGATCCCCGAAGTTTCATATGCCTGAGTGACAGCCGAATTTTGATGGCAACACCTGATATACTATCACATCCCATAAAAATGACAGAATACATGTCCAATTTACTTGCAAGCTGTATGGAATCCATGACATTGTTAGTTATGGTCTAAGTTTCAGTAGCTGTTGGTGAATGTGCCCCCATTGATTCAAAGGCCTAAAATTTGTTGAAAAGACGCCAATCAATGTGGTATATACATATCAAAAGCCTGGCATAAGTTTACAATTGTGTAAAAGAAAAGGGCAGAAGGATCTATGTAATCATCCTCCATCGGTTATAAGACAACGAATCTTCTCATGTAAATGTTTGTGTCAGCTCTCTCTTTCGGATGGCTTTGTGATAATGAGCAAGTTATTCTCATATCCATTGTTATGAACAATTGGCCGCAATGGATCGATCCTCCATGTTCCATCGACTATGAACTTTATCTGCATCAGGAAGACCACGGAGGTTATGAAGCTCATCCAGAGACAGCAACTACTTGTAATTTTAGACCGCCTTAGACTAAATTGAGAGAAGACCTACCTCATATCTTCCAGGATACAACTGGAGGCACATGGAGAAAACTCTGGTGCTCGACTTCTCCATCTTTCCCTGCAATGAAGCACATTACTCTACTGAGCATCATTTAGAGAAAGCTACTCGTATGGATGAACCACAGAACATAAATCTAAAAGCATGAAGTCTGAAGAACTTCTCGACTCATATAAAGCGGATCCCGACTCCCTTTCTTTTAACCAGTGCACATGATGGGATAATATGCGCATTGGTGAGGATTAATCGACTTGATATGTTTAGATCCAGTGTTAAGACAAAAACGAAACTTTCACAAAGACAAAAAGAAGAAACGTTATTAAGTTAAATTTGTTAAGACGCCAAAGGCTTGAGAATCACCGATGCTTCAAACAAAAGGTTGACTGCCTGATTTTTAAAGGCAAGATGGACTAGACATGCATTGACCGCACAGATAATAACATCCTACAAAAATGCTTTGCGCTCCTACTCGGCATGGATGAAACAACAATTTAATAAACTTGAAAATTATGAGTAAAGATCGATTCATGTGCCTGATTCACTCGATATCATCCAATATGGGTACAAAAGATATGAAGCCATGAGGCATTTTCATAGTCAGGGTACCAAACTTCCACGAGCAAAATTGAAATGTAAAACTCATATGTACGCCACAACTAGAGCTCCACGGGCATTATACCATGCTATTGCAGGTAGATTCTAATTTGACTGCCTATCACATCTGCAATGATTTGAATACCAGTCCATACTAGCTAAACTACTCAAAGCAAATATATGGTGCAACCAAACAGTTCACAACAGAAATCACAACTACTCCAAAGTTTACCATGAACTACATAGAACCCAATGATGAGAACTAACCTGGGTGGCTCAACCATCAAATGACCCCAGCTAAAAGCACCTTCGTGGCTGAATTTGGCCGAACTACGCAAGCCGTCCGAAGAAGTCGTAGAGCTCTACAAGCATTATCAATCCTCCTCTGTTTCTCTTCCCCACAAACACGACACTTCACCTTAGCACGCTGCACTTTTACACTTCCATTAGGATGGACAAGTCTTGTTTTTCCAAATTTTATCACCCATTCTTCATATGCCCCTGTAGACAACAGAAGACAAATTACCCGATAGGCGTGAAAGTATCAACAAAGTCCAAGACTCCCAAGTCATGACATATCCACCTATGGCCATGATCAAATTCATTCCAAGCCATAAGATTCTAAAGACCTAGCAAATTCACAAGTTCATTAAGCCTAGAAAATTTCAACTTCAATTCCTATGAGGTAGATCACTTCTAGACAAACCATCGAGCACATGGTGACCGTAATTTAATATGTCCAATAGCAAAAAGTTGAATGCCTTCAACGCTCTCAACGCTCTGTCGACTTCAACCCTTAAGCAAGCACAGATCCTTCGAGCCTAAAATTTTCGAGGGAGACGATGTCTCCGAGCGAACGCGTGTGAATATGTGCGAGAGTGACAGTTTCCGCATGAGAGAATGAGCGAGCAAGTCAGGGTGCGAGATCTTCCAACAGATTGAAGATTGCCCGTGCACTTATTCGTTGAAGAAAGGAAACCGTAGACAAAAGGAGGAGGAGGAGGAGGAGAAGAAGAATACCTTTTGATGCTTTGTCCTTCGACCTTAAGGAAGCATAAAGCCTTCGAGGTCAAAACTTCCGACGGAAAGGACGTCTTCGAGCGATCGAACGTGTGTATGTACAAGAGCGAGCGTCTCCAAGTGAGAGAATGAGCGAGCAAGCTAGTGCGCAAGATCTTCCAACGGATTGAAGACTCCCGTGCCTGAACTCACCGACGAAATGAAACCCTAGAAAAAATTTTCCCCAAACTCATGAGCCGTGCGTTCAGAGAAGAAGAGAAAGAATAGAAAGCCCAGAACAATTTTTCCTTGTTAGATATCTGACGTGGAAATGCCAGGTCGGATGACCGTGAAGGAGAGTTAACGGCAGGCCAGATTTGGGACACGAATAAAAGTTGGTGCTTTTTTTTGAGACAAAATAAAGTTCGGGCCAGATTTGTCCCAAACCCTAAAGTTCGTGCTTTTTTATGGAATTGGCCCTATTTATTTTTAGTCACTGTTGGCACTAAAAGCGCAAAGGCAGGTCATAGTCTTCACCTCAGCATGAAATTGATTAAGTAGTCGACCGAACTTGCATCATTGCTAGAAATTGAGTTTGCAGAAACACGTTTGGCTTGTGCAACCATTTGAGTTGGAGATGAGGCAAATATCTGCTGTGTTTTCTTCGTTATTTTATAAGTGTCGTCGCATCTATAGTTTGCCCATAATGCTAATGTCTCTATTGAGAGCTATTGAGCTCCAAAGCTGACTCATAAGAACTGAGATATTATGCCAAAATTGCTGCCAAACGTGTTTTACATAATTACTTTCCTCTAGGAAATTGAAATTGGAATTTTTTTTTTTGATACCCAGGATCTGCCGGGCCTAACTTGCTTACATTCGCACCCATGGCCCATAGAGTGTGTGGTGCACCTCGGACCAAGCATTAATACCTGAGGGAAGCTAACACAAGATTCCACCACTATGGCTCCCCACTTAAGACGTGTTAGCAGCTGCGAGTTTCGACCCTGGGACTTCTGCATTGATGTGTCCAAAGCTGAATCAACTCAGCTGCCCACCGGTGGGTTTGAAATTGGAATTTTCATCTTCAAATAAGGTGAGGATGCTTCTTTGGATAAGAAATAGGGTGAGGATGTTTGAATGCAAATAATTGTGTATTTGTTGCGCATCTGACTTGGCTTTGAGTCACATGTAGCTATGCTCGAAATTTTGTAGTCTTATTGATCTTTGACTTTGATATGAAATTGAGTGTAATGGCATAAAAAAATGCTTCATATGCCTCATCCTACATAGCCGGCTTATTTGTTGCCGCTGCTGCTGTCCTGCGGTTGGTCTTTCCGGACTCAAACGTGAAAAGAAAGGTTATAATCGAAGTTATCTTCCAAAATTATGTTCGCAAAAATATGTGCTGGACGTGAGAGGGTTGCTAATCTAGACCGCACTTGAAATTTGGCATGGTGAAGACTATCCCGAGAGGACCAATATTAGATTGCACTTGAAATTATTTGGGCCGAAGACTGTCCACTGGCTTCTCTATTTTTCATATATGACTGGTGATTCCATCCTCCGGCGCTCTCCTGCATGTTTTGCATCTCACTTCGTTGCTTTAATAACGTGTCAATTTATTACTTTTGGTCTTTCTTTTGCTGTAAATGTTTGACATGTGACTAAGCATGGAGGTCCAAAGCTCCAAACAGGAAGAGGGTCGAGTAGCTTGGCACAAGTTAAGCTTGGTTAGGGATCAATTTATACACAACCGTTATGTTGCCGAGTTGCCTACTATGAGATTGTCGAGAGTCCTATATGCTGAAACAGAAAAAAATTTACATTGGATGATGAAGAAACGATAAGCCATAGGCTACCTCACGGGTTTCAGTAGCATCTTTGTGGGATGCATGCATGTTGACTTTTTTTGACTGGCTTAAGGTATTCATTCCTCTCTTGCCTTTTTCAGTTTAATACTTGAGCGATGCTCCTTTTGTTCATCGCTCACAATGAAAAACTTGGTATTCAGTCCTCACGGAGATTTGGTTTTTGATTTACGAAACAGCAGGCAATTTCTGGTGGAGGCAAACTGCGGATTAGCGATTTTGAATTGAAGCGTGTTTTTCCAGTAAGCAACCACTCTCTTATTTCTTGAAATGGGACCAATGTAAAAATGTAGAGCTGGACGACGACAACCATGTCCTCTGTTGTTCTTGCATATGGGTATATTGCATCATATTTCATTACTTAAATACGGAGTAAGGTTAATTTAATTACGCTATTGAGTCTCTTTCTTCCCTTTGGTGGAGTCTGCTTGGGGTGCCCATCACCCGATTCTTGTCTAAGCTAATCCATCACATTATCATGTTCAAGAGAGCAACCGGTATTTCTATTGAATGGATCCTTTATCTCTTTATATCCATACCATCTACTTTTTAATCCAGAAGTTACCCATTAGCTAAAAATGAAAAAAAAAAAAAAAACTGTTTGAATTTCCACTCAAAAAGAAAAATTGCCTACTAGTCTTATAGAAACGAGGAAGTGTCGTCTTTAACACAAGATTAAAACATATGAGGTGAGAATTGCTATGCAGAGAATTTGCTTGAAAAGTGAAGATTGATGTGAGACTCTAAAATAGAGCATGAGGCTTATAATGTCATTCAGCCAAATTCTATGGGGAATTTTCATGAGTTTAACTCTGATGAAAGCTGCACTTTGGCAATCAAATTCACGGACCACAAAGGGTTTCATCAGTTTATAGATGCCTTTCAAGTTCTTCTCTTCTTTCAAATATTGCAAGTGTAAGAATTGGACAAGAAGAAAATCACAAGCCAAGGATAGTGTGCATCTGTCTATATGTCTAATAGCTATAAGGGTTGGCTCGTTGACCACGCTAGAAGAAGAAAGCCATTAACCATTTCTGCTTTTGATATTTCAATTTTTAGCAATTGTTTTTTCTTTTTGCCACAAATACTGATAAAGAAGAAAGTCATTGACCGTGGTCAAATCTCAATTATCCAGATCAATTCATGTAAGAAGAGATGAATTGGAATCTACTGCTCATTGCATTAACACTTGAGATTTTAACAAAAATATTCATGAAAAATGAACACTACAAGTGTCATAACATTTTTTTGCAATAATTTTGAGTGCTATAACTTTTGTGTGATACTCATTTGAATGTCATAATTTTTTTTTTTTGATAACTTGAATACCATAACTTTTAAAAAATGTTCACCTTAAATTGAGGAAAATTTTTCAATTAGTCATAAACTTTTTGTACGGATGCCAATTCAATTCAAAATTTTCCCATTTTGTCAAATTAGTCCAAAACATTTGTGCAAAAATCCAATATAGTTCTTACGGCCAATTTTCGTTGGAATGGCCAATGATGATTAGATCACCATGGCACACTAGCAATTTTCAGCGAAAATTGGTCATCATGACTACCTTGGAATTTGATGCAAAGATTTACAATTAAATTAGCAAAATCGATAAGTTTAGGATTGAATTAATATTTGTACAATAGATTTAGAACTAATTGGGCATTTTCCCCCAAGTGACATGCAACATTAGATTTCCTCAATAATGACTTTAATTGGGAGCCATGCTCCTCGTTTTAAAAATGATGTCTATGTGATAGGATGCAAGTAACACACATTGTGCGAAGTAATTAAAACAATAGTGCAAAAACTTAAAAAATAAATACAAAATGTTGCGGGTGAAACCGTTGAATAGAAATTACAATTAGGCAAAAAAGTTTACCATTTTAGAAATCAATCAACTACCAAATGAAAAGTGACAAACATGACTTGTGTAATAAAAGAAATTAGGCTTAGGGGCTATTTGGTAACTATCCAAACAGTACCCGATTCTGATTTTTTATTCCCGGGAGTAGTTTTGGAACAGAATCGTATTTGATAAAATTTTTGTTCCCAAGAACAAGTTTCTATTTTTTGTTCCTGGAAATAGATTTGGAACAGAATCAACAATTAAAAAAAAAAAAAAGTTGATTCTTATTTCGGGAACAAAGCTAAGAATAAAAACAAACTCTTTTTATTCTTCTATTTTCTCTTCTTCTCTTTTCTTCTTCTTCTTCATCTGGCCGCCACCGTCTTCCACCGTCCGCTGCCGTCTGCTAATGCCGGTTGCCAAAGGCTCGTAAGGCTAGGGCGAGGTTCGGCGAGCTCGCCGGAGGCAAGCCCAGCCACCGGTGGCCAGGCGAGCCTCGCCCCGCCCGATGAGGCCCACTTGGCCACTGGCGAGGTTGAGCATCGACAGGGTTGGGCTTGCCTCGTGACGCCTAGCCCCGCTGGTGGCCAGGCGGACCTCGCCCAGCCCCGCCAAGCCTTGCCTAGCCATTGGCGAGGCTCGGTGGGGCTAAGCGAGCCTCGTCGGTGGCTAGGCGAGCCTCACCCAACCTCGACGAGGCTCGCCCAGCCCCGCCGGTGACTAGGTAGGCCTCGCCCAGCCCCGGCGAGGCCGACTTGGCCACCAACGAGGTCGAGTCTCAGCGGGGCTGGGTGAGCCTCGCCCAACTGTGGTGAGGCTCGGCCAACGAGGGCCGGCCTCGCCAAAGGCCGGTGACGCTTTGGTGAGGTCGCCGGCGCTCGTCTGGCTAGTGGCCGTTTGTCGGTCCGGCAACTAGCCAGAAGAAGAATATGAAGAATAGGAGAAAAAGGGAAAAAAAAAAGAAAAGAAAAAAAAGGAAAAAGTAAAAAAAATTATTTAAAAATTAAAAGAAATTGATTTGGAACAGAATCAATGAGCACGGTACCAAATGCAATTCTATTCCAAAATCAGAAATTTTGAACAATTACCAAACGGCTTAAAATGCTTAGAAATTATTCCCGGGAACGGAATTAAAAAGAATCATTTTAATCAGAATCTGTTACTGGGAACAGAATCATTACCCAATGCGCCCTTACAGTTTAATTCTGCTGAATTTTCTTGGGAAATTTCGTGAGGCAACTTTAATGAAAGATCCACTTGTTAATGAAACTTGTGGAGATCGAGGTGGTGAGATAGGATCCGGTCCCGGTAAGAATAAAATGAGTTTGGCTTAGTCTATACAAGTGGCAATTTATGAGTGTTTTATGTAAATAGGGAAAATTATCAAAAAAATCTTACGTTAATAATATAGCAATCGATTTAGTCATAGATATTTTAGTTGTGCCAATTTAATTTTTAACATTTTGATAATTTCTTAACATAATCATTCTAGCCAACATGTGTTTTGATTTTTTGAATTTTTTCCCTTCCATTCCTTTCCTTTTTCTTTTCTTTCTTCAATTTACATAAAACAAATGTGATTAAATAAAACACATGTTGCGAAAAAACACGTGTGATTATTAGTTATGACATTTTTCCAATGGATTATAAAAATAGAGGCAATTCGAACTCAAATCAAAGGTTAGGCCTAAATTTTTACCTGAGTTTATACATTATGAAAAGTGTACCTTATTCAAATCTTATAGTGGGGCCAGAATTTATTTGGGCCCATCATGCGTAAAATGGTGAGAATCCACGACTCATGATGAACTAGGCCCATGAAGACTACAAAAGTAAGTCAAGAACTTATAGGTCAAAATGAAGGAAGCGATAACATAAAAAATCGAGGACATTGTAGCATGACTAAATTCCTAATTGTCATTACTTTAATGATTGAGTTCAATAAGATTATAAAATTGAATAGCTTTGCACTAACAATAACATAATTACACCATTTGACGGGTGGAATTCAAAAGGATGTGAAAGAGTCAAAGGACTTCATGATCAAGGCCCTCCACACAATTAAGACATTCATTGGAAAAAGAAAAGAGAGAAAAAAACTTTCGAGAAAACTAGGGTGGAAAAAAGATTAAGATGATGTTGATTTTGTTGCTTATCGCATGTTCATACATTCCTGAGTGTTTTAGGAAAAGAATATTGGTTGAACAAAAAGTGGAAGGACCAAACTCATGGGTCGCCCAACTTTTGAAATGTGATGTCTCTAACAATAATTTCAAGCTAGAAATTTCTCGTGGGATAGTGTGCATCCGTCCATAAGTCTAGTAGCTATAAGGCTTGGCTCGTTGACCACGCTTGAAGAAGAAAGCCATTAACCATTTATGTCTTTTGGTATTTCAATTTTTAGCAATTGTTTTTTCTTTTTGCCACAAATACTGATAAAGAAGAAAGTCATTGACCATGATCAAACCTCAATTATCCAGATCAATTCATGTAAAAAGAGATGAATTGGAATCTACTGATCATTGCATTAACACTTGAGATTTTAACAAAACATCTTCATGAAAAAATGAACAGTACAAGTGTCATAATTTTTCATGTAATTTTCATTTGAGTGTCATAACATTTTTTTTTTTTTGCAATAATTATAGTGCTATAACTTTTGTGTGATGCTCATTTGAATGTCATAATTGTTTTTTTTTTTTTTTTTAACTTGAATACCATAACTTTTAAAAAATGTTCACCTTAAGTTGAGGAAAATTTTTCAATTAGTCATAAACTTTTTGTACGGTTGCCAATTGAGTTCAAAATTTTCCGATTTTGTCAAATTAGTCCTAAACATTTGCGCAAAAATCCAATATAGTTCATACGGCCAATTTTCGTTGGAATGGTCAATGATGATTAGATCACCACGGCACACCAGCAATTTTCGGTGAAAATTGGTCAGGATGACTACCTTGGAATTTGATGCAAAGATTTACTATTAAATTGGCAAAATAAATAAGCTTAGGATTGAATTAATATTTGTACAATAGATTTAGAACTAATTGGGCATTTTCTCCCAAGTGACATGCCACATTAGATTTCCCCAAAAATGACTTTAATTGGGAGCCATGCTCCTCGTTTTAAAAATGATGTCTATGTGATAGGATGCAAGTAACACGCATTGTGGGAAGTAATTAAAACAATAGTGCAAACACTTAAAAAATAAATGCAAAATGTCCTGTGCGAGTGTTTTGTGGGTGAAACCGTTGAATAGAAATTACAATTAGGCAAAAAGTTTACCATTTTAGAAATCAATCAACTACCAAATGAAAAGTGACAAACAAGACTTGTGTAGTCAAAAAAATGAGGCTTACAGTTTCATTCAGCTGAATTTTCTTGGGAAATTTCGTGAGGCAACTTTAATGAAAGATCCACTTGTTAATGAAACTTGTGGACATTGAGGTGGTGAGATGGGATCTAGTCCCGGTCAGAATAAAATGAGTTTGGCTTAGTCTATACAAGTTGCAATTTATGAGTGTTTTATGTAAATCGGGAAAATTATTAAAAAAATCTTACATTAATAATACATCAATCGATTTAGTCATAGATATTTTAGTTGTGCCAATTTAATTTTTAACATTTTGACAATTTATTAACGTAATCATTCTAGCCAAATTTGCACTATAATTGTTAGCGTGAATGATGATGGTGGTGATACAGACAACCTTTGTAATTTTCTTTGGAAATTTTTGAATTTTTGAATTTTTTTCCCTTCCATTCCTTTCCTTTTTCTTTTCTTTCTTCAATTTACATAAAACATATGTGATTAAATAAAACACGTGTTGCGATAAAACACGTGTGATTATGAGTTATGACATTTTTCCAATGGATTATAAAAATAGAGGCAATTCGAACTTAAATACGAGGTTAGGCGTAAATTTTTCCTGAGTTCATACATTATGAAAAGTGTACCTTTTTCAAATCTTCTAGTGGGGCCAGACTTTATTCGGGCCCATCATGTGTAAAATGGTGAGAATCCACGACTCATGATGAACTAGGCCCATGAAGACTACAAAAGTAAGTCAAGAACTTATAGGTCAAAATGAAGGAAGCGATAACATAAAAAATCGAGGACATTGTAGCATGACTAGATTCCTGATTGCCATTACTTTAATGATTGAATTCAATAAGATTATAAAGTTGAATAGCTTTGCACTAACAATAACATAATTAGACCATTTGATGGGTGGAATTCAAAAGGATTTGAAAGAGTCAAAGGACTTCATGATCAAGGCCCTCCACATAATTAAGACATTCATTGGAAAAAGAAAAGAGAGAAGCGCACAAAAAGAAACTTTCAAGAAAACTAGGGCGGAAAAAAGATTAAGATGATGTTGATTTTGTTGCTTATCGCCTTTTCATATATTCCTGAGTGTTTTAGGAAGACCGGTTGAACAAAAAGAGGAAGGACCAAACTCATGGGTCGCCCTACTTTTGAAATGTGACGTTTCTAACAATAATTTCAAGGTAGAAATTTCTCATGGGATAGTGTGCATCCGTCCATATGTCTAGTAGCTATAAGGCTTGGCTGGTTGACCACGCTAGAAGAAGAAAGCCATTAACCATTTCTGTCTTTTGGTATTTCAATTTATAGCAATTGTTTTTTCTTTTTGCCACAAATACCGGTAAAGAAGAAAGTCATTGACCGTGGTCAAACCTCAATTATCTAGATCAATTCATGTAAAAAGAGATGATTTGGAATCTACTGCTCATTGCATTAACACTTGAGATTTTAACAAAAAATCTTCATGAAAAAAATGAACAGTACAAGTGTCATAATTTTTCACGTAATTTGAGTGTCTTAACAATTTTTTTTTGCAATAATTTGAGTGCTATAACTTTTGTGTGATGCTCATTTGAATGTCATATATATATATATATATATATATATATATATATATATATATATATATGTATGTATGTATATATTGATAACTTGAATGCCATAACTTTTAAAAAATGTTCACCTTAAGTTGAGGAAAAATTTTCAATTAGTCATAAACTTTTTGTACGGATGCCAATTCAGTTCAAAATTTTCCGATTTTGTCAAATTAGTCCTATACATTTGCGCAAAAATCCAATAGAGTTCTTATGGCCAATTTTCGTTGCAATGGCCAATGATGATTAGATTGCCACAGCACACCAGCAATTTTTGGTGAAAATTAATCAGGATCACTACCTCAGATTTTGACACAAAGATTTAAAATTAAATTGGCAAAATAAATAAGTTTAGGATTGAATTATTATTTGTACAATAAATTTAGAACTAATTGGGCATTTTGCCCCATGTGACATGCCACATTAGATTTCCCCAATAATGACTTTAATTGGGAGCCATGCTCCTCGTTTTAAAAATGATGTCTATGTGATAGGATCCAAGTAACACGCATTGTGCGAAGTAATTAAAACAATAGTGCAAACACTTAAAAAATAAATACAAAATGTCCTGTGCGAGTGTTTTGTGGGTGAAACCGTTGAATAGAAATTACAATTAGGCAAAAAAGTTTACCTTTTTAGAAATCAATCAACTGTCAAATGAAAAGTGACAAACATGACTTGTGTAATAAAAAAAATGAGGCTTACAGTTTCATTCAGCTGAATTTTCTTGGGAAATTTCGCGAGGCAACTTTAATGAAAGATCCACTTGTTAATCAAACTTGTGGAGATCGAGGTGGTGAGATAGGATCCAGTCCCGGTCAGAATAAAATGGGGATAAGTACACTTATGGTGCCATAAATTGTGTACGACGCTTACTTTGGTGCCAAAAGTTTCTATCGGATCATTAAGTGCCAAATCGGAGGAAAAACGCTCACTTTGGTGCCACCGGTGAAAGATTCCGGCCAAAATAATTACGTGGCTTTTTTCTTTTTTCTTTTAAAATCGACAAGGCCTTAAACGACGTCGTTTTGCCGTCCTACATGGATGGCCTCACAAAAATGACGCCGTTTAACTCATTGGGGATTGAAATTAGGGTTTCGACTTGGCCGTCGAGTGGCCATCATTGGGGTTGGGGTCGGGGTCAGGGTCGAAGCTGCGGCTGCCGAGTGGCCATCATCGAGGTCGGGGTCGGGGTCGAAGCTGTGGCCATCGAGTGGCCATCGTCGGGGTCGGGGTCGGGGTCGGGCCGCGGCCGTCGAGTGGCCATCGTCGCGGTCGGGTCGGGGGTCGGGGTCGGGCTGCGGCCGCCGAGTGGCCATCGTCGAGGTCGGGGTCGGGGTCGGGGTCGAGGTCGGAGCCGCTGCCGTTGAGTGGCCATCGTCGGGGTTGGGGTCGAGGTCAGGGTCGAAGCCGTGGTCGCCGAGCGCAAGGACCGTCAAGGACGGCGATAGCCGGAGATTAGGGTTTTGAATTGGGGGAGACACCAAACGGCGTCGTTTTGGTGTTAGGATGCTGACTGTGTTCTCCGGTGAGCCACATTAGCTTAAAAAATTAATAAAAAAGTGCCACGTCGGATTTCCGGCCAACTAGATCGGAGTTGGCACCAAAGTGAGCGTTTTTCAAATTTTTTGGCACTTAAGTGATCCGACGGAAACTTTTGGCACCAAAGTGAGTGCCGTACACAACTTATGGCACCATTAGTGTACTTATCCCGAATAAAATGAGTTTGGCTTAGTCTATACAAGTGGCAATTTATGAGTGTTTTATGTAAATCGGGAAAATTATTAAAAAAATCTTACATTAATAATACATCAATCGATTTAGTCATAGATATTTTAGTTGTGCCAATTTAATTTTTAACATTTTGATAATTTATTAATGTAATCATTCTAGCCAAATTTGGACTATAATTGTTAGCGTGAATGATGATGGTGGTGATACAGACAATCTTTGTAATTTTCTTTGGAAATTTTTGAATTTTTGAATTTTTTTTCCCTTCCATTCCTTTCCTTTTTCTTTTCTTTCTTCAATTTACATAAAACATATGTGAATAAATAAAACACATGTTGCGATAAAACACGTGTGATTATTAGTTATGACATTTTTCCAATGGATTATAAAAATAGAGGCAATTCGAACTCAAATCAAAGGTTAGGCCTAAATGTTTACTTGAGATCATACATTATGAAAAGTGTACCTTATTCAAATCTTCTAGTGGGGCCAGAATTTATTCGGGCCCATCATGTGTAAAATGGTGAGAATCCATGACTCATGATGAACTAGGCCCATGAAGACTACAAAAGTAAGTCAAGAACTTATAGGTCAAAACGAAGGAAGTGATAACTTAAAAAATTGAGGACATTGTAGCATGACTAGATTCCTGATTGTCATTATTTTAATGATTGAGTTCAATAAGATTATAAAGTTGAATAGCTTTGCACTAACAATAACATAATTAGACCATTGACGGGTGGAATTCAAAAGGATGTGAAAGAGTTAAAGGATTTCATTATCAAGGCCCTCCACATAATTAAGACATTCATTGGAAAAAGAAAAGAGAGAAGCGCACAAAAAGAAACTTTCGAGAAAACTAGGGCAAAAAAAAGATTAAGATGATGTTGATTTTGTTGCTTATCGCGTGTTCATACATTCTTGAGTGTTTTAGGAAAAGAAGACTGGTTGAACAAAAAGAGGAAGGACCAAACTCGTGGGTCGCCCTACTTTTGAAATGTGATGTCTCTAACAATAATTCCAAGGTAGAAATTTCTCATGGAATAGTGTGCATCCGTCCATATGTCTAGTAGCTATAAGGCTTGGCTCGTTGACCACACTTGAAGAAGAAAGCCATTAACCATTTCTGTCTTTTGGTATTTCAATTTTTAGCAATTTTTTTTTCCTTTTGCCACAAATACTGATAAAGAAGAAAGTCATTGATCGTGGTCAAACCTCAATTATCCAGATGAATTCATGTAAAAAGAGATTAATTAGAATCTACTGCTCATTGCATTAGCACTTGTGGTTTTAACAAAAAATCTTCATGAAAAAATGAACACTACAAGTGTCATAATTTTTCACGCAGCTTTCATTTGAGTGTCATAACATTTTTTTTTTCAATAATTTGAGTGCTATAGCTTTTTTGGTATGCACATTTGAATGTCATTTTTTTTTTTGATAACTTGAATACCATAACTTTTAAAAAAAGTTCACCTTAAGTTGAGGAAAATTTTTCAATTAGTCATAAACTTTTTGTGCGGATGCCAATTCAATTCAAAATTTTCCCATTTTGTCAAATTAGTCCTAAACATTTGCACAAAAATCCAATATAGTTCTTACGGCCAATTTTCGTTGGAATGGCCAATGATGCTTAGATCATCACGGCACACCAGCAATTTTCAGCGAAAATTGGTCAGGATGGCTACCTTAGAATTTGATGCAAAGATTTACAAGTAAATTGGCAAAATCGAAAAGTTTAGGATTGAATTAATATTTGTACAATAGATTTAGAACTAATTGGGCATTTTCCCCCAAGTGACATGCCACATTAGATTTCCCCAATAATGACTTTAATTGAGAGTCATGCTCCTCGTTTTAAAAATGATGTCTATGTGATAGGATGCAAGTAACAGGCATTGTGCGAAGTAATTAAAACAATAGTGCAAACACTTAAAAAATTAAAACAAAATGTCCTGTGCGAGTGTTTTGTGGGTGAAACCGTTGAATAGAAATTACAATTAGGCAAAAAAGTTTACCATTTTAGAAATCAATCAATTACCAAATGAAAAGTGACAAACATGACTTGTGTAATAAAAAAAAATGAGGCTTACAGTTTCATTCAGCTGAATTTTCTTGGGAAATTTCGTGAGGCAACTTTAATGAAAGATCCACTTGTTAATCAAACTTGTGGAGATTGAGGTGGTGAGATAGGATTGAGTCCCGGTCAGAATAAAATGAGTTTGGCTTAGTCTATAGCAATTTATGAGTGTTTCATGTAAATCGGGAAAATTATTAAAAAAATCTTACATTAATAATACAGCAATCAATTTAGTCATAGATATTTTAGTTGTGCCAATTTGATTTTTAACATTTTGATAATTTATTAACGTAATCATTCTAGCCAAATTTGGACTATAATTGTTAGCGTGAATGATGATGGTGGTGATATAGACAATCTTTGTAATTTTCTTTGGAAATTTTTGAATTTTTGAATTTTTTTCCCTTCCTTTCCTTTCCTTTTTCTTTTCTTTCTTCAATTTACATAAAACATATGTTGCAATAAAACACGTGTGATTATGAGTTATGACATTTTTCCAATGGATTATAAAAATAGAGGCAATTCGAATTGAAATAAGAGGTTAGGCCTAAATGTTTACCTGAGTTCATACATTATAAAAAGTGTATCTTTTTCAAATCTTCTAGTGGGACTAGACTTTATTCGGGCCCATCATGGGTTAAATGGTGAGAATCCACGACTCATGATGAACTAGGCCCATGAAGACTGCAAAAGTAAGTCAAGAACTTATAGGTCAAAATGAAGGAAGCGATAACTTAAAAAATTGAGGACATTGTAGCATGACTAGATTCCTAATTGTCATTACTTTAATGATTGAGTTCAATAAGATTATAAAGTTGAATAGCTTTGCACTAACAATAACATAATTAGACCATTTGACGAGTGGAATTCAAAAGGATGTGAAAAAGTTAAATGACTTCATGATCAAAGCCCTCCACATAATTAAGACATTCATTGGAAGAAGAAAAGAGAGAAGCGCACAAAAAGAAACTTTCAAGAAAACTAGGGCGAAAAAAAGATTAAGATGATGTTGATTTTGTTGCTTATCGCGTGTTCGTACATTCCTGAGTGTTTTAGGAAAAGAAGACTGGTTGAACAAAAAGAGGAAGGACCAAACTCATGGGTCGCCCTACTTTTGAAATGTGATGTCTCTAACAATAATTTCAAGCTAGAAATTTCGCAAAAAGAAAATAGATTTTTCTTGGGCGGAGAGAGAGATCCCCATTGAACCAGAGGATGAGAGGCTTGCGAGGAGCATCTGATTGAGCTTCAAAGAATCAGAGCCATTAATCATATTATGAAAATTATGAAAAAATCGCATGTGAATTTACATACTAATATTTGTATATTTTGAAAATTTGGAGCTTTACAAGTAACAAAGATGAAAGTGTGTCCATCGCAAAAATTAAACGAAGTGAAGAGGAAAAAATAGCTGGTTATTCAAGTGGTTTTAATTAAACTACGTGATTCTCGTATGGGCATAAGAATTGTTCATATATAGATACAATCATGGGAAAATATCCAAGAAATCACGTCTCTCAAAAATGTTCATCTTCCACTCAAATTGAGTCGCTGATGTTGTTGAAGGATGCGCCGGATCAACGTCCCTGACCCTCTACACTTCGTCTTCGAGATGCCCAAGACGTGATCTCGATTGCCAACCTAGCGTTCATGTGCTTGCAAGCCAACCCATGGCATCGACCGACTATGAGACAAGTCTCACACGAGCTTTGTGTTGAAGTCCCCATGGAAATGCCACTCTTTGCAGTCATGACGATTGCCTTTTGAATATCTTCTTAGTTCTCTCTAATCCCAACAATGTGATTTATGAATTTCATTGCAGAGCCAGATTTACTATGAGTGTTACCAGAACAATGCGATGTTTGTAGTTTGGAGTCGTGGCACCATAAATTATTATGGGAAGGCTTCATAGGAGAACTCATCTCACAATTAGGAAGCTGATGGATTTATGAGATGGGCTTAAGGCCCATCCGCTCAAATTGGGCCCAAAAGGCCCGGCCCACGGGAATAGGGCCCGTGGAGGGGGAAGGTATAAAAGGAAGGAGAGAGAGAGAGAAGACACCTCTTGGCATAACGAACATAACGTACGTTCCTTTCTCTCTCTTTTTCTCCCAAACGCTCAAGGCGATGCCGTATCCCTTTCAAGGCGAATTGACATCATCGGGGCCTGAATTTCTTCCTCTTCTTCAGCGTTGGTGTTTAATCTGTGGCTAACAAGGTACGCTCGAATCCGTGGTGTGCTTTACGATCGGTGATGCGTGTTTTCCCGGGCTTCGTCTTCCGCATTGATTTAGGGGTTCGATTCGGTGTCGAATCCGACTTTCGGGGATCCGTTATTCCCAACAGAAGCGAATTTGCAAAACACATTATATCAAATTTTCTTGCCTTCTTTGAACCGAAATGTAAAGAACGTGTAGCTTTTGTGGTGGAAGATATAATAATACTGGCACTCTGAGAACTTTTATTGATATGTAGTATCAAGCTTGAACTTTCAATTGGTTCAATTAAATCACTTTCGACTAATGTGCAATATCGTTTTAGAACCTTCAGTTGGTCCAATTAGACTCTTAATATATTTCCATATGTTTTTTGTCATCCTTCTATCAATGAATTTAAATGAAATATGGTAAGGACACCAATTTAATAAAGCTCATGTTTGATTGAGAAAATTACGAGGATTCGTGTGTGTCATGTTGAATTGAAATCGCAGAACCAGAATACACGTTCGTTTAATTTGTGCACTCACTCGGCCAACTTTTTCTTTTCTCAACACGAGGATGATGACTTTCAACTTTGATCATTTTCACTTGTCTTTTGCAAATTAAAGACCCAACTTTCGTCAATCCTAATCTTAATGAGGTTGCTCACATGCCACTGAAGTAAATTTGATTTTTCAATGAGTTTGCAACACAATTTTGAATTTAATCCAACCATGTGTTTGTTCTCATGCCCATCAATTGTTCGAATTTACCTTGTTAGAGTGGATTAACCCTTCCTTACAATACAACGTCGTGCTTTGGCATGCAATGTTTGCTTTATGAAAAGTGACATGGTCATGTTTTGGAGGAAATTGCACCGAAAATCTTCATCTTATGTACAAATTATAATCAAGTGTCAAAACTTTGAATTGCTACAATAAGGTCCTAGATAATGGAAAAGTGCAATAGAGTCATAAACCTCTTAGTTGGTGTAATCAAATCATTAACCTTTATTACAAAGTGAAATAGAGTCCTAAACCTACATCAAGAAGTGCAATTTAAGGTTGCATCTTAGGCTTTGAGTGCTATCTGAGCAAAAAGTTCGGCATTCTCCAAGGGAAAAGACTTAATTGCATGTTTTGCAAAGGTTTAAGATTTTGGTGCAATTTTTCTGTGTTGTCGGTGTAGAGGGATTTCTTCTAGGTGGTGATTTATTTTTAAAGTATTGCACTTGAAATACCTTAAGATGTTCATACAGATTGGCTAGGAAAAGAAGAGCGGGGATGATTTTACCAAATAAATTAATTTTCAACTCAAATATAGATCCTTGCGATTGAATTATAATTAAGCAGAGGGAATTTGCATGAAAAGTGAATATGTACATGGGATTCAAAACAGATTTTGAGGCTTGCATTGTCATTCAGCTGAATCTTTACAGTATATTATACAAGTCTACCTTTCAAGTTCTTCTTTTCTTTTAAATATTGTAAGCGTAAGAATTGGGCAAGAAGAAACTCACAAATCAATAGATGGTCTGCATCAATCCATGCGTTTGGAGATAAAGGGTGGCCCCTTCACCACACATGACAAAGACAGCCATTAACCATCTTTTTTGTCTTTTGGAATTTCTTTTCAGAGCTACTTTTTGCTTCCTTTTCCCTTTGCTACACAAATTAATAAAGAAAATAATAATCGACCGTTCGATTTTTACTTGCCACTTGGCATGTAACGTGCCAATGAGATATTAACTAACCACGGCTATTGTATGAGTAAGAATTGATTAAGAAGAAAATCACAAACCGATGAAAGCTGTGCATTTGAAGAGAATGGGTGGCCCCTTCACAACACATGATGAGGAAAACAAACATTAACCATCTCTTCCATCTTTTGGATTTCTTTTCCGAGTTACTTTTTGATCCCTTTTGCACACAAATTGATAAAGAAGATAAAAATTGACCGTTAGTTTTTTACTTGCCACTAGGGGCAAGTAATGTGCATCATGGGAGGTAATTGAAACAATAATTTGAACACTTAGAGAACAAATAAAAGAATTATCATGTGTGAAACCATTAAATGGAAATTGCAAGTAGTCAAATAGCTTAGTAAATTTAGAAATCAATCAATTACCAAATAAGCAATGACAAACATGATTTGTGTGCCATTCACTCAGCCAACTTTTTCTTTTCTTGGCACATGAGGATGATGACTTGAACTTTGGTCATTTCCACGGAACTTGCATGCTAAAATTTGTCTTTTGCATATTAAAGAGCCAACTCTGATCAATCCAAATCTTAATGAGGTTGCTCAAATGCCACCGAAGTAAATTTGATTTTTCAATGAGTTTGTAACACAATTTTGAATTTAATCCAACCATATGTTTGTTCTCATGCCCGTCAATTGTTCGAATTTGATACCTTGCGGATTAACCCTTCCTTTCAACATAGTGACATGCTTTGGCATGTGGTGTTTGCTTTATAAAAAATGCCATGGTCATGTTTTGGAGGAAATTGCACCGAAAATCTTCATCTTAGGTACGGACTGTACTCAAGTCTCACCTTTCAATTTCTGCAATAAGATCCTATGAAAATAAAAATAAAATTAAGCAAAATTGACTGTTGTTGGTGTAATCAAGTCATAGACCTTTACTACAAAGTGCAATAAAGTCCTAAACCTATATCAAGAAATGCAATTTAATTTTGCCGCATAGGCTTCGAGTTCTATGTGGGCAATTGTTGATTTTACTTTTGGAAAGGTTGATGACTTGATTGCGCCTAACAAATAATTACAACTTAATTGCATTATGTGGAAAGATTTAAGATTTTTGGTGCACTTTTGTTGTTAAGCTGGTGTTGAGGGATTTCTTCTAGGTGGTGGTTTATTTTTAAAGTATTGCACATGAAGTACCTTAAGATTTCTATACAGATTACCTAGGAAAAGAGAAGGGTGGATGATTTTATTAAATAAGTTCATTTTTAACTCACATATAGCTCATTGCGGTTGAATTATAAATAAGCAAAGAAAATCTACTAGAAAAGTGAAGATGTACGTGGGACTCCCAAACAGATTTTTGAGGCTTATAGTATCATTCAGCTGAATTTTTCTGGGAAATTACATGAGTCTAACTCCAATAAAACCTCCACTTGTCAATCAAACTTGCTGACCATTAAGAGTTTCATCAGTATATTTATTTTCTTTTTCAGCGCACATGATAAAAGATAGCCAGTAATCACCTTTTCTATCTTTTGGAGTTTGTTTTCCAAGAAACTTTTTGCTTCTTTTTCCCTTTGCCACACAGATTGATCAACAAGAAAATAATTGTCCATTAATTCTTTACTCGCCTCGTAACGTACGTCGTGGAAAGTAATTGAAACAATAGTGCTAACACTTAAAGAAAAAACAAATAAAAAATTATTTGTGGAACCATTGACTATAAATTACAAGTAGTCAAAAAGTTTATTGTTTTAGAGATCAACCAACTACGAAAATAGCGGTGAAAAAAATGACTTGTGTAGTCAAAAAGTTATATAATTAATAATGGGCTATGTAAATTGTCGTTTAGTGAATTCATTGTTGTTGCCATCGATATAAATATAGTTATATGTCTAAAATTGTGAAATAAATCATCTATGAGATGATTCAATAGTTTCTAAGATTTTACTATTAGATTGAAATGGAATAGATCTAAGTTTCAACTGAAAGGTGGCAATTTTTCATTTATCAAGCTAGTGGTGAAGAACCGAGAGGCACAGTTTTTAGGTTCTTCTTTTCTTTTAAATATTGTAAGAGTAAGAATTGGGCAAGAAGAAAGTAATTATCCATCTTTTTTATCTTTCGGAGTTTTTTTTTTTTCCCTAAAGCAACTTTTTACTTTTTTCTTCTTTTTGCCCATCATGTGTAACACAAAGAGGGTCCATGACACATGAGGAACTAAGCCCTTAAAGATTGAAAAAGTAAGTCAAGAACTTGTCCATTGAAAAAAAGGGAAAAAAAGGAAATTATCGTTAAAAAAATGGAGGATGTTGAAGCACAATGACTCCTTTCAATTGGATCCAAGATCATAAAATTGAATAGCTTTGCACTAACAATAACATAATCAAACCATTTGTAAGGGTGGAATTGAAAAGAAGGTGAACAAGTGAGCGTCTTCATGGTTAGGGCCCTCGATACGACTAAGACAAATTTTGATTGGAAGAGAGAGAAGCACACAAAAAGAGAGTTCCGTGAAATTTGGGGAAGACTTGATGTAGCAACGAGAGAGGATGACCCGCACTACTTAAGAAGAGAAAGCCCCATTAAGCTAAAGGACAAGAGGCTTGCAAGGAGTATCTGTTGGAGCTTCAAAGGACCCTATGACATCCCAGATTTTCAGTTTTGTTTTCAATTAAATAAATCAAGCATTTCATTGACGCGCCTGTAGTGTTATTCTCAGAGCTAATCACTCATGAGATAACTAGATCATCTAGGGAAGCCATTATGATATTTCAATGCAATAGACCTAAGAATTCAACTAGGATTCAACTACTCGACTGTGCTCATCTGCAGATATCATTACAACATAGATATAATTCAATTAGAAATCAGAGATAGGTCGATTTAACTGAGATATGTGGCTAATCGTGGGTGATTTCACTAAATTGCAAAATTCTCGTCGATCAGCACTAAATTGATTTTTCTATCGTTTTGGTACCCTATGTTCGTAACTGAATCCTCGAGATTTTCACGACAACCAAGAATTGCAAATGTGTCGAATAGGTTCATTGTGGCTCAAAGAAAATTGACCACGGGTCATTTACACTAAAAAATTTCTGAAAGCTACCGGGTAGCCTAAGTCACACTAAAAACACGTCAAAGTGAAATTAACCACGAATTTGAATCCGATTTCAGAAATTGAAAGTTCTGTTATGTCACGAGTCATTTTAGAAACGTCAACTCAATGTCTGAAGATTTTTCTATAAACCGAGAATTTTTGGAAAAAAAAATCGTTCTAAGGCTGTTTTTGTCTAGAAAAAATCAGGGACCGTTTTTTATTACTCAACTGGGAAGCAAGTGGGATCAATTGGTGAGAAAAAAAATACCGATTTGATCATTGAAGTGTTGGTTGATTTTATGGAGGTCAAATTGAATGGATTTAAGAAGTTTTTGATGTCCAATTGGAACAAAATCATGGAAAATTCGTAGCACCCCTTGGACCCAACATTTTGGACCTCCTCAAGCTTCTAGAAAGGGGTTTTTGGTCTTGGAAATTGGTTGGCTGGCCAGCTGGGGTGAGGACCAGTCAAAAAGGGGGGGGACATGAAGATAAGAAGAGGCAAAAGAAGGTCCCACCAGCAGCAACTTGTCTCCTTTCCCTCCTTAGCCACCGTTGACACTCTCTTCCCCTCACTCTGTTTGCTGCTTGACGTCTAGCAAGTCAGAGGAGCTGCTAAAGCAACCAGTAGCCCAGCCGAACTGTCGCTCGCTGTCGATCAACCTCGCCGTATCCCTCCATGTGTCGCACGTGTTCCCGTCGCCCAGCCATCACCAACCACCCTTGCTCATGTGTCCAGGAGGTTGTCTAGCCTTCTCAGGCCACCGTCGGCCACCATTCTACCGCCTGGAGGTTCTGCCGTGGTCGCTTGCTGCCATCACCAACCACCTCTCACCATTCCCTATTCAGCTAGCCACCGATGCTACCTCTTCAGCCGCCGACCAACACCAAACAGAATCGGAGACTAGCGGGTTTCCAACAAGGGTTTGGCCCATTTTGAAGGCGTTCCTAGCAGCGAAAGCTAGGCCCGCTTTGGAGAAGAACGTCCCCCCTTGAGTCGCCAATCATCGATCAAGTGAGTTTAACTCACTAATTCTCGCTTAGTAGGTTAATTATGCTTAGGGGTTGATTAGTTTAGGCTAAGATGGATTAGGTGGTTAGATTAGACTAGATTAGTGAATTTAAATTAGTTACTGATGCATGTTAGGTGGTTAGTTAGTGCAATTATGGCATAGATAAGCTCTAGTATTTAACTAGACTGATTCAGAAATTTTTCAGATCTGTCTTAGCTTTCAATTAGGCTTTGTCGAGCCTAAGTTGTATTTTTGGCATTATTTAATTAATTTTTGTAATTAATTATTTTCCGGAAATTTGACCGAGATAGTCGGTGACTGGAATTTTGTGCTGATTGCAGTGGTACTCTCTATTTATATATTTGAGTACATGTTTGTGCAAATTGATTGTGATTGGCGTTTGAGGGTATTTAATTTAAAAAAAATGAACAAAGAATTACCGAGCATCGGTCTATAGCGCCAAAAATCTTTTTTTGGACTTTTGAAAATAGTAGGAGGTTCAAAAGTAAAAACCTTGTATTTTGGCTAAGGCTAGCTGTGTACCCATACACGTGTATTTTTATCGGATAAATTGATTGAATGATTGGAACTTTATACTATAACGGCTCGATGGTTCTATATATGCCATCTTGGAGAAAGAATGTTATACTATATTAGCTCGATGACTCTATGTCATCTTGAGAAGGAATAATATGCATATCAGCTCGATGACTCTATATGTCATCTTGAGAAGGAATAGTATATATATAAGCTCGATGACTCTATATGTCATCTTGAGAAGGAATAATAGGTATATCGGCTCGATGGCTTTGTATGTCATCTGGAGAATGAATAATATACTATTTATTTACCTTTGGGGCAAGCTACTATCTCTCATCACCTAGAGTGAGGGGTCCTAGATTTTGATCGGACGCATAGATAGTATTGAGTGGGCCAACTAAGAAATGGTCGTGATGACATGTAATCGACTAGGTCGATTGATTGATGATTCGATCGGATTTGATTAGGTGTTATGATTGTCAGTATTTATTATTTGAACTGACTTGTAGGAAGGAACTGAGGCAAAGGTAAGTCATTTGACACCTGTTTGTACTTAGGCAGCCCTTATGGCATATTTTCTTCCTAATCGGGTCTTAAGAGGTAGAACTCGCTGAAACATAGTCTCACCCCATTGTGGGATAACATTTTCAAGGCCCTAGGTGGTGATCATGGAGAACCAGAAGTCTCGGAGTTGGGAAGGTGAAGGGAAGCAGAATCGGCAAACCTGTCAGACCAGATAGTCATAGGACAGTTCCTTTTTGTTAGGCCGATATTTTTGGTAAACTGCCTAGTCTTGTATATAAACCCGTTTGGTTATAAAAGAGTTTGTTTTGGTTTGAAATTTTTTTTACTGTTCTACTTTCCTATCTCATTGTTTTATTATCTACGGATTTATATCTACTTCCACATGCATATATTAAAATGAATGGGTCGGCGATGCGTCCTGAAATATCGCTATTATATTGACCAAGCGGGGATGGGCACAGGCTCGGAGGATCGGGATGTGACATCCTAGTTTAGTGGTATTAGAGCGTGGTCGCTAGAAATTGGAGTGATAAGGTGCGATGGATATGGGATAATAAGTAGGAAGGCCTTTAAATTCATGACCGGTGCATGTCGGTGATAATTGTGTGGCAGAATTGTTTGTTGTGTGTGGATCGCTCATCTTCTAATCTGGTGTGGATTTGGAAAACGGGTTTCAGTAAAAAGATTGAACCATAAGCGAGCAAGAGCAAAGAACTCCTAGTAAGAGGACCGTGAGGCCTATATCTTGGGGTAGGACGCCAACCAGAGTTGGTACCCGAGGAGACTGAGGTAGGGCGCTAGCTTGTGCTAGTGCCAGTGGAGTAGCACCCCCTCCCGTTGGTGCTGGGGTAGCAACCCTTGGTGATCCCATAATAGACAGGATCATGTAGTTGTTAGAAGTTATGAGGGACTTGATTGGGCAGTAGGCCCAGAATCAAGCCGCTGCTCAAGCCATCGCTACTGCTGCTGTTGCTAGGGGTGTGCAAAATACCTGGGAACCGCCCGGACCGCTTGGAACCGAACCGGAACCGCCTGGAATCGGCGGTTCTTGAGGGAACCGGTTCGGTTCTCGGTTCCAATTTATGGGAACCGGTGGGTACCGGTCCGGTTCCCGGTTCCATGGGTGGATCCGCCCGCCCGCTCACCCGGACCGGACCGGAACCTTTTTAATATTTAAAAAAAAAATTAGTAAAAGAAACCCTAGATCTCATCTCACTCCCTTCTAGGGGTGTGTAAAATACCTGGGAACCACCTGGACCGTATTTGTAAATTCGCTGCGTTTACTTCTCCCGCCGTCTGCATCTCCACGTACTTAAATTTGGTTTTTCTTTCTTTGGCTTGCTTTGATGTCACGTAGTCATTCTATGTTGAAAACCAAAATGGTTTTGCGTCAAGATCGGTTCCATGGATCCACCCGAGGATCGGACTGGACCGGCAGTCTGGTTCCCGTATGGATCCATGCAACAAACGGGTGGATCCCGGTTCCAATTTTTTGGAACCGGTCCTTAGTGGGCGGTTCCCGGTTCTAGGTCAGGAACCGCCCGCCCGGACCATGCACACCCCTAACTGTTGCCGTCGCTGCTGAGGCCGCCCTTACTGCCACACCTGTCGATGCACCTGTTGTCGCCACTACTGAAGTTCCACTCGGAAATGTAGCCGTTGGAAGGCCGATTCATAAGTTAGTGGAACAATTTTTGAAGCTAAACCCGCCAAGGTTCATTGGTGAAGGAGATTCGCGGAAGTTGCGTCGCTCTGGATCCAAGGCCTCGAGAAGGCGTTTACACTTCTGATGTGCAATGAATAGGAGAAGGTGGTATTGGTTGTGTACCAACTTCAAGGCAATACAGACATTTGGTGGAGAGCCACCAAGGATATAATATTCCCTGAATGTGTGGTCCCAGTGTGGGACGCCTTCCTCAGAGCGTTTAACGATCAGTATTTTTCGGGTACTGCCTGAGGGCAAAAGATTGAGGAGTTTCAATGTCTTCGCCAAGGGAGTGACTGTTGACCAGTATGGGGTCAAATGTGCGGAGCTTTCTTAGTATGCTCCGAGGTTGATCGAGGACCCAGAAGAAAAAGCCCGAAGGTTCAGGAACGGTTTTCGTTCCGAACTAAAACAAAATCTGTTGCCATTGGATTTGAAAGATTATCGAGAAGTCTACCGCCGAGCTCAAATGATAAAAAGATGATTGAACAAGCAAGCTGCCTTGTCTGGATCAAGGTTTAATTCTCACAAAGATGCAATTCATCATGGAAAGAAGCCCATGATTAGAGGTAGATTTCAGATCCCGCCCAATAGGAAGGGTGGAGTTGGCAAGTTAGGATCGAGCATGAATGATTTGTGTCGCTTTTGTGGAAGGCAACATGGTTCGAACTCATGCCCTTGAAGAATGGTCACTTATTATGAGTGTGGCCAGCAAGGTCACATGACCAGAGATTGTCCTAGGAGGCCAAGGGGATAACCGCAATTATCGCCGCCACCACAGATTGGATAGATCAGAGGGTATGCGCCTCAGAATGCACCACAAGGATGACAGCTTAGACCCCTAGTTTAAGGCACGATGTATGCCATCACTCAAGGTCAGGCAGAGGCTACGCCTGACATGATTATAGGTACAATTTCATTGAACAACCATCATGCTTATGCTTTATTTGACCTAGGAGCAACACATTCCTTATTTGCCGAGTAATATGTTAAGTTGGTAGGAATAAATCATAAATTGCTAGAGTCTGTTGTTAGCATATCTACACCGTTGAAGGATAAGGTGTTATCTACTTTAGGTTGTTCTGATTGCAAGTTAGAGATTGGTGAGCGAGGGGGGAAAATAGACTTATCAGTTCTAGCCATGTATGACTTTGATTTGATTATTGGCATGAACTGGCTCACCAAGCAACGAGCTAAAATGGACTGTTATCGCAAGTCAATTCAGTTTAACCTGTTAAAGAGCGAGAGCTTTGAGTTTGTAGGGAACCGAGGAGAACCCTCGATTTCCCTAATCTCGTCGTAAGAGGCAACCTGTTTGTTAGACGGGGGTTGTCAATGTTACTTGGTGCCAAAGGAATTGCCAGGATTATCGCTAGAGAGAGAAATTGAATTCGTGATTGAGTTAGCCCCCGAAACAGAGCCAATCTCTAAGACTCCTTACTGGATGATGATATCAGAGTTGAAAGAACTGAAGGTGCAGATGCGGGAATTGTTGGATAAGGGATTCATATGTCCCAGTGCATCACCTTGGGGAGCACTAGTTCTCTTTGTAAAGAAGAAAGATGGTTCGTTATGTTTGTGCATCGACTATCGACAACTCAATCAGGTGATGATCAAGAACAAGTATCCATTGCCGAGAATTGATGACTTGTTTGATCAGTTACAAGGAGCGTCAATATTTTCGAAAATCGACTTCAGGGCAGGATATCATCAGCTGAGGATCAGGAAAGAGGATGTACCGAAGTTAGCATTTCGTACTCGGTATGGTCATTATGAGTTTACTGTAATGCCGTTTGGGTTGACGAATGCTCCAGTTGCTTTCATGGATTTGATGAATTGAGTATTCAAGGAATATCTAGATCAGTTCATGATCGTGTTCATCGATGATATTCTAGTGTATTCGAGAAGTGCTAAGGAGCACGAGGATCATTTGAGATTAGTGCTCCAGACTTTAAGGATTCATCAGCTATATGCTAAGTTTAGCAAATGCAAGTTTTGGCTGACTCGAGTTGCATTTTTAGGCCACGTGATTTCAGGAGAAGGAATCTCTATGGACCTGAGCAAGATTGAAGCCATTATCAACTGGCCGAGACCGACTACCGTGACAGAGATCCGAAGCTTTTTGGGTTTGACAAGTTACTATAGACGGTTTGTGAGGGATTTTCAACTTTGGCATCGCCTTTGACAAGACTCTTGAAGAAAGATGAAAAGTTTGTGTGGACAGACAAGTGCGAGTGTAGTTTTCAAGAACTGAAGCAAAAGCTGAATATCGCACCTGTGCTGACGATTCCATCTGGTCCTGGAGGGTATGAGATTTATAGTGATGTGTCGTTCAGAGGACTGAGTTGCGTGTTGATGCAATATGGTAAAGTTGTTGCATATGCCTCCCGTTAGTTGAGACCTCATGAACTGAACTACCCGATGCATGACTTAGAACTCGCAGTTATCATATTCGCGTTGAAGATTTAGAGACATTACTTATGTGGAGAAAGATTTCAGATCTTCACGGACCATCAGAGTCTCAAGTACCTATTCTCTCAAAAGGAATTGAATATGAGATAGAGGCGATGGATGGAACTTTTAAAGGATTACGATTGTGATATTTTATATCACACATGAAAGGCGAACAAGGTCGCCGATGCTTTGAGCCGAAAGTCTTCAATGGCCCACTTGTTGGTTAATGAGTGGAATCTAATCAAGCGAGCTCGAGATTCGATGTTCAAATTTGAGGTAGGCCACCTTTCTCATCTTATGGCCACCCTCAGAATTGAATCGGATGTCCAGATCAAAATCAAGTTACTTCAATCGACAGACCCAGATTTTCAGAAAATTTTACAAGAGGATATCGAAGAGAGGAAAGTTGATTTCCAGGTTTCTGATGATGGAATGTTAAAGTTCTGATGAAGTTTAGTTGTACCTAATGATGTGCAGCTTAGAGAGGATATTTTATCAGAAGCTCATCGTAGTAGTTACAGCATTCATCCCGGAAGTACCAAGATGTATTAGAATCTGCATCAACATTATTAGTGGTTGGATATGAAGGCAGACATTATCAGACATGTTGCCAAGTGTTTGACATGTCGGCAGGTTAAAGCTCAGCATTACAAGCCGGGAGTACTTTTGCAACCTCTTGAGATCCCAGAGTGGAAGTGGGAGCATATCACGATGAACTTCGTGACCGGATTACCAAGGAGTTAGAGAGGAAACGATTCTATTTGGGTAATAGTCGACAAGTTAACGAAGTCAACTTACTTTATTGCAGTGCGGAAGGATCTTGACATGGATAGACACATTGATTTATATGTGCGCTAGATAGTTCGACTACATGGAGTGCCGGTTAGGATAACTTCAGATCGAGACCCAAGATTCATCGCCGCTTTTTGGAAGAGCTTGCAGGGTGCTTTAGGTACAAAGTTGTAGTACAGTACGGCATATCATTCTCAGATGGATGGTCAGTCTGAGAGGACAATTCAGACCCTTTAAGATATGCTACGAGCTTGCGTACTGGACTTTAAGAGAAGTTGTGAAGAACAACTTCATCTCGTGAAATTTGCCTACAATAACAGTTATCAGCAGAGCATCCAGATGGCTCTATTTGAAGCGTTGTATGGCAGAGCATGTAGAACACTGGTATGTTGGGATGAAGTTGGGGAAAGAAAGATTAAAGGCCCATAGTTGGTTCAGTAATCAGTGAATGCCGTGGCAGTGATCAGAAACAGATTAAAGACCGCTCAAAGTCGTCAGAAAAGTTATGCAAATAAGTGTCGAAGGTTTTTGGAATTTCAAGTTGGTGATCACGTTTTTCTAAAGGTGTCACCAATGAAGGAAACTTCGAGCTTTGGCAAGAAAGGAAAACTGAGTCCGAGGTACGTAGGTCCATTTGAGATTCTTGAGAGTTGGGACTCTAGTGTATCGTATTGCGTTGCCACCGAGATTGGCGCAAGTACATGATGTCTTTCACGTGTTAATTTTAAGGAAGTATGAGCCTGACTCGACCCACGTGCTTAATTTCAAGGAATTGGACGTGGATGACTAAGTGTCATACGTTGAAAGCCCAGTTTAGATAATGGACATAAAAGAGCAAGTTCTGCGTACAAAGACCATCTCGATGGTCAAAGTGGTCTAACAACACCACGGTACTGAAGGAGCAACCTGGGAGACTGAAGAATCGATGAGACGTTTGTACCCCCACCTTTTTGTTTAAGTATTGTAAGGTTTAAATTTCGAGGAGGAAATTTTTATAAGAGGGAAAAAGTTGTGACATTCTAGATTTTCAGTTCTGTTTCAATTAAATAAATTAGGCATTTCATTAAGGCGTCTGTAGTGTTATTTTCAGAGTTGATCACTCATGAGATAACTAGACAATCTAAGGAAGTCATTAAGAGATTTCAATGCAATAGACTTGAGAATTCAACTAGGATTTGATTACTCGACCGTGCTCATCTGCAGAGATCATTACGACACAGATATAAGTCGATTGGAAATCAGAGACAGGTCGATTCGACTGAGATGTGTTGATGATTTCATTAAATTGCAAAATTCTCGTCGATCGATGCTAGACTGATTTTTCTATCATTTTGGTACCCTGTATCTGTAATTGAATCATCGAGATTTTCATGACAATCGAGAGTTGTCAATGTGTTGAATAAGTTCATTGTGGCTTGAAGAAAATCGACCACGGGTTATTTGCATTAAAAAATTTCTAAAAGCTACCGAATAACCTAGGTCACGCTAAAATGCCCCAGAGTGAAATTAACCAGAAATTTGAATCCAATTTCAGAAATTGAAAGTTCTGTCATGTCACGAGTCATTTTAGGAACATCGACTCAGTTTCCGAAGATTTTTCTGCAAATCGAGATTTTTTGGAAACAAAAGTCGTCCTAGGGCCGTTTTTGTCCAAAAAAAAGTCAATGATCATTTTTGATCGCACAACTGGGAAGCAAGTGGGATCAATTGGTGAGGAAGAATACCAATTTGATCATTGAGGTGTTGGTTGATTTTATGGAGGCCAAATTGAATGGATTTAAGAAGCTTTTGATGTCCAATTGGAACAAAATCATGGGAAATTCGTAGCACCCCTTGGACCCAACATTTTAGACCTCTTCAAGCTTCTAGAAAGGGGTTTTTGGTCTTGGAAATTGGCTGGTTGGCTAGCTGGGGTGAGGATCAATCAAAAAGCAGGGGACATGAAGATAAGCAGAGGCAAAAGAAGGTCCCACTAGCAGCAACTTGTCTCCTCTCCCTCCTCAGTCACCGTCGACACCCTTTCTCCCTCCCTCCGTTTGCTGCTCGACGTCCAGCAAGTCAGAGGAGCTGCCAGAGCAACCAGCAACCCAACCGGACCGCCGCTCACTGCCGAATAGCCCCGTCGCGCCCCTCCGTGTGCTACACACGTTCCCGTTGCCCAACCATCTCCAGCTGCCCTTGCTTGTGTGTCCAAGAGGTTGTTTAGCCTTCTCAAGCCACCGTTGGCCACCATTCCACCGCCTAGAGGTTCTGTCGAGGCCGCTTGCTGCCATCGCGAACCACCTCTCGCCATTCCCCATTCAGTTGGCCACCAGTGCTACCTCTTCAGCCCCGACCAGCACCAAATAAAACCAGAGACCAGTGGGTTTCCAGCAAGGGTTTGGCCCATTTTAAAGGCGTTCCCAGCCCTGAAAGCTAGGCTTGCTTTGGAGAAGAACGTCCCCCGTCGAGTCCCCGTTGATTTGAACCGAGCCGATTGTCGATCAAGTGAGTTTAACTCACTAATCTTTTCTTAATATGTTAATTATGCTTAGAGGTTGATTAGTTTAAGCTAAGACAGATTAGGTGATTAGATTAGACTAGATTAATGAATTTAAATTAGTTACTGATGCATATTAGGTGGTTAGTTAGTGCAATTAAGGCTTAGACAAGCTCTAGTATTTAACTAGAGTGATTCAGAAATTTTTCGGATCCGTCTCGCTTCCAATTAGGCTTTTTCAAGCCTAAGTTGTATTTTTGGCATTATTTAATTAATTTTTGTAATCATTTAATTAATTAATTATTTTTTGGAAATTAGACTGGGATAGTCGATGACGAATTTCGTGCTAATTGCAGTAGTACTCTCTGTTTATTTATTTGAGTACTTGTTTGTGCAAATTGATTGTGATTGACATTTGTGGGTATTTAATTTCAAAAAGGAACACATTTGGTAATTAATTGGAGAATTACCGAGCTTCGGTCTATAGCGCCAAAAATCTATTTTGAGACTTCTGAAAATAGCGGGAGGTTCAAAAGTGAAAACCTTGTATTTTGACTAAGGTCGGCCGTGTATCCACACACGTGTATTTTTTTTTTTTTTTTTCGGGTATGATAAAAATGATAAATTGATTGGATGATCGGAATTTTATACTATAACTGCTCGATGGTTCTATAGATGCCATCTTGGAGAAAGAACGTTCTACTATATTAGTTCGACGACTCTATATGCCAACTTGAAAAGGAATAATATGCATATCAGCTCGATGACTCTATATGTCATATTGAGAAAGAATAATATGCATATTAGCTCAATAATTATATATGTCATCTTGAGAAGGAATGGTATACATATAAACTCGATGACTCTATATGTCATCTTAAGAAGAAATAATAGGTATATAAGCTCGATGGCTCTGTATGTCATCTGGAGAAGGAACAGTATACTATTTATTTGCCTTTGGGGTAAGCTACTATCTATCTATCACCTAGAGTGAGGGGTCTTGGATTTTGATCGGACACATAGATAGTATTGAGTGGGCCGACCAAGAAATGGTTGTGATGACATGTAATCGACTAGGTTAATTGATCAATGATTCGATTGGATTTGATTAGGTGTTATGATTGTCAGTATTTATTATTTGAACTGACTTATGGGAAGGAACTAAGGCAAAGGTAAGTCCTCTGACGCCTATTTGTATTTAGGCAGCCCTTATGGCATATTTTTTTCCTAATCAGATCTTAGGGGGTAGAACTCGTTGAGATATAGTCTCACCCCGTTGTGGGATAATTTCAAGTCCCTAGGTGGTGGTCGTGGAGAACAGGAAGTCCCGGAGTTGGGAAGGTGAAGGGAAGCAGAATCGGCAAACCTGTCAGACTAGATAGTCATAAGACAGTTCCTTTTTGTTAGGCCGATATTTTTGGTAAACTACCTAGTCTTGTATATAAACCCGTTTGGTTATAAAAGGGTTTGTTTTGGTTTGAAATTTTTTTACCGCTCTACTTTCCCATCCCATTGTTTTATTATTTAGGGATTTATATCTACTTCTGCATGCGTATATTTAAATGAATGGGTCGGCGATGTGTCCTAGGACATCGCTATTATATCAACCAAGCAAGGATGGGCACAGGCTCGGAGGATCGGGACGTGACAAATCCGTACATTAACCATATCGTGAAAATGATGAAGATATTGCAAATGAATTTACAAATCAATATTAATATTTGTTGTAAATATTTCAAAAAACTTGGGCTAAGAAAAGGGGAAAGTGCATCCATCGTGAAATTTAGATGAAGCAAATGTCTGTTCAAGTGATTTTAATTAAACTAAATGAACCTTGTATAGACCTTACAATAATAACTAGATTTAGATTCAAGCCATTGGGTTAAATGATTACACTCGTATCGAGTAAGTTTTGGATTATGTGAGTACTAACATAATAAGATCTGTTTACTTGGTATGTCCATTAAGTTAATCAAAAGCGTTCTCAATCTTTTATGGAAACAATAGAGATGAAGCTGATCTCAAATTACCACTTTTTCTTGATCATGGCTATTCTTCATCCCAAGGCAAAATCAAGTGTGAAATGTTATGAACTCAATTTCCTAATTTCCCAAAATTATACCCTAATCTCCAAAACCCCAAATTTCGCATTTACACTAAGCTGATCCTATCAAGTTAGGTTGGGAAAACACCCTCCTCTCTCTAACCTGCTATATGGTCAAGATAGTGCACAATCCTCAGCCTAGATTGCTACAACCTATCCGACCTTACCAAGAAACCACTGAACTCGAAAAAACCCGCCTCCTCTTAGCAGCGCAAACGCCCTTGCACTTAAAACTTTTCAAATGTTCATGTGCTCTTGTTTTGCTCCTATTTTTTTTTTTTTTATCTCCTTCAGTTTGTTGCTTAGGTTTCATTTTTTGTATCACACTATCTCCTACCATTAATGAAGTCGATATTCTCATGCTAACATTTCTTATTTACTTTGATTAATTACAAAAAAGGGGGAGTTGCTTGATGTAAAAAAAATGTATCAAAATGTGAAGATTTTATGTTTGACAGTTGTCGCAACTAAAGTTGTTGTACTGCAAACATGCTGATAATTTGGTAAAGATCTTATCATGATGTTTTGCTTAGAAATTACTGATGTTTGAAATTGAGTTGCTCGCCAAGACATGGGGAGCATATGAGTACATCATCAAGCCAGGGGGAGCAACCAACTGTTATCTTTTGATTCCTAAAAATTAAATGATAATGCACTATGGGAAGAAGATCTTTTGCACAATCATATTCTATCCTACTAAAGATCATCTAGATATATATATCCAAAATTTTACAACGAAACATCATAAGGATATCCTACTTTTAGTTTATGCAAATCATCCCAAACAAGTCTTATTATTCTTTCACATCTACGGGACAGTTTTGTCATAATAACAAATGGGGAGATTGTTGGAGAAAACATCTCCAAGAGATTTTGATGATGCTCAAACTGTTCTTAGTATTTTATGTACTATGTTATGTGCTGATGTTTGGACCAAAGGACCAAGAAATATCCACGGTGTGATCCATCGAAAAGATGTAGTCCTACTTTAGTAAACAGCACCAAACGACCAAAAGATCAGGTACTGATGATGTTTATATCCGAATGTAAAGATCAAGTTGATGGTGATGTAACAATCAAGTACATCAGTTGATGTTTGTTGGGTCAACTAAAGAACCGTTGAAAAATCTGGATTCACATAGCAACAAAATCAGAATAAGGCTTGCAGCAGAATATCTAAAGTGTCTAATAGGTCAATCAGAGACTACAATGAGAAGACAGCAACAATTGCTATTTTTGGTTAGTTTTTAGGAGTCCCAAAAAAGAAATTGTACAAGCAATATATTCTTGAATAGCAGCTCAATGGAAACTCTCCAACGATCATCTATTTCTCTAAATCAACCTCAACGGATAGTTTGAGGAAGAGTATAAAAGAGAATGCATTAAGGAACCAAGAAAGTGTGCCACATAAAAGATTAAGTAGCTTATGTACTGTTGTTTTTAGCTAAAAAACTTTCTATCTTACCATTCTAATTATCGTGCTATCTAAACAATTGTACAAGTGTGAGAGTAGCAACTGAATCTAGATACTGTGCTTTGTCATGTAAAGGATTAGTGCTAGTCAATTGTAACCTTTCAAGCAGATTGTCAATGGAATGCAGTTCGTCTCAAGGCTATTAGTCTGAACAGTAGACATAGGCTTTCTTGTAGAGCCGAACCACTATAATTCTCTATAATCCACTGTTTCACATCTATTGACATATATTGGCTTACAGTTAGTTAGTGTTCTCATGAACATTAGGTCAAGGTGATCTTCACTCAGTAACAACTGATTTCTGCATAAAATTATGAAAGTTTGAAAACAACTTATTCATCCCCCTCTAGATTGTATTGTTAGCCTTAACATCATGAACAGATTTTGGCACAACAACTCTCCAAAATAGAGCACAAATGAAGATAATGAAATTACTAGGTCAATGGATGACGATGAAGCTATAGTTTGTGACCACCTCGAGGTTAGAAGCTTCAGTTATCACTTCCTGTTGGAATCAAAGTGAACGAATGGACTGCGAGTGCGATTCCATCACTACGAAACTCTCGGTCACACAATAGAGTAAAGCAAAGCACTTCTTATGCCTCTAGTCTAGGTGGTCAGGTTCCCATCTTAGAACTGGGAATTGAACTGCTCATCACCAGTTCCATTGAATCAGATCAACGGCCTTGGAAATCACCTAGTTTTGTTTGGTCCAGCCAGTTCCCATGGCACAAGCCTAATAAATGGCGGTCCCCTTCAATGCACTTGATGAAAGAAAGATCATTTTTAACCATTTTTAAAAATATATTATTAGTATTATCATTTAACGTCTTTCTTTCATGTGGTATCCTAATCTCTCCTTTCGCATGAAACATTTATGAGATAAATATGAGATAGTCATTGGGTAATCACGAATTTTTCAAATCTTTATACATTATGGGGTTTTATACAAACATTAAAACAAAACACATATGCTCATAGGCTCATGAGTGTTTTAAGGGGTGAACACAAAAAGAGGAAGGCCCACACTGGCAAAAGGGAATTCAAGATTATAGAAGAACATCATATAGAAAATGATATAAATGGTCAATGAATATTAGTTTAATGTGCACTATTGTCTTTGAACTTCTAATTTGTTTGATGTAATTCTTGAACTTTGATCAAATATTCAATGTAGTCTCTAAACTTTTAAATATTTTCATATAAATTAGGGACTATATTGAATATTTACTAATAGTTCGATGATCAAATTGAACAAATTAACAGTCTACAGACGACATTTAATATTGAGCCAAAGTTCAAGAACCTTAATATACAAATTTAAAAGTTTAGGGATGATATAACATATTAAATCAAAGTTTAGGGACCATTCGTACTATTATCCCAACATTATATGGCATTTGCTGTAAATAACTGTGCAAGATCAGGATCTTTAAAAATGATATCGAGCTCGAACCAATAAAAGAGTATTATTGACTATATTATGAAGATTGTACCAAAAAAACAATTGTATCTGAATTCATGAATCGACATTTGTATATTGTGAAGATTTCGAAGTAGTTAAAAAAAGGCCAAAGTGGTTATGCCTATGTGACTAATTTAATAGATCTAAATATGAAGAGATTAATTAAGGGATTTTGTTGGTGCTCAGTAATTTCTGGCTCCTCGAGTACTAATGAAACCTTATTCATTCATTTGTTCCGTCGATGAAGATAATGAACAAGGCAAAATCAGGAAATCCCACGCTTTCGCTTTCCCCGTCAAATTTCTATTTCGTTGGTCAAAAAGAAAAATATTTATAATCCACTAACTTAAACCCTAATCCCCAAAAATCTCTAAGCTAAACCGTAAACCCAAATTCCCGAATTAAATTAAATCGATCCAATAAATCAAGTCACGTGGATTCAGTTGAAAATGCCGGTTCGAGTCATAGCTGTCATCAGGGACTCGAACTCCGGCGAGTCGATGAGAACCGTTCGGAGTGCGGGGGGGGGTTTGACGTGGCAAACGCGATTGAAGGTTGCCAGAAATGGATTAGGTGGAGAATCTCTAGCGACGTTCTGGTAGGATTGCAGGGAGAGACCGCGACGATGATGCAGAACAGAGAGAAGTAGAGAGCATCGGAATGTCAAGCGAATTAGGAGAGATGATTAGGGCACAGTCGCCTCTGGAGAGGCCAAGGTGGGAGCGTAGAGAGGAGGCCAAAGGTCGGCGGATGCGCTCTCGATGGCGACGTGCCGGGAAGTGGCGGCATCAACGAGAGCAACGGTGGTTGCTAGTGGAGGATGAGAGGCGAGGTGACAGAAAATTTAGTCAGTGACAGAGACAAAAATGCCCTGGTCAGTGACGCAAATACCAGGCAGGCGACATGCCGTGATCGCCGTTCAGCGAAGATCTATGCTACTAGTGACGCGATGATCAAGGACGAACAAACACCACTCTGGAGATATTTCGAGAGAAAAGCCGGATTTTTTTCCCTTTTCCATGAAGACTTGAAAGAGTAAATCAAATGTTATTTCGCAAAAAATGAATGATATTTTCTTAAAAATGATCTTAGTTAATAGAAAATATTATCATTATCAACTACGATTTATGTTTAAATATTTTCGTGGACGCTGAAAATATTTTTGTTCAATTTTTTATAAATTTTTTTATTCAAATTATTTAATTTTTGTGAACAAACAGAATCCGAATCTTTATCATTATGTACTGTTATTTCATTATCTCCCACGGCCCCCGCTAAACTGATTGGAATAAGGACAAGTTTTATCTTATCATGAACATGAAAAAGCTTTCTTCACGAAAGGTCCCATTCATCGGAAAACGCCGTATAGCTGTAATATGCAAAGCGTCAATTGAGAATTCCAGGATGTTCTTCCATCTATAAATATGTCATCAACCTTGTTAACAACAACATGTAGACCTGAACCATCTCACCTCCCAAAGACCAAACATCCCCAAAAATCATGGTTTCTTCCTTATTGCTGTCCAGCCAGCCTATTTTAATGGTCGGCTTCCTCTTCTTGCTCCTCTTAGTCGACACCACTCCATTTCACGGAGCAAGCGATCTTGCTTCCTCCACTTCCTTTTTCACCATTAACATGACCGAGTGTAAGGATGAAGTAGAGGCTCTCCTGAATTGGAAATCTACTCTTGACAACCATAGCCAGTCTCTCCTCTCTTCATGGCACGGCAACAACCCTTGTGGCTTTAGTGGTGTCACTTGTGATGACTCCAAAGTGGTCAACAATCTAAATCTTTCCAATCTTGGTTTGAGAGGAACTCTAGATGGTCTTGACTTCTCATGCTTAACCAATTTGGTTAGCTTTGAACTTTCCTACAACTCAATCTATGGCTCCATTCCCTCAAGTATCGGTAACCTTTCCAAACTCAACTATCTTGATCTTTGCTCTAATGAACTATCCGGGAACATTCCTCCAAGTATAGGTATGCTAAAGAGTCTTCAATATCTTTACCTAACTAGAAACAACTTGAGTGGACGCATTCCTCAGGAGATTGGGCAGTTGGATTCTCTTTTGCTACTTAGTCTTTCTCAAAATCAGCTTTCTGGGCCCATTCCTGCATCGCTTGGAAAATTGGGCAATTTAACTACATTAGGCATTCGGAGCACTCACATTTTCGGTTCCATTCCGAGAGACATTTGTGACTTGAGGAATTTAGAATATCTTTATTTATATGGAAATAAATTGTCAAGATGCATTCCTTGGGAAATAGGGAGGCTTACTTCTCTTGTAGAATTAGAAATATCCATTAATAGTCCAACCGGTCCAATCCCTACATCAATTGGCGACCTACCCAATCTAACTATATTTAACCTTAGTGACAACAAGTTCTTTGGCTCCTTGCCTTCTGAATTTAATAACTTAACACATTTGATATATTTGAATCTATATGAGAATGAGCTAGAGGGGGAACTTCCAAAAGATGTATGCCTTGGGGGATTATTGCAATATTTAGGCGTCCATAATAATCATTTCATAGGTCTTATACCAAAAAGTTTGAGGAATTGTACTTCATTATTTAGAGTAAGGCTAGAAGGAAACCAACTTACTGGAAACATAATTGAAGCTTTTGGAATATATCTGCATCTAAATTATATGGACTTAAGCCACAATCATTTGCACGGCAAACTTTCATGGAAATGGGAGCATAATCGTAATTTGACAAGCTTCAAGATATCAAACAACAATATTTATGGTGAGATACCTCCAACATTTGGAAGGATGGCTCAATTACAGCAACTAGACCTTTCTTCGAATAATCTAAGTGGAGAGATTCCGGGGGAAATGGGGAACCTATTGATGTTGTTAGAACTCGATCTAAGCAACAATGGAATCACAGGAAATGTCCCGACTGAGATTGGACTTTTATCCCACTTGCTACATCTAAACTTGGCATCAGTCAATTTAAGTGGATCGATTCCGGCTCAACTAGGCTCATGCATGAGCTTGTTGAGTTTAAATTTGAGCATAAACAAATTCCAGAGAAGCATTCCTCCTCAGATTGGCAACACACAAGTACTCGAGGTTCTTGATTTGAGTTATAATAATTTGTCTGGAAATATCCCAGGAGAGTTTGCAGAATTGAGAAACTTGCATGTTCTAAATATCTCCCACAATAGCGTGTTTGGTTCCATTCCCCTTACTTTTTGTGGTATGCTGGCCTTGACTTCTATTGATGTGTCCTACAATTACCTGGAAGGTCCTCTCCCAAATATCAAGGCTTTCAATGAGGCTCCACTTGAGGCAATACAGCATAACAAAGGGCTCTGTGGAATTGTTTTGGGCTTACCGAAATGCAATTCTATTGGGAGTAAGAAATGCAATCGATGTCTTGGAGCTAGAATCATAGTTATCCTCATTCTCTCGATCTTGGGGTTTGTTCTTCTCTCTTGCACCTTGATCATTTTTATAATCATCAGTCATCGTCGAAGAAGGATTATCAGGAGAGACAATGATGAACGGGCAAATGATTTGGATTTCATGCATATTTTGAGTTATGATGGCAAAGTTTTCTATGACCAAATTGTTAAGGCCACGGAAGGATTTGACTCCAAGTATTATGTGGGTGAGGGAGCATATGGAATTGTTTATAAAGCCGAGATATCAAAAGGTCAAACGGTTGCTATCAAAAAAATTTCTCCATCCCAAGAAGACAATGAGATTATTGATTTGATATCATTTGAAAGGGAAATTCAAGCCTTAATAAACTTACGCCATCGCAACATTGTGAAATTTTATGGATTCTGCTCTCATGTCAAACAATGTTTTTTGGTGTATGAGTACTTGGAAAGAGGAAGATGATGAAAGAGTAATAGAATTTCAATGGGACGAGAGGGTAAATGTAGTCCGAGGAGTTGTGGATGCATTGTCCTACATGCATCATGAATGTTCACCTCCATTGATTCATCGAGACTTGACTAGTAACAACATTCTATTGGATCGTGATTATGAGTCTCATGTTTCTGATTTTGGCACTGCAAGGATGTTGAGGCCAGATTCATCAAATTGGACTATTATTGCTGGCACCATTGGGTATATCGCTCCAGGTACATCATAATCTTTTTTCGATTTTTAATGAGCATTTAGTTACGGGTATCCCTTCTATAATTGAACTTTCACTAGGTTCTTTGTGTATTTAATCTTCTTATGGAAATTAGTTTACTAATTTAGAGATTTCGAGTTTAGTGTCGTTCATAAAGCTTTCCGATTTCCCCAAAAAAGATGAATGAAGATAAGGAAAAACATTATAATTGATCCATTTTAAGGATATGAAGGTCATGTTAAGTAATATAATAATTTTTTTATTTTTAAATTTAAAGAAAATTAATATTCTTTAAATAATTTGATATTCGCTCTATTTTCATTTTCTATTAAAAAATTCATTTTTAAATATTAAAAAAATGAATAAAAATTAATACCTTTGACAAAAAAAGAGAGTTCACATTACTTAATGATGCTTGTACTTTAAGCGTCGGTCAAAATCATTTGAACCTCGTCAAGAATAAACTCCCCTACTCAAATCAGTTTTGTAAGCGTAGACTGAGTAGAAATTTGTTCTTGTAGTCGTCACCTCATGACAAGCAATGCTGTCAACTTGAATACAGCATGTGATCAAACTTATAAGAAGATAAGATTTCTCCATTTGCAGAGTTGGCTTATTCTACAATTCCTACGGAAAAGTGCGATGTGTATAGTTTTGGAGTTGTTGCACTAGAGACAATCATGGGAAAGCATCCAGCAAATCATGTCTTTGGGGAATGTTCATCATATGCCCAGATTGAGTCTTCAATGATGTTGAAGGATGTGCTAGATTAACGTCTCTCGACTTCTAGACTTAGTCGTCGAGATGCACAAGACGTGATTTTGATTGCCAAGCTAGCATTTGCGTGCCTGCAAGCCGATCCACGGCTGCGACCGAGCATGGGACAAGTCTCACGTGAGCTTCACTTTCAAGTACCCTTGGAAACGCCGCTCTCTACAGTTAGCTTAGAGCAACTTCGCAATCTCAATGTCGGGGAATTTGGAGCATTCACAGGAGATGGTAAGGTTTAAATTTACTTTTTCATGTGTTATTTTGTTTGGTTCATTATAATGATGACGATCGCCTTTAATATCTTCTTAGTTCTCACTTATCCCAACCATGTGATTTATGATTTTCACTACAGAGCCGGCTTCTCTTTGAACATTACGGGAATAGTGCCGTGTTTATTGTTTGGAATCGTGGCACCATAAATAATGATGGGAAGGCTTCCGGGGAGATCTCATTTCGCAATTATTTCTGAATGTTTGCAGCCCAATCAAGAAGTAAATCTGCAAAGTGTATTAGATCAACGTCTATTTCCCTATTTTAATTGAGATATAAAGAACATGTATTCTGCTTTTAGAAAAGATAATGATACTAGTTATCTGTGAAATTTTATCAAAGTGCTATGTCATACTTGATTTCTCATTTAGTTCAATTTAATCAATTTTGACTGATATGCAATACCATCCCAGAAATTTGAATTGGTTCAATTCCATACGACAATTGGATCTACCTTATTTTCGGATTCAATCAACATAAGTTGATCATTCAAATTGACGGAGTCATTAAACTAGGAAAACTGGACATATTCCATATTTCTTACACAAAGTCCATTCTCACTTCTTTGAATCATTCTAAATTGACGATTACTTGAGGCCATTTAATCCTAAAACCGTGTGGATCTTTACCATTTTCATTGTTTCAGCATCAATTCTCTTGGGCCCCGCGCTCATTATCGCCACCATTGCCTCTGCATGTTCATTTCACGAAGGTGACTACATATTTCGTAACTCCTCGTCGTTGGAGATGTGCCACTTACACAATTTCCAAACGAGCTTATTTGGGTCTTACATTTGATAAAATTTAATTTCTATCTCATTCAATTACGTATTTGGGCAGTTATCATCATACCCACGTATAACCTCAAATAAACGTCGACGTGCCACTACGTGTTAGAATTTCGGATATTCACTTGCATAGTATATAAAAGCATACAAGACAGAAAACAACCCATCTATATTTATACCGAAAACTTGTAAGGGCCCTAGCATTTTCCCATCAAATAAAGATACGTGTTTACGAAATAAACCTCTTTGCATTTTCACATATTTGACCAGCGCCAACATGAAAATTAAATTACGTAGTTAATTGACTTGCATAATCGGACTTCTCCACACTTAAATTCCACGTCAACAGCTATTGTCAATTGGTATTAGTAGTTTGTGAACTTTTATCGATGTGTCATGCCATACTTGAATTTCCAATTTGTCCTTTTATATCATTTTTGATTGATGTGCAATGTCTTTTGAGAACTTTCAATTAATTCAATTAGATCCCTAATATATTTTAACATATATAAGACAGAAGCTGCTGCCGCGCCAGTCCACAAACGAAGCAGCATCGTTCGTCCGTGTCTTCTCGTTCAGCCCAACGTTTGGCCCATCCTTCGGCAGCAATTCAGCCCAAGATTTTAACAGTTTGGTCCAGCTCCTTGAAGTCAGCCTAGTCCAACGAAGCCCAGCCCTATTCAGCAACAAATCTCAGTTGGGCTAAGATTTGTTGGGCCCATTCTAGGCCTGGCCAAAGTGTCCACCGACGTCGCTGAAAATTCGGATTTCGACCGCCGTCGCAGTGTTCCAGTCTTCGCTTTGCACAAGTGAGTTTTGCTCACTAATGCTTTCTTAGTTTGCTAATGATGCTTAAAGGTTGATTAGATTTATTTAAGTGTAATTAGGTGGTTCGATTAGAGTAGATTAGTGATTATTAGATAATTGTGATGCATGTTAGGCAATTGGATTGTGCAATTAGCAAGTAGAGACGTACTACTATTTATTGAATGCATCTCGGGATTTTTCCCGACCCTTATCGGGCTTCAATTAGGCATTACGGGCCTAAATTGGATTTTTAGTATTTAATTATTAATTTTCGAAATTAATTTAATTATTTATTTATTTTTCGAAAATTAGTTAGTGATAGCCGACGACTGGAATTTTATGCTGATTGTCGTGGCGCAGTCCGTTTATTTAATTGAGCTTTATTTTGTGTTGAATTGAATTATTTGTGAAAGTGGGGATTATTCTTTAATTGGATAATCGTTGGTTATTAATTGAAAAATAACCGGGCATCGGTTGATAATGTCAAAAATATTTGAGTGGACTACAAAAATGTGGGAGTTACGGAAAGGAAAATATTATATTTTGGCTAAGATCAACTGTGTGTCCACACGCGATATTTTATCGGGTATGATAAACGATGAGAAGAAATACTGTGTGACGTGGCTCAGCGATTATTACATCGCTTTGATGTATAGGACACCTTAGAGAATGCATGTAATTATGGAATATGTGTATCACCTAAAAAAGCATGTGACTCGGCTGTTAGTACATTACCATGGCAAAAACGGCGCCTGAAAGAGAATGAGCGTGGCTCGATGATTTGGTATATCGCCTTAGAGAATGCACATGGCTTGGTAATAAGTACATCGCCTTGGTGAATAAGTCACCTTAGAGAATGCATGGGGCTCAGTGATTAGTGTGTCGCTTTGGTGATATGGCACCTTAGAGAATGCATGTGACTCGATGATTAAGTACATCGCCTTGGTGATTGGGTACCTTAGAGAATACACGTGATTCGGTGACTAAGTATATTATATTGGAAATTGTATAGTATGGTTGGGAGTGACCAAGAGATGATCCGACTGACATGTAATCGACTAAATCGATTTGATCGATGTTTTGATCCGTGATATTATGATTAAGTGCCTATTTGAATTGTGCTAATTTGCAAGTGGAATCTGAGGCCAAGGTAAGTGCTCTGACCCGTGTGTGCATAGGTAGCCCGGATAGCGTATTAGTTTACTAATCGAGTCTTAGGGGGTAGAACTCGCTGAGATGTGGTCTCAATGGTTATTGTATTAACATTTCAAGACCTTGATGAGGAGCCTGAGGAGGAGAACCTTAATATGAAACTTGAGGAGGAGGAAGATTTTGAAGAAGAAGATGATCAAGAGAAGGATCTTGAGTACGATTCGAATGAGAACTGAGATCTCATCCCGTTTTGTGTGAATCTTGTGTTCTTGTAGATAGATGTGAGATTGAACCTTTGTGAATAGTATGGTATGGGTTGTGCTATGTATAAAAGTAAGGTTGTGAGTTTCATTATAAAAAATTATGGCCCTGTTTTTCTATTCCATTGTTTTACTGTCTAGGGATTTATAATTGCTTCCGCATGTGCTTATGAAAAGAAAATGGTCGACAATACGTAGTCATGGGATATCGCATTTAAAATCGACCAAGATAAGGAATGTGTGCGTACCTGAGGATCGGGGCGTGACATTTTGTACTATAATTCTGTAAGCAGAAAGTAAAAACATAAGGGAAATTTAGTTTTTGAAAAGTCAAAATCAAAGAAAAGAAAATTAACTAGAAATATATGGTAAAAGGTCATAAATAATTAAGAGTGGGAGTAGCTAAAACCCTCATCTCCTTTATTTATTTATTTTTATGACCTAGGAACCGCCGTACAGCTGGTAACCGGCGACATAAACCCGGGGCGACCCTAGTGTAGGGACCCACCTCCCACAGCGCTGCACTTAAGTCACGCAAATTGAGCGCATGGGGAATCGAACCCCCCCTAAGCGGGATGGGGACGTCCGCCCGAGCCAGCATGCCCACAGCGAGGTGGGTCTCATTTCCTCTACTTTTATAGATCAGAGAATGCAAGAATTATTGTTGTAGTCTTTAGTGGCGTTTGGACTTCTTCGAAAGAGGGTAATGAAAGAAAGAAGTACCAACTTAATGCCAATGTAGGATGACAGGATTTGGCTCAGAGATTACCCATCTTTAATTCCAGGGTTTCTTTGATTTTCTTCTTTTTTTTTTTTTGGTCGATCATATTCTGCACTTATTCTACTCTCACTGCTTTTGTCATGCCTTCTTGCAAAGCGTGAGAATTGAAACTCACACTTGAAACTAGAGCGTCCACACCCCAGTCCTCCTTGAGAAGGTAAGGATTCAAACCTCCTCACCTCCTCCTTCCTGTATGGGAATAATGGCTACTGGAGCAAACTCCAATGGTTGGGTTTCTTTGAATTCGAAAGGTGTCACTCAGTAGGTTTCCATACCAATACTCAATCCAATTAAGTTCATTTTTATGTAAGAGTTGAAGCCCCAAGAGAGAATTGGAAAGTTTTTTAATAGGAGATCAAAGTTGTTTTCCCTAGAGGGAGGAAATTTGTCTGCCTGATTTTGTCAATTTAGAGTTCAAGTTTGAATTCCATAGATAATAGGGAACTTGTTGTTTACAATGATGGACAAATCAAATTAAGGAAGAGTCAAAACTTGCCTTGGGAAGGAAACAATAGCTAAAAACAGCTACTAATACCTCATAGGCTAAGGAGGCGTTTGCCTTGGTATCGTGTTCATACAGTCATATTAAATGGTGTCGGCTGTTCGCTTTTTATCTATATAATGCATACAACTTTGGTTGCTTGTTGGGCTGGTTCAATGGCTCTATATGAATTAGCAGTGAAGAGCCATGAGACCAAATTACTAGGGATGCCTATGCCCATAAAAAATCGCGGAACCACCCATTAATAGTGATGGAACTATGCATAGTTTCAAAACTAAGCTAATTGTCACTGAAGCTATTTTAAATAAAGATGAATGTCGGGAATAACAGATTCCCTAAATCGATTCGATACTAAATCGAACCCTGAAATGAATGTGGAAGACGAGTCCAAGAATCACATGTATCACCGATCAAAGATACACCACGAAATCGAACGTACCTTGTTTTCCACATATTAAACACCAATGTTGAAGTTCGAGGAAGAATCCTGATCTCGTTCTACCGAGAAGTTCTTCCTTGTTCTACCGAGAAGCATACTGTTGCTATAAGGGAAAAAAAAAAAACGTTGTTTTGGGAGCGTAGCATCTTATGCTTCTTGGAGGGAGAGAGAGACTAAAATAACATACGTACTCTAAAGGGTACATTCCCTTTTTTCTTTTTCTCTCTTACGTCTTCTTCAAAAGACATATCTCTCCAACGTAAAATGTTTCCTCCAAAAGGACACAACCCCTCGTATAAGAAACAACGCAACATTTCACATCGCAACCGTTCCTCCATGGGCCCTTATCTTGCGGGCCAAGCTTTTAGGCCCAACATGGGCGGATGGGCCCACTTAGGCTCATCATCACATATAAAAAAACCCATCATCTCCCACTCGCACATGGTGGACCAAACATGATCCCCTTTACCTCTTTGCAACATTTATACCGGTGAATAATCCGTGTGACCAGCATACTTTGAGAGCTCGTTATTATACATCTGTTAAGAATATATAGCAACTCATAATGGGCATTACATTCTGAGTAAATTTAGTATGCAGTAACTTAGATCGATTGATCACATTTATATCTCTCTCTTGATCTCTTTTTTTAAACAATGATATATTGTATTCGCAATTATGATTATCCCAAAAACAATCATAATTGGTCGACCAATGAATACAAAAACTAGAATGTAATTCTCCAAATTCGATCTTCCTCTTTTTTTTCAAACTCTCAATTTCAATTCAGCTTGCTTTTCTAAAAATGTCTCATTAGATCGAATTTATTCATGATCATTAGCAACATTTTAAGATAGCAAATACTAAATAGAAATTTTGAGAATAAGTAAAAGTCATGAGGGTACTAAATTGAGGAACTCTTTTCATTAAGAGTCTCACATGACATAAAAGTTGAGATCAAACTATTGCCACTCTTATTGGTCATCTCATGCATATGTAGTATGAAATATGTATTACGGTATTTAACTCATTTCCCATGAAGCGTATGTCTACACTTTTAATACCGTACAGATGATAGTTCTGACATACCCAATATCTAACTTGAGTTCACATATCTATTTATACACAGAATTCATCAGAACTTACATTTAGCATCACAAACAGATAAAGTAAAATATGTGAGTTATTTTACTTTCGAACAAAGTAAATATTATGTCATCATCTTAACACTTAGTTAATGCGACATATTTATTTTAAGCTTGAGTTCTCAATTATCACATAGATAATAAGTTTAAAAACCGTCTCATCTTTATTTATCAATAGTAAATAGAGACGATTACCTGTGTAAGTGGGCTAATATTTTATCTGTCTGACATACTTTCTCAATTTAACATAATGCACTGAGCATTAAGATGCATAAACGTCAAACAAAGATTCATAGGCATTAATAATGAAAAACACAAATTCATTAAATGTGAACACCTCAAGGAAATTACAATATTCAGTACATCAGCCTCAACGCAGTCCTAGAGATTTTACATGACCACAAAATACATTTCTAGGTATTGGCTTTGTCATAGGATCTACTACCATTTTATATGTAGATATGTACTGTAAGTTCACATATTTTCGTGCAATCATATTCTTGACAAAATTATACTTGGTATCTATATGTTTGATCTTGTCATGATATTTTGGATCTTTAGTATATGTTATAGCTGCTTGGCTATTATAGTTAACCAATAATGGATTTGCAATATACCCAATAACACCTAAATGATCCAAAAATCTCTTAAGCCAAACACCTTCTTGTACTATTGCTGATAATGCCACGAGCTCAGCTTCCATCGGTTTGCTTCTTACTACTCCAAAATATGGCGTCATTGTTCAGTGAGAAAGCAAAGCCAGAGGTAGATTTCCTTTCATCTAAATCTCCTCCCCAATCAGCATCTGAATAGCCTTCAAGTCGCAGATCATTTCCTTGAAAATTCAGCTTGTAATCAGTAGTTCCCTTCAAATACCTTAGTATTAACGGCCTTCCAATGTGCTTGACCTGGATTGGGTTGGTATCTACTCACCATTCCAACTACAAAACATATGTCGGGTTTTGTACACAGCATAACGTACATTAAACATCCCACAGCACTAGCATAAGGAACATGTTTCATCTGTTCCTTTTCTTGTGGAGTCTTTAGACACAGTTTATGGCTCAATTTTTCACCTTTTGCAATAGGAGTATCTATGGGTTTACAATATTGCATACGAAATCGTTCAAGAACCTTATTTATGTATATTTCTTTGCGAAAGAGATAATAATCTCTTCGAACAATCTCTTGAAATCTTAACTCCAAGAATATACGTAGTCTCACCCATATCTTTCATCTCAAAGTTGGAAGATAACTAATTCTTCACAGTATTAACAAACTCTATATTGTTTCCGGCAATTAGTATATCATCAACATATAATGATATGATCACAAATTGATCTTTGGATCTTTTGATATATACACAATGATCCTCATCTATCATTGTAAAATAATATGCTATTATGGTATTATGAAAACATATATACCATTGTCTCAATGACTGCTTAAGGCTATATATCGATCTCAAAAGTCAACATACCTTTCCTTCTTGGCCTTCCATAATGAAACCAGTAGGTTGTTCCATATATATTTCTTCCTCTAATTCTCCATTGAGGAAAGCAGTCTTTACATCCATTTGATGTAACTCAAGATCTATACTAGCCACTACTGTCAGAATAATGCAAATCGAGGTAAATCTCACTACAGGAGAAAATGTTTCCTCATAATCAATTCATTCATATTGATTATATCCCTTTACCACAAGGTGAGTCTTATGTCTTTCTTTCAAACCATCAGCTTTACGCTTTATTTGAGAACCCACTTGTTCCCAATAGCTTTGCGTCCTTTTGGAATTTTAATCAGTTCTCAAATATAGTTTGACTTTATTGACTCCATCTCCTCTTCCATTGCGTGCATCCATTTTTCCTTACTAGGGCAATTTAAAGCCTCATTAACATTTCTTGGCTCATCTTTATCTCGTGGAGCAACCATAAAAGTTTTCCATTCAATGTCAAAGCGTCAATGGGGAATACTCTTGCGACTTGTTTGTCGTATGGGAGATTGTACACTTTGCACATCATTCCCCATTATACTCCCACTCGGATTAGATAATAACGATATCATTTCATCATGCGGTTGTAATTGAAAGTGAGTTGAATTAAATTCATCACTTCTCATGTTACTCCCACTTAAACGAACTCTACTAAATTCATTATCTTGATCTAAAGTTTCAAATAGGGAGTAATCCTCACATATTTTGCCATTCTTAAGAAATTCATTCTCTAAAAATGTAACATTTCGTTATTCGAATTTAGTTATACTTTCACTTTCCTGCTCATCTATAAACATCTACCCTTTCGAGTGTTCAGAGTATCTTATGAAAATACTCTTCTTTTCTCCAGGACCAAATTTTCTAAACTTGTGAGAAGGCTCATGAGTATAGGCAGTACAACCCCATGGCTTAAGAAAACTTAAGTCCAATTTTCTACCTGTCCATAACTCATATGGAGTGAAAATAACTGATTTGGAAGGCACTCGGTTAAGTATATAGGCAGCAGTTAATAACGCATCACTCCAAAAAGTAATAGGTAAATTAGCATGCGCCATCATTGATCTAACCATTTCCAGTAGAATTCTGTTCCTTCTCTCCGCAACACCATTTTGTTGAGAATCATATGGGATAAACAATTGTCTTTCTTTTTTTTTTGGTAAAGGTAAGATATATATTAAGAAAAGCCAAATGTACAAAAGATCTCGACACCAATAACTTGCACTCCAAATGTAGTAACAAAAGAAGTGGAAGGGTGACGAGATACAAAAGCCGCAGAGGCGGCACAACTACAACAATAAGGCCAAACTAAGCACGGCTAGGTCGACCAGCTAACAAGCAGAGACAAAAGCAAAAGAGGAGGCCATCGTCTGATCAAGGACCTACGGGTCCCCATTGAAAATAATCGGGTCTAGACTCCAACTTCTCTGCAGCCTTCTATTTCTAAAATTGTCTTCGACGTTCCTGAAGGTGATAGCCTTGTCCCGAACCACTTTAAAGAGGTGGTTCTTAATGGCCGGAATAGAGAGAGGCTGGTCTCTGAAGATGATGTCATTCCTATTTTTTCAAATGATATGACACAACGCGCCAAATGAAAATCAGGCTATGCATTTATAGAAATCTCTCCCCATCAAATAGGTAGTTGCCCATCTGAAATTCTCCCCCCAACCTCTGTTGCGCCGGGGTAAATTGCATCGGACGCCCAAAAGAAAGCAACGCTAGCCGTGACACAAATGAGGTCAAAAACAAGTGGTCAAGAGAGTCGGGCACATTCTTGCAAAACGCACAGCAGCATTTCCAATAATACCATAGGCCAAAAGGAGGTCCCGGGTTGGAAGCCTACGTTTGGCCATGAGCCAAAGATTGAGTTGATATCGAGGCACTATGGCGTTGTCCCATACAAAGGAGTACCAGTGGACCCGCGTCCTCTTCTTCCTGATGAAGTTCCATGCCGATGCCATAGTGAATTGGCCTGAAGAGCTTTCTCGCCAACAGCAACGATCCGGGTCATTCGTCAGGGTTGGAAGAGGTTGCCCCCATGATTGAAGCACCAACCTTATAGCTTGGCCAGCATCTGAGAAGAGGTCAGCAACACAAGCTTGTCTAGATAGCCCTGAGCTATAGATAAGAGAGTCTGAAAAGAGCAGGTTCAAGGGCCCTCTAGGGTGCCAGTTGTCAAACCACAGAGAGGTTGTTTGGCCATTGCCAATTTTCCAGTAGAAGGCCATCCTGAATTTCCTTCTTAGGGTCAACAAGCTCTTCCAGGCCCAGGATCCAAAAGTTGGCTTCCTAGCCACCCAAAAATTCTTGTTTTTTAAGAACGTGGAGTGGACCCATCTACACCATAGCGCTTCCTTGTCGGAGAACAAGATCCAAATATGCTTTAGCATGGAGGCTTTATTGCAATCTTGGAGTCTCCTAACACCTAGCCCTCCTTCATCCTTTGGAAGGCAAACGTCATCCCAGGCTACCTTAGCACCACCCCCGCCAGGTCTGACCTTTCCATAGGAATTGTCTAAAAATTTTCTCTATCTTGTTCCATCACAAATGAAGGTAAAACAAAGACACTAGCCCGGAGGCTTGTATAGCATGAAGAACCGACGATAAGCCGGGAAGCCGACCAGCAATAGAGAGGAAGCGATGGGTCCAAGACTGAACCCTAGCAGTGATGCGATTGACCAAGGTACAACAGTCTGCTTTATTGATTCTCGAAGTGATAATGGGAACCCCTAGGTACCGAACTGGCAGGCTTCCTTCTCGAAATCCCAACTCCAATAGAATATCATTCCTTAGGGAGGGGTTGCCACCCGCCAAGAAAATTTCACTCTTGCACGCGTTAGGACGAAGGCCACTCCAAGAGGAAAATATATTTAGAGCTTCCTTAAGGAGAGTCGCCGTAGGAAGGTGCGCCTCACAAAAAAGGAAGACATCATCTGCAAAGAAGAGATGTGAAAGACCCTCTGCCTTGCACCTCCAGAAGAATTTGAAATCAGGCCTCGAGGATTGCTTAAGAATGATCCCTGAGAGCACTTCCATGACCATAGTGAAGAGGTAAGGAGAGATGGGATCACCTTGGCGAAGACCTCGACCGCTTGCAAAAAAACCCGTGGAGCTCTCCATTCAAAGCAATCGAGAATTTAGGAGTGCGAACACACGTCATAATTAGGCTAGTGACAGAGTGAGGGAAGCCAAATGCCAGCATCACATTCTCAAGGAAGCCCCAATCCACAGTATCATATGCTTTCCTGAAGTCCACCTTTATCGCACATTTAGGAAGATAAGGCTGAAGGTGGAAGCTAGAGAATAGCTCCTGAGCCAATAATATATTGTCCCTAATTCGTCTACCTTTTATAAAAGCAGTCTGAAAAGGGCCTATCGTGTTCTTCAAAGCTAGGGCCACCCGATTAGCTAGCACCTTTGTAATACAATTGTAGATAGTGTTGCAGCAGGCGATAGGCCTATAATCCTCCACAGAAGTAGCGTTGAGCACTTTCGAAACCATTACCAAGATGGTATTGTTAACCTCCCTCAAGAGTTTTCCGGAATTGAAGAAATCCAACACTGCAGTCGTTACTAAAGGACCTACCGTGTCCCAGTTTTCTTTGAAAAACTCCGCTATGAAGCCATCTGGCCCAGGAGCCTTTCCCTTAGGCAAAGAGAAGATAGTGTTCCGGATCTCCATCTCTGTAACTGGTTGAGCTAGAAGAGCAGCCTGATCAAACGAAAGTGGATGTTGGATAACTTCCCTCAAGTCCTCTGACGAAGGTCTAATAATCTCCCTTTGCGGCTTCAAGAGGTCCTCAAAGAACTCTACAAATCTTCTTTGCACCAGGCGTGGCTCCGTCGGTATGTTCCCCGAAGAGTCAAGGACGGAGAGGACTCTGTTCCTCAAATGTCTTTTGTTGACATATTGATGGAAGAATTTGGTATTTCGGTCTCCCTCCCTGAGCCATCTGATCCTGGACTTTTGCCTAAAGAATGACTCCTCCGAGGAGCGCAACTCTGCAAAGGTACATCTTTGGCTTTTCTCCACCTCAGCCAGGTCGGCAGAAAAGGGATTTAGCTGTAATTCTGCTTGAGTGGCCTCCATCATCTTCCGCGCATCAAGAGTTCTAGCAGATATATTAGAGAATGAATCTCTGTTGAGTTGCTTGAGTCTACATTTGAGAGCCTTGAGCTTAGAGACAAGCTTGTACATAGGGACACCATTCCCCGGCGCATTCCACACTTGTGAGACAATTTCATTGAACTTCGGGTGCTTCATCCAAAAGTCGAAGAACTTGAAGGGCTTCCTTCTATGAGACGGATTAAGAATCTTCACCACCATAGGCGAGTGGTCCGAGATTCCAAGAGCAAGGAAGGAGGCTTCTGAGTAAGATAGATCCAAGCTCCACTTGGCATTCACTAGAACCCTGTCAATCTTCCTTGCTTTCCTAGAATGTCCTGAAGACGTAGTCCAAGTGTATCTAAACCCAACAAACCTCAAGTCTTCCAGCTCAGCTTGCTCCAAGCACTGTCCAAACTCATTAAAGCAAGGGAGCCAATCTTCGGAGCCACCGACCCGGTCCGACGGATCCTTAATAGCATTGAAGTCCCCCCCAAGACAAGCCAAGGAGTGTCTCGGAGATGAGTGCTTTTCATGATGATGTCTTCCCACAGCGGTCTCCTCAGCGTAAAAGAGTGATCTCCATAAATAAAAGAAACACAGCAAGCCACCCCAGAGTCTAGGCTCTCAAGGTTCCCATGAATTGCCTGCTTGGTAAGAGATGAGGTTTCAAACTTGACTCTCATGGGGTCCCATCCGACCCAAATTCTACCCCTGGGGAAAAAGTCATAGTTTGCAGTCCAACACCAACCTCTCAATAAAGCTTCGGATATGGAGTTAAAGCGATCTTGTGGCACCTTAGTTTCCACCAAACCAACACAGCACAAGTGGTTCGAGGTAATAAAATTACGAATCTCCGCTTGTCTAGTCGAATCAACCATACCTCTAATATTCCAGCAACCTATATACATATGTACTAAAGAGGAAACGAGGAAGGGTTACCTCCTTTTCGGAGGCCTGCGACGGCTCGGAGTGGGAGCCGCTCGAGCCACTGGAGGAGGTGGGTCTGGAGGAAGCACCAGGGGCTTGTCCTGGGTATTCTCCTCCCTGTTTCTCGTTGGAGGAGCCTTCGGCGATAGACCTGGAGGGGCCTTCGGCGATTGACAAGGCGAGAGAAGATCCTCATCTGAGCTAAGGTGGTTCACAGACTCATTCAATTCCGCTCCACTCCCCAGGCCCGCATCTGGATGGCTAATGGGATCTTCCTCCATTGTCGAGGTGTGGTCATCCACACTGATTAGTGCTTGGAACCCACTCTGAGCCCTCCGGGTGGAGGTTGATGGCAAGCTTTTGAGAGCTGCTGCTAACTGCTTGAGAGGTGGTTCCTCTTCTCCAGAGCTTGTCGGATGGTCCAAATATGCCTCCTTTGGGGGGGGAGGAGATTTGTTCTTCTTTCCCTTGACTTGCTTCCATCCAAGATCAGCGTCATTCAGATCTACCACCAGCATCGGTGTAGTCTCAGCGGGGCGGGCCTCCACTGGTGGGGTGGGGGGGATGGTCTGAACTTGCTTTTGGCCTTGCACCGCCTTCCGACCATTCATAGAGGCTGCACAATTGTGCCCAAAAGAGCCACACTTCAAGCATTCCGCTGGCTTCCACTCATACTCGATGGCAATCGACCGAACAACTTCGTTTAGTCTTACCCTGGTCAAGTAGAACCTTGGCTTGTTTACTTGAATCTCCACACAAACTCTTGCAAAAGAGATCCTTTGAGATTGCTCCGTGCGTTGATCAACAAATAACGGCTTGCCAATGGTGCTCGCGATGGCGCTAATTGCCGAGGCTGTCCATAGGTCAAGCGGTAGGTTCTTCAAGCGAATCCACACTGGCACCGTGGTTTGCTTCTCCCTCTTCAACTCTAGGAGCGGCTTCCATTGTTGCAAAACAAGTGCAACCCTTGCAACCGTTATAGGACCTTCTTCCAAGATCTTCCTTCTGAACTCGGGGTCAGGGATGCGGAAGAAAAAGAACCCCTGGTCATCGGCGAAAACCTCAACAAGTTTCGGTCCCCAACATAGTTTGAGCGAGTTCTCCGTGAGCTGGAACGGCAAGCTCTTTCCTACATAGTATCCAACCAGACACTCATGCCATTTGGGATCCACCGCATCTAACACTTCTTCAGGAAGATCCACCACCGGGATATCATCCTCAAACGAGGGAGGAACAAAGGTGAGGTCATACCCTTTCGCTGCAAGTTTCGCAACATTTGCCCACGTCCGGACAGCCGGGGCGTCTGGTTTCCTCGCTTGTTTTTGCGAGGCTTGAGGCCGTTTGGAAGTCGACCTCGCTCTACTTTGTCCTCTCGAGCGCCTATCCCGGCCTACATTTTTGGGACCACGGTTTGAGGTCTCTGCTAGTGCAGGAGCCTTGCCCGTGAGCATGGAGGCCCGGGCCTCCTTGTCTCGATTGAGGGGGCTAGACGTCCTCTCCGATTCATCTCTCAATTGTGCCGTATTACTCGGCTCACCACCCACAGCCATTGGAGCATCCATAAATTATCCAGCCAGCTAGACCCAGACCTCTACACATAAGCCATCTAGAGAGGCAGAAACTAACCGGACAGACGCCTCGCACCTCTCGGGTTGGCTGGTCGCAGCAAGGACGGGGCAGGGTGGAGGTTCAGGAGCAAGGCGGCTTACCTAACGCCCTCTTCCCGCTGCAATCCGGTCCGAGACGCACCAGCACTGCTCCTCAAGGGCCGAGCAACGCAGTAGATTGGTGCAGGGCGCGGCACAACAGAGCTCCAGCAATCATTCAAGAGCAGGGCGCAGCACAGCAGGGTCGCACCAGCACCAGCAACTTCGGTGCAGGGCGCGGCACACTCGACACAGCAGGCGGAACAGGGGAGCACCAGCAACTCGGTGCAGGGCGCGGCACACGGGACACAGCAGGCGGAACAGGGGAGCACCAGCAGCAGTTCGGTGCAGGGCTCGGCACAGCAGGGGAGCACCAGCAACCGTTCAAGATCAGAGCCAAGGGAAGCTTACTTGGGGGTGCTGGGACGCCTGCGAACCACAGACCCGAGCCGCACCAGCACCGCTCCTCACGGGGCCAAGCGGCGCAGCAGCAGGCGAATCTCATGGACTCAGATCTCGCCGCAGGGATGGAGAGAGTCGAATCCATTCGGTGAGGATCGCGGGCCTTCCCAGAGGAGCTGAACCCCCAATTTTCACGCCAATCGGAGGTCTGGATCGGCCGGATCGAGCAGCTGTCGCCGGCGAGCTACAGTTCAAAACCCCAGAGGAAGAGAGGCGATGAACAGTACCCGTGCGTGCATTTTGGCTTTTCAGATGGATTCGGCAGTCAAACAACTGTCTTTCTATTCTTTTTTCATCACATAAATTTCTAAACTCATCAGACAAATATTCTCTACCTCGATCGGATTTCAATACTTCTATTTTCTTGTCTAATTGATTTTTTACCAAGTTCATAAACTTCTTGAAACGACTCAATGCTTCGGATTTATGAGAAATTAAATAGACATATCCGAATAGAATATAATCATCTATAAATGTGATGAAATAAATAGCCACATGCCTTCCTCTTATATTCATCGGACCACAAACGTTATAAAGAATTAAATGCAAAGGAAATTCAGCTCTTTTACCTTTTCCAAATGGTTTCCTTATCGTTTTCCCCAATAGGCAATGCTCACATATGGGCAAATCGACTTTTTTCAATGTTACCCAATAAGCCCTCTTTGGCTAGTCTATTCATACGTTGTTGGCAAATATGACCAAGTCTAGCATGTAGCATGCCACACATTTACATCATTATTATATGAATTAAAATATGTGAAAAAGGGAATCACAAACATTGACATCATCATAGTCAACATTCAATAGAATAAAACCATCTAGAAAATAACCACAATCATAGTAATTTGTATCCAAATACAAATCCACCTCACTATTATGGAAGTTCATATTAAAACCAAGCTTAACCAACACTAAGACAGACACCAAATTCCGACGAATCTCCGGAGCATACAATACATCATGTAGGAACAAAGTGCGTCCACCACGCATGTTCAGTTGGTAGGTGTCAATTCCTTTTACTTCTGCTCTGGAGTTGTTTTCTACATAGATCCACTTAGTTTCAGTCGGTATTCGTCGAAATTCCACGAAGGATTATCTATCATTCCCTACATAGTCTGTTACTCCAGAATCTGCAGTCTACAAAGAATTATATTCAACTAAGAATATAGAATTTGACATATTAGCAAAGTTCTTAAAAATACAAGGGGTGGGTAGCTTCTTTGGCTCGCAATAGTCGTGAGCATAGTGACCCTTCTAGTCACAGTTATAACACTTTGCCCTTGAAATACTCTTCACTCGATGAAGTTTTCCTCTCTTATGTTGGTCAGCTCTTGGTTTCTTGCAAGGAGGACTCGATCTCTTGCATTTCCACATATTGAACGAATCAATGCACTTGCTTTTAGAACTCAAAGCCTCTTCTAAGTTGGAAACAACATGGCAAATGTCTATTTCATGCTCAAATGCCTTGAGGCGGTCCTCTGCTAGCTCAAGGTTGCGCACAGCATCCTCAAGTTCTTCCATAACGTGATCAAGAGCTTTTAGTGCTTCTTGCTTTTTAAGCCATATTGAATGTTCTTATTCAATATTTCACAATTCCCGCAGTTCAATTTGTCTTCTTTGTTCAAATCAGCAATTATGTTCTTAGTTGCTGAAGCCATCGATCTGAATATATCAGACATATATGCATGAATTATTAATGTCTATCGTTTATGCATCCATTTTGCACAGACGCATCATATTAATGAATAATTTCAAGTAAGGTTTCGGAATCAAAAGGTCATTACGTTTCCAATCATTATCCAAAAAATCATAACTTAAAACTATCATTAATATAATATTCTATGTAAAATAAGTTCAGCAAAGTCACTAAAACTTTCTTGAACTTCCCACAACGAATTGTAAATTAATATATTAATTTACAACAATAAATAACATTGAACTTTCAATAATTACACATGTCCATTACACTAAGTAATATATTCAGAGGAAAAAAAAATATCAACATAGAAAGAGATATTTACATCTAAAACATCTCAAACTAATCTAAAAAATAAGTAGGGAAATCCTCTTCTAATTTATTAGTAAAATTCTTTAAGAAATCTGAAGGCACATTGGCCAACCACGGAAAAACTTTTGGAGAGCTCTCATGCCACTTCCACAGCGCATTCACTCTGCGCCATGTGGCACTCATCCCAAGGGTTGGAAGTTTTAGTTAAATCAATTCTATAGTATTCTCTTACAAAAGCTACTGTAAGCCTCCTATAATCCGAGACCACGTTGACCTCCCATAGGCGATCTAACACTGCTTGTCATTTAGGTGGAAGAGTGTTCATTAAAGCCGGCACCTTCTCAAAATCCGGCATAAGATAATCATTCCATACGATTTCTTGTATCATCTGATTGACCTTGACCACGTGTGATACTACATATCCGTCATTCCACCGATAATTAGCTAACTCTGTCATTAGCCCTTTAAGTCTTACATTTTTTTCGTCTGCTCTCGGAAATGCAGGTATGCGTGCATAACGCATCATAGTTTCTGCAACAAATGCAGAACAAAAAAATGGATTACTTATAATCCACAATGAACAAAAGGGAAAATATAGAACTTTTCATGGTTCATGCAACAAATGCAAAATGATAAAACAAGAAATTACTTATGATCCATAATGAACAAAACGAAAAATACATAATCTTCCATTTTTCCTTTCTTTTTTTTTTTTTCCGGTCAACGGTGGTCAACTCAGGTCACCGATGGTCAATGGGTCAACGGTCAACGGGTCAATCGGGTCAACGGGCCGTTGGGTCGGGTCGAATCGGGTTAAACCGATCGGACTGGTGAGCCTAGGTCGGATCGGTCGGGCCAGGTTGGACTGGTCGGACCGATGAGCCCGGGTCGGACCGGTCGGGCTGGTCGGGCCAATTGGATGAACCGACCGACACATGCCACGCGCGTGCATAGCTGACGTCACTATTACGTCAACTAGCGCGTGCCACACTTCCGCGCATGCTGGGACCGAAACGGCGCGTGCGACGCAGGTGCTTGATGGGGACCGTATTGGCACGTGTGACGTAGGTGCCTGATGGGGACCGCATCGCACGCGCCGACGACCCCAGTCCATTCCGGCCGCACGTGGCGGCGCGTCCGGCGGCCCCTGGCAGCAATCCGTGACTTGTTTTTCTCGTATTAACGAGAGCTTCAACCCTACGCTATCAGAAATGAATTTCGATTTACAAAAAATCAAAAAACGGGGTGAATAGTACGCGGGTGTCGGGATTTTTCCGTCCCCGATCGACCGACGGCGATGTTTCACGAAAATTCAATCAAAAACAAATCACAAATGTGAAAAGGGATCGGAAAACATGAACAATGGCTTTGATACCAATGTCGGGAATAACGGATTCCCTAAATCGATCCGATACTAAATTGAACCTTGAAATGAATGCGGAAGAAGAACCCAAGAATTACATGTATCACCGACCAAAGACACACCACAGAATCGAGCATATCTTGTTTTCCACAAATTAAACACCAATGTTGAAGTTCGAGGAAGAATCCTGATCCCATTTTACCGAGGAGCGTACTGTTGTTGTAAGGGGGGAGAAAAACGTTGTTTTTGGAGCGTAGCATCTTACGCTTCTTGGAGGGAGAGAGAGACTAAAACAACGTACGTACTCTAAAGGGTACGTTCTTTTTTTTTTTTCCTCTCTTACATCTTCTCCAAAAGATGTATCTCTTCAACGTAAAATGTTTCCTCCAAAAGGACACAACCCCTCGTATTAAAAACAACGCAGCCTTTTACATCGCAACTGTTCCTCCATGGGCCCTTATCTTGCGGGCCAAGCTTTTAAGCCCAACATGGGCGGACGGGCCCACTTAGGCCCATCATCACATATAAAAAAACCCATCAATGAGTATTAGCTACTTTAAATGGTAATAAGCACGGTAGATGATCTTCAGTATCACTATCCTTCAACACATAAACATGCTGTCAGATGGACACTTAAAAAATACAACCATGTCTAAATTTGTTAAGAACATTTAGATCAACTTCTTTTCGGATGAAACTATCGACTTTAACATGCACTAAGTTTGAAGAACATAACGTGGCGAAAAAGGGACCCACGTAAGCAGCTATAACTCTGGAAAGATTCATTAACTCTGCTGTCCTTGTTATTTTTAACAGCAAACATATGAAGAATGATAGTAAACTAAAAGTTGATAAAAAATAATGCAAGGTAAATAAGCCATATGGGTACCACCCAATCAAGGACTGTGTCTCTAAGCTTTGCTCCACAATTTGCTGACAGCATATGGATGTGAAGTGTCCTTCATTATTGACGTTAAATACCTTCATATGTTAACTGATGCTTCTTAATTGACAAGTACATGCAAAAAACAACAGACTATACAAAGTCTGCGTCTTTAATGTAATAACTAATGCAGACTGCAAAGAGCCTACACAGGATGGAAATTCATGTTAAATGAAAGTTAATAAGTTTGCAGTGGTCTGTCTGCTAATCTTTGTAGCCTATAATGCTAATTCAACTAATGTAAGCTTCTAAAATTAAATCAAGTCAAGAAAGTTTAGCCCTCCAAGGGTGGACAAACTCGTGTGACATGCAGTCTTATAGTTTCCGTAGTTTTCCTAATTCTCTGATGCCTTTACTGATAGACTTCAATTTGTTGAGCTTCTGCAGAATTTTTCATACTGCAAATAAACACTCGGCTCCATTAAGATACTACTTACTAGCTTTCCACAACAAAACAGAGCTCCTATCTTCATTTCGACATTTTTCAGGGCAATGTCATACTTGATGTGTTAAATAACCACAGTTCCGCACTCACAAAAGTAGGTGCAGCAAGTTTTGACAAAAGGTAATGCTCATAGAGGGCAAAATAGCTCACTGCGAGGACTCAACAGACCTGGAAAACTACTTGCAACCGCAATTGTCACATCGCTCCCTCAGCTTCACAGGAAGGAGATGTCTCCATGAATGAATTTCCATGCAATTCAGCAAGATTCTCTCTTGGATTCCAGACCGCAGGTGCAGACCAACATTCTAGAATTGTAATTTCCAAGATAAGATGGAATTAAAAATTAAAGCTCAGTGACTTACCAAAAAAAAAAAAAAATTAAAGCTCAGTATGCCCACAAACTAACAAGAAGTATTGGCACATCAGAATTTATATGGTTATGGGATGAATCCCGCATTACTAAAGAAACTCCAAAAAACTTGGAACTTGAAATGAGCATCTTAAGGTACCAGTTATTTTTAAGAACATGAAAAGTGGCCAAGGAAAAGCAACAACTCGTCTGCCATCATTGCAAGATGCGCGCCCAGGCAATGCTGGGGAAGTAGAGCTTGCTCAGGCCCGGGGTTGGGCGGTTCAAACCTTGGGGACCCCCGGAGGTTTGCCATTACCCGTTTTAACGCCCTTGGGTTGGCTCCGATGGGCGAGTCAGTTTAAGGTCATGACTGGGACCCTAATTAAACAAGCTCTTACGGCCACAGCTTATCGAAAAGTATCTGCCAGTGAAAATATGGAAAACCTACCCTTACCTGACTAATGACCAATTTCAAAATGCCAGCCCTCTCAAGTTCAATCAAAGCCATGTGCGTCATGATTGGCAGAGTCCGATGAAATGGAAGTGAAGCTTGAGGCAATGGCTTGCCTTCACACTACACTGAACAAATGGAAATTTCTTCAGCCGAAATATTTTGATTTCCAAAATTTGTTTGTTTCAATTCTAGCTCAATTTGTTTGAGATTGTTAGACGTATCCCAACTAGGAAGGTTATCGTATTGAGAATCTATATATTCAAGAATTTGAGCCAGGAGAAGTAAATTAGATATTTTATTCTTTGATTTTCTATTTTGAGCCGTGGTGAACATAAGGTTTATATGTTTATTATCTTTTCATATCTTTTATCTAGTAAATTTTCCTATTTTGAAAAATAAATAAAAATTCACACTGCATGTTAAGATAGATTAGTTTCCTAATTAAAATTGCCTGTTTAGGAAATATGTAGTACGGTTAACACCCGAATTTTTGTCCACATTTTAAAAATATCCATTTATTTTGCAAAAAAAAAAAAGGGTAAATGCAAAAAAAATATTAATATAAAATAAAATAAATAAAAATTGAAAATGAATGAAATGGTACAAAAAAATTACATGAAGTCGCGCGGGCTGGGCACGCCAACCCACTTAGCAATTTTCGGCCCTTTTGAATGCTAGACCCAATTTCCCATTTATTTTCCTTCTTTTGGTCCACTTCTCTCCCTTTTCGTTCCCATCCTCCCCTCTTTTGCTTATGCTCAGCCCAGTCTCCTTTATATTTCCTTAAACTCCAATGTTTTAGCCTAAGAAGAGAGCAACGAAGGCCCAGCCTTCGGCTCTCCTCTTTCCCTCTACGTACTTGCGTCTAGAAGGTGTGGCTGCTGACGCCACAGTGACGTGAGCAACGGACGAATGATGCGCTGTCGTCGGGAGAGAGGTGGGCAGAGGAGCGAATCAGAGAGGGGCGTAACGGAGAGGAGGACGAGCATGCTCGCTGGTTTTGGAGGAGGAGAGTTCTTTCTGGTTTTGTGGTTTTGGAGAGGAAAGAAGCTTGAAAGAAAGCAAAGGCTCGAGATGGAGGTCTGAGCGATTTTGAGGAGAGGGTAGAAGTTCGTCGGACAAGAAATGCTAGCTGAAAGTCCCCTCCGAGCCGTCGAATCTTCGCCAGTGACTAGGGGTGTCAATGGGTCGGGTTGGGTCGGGTCTTGTTGTTACCCGACCCGACCCGAAACACATTGGTCACAGACTGTGACCCGACCCGAACCGACCCGAAACACATTAGACCATCTAATGTGTTTCAGGTCGGTTCGGGTCGGGTTGGGTCGGGTTACTGGGTTCCTTTTTTTTTTTTTTTTTCTTTTCTGGGGTTCGTTAAATCCTTTTAAAAGCTTGAGAATTTGAGGCTGCAGTTCTTCGTCATGAAGCTTCTCAATCTTAATTAATCAATTTAAAGCAGCTTTCTTCTGGGTGCTTGGAACCAATGCTTCTGTCAAGGACTCTGCTGCAACCTGCATAGACACATTGAAGCCTTTAGCTTCTGATGATACAGAGATGGAGAAGACATCAAATGCAGCAACTCTTTTACCTCTTATTTTTTTACATTAGAAAACCTATTTTTGCGAAAAAAATGTAGCACAACCATCTATTGTATTGATATTCCCACCATAAACCTGCAGACAATGGACATATAAATAAATAAAATGACGTAAAACCTAAGACAACATAAAAGGAGAAGTCCATGAATAACCTCGATCATTTTTTTTCTTGTATAAAGCTTCATAACCATGTTTGTCTAATTCAAGGGCGAAAAACTCCTCGAAATGATCACTTTGAACCTGGAAAAGAAAACATATCTGTTTTCAATGTACCAAACATGCCAAAAAGGGAGGACAAAACTAATAGTCGATCTCCATCGACACATGAGGAGGAGGGCCTAGTTAACATTCTGTTCTTCCAAACAAAGTAAATCTGATCAACATACATCCTCTTACTATAAATTCATTTCCCATTACTCTATCTACAAAGTAAAGAATCTGCCACAATGGCTAATATATTTAAACAAAAACAGTAATTTAGCAACTTCATCTAGAAAGAAACTAGATTATCTACAAAGACCTTTTTTGCTTCAATTACATAAACAACAAAATTAAGATGTCCGCGACCTGGAACTTCCATTGAGAATAGGAATGCTTATCTCAATGTGTACCGGATAATTATGAAGGAACTCCAGCTACCAGTCTGACAAGACATCAAGAAGTAACACGAAAGAAAGCACTCGTGTACCAATAAATTGGTTGATGGTTTTGTGAGAGTCTATGATAAGTTCTTTGTCTGCTCTTCTTCTTTTCTGTTGTCTGTTGTTTTGTTTAAAGTACAATTCAGCTATGCTTTGTTCTGTCAGGATTGGGTGGTGTTTCGCCAAGGAGTAGAATGTGGCTTTCAAGGGAGAGTCAATAAACTGGGAGGTATGTCATATAAAGAAAATATAGTCCTCTATTTCTACTTCCCTTTGCATTGCAAAAATGAACTTTCTTTTGTGCTTGTAGATCCCAGTCTGTTTGCGATAAAAAAATATGCGCTATCTGCTTCCATTATGGATATCACTCATGTCATGTGGGATATGAACCTAAATTAATTTGTCAAGTTGTCGAGTCTCATTTGTTGTTACATGTGAAATTGCTTCTTTTCAGAGACACGAAAATCAGAAGTGGGGTACTTAAACTTATGCGCAAGATCTAACTTCAATTCACAGCCTTCCACTCTCCAGTAAAAAGGAATCACATTTCCATGAGAAAAAAGTATACCCCTGACAGCTCACATCACCTAATTAGCACAAAAAGACGGCACATTTTGCAGCACTTTTTCTCTCTCGCGAGCATCTTCGCAGTTCCTTCATTCTAGCCTAATCCTGGAAAGAGAGAAAAGATGCTCTCTCAGAAGTCAAGCTACCGAATCTCTTCTTTTCTTGGCAAACACCAATTACACAAATCCGACGGCAACTCTCCGATTTTTGTTCAGCTTCCTAAATCCAACTCCACCAGACGACTCACCCCATTTCCCGAAATCATCCAAAGCTAAAGAAGACGACGCAGAGAGACCCATCAATCATTTTAGCTATAAATTTCGGCAGAACAAGAACTGCCGCGCTCGCTCGACATGAAAACCAGAAAACCAGACAACTCGCAGGAAACAAAACAAAAATGAAAACCTAGGAAATCAAGAAGTAGCGGATCAAACCTATATAGAGCGTAATCGAGGACTACAGGGGAGAAGCGAACCTTGAAATTCCACTGGAAGCTGTATCGGAGCTCGGGGTCGAGAGCCGACTCGTCCTTCTCCTCGGCGTCGCCAGCAACGATCGACAGATTCGGCGGTGGCTAGGGTTCTGGCGTTGAGACGAGGGGTGGCGACGGAGACGGCGAGGCGGAGGCGCGTCGACGGACGGCAACGATCGACTGATTCGGCGGTGGCTAGGGTTCCGGCGGTCGTGAGCGTAGGCCCAGTCGTGTCGTAGGAGAAGAAGGTGGAGCCGAGAAAGATGAAAACGTGTTTGTGTTTACTGTTTATGTTTGGATTCGGAGTTATCGTGTTTCGGGTCGAACAATGTTCCGACCCTACCCGACCCTAAACATATCTTTATTGCTTGTTTTATGTCTGTGTCTCAAACAGTATCAAGACCCGAAACAAGTATACTACTTGTTTCGTGTTTGGGTCGTGTTCGGGTCGGTTTGGGTCGGGTCGGGTTGGGCTTTTTTGACACCCCTATCAGTGACCATGCGACCACTAAAACCATCACGAGCTAGGTGAGTTCTCAGTCAGCTTCAATTTGTTCTATAAATTTTTGTTTGAACGATAAGCCCATAAGGATTTGGATTAAATTAAGATTCTGTTGCAATGATTTGTGTTGATGAACGATCCATTTTTAAACCGTGTGTAATGCTGAAATTGTTTTTGGAATTTGTAGTCCTAGGTTGCATACCAAATTTTTTATGAACTGCTTAAGAGAAAACCGAACGATACCCACATTTAAATTTGAGATTGTTTCAGATTTGTTTCGTATTGGTTGAATCTCGTCTCATTTTTTTGTGATTTTCTCTATGTTTTCATATGACTTGATGAAAAATCCTCAATCGGTGTCGTTCGTGCATCTTCCCTTCGCTGGAGCCAATCCTCCCTCACTGGCGAGTCCTGCAGTTTAAAGCCGTCCTAATTAGCACTCCTTCCCATTTTAATGCATTCTTGATTGTCTATTTGCTGGAAATGTGGGATCGAAAATGTTAGCTTCGGTATGGTTGTTTCCTTCGGTTGTTGTGGTCGGCAGAGTTAGGTGTTGTTGATCTAAGTTATGGCAGAGTGCTGCGGTGTCTGTAAAGAATGGTTTAGTGTTTGATTATATGGGTTTAAAGGGATAGTAAAAAAAAAAAAGAGAGAGAAAGAATAAGATGAAGTTGCAGAGGAGGAAAGCTTCGGAGGAGGAGTCGCAAGGTTGAAGAAGAAGTGCAGTAGAAAAGACAAAATACGGAAAAAGACAGAAAAGGGAGAAGAAAAAATAAAAAAATATATAATCAGAAAATCAGAAAAAATAATAAAATAGTTTAAAAGTATAAATAAATCTTTTTTAATTTGAAGTGGTTCAGGTCCGGGTTTGGTTCGGGTCAATAGGCCGGATAGGGTAAACCCAGTCCAAACCCATTCCCCAATATAATATAAATTTTAAAAAATTAAAATATTTCGAAAAAATTGAAAATATTAAAAATTCAGAAAGTGATAAAAAAATTTTAAAACTTGATGATATAAAAAAAAAACTTTAAAAAAAATTCGAAGATCAATAAAAATAGGGTTAATACCTTAAAAAACCCCAAACTGGTACACTTGTGATAAATTTACCCCAAACTATTTTTTTGACCATGAAAAACCCCAAACCGGTACATCTGTGACAAATTTACCCCGACTAACTATAAAAAACCCTAAACTGCTACATTTATGACAAATTTACCCCAAACTAATTTATTCGACCACAAAAAACCCCAAACTGGTAAATTTGTGACTAATATACCCTCCAAAAAATTAGATTAATACCACAAAAAAATCACAAAAATTATAAACTGTGACAAACAGAGTGTAAAATCCCAAATTGATATACCGGTCAATTGTCACGTGTTATTTAACTTTATAATTTAACAAGAAAATTTAACCAAAACTAACATGGGGTAAATTTGTCACGGGTATACCAAATTTAGGGTAAATTTGTCAAAGATATACCAGGTTTGGGGTTTTTGGTGGTCAAAAAAATAATTTGGGGTAAATTTGTCACAGGTGTACCAATTTGGGGTTTTTCAAGGTATTAACCCATAAAAATAAATCATAATTTTAGAAAATCATTAAAAATTTAAAAAATCCGAAAATGTCATTAAAAATTTAAAAAAAAATTGGAAAATCAGAAAATTCATAAAAATCTAGAAAAACAGAAAATCATAAAAAATAGAAAAATTAGAAAAATCATTAAAAAAATTCGAACATAAAAATAATAATAAAATAGAAAAAATTTTGAAAAATTGGAAAACCCTTTAAAGAACTAAAACCTAAAATTGGATAAGCCTTTAGGACTTTACAATAGAGATTCTTGTTTTGCTTTATTTTGTCTTCTTTTTTAGGGACAATTTAGGATACTTGCATATTTTCTATTATGATTATAATTGACCGCACTTTTCAATATTTTGATGTTATTTCCTTGTCTTAGAATGGTTAGGACAAACCTTAGATTTTTCTTGATAGGCTTTCATCACATTAGTTAGCACATTATTAGGTTAAGTACCGAAAGGGTGTTAACCTTAGGGCTAACTTAATCAAATCCCAAGTCCAAAATCTCTAGTTGCATAAATAGTAAGATATCATCTCGTATCTTACTGGATTTTTAACCAATTCCAAAAAGGTTAGTGACGACTTCTTAATCAAAATTTACATAGGCTTAATTGATTAAAAATTTGAATGCTCAATGTCGTAGAGTATGGACTTAGGATAGCTCAAATCAATGGGAGGTCTGGCCTCAAGTTGAAATACCCCTAAACCTAGCAAGCTCTCCCGTGATAAGTACTTTAGGAAAGTTTCCAATATATAATATAATTTAATCTAAATTATTTTATAATTTAAATTAAGTAATCTTATAATTTGGATAGCTTCTTATTTTGACTTTAGAAGAAAATCACAAAAAAAAAAAATCGCATGAATATATTATATAGGTTTAGTTGTATTATTGCCATGTCATTGCCACGTCGTCATCATTTGTCGTGCGCTTTTGACCAAATTTTTCGAAGAGGGAAAATCTGGAAAGTGCGAGTCTATGGATCGTGTTAGCGCCGGCCTAATAAGGAACCTCCGTCACTTGAAGATTACTCCTTCAGAGAGAGTGATGTTTGTCTTTGTTCTGTCCTAAGACATACGCTTCGAGAATTAAAAGCCACGGCTCTCTAATTTCCATGAAAGCCTCACATCTATCTATATGTTTCTGAAATATGATGACTAATTTCGATACATATCCATAGTTGACTCCATTGACTTTCCATTTTTCTTTCCCGTATTTCCAAAAATGAGTATTTTCCATGTATGTGGAATTTGAGTGCGATAACGAAGACACAGAAAGTTAAAGGGACGTTATGGCATGAACAGTTGATGTGCTTATGTTTATTACAAAATAACGTAAAGATAATAAGTAAGGGCAATGTATTATAATAGAATTGTCAGACTTACCGGCAAAGCATATTTTCCTTAATGTCATGTATTCTCGCAACCAGATATCAACCAATCAAATTTCATTAATTTCTCCCTTTTTTCTCATTTTTTGGACGTCCCGAAAGAAAAGTTACAATACTCCTCACTTGCCCATATGAACAATTTAATGTGGAGAGAAATGAATTACCCTCACCTCTAAGAGTAATAACCTTACTGCATCAATAAATATTGACATATCTACACATTGTAAACTACCTAAAGGAAATTGCTAAAATCACTTAATAATGCATAACGACTCTTCTTGCTCAGAATCTCAGTAATAAATCATGAAATGGATGATTCCCCTGCGAAGAAGCCTGCATCATTTGGGTCCAGATCAGATAACTTTGCATCGCCGAGTGCGGTTCGAGGGGCGGGGCTGGCTGGACCATTAGCGCGTTGTAGCGCGCCCCGAAGCTCGGAGTATTGACACGTTGCCCGCAATGGGGCCGTACGGAGATGTGTCTGAGGGCATCATCCCCTCCAGTGTGGTGGAATGGAATTTCTGCCCGGGCGAGGAGGTCCCAAAACGGCAGTGGTCCCGAAACAAACCCTGCATCCAATGATGATGACAACACATATGATCATTTGCAGGTATGTGATGATCATGCGTATGGCTCGCTGATCTCCTCATGGCGTCCTCCTTCATCACGGCCAGCCTCGCCATGGCTGCTTTGAGCTTGTGCCCTAGAGAACCCAACGACCTCCTCAAATCCTCTCTGGAGAGGCCCTCAATCAACGCCTCCGGTTCAAATACTTGGCCTCGCAATCTCTTCCGGTTCGCGAAGAACTTAGGTAGCCCGACCATCCTCTTGGCATGGGGTCCACCCCCTTGCTCAAGTACTGCTCAATGATGAGCTTGACCTTCTCGGGACTCACAGACCAGACCTTAGGCTCATTGGCGATGGCAAACCCCATGGGATCATTAATGGTTGTTAAAATATTTAAATAATAAATAAAACTTGCATTTCACAACGTAAAATTTAAGAATTGTTGACAGTGATCTCACAAAATCTCATATGATATTAGAGTTGAAGGTCCTGAGTTTAAATCTTACTAGGTCCTATTTATCTCCTCAATTAAATTTCCATACTTAGTACTAGCCAAAAGACCTCCTTCATGAGGCCATTCATCTTCTACATGCTTTCTCTTTGAGGATAAACTTTAAAGTTAATTTGTGACAACATGTGTCTTGAAGTCTTTGATTTTTTTAATGTAGTTCCCTGCAACAAATTAGGAAAAAAAAAATGACTTGTACATATTAGAGCAAGAGTTATTATTAAGAGAGAGACAAGAGAAATTAGAAAAGAAAGAGGGAATCCAACATTCTTTATTATAACTGACTAAACAAGATTAATATGTAATTTTGCTTGAAAGACATCGTGGCTTCAAATTTTTTTGGCATCGTGTACTAAATGAAGAAGCTGATGATTTGAGGGCTACTTAATTAATTTACCCGTCCCTCTCCCTCCTCCTTAAACAACAGTATCACTTCTTTCTTTGCTTGTTTCCTTTCTCCCATTTTGGGTGTTGTTGCCCTAAGGGCACATCCTCAGCGGATGCACAGATAAGGACCACCTCAAGACTCTGATCACCCTATGCCTTAACTCGCCTCACTTCCGACCACCACCATGAATCACGACCCATGTCGCGGCTGTGAATCGTGGCCTAAGCCCCAACTCAGCCACAAAACCATCCCAAATCAACTTGAAATCACACAGATTCACGGGCACTCAATTGGAACTAATAAACCCAGGTCTCACCACACCCACTCGCGCTGAAAAACACTAACTAGACAAAATAGGGGGTGACTTAAACACGGGCGAAGAGCGCATTAGCCGCTCCCACGAACCAAACATGTATCTCCCAATTAATTTTTCCTAAATTTAGTTTTTGTGATTTTCTTTTTGTCAGAAAAGAGTCTCTAGCCTCCTCGCACCATGGGCACCTCCAGACATGTCTCCGACCGATCAATCTCCAGGGCCTGGTGGCCAGTCTCTTGCCTCCTCGAACCCCAACCACCTCCAAACAAGTCAGCGACCCATCCGATCTCTGAGCTCCATCCAAACTCAAAATTTTGGCAAAGAACTTCGAGCCACAAGTTCAACAGACATTTGTCGAAAAGAGTTTGGAATAGAACCATCTTTGGGGTTATCATGTAAAATAAGATTGATTAACATACCCAAAAAGAAAAAAAGACAGCATCAAAGTTTAAATTTAGAAAGACTTAGGTTTAAAAACATATATATATATATATATATATATATATATATATATATATATATATATATATGTGTGTGTGTGTGTGTGTGTGTGTGTGTGTGTGTTATAAAATACATGAATGAATATTCATTATATTCATTTTATCTAATGTACTTATTATGGTACATTTATATCATATATTCTAAGAACATCTCTCTATACAATGAACGTTCATCTCCCTTATCAAGTACATATATCATTTGATATATTGATATTAATGATAAGTACATTCTTATTTTCCGATAAATAGGAGTTTAGTTTTGATGTACAATAGATTACAACAGAAACACAACAGTGAGATACTAGAAATAATACTCTCTCCTCTTGTTTTCTCTACTATTTCTGATATTCACTTGCTTTCTTTTATCAATCTCTTCTCTATTATATATTTGTAATGCAATATTTTACAACACGTTATTAGCACGAAGATCTACCAACTGAGTAAGTAATTTTTGCAAAATAGGTATTCTTTTTATTAATCAACTTATACTTCATCTTCTTCTATCAATTCTTCATTTTTATTTTTCTTGGCCCAAAGCCAAATTTCAAATTTAAAAAAAGTATCTTCTGCTCCTGAAATGGCAGTGGATATTTAGAAATCCTTCTAATTAATTTAAGGATTTATTTTTGCAATGATTATGGAAAATATTGAAAAACCCAAATTCCACATCCTAGAAGTGAGTGGAAAGAATTATCTATTCTGGTGCCTTGACATGGAAATGCACATCCAATGACAATGTCTCGCTAATGCAATTACAGAGGATGAAACCTCAAATGAAAAGGATAAAGTAAATGTGCTAATTTTTATTCGCCGTCATTTGCATGAGAGCCTGCAGACTCAATATTTATCCATTCGAGACTCTCAGATCTTATTGAGGAAGTTGAAAGATGGGTATGATCATACCAAGACTGTTATCCTCCCTCAAGCACAATATGACTGGAAAAATCTCAAACTGCAAGATTTTAAATCAGTGTCTGACTATAATTCCGTTTTATTTTATATTATTTCTTGGCTTGAGTTATGTGGTATCAAACTCACTGATATGGAATTGTTAGAGAAAACTTTCTCAACATTCCATGCTTCAAATATTGTATTGCAACAGCAATAATGATAGCATGAGTTTGCCACATACTCTGAATTAATTTCTGTGATTCTTACTGCCAAACATATTAATAAATTATTGCTCAAAAATCATGATCTTAGACTTGCTGGCTCAAAAGCATTGTCTGAAGCACATGCTAACTTTGAGAAAAATATTGGCCATTTTAAGGGCTATAAGCACAGGTAAGAACATAATCCTAGAAGGGATGGCAAGAAATTTAACCGCCTTAGGAAATCAAACTTTGGTTTGAATCATGGCAAAGAAAAGAAGCCAAAGAAGGTGATTAATGAAAGTATTTGTCATCACTGTGGCATGACTGGGCACTGGTTACATACCTATCATACGCCTAAATATTTTGTTGATCTATACCAAGCATCTTTAAAGAATACGGGCAAGCGTGGTGAATCTCATGCCATTGAAATCAATTCTATTGCCATAACCACTGTTGAGGCCAACAATATCTCCGTTGGTGGGACTCCTCTTGCTCCTGAAGTAGCAAATGCATCATCGGATGTCTCTGATTTCTTCGAGGACCTCTGATTATTTTGATGAATCAGATTAGTGGATGATAATTTGAACTTCGAATTTTATGTTGTTTCACTTTAAATGTATTACTTTTTATTGCTCTTTAATATGGTTATGAAATACTTATGAACCTTATATAATATTTATTTTTGAAATTTTATTCGACTATATAACTGATATGCAACTTTTATGATACTTGACACCTGAAGTTGTCAATATAAATGCAAATGGAAAATACCGAGAAAAATGAAGATGTTTGTTTGCTTGATAGTGCAACAACACATATTATATTTCGTAGTAGACACTTTTTCTCGAGTATGACATTGCGTAAGGCACAAATCCATACAATATCAGGTCCTGTTTCGATTATTGATGGTTTTGGGAATGCCACAATTATTTTGTCAAATGACACAGTCTTGCATATTGAGAATGCGTTTCTAAGCATTAGATGAAAAAGGAATCTGCTCAATTTCAAAGATGTACGTTGTAATGAGTACCATATTGAGATTATTTATGAGCAAGATAAAGAATATATTGGCCTTTTCCTCTTATAAGATGGGCCTGAAGACCATGCATGAGAAGCTAGAAGCTTCTTCTATGGGTTTGTATTGTGTCATGATTAAGGTTGTTAAAACCGAAGCCACCACATCCTAGAAATTGGTAAGCCCTGATCAGTTTGGACTGTGGCATGATCGCCTTGGTTATCCTGGCGCTTCAATGATGCGTAGGATAATTCAAAATACAAAAGGGCACCATTTAAAGGATATAAAAGTATTGTTGTCTAAAGATTATAATTGTGAGGCTTACTCACAAGGAAAGTTCATTATCAAACATTCTATAACAAATAATAATCTTGAATTTCCTTTATTCTTGCAAAGAATTCAGGGTGATATTTGTGGACCAATACAACCACCAAGTTGACCATTTAGATATTTTATGGTATTAGTGGACGCATTCTATAGATGGTCCCATGTTTGCCTATTATCTAAGCGCAATGTCACATTTGCACGTTTACTTGCGCACTTGAAGTGTGGTATACCAATAAGATCAAAAGATATTATTTCTCGAAAATGAAGGGGAAAGATCAAGAATCTGCTCCAAAAGAGACTGGCGTTATGCTTACTCCCGAAGAGCTTATTGCCCCCGAAGAGGCTCAAACCCATGAAAGGAACATTAGCCCTGGGAATACCGAGAATTCCATTACATATTGTAATAAAATTTGGGATCAAAATGAAATCATCATTGATGATACTTTTGCATTCTTAATTGCTCATAAAATTATGGATGATGATTGTGAGCATCAATCTATTATTGAATGTTGTCAAAGTCAATATTGGCCTAAGTAGGAGGAAGCAATTAAAGTTGAATTAGTTTCCCTAACTAAACGAGAGGTTTTTGGACCTGTAACTCGTATCCTCAATAATGCAAAGCTCGTTGGATATAAATGGGTATTTATTCGAAAACGAAAAGAGAAAAATGAGGTTGTCAGATATAAAGCCCGACTCGTTACCCAAGGATTCTCGCAAAGACCTGGGATTGATTATAATGAAACATATTCACCTGTGATGAATATGATTACATTTCATTTTCTCATTAGCCTAGCAATCTTTGAAAGATTGGAAATGCGTCTTATGGATGTTGTGACGGCATATTTATATGGCTCATTAAACTCTGATATTTATATGAAAATTCTCGAGAGATTCAAAATGCCTGAAGCATGCACTCTCCACAATTTATTCTCAATAAAATTGCAAAGATCCTTGTATGGTTTAAAGTAATCCAGTCGCATGTGGTATCAACGCCTAAGTGAGTGCCTAATTAAGGAAATGTACAAGAATGATCCTATATGCCCATCCGTGTTTATTAAGAAATCAGAAACCGGATTTGCTATTATAACAGTTTATGTCGACAATATAAATTTAATTAGAACTCCAAAAGAGTTAGCTGAAATTGCTTAGTATTTAAAAAGGGAGTTTGAAGTTAAAGATTTGGGTAAAACCAAACTTTGTCTTGGTCTAAAGCTTGAGCATAAAGCAAATGGAATAATCGTCCATCAATCAACATACATTGAAAGATTGCTTAAATGTTTTAACGTGGACAAAGCTCACCCATTGAGCACCCCTATGGTTGTAAGGTCTTTAGATCCCCAAAATGACCCATTTCGTCTTAGAGAATCTGATAAAGAGATACTTGGTCCTAAAATACCATATCTCAATGCAATTGGGGCTTTAATGTACTTGGCACAATGTACGAGACCATATATCACTTTTGCGGTAAATTTATTGGCACGTTTTAGTTCTGAGCCAACTTGAAGACATTGGAATGGAGTTAAACATATTTTCCGTTATCTCCGATGAACCATAGATTTGGGATTATATTATTCCAAGGATTCCACTAACTTTGGTTTAGTTGGATATGTTGATGCTGGATATAGATCTGATCCACATAAGGCTCGCTCTCAAACTAGGTATTTATTTTGTTATAACGGCACCGCTATTTCTTGGCGTTCTACGAAGCAATCGCTAGTAGCTACATCTTCTAACCACTATGAGATTATTGCTTTCTATGAAGCTGGAAGAGAGTGTATTTGGTTAAGATTCGTTATAATGCATATTCATAATTCTTGTTCTTTAATACCGGTTACAAATTCTCCCACTATAATTTATGAAGATAATGTTGCTTGTGTTGCACAAGTTAGGGGAGGATATATCAAAGGTGATAGGACCAAGCATATCTCACCGAAATTTTTCTATACTCATGAACTCCAAGAAAGTCGACAAATTAATGTTAAACATATTCGATCCATAAATAATCTTGTAGATCTTTTTACCAAATCATTACCAACATCAACTTTTGAGAAATTAGTATATGTCATTAGTATGCGGCGAGTTCACAAGATGCAAGATTGATTAGCCTCAGAAGTGGCTATATGGCTCAATTGATGGGGAGATATTATGAACTATGCATTGTGGCATTGATATGCGGCGAGTTCACAAGATGCAATAATGATTAGCCTAAAGAGTGGCTATATATGCATTGCACTCTTTTTTTCTTTATGTTCGGTTTTTTCCCATAGGGTTTTTCTAACTTAAAGTTTTTAATGAGGCAATTAATGCATCCATAAAAGGGAGAGATCATAACATTTGTGCTCTGCATTCTTTTTCCCTTTTGTCCGGTTTTTATCCCACTGGGTTTTTCCGGTTTAAGGTTTTTAATGAGGCATTATTATTCGATGCACATTCGTAATGAATACAATGAATATTCAAGGGGGAGTGTTATGAAATACATGAATGAATATTCATTATATTCATTTTATCTAATGTACTTATTATGATACATTTGTATCATACATTTTAAGTACATCTCCATATACAATGAACGCTCATCTCCCTTATCAAGTACATATATTATTCGATACATTGATATTAATGATAAATACATTCTTGTTCTCCTATAAATAATAGTTTAATTTTGATGTACAACATATCATAATAGAAACACAACAGTGAGATACTAGAAATAATACTTTCTCCTCTTGCTTTCTCTAATATTTCTGGTGTTTACTTGTTTTCTCTTCTCAATTTCTTCTCTATTATATATTCGCAAAGCAATATTTTACAACAATATATATATATAATATAGACTTCAACGAAAATTTTGCTCTGAAATTTAGCGAGATTACTTTTCTTCCATTCCACGTCCAAAAATAATCCCAAGCTTGGCTAGAGTAGGAAGATTCTTCCTCGATCAAGGAGGAGATTGCAAAGGAGGATTCATCTTCTGTTCAGGCTTAGTCATGGGCATGATTTGCATAAGAGCAGGGTTTGTCAAGGATTACTGTTGAAGTGGATCCGAAGACCATTGCGGATATGATTGTGAAAGCAAGTCGAAGCAAATTTTCGTGAATGCAATACTCTACTGCTTCTTATTATATACATCTCTGTTAATTCACGGTAATTGGGAGATCAAGATCCCGCGTCTTTCATAAAGGCAACAAACCTGTAGACTGGCTAGCAAATCGGGGAATATCTGGTCAATAGATTGGCCAGAGATGTTAAGGGTTACCCTTTAAAACTATATTACACAGGTTGAGGCTTAAGGGTAACCATAGTTAGGACACGCACTTTTGGCATCCGCGTGTTCATCCAAGTACGATATCGCGACAGCTGAATGAAGAGCCGCACCAATCAGTAAAGCCTCCTCGTCGACAAAGAAGTAAGGCGAGTGCAGTACATGATGCAATTTTAGAGTCTCGTTCTGTATTCCCACCATGAAAATCAAAGAAGCGGTCTTGTTGGCGAAGAAGCTGAAGTCCTCAGATCCCATTGTCACCGGCATAAGCTGCACTTTGCCTTCGCCGAGCAGGATCTCTCCTAACCCTTTCACATGTTCATATAGGAGTTAGCCATCACAGGGTAAAGAGGCAACTCGTCCTCTCCAAAGTCCACCACAGCTTTACATTTGTGAATGGCCGCTTGCATTTCTATGACCTGTAATCGCAACACAAAGTATTTGCAAGAATAAGAAAACCAACCACCTCGAAATTAAAAGACTGGCTGACAAATTCATTGATTTACCTCTTTTATCCTCTTCTGAAGGGATAAGAGACCACTGGAACTCAAACTTCTAAAGGTTACTCCAAATTTGACAGACTCTGGAATCACATTAGCGGTATGGTCTCCTTCGATGTACCCGACTATCACCACCTGTGCATCTAAAGTACGACATTTTGAGATGATGCCACAGCTAGACCATAACCTGCAACTTGAAAAGAAACATATAGCGCATCACTGGAAAATCCATTAGTCAGATAAACATTTTGCAAGTTCATACGCAGTGATCTGTCGGATTTGGGCAATGAGGAATAAGAAATCTCATGGGGAGGAGTTTAGCATTCTCTGTACTCTGAAAAATTACAAACATACAACAATGATAGCTTCAAATAAGAGACACGTTCTGTGGACGTTTGTGATGCTCACACAAGTTTAGCAGTGATATGAAATTGCTGCAGATGTCGGACTCTCACATGATTGCAATTACGTGCACGTGCATAATCACGTTCCCATCCAACATCTAAAAGCTTAAGATAATGTATAAAACGGACAAGAAGGAAACTACCTTTCCCTCAAGAGGATCGGTCTCTCTTGATACAATTTGCGGAAGACTGAGGATTGCAGATGAAGCTGCAACAGTGGGGTCTATATTGTGATGCGGAAGTGCTGCGTGCCCCACTTTCCCCTGAATAGTAGCCGGAAACACCCCAGCACCTGCAAGCATTGGGCCAGGCCTGGAAGCTGGGAGCACTGTCGGCACATTGGGCAAAACATGGATGCTGAGGATTCCGTCAAGGTTGTTGAGAACTCCATCTTGCAACATGTAAAAAGCACCGGAGTAACCTTCTTCTCCAGGCTGGAATACAAGCTTTATTGTTCCCTTCAGGATTCACGACACAATGAAATTGCATAAATCGTCTTGAAGGTGAGAAATGCCAGCCGCTTTAGCATTTAAGTTTGAGACGGTGAAGCGTGAGATGAGAAGTGCCTTGATCTGATTTTTCCTCTCTTTGGGCAATGTGGCTCCTCCGAGGAGAATAGCTACATAGGCATCGTGGCAGCAGGCATGCATTTTCCCGTCGATCTTGCTCTTGTGCTCCCACTCCACTAGTTCCTTCATGTGATCATCAATGCATATTATAAAGACAGCAGGGAATCGAAACGAGAATCACACGAAATTTAAAAACACCCTCCTTCAAATTACTAAATGTCGGCAGAGACCCGCGTCTACTCTAGGCTTCCGTGATTCTTACAAGTAAATGAATCAACGTTAGCCCCATGTATATACCTGAAACCAATGGCCCTGTTTTTACTATCAGACATCACCGATGAGTTACTTTTACTCAAGCACTTGTCCACAGTAGACATGCATTCACTCCTATCAAAGAACAACACTTCACCTCCGTTTTCTATATGTATCGAAGAACAAGACCCAAAACCCATAACGCAGACAGAAACTTCCTGGGCTTCGGAGCAATGTGACATGAAATCCCCAATTTCCAGTGTTTCGTAAAATTGACTCTGTCATTAAAGATCAATCACCTGCAATGGAACTTGAAGGAGCTTTGATTTTGTCAGTCCAATCGCACCCCAGTATTTCAGCAATCTGAATATAAGCTTAAAATAATTCTTGAATCATCTTTCAGGCTCAATTTCATTATTATTATTATTATTATTATTATTTTGCCCAAAATCCTTCTCACTTCTTTAAATGTCAAGTTATCACCTTCAGACCATTCTGAATTGACTTCCGCTGAAGGCCATTTCATTACCTTAGGTTTCAAGAAGATTAATCATAATTACACTGAGAAATTCACTTACAAATTGTCTTGTCGCGACCTCTTTTTTTCGGCGCTGGCAATCGGGTACGGGCACCTAAGGAGGCTAATGGCTCGGCTGAAATTGGTTAAGCCCGGACTCTCCCAAGTCCACCAATTCACGACTTAATGGTTCAAGTTTTTAACCTGTAAATCAATTTTTAAAATGGAGTCCCCACTAATCGATTTGGGGTGGGTTGATTAGAAATCCAAGCGAAGTATCGGGAGAAGTACTCGCTCCTGCGCAACCAGAGAAATTAGGATCGGGGACTTGATTACACTAGTTAATTACTAATGCCCTTTCGGTACCTAATCTTGCTTAAACCCTAAGGCTTTTTGGATTTTTGAGGGATTTTTCCATGAGTTTTTGTGAAGGAAAAAATGCTTTGTGGGCATTTTCTCATTTTTTGGACATAAAATAACATTTTTTGGATTTTTTATCTTTTTCTGAAAATATAAATCACTTTTTTTGGCTTTTTCTGACTTTTTGGCTTTTTTTTGGATTTTTGGCATTTTTTGGAAAATATGAAATATTTTTGATTTTTTTTTTTATTTTTAGGAAAATAAAATATTTTTTTAAATATTTTCTGACATTTTTGGAAAATAAATTATTTTTTATTTTTTTTCTCGATTTTTTTTGGAAAATAAAACATTTTTTAACATTTTTTAAATATTTTTTGAAAATAAAACATTTTTTGATTTTTTTTATTTTTAAAAATAAATATTATTTATTTATTTATTTATTTAAAAATTTATTTTATATTAAAATAATATAAAAAAAATTGACCCGGGTCGGATCCGCGGGTTGGGTCCGACCCGGCCATCGATCCGAATGAGGACGGGCCCGCGTTGCGGGCCCGACTCGGATTTTTCTACCTTTTTTCTTTTTTTTTTTTCTTTTCAAAACGGCACCGTGGCCGGGCATTTGGGGACGCTCGGCCCGGCCCGACGACCCGGTTCCTTACGAAACCCTACCCGGGTCCGACCCGGCTCCCAAACCGGTTCCTTTGGAACCCTACCCGACCCAACTCCGGAACTTCGACCCGGGTTTCCAGACCCGGACCCGCTTCGTGACCCGGAAATCGCAAACCCTAGGGTTTGCGAATCCGCGGCGCCGAAGGGGGATAACGGGAGGCTTACGGCGGCAACGGCAGCGGCGGCAGCTACGGCTGCTACGGCGACGACGGCTACGGCGGCGACAAGGGCTGGACGGTGATGGAGACGGCAACAGTGACGGAGGCGGCACGTTACCTGTTCGCGATGATGGCGCGACGAAGGTGGGGATGACAATGAGACCTCCTCCCGCGGATTTCTTCTTCTCCGGCGTCTCTCTCTCTCTCTCTCTACTCCTTCCGGCGGGGCTCAGATCTGAAGCCGCGAGCCCTCGGCCCCCCTGAAGTCTCTCAGTGGGGTGTCCAAGGGCTGCGACTCGATCTGGCTCCCTCTCTCCCTCCACGATCTCCGTGTCTCCCTTCGTCGTCGGGGGGGGAGGTATTTATAGGCGAGGGGCGGCCGGTTGACGGAGTTCGATCGGCGATCGCCACGGCCTTCGCCGGCCGAACCGGCGTCCCATCCGGCGCTAGCTCCCCCTGCTCCACGTCCCATCGCCGCTGCTCCTCCTCTCCGCTCCGGCATCACGGTCCCCTGCGCGTGTGTTGCAACTGCACGAGGAAGAAGAAGACCTGGCTGGGCCGGGCTGAGGCGAAAATGGGCCGAGGGCCCATGAGGAGGCTGCTTCTCTTCTTTTCCATTTTTGCTTTTCTTTTTTTGCTTCTTTTCTTCTTTTTTTCGTTTATTATCCGAAAAACAAAATAAAGCCTAATTTTAGGCGTCAACATGTCTAATCCCAAAATTGGAAGATCTGAGCAGCAACAAAATCAATTGAGCTGAAGGATGCTATGCGCACATTAGTGCCCAAGGCAGATTAGATTTTCCCACCACAAATAAGGCACAAGTTGACTACAATCTGGACAGAAACTCGCCAACACCAACTCCAAATTGCTTGGATACAACTTCAATGGGGTCTCACTCTTCTGGAGACCTGTACAACCAAGTTAGGAGGCCCATATCAGCTCCCAAAATCACGCATGCGGCAATTCAGTGATTCTCCCGTCTATTTTGCTTCAACTTGGTTTCATTTCTCCTTCATTATTTTCTCAAATGGCCGTACGAGGGGGTCGAGGAAGACTTCGTGAAATATAAGGTTGCCACTGGTCACCTTTCTTCACCAATCTTTCAATCAATATAGATTGGCTCGCCACTAACATGGGTTCACAAACATTTTTGCACTTTCTTTCTTTTCTAATTTCTACAATCATAATTACTTAGGCGCCTGTAAACCTGGGCCACTTACGAAATTTCCAAATGAGTTTAGTTAGGCCCTAGATTGATGAAACCTAATTTCTATCTTCCTCTTTCTTTTCAAAAGAAATTTTCATTCATTACAAAAATGATACATGAAAAGATCCATAGGAAATCTTAAAAGTCACTATAACAAAGCAAGTCCATAGAGCTTCAAAACAAACCAAAAACCAGAAATCAAGGTATGTCATTAGAGGATGGTTGGCAAAGATAATCACACGCTTGTCCTTTAAGAACAAATATGTGACAGCATCCAAGCAAAAGAATTAGTAGCCGATCATTAAATCACACATCATCATCAGTGATGAACACATGTCAAGATCTCCATTTGTAGTTACGGTTTTGTTTCTCGGCCATGTGCACCTAGGTTCAGTCTCCCCAACATGTTAGGTGAATTGCAAGTGCACAATATCTACAAGCAATAAATTGATGAGTAAGTATCGTTCCCACCAAGATTGTCTCTAATTATCCAATTACTTATCGAAGATGATCAATCTAAAGAGTAAGCTAACCAAGTTGGAAAGGCAAGTGAAAAGTGAACTAAACCAATTAAAGGACTAAAATATAAAAGGGCCGAAACTTAAAGGATTCAAAAGCTAATTAAAATTGCAAAGTAAACCTAATTTAAAGAAAACTGAAAATTAACAAGGCAAACATCAAGATATTAACCAAGATCACAAAGCTTTAGAGCATCCAACTTTACTTAACCAATCATAATTAGTTCTCTTAACTTGTCATGCAACAAATTAATTCCCAATCGTGTTGGTGAAATATCCCTAAGTTAGATTACAAGCCAACCTTGGTCTAATAATCCCTAGTTAGGTATGTTAACCCACACTAACTTTAGGTGAATTTAAAATACCTAAAAGCATTAAGTTCTTATGAAAATTCCTGGATTCAATCTATGTAGTCCCAACTTAGATCTGCTATTGCAACCACACAAAGAACCTAGTGTACCTAGACCTAGATTTAATTTAAGGTTCAATATCACTAGTGCTTATGCATGCAATCTCCACCTGGTATCATGCATACATCAAAAATCATTTAAAAATTAAGCAAACTTCTAAAAGCATTTAGATCATGATAGAGAATGCCACAATCAAAACAATTATATTGCATGAACAAGTCTTGAAATCAATCAATCATGGTTAAGATCCATTGTAGCTCTAACAAAAGAAATTTAGAACATAATTAAAGCTAATTGACAGCAAAAATTAAAGAGAACATAATTGCTAAATTAAAACAAATTCACCAATTTGAGTCACAAATAAGTTCAAGTTTGCCTCCTTCTTCTCTCCTTGACATGTGCCCATTCCACTAAATTAGAAGCATAAAAAGTTAACTAAGAAAACCTAAAATCTTCTCCAGAGGTGGCAACTCCAAAGCTGCTCCCGAATCTGAAATACACAGCACAAGAGGGATTTATATAGCCTCCAAATATCTGCCCTAGGTCAGTCTCTTATTAGGTCTTGGCTGGCTTTTTCTTCAAGATAAAATATTCTGGATGATACTAAAAAATTCTGAAAAATATTGAGATATCCTAAAAGATATTGAAATATTTTGGAAAATGCTGAGATATTTTGGAAGATATTGAGGCACATGGACTGATCTGCAAATCTAGCACAAACACATGGAAAAATTACACATATGGTCCTGGCGTATTCTGTAAATGATGTGCATGGTCCCTTATGAATCTGAAATCTTTATTTGCTACAAAATTCAATAAAATTATATGAGTAGCAAATAAATTCACCCAAAATTTATCAAAAATTAGCACATATCAAGCTTAAATTAGTAAAGATACTCTATCTTAAATAGAGTTATCACGACACTATCACCGTGCTGAGATAATATAAACATGTTGAATAAGCTCAAATCTGACACCTGCAAGATTGAGCCTTTTAGCAAGTGTAAGACACCTAAGCTTTTGACAAAAACCCGTTGAATGAGCACATATTTGACATTGAAGCTACTGAGAACATCTTAAAAGTGGAGGCAGAGCACTTATTTAGTAAAACTCTTAAATCTAGAATTAAATTGGAGAGAAAAGCTCTCAAATTTAAGATTGTCTCTCCAATCTAAGATCAAGAGAGAGCAAAACTTCCAAATCTAAATCTAGAGGAAACAAAAGGAAAAACAACTTGGAAGGGGAGAGAGAGATCTAGGTCAAATCCCTCCCCACTAGAAGTTAAGATTAATAAAGGCTGAAACTAGAGAGGAAATTGAATATTGAAAATGCAGATTAATTTCCATCTCATTCAATCACCTATTTGTGTACTTAACCATCACAACCGCTTAAGACTCGAATTCACGTCCACGGGCCACTCGGTGTCCAAACTTCGGATATTACACTTGCATAGTATATAAATAAATGGCATAAAAGACGGAGAAGACAACCCAACCGTCTTTACACCAAAAACGTGAAGAGCCCTAGCATCTCTTGGTCAAATACTCCTTATTTAAGAAATAGAACTCTCCGCCTTTTTACATATTTGACCGACACAAACACGGTATTTAGATTACGTGTCTAATAGAAAACGTCGGTTTGATACCTTTCTAAAGAGAAATTCGAGCGTTAAAAATATACGCCATTGCAATATAGTGAAATTCTTTAGTATTTTGTTCTCATGCCCAGCATTGTTTTCTGCTGTATAGGTACATGAAAAAGAGGGAGCTTGAGGAAAATTTTGAGCGATGATGAAAAGGCATTAGAAGTTCAATGAGACATGAGGTTAAATGGGGTCCAAGGAGTTGCGAATGTAGTGTCCTATATGCATGACGACTATTCTTATCTGTTAATTCATCGGGACTTGATCAGCAACAATGTTCTATTAAATGGTGACTATGAGGCTCATGTTTCCGATTTTGGCACCGCCAGATTGGTGAGGCTAGATTCATCAAATTGGACTGCTATTGCAAGCACAATCAAATTCGATTAAAAAAAAAATATCCATAGTTTTCGGAGATCTAGTTTCATTTGCTGTGCGTATTAGGTTAACTGAATAACTATTGCTAGTGTAGGGAACAAAGGGTAGTGACGGTATCCTTGTGTTGAAGGGTGTTTTTGGTAAACGATGTTTTGTTCTTTTTTTTTTTTTTTTTTTTTTTTTTTTTTTTTTTTTTTGAAGGGGGCGCGTTTGCTAAAATGAAAGAATAATAAATCAAATCCCCTGGAGATTTTTCTTGTGTTCAGTCAAACTTAGTAATAAAAAAGAGTAAATTAGGAGTGTTTCTACGGTGCCGTGCCCGGCTTCGTGTGGGAATTCCCCTGGCATCGTGACCGGGTCTAGCCGAAAGGGCAGGATTCAAAAGATGCGGGGTAAATTGCTGGCCATGGGCATCGAAATTCCAGCTTGGACCAGGGTTACCTTCGCATATCGTGCAAATTACTGCATATTTGAAGAATGAACAACCGTCGATGCAATATTAAAGCGTGGTCATTCGAGGTTGCGTGTGAATTAGTACTATATTACACTGGATGAAAGGGGGAGCCTTTAATTAAAGGTGAGCATAGTCCGGATTGGACCAATCCAGTACCTAATCCAGGAACCAACCTGCACAGTATTGGTCCCCAATTTTTGGAACCAAGAACCACCCTACTAAGCTTGGGACCGAGCATGAAAAGAAAAAAAAAGAAGACAAAAGCTTGGGACGGAGGACCGAACCAACCCTATGGATTCGGTCTGGTTCCAAGGTCAACTTGGGATCAATCAGTTATTTTTTTGTATCATTTTTTGCATTCCCTAAAATGACAAACATACTATTTGAAATTACATATCAATCAACAATGCGATTTTCAGTAACTAAACTATGAACACAATACATATCAAACATAAATATAATGTGAGATAATAACAGAAATTTACACTTCCTAAAAGCAACAAACCATAAAAACAAACATGCGAGACGATGGAATAGATGCAAGTGGCGAGGCGAGTGAATAGAGGTAAGAAAGACAAGCGAAAAGAGGCAAGTCGCGAGGCGAGCAGTGATTAAGGTGAGCGAGGCGAGCAAGGCCGTGGTGAGTAAAGAGTTTTTATTTTTTATTTTTTGGGGGTCAAATTAGGGTTGGGTTTCTTTCTACTTTCTAATTTACATAACAAATTGAATTACGAATATAACAGAGGAGGTGGCGCTAGAATTTAGTGTACAAGGTTAATCTGGGGTGGATCAACCCTAAACTCTCAAGACCAATCCACACATTGTAGGGTCCAGGGGTCCTAGGACCAAGGACCGACTAAATTCTCTTGGGAAGCCTTTTCCCCACGACTCATATCCGAGGCCACACAAGGGCTTTGGTGAGCCAACCGTGCTCGTGGCGAGACGTGACATTCTGCTGTAAACTAACCGCCGATTAGAAGTTCTTGTCCACACGAATAGCCAGAATAATTTCTTGGACTACACTTTGCTGTATGGACGTGCTAATGGACTGGTCCTTGTACATACATGCCTAATTTAACGGTCATATAAGAAATTCGTGGCCATGAATAGAATTGTGGACCGGATCGCTAAAGTCTGGAGAGTTAAAGCCCTTTCCCAGTTTTGCTTAGCCAACCCACTGCAAAGCCTTTGAGATCTAGTTTGTTCTAAGGCCCGTGTTGTGGGCTTTGATGTTATCCGTTGGAGCATAAATGAAACTCTCTTCACCAGGCCACTCACCGATTATGGGTGCGTTTGGATGGGCATTTAGAAAGCCCATTCAGCCCCCAAAGCTCCTTCAGCCAAAATAAGGGTGTTTGGCAACCAATCTCAAGGAGCTTTCAAATGAAAGTCAGTCCTTGGAAATGCTGAAAGCCCAAGGCTGGTCCCTACTAGCCTTGGGCTTTTAGCATTCTACCAAATGCTGAAAACATTTTTTTTCTTCCTAAATTACCCTCATTAATTTTTCAAATTTCCATTATTACCCTGTATTTATTTATTTTTTAAATGAAAAAGGAGCAGCCCTTCGCTGGACCGGCGAAGGGTGACGGCCGCCGGCGAGCCAGATCTGGCGCCGACGGCCGTCGATTGAGGTCGCCCGAGGTCGGGCGACCTCCGGCGAGGGTGGTGCGACCTAGCCGAGGGCCGTCGGAGGTCGCCCGACCTCGGACGACAAGGGTCGCTCGACCCAGGGGCCGCGTGACCCAGGCAAACACCGCCTGGGTCTCGCGGCCGCAGGCGGCCCTCGCCGTCGCACGACCCTCGCAAGACCTAGGCGAGGGCCGCCTGCGGCTGCGAGACCCAGGCGGCAATCGCCTGGGTCGCGCGGCCCCTGGGTCGAGCGACCCTCACCGAGGGTTGCCCGAGGTCGGGCGACCTCTGGCGGCCCTCGGTTGGGTCGCGCGACCCTCGCCGGAGGTCGCCCGACCTCGGGCAACCTCAGCCGACGGCCGCCGGGGCCAAATCTGGCTCGCCGGTGGCCGCAGCCCTTTGCCGGTCCGGCGAAGGGTTTAGCTGAATTTTCAGAAAAAGAAAAGAAAAAATAATACCCATCAAAGCCCCATGTGAAAGTTTTTTTTACCAAATGCACATTCAACTCAAAGTTCATTTGCAAAAAAATTTTACCAAACACAACTGCATTTTCCCCAAATAGCTTTAGGCTTTCAGCATTTGCATTGGATTGAAAGCCCATTGCAAATGCTGAACCAAACACAGCCTATATCTATGCCATCAAAATGGCATAAATTTACACTTCTTAATTACTAGAACTTGCATAGGCAAACAGATGGCATCTGGATTTTGGAATGCAACGCTATGCTTTTTGGAGGTTTAGGACGGCTCATCATATCCAATTACTGGTGATGCACACCATAATCTTTGAAAATTTATAGTCTCGGAGAGCAAAACGTCATAAAATTGGACTTCCGAAAGTATATCACAGTACAAAAGTTTAGAATGGCCAAAAAAAGAAAAAAAAAGTCATAAGTTGGTTTTCCTTGTCCAGATGATTTGCCTTCGATCACTGACGGCTGGCCGTGGCCAAAAACAATACGTCGTAGTTTTGGAGTCATTGTAATTACAATGAGGATGAGTTGGCTGACGACGTTTAGTCAACTTATGTAACATCGACACGGACATCCGACACGCGACATGACATGACATGACATGACACGCCAGCACATCATTTCTCAAAAAAATAGAGAATTCCGATACATTGGAACATGTTATATAATAAATAAATATTTTTATATATACATATGATTATTTCAAAAAATAAAGAGTAGAGTCAACTTATTTAAATAAATTTATAACCTTTTACGGTGATCATAATTTATTATTATTCAACATTATTAATCTTTTTTTCTTTCTTGAAATCACCCTCCACCCTCTCCCTCCAAAAAAGAAAAAAACAGACAAATCCTGCCCAATCGGACAGGGATCCCATTTATTTTTTTATTTTATTTTTGCTCTTCATGGCACCATCATTTTTAATTTTTTTTTCCTACTCTTCCGTGAAAACCAAAACACTAGCTGCATACTATTCCTCCTAGGCACCTCCTCCTTGCACGACACCTCATTTTTTAATTTTTTTCTGCCCTCTTTGGAAACCCAAACCTAGCTGCCTCCTCCTCCACGGAATCACCCATATTTTTTTTTCTGCCCTTCCTTGGAAACCTAAACCATAGCCTCCTTCTCCTCCTTCTAAGCTCCTCCTCCTTGCACGGCATCCCCATTCTTTATCTTTTTTCTACCCTTCTTCCTAAAACAAAAAGAGCAACCTTGAAAACTCTCGGAAGACACTGGCCGCTTCCTCCTCCTTCATTGCATGATCCTCTTCCTCTCAATCTGTACTCTCCCTTGGTCGCCTCATTGCAGTTGCTCACTGCCTTGCCTCTAGTCCTCCCTTTTTGCGGTCGTAGCCTTGTCTCTGGTCCTCCGTCGCGGCCATCTCGATTGCCTGGTTCTCTCTTTCTCCGGCCCTCTCTCACCGTTGTGGCCTCACCATTACGGCCTCACCGCTGTAGCCTCGCCTCCGCAGCCTCGCTTCCTCTCCCTCACCCTCGTCTCCACCCTCCATTGCCTTCTACAATGATTCACTTTCCCTTCACGCTTGTAAACTCGCTCCAGAAACCCAGCCTTTTGCGATTCCGGACTCGCAAGTTGGAGCGTGTCAAGAAGAGTTGACCACATGTCGGATTTTCCAACACGTGTTGACCGCGTGTCCCAGCGTGTCCGACACGACACGAAAGGTTCCCGAACATGTCCGTGCTTCATAGCAGTCAATAACAAGAGCAAATGTTGTGGAGTTGTATATTTCATGATTACGACAACTTGCGTAGGTTGATGGTTGTCAAGTTCGATTTATGACAATGTACAATTTGATTTTGACGCATTACCCTGCCTGCCATTTATTGCTCAAGTGATGTCGTGTGCGCCCAATTCTTCTCCCCTTAAGAGTCCTCATTTTTTTTTTTTTTTGCTGAATAGAAGTTATATAATACTTGGAGTCTTTAATTTTTCGTAGATAGATCTTGGTTCATTGACTTTATCAAGTAGTTCCTAAAATATCAAACTGATTTTAGAAGCACTAGTTCTTAGCCTCGTTAGAATTCGAAGATTTACCCTTTTTATCTAAGAAAGAGATGATGCTGGGCTTGCCATATCATGCCTTTGTGCGAATGTGCACTTATAGATGTGGATGGTTCTTGCGGAAAATATAATTTTCAGGGAATGTGAACGCTTCATGCTTTATTTGTTATTAGTCAATGGTGGCACTGAAAGTTCAATGGTAGGTCATAGTCTTCACTTCGGCATGAAATTGATTATGCAGTTGACCGAACCTGCTTCATTTCTATATATTGAGTTTCCAGAGATATGTTTGGCATGCGCAACCACTTGAGTTGGAGATGAGGTAAATACGTTCTGTTTTTATGTCGATTATACATTTTAAGGGATTACAGTTCATTGCATCTCTCGTTTTACCCCTAATGCTAATGTCTCTATTCAGAGCCATTGAGCTTCCAAGTTGACTCGCTAGAACTCGGATGTTTAAGCCAAAATTGCTGCCAAACGTGTTTCACGTAATTTCTTTCCTTCTTGAGATTGAAATTGCAATTTTCATCTTCACATAAGGTGAGGATGCTTTTAATTTGGAATAAGTAATAAGCTGAGGACTGACATGTGAAAGAAAATGGTACTGTAGTCTTATTGCTCTTTGACTTATCGAGTGCAATGGAGTAAAAAATTACTCATTTGCCCAATCCTACTTAGCCCGCTTAGTTGTTATCGCTGCTGTTGCGGTTCTTGTAGTCGGCCTTTCCGGAGTCAAATTTGGAAATATTATAATCCAATTTATCTTTTGGACATTATGTTCGCATAAATATGTGTAGGACCTAAAAGGACTGCTAATCTAGACTGCACTTGAAACTTGTGCATGGGGAAGACTTTCCCGAAAGGGCTCATGCTAGATTGCACTTGAAATTGTTTGTGCTTCTCTTTCGTTCATTTATGATTGTGGTAATTCCATCCTCCGGAGCTCTCCTGCATGTTTTTGTTAGATGCAAATTGTACAATCCCAATATCTCCATAACCAGAACAAGAACATGCATGCTAGAGTAGAAATATTAACGCACTTGTTTTGGGATTCATCGTTCTTGAAGCAGAAGCGGAAAACTAATGTTCCACGCGTAAGTCATTTTCCTCTATTACCCTCCGTATCACTAGCTTAATAAGACGGCCACCTCACCCATTAGCGCTAGGTTAACGCTCATTATGTGAGGATTCATGTGAGAATTATGGTTAGAGGAGAGACTTGAACATTATATACAAAGTTTCCAGCTAGGCCCCCTCATTACGGGCCAGGCTCAACTCGGCCCACACCAGCCAGCCCCATATTAGAATAATTAAGAAACATTTTATCTCACTTTAGACCAACCCCGTTTTATAATAATCGTAAAACAGTAAATTACAATATCAATTAATGTAGCCCACATCAATAATACTCTTACATTCTCCCACTTTGGCTATATTAATTGAAATTGTACCGTATGTGCGCACCTTGGTCTAGAGATAATTCTTAATAATTAATCATATCCCATAAAGTCTCAAACACTGAATCATGACGGTAACTACATGTATACACAAAGAGCCTTCCATGGTCACGAGTGCTCTCAACTTTATTGATATGAATTCAATATGGTGGTGTAGTTAACATCTCTTATAGAGAGATCCCATTTGTTAGTCACAATTCTCTCACCTTAAGTGTCACAAAAAATTTATGCCACTAGAGAATGTCTTTATGGTTCTAATGAACCCACATATGCCTTGTCCTTACGCTTAATCTTTCTTTATGTATAACAAGGCATATGCACAAGGCTAATAACCGAATGCCCTTAGCCTTCACTCAAGGTTTATATAGTACCTTGAGACTTTATCAATATGTATTCAACATAATAACAACACATTCAAAAATATTTTATTGAATGCAAAAGTTGATATATATCAAACCATTACAAAGTGTAACGAACACAGATGAAACCTTTATTAAAGTAAAGTCAAAATAGCTCCCACTAAACAATAACATCTCATGTTGCTCCTAGGCTCATGCTAATGACATGTCGCTCAAATACACATGGGCGTAGGCCTTTAGTTAATAGATTTACAACAATATCATCCGTGAAAATATGTTATATTATAATTGTTGGAGAAATCTTCGTGAAGTGTTTTGAAGATGACAAAACGTTTCCATCAGTCTAGTCTGAAGATTTGCAGACTCTGTTATATAAAATCTGAAGACCTCCGGACTGCTAGACTCAAGACTCAAAGTCTATTCTCATTGACAGTTTCTAATCCGTTGAAGAAAGGCTATCAAGAACTGGATGTTTCATTAAGGATGTAACCTTATCGACTGGAGAATATCTCTTGGCTAGATATGACATAACGGAATCCTTTATTTGATCATGATTGATTTCGGAGATTAAGGATCTGATGATTGGCGAAATATTCTTGGAAGGTTCTACTTATGGAAACCGAGATCCTGATTGTATGGGTGAACATGATTGATGGGCTATCAACATGTTCCTTTAATAGCTTGAATGATCTTCCTAATTGATTCCGTCCAACGGGTAGATTGGAGGAATTCCTTTGGTAAGTGCCAACGGGTATGATGGCATAAAAGAGTATATAAGGAAGCCGTTTCAGTTGTTCGAGATAGTGCACGATAGAAGAATTCCGAAGTTTGAAGCTCCTTGTTCTTAGTTAATTCATTTGAGCGAAATCTTGTGCGCAAAAGAGAGTCTATATTCGTGAGAAACCTTGAGGAAGTGTGGTAGAATATCTACATTGTGGAATCAAGGGAGAACTTTGCTGTAACATCTCTTTTGTTCATAGTGAAATCCAGCCGGTGGGCTGTCAGTGCGGAAGAGTGGATGTAGGCTTGGAATAAGCCGAACCACTATAAACCTTGTGTTCAATTTTCTCTTCCCTTCAATTTTCTCTTCCCTACTCTTTGATTTACTTTGATCGTAATTCGTTTTGTTAATCAAACGAGAACTTCCTTTCTATTGTCAGATTAATACTGCTTGCATATCACGAAAAATTATTATACACCTATTCACCCCCCTCTAGGTGCTTATACTAGCTATCTCAATTGGTATCAGAGCCTGTGTACTCACTTTGTTTGAAGTGTTTTACTTTAGAGTTAAAGATCCATGGCTAGTATGTTGGCTCCAGGGCTGATAGAAGGGCAAAGCAATATCAGACCGCCTTACTTTGATGGAAAGGATTACAACATTTGGAAAAACAAGATGAAAGCATTTCTAAGATCAAAGGATCCTCTGGAATGGGACGTTGTAGAAAAAGGAATCATTCCTAAAGCTACACTTGTCTTAGAGAGAGGAAAAGATACTGTTGAGTCTAGTGAAATGACTCAGGAAGAGATAATCAAGAGACAAGCTCTTGATGCAAAAGCAATTTATTCTTTATATTGTGCTTTATCACCTACTGAATATAACAGAATATCTTCTTGTGTTACAGCAAAAGAAGTCTGGGATAGATTACATATTACCTATGAAGTAACCGATCGAGTGAAAGAGACCAGAATCAACATTATCCTCGGTCAATACGAAGCCTTCAAAATGATATCAGGAGAATCTATAACTGAAATGTTTAGTCGTTTTACAGAAATCGTGAATGGTCTTGAAAATCAAGGTCAACCAATTTCTGATCCCATGAAGGTAAACAAGCTACTGCGTAGACTCTCCAAGGATTGGAATTACATAAAGACCTCAATCAGAGAGACCCAAAGAATCATGCCACTATCTATTGATGAGTTGGTTGGGACTCTTCAGTCTTATGAAGTGGAACGAATCAATAAAGACGAAGACCCTAAAGGTAAGAAATCCATTGCATTAAAATCCAATGATGATTCTGATGTTACAGATTCTGAAGACGATATGGATGATGAGGAGCTTGCTCTCATGATAAGAAGATTCAGAAAACTGAATAGAAAAGGGAGAAGATTCAATCCAAAGAAACAAAGTCTTCGAAAGCAACAGACTAAATCTGTTGAGGATGATGAATCAAACAAAGATGTAGTCTGCTTTGAATGTAAGAAAAAGGGACACATCAAACCCAACTGTCCTCTTCTGAGGAAGAAGAAAGGAAAAGTTGAAAAGTATCGAAAGGCTCTTAAAGCGAAAAAACCCGGAGTGATACGAGTGTGAAGAAAGTGATGATGATTATGCCAATATATGTCGATGGCACAATCGGATTTAGATTCAAACTCCGAGACAGACTCAAATTCGACAAAGAATTTGAGGTGAGTAACTTCAAAATCCCTATTAAAGTTTCTAAATACATTGATAAGTTGTGTTTTACTTTTAAAACTTCTCTTAAAAAGATTTCCGAACTCAAAAGAGAAAATTCTGCTCTAAAACAATAGAAAAATGTTTTGAAAGAAAAGGTGAAATGTTTAGACATGAATGTTTCTTCTCTTAGAGAAAGTAAAGATAATCTTTCGAAAGAAAATACATTATTAAAAAATGATATCTCAAATATTTCTAAAAGATTTTCTATAGGATCTGAAAAACTGGAAAAAATTATTTATGTTCAAAGACCATATTTCAATAAATCTGGTTTGGGAATGACTGTAGAAACAATTCCTTTAATTGATTTTCCAAAAGTGAAAGAAAAAATTAAGCAAAGACCCACAAGAGATGCTTACAAAAATCATTTTAAAATGATCTTTGTAAAACCAGCAGGTCGCAATGCTCTCAGATGTTCAAAGTGCAATAGTGCAGATTATTTTGAAAAAGAATGTCCTAGGGTTTGGAAACCTGTTAAGAAAGTATGGGCAAAAACCGCATATCATACTAACACCAATGGACCGAAGAAAATATGGGTACCAAAGAAAGTTTGAGTCTCTTTTTTGAATGCAAGTCACTATCAAGAAAAAGGTAAAATGGTATCTGGATAGTGGATGCTCAAGACATATGACAGGAGATTCAAATTACTTTATAAAGCTTGTTCAAGTGAATGGTGGAAAAGTCTCATTTGGAGGAAATAACAAAGGAAGAATTATAGGATTTGGAATTGTAAAGATTGGAAACCTCACAATAAGCAATGTTTCTTTAGCTGAAGGACTCAACTACAATCTGCTCAGTATCAGTCAGCTGTGTGATACCGGTTTCAAAATCAACTTTCAAGAGGGAATATGTTCAGGAACTAGTAAAGATTCTACTCAATCATTCATGGGTCGAAGACATAAAAATATCTACCTCTTGGATGTGAAACCAGATGAATTGCAATGTTTAATTTCAATTCAAGACGAAGCAAACCTATGGCACAGAAAGCTTGGGCACATCAATATGAAGTAGATAGCTAAAATTTCAACAAAGAAGCTTGTTCGTGGGTTACCCAATCTTTCATACCAAACGTCTGATCTATGTACACCTTGCATATTGGGAAAACAGGTAAGAAATTCCTTTAAACCAATAAATCAAGTTTCCACTAACCGTGTACCGCAGCTTCTGCATTTGGATCTCTTTGGACCAACCAGAACACAGAGCATTGGAGGTAAGAAATATTGCCTAGTAATTGTGGATGATTACTCTCGATTTACTTGGGTGTATTTCCTGGCAAGTAAGTCTGAAACTTTCTCTTACTTTGAAAAATTTGCTAAAAAGGTTCAAAATGAAAAAGGATATGTTATTTCAAGTATAAGAATAAATCATGGAGGTGAATTTGAAAATCAAGATTTCACAAAATATTGTGATGAATCTGGTTTTCAGCATATGTTCTCCTCTCCATATACTCCAGAGCAAAATGGAGTTGTGGAAAGAAAGAATAGATTGCTTCAAGAAATGGCTAGAACTTTTCTAATTGAAAGCAATATCTCTTCACGTTTTTGGGCTGAAATAGTTTCTACAGCATGTTATATTATTAATAGAGTTTTTCTAAGACCCATTCTAGAAAAAACTCCCTATGAATTATTCAAAGAAAAGAAGCCTATTGTTTCATATTTTCATGTGTTTGGATGCAAATGCTTTATATTGAAAAATGCAAATGATCGAGTTGGCAAGTTTGAAGAAAAGTCAAATGAAGGCATCTTCATTGGATATTCAACCACAAGCAAAGCGTACAGAGTCTACAACAAGAAGACTCAAACTGTGGAAGAATCAATGAATGTTAAATTCCAAGATTCTATGCAAAATGAATCTATTCAGACTCATCTTGAAGAGCCTGAACCTGCTCCAGACTCTACAAAGTCTAAATCGCAAGAAGCAACTCAGACTTTGAAGGACCAGCAACAAATGACTGTTGAAGATTCAAGTGAAGGAAGTGATCATCAACCTGACAAATTAACCAGCAACTGGAAGCATAAGTCTAGTCATCCCAAAGATCTTATTATTAGCGACATTAATGAAGGAATTCGCACAAGATCCAAAAGGCGCGAAGAGTCTAGCGCTGTGGCTCTTATTTCTGAAATAGAACCCAAAAGCATAGAAGAAGCCTTGTCTGATGAAAGCTGGATTGAAGCTATGTAAGAAGAACTAAAGTAATTCAGCATTAATGATGTTTGGGAGTTAACTCCTAAACCAAAAGGTAAATCGATTATTGGTGCTAAATGGGTTTTCAGGAACAAGATGGACGAGAAAGGAAAGGTCATAAGAAACAAAGCAAGACTCGTGGCCAAGGGATATACGCAAGAAGAAGGGATAGATTATGACGAGACTTACGCACCAGTAGCAAGGTTAGAAGCAATTCTTTTATTACTTGCATTTGGTTGTCATAAGAATTTCAGGTTATTCTAAATGGACGTCAAAAGTGCTTTCCTAAATGGATTTATCCATGAGGAAGTCTATGTGGAACAACCACCTGGGTTTGAAGACCCATGGAAATCAGACTCAGTATTTAGACTCAAAAAGGCATTATATGATTTAAAACAAGCACCTCGAACTTGGTATGACAGGCTAAGTAAGTTCTTGATTCAAAATGGCTTTGTAAAAGGTAAAGTAAACACTACTCTGTTTATCAAAAGAGAAAGCAAAAGTTTTGTGCTAGTTCAAATATATGTCGATAATATTATTTTTGGATCCCCTAATGAAAGTTTGTGCAAGAAATTCTCTAAGACTATGCAAGATGAATTTGAAATGAGTATGATGGGTGAGTTAACCTTCTTTCTCGGGCTTCAAGTGAAACAACTGAAGGAATGAGCTTTTATTCATCAAGAAAAATATGCTAATGATCTTATCAAAAAGTTTGGACTGGACAATTGCAAAAAGGCTGATATACCAATGTCAAGTTCCTTGAAGATAGACAAAGATGAAGGATGAAAGAAAGTCGACTAGAAGCTATACAAGAGTATCATTGGCTCACTTCTTTATCTTACTGCTTCTAGACCTGATATTTTGTTTAGTGTTTGCATTTGTGCCGATTTCAAAACGAGACCCTAAAGAATCTCATTTAAGTGCTGCAAAGCGTATAATCAAATACATTGCTTCAACTTCAAGTCTTGGTTTTTGGTATCCTAAAAGGGGAGACTTTACTCTTCTTGGATACTCAGACGTAGATCTAGCTGGATGCAGAGTTGATAGAAATAGCACTTCGGGTACCTGTCAACTACTTGGAGGTAGGACAGTGTCTTGATTTTCAAGGAAGCAAAGTACAGTAGCTCTTTCTATAGCAGAAGCAGAGTATGTAGCTCTTGGAAGTTGTTGTTCACAAATTCTGTGGTTAAAACAACAGCTAAGAGACTTTGGAATTGAAGATTCATGCATGGAGATTAAATGTGACAACACCAGCACAATCAATCTCACCAAAAATCCAATTCTTCATTCAAGAGCAAAGGATATAGAGATTCGACATCACTTCATTAGAGATCATGTTCAAAATGGAGAAATTTCGATTAAGTTTATTGACTCAAAGAACCAACTGGCGGATATATTCACAAAACCTTTAGAGAAAAATTAATTTGAAACCATTCGCTCCAGACTCAACATTTTGAGGTTTGAAGAAGTTAAAGTCTAGAGACTCTTAGACTCAGACAAACAAGACTTTGACTGTAAGTTATTCTCTTTCGAAACTCATCTTGAAAATGTACGATCATCAACTGTGTTTGATTATTGCTATCTTTAATTGACGTGATTATTGCAATGTTTCCTTTTCGAAAAAGGAGTTATTTTTAAAATGACTATTATCTCGAAAAAGGCGGTTATTTTTTTAAAAGGCACCTTTTTACTTTCCTTTATGATGTTCCGTATGCCTCTCTTTTTAACTGTTTATGCACTATTGTTTCTTCTTCGCTTTACTCTCCAAAAACCCTAAGAAAGCACCGATCTTCCATCTCTATTTTCTTCTCTTGTTTAATCTTCGAAAAAGTTGTCATCTTTCTTGGGAAAGTCAAGCAAGGAATCTTTCAAAGACTGAGAAAGATGTCATCTTCAAGAAAATCTTTGAGAATCGCAAGTAGGGGACCACGGCGAATGAGTGAGGGGCCTACGCACTTCGATTTCACCGAGGAAGAAGAGTCTCCAAGTCAGCAGCAGAGCCCACAACATTCTCAGCAGCATCATTCTCCATCAACTAGTCCACAGGGTGTTGGTCATCAACAAGAGGAAGAAATTGTTGAAGACGCAGATCCTGTAAGAATTCAAAGGCCATCTTTTATTTATAAGCTTTACCGTGCTTTAAAGAGGACTGGTACTCCATTGAACTACATCGATGAGTTTCTTAAGGACAAAAGATATGGGAATGAGTACATCTTTTTTGTGAAAAAGGGAGTGTTTGGGAATTGCTCCTAAAGGGGTGGCAAAAGAAACCCTTGCAAATATCCCAAGTGATCCGCGTGTTGGGGGATTTAATCTGATAGATGTGAATGATGATGACAAATTGTACAGCCAATTTCAACAGAGAATGGGTGTTGCGACGAAAATTCGAGGAAAAATGACAGAGTTATTTAGATCGAAGGAACAGAAGGTTCTATACTCCAAATTGTTGAAGCGTTGGGTGATAAACCCTAGGAGTGTGGATTTTAATTTCCTTGATGCTGTAAATGTCAATTTGAGGGAAAAGTTTAGTTTTCTTCAACTTGAGCGGTTTTGTTCTGACACCACAGAAGCCCATGCTGAATTAACTGCATACTTCTATTCGAATATTAGCTTTTTGGATGCGAATAGAATCTCTTTTAGTGTCCGAGATCAGGACTATGTGGTGGATGTAGATATGTTGGCTTATGTCATTGGGGTTGAAAGAGGGAGATATCAACCCATCAATGTTTCAATTGCTCGTGCTACATTGGAACTTGTTAAGGATAGAAGAACATAGGAAAAGATTTTCTACTTGAGGATGAGTGCGTTTAACATTCTACTTCACAAGATTGTGATCAATTGCCTCAGACCGAAATCAACTTCCAAGACTGATATTTCAAATTCAGAGGCAAAGCTGATGTATGCCATCATCACTAGGAAAAAGTTTTCTCTTCCTCACACTGTTATGTTCCACATGTATAGAGCAGTGGTGAAGGACAGATGTCAACTTCCTTATCCAGGTCTTATAACGAAGTTATTCAAACATCTGAATATTCAGCCTCTACAAATTCTCTATACTCGATCTTGTGATCATATGGTGGTAGGACTGAAAATGGTGACTAAAATGCGTCTGAAGGAACTAAGCAAGGCGTTAGAGAAATTCAAGGAGAAGACTCCTGTCAAAACTCATCATATCTCTTTTGCAGCAAAAAGAAAAGGGAATGAGCCCATAGTTGCTCCATCCAAGAAAAGAAAAGCTCTTATCGTTGAGGATGAAGATGATGAGGAAGACATCACCATTTCTGCAATGGCATTGAAGAACCTGAGCTGTTCTGTTCCAAAGAAAGACTTAGAACAGAGGACTAGAGAAAGAGAAGAGAAAGAAGCAGAGGAGAAAGAAACAGAGGAGAGAGAAGCTAAAGAAAGAGATGCCGAGAAGGAAAGAGTTGAAAAAGAAGAAGAAGAGAAAAGAGATCAAGAGGAAGGAGAACATGAGGAACACTTTTCTCCACCCGAAGGCATGGAAACAGGGGGAGACCAAGAGAGAAGAGGAATGTCCTCATATCCTGCTACCGGTGAGGGAGTAAGTCGCTCAATTTATGCCTCTCAATTTCCTGCTAGCAGATCTAGAGGACATTTATGCCTCTCAATTTCCTGAGGAAGGACATGATGTTTTATCGCCAAATCTGTGTGATTATGCTGATCTGCCATCGTCTGCCTTTACTCCATCAGATCGTGCCGAAGCCAGTACGCAGACCGATAATTCAGCAGATTTTCGCAGAATTCTGGATGTTCTCTTGGAAATGCGAGGTTAGATATATGCTTTGGGATGCGAAGTTTAGAATTTGTAGAATGCAGGTCAAGCTTCTTCAGGTTCCTTGAATGATCAAATCCAAGCCCTTTCTCTTCAGATTCAGGCTAATGCTAAGGGTGAGGATGTTGCACAACTAAAGGAAGACTTGAAAAGGCTTGAAGGCATCATTCAATCAATGGGAGATTTCCAGCTTGTTCGTGTTCCCAAGCATTCTTGACTTTACTCCATTTCCATCTCAACCTTTTTTATGCTGACAAAAAAGGGGAGAGATGCGAGATTTGAAAACTTTGAACCTTACACCTTTTGAACTTTTGGATTGTTTTGATGTTTGAAGATTGCTCGATGTTTGACTTTACTTTTGTGTCTCGGATGTGGACTGAATTTGGGATTTGGATGTGACTGCTTATATTAACTACTATTGATATCTTATGGATGGCTTTATCACGTACAAGACTAACCTATTTTCTGTGGTTGCAGATTCTAGTGTTATCATTCATTAAGCCATTTATCTTTATAAGATATCCATATTTGTTTAAGTAATGTTTTGCAGGTCAAAGTAATCCAAATTTGCAGAAAAGTTTTGTCACCATCAAAAAGGGGAGATTGTTGGAGAAATCTTCGTGAAGTGTTTTGAAGCCGACAAAACGTTTCCATCGCCTAGTCTTAAGATTTGCAGACTCGTTATTTAAAGTCTGAAGACCTCCGGACTGCCAGACTCAAGACTCAAAGTCTATTCTCATTGACAGTTTCTAATCCATTGAAGAAAGGCTATCCAAAACTGGATGTTTCATTAAAGATGTAACCTTATCGACTGGAGAAGATCTCTTGGCTGGATATGACATAACGGAATCCTTTATTTGATCATGATTGATTCGAAGATTAAGGATTCAATGATTGGTGAAATATTCTTGGAAGGTTCTACTTATGGAAACCGAGATCCTGATTGTATGGGCGAACATGGGCTATCGACATGTTCCTTTAATAGCTCGAATAATCTTCCTAATTGATTCCGTCCAACGAGTAGATTGGAGGAATTTCTTTAGTAAGTGTCAACTGGTATGATAGCATAAAGGAGTATATAAGGAAGTCGTTTCAGTTGTTCGAGATAGTGCACGATAGAAGAATTCCAAAGTCTGAAGCTCCTTGTTCTTAGTCAATTCATTTGAGCGAAATCTTGTATACAAAAGAGAGTCTATATTCATGAGAAACCTTGAGGAAGTGTGGTAGAATATCTACACTGTGGAATCAAGGGAGAACTTTGCTGTAACATCTCTTTTGTTCATAGTGAAATCCAGCCGGTGGGCTGTCAGTGCGGAAGAGTGGACGTAGGCTTGGAATAAGCCGAACCACTATAAACCTTGTGTTCAATTTTCTCTTCCCTACTCTTTGATTTACTTTGATCGTAATTCGTTTTGTTAATCAAACGAGAACTTCCTTTCTATTGTCAGATTAATACTGCTTGCATATCACGAAAAATTATTATACACCTATTCACCCCCCTCTAGGTGCTTATACTAGCTATCTCAATAATGTCACATTTCTGTATCTTTTTTTTTTTTTTTATGGTAAAAAATTTTGACCGCCATATATTTAGACCCCTTGAGATATCTGTTGTTAATAAATAATATTACAAATTTATTGTCCCAATACAACCGTATGAGTCTATCCATAAAGTTAAAATGGTCAACTCCTTCATGAGGTTTCAGAGCTTAATAGCCCAAGTAACAATCTAAAAGAATGTTACTAACGCTACTTATATAGTAGAAAATGACATAGAACTTTATTTGCTGCACTTCCTATTAACATAAATATGTATTTTGTTATTGATCTCATGTCATCACAACAGCCAACAAAGTTTATATCTAAATACCTTACTAATTGCAAGAATTGAACATGTTTGTACATTAGCATATAATCTCTTTTCCTCTTTAAGTACCTCAAAACCTTCTTAGCAGCAACCCAGTGATCATGTCCTGGATTTGACTGATATCTGCCTAGAAGTCTCATCACAAATACGATATTTAGTCTAGTGCAAATTCGAGCATACATTATACTTTTAAGTGCACTAATACAAGGTACACCATTTAATTAGATTTTCTGAATATCTAAATAAGGACAATGTGATAAATTCAGTCCATCACCCTTAACAATAGGAGCAATTCTTGACTTGCAATAATGTATATTGAATAATTCCAAAATACGATCTGCAAATGTCCTCCGAGAAAATCTAATATAATATGGAAAAAACAATCCTTGATGTCTCAAGGTCACTACTTGTAAGTAAAATATCATGTATATAGAATATGAAAAAAATAAATTTCCTCCCACTGACCTTGTAGTATATTGAATTACTTTGTTCCCAATTGAACAAAATAACAATACTATGAAACTTTAATAATATTGTCTGAAAACTTGCTTAAGACCATGAATAAGACTTTTCAGTCTACACATAAGTTTACTTAAAACATGTGCTGCAAAATCTTCCGATTGCACTATATAGATTTTGTATCTATTTTGCGTAAGTTTCTATCAAAAATAAACTATTAATGTCACGATCACACTGAAAAAATCTTTAAAAGATATTAGAAAGAAATAATTATTTCTTTACTATAAACTATCCACCCCTCACATTTTCTACTCTTTCTTTAGATATGTGTGAGATTAGTTCTTAAATAGAAAATTTGTGAAAACAACATTTTCAATTTTATATAAGACGTATATATCATTATGTCTTAAACACAATCTTTGCAGATGTATCCTAATTTCGGTATTAAACAAGACATAATTTCAAGCCACTAAGGCTTCCATTATCCTTTAGCAGTGCAGTCAGTTGGTAAACCACCTTTCAAATGTTTCTGAATGGAACGCTTCATGGACAGTAAGCAAATTCTATTGCTATTTTCCCAAGCAGCAAATCATATGTTCACAACTTAAAATTTGTCGTAGTAAAAATCTCAATAATAGTGGAGTTATTAATTACAGAAAATGTGACTGAAAAATAAGCAACGTATATAATTAGTATCATGTGAGCACTGTGTAACTTGATGTACAAGTACACATTCAGAGAGTTACACGCAAAATCATATAATCACCTTTGAGCAGAACACATGACATGCAATTGTATACTCCCCGCATGATAGCGGTTTTGAGAATATATTCCAATCTTCGTGAATTCATCACATTTGGGCATATGAACCACTAGGATTAGTCACTCCTTCACCACACCATCATGCATCCCCCCATGAACTAATACAGAATCACCTCTTTTAGGAGTATGACTACACATTAGACTAGAAGACATCCCAATCATTATACAAGACTAAAATTTCTCAAACCCAATCAAGCGCGCCACTTTAGAGGTCACTACTCAATTGAATCTTTGGAACTCTCTCATACCAGAGATATAAACTTTACTTCTCACAAACACCATATACATGTGATTTTAACTTTAGTGATAGGGGCAGTAAATCACTAAAATCACATATCATGCTAATTACATTACTTTATTCATTAATAAAAATTAATCATATATTTATAGAACCTGAAAGATAGACTTTAATGAGATCACCGATCACAGCAACACAAGAAACTTCTCATAACATAGAAGTAAGCATTTCTTGTACACCCCGATTACTGATTACCATAACAACATAAAAGGAATGCTGATCCAAAGGATCCCTCACAAGTTAACATCGATAGCAATACATGGTATCCCAGATTGACAAGCTTGATAGCTGATCAACTATTACTCATGAGTTTCATAAGGCAAAATATGACTCCAAGGCCAATAGCTGGTTTATTAGCCAATTTTAAGTAATAAATTATCATTGCATCAACTAGTGGCCTATAAATTGAGTCAAAACACATAACCAAATATCTAAACTATAACAATAGATACTATTGTTCTGTGTAAATGATGTCATACTTCTTAACAATAAAAAATGTTCAACTTGATAGATATTAACAAGTGACCATATGAATTTAGGTACAATATGCACTAACTTAACTGACATGCATTACCCAAATTCAATAGATGTGTTAATTAGTATAATCAATTTGGTTACGAGTTCTTAAGACATCCATCATTCAAAGGTTATCAAAAGAAACAAAAATACATCAGGATGCGTATAAAGAACTATGCTTGAGCAACAAAAGTTCCATAACTTTTACAGTTTTTTATCACCTCAATACATAGTTCAAACACTATTCCATAATGATTGTATCTCATTAAGCTATCTTCAGTTCACAATAAAGTTTAATTTTTATTAATGAATCACATATTTATAATGTTTATGTGATAACATACCAGTAACTTAACACCTATATTTTCAAAAACACAGAAAATCTAAGAAAAATACGGAAAAATACACTAAAAAAACATGTATTTAGGGCTTTGTATGTATTTTCACATCCATAAAATCATCAAATATGTAAAATAAATACACCACAAGATAGAGAAGAATCATACGAACCTAATGCCGCCAGCCACGCGCCGATCCGATGCTCCACACGCCCGCATGCGCCGCCTAAGTGCGCGGTGCGTGGAGCCCACGCGCAGGTGTATCTTGACAGGTCAAAACTGGTCCGATTGGTTCGCAGCTTGACCGTCCGGTTCGTCCAACTTGTCCGACTGGTCTAGTCCATCGTTGACTGGGTAGGGTCGGGTCACAGTCAACAGGTCGGGTCAGGTCGATTGCAGGTTGCTGACGTCATTATGATGTCAATGCTACACGTGCATTGCATGCACGAGTCGTGCCCCGTATGTGGGAGCGTGTGAAGGCGCATGACCACACATGGGGCACGTCTCCGACGCCCAGGCGGCGCATGGGGCCTCCCCCAACGACGCGCCTTCCATGGTTCTTCTCATCTCGACGAGCCCAGTTTGAATATATAATTTAATTTAATTTTTATTGAACAAAAAAATCTTGAAAATCTCTAATTAGGGTAAAATCCTATGTGTTCGAGTTCTAGGGTTATGGAGGCTCTAATGCCACATGTTGGATGCAAATTGCACAATTCCAAGATCTCCATAACTAGAACAAGAATATGCATGATAAAGCAGAAAGATTAATGCACCTATTTTTGGGATTCATCGTTCTTGAAGCGGAAGCGGAAAACTAATGTTCCACTCGCAAGTCATTTTCCTCTATTGCCCTCCATATCATTGGCTCAATGAGACAGCCACCTCACCCTTTAGCACTAGATTAACGCTCCTTATGTGAGGATACATGTGAGAATTATGGTTAGAGGAGAGATTTGACTACAATTTATAGAGTTTCCAACCAGGTCCCCTCATTACGGGCCAGGCTCAACTTGGCTCATACCAGCCAGCCTCATATTAGACTAATTAAGAAACCTTCTATCTCACTTTAGACTAACCCCGTTATACAATAACCGTAAAATGGTAAATTACAATATCAATTAATATAGCTTACATCAGGAAAACTCTTATAGTTTTTCCATCTCAGTCTATTGCTTCAAAAACTTCCGTTTATTACTTTTCAATCTTGCTTTTGCTACAAAGAGTGCCTAAGCCCAAGAGGTTCCAGAATTCTGAACAGGATGAGGGTCAAGTAGCTTGGCTAGGGACATACAACTTTTTTGTTTCTAGGTTGCCTTATACGAGATTGTAGAGAGAAGACATGATTCCCATATGCCTAACAGGATAATTTTTACAATGGATGATGAAGAAATAAATCAATGGCAAAGACATGGGTTTTCATTAGTATCTGTTGAGATGAATGCATGTTGGCTTGTGTTGACTAGGTTAAGGTATGCGCCCCGCTCTTGCATTTTTCAGCTTGATACTTAAGTGATGCTTCTTTTATTCGTCTTTCACAGTGAAAAACTTGGAACTTGAAGGTGCTTTGGTTTCTAAATTGCGAAGCAGCGACAGTTTCTGCTAGAGTCAAACTGCAGACTAGTGATTTTCCTTTGACGCATTCTTTAGGTATTTTCAGTGAGTAATCACTTTGTTATCTTTTCAAATCAGAGAAAAAAGAGCTTTACGAAGACGATTCTATTGTTCTTGCATATGGGCATATTGCAACATAACTAACTACTTAATTACTGAGTAAGGTTAATTTAATTACACTATTAAGTCTTTTCTTCCCTTTGTTTTCTTATTGGGGAGTCTGCTTGCTTAAGGTGCCCATCACCCAAATATTGTCTAAGTTAATCTGTTACATTATTCATGTTGGAGAAAGCGACTGCTGTATTGATAAAATTGGCCTTTATTTATACATATACATACCATCTTTCAAAAGAGAGAGAACCTTTTTAGTGTCCACGGCCTTTTTACATGAAAAATTTAAATATTCTTCTCATTGGTAACTTCTTTCAAAGACTAAATTTAGAAAAACACCAGAGAAAATTACACATTACTTCTTAAATCCATAGACTACGCATTAGCTAAAAAAGGAAAAACTACTTAAATTTCCACTCAAAAAAAAAATTTCTCATTCTCATTTACAGAACTCGTGATTCACAGAGCACCCATTGGTTTTAGCTTTACAGAACTATGATGTTGGTTACAAAGTTTACCTCATCGAAACAATGGTTGTTTCCAACAATAGGGGCCGTCTGCGCTTGTCCGCTAATTCAGCGAGCTACCAGACCACATTCTTTATTTTTATGTGCCAATGTCCACTCAGTCAACCCCTTCTCGTTGGCACAGTATACCTTTCGAGCTCCATACCCGACTCTATCCTTTTAGTGTTTCACATATGAGGAATCCCGAGATCCAGACGAGACGTAGCCTTTAAACGTCATGCTAAGTGCGTAAAAGAGCGGTTGTCTTTACTGGCAACGATTAAACCACATGATAAGGACTGCTATAGTAAGGGGAGTTTTCTTGAAAATTGAGGCTCACTGTGTCATTCAGCTGAATTATTATTGGGAAATTACATGAGTCAACTCTAATGAAAGCTCAACTTGTCAATCAAACTTGCGGAGATCGAAATAAATTCAGTTTGGCTTAGTCTGCACATGTGGCAATCTATGAGTGTTTCATGTAAGTCGGGAAAATTATCAAAAAAACCAAAATCAATTGTACGATGTTTAATTTAATCATAATCTTTTAATTGTGTCAATTTAGTTCAAAATATTTTGACAATTTACCAATGTAGTCTTTCCGGCTAACGTGGGCGCTAACTGTGCTAATATAGACAATTTTTGCAATTTTTTTTCTAAAATTTCTAAATTATTTAATTATTTTCCTTTTTTTCTTTCTTTTATTTCCTTTTTTAGATCTACATAAAACGCGTGTGATTAAAATTATAAAACAAGTGTTGCAATAAAACACGTGTAATTATGAGTTATGACTTTTTTTCCAATGGATTATAGAAGCAGAGGCGTTTCGAACTTATTTGAGGGCCAGGCCTAAATTTTCACTTAAGCTCCTCCATCATGAAAAGTAGATGTTTTGTAAATCTTCGAGTGGGCTGGAATTTATTCGGGCTTATCACGTGTGAAATGGTGAGTATCAATGAATCACGAGGAGCCAAGGCCAAGAAGATCACAAAAATAAGTGAAGAACTTATAGGTCAAAAAAAAGGAAACGATAACTTAAAAATTGAGGACATTATAGCACAGTGACTCCTTCCAATTGGATTCCTAAGCATCATTACTTTAATAATTGAGTTCAATCATTTTAATAAATTGAATAGCATTGCACTAACAATAAAATAATTAGACCATTTGAAGGGTGGAATTCAAAAGGAGGTGAAAAAATTAAGGAATTCATGATCAAGGCCCTCCACATGATTGTGACATTGAGTGGAAAAAGAAAAGAGAGAAGCACACAAAAAGAAATTTTGGAGAAAAAAGGGGCAAAAGAAAGATAAAGCTGATGTTGATCTTCATGTATATGAGGATTTCATATATTCATAATTCATCAGTGTTTTGGATGAGAATAAGCAAACTTATGAGTCGCCTACTTTCGGATGTGATGTCTTTAAAAATAATTTCCAGCTATAAATTTCTAAAACAAAATAAAAAGAAATTACTTGGGAACAGTGAGAGAGGCCTCCATTGAGCCGACGACTAGAGGCTTGTGAGGAGCATCTACTTGAGCTTCAAAGAGCTAGCGCAATTAACCATAGTATGAAAATAATGAAAAAAATTGCATATGAGCTTGCGCATCAATATTTGCATATTATGAAAATTTGGAGCTTTTGGAGTTAAGCAAAGATGAAAGTGTGTCCATCGCATAAATTTAATGAATTAAAAAGAAAAAAGTAGATGTCTATTCAAGTGGTTTTAATAAAACTACATGATCCTTAAATGGGCATTAGAATTGTTCAAATATTTAGAGACAATCATGGAAATCATCCAGGAAATCATGTCTCTAGGGAATGTTCTGTTAAAATATTTCTCGAGTTTGAGCCTAATGTGAAATTATGAATATTTCGAATTGGATATGTTGCGGACGTTTGAAATTGAGTAAAGAAGATCCGAAGATCAACTTCCCAAAATTTGAATTTGCATTGGAGAGTCTGGCCGCTAAAATAGGAAAGTCCAACTTTGACTAGGACTTGAATTTTGTTTAAAATATACAAAGATATGTTTTGAATAAAATCGGGCAAGATAGGAAACAGAATCCTATGAGAAGTTGGCAAAAGAATAAAGGTTTCACTTATATATAGACTTGTGGCCATGGATGGTAGGTGTGGATCACAAATTGTCTTGAAGCGCCGCGTGAGTGCTTGGTGTTCCGCCGTTGATCATGAAAAGTTGGTCTTGAAGCGCCGTCTAGTCGTCAAGTGCTTGGGAGGGATTTTTCTTTGTCGTTTTTGTCCATGAATTACATCCAAGAAAGATTAGTGTTTGTAGCCGATTTAAATCTTGTGGTAAGATTCGCATGTAATTCCTTCGTGAGATTGAGAGATTATTTCTTGAGGAATTTCGAGGCTAAACATGGCGTCCGTTATTGGGTGTAATTGGGGCTTGGGAAACACCGAGAGAGTGTCTAAGTGACTTGAGTGTGTAATCTCCTTGTATTGCTTATTCTATAGTGAAATTCGCTACTGCTCTCCTCGTGGACGTAGGTCTTTATGACTGAACTACGTAAATTTGGTATCCGATTTATTTTCTTCTTTTGTCTATATTATTGTTCGATCGCTCGCCTTTTCGCAACATGTTCATCTTCCACCCAAACTGAGTCACTAATGTTGTTGAAGGATGAGCCAATTCAACGTCTCTCGCCTTCTAGACTTCGTCTGCAAGATGCGCAAAATGTGGTCTTGATCACCAAGCTAGCGTTCATGTGCTTGCAAGCCGATCCATGGCTTTGATCGATTTTGAGACAAGTCTCACATGAGCTTCGCTTTCAAGTCCGCCTCGAAACGCCATTCTCTACTGTCATGATGATTACCTTTTGAGTATCTTTTGAGCTTTTTCAATCTCAACCATGTGATTTATGATTTTTATTGCAAAGCTCAATTCTCTATGGACGTTACAAGAACAATGCGATATTTATAGTTTTGGAGTCATTGCACCATAAATTATTATGGAAGGCTTTTGGGGACATTTCATCTCACAATTATTTTCCTCTTTTTTTAGAGCAATCAGGAAGTGAATTTACAAAATGCATCATATCAACATCTCTCGCCTTATTTGACCCAAAAGGTAAAGAAAATGTAGCTTCCATTGTTGGAAGATATAATGTAGCGGCGGAGTGTAAACTTTTATCGATATGTAGTGTCGTGCTTGAACTTTCAATTAGTTCAATTAAATCACTTTTGACTAATGTGAAATATCATTTTAGAACTTTTACTCAATCCAATTAGACTCTTAATATTTTTATATGTTTTTTGTCATCCTTTTATTAATTAATGTAAATGAAATATGGTAAATAAGTTAATTTTCAACTCAAATATAGGTCCTTGCGATTGAATTATAAATAAGTAGAGGGAATTTGCTTGAAAACTGAAGATGTACATGGAACTCAAATCAGATTTTGAGGCTTGTATCGTCATTCAGCTAAATCTTTACAGGAAATTACATGAGTCTACATTTTAAGTTCTTCTTTTCTTATAAATATTGTAAGAGTAAGAATTGGGCAAGAAGAAAATCACAAACTGATGGACAGTGTGCATCTGCCCATGCGTTTGAAGATAAAGGCTGGTCCCTTCACCACACATGACGAAGAAGACAGCAATTAACCTTCTTTTTTTGTCTTTTGGAATTTCTTTTCTGAGCTACTTTTTGCTTCCTTTTCCCTTTGCCACACAAACGGATAAAGAAGATAATAATCGACCACTAGATTTTTGCTTGCCACTCGAGGCAAGTAACATGCCAATGAGATATTAACTAACCACAGCTATTGTATGAGAAACAATTAGGCAAGAAGAAAATCACAAACCGATGGACGGTGTGCATCTGTTTGTGCGTTTTGGAGATAATGGGTGATGAAGAAGACGGCTATTAACCATATTTTCTGTCTTCTGAATTTCTTTTCTGAGCTACTTTTTGCTTCCTTTTTCTTTACCAGACAAACCTAATAAAGAAGATAATAATCGACCACTAGATTTTTGCTAGCCACTCAAGGCAAGTAACGTGCCAATGAGATATTAACTAACCACAGTTATTGTAGGAGAAACAATTAGGCAAGAAGAAAATCACAAACCGATGGACGGTGTGCATTTGCCCATGCGTTTGGAGATAAAGGCTGGCCCCTTCACCACACATGACGAAGAAGACAGCAATTAACCTTCTTTTCCGTCTTTTGGAATTTCTTTTCCGAGCTACTTTTTGCTTCATTTTCCCTTTGCCCTTTGCCACACAAACTGATAAAGAAGATAATAATCGACCACTAGATTTTTGCTTGCCACTCGAGGCAAGTAATGTGCCAATGAGATATTAACTAACCACAGCTATTATTGTATGAGAAACAATTAAGCAAGAAGAAAATCACAAACCGATGGACGGTGTGCATCTGTTTGTGCGTTTTGGAGATAATGGGTGATGAAGAAGACAACTATTAAGCATCTTTTCTGTCTTTTGAATTTCTTTTCCGAGCTACTTTTTGCTTCCTTTTCCTTTGCCACACAAACTAATAAAGAAGATAATAATTGACCACTAGATTTTTGCTAGCCACTCAAGGCAAGTAACGTGCCAATGAGATATTAACTAACCACGGTTATTGTAGGAGAAACAATTAGGCAAGAAGAAAATCACAAACCGATGGACGGTGTGCATCTATCCGTGCGTTTGGAGATCATGGATGATGAAAAAGATATCTATTAACCATCTTTTCTGTCTTTTGGATTTCTTTTCCAAGCTACCTTTTGCTTCCTTTTCCCTTCTCCACACAAATTGATAAAGAAGATAATAATCAACCGTTAGTTTTTTTTTTTTTTTTTTGCCACTCGAGGCAAGTAATGTGCATCAGGGGAAGTAATTGAAATAATAATTTGAACACTTAAAGGAAAAATAAAAGAATTATCGTTTGTGAAATCATTAAATGGAAATTACAAGTAGTCAAAAAGCTTAGTAATTTAGAAATCAATCAATTATCAAATAAGCAGTGACAAACATGACTTGACTTGTGCAAAAAAAGTAAATATTAAGATACACATATAAGTTGTGTTAAAAAAGTCTCACATTTGAAAATTGATGTGGTGCAGAGCAGTTAATATATCTTAATTAACTCATAACTCATTGACTTAAGTTTTGGAGATTTCCCTTGACGAAAGGTATTAAACTTATGCTACACACTTCCTATAATAAAAAAGTTATATAGCTAACCACAGGCTTTAAGAAGTACCGTACCCATAGAATCTTTCACTATTAGATTGAATTGTAATGGATTAGAGTTTCAACTAATCTCAATAAGGAAGGTTGTGATTTTTTATTTTTCAAGCTAATGGAGGAGGCCCGAGAGGCACTGTTGGAAACCGTAGACTCGCCTGCCTTTATAAATAAAAAAGTTACATAGACCAAAGAGCATACCAAAGTACGTTAAAGGGCCACCATACAAGTATAAGGCCCACATATTATACGAAGTAGCAACGTACGATTGTGAAGGAGAGAGGCGACGATCGCGGGGGCAGAGTTGAAACGAGACGGTGGGGGTGCACGAAGGCCAGGGACGGCAGCCGCAACGTTGGGGTTTGTCGGGAGTTTTGTGCATGCAAATCTTGAAACTTGAGGATAGAGAAAGCAGAGGAGAGAGAAATAGAGAAAGTGGGATATTTTTGTGGGGTAAGGGGGAAAGCACCTTTTGCTTGCCGATACTGATAGGAGTGATCGGCTTCCAATCCAGTCCGATCCCACTAAAAATTGGGAACTGGACCAAGAAAACCGGTTTCCCATTTTTGGAACTAAACTGGCTAGTCCTGGGACCATGGACTAGTCACTTCACAATTTTTCTTGTTCGTCGTCATCGTCTGCAATGCCCTTGGAGAGAGAGCGAGGAAACAATGATCATACCAAAAGAAAATTTCACCTAATGGCTACAAAATTAACATCATCAATATACGATTTGGTTGACTGCTATTGAAGCCTATTTCACAACAAATGTCCCAAATGCATTTCATCAAACAGATTGTAGGCACTGCAACATTAAGTCTAGTTATGAAATTGTAAGTTGTTTCCCGTTCTAAAATCAGCATTAGAACAACAATAACATCGTGAATGATCAAGTAACAGCTCAGTTTTTTCAATAATTTTCACGAGTTTCATGAACAGAACTCGGCACAATAACTCTCCAAAACAGAGCACAAAAGAAGAGAATGAAATTACTAGGTCAATGGATGACGACGAAGCTATAATCTGTGACCACCTCAAGGTTAGAAGCTTCAGTTATCACTTCCTATTGGAATCAAAGTGAACAAATGGACTACAAGTGCGATTCTGTCACTGTGAAACTCCCGGCCACATAGCAAAGTAAACCAAAGCACTTCTTATGCCTCCGGTCCGGACGGTCTAGTTCTCATATTAGAATAGAGAATCGGACTGCCCATCACCAGTTCCTTTTTTATGGAACTGCAAACCGACCAGCGGCCTTGGGAATCACCCCGAATCAGTTCAACCGGTTCGGGCAGTTCTCGTTGCACATCCCTAATCCATGGTAGTCCCTTCATGATGAAAGAAATATAATTTTTAACCATTTTTAAAAATATATTATTAGTATTATCATTTTATGTCTTTCTTTCATGTAGTATCCTAATCTCTGCTTTCACAGTATCCTAATCTCTGCAAATTTTATGAGAAAAATATGAGATAGTCATTGGATAACCGCGAATTTTTCAAATCTTTGTATGTTATGATGTTTTATACAAACATTGTAAATGAACAGGTATGCTCATACGCTCATGGGTGTTTTAGGGGGTGAACAAAAAGAGAGGAAGGCCCCGTTAGCAAAGGAAATTCAAGATTGTACAAGAACATCATAAAGAAAATGATACAAATGGTCAATAAATATTAGTTTAATGTGCAATGCTGTCCTTCAACTTCGAATTTGTTTGATGTAATTCCTAAACTTTGATTAAATATCTAATATGATCTCTAAACTTTTAAACATTTTCATATAAATTAGAGATTATATTGAATATTTACCAATAGTTTAAGGACAAAGTCAAACAAATTAAAATTCTATGGACGACATTTAATATTGAGCCAAAGTTCAAGAACAACAATGCACAAATTTAAAAATTCAGGATAACATAACACATTAAATCAAAATTTATGGACCATTTATACTATTATCCCAACATCATATGGCATTTGCTATAAATAATTGTGTGAGATCAGGATCTTTAAAAGTGATATCAAGCTCAAACGAGTAAAAGAGTGCCATTAACCATATTATGAAGATTATACCAATTTTTTTTTTTTATTATCTGAATTCATGAATCGATATTTGTATATTGTGAAGATTTCAAAGTAGTTAAGAAAAGGCGAAAGTGGTTCCATCGCAAAATTTAGATGAAGTAAATAGCGAAAAGTAAATGCTTACGTGACTAATTCAATAGATCTAAATTGAAGAGATTGGTTAAGGGATTATGTCGGTGCTGAGTAATTTCTGGCTCCTTGAGTACTAATGAAACCTTATCTATTCATTTGTTCCGTCGATGAAGATAATGAACAAGGCAAAATCAGGAAGTCCCACGCTTTCGCTTTCCCCGTCAAATTTCTAATTCGTTGACCAAAAAGAAAAATATTTATAATCCCCTAACTCAAACTCTAATCCCCAAAAATCTCTAAGCTAAACCGTAATCCCAAATTCCCCTATAAAATTAAATCGATCCAATAAATCAAGTCACGATGGGCCAGCTCCACACTTTCACTTTGCCCGTCATCGTCCCCAGTGAGTACAGGCCCGCCGCCGGGTCTGGTTGGGAGGCGTGGATTCAGTTGAAAATGCCGGTTCGAGTCATAGCTGTCATCAGGGACTCGAACTCCGGCAAGTCGATGAGAACCGTTCGGAGTGCAAGGGTGTTTGACGTGGCAAACGCGATTGAAGGTTCCCAGAAATGGATTAGGTGGAGAATCTCTGGCGAAGTTCTGGTAGGATTGCACGAAGAGACCGCGACGATGGGGCAGAAAAGAGAGAGAAGTAGAGAGCATCGGAATGTCAAGCGAATTAGGAGAGATGATTAGGGCACAGTCGCCTCTGGAGAGGCCAAGGTGGGAGCGTAGAGAGGAGGCCAAAGGTCGGCGGATGCGCTCTCGATGGCGACGTGCCGGGAAGTGGCGGCATCAACGAGAGCAACGGTGGTTGCTAGTGGAGGATGAGAGGCGAGGTGACAGAAAATTTAGTCAGTGACAGAGACAAAAATGCCCTGGTTAGTGACGCAAATACCAGGCAGGCGACATGCCGTGATCGCCGTTCAGCGAAGATCTATGCCGTTAGTGACGCGATGATTAAGGGCGAACAAACACCACTCTGGAGATATTTTGAGAGAAGAGCCGGATTTTTTTTTCCTTTTTCCGTGAAGACTTGAAAAAGTAAATCTAGTGTTCTTTCATGAAAAATGAATAAAATTTTCTTTAAAACGGTCT